>CM030365.1:34765543-36065543 GCA_017893485.1 Hemerocallis citrina
AATACTAATCATCTAATTAACTAACCCTAACCATATTTATTATTCTAAACCAAGCCGCTTTTCCCTAACCATAATTTACTGTGCTTACCCTTCTCCTCCTACCCCCATCTGGCTCCCTCTTCCCTGTTTCCATCCAGCCGAAACCCAAGCTCCCGATCACCCCTAGCTTCTCCGATCGCCCAAGCACCTCTCCGTCACCACCATTGCCTTCCGCCATCTTCCTCGTCCCCGTATCCTCTTCATCACCTTTCCATCCTCGCCATCGCCCAAACCAATCCACCGAACCCATCGCCATTAACCTTTGCTTCATCGCCCCATCGCTTCCACTCGCCGTTGCCTATCGCGATCCTTTGCCGTGCACCCCCCCGCAACCTCCGCCGATCCCTAGCGCTATCATCGCCGCCGTTCAAGTCCCGTAGTCACGGTGGTTGTCTTCTTTTGTTTTCGAGCGCGAAACAGAGATCGCGTTGCCATTGAAGCCATCGCCACTGCAGTCGCTTCCCGACCAGTGCCGCCGTACGTCGCACCTCACTGCGGTGTCGTCATCCTGAGCGCCTCATCGTAGTCGCGTCGCGCCATTATCGCCCACACACACTCTCTCTCTCTCAAGGTAGAAGACGAGAGGTAAGTGGTCGGTTCCGGTGTTTCGTGTTCGGTAATAGTGGATCCGATCCCGCTGTCCCGTGTTTGCTCCAGATCCGGTGTGAGGAAGGAACCCTATTGGTTTGTTTCAGTGTCCCGTGTTTTGGCGCAGTGACTCCCCGATCGCTGTTTGCTGTTCGGGCGGATACAGTGTGGGCAATTGTTGTTATTTTGTTGGTTTGGTTTGCACGTATTTCGCACGTGTTTTGGGAGATTTTCACCAGGGATTCTGATCCCGTTATTCTATTTAATTATATATATCTACAAATACGGGCAAGCCTCTTCTTGAACCCTTTCATTTATTTGTGTTCAAGATTTCTTTGATCTCCTGCAAGTAAATCCTGTCCTTTTATTATCAAAAACTGCTTTGACAATTCCGTTAAAATTATCGAGGGTTTACACGAGCTAACCCGACATACTCTTAACATCGTGCTTCTCTTCGATCTAAACCTAGTCCCCAATGTTTCATGCATTTGCACATTAAACAACTAGATTCATGCTTAGGACTGCTTGATAGATTGGACATTGAAATTGAACATGCTAGAATTGAATATAATTGATGAATTGACACCATGACCATGATAATGTATCTTAACCCTTAGAAATTTGCATGTTGACACCTAGGACTATTTTGATTAGCAATTTGCATGCTGTATGTAATCGTGTAAATTATTTATTATCTTTTTATGTTAAGCTGAGTTCTGGACTGTTGTATGTTTTACTTTGAATCAGATTTTTTAGCCCAAATAATGACCTAATTTAAGAAAACTTACTAAACATAAAATGTAGCCCTTGATGTCTAGATAATTTTTCCCTACTCTAGATTTAAATTCCAATTTGCCATCTGTTAGATATCATCACTTTACTGCAACTATGTTAGTAATTTTCAGACCCATAATTTCATGTGTATCCTGCTGTTGTTATTTTATTTGACCCTTTTTCAGTAAAGAAAAAATCTGAAATAAATCATGCTGGACCTAGACATGTATAGATACTTCTCTGAATTTTTGTAGATTTTAATAATGAGTTTTCTGACCTGAATTAATTAATGAACATAACCTACTGCATGCTGAGTGAACTTAAAACCTGATTTGATTAGAACTTTCACCCTAGTTCCTATGACTTTTATATGCCTTAATTATACTCGCTGAAACCGTATGGAAGTCTTTTTTTCAGATCTTCTGGCGGATTCAGTTTTGCTATTGTGTAGTGACCATGATCCATGTTTTAGTACAGCAAGGTCATGCTATCTGGATCATGTGATGCATGTTGATATGACCTGTTTGCTTCGTGATTTGTCTGTAATGCTTAGAATTAGTCACACATAGTAATATACAACATTGACACCCTCTTGCATGCTCACATAGGATGAAAATGACTTAATAACAAGCTGGGTATTATGGCTAGACTTGGTAGTGAACGATCGGGAAATGTACTCAGCAAGGTCTTCTCGCTCGCACGAATACTTGACATAGAAGGAGGAGATTGTCTTGGAAGAAGATTATCACGTTATCTTGTTATCTCGTTATCTCGATATCTCGTTATCTAGTTAGACCGAGTACCCGAACCGTGAATTCACCATCAGTCTAAAACGATCACTGTGCTTGCACGGAAGCTGTAGTATGGAATGCAGTAGTACGTTCACTAGATACATTAATAAAATATTTAACAACCTGCATTCTTTATCTTGTATTGAACTCGACTTGACATCACGCATTACATGTGTGATTATTGTAATCCTTTGATATTACTGCCTATCTTTGCCTTACTCTTGGACTTTGACCATGTCCCTATTCTTTGATATACATATTTTCCTTTATCATTTGTTTTCTCTACTTGCTGCCCACAACTTTCTCTAAGGGCTCTCTTTTCTTTCTTTTTAGATCCAGTATTAACAGGTACCGAAGGAGTAGTACAAGAAGGAATTGGTGAGTAAACTCTCTGAAGATTGGAGCTTGACTTTAGACTACTTAACTATCTTTCATTGTTTGCTTATTGTATTTTCTTTTTATCATACTTTGTATTCTTGGGCTTTATGACCCGAAGTTTGTTTTATCCCAGATGTTGGATTATTATTCAATGAATTTATTTCTTGATTATCTTTGAGTTTATTTATTGTTTATGTGATTATATTCTTTGCCTGCGTGTTTGTTTCTCTTTTATATTGTTGAGTTAGACTGATACAGCTTATGGATGATGTATAATCATTTGCTGGGCCTACGTTACGTACTCGTGTTCCCGTATTTTGGGAAGCGGGGCGTGACAGAAAGGCTGCATAAGCAACTCCTGCATCGAGAGAGGAAGCCGATCTTGCCTCTGAGGTAAACCTCCGAATGTATTCTCGAAGGGATTCCCCGTCCTTCTGTTTAAGGTCCAGGAGGGAGGAGCTTGTCTTCTCGACCTGTCTGCTGGTTGCGAAGTGGGCAAAGAAACCCGCCTCCAGCTGTTCGAAAGAGAAGAACGAACTAGAGGCGAGTTTGGAGAACCACTCCCGAGCCGGACGCCGAAGAGTAGCAGGGAAGGCGCGGCATAGGAGGGGATCCGCAGTGCTGTGAATCATCATGAGGGTCTTAAACCCCTCCATGTGATCAGCAGGATCACCCTCACTATTATAGGTCTCGAATTAAGGCGGTCTGAAGTTCCGAGGAATCTCAGCTTCGAGGATTTGGGGGGAGAAAGGCGGTCCGGTCAGACAATGGCCGCGACCCTGCATCGGCCTGCCCTCACCGAGATGGGCGAGGCGGTTCTCCATCTCTTCCAAATGGCGAAGGATGGGGTCTGCCTCTTCCCGGGGACGAGTCGATCTGCGGGCTCCCATTGCTGACTTGTGGGCAGAGTTGTGGTAGACCTCGGTGGCCGGACCGTCACGTATGGCTTGAAGGATCTCCTCCCGGAAGTTCTGGAATTCGACCTTCGTGACGGGGGCTTGTCCCCCGGGTTCTGCGGGGGATTGTACGCCTGGGAAGGCTGACTGTGATGGTTTGAGGCCGAGTTGGAAGCGGCCGCTCCCCTAGTCCGACTGGCCTGCCTGTCTGAAATGACGCGGCACAAATCCGACGTAACCGAAGGTCAGGCCGAGCCGTTGTCCCGGGGTTGGTTGGAACCCTGGTCATTCGCGCGGCTATGATGGTTGAGGTCTAGCTGTCATGCCGATGTGGTGGCCCTCCTAGGTTTGGGAGCTATGGGGGAGCCTGGCCAAAGGTGGCAACTCTGGCTGAGCTCGGAAGGACGGTAGTACTGAGGAGGTAAGTTTCCCACAGATGGTGCCAACCTGATACGGTTTGATTTTGGGGTGTGGGGGCAACAGGTGTGAGTTCTCTCAATTTGTATGGTGGAAGTACCTGCATAGTACCGGCATCGGTTTGACCCCGGGTAGCGGGAGCGGCTCGGGAGCAGGAGCGCAGAGGGGCTTAGAAGAGAGGATGAGTGCTCGATTCGAATTTAGGAGCTCGGTTCGTAGGGTCTTCTGTACCTGCACACGGCTTGGAAACACCGGAGAAGTCCCGGTGACAGGCCCACCGACGAACAAGTCAATCATTGGGAAAGAGAATGGGCAGCTAGGGCTCAAGTGGGGAGAATTTGATTACCTTTCATAGTGAGGAGGGGGTGGAGTATTTATAGGCAGGGGTAAACAGAACTGGAGCCATGGTGGGCCGGGTCGGACCTGTTTGCCCGTAGGCTTGAGCTGGCTAAGGCTCATTAGACTGTAGCTGGTCTGATTAATCATAGTGGGGAGGATCCAGAGGAGATCAGATGGCTCTGGTTGATGCTGCATAATTTATCCCATATCAAAAAGAGTTAATCAGAGTAATTTTATTCTATTTATTGTCAAAAATCCTACATTTCTCTCAGTCCAAATTTATGAGATAATCATTATGGTTT
This sequence comes from Hemerocallis citrina, assembly GCA_017893485.1. NCBI lineage: Eukaryota > Viridiplantae > Streptophyta > Magnoliopsida > Asparagales > Asphodelaceae > Hemerocallis > Hemerocallis citrina. The sequence continues at coordinate 34,770,068 of CM030365.1, forward strand.
TTTTTTTGACTGGTAAAAGGTAGGATTATCCTACCTCACAGAAGATATATATATATAAGTAAGAGAAGTTAACAACTATTACAAAAAGTAACTGAAGTAGGGGTTCAACGAGTCGGTTGACGAATCCAGGTTCGAGATGGCATGCCTCTGTGTCGTAGAGAGGGCATTGGACTATTGTCGTACTCCTCTACTAGTCACAACGACATGATCTCATCCCCCTTCTCCATCAACATCCTAGAACTCGTTTGACAAAAAAAGACCCCTATCAGTTAACCAAAAAGTATCACTTAATAGTTACATCAGCATAGTCTAAAACTATGTTTCCAAAAGATGCAAAAAAACCATCATCTGCAAAAGAGAGGAGAATCTCTGTAAGTTGCTAGGCCGAGCAACTGCCTTCTTCGCTGTTCATCTGATCAATCCGTATGAGTTCTTGTTTCAACAATGCATCCTGCACACCTTCCCTTTCCATTTCTTGCATCAGTTTCGCCTTCTTTTTCTCGCTGTCCATCCCATCTATCCAGGAGCGAAAGTAAAAAATTGCATTAGTAATTATTTCCCTTGCTTGCACATCCTTAGAAGAAAAAGTGCGATGATTTCTAGCTAGCCACAAACTCCAACAAATTGAGACAGTCAAAAAGTGCCAAGTGTATCTGTGTCTATGATTTCAAAAACACCAGGTCGTGAAGCACTCGTGTAAGTGATGTGGCATGGTATGAATATTTAGCAGTGCGGTGAAGTGTGTCCAAGTTTCAATGGCAACTGGGCATTCAAAAAAAATGTGGAAGGACGATTCAACAGGACATGCACAAGCTATGCATGTAGTGTCACCCGGCCATCCTTTGGAGAGAAGGAATTGTTTCGAGTTGAGTTTGTCCCAACTAAGCATCTAGATGAACACTTTGCATTTGAGCGGGGCAGAGGAGGACCAAGTTGCAATGTAATATGGGGATCGGAGGCCAGCCATGATGAAGAAGTTGTAGGCAGACTTGACAGTGAATGTAGAGGATGCAGTCAGGCGCCATGATGGTTGGTCATCAGAGAGTGTGGGTTGGAAATGCACTAGCAGCTCAAGTAGACGCAACTTTTCATCTCGCATGGAGTCATTGAGGACACAATTTAGCCTTGGTTGCCAGCTCCAAGAACCATCAGACCAAGATCCTTGTGAGAGTATATCAGCCTCTGCATTCCATGCTGCGATAGCCAGATTTGGGCATAAGGAAGAGATGCTGTCTCCATTAATCCATTTGGACAACCAAAAGTTAATAAGGTTACCCCTACCCAGTCTCCAGTGGATGTTAACAAAGAATTGATCTTTCAGCGGATAGATTCCTTTCCAGAAACTAGAAGCAGTAGATGGGCAGACTAGTTGGTTAGAATTGCTTCGTTCATCCAGGCTCTTCAGGGTTTGGCTAGGCAGGCAATCTGATGCTATCAATTTCCACCACCACTTCATCAGAAGAGCATCATTGAAAACCCTTAGATCAAGAACCCCCAGGCCCCCTTATTCTTTTGGCTGGCAGATTTTAGGCCATTGCATACTTGTAATGCCTCTGATATCCTCATCTGCGCCACACCAGAAGAACCTACTACGTAGCTGGTCAATTTTCCTGATAACCCAAAGGGGTAGCCTAAAGAAAGAAGCGTAGTAGACCGGCAATGCACTAAGCACAGAGTTTATAAGTACAAGTCTGCCTCCTCTTGATAACATTCTTCCCTTTCCATACTGAGATTCTCCGCTCAATTTTAAGGAGCAGCGGTTTCCAGTACTGTTTACTGAGCTTACCATAAGCAAGTGGCATTCCAAGATAATTTAGAGGTAGCCTCTCCTCTTTGCATCCAAGGATAGTTGAGAAAGCTTTGAGCTTCATTTTTGACCTTCCAAAATAAACTATGGATGATTTGTTGAAGTTGATAGCTAGGCCTGAGATGTTTGCAAACAGTTGCAGTGCCACCTTGAGATTTATGACCTCTTCTTCATCTCCCTTGCAAAAAAGTAGTGTGTCATCTGCGAACTGCAGAACTGACAACTCCGCAATTGAACCTCTGACAGGTAGCTGGGAGAACATTCCATTCCTGCGGCCATTGTGGGGCATCTGTGCTAGGACAACAACTACCAAGATAAAAAGCATTGGTGATAGAGGATCTCCCTGTTTTAATCCTCTCTTCGAGTTTATTTGACGCCCTACTTCACCATTTATAAGGATGGAAGACATAGCTATCCGCATGATAATATGGATCCACTTGCACCAAGCCTGGCCAAATCCTCGAGCAATTAAGAGCTGGTCTAAGAAATCCCAATTCACCGTATCAAAGGCCTTAGCAAAATCAATTTTGAATAGTAGAGTATCGGAGTGTCTCCTACTGCACAGGTTAATTGCTTCATGGGCAACAACAAAACAATCCACTATGGATTTACCTTTTAAGAAAGCACTCTGGGAGGATGATACAAGGGAGTGAAGTATCGGTGCTAGCCTATTTTCCAGCAATTTAGTGAAGATTTTGAAAGAGCAATTTAGCAAACTGACCGATCTGAAATCAGAGACTGAGTTTGCCCCCTCACACTTAGGAATAAGCATGATGTTGCAGTAATTCAGACTGTATAAGTCGCCTTCACCTTTCTGAATCGAGAGAAGCATGCTGAGAAGATCCTCTTTGATAGTGTCCTAGAAGTTGTGTAGAAGCTCATTGAAAAACAATCCGGTCCAGGAGCTTTGTCACTGCTCATACCAAAAACCGCTATCTTGACCTCTTCCATGGTGAATGGTGCCTCCAAATGGTCAAGGCTATAGTCCCTTTGGGGGTAAAGTGAATTCTAATCAATTTGAAAATCTGATCTAGCAGTTGTGCCACAAATTGATTGAAAATGCTTTTCGAAAGCTCCTATAATCCGGAGAGGTGATGTTTCTAGAACATCATCAACGATCATAATGTGGATAAAGTTCCTGCGCCTTCTTCCATTTGCAATGCAGTGGAAGAAACGAGTGTTGGCATCTCTCTCTTTAATCCATTGCACTCTCGACCGCTGTCTCCAGTAGACTGCTTCAGCTTTGATAAAATTTTGTAGTTCCGCTTGGACTGTCTTCAGGGGCTCAACAGCGCCTGTTGATTGTTCAGCTTCAATTTCCAATTTCAGAAGCTTTTCTTGCAATTGCTTCTTCTTCTGGGCAATATGCCCAAAACTTTCATTTCTCCATCTCCTAATCCTTCTCTTAAGAAGTGTAAGCTTTGTTGTAAAGACATCAACCGGGTTTCCTTCACATCGGAAAGAAGTCCACCACTCTTTAACTGCAGGGATAAATGAAGGATGGTGCAACCATGCCTTTTCAAATTTGAAATAGTGCACCTTCTTAGTGATTGCTTGATCATCGAGGACAATAGGGCAGTGGTCTGAGGAGATTCTTGGCAGCGAGTATTAGAGACAGTTGGGGAATAGAGATTCCCATGCTACAGAGATAAGGACTCTGTCCAATCTAGCCATCGTCGGAGTACTTCTGAGGTTTGTCCAGGTAAATTTCCTCCCTAAAAGAGGTAAGTCGATCAGCTCCAAGTCGTGGATGAATTTACGAAAAATCCTCATGTCTCTGTTTGAGACTCTACCCTTAGATCTTTCAGCATCAGACACGGTTACATTAAAATCCCCACATAGGACCCAGGCATCATTGAGAAGTCTCCGGCGCTGCTGAATTTCAAAGAAACATAGCTCCCGATCCTCTAGATCAAAGGGTGCATAAACTGTAGTAATTGACCATTTCTTAGCTGAAGCCCTGCATTTGATGGAAGCAGATACAGAGAAGATATCCACAGCTGAATACGTGCAATCAAGAGTCTGATCATTCCATCCCAAAAGAATACCACCACAGCTACCAATGGAGTCTAGCTGGACCCATTTGGAAATAATCCCATCCCCAATTGACAAAAGTTTTTGTGGTCCAGGATTTCTAAGCATTGTCTCTTGCAAGCAAATAACAGAAGGCACACAACTATGAATACCTTCTTTGATCATAGAGCATTTGTCAGGGTTGCCCAACCCTCTAACATTCCAGCTTGTAATCTTCATTGAAAAGAAAAACAACACAAAAAACACGCACAACAAACACCAAAAGCAGAAAAGCAAGACTGCTAATCAGAATGCTGTTGTTGATCAGTTTGATCAACTACAGTCTTCTGGCGGCCCCTGAACTTTGAAATCGAGTGTGGCCCCAAAGCCACCACTCCAATGGATGCCGCAACGTCAACTATGTCCTCATTTGACAGTAAATCAAAAGGATTGAGATGTGCATTTGAAATTGAGACATTGGAGGAGGAGGTACCTGTGGTCTTCCTCTTAATAGTGGTTGACAGGTGCTTCATGAATGGTCTGGTGCTCTTCATCTTGCCTGTGGACTGTGACTTCTTCACCTTCTTGGAGGGGCCATCCTCGAATCCTGGGGGAACAGCAGTAGATGAGCTAGCGGCTCTAGAAACAGTCTTCCTCTGTAGAGAGCATGTGCGGAAACTGCCACTTTTACTGACACCCTCTGTGAAAGTCACCTTGTCTTTGCCTTCATCACAGAGTTTACTCGCCTCTTCTCTCATTGACTCTCGGAGTGCCCCTTCAACCGCAGGTTTAATCTTGACAAATAGGGATAGCGGCAGTGTGACGGACTTCCCTTCCCACATCATTTCACGAACCTCCTCTTGAGAACTGCCATCTGAGGATTCATCAGGATTTTGTGGAGCCAGCGCACTGCCCTGTGGGGCCACATTCTTGCTACTGTCTGATGACTCAGAAGAGTGAACATAGAGTGGTGCCAGAAGTGCGGGATTTTGCTTAGGCGAGTGATCCTCCACGGATTTGGGTATTAGGGTCAGATTTGGTGGAATCTCCACAGCTGGCACTGATCCCACTAATTTGGGGGAATTTGAAAAAACTCCCACATTAGATTTTGCATGCATGGATCCCGGGGTCGTTAGACCCCCACCCCCCAAATCACGGGAATTTGAATCTGTAATGGAATCTATGGCCGTTGCCAGTCCCCGGCGCTCCTCCGCTCCCTCTATCTTGTTCTCAGCCTATCCCTTGGGTCACCAAAAACTTGTGCTTCCCTGTTCCTCCGAAGCTCCGGCAGTAGTAAACAGTTGGACTTTTCCAGATTGCACATCTTCAACGGGGATTGGGTTACCTAGTAAAAGTACTGGGACATCATGGACATGGTTTTGCAGATTCCAAGGTGTAGTATACCTGATAGTGAGGGACTTGGGCACAAGAGTAAGATCTTCAACCTCAATAAGGACCAGTGCTTGATCCCTGGTATCAGCATGCAACATCTCCCGACTAAGCGTAATAAGCTTACCAAAATGCTTAACCAGGCTCTCAGTCAACTCCCTATTCCACAGGTGAAAGGGTAGGAGTGGCAAGTTAATCCAAATGAAGCAAGGTTTCGGCCTCAGCCTTGCACCAAAATTCACTGACCATGGGGAAAAGGCAGCACTGAATCCAGAGAATTTGAAAACACCCTTAGCTATCGCTGCTTCAGCCTCTGTAACAGTTGGGAATTGGACGTGGTAGACTCCATCGCTGACTCTCTTCAGCACCCACCTCCTGCCTTGTCTTCCCCAAGAAAAGTTGAAAGCATATTCAAGGTCTTTTGTCAGCGGGATGTGCCGTGGGTTAATGAGGTGGAGGAAAGCACTTGCATGCAGTGCCGGCAGAGCTTGGGAGATGGCATTGTTGTGCGGGAGATCAACGACCAGCGTCTCACGCCGGTTGTGAAGTGGGCAGTCCCTCGCCTTATGACCAAATTTTTTGCAGTTGAAACAATGAAAGCCCATTTTCTTACACTCCGCCGTGGTATGGTCACTCTCTCCGCACTTGAAGCAGTGCATTTCCATCTTCTTTGTTGATCGGCTGGCTGGATGACGCCGAAACTGGGTTTTTTGTGGGAAAATGGCCGTAGGTTTTGGCTGAAAGTAGGGTTTGGGTTTGGGGTCAGTGGGATTAGTGGGATGGGAAGGGACGTTGTGGTGCAGGGTTTTGGACTGTAGGGGGGGGGGGGGGGGGACGGAGTACGGGGATCGAAGTGGTAGTTGATGTGGGTAATGATGATGGGGGGTTCTGCGAGGGGGGGGGGTCGAAGTACTTGAGCATAGGATCTGCTTAGGTCCCGAGGGAAGACGGCGCTCTCTCTCCTCACCCCTCTCTCTCTCTCTCCATCGCTAATTATTATATATTATTATGTATATGTATATTATTCCAATAATCATTATGGTTGGATTCCTCTTTTTTTTTTTTTTTTTAATTCCTTTAGCATACAATGATAAGTTATATATTAGCATCATTATAGTGAGAAATTGTTCAGTACTTCCAAGATATGATCAGGTGATCTACTGAAGAGCAATGCCAATTTTTATATTTTTCAATAATTTGGTTTTTTTTTTCTTTTTTTATAAAAGATGACCTCGTCATCGTTTCATTAATGCAATATTAAAGAAACAAAATAGTACTACATACATAGATCAAACCAAACTCAGTCTAATCCGAATACCGAACAACAACAGAATGACAATGAAGCGACTACCAGAAAAACAACAACATGAAGAAAGCTATCTAGAAAGCTATCAATAATTTGGTTATTACACTTATATAGATGAAGCTCATAAGTATTTATTGTGAGTATATTTTATATCGATTCTACCTCTACGTGTCTAATAGTATTAAAGTAATAAATAAAAAATAGTAAACACAGCATTTTTTTTTTAGAGAGGAAGGGCGGGTGTTGAGGGATGTATTTATTCACAATTGAGATTAGTCCCTCACAAATTTTCAATTTATTATAGAAACAGATTAATGAAAGATTCTTATGAATTACGCAGCTCTTTAGAGAAAGGTGGAGTCATATCAAAGTTTCTACTTTAGTAAAGGCCAAGTTTGTAGGGATTGTACACCTTTTGTCGTCTTTAATCATAATTTTTTGTCGAGTAGCTTTTCTCGTCGATGCGAAAGACCTTGTGAAAACAATGTGAGATCCCTTCTCCCTCAACCCCTTTATATGTACGAAAATAAACGCTTCAAATAATTTTCCGGAAAGGTGCCAAAGAGAAATAGAGAATGCAGCTCATCTTCGTCTGTTCGTTTTGTTATCATTATCATATGGGGGGTAAAATTGATTTAATTCCCTAATGAGAATTGACAAGAAACAGACGTATACTTGTCGCCTTCAATGTTTGGTCCACCCAACAAAATTTACAGTTAATTATTTATTACCAAATTTCATCATTTCCAGGATTGTTGTTTAACTTTTGGTAAGCTTTTCTAAAGGTAAAATGCTTAAAAGTCACTCAACTATTAAATTGAAATCAATTTTATTCCAATCGTTTATTTTTCTGGTATTGGACTCTCTCCGTACTTTAGGAAGAAAGATAGACAACATGCAGTGTATTTCATTAATAAAAATAAATCCAAGTGAACCAAAAAGTCACATAATTGAACATCATGGGTTCTACTCAGCTACAAGTAATGTAGTTGAATTTAAAATAAAAAGCATTTTGCATTTAATGTTGTGTTTATATGTCTTGCATATACATATTTGATAAAAAAGACGATGAAGCAATGAGGTGGATTCAAGCGAATGGTTGAAAATAAAGAATACAACAATCAGTAGCAGCAACCGGAGCAGGTTGCGGTCGACCATACTTGGGGTCGGTCGTCCGCCTGTATGTACAAGGTTTTTACTGTGAGGGGATAGTCGACCGCACATTGGGGTCGGTCGACCGTACCATAGGGTTGGCCAACCGTATGCAGCGCTGATTGGTATTTGGGCTCGGGTCTGGCTGGTTCGTGAGAAGCCCAACTTCGTCTTCAAGTCAAATCGTACATCTTTCAATGCAGGGTTATCTCTTCAGCAGTAATCGAGTGGTTAGTGTATCAAACTAGGGTTTCTCTAGATCTTTATATAATCAATTATAACAGCTCCTAGAATGATATGATTCTATTGAGTGCAAAATAGGAGAAGAGAGTACTTCATCTGAGAGGTGAGAGATTTCTCCATTGTAATCAATAGGCAAGATCCAGTTAGGCTTGAGGGGGTCGTAGTGAGAATTGTAATATTCTTGTATCTTCTCTAGTTGAAATAATATCTCGGTTCTTCCTCTCCCGAATTAAGGTGAAAGCCCCATCCCAGACGATTCTTGTGTGCTTTATGTGATTGGTGTGATCTAGTGTTTGGTTGGTGATTTGTGTTGATTGTGTCGAAGACTCAACAAGATCCTCTAAAGGTAATGATTCCTTAACAAGTGGTATCAGAGCTCATCAAGTTCATGGGTTTGTTAGAGTTTCTTGGAGAAGACGACAAATTAAAAGAAGAAAATCAAGCAGTTTGACGGTAAGATCAACTTCAGCCTGTGGAAGGTGGATATGTATGATGTATTAGTTCAGAAGGACTTGCACCTTGCCCTAGAGGAGAAGAAGCCAACCAACATGAAGCAAGAGATGTGTGATGTGATTTGTTTGAGGACCTTGAGTTTAATCCGGTTGCAATTGGTAGACAAAGTCAAGTGTAATATTCTTGAGAAAAAATGTGCGGCGAGTCTATGGGCAAGACTCAAATCTGACTACTCGAGATCGTCGTTGTTGGATCGGATATACTGGAAGAGATAGTTGTTTCGTTTCTCAATGAAGGAAGGTAACCATCTTCAAGATCATATTGTGGAGTTCAATAAAGTAATATCTGAACTGAAGGCGATTAACATTGATGATTTTAGCGAAGAGGATAATGCTTTCAACTTGATTTATTCACTGCCTGATCACTTGATAACTACCATGCTACATGGGAAACCAAAAAAGAAAATGCTTACAATAACTGGGCTGATTAAGGGTTTAAAAGAAGATGAACTGAGGAAGGAGGCTCATAAAGAAGGTTTATTTCTGCAGGGTGTTTAGTGGTGGATGATGATACTTCAATTGGAAGAGATACGACATACAAGAGTAAGATCAGTTATCACTCTTGTTGAAGGATTGGGCATTATTAGAGAGACTGTTGCAAGTGGTTGAGTCAGAAGAGTGCTACTACAAGAGGTGATCAAGCCAACTTGGCCAGCTTAAATGATTCAGGTAAATCAGATGAATTTGGTAACTTCGAACTATGTCTTCTTGTTTCAAGTTCTTCATATGTGAATTCGAGTTGGTATCTTGATTCGAGGAGTTCTTCTCACATTTACTCAAAGAGGAAGATGTTTTCTACTTACAAGTCGTTAATAGATCGTGGTGTAAAAATGACTAGAGGGAAGATTTGTGAAGTGGTGGGTGAGGGAACAGTTGAGTTAGAGATGCCAAATGGTAAAGGGTTCACACTAGAAGAGGTCATACATATTCCTTCGATACAGTGAAATTTGATATCCGTGGGGACTCTTGATTCTCATGGCTGCAGGTACACAGCTCGATGTGGAGTTTGACAATTTAGGAGAGTCGCCATAAGATGATGAAGGGTAAGATGGGGATTGAGCAGGGTCAGCACAACCTCTACCAGATTTGTGGGAGTAGAAAAACTCGGCCGAGTGTATGGAGTCCATTGTTCCTAAAGCATCATCTAGTAAGTTGTCACTAAAAATACCGAAATGAAACTACCAAGTTCGAATACCGTTGGAAGGTAGAGAAAGTCTTGATGTAGGTGGAGTTCGTGTAGGGTGTGGCACCTCTATGATTACATCTACTGGGGTGTGCCCTTGAGGAGGCATACGACTGGAAGAAAATAGATGGAGGTAGATTTCAACTAGTAGAAGAAGCCATGGAAACGAGTGGTTTGCAAAGCGGAGATGAAAGGTGTATAAGAGTTTTGTTCATACATGTGTGGATTCATGTGTATGCAATCCATGGTTGAGATTGTTGGGTTTATATGTCTTACATACACATGTTCGATAAAGAAGACGATGAAGCGGTAAGATGGATTGAAGCAAATGGTTATAGATAGAGAAGACAACAGTTAGCAGAGCAACTTGAACAGATTGCGATGACCGTACTTGGGGCCAGTCGACCACACGACTGTACAGGTTTTTCTCGCGAAGGGGACAGTCGCCCGCACCTTGGGGTCGGTCAACCATATCCGGTGTTGATGTGTATTTGGGCTCGGGTCTGGCTAATTTGTGAGAAGCCAAACTTCGTCTTCAAGTCAGATCATACATCTCTCAATGCAGGGTTATCTCTTTACTAATAATCCAGTGGTTAGTGTATCAAACAAGGGTTTCTCTAGATTTCTATATAATCAAATGTAACAGCTCCTACAACGGTATGATTCTATTGAGCGCCTAATAGGAGAAGTGAGGCTGCAAACGATTCGAGCTATTTGCGAGCTATTCGGCTCGAGCTCGGTCAAAGCTCGGTCAAAGATTGGCTCGAACCGAGCTCGAGCTCAAAACTGAGCTCGTTTCGTAAACGAGTCGAGCTCGAGCTTGGGTTTTTTTTAGTCTAAGCTCGCGAGCTATTCGGCTCGAATACGGTCAAAGCTCGGCTCGAACCGAGCTCGAGCTCAAAACTGAGCTCGTTTCGTAAACGAGCTGAGCTCGAGCCTAAAGGTATTCGGCTTAACTCGGCTCGATTGCAGCCCTAAGGAGAAGAGAGTACTTCATCTGAGAGGTGAGAGATTTCTTCATTGTAAATAACAAGCAAGATCCAGTTAGGCTTGAGAGAGGATCGTAGTGAGAATTGTAATGTTCTTGTACCTTCTCTAGTTGAAATAATATCTCAGATTTTCATCTCCCGGATTAAGTAGAAAGCCCCAACTGAGACAATTTTGTGTGATTTGTGTGCTTTGTGTGACTAGTGTGATGTAGTGTTTGCTTGGTGATTTGTTTTGATTGTGTTGAAAACTCAACAAGATCCTCTAGAGGGAAGGATTCCCTAACACTTAAAGGTGAACCATCATGGTGATAGCAGCCTTGCTCAGTTAAGATGAACTCAAGCCAAATTCTTTGAATTTTATTTAAATCTGAAGCAAGATTCCATTACAATCAAGAACTAGGGTTTCTGGAAGTTTGGAAAGAGTTACAGAAGATTGAGGAGGAGAAAAAGAAGACTACAAGAGTTTGTTACAATTCGCTAACTAACTATGCTCATTCTTGAGCTATTTATAAAACCCTGCAGTTGATCACAATCCTACACTTGTCCCTTTTCTTTTTTCCCGCCAAGCTTCCTTTTGAAAAACACAAGCACTTCACACCATTATATAATCTTCTAAATTTTTGGGTCTCTCCCTTTTCCTCTTTGCGCTCTGATCAGTTTCGTTCAGCTCTTGATCAAGTGCCTCCACCATTTGCGTATCAATACCCTCCCCTCCAAAACGAACCTTTTCCACCAGGTTCATATCAGGAAAAGACTTGGCCAAAGCTCTTGCATCTTCCCACCTTGCTTCCTCTGATGGCAACCCATCCCATTTGATCAATACTTCCTCAATCAACCCAGAATCTCCTTTAATCCATCTATGTCCCAAAACCCCTGCAGGCTAGAATATAACATGTTGTTCATCATTGCTCTCAGACAGCGAAATTAAAGTTGCAGTACTAGGATCCCCTGCACATTTCTTCAAGTGACACATGAAACACTGGATGGAATCTTGAAGTGGCAGGCAATGCAAGTTTATATGCCACCTTCCCCACTTTCTTCACAACTAAAAATGGTCCAAAATACCTCTTTGATAATTTCTGTGATGAATGTTGAGCAACAGATTTCTTTCCGTACGGCTGCAACTTGACGTACACCCAATTCCCAAGCTCAAACAATTGATCAGGTCTATGGTTGTCAGCTTGATTCTTCATACGAGTCTGAGCTTGAATTAATCTCTCCTTAAGCTTCAAAAGTATCTATTTACGCTTAAAAATATCTGAATCAACAACATAATTTGTTGCATTACCATGAATATAATCAGGAATTGCAGGTGGTGAATGACCATACACAGCCTCAAATGGACTCATTTTAGTGGATCAATGCCATGAAGAATTGTACCAAAATTCTGCCCGATGCAAATATTTGCCCCACTAATGAGGTTCATCACTCACAAAAGCCCGTAAATTTTGTTCCAAGTATCTATCTACTACCTCCGTCTGTCCATCCGTTTGAGGATGATATGCAATGCTCATTTTAAGTGTTGTACCTTGTAACCGAAATAGCTCCTGCCCAAAATTTCTCACAAATACCCTGTATCTATTAGAAACAGTTGATTTTGGCAATCCATACAGTTTCAAAATGTTCTGGGCAAAGGTCTCAGCTACTCTTGCTGCTAAAAACTTCAGAGGCGATAAGAAGAAATGACTATCCTTGGTCAATCTATCAATCACCACCATTATAGCAGTTTTTCCTTGGCAATTTGGCAATCCTGTAATGAAATCCATGGACAAATCTTTCCATACCTGATTTGGAATGGTTAATGTTTGGAGTAACCCCCCAGGTTTGGTTGTTTCATATTTTGCATGTTGACACACTCTACACTTTTGCACGAACTCCAGCACATGTTGGACATATACTGCCAATAAAAGGAACATTTTAACCTGGCTAATGTCATTGAAATTCCAGCATGGCCTCCCATAGGACTATCATGGAACTCAGTCATAACTTTTTTGTATAAAGTTTCTGGACCCACAATTCTTCCCTTGAACATTAATACTCCATCCCTAACACTATACTTCGAAGACAGATCCTGCATTAGGCTCTTGTAATGGGAGTTTTTTTGAAGCTCATCTTTAATCCTCTCTAGTAATTCAAATTGTGGTTGATATACCATTAAAGAGAATTGAGGATCCCCCTCAAATACCCTAGATAATCCATCTGCAGCTGGATTTCTTTTCCCTGCCTTGTACACAATTTTGAAGCTGTAACCTGCAAGCTTATGGACCCATTTTTGTTGCTCGGTTATCTGAACTGTTTGAGTCAGCAAATGGTGCAAGCTTTGATGATTTGCATAGATAATAAATTACTTTCCCAAAAGTTATTTTTGCCATTTTTTAACTGCCTCAGTCACATCATACATTACCCCCACATATGTTGAAGCTGCTTGCATCCTTGGAGTCATTTTTTTACTGAAAAATGCTATAGGGTGACCCTCTTGTTGAAGAACAACCCCTATTCCAACTCCTGAAGCATTAGTCTCCACCACAAATTGCTTCGAAAAATCAGGGAGAGCTAGTGCATGGGAAGTTTGCATAGCTATCTTGAGATTGCCAAATGCTATTACAGCTGCATCAAACCAAATAAATCCCTCTTTCTTGAGCAAATCAGATAAAGGAGTAGTAATTGAAGTATGCCGTTTAATGAATCTTCTATAATAAAGAATAAAAGATAAAAATCAACACCGGAAGCATACTCTTGCAACTCAATAGGCACTGACAAACACTTCCCTTCACAAGTCAAGGACTCACCATTTCCTACAATTACTTTGAATGACTGATAAGGAGTGACTGGCAATTTGAGATGTCTAACTATTCTTTCTTGAATGAAATTATGAGTACTACCAGAGACAATGAAGACATAAACATGATGTCCATTGATGGACCCTTAAAGTCTCATAGTTTTGAGCTAACCTGGCCAGCTAAAACTTGATAAGATATCTCAGGTATCTACTCACAATCCTGCTAAGCAAATCCAATTACTTCATGATTGTCATCCATTTGTTCATGATCATCACTAATCATTAACATAAAAAATTTCCGCCTGCATCTATGCCTTAGGATGTATTTTTCATCACAATTAAAACAAAGTTCTTTCTCCTTTCTCATTGCCCATTATTCTGGAGGAATTTATTTGATAAAGTGTCCTTTAATAGTGTTAGTGTGAGTACTGCGTATCTGAGGGGTTTGTGAAGGTGTAGGTAGTAAAGGTGGTAGTGTACTGGGAGGTGGTTGCCAAGGCTATCTCATATAAGTACTTCTCCCTCTCAATGATTTTTCTTCCAAAATCTTCCTTCTTGCAACCTAGATAGCCCATTAGCCTAAAGCCAGAAATATAGCAGCTAAGCACAAACTTATCTCCTAATCCCTTAGTTTTGTTAACTAACATCTCAAACTGGTCCAGATAATCATCTAATGATGTTGTTTGACTCAGTTTAAACAACATCCCTGCATAATCAATGTAAGCCGATGGTCCAAATCAGATGTCTAGCTCTATAACAAAACTCTCACCATTCAAGAAATCACCATTATCAAATTTAAATTGAAACCATGCCAAAGCTTTTCAATCCATATGAAATGAAGAAATAGTAAGTTTCTGCTCTGCAGGTGTTCGATGATAAGCAAAAAACTGATTTGCTTTGAACACCCAAACTGGGAGATTTACACCCTCAAACCTAGGAAAATCTAACCAATGATTTTCCACATGATATTCAGAAGTGATATTGGAAGTATTTCTTACAGTGTGAGGCATATCCAGCATTGGATTTCTATTGGATTGTTGATCAATTTTCGCTCCAAGAATCATCTGCTTCTTTATTACTCCTGACATCAATTCCTTTTGCTCTAATATTGTATTTTGCTGCTCCGACATAGCTGACGCAAGCGAGAGTAATTGATCACCTTAAGCTTTCGTCGTCTCCCTAATTGCACCCAATGACTCTTCCATCGTCGAATGCCACCTCATTCTCTCTGCCATTGCTGAGTTCAAGATGGTGAAAGCACCAATTGATAGTAGCCTTGCTCAGTTAAGATGAACTCAAGCCAATTTGACTGAATTTTATTCAAATATGAAGCAAGATTCTATTACAATCAAGAACTAGGGTTTTTAGAAGTTTGGAAAGAATTACAGAAGATTGAGGAGGAGAAAAGGAAGGCTACAAGAGTTGGTTACAATTCGCTAACTAACTTTGTTCATTCTTGAGCTATTTATAAACCCCTGCAGTTGATCACAATCCTACACATGTCCCTTTTCTTTGCTCCAGCCAGGCTGCCCTTTGAAAAACACGCGCACTTCACACCATTATATAATCTTCTAAATGTCTGGGTCTCTCCCTCTTCTTCTTTGCTCTCTGATCAGTTTCATTCACCTCTTGATCAAGTGCTTCTGCCACTTGCGTATCACATGGTCTCCACCGTATGACTTCTTTCTTTCTAGGAAAATTGTTTGCTTTTCTTTTTTCCTCTTATAAATCTCTAACTTAATTATGTAACTTTCCAGATATGTTTTGCTGTTATTTCATATTCATTGTTTACAAATTTAATTTGGACAATTGTGCAAAGAAGAAAAAGAAATGCTCTCTCTCTCTCTCTCTCTCTCTCGCACGCACGCACACATCACACATACAACATTCAATAATAATTAAAAAGAAATTTCTCATATCAAGGTAGTTATACTCAAAAGGTGAGACTATATGATACGGTGGAATTAATCTTCTATTGAATAAACTCAAATCGGGAGTTCAAATACAAGCAATCTTTGACATATCAAATCAGGGAAAACAGGAATTAGGGTTTACAGAGTAATTAGGGAAGAATAGAGAATAAATTTAGAGAGGAAAAGATTAGAATGAGTACAAAAGAGTTTGTTACAATTTGTTCACACCCATCTCTCTCTCACCACTACCTTATTTATATCTTCTCACATACACATGCAATATTCATTCCCTCTTTCTCCCTCTTTGAATCCACTGAGCCCACACGTGCATACTACAAGCATATGAAGTCCTCCAAATGTCCTCGCTTGGCTCTGGTTCTTGCACTTCTCCTCTCACCACTGATATAAGTCGTATCTATCAATGTATCAATACCCCCCCCCAACAATAATCTTGTCCTTAAGGTTCATTTGCAAACTAGGAAAAGCTCTTGCTACTGACACTGTCTTCTGAACTTGGCAACCCTTCCCAGTGAATTAAAAGCCGATCTTGCAATATATTCCCCAATTTTGTAGTCCTCTTGCCTATAACCACAGCTGGTTGAAAACATGGAGTGTCATCACCTACATTGGTTGGCAACACTAATGGAAAATTTTCTTTTAGATCACATATACACTTCTTTAGAAGAGATACATGACAGAATGGGTGTATCTTAACCTCCATTGGCAAACGTAGCTGATATGCCACTTTTCCACTTCTTTTATCCACTGCATAAGGCCCATAGTACCTTTTGGCGAATTTTTGGCAATTCCTTGGAACTAGGGAATGTTGCATATAGGCCTGAAGCTTCACATATACCCAATCCCCCTCATTAAACTGCATCTCTGATCTGTGCATATCAGCTTTATGTTTCATTCTTAACTGAGCTTGCAACAAATTTCTTTTGAGCTTACTTAACATCTTTGATCTGTCAACTAGTTGTTCTTCCACTGCATGACTGGATGACATTGTTGGGATATAATCAAGTATACAAGGAGCTTTTCTTCCATAGACAATCTCGAAGGGGGTAAAACCAGATGAGGAACGCATTGAAGTGTTATACCAATACTCAGCCAAATCCCAGAACTTCGCCCATTGCTTTGGTTCTTCACTAGCATATGACCTTAGATATTGCTCGACACACCTATTGACTACATCCGTTTGGCCATCGGTTTGAGGATGGTGTTGCTGTTGATTTTGGTGTGGGAGCAAAAACATGAATTTTTAGATTTTTTTGGAAACAAATAAGGCAAGCCTGTTGACTTTTGGCCGATGTTTGACTGGTTCTCGCTACTTCCGTTAACCTGCAAAAAGTTCGATACACCGGGATGGATCCCGGTGATGGATCCTCCGACGCTCAAGTCAGTAATCAGGAAGATTATGAAAGAATGCTTTTGTGGAAAAATATTGATTACTTTTTTATGGTGGGGGGAGAGGGGTATTTATAGTCGCCTTTAGAGACAGTTTAGAGATAATCATTTATCCATATGTCCTAGTATTTTTTGATAAAATGTAGAGTTTAAACTCATTTCATGATAAGAGAGGCAGTTTAAACCGCCTCTTCGAGATAATCACGAATTTGAATTACTCTTTAAATATCTGGACTGGTTTGAAACGGGTTAGGCCTTGGAGGTCCCCCTTCTAACTGCTGAAGTCGAGGCTGTCACACCCAGATATATATATATATATATATATATATATATATATATATATTATTTTTATTTTCATTTTCATTTTCATTTCCTTCTATTTACTTATAACTTCCTAGAAGACTCTATTTAGCATGTCTATGCTATCCTTTACTTCCATGCACTTCCAAAACTTGTATATTATTCCCAAATAATAAGCTAAGAATTTAGTAAAAATTTCGGCAGAGTCTCCCCTGTAATTTTCTCCTGTAATGCATTTCGGCTAACGGAAATTTCTAAACAATTCAATAAATCTCAATACCTGTAATATATAAAAAACCTCCCCAGGCTATTTCATCAAACACATCACAAAGATCATATGTATATGCTCTGGGGGGTATTATCTTCATCCAATCACAAATTATCAAATTAAAACCATAAATCTTCTAACTTCCTTAAAGAAAATCATACTTGTTCGAAGACTTCTAATCCATATACTGTAACACCCCGAATTCCAAAATCGACTGAATTCGAAGTTCCACATGATCTTTATACTTCTCTTCGTACAATTTTATAAGGAAAATAAAACTTTCATTACATTAGAGTTACATCTTTAAATTACATTTAAACAGCAGAAGTCATTTACAACAATTACATGAATAAAAGTACAACACCTAAAATATTCTTTAAGCAGCTTGCATACTTAATCTTGTCAATCTCTTTATCCTGCATTGAAACTGTGGGCTCGTCAGTTCATTCAACTGACGCAATGATATAAAACATCAATTTTCTCTTACTTAGAAAGCACACACTTGTCACAAGCAAAACTACGGGGACTATCCTATAGATGTCGTGTTGTGCTATGCACTTAGTCCTTAATGCAGTTGTTATGTTATAAGACACTAATACGCACTTGTTTGGATTCTATGCATCCAATACTACATATGTCCGAGGGCAAGCCCTTAATCGTACTTTATCTTATAGGGTTCAATCCCTCGCCATGACTTAAGATACTACGGTAACTACGATAAGTATCCTAGATGTTCTATGATCTACGAGCCCATGTCCAGGCAGTCTGGAGGGGAATCCCACGCACTGACACGACGCATCAAGCAGGTATAAATACATGTACACATACACTTATATATAAACTATTGCACTATTTTGAGGAATTTGTGTGTTTTGCGAATTTTTTAACTAAATCTTGATTATTTTCATACTAAGATTGAATTAGATATTTTCCTACTTCTAATTGATGACATTTGGTGATATAACTGATGCTTAAATCCTCACATGAACACATATATATACACATTGACTGTTTTGAAAGATTTTTGTGAAAAATCACTCTTTTAAGATCTTGATATGTTTTAATGTGTTTTATAAACTTCTATATGGTATACAAGTTATAATTAATCATCTCAGGAAGTTTAATTTTGATTTTACAAAGATTCATTACTGTATCAGTTGAAAACATGCACAAAACCTAACCTGGCTGTATAGCAGGTCATGGTTGACCGTCATACCTTTATGTTGAAAATCTCTAATTGACAGTCGACTGCTCTGATAGAGCGGTCGACCATCAATTGTTTGTTTGGTTGTTTTGTTGAGTTTTTATCATTTCTTTTAAACGGTTATTTCCTCGATATTATGGACTATTGCTCTGCTGTTTTAGATGATGTTTTTACTACAAATTACATTATTTTACAGAGAGTTATATTTTATTTATAATAGAGTTTTAAAGGTATTATTATGACCTTATTAAGTGAGTTATATGTGTTTTCAAAATAATTGATGTTTTGGTGATATTCTACGACTTAAAAATATGATTTTCTGTTATTTGATGGGTGTAATATTTTATTTGAATTCCGGAATTTCATGAGTATATTGAATGGATTTGGATTTTGTCGTTTTCTTATTATAAACGTTTTGATGATGGATTTATGAGTTTTATTAAAAGTTTTGGTATTGATGGTTGAGTTATGAGTCTTTAGAGATTGAGTGGGGTCTTAGCTACCGGCGGTTGAGATTTTGGTTGTTATTCAGTTGAGTCAAGCCCAGTAAGGTACACCAACTATAAGATATTCAAAATCTATTAAACAATTAATTAACGTAACAAGATAAGGACAGGTACTAAATGGTGATATGATGAAATGGGAACGTGGGTTATGGACCTCAGTATGGCCTACGGTGTGAGATAATCTCCGGAATTATCGAGGTGTAAGTGAAATAATCTCCGCAATTACTTGCGGTGTGGCATTGATCTCCAAAATTATCGTGGTCGAGGCGACACTTATGGGGTATTCGTGTAATGAGGCACTATAGCTTGCGGTGTGGGGTATTCTCGAAGATTCCCAGGTGTGAGTAAAATAGTCTTCGGAATTATCTGTGGATAGAGATTGACCTCCGGAATTATCGAGGCATGGGCCAATTGTCACGCCCCGCTTCCCAAAATACGGAATACGAGCACGTGACGAAGCCCAGCGAATGATTTTTACATCATCCATAAGCTGTAGGATCGACTCAGCATCACAACAAGTATATATAACAAGAGAGATATAAAACCAAGCATGCATGAATACTTTATTAGCAACAGAAACAACTGAAATATGAATAAACATCCAAGTAGTTTCAAGTCTGAATCAAAGTAACTCGGGAACATCAGCCCGTTACAAATTCTCAAATCTCAAGAAATAATAATCCAAAATAAACAAATAATGCAAGAAATTAAATATTCTAGTCAGGTCCTTCTCCACTTGGAAACTAGAACCTTTGCTCAGCAATTCCTGCGGGAAGCTCGTCTCCAAAGTCTGTTTAATAAAAGATAAACAGGAAACAAGAGGGGAAACAAGAGAAAATGCCCTTAGTGCAAACTAGGGCCACAAATAGTAAAAGCAAGTACAAGAAAGGGAAAAACAAGAATTGGAATCAAGAATAAGCAGAGTTATAAGAAGTAGTGGCAAATTCAAAGACTAGCTGGCAAGAGGGAACATCATAATGACTAGATTGGATAACAACTGCTAGTGGTGAATCACATGTCAGGTACACCTATAAAGGTAATTAATATCAAGCGACAACCTCAAGTCTAGTGTCATATGTTATTTTGAATGTCAGGTTTCAAATGTCAAGTCCAAGTATCAAGTTCCAGGCTTTAAGTCTCAGGTGTCATGTTTCATGTATCATATCATCAGGTATCAAGTGACAGGTGTCAAGTTCAAGTCTTGTAATTATTACTATCCAGGTAGCACGACATGCATCCATTTTACTACATGGTTGCTACAGTCAAATCAATTGCGCTTAGACCTAGTAATGGAGTCTATAGGGCGGTGTACTCAGGCATCAAACTAGCAGGTGATCAACCATGGGCTCTAGAGGTGGCCCCCGTAGGCTCTAGAGGTGGCTCCCGTCACCCATGACGTGGCACTTAGTTCTACGTGGTACTTAGTTCCATGTGATCTCAAACATACATCATGTAATCATATAATGGGCTCTAGAGGTGGCCCCCGTAGGCTCTAGAGGTGGCCCCCGTCACCCATGACGTGGCACTTAGTTCTACGTGGCACTTAGTTCCATTTAACATACAACTTGGGAAACACGGGCCCCCTTCCGAGTACACTTACCTATATTGTCCACTCTATAGTCCTTCCCTCAAACCCCGGCTTATTACATTTGTTCAGGCAGAATTGTATATTTGAGTTTATACAAGTAGAACAGGGTTAAAATAATGAAAATTAATTCTAAGAAAAATTAGGTATGTCCTATAGGGTGTCCAGCAACTACATATAAAATTTCGTGTCAAACGCTCGCTGTTTACACAGCTAAATTAATTTGCGAAGTAAATATATACAGCAGTTTTGCAAAACTGCATCTACTGACACAGCTGCAGTATAACTGCCATAACTCCTAGACCGTAACTCCAAATTCGATCATTTTGGAGTCTATCGATATCTACACATCCGGATCTACAAAATCTATTCAGGGCTCGGGCCCAGATTCCAATGATAAAAGGGTCGAAACCGCAAAAGAATATTCAGACAGCAACATTCAGAATTTATTTACTAATGTAGGTTTCATGGAAATATGTAATTTGGTGTCTAAGTTGTTAAGTAGCATAAATACATAATCATGGAGATCAAACAGCAATTAATAAATATTTTTCAAGTCATAATAGTCGCAAATTCGTCAAAATACTAACTTTATATGCGTCTAGGGGTCCTTAATTCATATGTCCATGTGATTCATGTGTTCAAGGAGATAAAAGAGTCCAATTGATTATTTATTTAATACGAGGAAGTTTTGTGACTCTTAGAATTGTGAGTTTGAAGGTTCAAATTGATTTACTATGATATTTCAAAGGGAGTCACAATCTAACTATATGTGGTATTTCAAGGAGACTTGTACTAGGACAATAAGATGTACAAGGTTACTTGCCTTAAATCGACGATTATAAACTCCGCTTGTTGAAGCAATTGAGAAGAAAAATCCCCGAAAATGTCCTCAAAAAGCACGCGCAAAAATTGATCGAAGATCGAGCTTTCCTCGCACACACGATCCGCCCAAAACAGCATACAGCAAGTTCGGATCGGCTGCGCCCAGAACAGCGAACAGCAAAACAGGCAAATCAGATCGCTGTGAAGCAGCGGATCTGAGGCCAGAACAGCGTATAGCGGCTTCGGATCCGGTGCGGACGAACACGGGACAGCAATCACCAGCGCGGATCTTGGCGCGATCTGACGGCTGTGCTTCGCTCCCGCCTCTCCCTCCTTCTTCTTCGTTCGATTCTTCGAAAACAGAGCGAGAGAGAGGGGGTGCAGCGGCGTCGGCGGGGGTTCTTCGACGGCGGCGCTACGTCGGGAAGCGACGCGGCGATGGGGCGGACAACGGCGATGGGGCGGCGCGTGTGTGACGGGAGGCGTCGAGTGGTGCAGGCGAGTTGGGGATGGGTTCGGAGGTGGTGGGTTCTACGGTTGGAGAGATGGCGAAGGCGACGGAGGTTGGAGTTGTGGTGGTGTTTGCAGTGGGGGTCGACGAGGTGGATTGGGGGTGAGCGATGATCGGAGATGGAGGAGGAATAGGGTTGGCGAAAGATACGGAGAAGATGGGGAAGATGATTAGCGGCGGTGAAGAGAATGATTAGGGTTTAGGTTTAAACAGTAGAGAGGTTAATTAGGGTTAGGGTAGGGGTTTATATACTAGGTTAGCGGGTTTGCGGGTTTGAAAGTTTAGGGGATCCGATTCAAAAAGGGCCCAACAGAAGAAATGGTCAAGGAGCACAATAATGGGAATTAGAGAGATAAACGAGAATAATCGGTCTATTTCTCATGAAGAACGGTGCAAGATGGCACACAATCGAATTTGACAAAAGAACCCACAAATTCGAGTTGAGACCAGAATAATAATTCCATTCAATCAGAAGAAATTACATGATATCAAAAATATACGAGAGAGAGTACAATAAGGCACAAAACAGTACAAAATACAAATACGGGGAAATAGGAGTTACAAATCCTACCCACCTTACACAAAAATTTCGTCCTTGAAATTTGCTTAGGCGGTGCACAGAACAGGGTAAAAGAACTTAGGGGGAGGGTAACAAACAAGGGATCCAAGAAAAATCAACTTGGTGGTAACACCAAAATAAGAAGGGAGTGGATAACAACGAGTTCAAATGGAAGGCATGAAAGAGAATAACAGTATCTAAAGAATCCAGATAACACAAGATAATAAATACAATGAAGGAGTAGGCAGAACTGAAACCAAGGAGATGGAAGACAGGAAAGAATTGAATCCAATAATGAATGAGTACATGATGGCAGGATGGAATGCAAGAAGGAAATAACCGGTATCAAAAACGAAGAAGAACACTGAACACCACACGACTTGCAAGATAACAAGGCAAGGAGGTGAATGAATAGAAAGAGCTGGAATCGAAGAAAGGATGGACAAGAAAAAGATGAACCAGGCAACTAGTCAACGGATGAGGACAACATGAGATAATAAAGCAAGATAAGAAGTCAGCAGAACTGCAATCAGAGAGGAAAATGACCGGGAAGAATCAAATCATTCAGTGAATCAACGGATGGGGATGAATACAAGGAACAGAGAGGGAAGCAACAATGCAAAGAATTAGATGCAACAAGGGGATCCCGGGACCTGTGGGTTATGGGCCCACCACGCTTCCGCTGCGACACTCTGATGGTGACACTCCAAGCTCCAGACATGTCGTTGTAGACCACGTGACACCAAGCGATGATCCGAGCAGGAAGAAAAGAATGAGACACCAAGGTCCAGAGGATATGGGCTCCAAATAGAGATAGGTAATAATGCAAAATGGGTATAAGGCTTGAGCTTCAATCTTCATAATTAAAAGATATAATACATATCGAAACAAATGGCTTTTAACAGGAATAATAACACAACAAATATCAATAATAATAATATCAATAGTAACAGAATAATAATAACAATAATAAAAATAAATATAACATTGATAATAATAAAATTAGTAATAATAGCAATCAAAATAATAATAAATACAATAACAATAACAGAAACCAAAATCTTCGTAGTCATACAGGCAATAATAATATAATAATATAAAATTATCAACATTAATGATAATACATACATGACATAATAGAATTCAACACACTCATGAAACTAATGCAATGATAACAATCATGATAGTATTAAAAATAGTGACAATAATAGTAATTATATTAATAATAGTAACAATAATAATCATATGAATAATAATAAGGTAAAAGTAATAATAATAATAATAATAATGCAGCACTAAAGCTAATAAAAACAGTATTAATAATAGCAATTGAAATGACAATCATAATAATAATACCAATAATAATAACAAAGACAATAGCAATAATAGAATAGCATTGTGAAACAAAATTTAGAATTTGGATTATTAATTCTATAAATAAATCAACTGTACTAGTTCAAATTTATATCAAACATAAGTTTAACTGTATAAAGAAAATGTCATGAGGAAAATATTTCTTTACCATCAGTTTATTTATATAACTAACGAGTCTTGAAATACCAATTAGTAATAGATAGAAAATCTTGCCTCCTTAACATCAAGTTGCATATTTGCCTTCACGACATCAGGTTTCAAATTGCCATCCAAATATTCGGCTGCACATTTTGCCTCGCCGATATCCAGTTGCAATTTGCCTCCATTGACATCGAGTTGCATATTTGCCATCTCGACATTAGGTTGCACCGAAGTAGTGAAATGTATATAAAATTGAGCATGTTCATGCTCAAAACAAATTAACAATAATAATAATAGTAACGATAAAAGTAATAGTATCAATAACAATAATAATAATAAAATATCGATACTAATAACAATGAGAATAACAATGATAATAACAATAATCATAACAGTAATAATAATAGTGATCGCAAAAAGAATGATAATAATAATAATGATGATGATAGCAATAATATTAAAATATCAACAACACTAGTAAAAATAATAATGTAAGACAAAATATAGTTTGTGCCCAACATTTTTGTGGAAGTAATTTAATATTAACGATAATAATAAAATAATGAAAACAACAATAAGAATATCAATAGTAGTAACAATAATAACAATACTAGTAATGATAATGAAAATAATAACAATAATACTAATGGTAGTAATAATAGCATTATACAACAAAATAAGAATTTGTCTTATCAAATAATAATTCAGTAGAAATATATAGTCGATTGAAAATGAAAAGTGAGTTAAAATACATCATTGTTCGAAATAACAAAATCCTTGTTTAGAAACATCTTTATAGAAGATCAAAAATAAATATAATAATTAATAATCAAAATATAGAAGGTATTCGGAAAAAATTAATTATAAGGAGAAAATAAGTAGGAGAAAAATGAAGCTATACCCAATAAAGAGTTAAAGAGGAGGATGACTAGAAGGGACAAAAGAATATTAAGGCATTGAATACGAAGGAAGAAGGATGAGGGGCAAAATCGGAATTGAAGAGAATATAGCAGAGAATGAATAACTAGCATGATACTCAAAGTGAGTCAACAGTTGAAGATGAACGCAAGGCACGAAAGTAACGAACGACACACGAACTGAAATAAGAGGGGATCAACGAGGCAAGCGGAAAATAAGAGATTGCTTGCTCCGGAATCAAAAGAATATGGGTACAGAAGAATAAATTGTACCCAATAAGGAATCAACAAATCAGGATGACTATAAGAAATGGAAGAAATCGATGAATCAAAGAATTGAATATAAAGGGATCAAAATGGATGTGATAAGACTTGTGTCCAGATCGAGTTGACTATTAAATTATTCATGTGGTTGCATGGCCTGTTTAATGTTGAGTTAATCCTGACTGAGTCAAGCCTGTCTAATGTATTAGTTAGACAAACACATCAGCCAAACCTGAGCTCTAATACCACTAAAAACCTTGTCACGCCCCGCTTCCCAAAATACGGAATACGAGCACGTGACGAAGCCCAGCAAATGATTTTTACATCATCCATAAGCTGTAGGATCGACTCAGCATCACAACAAGTATATATAACAAGAGATATAAAACCAAGCATGCATGAATACTTTATTAGCAACAGAAACAACTGAAATATGAATAAACATCCAAGTAGTTTCAAGTCTGAATCAAAGTAACTCGGGAACATCAGCCTGTTACAAATTCTCAAATCTCAAGAAATAATAATCCAAAATAAACAAATAATGCAAGAAATTAAATATTCTAGTTAGGTCCTTCTCCACTTGGAAACTAGAACCTTTGCTCAGCAATTCCTGCGGGAAGCTCGTCTCCAAAGTCTGTTTAATAAAAGATAAATAGGAAACAAGAGGGGAAACAAGAGAAAATGCCCTTAGTGCAAGCTAGGGCCACAAATAGTAAAAGCAAGTACAAGAAAGGGAAAAACAAGAATTGGAATCAAGAATAAGCAGAGTTATAAGAAGTAGTGGCAAATTCAAAGACTAGCTGGCAAGAGGGAACATCATAATGACTAGATTGGATAACAACTGCTAGTGGTGAATCACATGTCAGGTACACCTATAAAGGTAATTAATATCAAGCGACAACCTCAAGTCTAGTGTCATATGTTATTTTGAATGTCAGGTTTCAAATGTCAAGTCCAAGTATCAAGTTCCAGGCTTTAAGTCTCAGGTGTCATGTTTCATGTATCATATCATCAGGTATCAAGTGACAGGTGTCAAGTTTAAGTCTTGTAATTATTACTATCTAGGTAGCACGACATGCATCCATTTTACTACATGGTTGCTACAGTCAAATCAATTGCGCTTAGACCTAGTAATGGAGTCTATAGGGCGGTGTACTCAGGCATCAAACTAGCAGGTGATCAACCATGGGCTCTAGAGGTGGCCCCCGTAGGCTCTAGAGGTGGCCCCCGTCACCCATGACGTGGCACTTAGTTCTACGTGGCACTTAGTTCCATGTGATCTCAAACATACATCATGTAATCATATAATGGGCTCTAGAGGTGGCCCCCGTAGGCTCTAGAGGTGGCCCTCGTAGGCTCTAGAGGTGGCCCCCGTCACCCATGACGTGGCACTTAGTTCTCCGTGGCACTTAATTCCATTTAACATACAACTTGGGAAACACGGGCCCCCTTCCGAGTACACTTACCTATATTGTCCACTCTATAGTCCTTTCCTCAAACCCCGGCTTATTACATTTGTTCAGGCAGAATTGTATATTTGAGTTTATACAAGTAGAACAGGGTTAAAATAATGAAAATTAATTCTAAGAAAAATTAGGTATGTCCTATAGGGTGTCCAGCAACTACATATAAAATTTCGTATCAAACGCTCGCTGTTTACACAGCTAAATTAATTTGCGAAGTAAATATATACAGCAGTTTTACAAAACTGCGTCTACTGACACAGCTGCAGTATAACTGCCATAACTCCTAGACCGTAACTCCAAATTCGATCATTTTGGAGTCTATCGATATCTACACATCCGGATCTACAAAATCTATTCAGGGCTCAGGCCCAGATTATAATGATAAAAGGGTCGAAACTGCAAAAGAATATTCAGACAGCAACATTCAGAATTTATTTACTAATGTAGGTTTCATGGAAATATGTAATTTGGTGTCTAAGTTGTTAAGTAGCATAAATACATAATCATGGAGGTCAAACAGCAATTAATAAATATTTTTCAAGTCATAATAGTTGCAAATTCGTCAAAATACTAACTTTATATGCGTCTACAAATTTTAGGGGTCCTTAATTCATATGTCCATGTGATTCATGTGTTCAAGGAGATAAAAGAGTCCAATTGATTATTTATTTAATACGAGGAAGTTTTGTGACTCTTAGAATTGTGAGTTTGAAGGTTCAAATTGATTTACTATGATATTTCAAAGGGAGTCACAATCTAACTATATGTGGTATTTCAAGGAGACTTGTACTAGGACAATAAGATGTACAAGGTTACTTGCCTTAAATCGACGATTATACACTCCGCTTGTTGAAGCAATTGAGAAGAAAAATCCCCGAAAATGTCCTCAAAAAGCGCGTGCAAAAATTGATCGAAGATCGAGCTTTCCTCGCACACACGATCGGCCCAAAACAGCGTACAGCAAGTTCGGATCGGCTGCGCCCAGAACAGCGAACAGCAAAACAGGCGAATCAGATCGCTGTGAAGCAGCGGATCTGAGGCCAGAACAGCGTACAGCGGCTTCGGATCCGGTGCGGACGAACACGGGACAGCAATCACCAGCGCGGATCTTGGCGCGATCTGACGACTGTGCTTCGCTCCCGCCTCTCCCTCCTTCTTCTTCATTCGATTCTTCGAAAACAGAGCGAGAGAGAGGGGGTGCAGCGGCGACGGCGGGGGTTCTTCGATGGCGGCGCTACGTCGGGAAGCGACGCGGCGATGGGGCGGACGACGGCGATGGGGCGGCGTGTGTGTGACGGGAGGCGTCGAGTGGTGCAGGCGAGTTGGGGATGGGTTCGGAGGTGGTGGGTTCTACGGTTGGAGAGATGGCGAAGGCGACGGAGGTTGGAGTTGTGGTGGTGTTTGCAGTGGGGGTCGACGAGGTGGATTGGGGGTGAGCGATGATCGGAGATGGAGGAGGAATAGGGTTGGCGAAAGATACGGAGAAGATGGGGAAGATGATTAGCGGCGGTGAAGAGAATGATTAGGGTTTAGGTTTAAACAGTAGAGAGGTTAATTAGGGTTAGGGTAGGGGTTTATATACTAGGTTAGCGGGTTTGCGGGTTTGAGAGTTTAGGGGATCCGATTCAAAAAGGGCCCAACAGAAGAAATGGTCAAGGAGCACAATAATGGGGATTAGAGAGATAAACGAGAATAATCAGTCTATTTCTCATGAAGAACGGTGCAAGATGGCACACAATCGAATTTGACAAAAGAACCCACAAATTCGAGTTGAGACCAGAATAATAATTCCATTCAATCAGAAGAAATTACATGATATCAAAAATATACGAGAGAGAGTACAATAAGGCACAAAACAGTACAAAATACAAATACAGGGAAATAGGAGTTACACCAATACTCACAGTTTATCTAGATCTCATTGTTGTCATCATAGTAGGATTAGTTGCATAGTAGGGGATTAAACCCTATCAAGTGAAGAACGATAAGGGCTTGCACCGGACCTATGTAGAGTGAGATGCACAGAATCCGACAAGTATGCATTAGAGAGTCGGCATATAGCACTCATGTTTTCTTGACTTGATTTTATGCATGTTGTTTCCTGTTTTTCTACACTCGACACTTAGTCTAGTTTCACTTGATGTTTTCATGTTTTATTTATTGTTATTTCTTATTTCATTTATTCTTGATGTTGATACATGTTGTTTATGACTCTATGCCTTATGTTTTATTTATGTTGCATTTATTTTTATGTCACTCACACCGTTATGGCTGACCCCTGTAGTTTTGGGGGTTAGGGTTATCTCTAGCCTCATGTTTTATAGGTAGGTACCTTTAGCATTGGGATTTGGATGCATGAGATAGA
Organism: Hemerocallis citrina; assembly: GCA_017893485.1. Taxonomy (NCBI): domain Eukaryota; kingdom Viridiplantae; phylum Streptophyta; class Magnoliopsida; order Asparagales; family Asphodelaceae; genus Hemerocallis; species Hemerocallis citrina. The sequence goes on from CM030365.1 coordinate 34,799,046, forward strand.
ATGGTGTTATGGCTTATGTAATTGTAAAAGAATGTGTTGTAAAAGAAAGAACTTGTAATCCAAGGTGTTTTATTTTCCGCTGTACTTTGTAAAGAATTAATGTAATATAAGTTGGAAAAAAAATTATCTGTATTTTGGCTATATTTACTATTACAATTGAGGTTGATGCTGGGAATCATGCCACATATTTCTGAGGTATTATATTGAAATTTGGGGTGCTACAAGACAGGCCGACCCAATAGCAGCCGACGATTGGATTCACCAAGTAGAGACGGTGTTCGAGGTTACGATGATATCGGAAGATAGTAAGGTCCGTTTGGCAACAATCCTACTGGAAAAAGATGTCAGTGTATGGTGGCAATCAGTAAAGCGTGGTTTGGGAGAAGGCCCGATAGCCTTGGAAAGGTTACTCGAAGAGTTTAGACATCATTATTTTCCCCTAGACGTACAAGAAGAGAAGGTAATGGAGTTTCATGGTTTAAAGCAAGGAGGCATGTCAGTAAGGGAATATGAAGCTAAGTTCTCCCAGCTATCTTGCTATGCACCGAAAATGGTCCAAGAAGAGGCAAAGAAACCTAAAAGATTCGAGCAGGCACTCAGACCAGGGCTAAGGTCAAGAATGGTACCATTATGCATTCGCAAGTTTGACTAGTTGGTCAGACGAGCTGCGGTAACCGAGATAGATATAAACCAAAACCAGTCAACGCAAGGAACAACAGGGAATTGGAACAATGGGAAGAGGCCTACTCCAGCATCAAGATATAAGAGGCAAGACAGGAATCGGAAATTCCAAAGGATGGATAATAGGACAGAAGGGATTGAGCCAGGGAGCTGTTATATCTATGGAGAGCAATGACATTACCAAGATCAATGCCTAAGGAACAGGGGGGAACCTGCTCTGACTTGTTTGAATTGTGGAAAGGAAGGACACGTTAGAGTTAATTGTCCTCAGCCTAAGAAGAATAGCAGCAAGGCAGTATCAGGTATAGCCAACAAGGCAAAACAACAAGTCCGTAAAGGTCGAGTATTCGCTTTACCCAAAGAGGATGTGGAAGATAATGAAGGGGTGATCACGGGTATGTGAAGAAGTGTTGTAATAAAGTTTTAAGTTGTATTTTGAGTTTTGAAGGAAGTTTAATGAAGGTTGTAACTTTTTTTGTAACAAGGAGAATATATATAAATAGAATTTTGGCTACTGTGATAGTGGCTCAACTCATTCTTTTGTGTCCCAATCTTTTTCAAAGAAGATAAAGAACACACAAGAAGCAACTCCGGAATTAACCTTGGTGGTAGCTACATCATCAGGAGCAACTCTTACCACAAATCTATGCTATAAGGGCTATAAACTCCAGATTAATAGAGAGACCCTAAGTATCGATTTGTTAGAATTGGGTTTTGCCAGAACTGATATAATATTTGGTATGGATTGGATGTCGAAGCACAAAGCAAACATCAACTGCAGAGAGAAGAAGGTAGTCATCACAACTGAGGAAGCGGAGCTCGTATTTCACGGAAAGAAGAAACACAATGAAGAGACTACTGCTGGTATGACTGAAAAGAAGATACCAGAAGAAGTAAATGAGATACCAATTGTTCAAGACTTCCGCTCGTATTTTTGGAAGAATTACCCGGACTTCCACCGCACAGAGATGTCAAGTTTAGCATTACGATCCAACCAGGCAGTGCTCCAATGTCCAAGTCACCTTACAGGATGGCGCCAGTAGAGCAAAATGAAGTCAAGAAGCAGATTGAGGAGTTGTTGCAAAAGGGATTCATCAGACCAAGTACTTCACCCTGGGGAGCGCTGGTTTTGCTTGTGAAAAAGAAGGATGCATCTGCAAGAATTTGTATCGATTACTGGGAATTGAATAAGGTCACTGTTCAAAATAAGTATCTAATTCCTAGGATCGATGATTTGTCTGATCAACTTCAAGGGGCAGCTGTGTTCTCCAAGATCGACTTGCGATCCGGTTATCATCAAGTTCAAGTCAAGGAAGAAGATGTGCCCAAGACATACTTTCGGACTCGGCATTGCACTATGAATTTTTGGTAATGCCGTTCAGAGTAACCAACACTCCACCAATCTTTATGGATATGTTGAACCGTATCTTGCAACCATTTATTGACTCATTTGTAGTAGTCTTCATAGACGACATTTTGGTATACTCCAGAACAGAGGAAGAACATGCTGAACATTTGACGGCAGTATTAAGCAAGCTACAGGAGCATCAATTGTATGCCAAATTGTACAAGTGTGAATTCTGGAAGCTGGAGGTTGCATTCTTAGGCCACGTCCTTTCTAAGGAGGGAGTGGCTACAGACCCGAAAAAGATTGAAGTAGTAAGGGATTGGCCTTAGCTGAAGACAGTAAAGGAAGTGCAAAGCTTCTTAGGGATGACATGGTACTACAGGATATTTATTCAGAATTATGCTAGAATAGCAGTACCACTCACAGCATCAACCAAGAAGAACCAGAGCTTTGACTGGACGGAAAAATATGAAGAAAGTTTCCAGGAGCTAAAGAACATACTGATCTCTACACCCATTTTGGTTTTGCCTCAGTCAGATAAAGGGTATGTCATTTACAGCGATGCATCATATTTGGGTTCGGGTGTGTCCTAATGCAACAAGGAAGGGTAAAATAGCATATGGATCAAGACAACTCCGACCACATGAAAAGAATTACCCTACACATGACTTGGAGTTAGCTGCAATTATCTTCGCTTTGAAATCGTGGAGACATTATGTGTACGGAGCAAAAGTAGAAATTTATACTGACCATAAGAGCTTGAAGTATATATATCAGCAGAAGGATTTGAATCTCAGACAAAGATGTTGGTTGGAAGTTTTGGAGGACATCAGGCCAGAAATCTTATATCATCCAAAGAAGGCTAATGTGGTAGCAGATGCACTCAGTAAAAGAAGAAGTATATCCAGAGCTCGAAGATGAGATCAGGAAAGAAGGTATTGAGGTAATCACTAAACATCTGAGCACAGTTTTGGTGCAATTAGAATTACGGCCGAATTTGAATGAGCGAGTGAAGAAGGCTCAGATGGGAGATACAGAGATTGAAGCACTAAAGAAGCAGGTGAACGAGAAAGACTTACAGAATTTAGTATTAAGGAAGGATCACTTTGGTATGGCAACAGGCTGTGCGTACCAAAGGACAAAGAACTGAGGGAAGACATTATGAAGGAAGCTCACTCCACCTTGCTTGCAGTTCATCCCGGAATCACCAAGATGTATCAAGATGTGAAACAATACTATTGGTGGTCTGGAATGAAGTGGGACATAGTAGAAGTCGTGTCCAGATGCCTTACGTGCTAGCAGATCAAGGCTGAAAACCAGAAGCCTGGAGGGTTACTGCAACCATTGCCCATTCCAGAGTGGAAGTGGGAGAATATCAGTATGAATTTCATCACAGGATTACCCAGGAGCTCTAAGGGAAATGAATCAATTTGGGTAATCATATATCGACTAACAAAGTCTGCACATTTTCTACCAGTAAAGATGACCTGGTCACTTGAGAAATTAGTAGAAGTTTACATTGAGAATATAGTGAAGCTACATGGAGTATCGCTGTTGATAGTTTCTGACAGGGATGTAAGGTTTACATCTCGTCTCTGGCAAAGTCTACAGTCAGCATTGGGGACCATGACAGATTTTAGCACGGTTTTTCACCCTCAAACTGATGGACAGACCGAAAGAGTCAACTAGATTCTTGAAGATATACTAAGAGCATGCATTATGGATTTCGGAGGAAGCTGGGAGAAATACCTGGCATTAGTGGAATTTTCCTATAAAAACAGCTATCAGGAAAGCATAGGTATGGCCCCATATGAAGCTTACATGGAAGAAGGTGTAGGACGCCCGTGTGTTGGTATGAGGTAGGAGAAAGGCAGATGTACGGACCAGAAATAGTACAAAAAACCATTGAGAAGATCGAGCTAATCTGAAAAAGGCTGCAAACAACACAGAGCAGGCAGAAAAGCAATGCAGATAGTAATCGACGGAAGTTGGAATTTGAGGAAAGTGATTCAGTATTTCTAAATGTCTCACCAAAAATTGGTGTGCTCAGATTCGGAAAAAGTGGGAAGTTAGCACCAAGATACATCGGGCCATATAAGATCCTGAAGAAAATCGGAAAGATGGTGTCACGCCCCACTTCCCAAAAAGGAATACGGAATATGGTTACGCGACTAAGTCCAGTGAATAACTTTTACCATCCATAAGCTATAAGGATCTTTACAACATTTCACAGGAATAAGCAAGGAATAATCAACCACGCATGCATGAATAAATTTCTAAATCAACAGAATTTACTTGAAACAAAATACTTAATCTAATAAACCAGATCTGGAAACAAGTTATAAGTTCTGAGACTATATGCCCAATACAAGAATCAAGTAGCAAAATACAATTTATTCAAAACAGAAAATAACTCAAGCAAGAAACTCCAGCCAGCCTAAAATACTTGGTCACTTACTCTTTCGGGAAGCTGGTCACCGAAATTTGCAAATTTGACAATTTGTAGGAAAAGGGAAAAAGAAACAACACGCCCATCAGTGCAAGTTACGAGCCGCATGTAGTGCAGGCAACAAGTACGAAAACAAATAAAGAAAATACAGAGTAACAACACGAAGCAAGTACTGAAATAAGCATGGAACGTATGTGACAGAAAATAGAACAACTAATTCTAAAACTAAGGAAACAGAATTCAAGTGACATGATAGACAACAGGGTGCAGGTAACATGTAACAGGTATCAAGTAGCATGCAAGCAGGTAAACATGTAACATGTATCAAGTGATCATGTTATTCTCAAGTCTTCTATTTAATCCTATTTAGGTAGCATTTCATGCATCCTAAATTTTTACCACATGGTTGCTACATACATGCAAGTTACGTTTAGATCTAGTGGTGGATTTCTATAGGGTCGTATACTCAGGCCTCATGTAACAGACAACAGGCACGAATCACGTAATTGTAAACTCGCGGCATCAAGAACAGGCATGAATCATGTAGTCATGAAATCATGGCATCATATAATCATACTAGATTTGCCCGTGGGCACGTGCCTATGGCACGTCTTCAGAACGTTACAGCATATGAAAAGCCTTGTAAACAGTAAATCAACAATTATATAGCTCAAGTTTGAATAGTATGACAAAAATTAGTTGTAAACAAAAGTCCCTGTTTCCATAAGTATATGGTGAAAAATAATTATAAATTGGGGTATAAAAGTCCATGTTTCCATAATTATAAATCATGGCATCAAGTAATGGAAAACACGAGTCCCCCTTCGGAGTACACTTACCTATATTATCCACTACTATGTTCTTTCCCTTAAACCCCGGCTTGTTATTTATTATTATTATCAAAATAGGCATATACGTGCAGAAACAGAACAAGAAAAATATGGCAAGAAACAAGGAACAAGATCAAGTTGGATAGAAGACATGATCGGGTGACAAAACAGCTTATGAGTTAGACAACGAGACTTTCAATTCTGGATAGCAAGAGGTTGCTGCACCAAAATCGAGATTCACGTTGTCACAGGAATGCAACCTGGATCCGTCAAAAAATATAGAAACTAGAATCTCAACCAAATCCAGTGCATATACACAAGTCATATACCAACTACAAAAACAGGACTCAAAACAGCGTTTTATACAGGATTCATGTTCAGCTAGGAACTGCAAAATTTTATTTATAAGCATGAAAATAGAATAAAAACACACTAATTATGTCTAGAAAAAATCTGGATGGTTTCCTAACATATCTAGTGTCAGCATATAAAATTTCATAAAATTCCATTCGATATAGCATTGTCAAATTAATTTGGAAAACAGAATGAATGATACAACAAATTTATGAATCTGAAATTCTAGATACAGCAGTGCTAAAACAATGATAGATCGCAAAATACAACTCTAAATTCAAATCCGTCAAAAGTTTTGTAAAATAGACACAGCAGGCTACATTTCATATTCACAAAGTTTTAACCAACAGTGATTGGAATCAGGTTGAAAATAGGGTTCTTTACTGAACCACATGCAGTTTGGAAATATATTGATTTGTTTCACAAACATAAAATAGGTTATAAAAATTATTAAATAATTCTACAAAAATTAGGGGTTGATCACAGTCATGTGTAGACATACCCAGAAAAATATTAAATCCAAATTTTACTTTTAGCATCAGTTTTAAAATAATATAACATACAGCGATCTCATAAAATAAAATCTGGAAATTTCGGCACAGCTGCAGTAAAATAGCGATAACTCGCACATTAAAATCGAAACTGATATCCGTCGAAGTTATGAAAAATAGACGACGAGGCCTACAACTCATATTCACAAAATAATTTATTTTACTAACATTAACAGGGTCTAAAACGTTGAATCAAAACAGGGCAGCAACAAAACAAAATTTCTTTCATGCATTTAATCAAACAACTCGTCTATAATAGATTCAAATTAGAATATATGCAAAACATAATATATTAGATATTCAAATCAACATGGTGTGGGAAATAACAAGCCTACAAAGACATAACTCATCTAATACACCAAGCATGTAACAAATACACAACATATCCTAAATCACGAAGAACATATATACATGCATCAAGAGTCTATCTATATCTAGTTTATTTTCATATAGTGTGTGTGACAACTATTATGATGGGTCAAGACTACGAATGGATCAAACAAATAGAATCAAGATTTAACAAGAGATCATCATGAGAACGACACAAAATGAGAGCGAGACTACATGCGGTATTTTGTACTTGTATACAAACAAAATATTATAAAAGTTACTTGGCTTAGGGTGTAGACAACAAATTCGACAAAAGAACAACGGGAGCGGACCTCGGACAACGAACACAACACACGGATCTTGATGACGATCAAGATCAAGATGATCGACGGCCGAGATCGCAAGTGATGATCAAGATGGTGATCATGATCGGGTTGAGAGGTGATGCTGCACTGGGGAAGGCCGACGACAGCGAGGGTGGTGACTGCAGGGGTCGTCACAGCTGCGGTGGTGCACAGGCACAGCGGGAGATGATCGGAGGTGGCGCTGTCGAGGGTATCTCGATGGCAGGGAGGCGATGGCAGAGCTTTGTTTCGGTGGAAAACAAAGGAAGAGAGTAGCATTGACGAGGGCTTGGGTAGAGGTTGAAGGTGTGACGACTGGGCGAGGGAGATGCAGGGGAAGGAATTGGCAATGGCGGAGGTGGTAATGGGTTGAAGGTGGCGACAGAGCGGAGAAGGCAGCGGATGGGTTCGAGCGAGAACTAGGAGGAGGTATATGAAGGTGGAGGTGGTAGGACGAGGCACTCGGATATGGTTTTCGGCTACAGAGGATGAGGATGACGAGGGTGAAGAGGGTTTCGGAGGTCGGGAGGTGGCTGAACGGGAGGCGCTGGAGGTAGGGCATAAGGAATAGTGAAGGGGGGGGGGGGGCGACTGTGGTTAATTAGTAGGGTAATTTAGTAGGGTAATTAGGGTTTTAATACTGGATATTATATATGAGGTGAATTAGGGTTAGGGGTAAACGGGTTATTGGGTAAACGGATTTAAAAATTCGATAGGGAGAAATTATAGGGTTTTAATATGGTAGTTTGGGTTAAGATTTGGATCCAACAGCAATAGGGTTTGGGTTTTGGGTTATAAATCAATAAATAGGTTTAAATCCAATAGGGAAAACTAATAAGAATTATAGGGGCTTATAAAATATACATGTACTAGGTTTGCCCGTTGACATGTGCCTACGACACGTCTTCGGAACGGTGCATCTGGTTTGATTATATAAAATAATTTTGAAGATCCAGCATATTAATTGAAGTAGCATACATATTATATGAGAAAGCTTATATCTACCTTTAAGCTCAACCATCGCCTTCTTGATCGTTAGCTTGAACTTGCCTAGAATGCATATAGTTTGTTAGAAACACTTCAGAGAGTTTTTTTTAACTTCAACATCACTTTTAGATGCTTGTAATAGTTACGCAAGGACATTATCATATAGGTTTTATAGAGCTTACTCTAATCCCATAACCACTATGAGCATGTCTAATTATAATGGTAATGCAAGTGCATGTGTGAAGGTATCTACAATACCAATAATTTAAATATTTGTTTGTCTAAGACTCAGTTTGCAATTGAAATACCTCTTATTATTATTTCAACCAAAATGAAATACATGAAATTCTTAAAACTCTAATCCAAGCTAATCATTTCTTTTATCTCCACTTTGGCTTACAATTGCACCTTCATAAAAAAAAATCAAAATGGATAAATAAAAAAGTTACTTTAGTTGTCTTTCTTGAGTGGAGATTTTGCACCCTTCACTTGTAAACTCCAGTGATCCTAATCCTATATATCCAAACATACACTAAAAATTCTTATATGTTATGTTATCCATGGTTTATAATAACCAGTGAAAGGAACACTTCAAGATAATATTTTCTCTTGTAGTAAAAAAAATTGATGTTGCATATTTTTCAAGTTATTTTAGTTTGCTAGTCAGCTTACTTGTCCTGCTATGGTTTGGAAGCCCAAATTGAGGCCACCAAATAATCCATCTCTCACTTACATAAAATTTAAATCAAAACCAATAAAAAAAATCATCAAATAAATCACCAAATTAAAGTTTTTTAAACCAAAAAATAAAACAATCATACCTCTCTGAACTTAAATCTCATGCACACACAAAATTCGAGTCTGCAAAAAACTGAGTAATCCCTTGCACACAAAAAATTAAAAACTAGAATGAGAATTCGGTTAATGAAATGAAATTAGCGTCGTCGCATTGCATATAGAGGCTCTTGATTCGGTGGAGGGGAGTCGCCGATACGGAGTCGCTTGATATTCGCAATCGATTTGGTGGAGGGGAGTCACCGACGGCGACGACCACTTGATTGAGGTTCGATATTGGATTTGGATTTGGATTTGCTTTGAGATTTTCAAATTTTTAAAATTTCAAAATTTAAAATTTTTCAAATTTTCAAAATTTAAAATTTTTATAAATTTTTATAAATTTTATAAATTTTATAATTAAATTTAAAAAAAAATTATTTATTTATTTATTTTTTCTTCTAAATTTTCAAAATTAATTTTTAAATTTCAAAAATTTCAAAAATTTCAAAAATTTTAAATTTTTTAAAATTTTAAAATTTAAAATATTAAAAATATTTAAATATTAAAAAAAATATTTTTGAAAAAGTATTTTATAAGTTTTTGATTTTTTTGAATTATTTTTAAAGTTTTTAAATTTTTAAATTTTTTAGTTTTTTAGTTTTTAATTTTTAAAAAAAATTTAAAATTTTTATTTTCTTATTTTTTTGTATAGAAGAGAGAGAGAAAGAGAGAGAGAGGGAGAGAGAGAGAGAAATAATTAAATAAATAAAGAAGTTGTTTTGGGTGGGGGGGTTTGAATTTGAGTTTTGGCGGGAAACATTGGGGGGGGGGGGGGATTCAAGGAGAGCCACTTGATAGCTTTCTTTGTATTCTATTATATAGATACATGTACATTAAATCATGACAACCAAACTAATAATAGTAATAATAATAATAGTAACAGCAATAATAATAATAATGGTAATAATAACAATAAAAATAATATAAAAATCAAACTATGGTTTAAGTCTAACAAGTTCATTAAAATCCAAATATTAATAACATATTAGATGACAGTCTAAAATATAAATAGTCGATCAATTAGGAATATAAAATAAAATTAAAATACACCGTTATTTGAAATAAATATAATTTTTGAATAATAAAATGGAATAGAAAATTTCTTAGAAACCAAAAAAATATTTTGTTAAAATTCGATCAATTGAAATGTAATTGTTGAAAAAGAATTTAAAAGCGAGAAGAAAGTTATAAAAATTTTAAATACAGAAAATACACGAAAAATACATATATACGGGAACATGGGTTACAGATGGCCTACAAATTAGAGCTAAAGGCAGAGTTATCCACGTCTCGATGCTGAGGAAGTATGTTCCAGATCCGAGCCATCAACTATCAGAGATTCCCGAAGATTTGCAAGTGAACCTCTTATACAAGGAACAACCAGTCAGAATCATTCACCGTCAGGAAAAAAAATTGAGGAACAAGATCATTCCGATGGTGAAGGTTCTCAGGAGGAATTAGTTTGTGGAAGAAGCCACTTGGGAACCAGAGAGCCGCATGAGAACTTCTTTTCCTGAACAATTTTAGATGTAATATTTTTCTTTTCTCCCCACTAAGTATAGTTCTGATGACAGAAATACTCTAAGGAGGGAGTATTGTAGTACCCTGGATATATATATATATATATATATATATATATATTGACTATTAAATGAACCAGATATATATAGATTGAAATTGATTAAGTATATGAATAACTTGAACTGAATATGGATTGTATGTTCATACTTGTGCATAAGGGTTAGGGTTAGGGTTACTATTTTGACCGAGGGTTTTGATGGCTTAGGGTTAGGAGCTAACCCTAATCAAGATTAACCTACGACAATCTTGATGAAATCCAATGGTTGGAATCAACCATGAAGAAAATCTTCATGAATTCCCAAGGCAAGTCTTGAATGTTCTAGCAACCTTGTTTGTTGACACTGTTTGTTGACACCCATCCACACCGTTCATTCCCACTCACACTCACCCCATCCATCCTTTCCCTCCATCACCTAGTGGCCGGCCAAACTCAAAACCCCTCACTCCCATTTCTATAAAACTCCATTTCTTCACCCGTTATCCATTTTCCTTCTTCTTCTCATACTTTTTTAAGTTTTTTTTTTTAAAAAAAAGTTAGAAGTTTAGCCAAGAAGCATGTACTCTTCGGTTGTAGGAGACATCAAGTAAAGCAACTTGGAGAAGGAAGGAAGGAAGACAATCTAAGCTAAGGATTCTCTTTGCTACTTAGGGTGGGTGATTTCTTAACTCTAATTTAGTATTTTTTTTGTGTGTAAATTAGTATGTAGTATTAGCTAAGAAGACTTGTTTACCATGTATAAGTATTTGACATGCTAAGTTAAAATAAACTTGTATGATAGTACAATTCATATCATGATTCATGTTGAAGAACATATATGTAGCATGCTGACTTAAGAATTTTTACAGAGCAAACGAATTAGAATCTGGTCATAAAATTTTATTGGCATGTTCTAGGATGAGTTTGGAATATCCTCTAAAACTTTCAGATTTTTCTGGGTATGTTTAGTTGCGCAACAAAATTGTCATTTTCGGAACACAGAACATGAAGAAAAACTATGTTTGTGCTTGATATGATGTTATGTTTGAAAGGTCATATTATGAAATTGGTAAAGTCTTTTCAGCTTAAATTTTTACTGGAAGTATTTGGGTTTGTTGAAAACCTTCATTCCAAATTTTAGATTTTTCTGAGTTTATTTGCTATATTTAAAAAATTCTATTTGTCAACTGGTCCAGAGCCAAGAATCTGTCTATGTTTTGTTCCAAGATGGAGTTTGATAAATCATATCTAATTCCTGGAGTATAATCTTAGATTTAAATTTTTATTTTAGCATCTACTATGTTCTTATATTGTATATCTAAAATTTTGAAAAATTTGGACAAAATTATATAGGGTTTCAAAATTGGATTATGACAAGAAGTTTTATGCACTACTGAAAACAAAAGAAAATTCTATACTAACTTCAAAAGACGATAACTCTCTGTGTATTTGGAATCTAAATGTAATTTTTATGTATGTTAGACTTGTATATGTCTAGTTACTGAATCTAAATTTTCATAAGCTTTGGACATATGGTTGATTTGTTATTGAATTTTGACTAGACTGTGCCCAGTTTCAGCTCAGATTAGTGTCTGTGAAGTTGTGTTTTTCTGGATTAATGTGTTTAGAATCTGCAAAAATGATTAACCAGACATTTGGAGTAAAGACTCTTATATTTCCAAAAAGTCTAGAATCATGTAATTCCAAGTAGTAGAGTAATAGATATGAATTCTGGAAGGTCTGGACCGATCCAGTCTTCTTGGGAATTATCTTTTTGACATATATATGACTTTCTACTCAACTTCTAAGTCTTGGGTTAAAAGTTAATGGTATTTCTAGACTCTATAGGCTTTTTTCCTTTATGTCTTAAGTTGTCAAGGCATGGGTGGGGGTTGATCATTGATTTGAGTCATTGGGATTGCCTTGGAAGTTGCTTTATAGCTATCAACCCTTATTTTAAGGATTCTCTTTGCTACTTTGGGTGGGTGGTTTCCTAACTCTAATTTAGTATTTTTTTTGTGTGTAAATTAATATGTAGTAGTAGCTAAGAAGAAATGTTTACCATGTATAAGTATTTGACATGCTAAGATAAAATAAACTTATATGGTAGTACAATTCATATCACGATTCATGTTGAAGAACATATATGTAGCGTGCTGACTTAAGAATTTTTACAGAGAAAATGAATTAGAATCCGGTCATAAAATTTTATTAGCATGTTCTAGGATGAGTTTGGAATATCCTCTAAAATTTTCAGATTTTTCTGGGTATGTTTAGTAGCCCAACAAAATTGTCATCTTTGGAACAGAGAACATGAAGAAAAACTATGTTTGTGCTTGATATGATGTCATATTTGAAAGGTCATATTATGAAATTGATAAAGTCTTTTCAGCTTAAATTTTTACTGGAAGTATTTGGGTTTGTTGAAAACCTTCATTCTAAATTTCAGATTTTTCTGAGTTTATTTGCTATATTTAAAAATTCCTATTTGTCAACTGGTCCAGAACCAAGAAACTGGCTCTGTTTTGTTCCAAGATGGAGTTTGATAAATCATATCTAATTCTTGGGGTATAATCTTATATTAAAATTTTTATTTTAGCATCTACTATGTTCTTAGATTGTATATCTAAAATTTTGAAAAATTTAGACAAAATTATATGGGGTTTCAAAATTGGTTTATGACAAGAAGTTTTATGCACTGCTGAAAACAGAAGAAAATTCTATATTAACTTCAAAAGACGATAACTTTCTATGTATTTGAAATCTGAATGTAAATTTTGAGTATGTTAGACTTGTATATGTCTAGTTACTGAAACTAAAATTTCATAAGCTTTGGACTTAAGGTTGATTTGTAATTGAATTTTGACTAGACTGTGCCCAGTTTCAGCTCAGATTAGCTAGTCTGTGAAGTTGTATTTTTCTGGATTAATGTGTTTAGAATTAGCAAAAATGATTAACTAGAGATTTTGAGTAAAGACTCTTATATTTCCAAAAATTCTAGAATCATGTAATTCCAAGTAGTAGAGTAATAGATATGAATTTTGGAAGGTCTGGACCGATCCAATCTTCTTGGGAATTATTTTTTTGACATATATATGACTTTCTACTCAACTTCTAAGTCTTTGGATAAGAGTTAATAGTATTTCTAGACTCTATAGGCTTGTTTCATTTATGTCTTAACTTTTCAAGGCATGGGTGGGGGTTGATCATTGATTTGAGTCATTGAGATTGCCTCGGAAGTTGCTTTATAGCTATCAACCCTTATTTTAGGATTGGAACTTCCGCCTCATTGTTTAATGGCCCAAACTCATGCACTGACGGAGTCATAAAGAATGATCACGAGCCAAGGTTGTGAACGTGACTCAAGATTGGGAAAGTGGCGATCAAGGTGATCGCGTCGCCGGAGCCGCAGGTTGATAGACAGAAACTAGGGTTTTCATTGGGGAAACCGCATAAGACTAGGTATAACCTATATTAATTATCATGTTTGTAACCATACCCTTATAACATATCCAGGTAGACTCAGTGTTAGTTAGGAATACCAACACCTATAAATTGCATTAGTTTTCTAGCGAACTATTAGTCGGGTGTTGTACTCCCCTATCATAGGGGTACGTGCGGCATACCTCGCTCTATTATTTCCTGAAGCACCATGGTCAAGAACGGAAGAGTTCTGTCAGATAGGGGGAAGTAGACTCTCGAGTTCGTCATTTTCTATGTCGGTGATGAACAGGCCATGGGGTTGCGAACTCTATGCACTTTCGGTGCCAACTTAGTGCGAGTACCTTGTAGTTCGCCTCGACTTTCGAGTGAGGTCCAGGCTCCGGGCACTACTAAGTGACTGCAGTACGAGTGGGGCCATAAATCTGCAACCTCATTCAGTCACGTCTATCTGTTAGGAACAGGATGAGTACAAAAGTAGGATGCATGGCGATGGTTCGAAAACCTAAACTTGGAGACAATGGCTTGATTTGGGGCGTACGTAGTATGGGATGCATGCATTTACAAAGTCTTGCCTGCATTAGAATAAGTGCATTGCCGATCTTTGCATTAGACTACTAGGTCATACCATACACTGACACTTTAACCACCAGTTACACTTGCCTATTGAATTACACTTTTCTATTGCATCAAATATTGTTTGTCAGTTGGAGATCGCTGTTTTTATCAGCATTGCGTCAGTAGAATTACTGACGTGCCCACTTTTTTAGGTACCGAATGTCGATCCATGAGAACAGGAGAGCTTAGCCAGATGGAGCATCCAAGTGGCAGTAGAAAGTGTTCGTTAATTTTTTTTTGAAAAACTCTGATTGTAACTATTAAATTATTGTAACGTTGTAACACTTGAGTCTTATAAGCATTTATTGAATAAATTTTTTTAAATTTCTTGCATTTTCCTGTGTTGTGGCTATTTGGAGAAAAGATTCTGGTTTGTGTCACGAATCGCCAGTATAGGGATTCAGGGCGCTACACTATTGAGGAGCCTCTCCATCTCCTGGAGATGGAGGTGGATAGAGGCATCCCTACGGTCGAATCTAGTCAACCCTCAGGATTCTCCTTCATGGGTGGCGGTACGGCGAGGGCTAGGTGTGCACTGGTCATGACTCGGGGCATGGGGAGGGCTAGGCGCATGCCGATCCTGACTTGTGGAGATATTAAGAGCTCGTAAGATATCTTCCTTGAAATTCTGGAACCCAGCCTGAATGACTGGTGCTCCTCCAGCTCGGCGGTCCGTAGGTGTGGCTTGGCTTATTGGAGTATGGCTTCTCTGCTGGCGACGTGGAGGGGACTATCTTCGCCTCCTCGAGGAAGGGGTTCTTCTAGGACTTGGTCTACGGGGAGCCTGGCATCTGGGAGCCCTTTGGCGCTCTGGTTGAGGGACTTCCTCAAGGTCCTGCCTTTCATTCAAGCAGGTTCGGAGGTCGACCCCCTATTGTCAGTTAATGATCACTTGACAGAATCCTGCCTGAAAGGGCTTTGAGAAGCCATAGAGTCAGTTGAAGGGTTGTGGACTGAGATGCGGTCATGGTGGGAGTGTTGTCCCTGACGGCTCCGACGGAAGCCCCCCGAGGCAACCCCCTGGACCTGGGAAGAGGATTGTTCAGGCTGCGGTTGCTGAACTTGCTGGTCGAGTTGAACAAGAAGATCTTGGGGTTATGGAAGAGGAGGAAGAGGAGTGGCTCTTCGGCTGGATGCTGCTGCCTTCCCCTTTTCTTTAGGAGGTATGGCTTGGAAACTGCCTTTACCGGTGATATGTGACTGGATTGCTTTTTCGTTTCCCACAGACGGTGCCAATATGTTGCTGTTGATTTTGGTGTGGGAACAAATAGATAAATTTATGGATTGTTTTGGAAACAAATAAGGCAAACTTGTTGACTTTTGACCGGCGTTTGACTGTTTCTCGCTGTTGTCGTTAACGTACAAAAACTTCGATACACCGGGATGGATCCCGGCGACGAACCCTCCAATGCTCAAGTCAGTAATCAGGAAGATTATGAAAGAGCAATTTTGTGAAAAAATATTGATTACCTTTTTTATGGTGGGGGAGAGGGGTATTTATAGTCGCCTTTAGAGATAGTTTAGAGATAATCATTTTTCACTATGTCCTGGTGTTCTTGGATGAGATGTAGAGTTTTAAACTTGTTTCATGATAAGAGAGGCAGTTTAAACTGCCTCTTAGAGATAATCACGAATTTGAATTACTCTTTAAATATCTGGACTGGTTTAAAACGGGTTCCGTTTTTGGGTTACTGAGCTTTGTAGAAAGACCAAGTTCCTATTTTAGGCCCGTTTGTACGTGAAATTACCGTTTTACCCTTGAGAGCTTTAAGATTCGTGCTTGACTTGAACGGTTCTGATTTAAACCTATTTTTAGCCATATCAGATGGTAAGCAGTGCTTTGTTTTAAAGTGGTACCCTGAGTTTTGAATAACTCCCTCCAAAAAAGGCTAAGAAAGATGGGGTCTCTATCAAATACAATTGATTTGGGTATACCATGTAACTTGATTACATGAGAAGCAAACAGAGAAGTTACTTTTGGTGCAGTAAAATGTGGCACAATGGCAATGAAGTGTGCATATATTTATAACCTATCAACCACCACTAAAATTGCAGATTTGCCTTGGGTGGCAATCCCGTAATAAAATCCAATGAAATATCAGCCCATAACTTATGTGGGATTGGTAATGGCTGTAACAAACCTCCAAGTTTGGATGTGCTATACTTTGTTTGCTAGCAAGTAGGGCATTCTTGTACAAGACATCTTTGTGCATTTTTTCCCAAAAAAATGATTCCCTGATTCTTGCTAATGTTTTCTCAATTCCTGCATGTCCCCCAAAAGTTGATGAATGCCACTCCTGCATAACTACCCTTCGTAGTTTTTTTGGCACTAGCACTCTACCTTTACTGAATAAAAATCCATCCTTCAAAACAAGGGAAGGTCTGGCTGCAGGGTTAATCAAGAATTGAAGCACAAATCCCAGCTTCATTGCAAGTCTCTTCTTTGACTTCAATTCTTTGACTTCCTCAGCCTTAATGCTTAATGAAGATTGAAGCAGAACTAGGGAAGGTCTTGAATAATCTGCACCCAGTCAGGATCTTGCTTCAATTCTTCTCTGATTTGATCACAAATCCCAGGTTACGGAATTGAAATTGTTGCCAATAATGCACACATTTCTTTAGTAGATACTCTAGATAAACTGTCAGCAGCTGAATTAACCATGCCAAGTTTATAAACAATTTTGAAATTGTAACCAGCTAGCTTGTAAATCTACTTTTGTTGCTCGGGCGTTTGAATTACTTGATTAACCATATGGTGTATGCTTTGATGTTCTGTGCATATGATGAATTCCCTCCCTAGTAAGTACTAGCGTCACTTCTTGACTGCTTCAGTAATTGCATGAATTTTCCTTACATAGGTAGAGGCTGACTGCATTCTTGCTGACATGATCTTGCTAAAATACGCAATAGGGTGTTCTTCTTGTTGTAATACGGCACCAATTCCTTTCCCAGATACATCTGTCTCTACAATAAATTGTTCGGAAAAATATGGCAATGCTAGAATAGGAGTGTATTGTAAAGCTTCTTTAAGCATGTTAAAAGCCTGATCGGCTTCAGTGTTCCAGGTAAATGAGTCCTTCTTTAGCCAATTAGTAAGCGAAACTGCTTTTGATGCATACCCTTGCACTAACCCTCTATAATATCCAGCTAGTCCCAAGAACCCCTTTAGCTGTTTGATTGTTTTTGGAATTGACCACTCCTTTATTGCTTCCACCTTTAAAGGACAAGCTTGTACACCTTTTGCAGATATCTAATGGCCTAAATACTTCAATGATTGTTTTCCAAAATCACATTTACTCTTCTTAACAAAGAAGTGATTTTGTTCTAATATTCTCAAGACCATGGCTAGATACTGCAAATGAGTAGACCAATCCCCACTATATATCAAAATATCATCGAAAAATACCAAGACAAACTTTCTCAAATACTGCTTAAAAATTAGGTTCATTGCAGCCTGGAAGGTGGATGGGGCATTCGTTAGGCTAAAAGGAATCACTAAAAACTCATAGTGGCCTTCATGGGTGCGAAAAGTAGTCTTCTCTACTTCTTCAGCTCTTACTCTAATCTGGTGGTAACCTGCTCTGAGATCCAGTTTAGTGAAGAATTGTGCTCCATGAAGCTCATCAAAGAGCTCATCTACAGCAGGAATGGGGAACTGGTCTGAATTGGGAATTGGTCTTTTATGGTGACTGAGTTGAGAGCTCTATAATAAACACAAAATCTCCACGTTCCATCTTTCTTCTTAACTAAAAGCACTGGCAAGGAAAAGGGGCTTTTACTGTGCTGAATAATTTCCACTTACAGCATCTTTGTGACTTGCCTTTCGGTCTCATTCTTCTGGAAATGTGGATACTTATAGGGTTTGACATTTGTAGGAGCAATCATAGGGATAAAATGCAAAGGATGATCAAATTCCCTAGCTGGTGGTAGCCCAGTTATTTCAGCAAACAATGACGCATACTGCTGTAGTATATGACTGATACCTGGGTGTATCTGTTGCTCATGGTTATCTTCCTGCAATCCAAAATGAAAAAACTCTCCAATAGCATTTGTATTGACTTCTCTTCGCTGTAAGTTGAGCTGTATATGAGAAGGAGCCTGAGTATCTCCCCCCTGCAGTAAGACCTTCTTATCACCAAACATGAATTCCATAGTCATCTGACTATAGTCAGTTATAATTTTTCCTTGTAATCTAAGCCATTGAATGCCCAAAACTAGATCTGATCCATATATAGGTAGTATATAGAAGTCAATCCAAAAAGGAATGACCCTGGATAACTAATGGAACTCCCAAGCATTTCCCTTCACACTACACTGTCTCTCCATTCCCCACCATTACCTTAAAGTGAGAAGATGGCTATATTGGTAGATTCAAAGATTTGGCGAATCTTTCCTGCATAAAATTGTTTCACGCCCCACTTTCCAAAAGAATACGGAATACGAACACGTGAAAAAGCCCAGCGAATAATTTTCATCATTCATAAGCTGGAAGGATCAACTCAATAGTAAACAGAAATATTCAAGAAATATACAACCACACATGTATGACACAAATCTCAGAATCAAATGAATTATTCGAAAAACAAATACATAATCCTTAAATAAAAACAAGATCTAGAAAACAAAATAAAACTCCGGGACAACATGCCCAATACAGAGTATTAAGTAGCAATAAGAGGAAATAATAAACTCAATACAAGAATAAACTAAAGCATAAAAAGATTCTAGCCAAGCTCAAAACACTTGGTCACTCACTTCGTCAGGCAGCTGATCTCCAAAACCTGTATAATTATTAATTGAAGGAAACATAGAAACAGGAAAACAGTATGCCCGTTAGTGCAATCTACGGGCCGCAAGTAGTATAAGCAAAAAGGGTGCGGAACAAAGTAAACAGGAAACAAGGAACAAGAGTGCAGAGCATAACATGGCAAGGGTGTAACAGATGAGTAGAGACAAATCAGGTAACAGAATCAAGTAACAGATAACAGATAAACTTATAACAGGTGCCAAGTAACAGATAACAGATATAGGTAGCAGGCATATGCAAGTGACGTATCATTCTTGTGTCTTGTATTAGTCCTAACTAATGCATCACCCATGTGTCCCATACCACATGGTTGCTGCATACAAACAAGTTGTGTTTAGACATAGTGGTGAATTTTACAGGGTCGTGTGCTCAGGCATCATAATAACAGGTAAACAGACACATGAATCATGTAATCACGAATTCATGCAAAATAGATGAGACCTATGGGCCCCCCATCCGAGTACACCTTCCAATAGGGGAGAATGCAGTCAGGAATCACATAAATAGATAACAAACACACGAACCATGTAATCATGTATTCATCCAAAACATATGGGACCTACTGGCTCCCCCTGCCGAGTACATTTCCTATATTATCCACTACCAAATCTTTCCCTTAAACCCCTGCTTGTTAATTATTATTATTATCATCAAAACAGGCATGAAAGTGCACAAACAAGGGCAAGTAAACATGATGGGAAACAGGAAACAGGTTCGGGCTGGGTAGAAAGCACATCCGGATGTCAAAACCATTATATATATTAGAAATAATAAGAACTCCAATTCTGGACAGCAGGACGTTGCTGCACCAAAATTGGAATTTCCGTTGCTACCGGAATCCAAATCTTGATCCGTCAGAAGTTCTAGAAAGTAAACTCTCTGCCGGTTCCAGCGTATATACACACAACATATAAAAGTCACAGAAACTAGGTTCAAATTCTTATTCTTTACAGGTTTTACGTTTAGGCAGTAAGTTATAGATTTTGTTCACATATATGTATCAGGTCTGAATACTCATCAAATAATTCCACAAAAATTTAGGGTGATACCGGTAATATCCCGATCAGTTGCTAATAATATTTTTTTATTTAATTATTTAATTATTTAATTAATTTATTTTATTTTTCAGAATTGAAATATTTTTGGTGGATATTACTTAGTTTAATTAATAATCATCATCTGTATGTATACCAGTCCATATGTATATGCGTTATATCATTATGGTACTGGAATCATCCGAGCGGATAATAAAATTTATTTTTATTATTATTTTCGGAATTAATTTATTTTTATACGGATTGTGCGGTTTAACAAACAAAAATTATCGGTATATATATTAACATATACGTATGCGTATTGTATCGATTTCGTACATTTGTACAAATCGTGTAGTATGTGTTTTGAACAAAAATATCTTATTTTTGTAAAATATCTTATTTTTGTCATGATTAATCAAAAATGGATGGCAAGGATTTGTTTGGAGGGTTAAACCTAGGGTTTAGGATTAATGGAAATACATATGAGGATTAATATGTGTATTTCTACAAGAACTCTCCTCCACCTCACCCTTCCACCTCACCCTCTCCACCTCATCAAGTTGGCCAGCCAACCCTAGATCCAAGGGTGTTTTTGCAAAACCCCTTGGTGTATTTGCACCCTCACCCTCTCATTCCTCCTATAAATACCCCCCCTCCCCCCCCCCCCCCCCTTCACCTCTTGCCTCATTTGCCAAAAGAAAAAAATATAGAGGAAAAGAAAGAGAGAAAGAAACCCTAACTAGAGATTTCTTCATTTGTAAGTCTTTCTTTAGGAGCTAGGAAGAAGGAGAAGGAATCTTGTCTAGTTCTTCCTACATAGAAACCAAAATGTGGGGGTTTCTCTATTTCTTATTTTGTATTGTTTTGTTCTTTTTTTGTTGTATGTAGTTTGTTGTATGTTGTATGTTGGATGTTGGATGTTCTAAACAACTTGGACTAAGATCTTGTGCATATAAATGGTAGTAGGGATAAAAAATGATGACATGAAAAATTGAATGGTAGAACTCAAAAAAAAATAACATAAAGGTTGAGTCTTTAAACATTGTCATGGTTATTGTTGTTATTGTGGTTATTTTTGCTAAATAAAAACTAACAACTTGGACTAAGATCTTGTGCATATAAATGGTTGAGAATCAAAAGTGGTCACATGGAAGAAAGTAAAGGGTGGAACTCACTAAAAACCCATAAAGATGGAATCTTTAACTTGACATGAATATTGTTGTTATTATTGTTACTTTTTGTAAACACAAACTATACAACTTGGACTAAACTATGAGCATATAAAGTGAGAATACTTACATACCCGATTTGGGGTAGTAGAACTCAACAAGCTATTAAAAGATGAGTCTTTTGTTGTATGTTGCTCTCTACCATGTTAAAAAATCAAGTTCTTACTAACACTTGTTCATAAAAAGAGGAACTTGTTATATGTAGGAACTTGTAGATTAACGAAAAGTAGGTTTTGTAATATGTAAGGTTTGTAGATTCAATAAAAGTAAATTTTGTAATATGTAAGACTTGTAATTCATAAGAAAGTAGTCTATGTAATATGTAGAAATTCCTAAGAAAGTAGTCGGTGTAGTATGTAGGTAAAGAACCCATCATGCTTGAGTTGTAGCGTTCTAGTAAAGAACCCATCATTCTTGAGTTGTAGTGTTCTAGTAAAGAACCCATCATGCTTGAGTTATAGTTGTTCTAGTAAGGAACCCATCATGTTTGAGTTGTAGTTGTTCTAGTAAAGAACCAATCATGCTTGAGTTGTAGTGTTCTAGTAAAGAACCCATCATTCTTGAGTTGTAGTTGTTCCAGTAAAGAACCCATCATGCTTGAGTATTAGTTGTTCTAGTGAGGAACCCATCATGTTTGAGTTGTAGTTGTTCTAGTAAAGAACCCATCATGATTGAGTTGTAATTGTTCTAGTAAAGAACTCGTCATGCTTGAGTTGTAATTATTCTAGTAAGGAAACCATCATGCTTGAGTTGTTGTAAGTGTTCTAGTAAAGAACCCATCAGGTTGAGTTGTAGTTGTTCTAGTAAAGAACCCATCATGTTTGAGTTGTAGTTGTTCTAGTAAGGAACCCAACATGCTCTAATTACTCTAGGTTGCTAAAAGAACCCATGAATGTTAGAGTTCCATGATTAAAAGAAACCCATGAAATTAGTTCCATGGTAGTTCTAACTCAATTCGATGAAGAACTCATGCATTTAGTTTTTAGGTGATTCTAGCTTAAATTTGAAAAAGAACCCATTTACCAAGTGGCATGTGTAGTTTTTAGGTGATTCTAGCTTAAATTTGAAAAAGAACCCATTTACCAAGTGGCATGTGTTCTAGCTCAAATTTGGGAAAGAATCCATTAACCTAGTTGCGTGTTGTTCTAGTTCAATTTGGGAAAGAACCCATGAACCTAGTTGCAAGTTGTTCTAGTTCAATTTGGGAAAGAGAACACATGAATTCTAGTTGTAGGTGGTACTAATTAAAATTGGACCATATCATGTGAACATTCTTCTTCTTCAATGTATGGGTGATAATGGTCGGAAAAGTCAATATTATTGTTAACTTGATAAAGTCTCGTCTAGGGTCTTATAGTTACCCTAGGGGTCATCGACCCTCAAGACTCGTATCTTACCACTTTGGAAACTATGGATAAATCACACCTCGTGCGCCGACAGATCTTAACCGATGTGGGTTGATCGCGGGCCGAGAATGTTGACGAGATCCGAGTTAGGGATAGTGATGAGTGAGGGAGATCCTGTCACCGGTATCTTGGATCGATAGGCCATGAGTTGGACCATGATAATCTTAAGAAATTCTAAGTTAAAAATCCCCTAAGATTGTTTAGGTTTAGTGACATCATTAGGGTAGTAACTTATAAAGATCATTACCATTTTTGCCAAAAGAGAGGAGTTCGTATTAGGGGTGACACCCTATGACCCAACTCGTCCTATAGGCCGACACTAGGTAGTGTTATTGGGTTGTACCTTTCCGTCAAAGGGATACGTACGGTGCCTTCTCACGAGTTGGGAGCACAGTTTGCGTATCTTACACTGTTAATTCCTGAAGTACCATGATAAGAAAGGGAGGTCATCCTTTTGGAACTATGGGAATGGACCCCGGAATTCCGTCACGTTCAATGTCAGGGAAGCGAACGTGCCTTAGACCACGGTCTATAAGTTATGGGTGCCACAGGGTAGGCTTCGTCCTATCCTGTGCTGCAGATACTTTGCGTTCCTCTAGCTTTTGAGTGAGGTCCGGTGCGCCGGGTAGTTGTGACAAACATAGACACCATGAGAGTATGGCATTGGTGGGACTTGACCACGTTGTGTACAAAAGTAAAATTCATAACACAGGTTCAAATTCCTAAATATGGAGAACGGCGTGATATGGATGTATGTAGTTATAAGATGCATACGACTCCAGATTCTTGCTTGCATTAGAATAAGTGCATCCTAGCTTTAGTTGACATTGCATTAGATTCTAAGTCATAGCACTCACGAGCACTTAAACTACACTGACACATATATTTACCATGCTTAGTACATGTTTGTTTTTGAGATTCGCTGCTAGTCATCAGCCTTTAAGCGTCAGTATATGTACTGACGTCCCCACTCAAATAGGTTGTGGATACAGGATCACCAAATTCAGGAGAACTCCAGGCAAGGCATGGCTTCCAAGTGAAGAGCCCGATGTTTATTGTTTCATTCATGTATACTCTGATGTAATCTATCGAAACATTGGAAACACGCAGCTTGTAATAATTGTATTAAGCAAAAAGTTTTAAATTTTCCTGCTTTTTCTGTGTATTGTGGCTAATTGAATGTAAAGGTCCCGGCTCGTGTCTCGAATTCTCCATATAGGAAGTTCGGGGCGTTACAGAGTGGTATTAAAGCCGACTTCAATTTATAGTCCAACACAGTAGGGAAATAGACTTAGATGCCTTGTAGGAGTTGGGTTTTTAGCTTGTTGTAGATAATTATAATTCATACGGTTGTTTCCTTCAACTTATGTTTTATGATATTTTTATATCTAGGCAAATTCCCGTGTCCACTCCTTGCAGGATGGCTGACGGAGTGATTCCCCTTGGGAATGGGTGGGCGCATGGGATCACGGTCGAGGTGGACTCGGATCTAGAGCCCATCACTGATGGTAAGGAGTCACCAGTTGGAGCTGGATTGGCCAATGGGGCCACAGTAGCTGCCGCAGCAAGAGGTGCCCCTGCGAATGGCCAAATTCCAGTACCGCCACCCCCGCCACCTCCCCAGCTTACTGCAGTGAAGCAGGCCTTTGAGCAGGTATTCTGCGATCTCGCAATGTGGGGTTGGTGCCACGCCAGTCTCGAGAACAGGATGGACTCTTGTGAGTTCGTGACCCTCAATAATGAGAGGGAAATAGCAGAGTTGAGGAAGGCTAAGGTGAGGGTTGACTGCAGGATAGTGATCATAAAGCACACTCACTGTGTGCAGTTTGCGCGCCTAGAGCGCAAGTGCTCAAAGCTTTAGGCGTAGATCACTATGTTGCAGACACTACTAGGACCGCCACTAGCTGTAGGGAGCCCTTCAGGAGACACTAGTAGTACCGATGTCATGCCCCGCTTCCCAAAAAGAATACGGAATACGGATACGCAACTCAACTCAGCGAATGATTTGCATCATTCATAAGTTGTTCAGAATCTTTACAATAAATCTCAGAATAATCAGAGTCAAAAGCCAAAAGAATCATCCTCACACAGACATATATATCTCAAAACAAAACAAAGTGCCAACTAAAATTAATTGAAATACAATAATATAATAGTCTCAAATAAACAGATCCGAACAATTAAGTTAATATCCTGGGTCACATTACCCAAATACAAATAAAATCCAAGTACTCAAATACATCGTTAAAAAGCAACAGATAATAATAGCAAAAGAAGTTCAACACTAATATTTCATTTCTCCAATACCATCGGGCAAATGACCATCCTGATCTGCAATCAATAAATTGCAGGAGAACGAAAAAGAAAAAAAGTATCCGTCAGTGCAAGTTACGGGCCGCTTGTAATGCAGGATACAATTACATGGGAAACTAACAAATCTAAATAATAGCAGAAACAGATATAGCATGGTATAGCAGAATCAACTAGCATGATATACTAACATGTGTCAAGTGTCAAATTCAAATAGCATGCAGACAGATATACATATAGTGTCAAATAATAGTATCAAGTGATAGTGTCAGACAGATAACAGATACTCAGATAAGCAGATGATCAGAAAATCAGATAATAGATTCACATATCAGATACAGATACAGATACAGATGTCAGATTCAGATTCTTATAGGTCTTGTATTAATTACTAACTAGGTAGCACTTCATGCATCCTTTTATCACATGGTTGCTACATTCAAAACAGTTATGTTTTAGATTTCGTAGGGGATCATATAGGGCCGTGTACTCAGGGTTCAGACAGACAGATATCAGATAACAGATCCAGACAGACAGATAGAACCTAGTGGTTCTCTTCTTCCCTACACCTTCCTATAGGAAGTAATGTAGACAGGGTACAGAATAATAGATCACAGATAATCATACGGGAAACACGGCCCCCCTTCTAAGTACACATTTCTATGCTTTCCCACTACTAGATCTTTCCCATAAACCCCGGCTTGATCATTTTATAATTATTATCAGAAAGAAGTGTATGTGCATGAAACAGAGTAATTCTAGCATGATATAATTACCCACAAGTTTAGAATAACAGATAAGCATGTACAGATGGTAAGATAGTCACATAACAGAACAAAATAGAGTACTTCCTAATTTAGGACAGCACGATAGTACAGTACTAAAATAGCGATTCCCATTCCCACAAATATCAAAACTTAGATCCATCAGAGAATCTGGAAAATAGACTTCCAACTGAATCCAGCGAATACATATAAGTCATATAGTGTTTTAGAAAACATAAATCAAAACTGATTTGAATCCAGAAAATACATTCAGCCAGAAATCAGTAAATCGAATTCAAGGTCAAGAAAACAGCATCAAAACACCTCAAATAAATCCAGGAAAAATCTGAGGTATTCCCCTATATGTTTAGCATCGAATATAGAGTTTAATAATTTTTCAGTAAAATTAGTTTAGCCAACAAAAATTAGAAAACATCAAGAAACGGTAGTTTGGCAAATCTGAAAATTCCCAACACGGCTGTACGAAAATAGTAATATCTCGCAAACCGTGAAACAAAATCTAAATCCATCCAAGGGAGATGAAAATAGACAAAATAAGCTAACTTTCATATTTCAAAAAGATTTTTCATACAGTAAAAGGAATTAGGGTGAAAATACAAATCTTTACAGAATAGTGAGCAAAATCCAGCAAGTATAGTTTTTATAAACAAGCATGAAACGGCATATAAATCTCATCAATAAAATCCATCAAAATTCTAGGTAATCCCTAAATATATATAGAAATGCGGTGCAAAATTTCAGTTCAAAATAATATATTTAGCGCTGGTATCAAAATAGTTTACTCATCAAAATTATCAAGAAACGAAATCTGAAAATATAATACACCTCTGTAGTAAAACAACCATAACTCACACATACGAAAACGAAATCGATCTATGTAAGAAAATATGGAAAGAAGACAGATTTATCTAAAAATCATGTTTACTAATGAAGTTAAGATACTAACCTTAATATGGTCTAAAATACCAATTAAAACTGATCCCTGACAAAATACAGATTTTCCTCTTAACAACAAATCAACACACAACATATGAAACTCGTTCAAAACACAACCAAAGATGTAATAGAGTCTACTAAGTGTCCAAATAACATGAAATAGGGTATATAGCATGTCCACAACAAGTATATCACATGGATCCAAACAAACACACAAATTCTCATAATTATCTCACAAATATAATCAAATCAAGAACGGTCAAAACCTAAGTTGTTTCATATCAAATTTGTGTCGTGAGGTAACTATGGTCAAAAGCACTATAGAGACAATACTCATCAAACATACATCACACACGAGTTGTCTCTAGAACCCAACTACACTACAAGCGGAATTTATGACTTGTATCATACAAAGGAATTGAGTACAAGTTACTTGCTTTAATCGAAGACGAAACGAACACCAAGAATAACGGGAACGGTTTCCAACAACGAACAAAATCCATGAACAAAAACCACAAACCAAGCAATCCACGTGCAACTCCGTGCACGAGCAAAACTCAACCAAGAGGAAGAGAGAGAGAGAGCGGTCGGGAGTGGCAGTGCTGGCCTGGCTGCTGGCGCTGCTGCTCCTATTGCTGCTGTCCTGGGTGCACGCGACGTCGGAGAGAGCGGGAGAGACGGACGGAGAGAGAGGTATGGTGGAGATGGTGCTCGGTAGTAGGGTACTCGGCTAGGAGGATCGGGTTGGGGTGTGCAGGTGGCGAAAGTAGGGTAGTCGGGATGGCAGCCTGGGGTGTTGGTCGGGGGTGTTGACGGTGCAAAACAAAGTGAGGTCGGGGGGTCGGGTTGTAGGCAAAGTTTGGGTTAGGGTTTAAGGGTGAGAGAGATGGGGATTTATATAGGGTTGAGTTTAGGGTTGTGGGTGTTGGGTTGTGGATAGTTTAGGAGTAGTAGTAGGAGATTTGTTTAATAGGAGATAGTTTTAATAGGATTTGTATAGGATTTAAAATAGGATTGTTGGCTAATTTGGCTTTGGTAGTTAATTAAGGATCAAAAGCAATATGAATAGCAATAGGATTAGCAACCAATACTCCACGAGCACCCAAGAACAGAACAAGAAGAACAAGAACCAAATAAAGAGCGAAAAGAATAATAACGATCAAGAAAAAATCAAGGGACAGAAAAATCAATCACAAGAAGATCAAGAATGAGTAAAAATGAATATATATTGAAAACAATTCCAATATACGGTCCAAAATACAAGAAGAGTATAAATACTAAAGAAATAAGAAAAAAAATACACCAAGAATACAAAAAATGAAAAACAGGGGTTAGAACCGATTAGGCGGTTAGGTGCCTATAGGTTATTTTGTGGTTTTGTTATTTTGCTACCTACATGTATGATATAATGTAAGGAAAAATGCATATGTAAGATAAGGGGATTATAATGAAATGAAGTTTAGCCTTGCGTTTTCTACAAGTCTTATGTGCATGTTGAGATTGGATGGATGTTATTTTTTGAATATTGCAATATGATGCCTCTTTATATTCCACTATTTTTTCTCTATCATATGTCTCGCAGAACAAGAAGCGGTAGAATCGACTTGATTGAGGGCGAAGGTAGTGGAGGCAATGGCGCATGTCTTGATATAGGGGCAGAATTTGCTCGTATGTATCAGGCATTCGGAGACCTAGCAGAGGCAAGCCGAAACAATGTACAGCAACAGGGAGCACCCGTAGGTAACCGAGGAGTTGCAGCTGCCGAACTTGTTAAGATGGTCGAATCCTTCTGTAGGATGAGGCCGCCTGTTTTTGAGGGCCAGGCGGACCCAATGACAGCTGACAACTAGATTCGTCGAGTCGAGATAGTGTTTGAGGTGATGCTCACACAGGAGGACAGAAAGGTCAGGTTGTCCAGCATTCTGCTAGAGAAAGACGCCGCGGTCTGATGGCAGTCGGTGAAGAGGGTCATGGGAGAAGGACCCATTGGCTGGGAAGACTTCTTAGGGGAGTTCAGGCAGCACTACTTTCCCTTGGATGTGCAGGAGGAAAAGGCCATTGAATTCTTCAACCTGAAACAGGGAAGCGTGACGGTTCATGAATACGAAACCAAGTTCACATAGCTGTCCCGTTATGCTCCAGAAATGGTACAGGACGAAGTTAAGAAGACCAAGAGGTTCGATCAGGGGCTTAGGCCCATACTTAGAGCCAAGATGGTACCTTTTTGCATCAGGAGGTTCAAGAAATTGGTCCTTCGTGCAGCTACTACGAAGTTGGATATGAGCAGAGGACCAAAACCGCAAGTTAATACGGGAGGATGGAACAAGGGAAAGAGGCCTGCACTAGCATCGGGATTCAGGAACCATGGTCGAAATTCGAAATTTCAGAAGACTATTGGCAACACCAGAGGCGCCAAGACAAGGAGTTGTTTCCTATGTGGCGAGCAATGACACTTCAAGAATCAGTGCCCAAAGAAGAACTTTCAGAATGATACCCGCACATGTTACAATTGCGGAAGATTGGCCATGTTTGGCTAGACTGTCCCCAGCTTCGGAGGGACAACAGTAGGCCAGCTCCTAAGACGAACAGCAAAGGGAAGGGGATTGCCTGCCAAGGGCGAGTATTCGCGCTTACAGAAGAAGACGCCGATGAAGACGAGGGAGTCATCACCGGTAGGTGAAGAAATTATGGCTAAGTTTACTATAGTATTTTGAATATTTTGAAATGCAAAAATGAATGATGTAAAAACTTTTGTAACAGGATGGATTAATATAAATGAAATCCAGGCAACTGTTTTATTTGATAGTGGGTCATCGCATTCTTTTGTGTCTGAAGTATTTTCAAAGAAGTTGAAATGCACCCAGGAGGCAACTCCGGACTCAGTTTTGTCGGTTGCTACCCCATCTGGAGCAACTCTCCCTACAAATTTGTGCTATAAGGGATGCAAACTCCTGATTGACGGAGAGACCCTGAGTATAGATTTGCTAGGGCTGGGCTTTGCAAGGACGAACAGGATTATTAGGATGGATTGGATGTCCAGCATAAGGCTAGCATCGATTGCAGGGAGAAGATTGTAGCCATTACCCCATCCGGAGGACCAAAACTTGAGTTTCAAGGAAAGAAGAAGCAGAGTGAAGAAATTCTTGCAGATGCGACTGGAGTACGTGTGGCAGGTGAAGTCAAGGTGATACCAATTGTACGTAAATTTCCTCGGATATTTTTGGAAGAATTACCTGGACTCCCACGACACAGGGATGATGAGTTCAGCATTACTTGTAATCCCTGTTTCCCATTTATTGTATATTGGGTGTATTTCTTTTTCCGTGTATTTTCTGTATTTAAAAATTTCTATAAGTTTCTTTTTGCTTTTAAATTCTTTTATACCAATTACATTTTCAACTGATCGAATTTTAACAAAACATTATTCCAGTTTCTAAGAAATTTTCTATTTCATTTATTATTCGAAAATTATATTTATGATGGTGTATTTTAATTTTATTTTACATTTCTAAGTGATCAGGTAATTATATTACATATTTTTACTGTTTGGATTATTTTAATAAGTCTATTTAACTTGAATGTCTATTTTTGATATATATGTATTATTATTATTATTATTAATTTTTGAATGTCAATTAAAAATCCATTTTTTATGCATTAGTTATATTTGTATTTATTTCAAATAAATTCTATACTTTTAATGCAAATTATATTTTGTTATCTTGTCCCCTATTGGATTTTAAAACCCATTTCTATTCGTAATTTCAATTGTAGTCATTTCAAAATAAATTCCATATTGTAATTTAAATTACATTAATAATAAAATAACCATACACATTTATATCCACTATTCAAACACGTTACCTAAACCCTAACCCTATGTATATTTATACCCCTCATACAACCTGTTCACCTTCCCCATCTGCTTAACCCACCAACCGCCTAAACCCACTGCCGTTTCGTCTTCCATCTCACCTGACCACCTCCCAAGTTCCCTCTCCCCCTCCTCGCCATCCCCTGATCAACCACCTCTCCCCCTGAGTTCCTCCGCCGTCGACGCAGCACGACAGCCTCCTGCCCTTCCTCCCTCTCCCGATCCTTCCCTCCTTGCTATCGCGCTGCCGCGACAGCATCGCCCTGCTCCAGCCAGCACCGCAACAGCAGGAGCAGCTTCCCCCGCTTATAGCTTCACCCTGTTCCCTGTTCGACCATAGCACCAGTTGCCGCGACCCTCCAACCATGTGCTCTGCCTCCCCGTGCACCCTGCACCTGTCGCCGCGTTGCCACCGCTTTGTCGTCCTGCCGTTGTGCCATTCTGTGCCGCCGAGCAAACAGTCGCAAAGCAACTTCCCCTCCCTTCCCCCCCCCCATGCTCTGTTTTGATGTTTGGGTTGATGGTTTGAATGTGGGACATCCGTTTGATTGTGATCTTGATCTTGATTGATTGATTCCTAGCCATCCGTTGATTTGATCTTGATCATCACCATCGGGGTGATCTTGGCCGTCTGTTGGATCTTGATCTTCATGCTTGATGGGAAGTGGGTCGTCGATTTCCTCTTGATCATCCGATTAGATCCTAGCCATCCGATCTTGTTGATCTTGATCTCATCCGTGCCGATCCGCCCAATCGTTGTTTGATCATCTTGATCTTGATCGTCATCATGATCCGTTCGTTGGTTTGTGTTCGTGATTGGTTCGTGATCCATTCGTTCGCTTGTGTTCGTGTCCGGGAATCCGTTCCTGTTATTCTTGCTTTTTTTCTTCGGTTTCGTCGTCTCTCAGGCAAGTAACTTGTACTAAATTCCTTTGCAAATATAAGTACTAAATACCGCCTGTAGTGTAGTTAGGTTCTAGAGACAATTCGTGTGTGAATCCCCTTGTTGATATTTTCTCTATAGTGATGATTGACCAATAGTTGCCTCACGACATACATGACATGATACAACCTAGGATTGACCACTTTTGATATGTATATGTTCATGCTATCTTGAGATATCTGTGTTTGATGTGTTATTCGTGTTATACTTGTCGAATACTTGTAAAATACCCTGTACCATGTGGTGTGGACATATAGTACACTATATTTCATGTTTGAGTTGATTTGGATGAATTTCATGTGATCTATGTTAAACTTTGTATGAAGAACAAATCTGCATTTTCTGTTGCCCTGATGTTGATCAGTACTTTAGACCCTATTAAGGTCAGTATTTGAAAATATTTTATGAACATGATTTGTAAAGAATTCTTTCTATTTTCCAACCCTTTTGACGGATCTCAGTTTCGATTTACGGTTTGTGAGTTATGTCGATTTTACTACAGTGATGTCGAAAGATTTTCCAGATTGTGTTTTCTGTGAATTCTGAAGAGTAATCTATTTTTATTCTGGTGTTAAAATTATTATTTTGATCTGAAATTTTGCTCAATACTTCTAGACCTGATTGGGGTTAACCTAGAATTTTTATGGATTTATTTGATGAGTTTTACAAATCGTTCTATGTTTCCAAACAACTTCTATTCTAGCAGATTTTTCATACTGTTCTGTAAAGAACCTGATTTTCGACCTATGTCATGCCCCGCTTCCTAAAAAGAATACGGAATACGGATACGAGACAAAAGCCCAGCGAATGATTTTCATCATCCATAAGCTGTTCAAGAATTTTTACAACATCTCACAAAATAATCTGAGTCGGAAGCAAAAGTATCAACCAACATGCACATATGAACCAAAATTTCCAACAATAATACTTGAAATTAAATATATAAATCTCAAATAGTCATGATCTGAATAAGATAAATATCCTGGGTCACATTGCCTAAATACAAGAATAAATCCAAGTATCAAAATATAATATTGTTCAAGCAAGCTACAAGAAATAATAATAATAAAATCCAGCACTAATACTTCATTTCACCAATACCATCTGGAACCTGTTCTCCAAAATCTGCAATTCAACAATAGCAGGAAAAAGAAAAAGAGAAGACAAGTACCCGTCAATTGCAAGTTACGGGCCGCTTGTAATGCAGGATACAAGTATATGGGAAAAACTAACTAGCATGATAAGGGAACAGGTACAAGTGGAATGTATCCAGTGTCAAGTAAACAAGTATCATGTAAATAAGTGTCAAGTGAACAAGTATCATGTAAACAAGTGTCAAGTATCATGAATCAAGTGTCACGAAATCAAGTAACAAGTAACAAGTGTCAAGTAGTCAAGTACAAGTGTCAAGTATCATGTTCAAGCATCAAGTCTTATGTATCATGTAATCAAGATCAAGTAAGCAGGTATCATATTCAAGTGTCGTATATTAAATCTTGTAGTTATTACTATCTAGGTAACACTTCATGTGTCATCCTTTTATCACATGGTTGTTACAGTTAATGCAATTCCATTTTAGATTTCATAGTGGACCATATAGGGTAGTGTACCCAGGGACAAGCCTTAAGAATCAAGTATCAAGTATCAAGCCTCAAGTATCAAGTAAACAAGCCTCAAGTATCAAGTACTGAAATATCAAGCCTCAAGAGTGAAGTATCAAGCCTCAAGTAAAATATCAAGCCTCAAGTAGTGAAATATCATGCCTCAAATATCAAGTATCAAGCCAAGTCTCAAGTATCTCAAGTATCAAGCCAAGTATCACATAGAATCAATAGATTCTCTTCCGAGTATACGTTTTTGAATTATCCACTATTAGATCTGTCCCTTTAAAACCTCGGCTTGGTTATTTTTATTATTAATGTCAAACAAGCACGCATGTGTCACAAAACAAGCAAGTATATCATGGTATGATCAAGTAACAAGTTTAAGTTGCATGATAAACAGGTACGGGTAATAGGTAACACACAAAAGAATGAAATAACCAAATCTCAAGTTCAGGACAGCAAGACCATACTGTAGTAAAACTAAAATTCCCAGTGTTCAAAAAATGCAAACCTGAATCCGTCAAAACGTCTAAAAAATAGACTCCCATCCGAATCCAGCGAATACAAATAAGTCATATAGTAATTCACAAAAACATAGTTCAAAACTGATTTGAGTGCAGAAAACGGGTTCAGCCAGTAATCAGGAAATCGAGTTCAAGAGCAGGAAAACAGCATGAAAACACATTAAATAAATCCACGAAAAATTTGTGGTATTCCCCTATCTTTCTAGTATCAGAATATAAAGTTTTAGAATTTTCCAGAAAAATTGGATCAGTCATCAAAAATCAGAAAATATCAATAAACGCTAGTTTAACAAATCTGGAATTCCCAACACTGCTGTACGAAAACTATAATATCTCGCAACCAGTGAAACCAAATCCAAATCCGCCAAAGGGAGAAGAAAATGGACAAAATAAACAAAATAAACTAACTTTCATATTTCACAAATATTTTTAATACAGTCAAAGGAATTAGGATGAAAATACGATTCTTTACAGAATAGCAAGCAAAATACAGCAAGTATAGTTTTTATAAACGAGCATGAAACGGCATATAAAACTCATCAATAAAATCAATCAAAATTCTGGGTAATCCCTAAATAGATATAGAAAAACTGACCAAAGTTTTAGATCAAAATAATATGTGTAGCACAAGTATCAAAATGATTTAGTCATCAAAATCACCAAGAAACGAAATATGAAAAAGATCTACACCTCTGTAGTAAAACAGTCATATCTCACATATACGAAAACGAAATTGAGCAAGGTGAGAGGGGTTGAAAGGAAGACGAATTTCTCTACAAATCATGTTTTATACTGAAATTAAGATTCTAACATTAATATGGTCTAAATTACTGATCAAGACAGAATATCGGCAAAACACAGAATTTCCTCAAAAACCAAAATCAACATAGATTCAACGAAACTTGATCCAAACACTACCAAACATGAAATCGAGTCTACCAAGTGTCCAAACAATATGAAAAAGGGTAATTAACATATCCAAGGCAAGCCTATCACATGGTTCTCAACAAATACCCAAATTCTCACAAGAAGTCTCACATACATGATCAAATCAAGAACGTGCAAAACCTAAGTTATTTCTTGTCAATATTGTGTCGTGAGGCAACTATGGTCAAATCACTATAGAGAAAATATCAACAAGGAGTTTCACACATGAATTGTCTCTAGAACCCAACTACACTACAAGCGGTATTTATGACTTGTATCATACAAAGGAATTTGAGTACAAGTTACTTGCCTTAACCGAATATGAAAATGAAGAACACCAAGAATAACGGGAACGGATCCTGACAACGAACAAATCCCACAAACGAGAGATCAACACCCACGAACGACCTACACGTGCACTTGAGCATGTGCAAGAAAAATCCAAGAGCAAGAAAGCGAGAGATGGCATCGGGAGTGCACTGCGGTCGGGAGAGAGAAAACAGAGGGAAATTTTTTTGGGTGAAGGCTAGGTATACACAATTCCATGGGAAAGGTGATTATATACATGAAGGGAGATAGGGTTTGGTTGCAATAGGGAGGCAGCACACAGCATGCTAACCGGGTGGGTACAAGTGCAGTTAACGGGTCAGAGATGGGTATATTGGTTTCGGTGGGGTGAGTAACCAGGTAAGAAATCTTGTGGGGGGGGAATATATTAGGAAGGTAGTAGGAAATGAATGGATTATGGTGATAAATGGGTATCAGAGAAGTGGATTATTGGCCTTTATGATTATTTGGAAAACAACACATGGTTTATAAGATCTGGGGGAGTGGTAATTTCGGTAGGTAATGAATGTGATTAAATGGTAGTTGGTTTATATAAATGGTATAAGGTTAATAATAGATTCTGGGGAAGTAATTAGACCTATGGTTGAATAGATCGGATCTGAAGTGGATTAGTATTAGGTATTGACATATATGAAAACAGGGATTTGGGATTACGAAAAAAAATGGGTTTTAAAAAAAAAATAATTTTAAAACAAACTTAAGGTGATAAAAGATATATAAAAAATAATAATAATGAGACGGGCACCGAAATAGAGAAATAAAAATAGGACACGAATAAATAAAATAAAGAGGATCACAATGATGGTTCGATCAATAAGAGACGAACAAAGGAGACAACAGGATCAAAAATTCAAAATATAAAGATGAAAAGAATAAAAAAATGATTTTATTGAAAATAAAACCAATATACAGTCAAAAGAAATACAAGAGGAATACAAAGAGAGAAAAATATACCAAAACGAAAAATACACTCAAAAATACACAAAACGAAAAACAGGGGTTACAACCTATTTCTACTTGCTTTTGCTAAAATACTTGTGAATATGAAAGCAATCCTACTGAGTTTATTTTATCACCCTTTTGGCGGATTTGGATTTAGATTTATGGTTTGTGAGGTATAGCTGTTTTCGTACTACAGAGTTTGCGATTTCAGATTTGCAAAACTGTCGTGTCTCGCTGTTTTCTGATTTTACTTGACTACTCTATTTTAATTGTAAAATTATGAAACTTAATTTTATGTTACTATACATATAGGGGAATACCCCATATTTTTTGTGGATTTAATTTGTGAGTTTTCATGCTGTTTTCCTGACTTTGAATACAATCTTCTGATTTCTGGCTGAACATATTTTCTGGATTCAAACCAGTTTTGAGACTTTTTTGAAATACTATATTACTTATATATGTTTGCTGGATTTGGCCAGAAGTCTATTTTCTAGACCTTTTGACGGATTCAAATTTACATGTTTGTAGCAACGAAAATCTCAGTTTTAGTGCAGTACTGTCTTGCTATCCTGAACTAGAAATCTTGTTATATTATCCTTTTGTGTGTTATCTTTCACTCGTACATGCTTATATTGCAACCCGAACCTCTTACTTGTTCATGACATGTTATTCTTGACTTGTTTGTGACACATACATACTTGTTTGATAATAATAACAAATAATCAAGCTGGGGTTAAGGGTAAGACCTTAGTAGTGGACAATATAGGTATGTGTATTCAGAAGGGGGCCAGTGTTTCCCATTACTTGTTGCC
This sequence comes from Hemerocallis citrina, assembly GCA_017893485.1. Taxonomy (NCBI): domain Eukaryota; kingdom Viridiplantae; phylum Streptophyta; class Magnoliopsida; order Asparagales; family Asphodelaceae; genus Hemerocallis; species Hemerocallis citrina. Next base: position 34,835,861 of record CM030365.1, read on the forward strand.
ATATTTCATGATTACATGAATCATGCTTGATATTACTTGTTTTCATGTTTCATGACTACATAATTCATATTTGATACTACTTGTTGCCATGTTTCATGACTACATGATTCATGCTTGATACTACTTGTTACCATGTTTCATGATTATATGATTCATGCTCGTTATATTATATGTTGCCATATTTCATGATTACATGATTCATGCTTGATACTACTTGTTGGCATGTCTCATGACTACATGATTCATGCTTGATACTACTTGTTGCCATGAGTTCACGATTACGTGACTCGTACTACTTGTTATTTGACTTGACGTCTGAGTACACGACCCTATAGAAACCCACCACTAGGCCTAAATGAAACTTGTTTGAATGTAGCAACCATGTAGTAAAAGGAATGATGCATGAATTGCTACATAGATAGTAATAAATACAAGACTTAAACATGATCACTTGACACTTGATACTTGATTACTTGTACATGATACATGGTACCTGATAGTTGTTCACTTGATACTTGATACTTGCTACTTGTACTTGACTACTTGACACTTGTTACTTGATTTCATGATACTTGATTCGTGATATTTGTTACTCATTTATATGATACTTGTTCACTTGACAGTTGATACATGCCACTTACACTTATTCATCTTGCCATGCTAGTTGTTATATTTTGTTATCATGCATATTTCATATTATTAGTTAGTTTTTCCCATGTACTTGTATCCTACACTACAAACGGTCCGTAACTTGCATTAATGGAAGTTTGTTTTCTATTTCCTATTCCTGCAATTGTTAAATTGCAGATTTTAGAGAACAGGTACCCGATGGTGTTGGTGACATGAAATATTAGTGCTAGATTTTGCTATTATTATTCTTGTTGCTTGTTTTGAACAATTGTATCTTGTACTTGGATTTATTTGTATTTGGGCAATGTGACCCAGGATATTGACTTATTCAGATCTAGATTATTTGAGATTAATATATTTTGGTTTCAAGTATTCTTGTTGGTATTTTGGTTTATATGTGCATGTTTGGTTGATTCTTTTGCTTCCGACTCTAATTATTCTTGTGAAATGTTGTAAAGATTCTTGAACATCTTATGGATGATGAAAATAATTTGCTGTGCTTAGTCACGTATCCGTATTCTGTATTCTCTTTTGGGAAGCGGGGCGTGACAAGGTTTTTAGTGGTATCAGAGCACCAGGTTTGGCTAATGTGTTAGTTGCCTAATATATTAGACAAGCTTGGCTCGAACTGGGATCGGCTCAACATTTCTCCAACCATGCATGCATAAATGAATTATTATCAATATTGATCTGGATACTAGTTTTATTCCTTTCATTTTGATCCATTCTTATTCAATCCCTTGATTCCTTGATTCTTCTGTCTTTTCCGTCGTCATCTTTGATTGATTTCTTTTGGGTATGAATTCATTCTTCTGTGTCCATATCCTTCTGATTTTGGTGCCATCCATTGTTTTATTTCTGCTCGGTCCGTCAGTCGGCATCGCTGAATGCTATTGACAGTCTTCCTGATCAGAGTGGCACAGCGGAAGCGTTGTTTACCCATAACCCACAGGTCCCTAGATTCTCTTGTTGTTTCTCATTTCCTGCATTGTTGCTTTCTCTATTTCTTATATTCGTCTTCATTTGTTGACTCATTGTTTGATTCAACTCTTCCTTCTCCATCCTTTCTTCGATTTCAGCTCTATCTATTTCTTCATCTCTTTGCTTTGTTATCTTGCAAGTCTTGAGTTGTTCTTTCTTCATTTTTTATACCGGTTACTTCTTTCTTGCATTCCATTTTGCCATCATGCACCCATTTATTATTGGATTCAATTATTCCCTGTTCATTCTCTCTTTGATTCCAGTTCTTCCTACTGCCTATCTTGCTTTGTTATCTTGTGCTTTTCTCTCCTTTTGATACCGTTTGCTACTTTTCTTACATTCTATTTGACATCATTGTTATCCACTTCCTTGTTTTTCTAGTATTGCCACTGCTTTCTTCCTTTCTCTTTAACCCTCTGTTTTGTTACCCCCCCCCCCTCCCCCCGGTTTTCTTTTGCCTTTTTCCTATATACTGCCTAAGCAAATTTCGAGAACGAAATTTCGTTGTAAGGTGGGTAGGATTTGTAACCCATGTTTCCCATTTCTTGTATTTTGGGTGTATTTCTTTTTCCGTGTATTTTCTGTATTTAAAAATTTCTATAACGTTCTTTTCGCTTTTAAATTCTTTTACACAAATTACATTTTCAACTGATCGAATTTTAACAAAATATTATTCCGATTTCTAAGAAATTTTCTATTTCATTTATTATTCAAAAATTATATTTATGACGGTGTATTTTAATTTTATTTTACATTTCTAAGTGATCAACTAATTATATTACATATTGTTACTATTTGGATTATTTTAATAAGTCTATTTAACATGAATGTCTATTTTTGATATATATGTATTATTATTATTAATTTTTGAATGTATTAAAAATCCATTTTTATGCATTAATTATATTTGTACTTATTTCAAATAAGTTCTATACTTTTAATGCAAATTATATTTTGTTATCTTATCCCCTATTGGATTTTAAAACCCATTTCTATTTGTAATTTCAATTGTAGTCATTTCAAAATAAATTCTATATTGTAATTTAAATTACATTAATAATAAAATAACCATACCCATTTATATCCACTACCCAAACCCATTACATAAACCCTAACCCTATGTATATTTATACCCCTCCTACAACTTGTTCACCTTCCCCATCTGCTTAACCCACCAGCCACCTAAACCTACTGCCATTTCATCTTCCATCTCTCCCGACCTCCTCCCTGGTTCCCTCTCCCGCTCCTCGCCATCCCCTAACCAACCACCTCTCCCCCTGAGTTCCTCCGCCGTCGACGCAGCACGACAGCCTCCTGCCCTTCCTCCCTCTCTCGATCCTTCCCTCCTTGCTGTCATGCCGCCGCGACAGCATCGCCCTGCTCCAGCCAGCACCGCAACAGCAGGAGCATCTTCCCCCGCTTGCAGCGCCGCCCTGTTCCCTGTTCGACCTCAATGCCAGCCGCTGCGACCCTGCGACCATGTGCTGCGCCCCCCATGCGCCCTGCACCCACTCCCGTGTTGCCGCCATTTTGCCATCCCACCATCGTGTCGCCCTGTGCCGCCGCCGAGCCAACAGTCGCAGAGCAACTTCCCCCCCCCCTCATGTTCTGTTTTGATGTTTGGGTTGATGGTTTGAATGTGGGCCATCTGTTTGATTATGATCTTGATCTTGATTGATTGATTCCTAGCCGTCCGTTGATTTGTTCTTGATCATCACCATCGGGGTGATCTTAGACATCCGTTGGATCTTGATCATCATGCTTGATTGGATGTGGGCCTTCGATCTCCTCTTGATCATTTGATTAGATCCTGGCCGTCCGATCTTGTTGATCTTGATCTTGATCTTGATCTCATCTGTGCCGATCCGCCTGATTATTGTTTGATCATCTTGATCTTGATGGTCATCATGATCCGTTCGTTGGCTTGTGTTCATGATTGGTTCGTGATCCATTCGTTCGCTTGTGTTTGTGCCCGGGAATCCGTTCCCGTTATTCTTACTTTTTCTTCGTCGGTTTCATCGTCTCTCAGGTAAATAACTTGTACTAAATTTCTTTGCAAATATAAGTACTAAATACCGCATGTAGTGTAGTTGGGTTTAGAGACAATTCGTGTGTCAATCCCCTTGTTGATATTGTCTCTATAGTGATGATTGACCAATAGTGGCCTCACGACATACCTGACATGATATAATCTAGGATTGACCACTTTTGATATATATATGTTCGTGCTATCTTGAGATATCTGTGTTTGATGTGTTATTCGTGTTATACTTATCGAATACTTGTAAAATACCCTATACCATGTGGTGTGGACATCTAGTATACTATATTTCATGTTTGAGTTGATTTGGATGAATTTCGTGTGATCTATGTTAAACTTTGTATGAAGAACAAATCTGGCATTTTCTGTTGCCCTGATGTTGATCAGTACTTTAGACCCTATTAAGGTAAGTATTTGAAAATATTTTGTGAACATGATTTGTAGAGAACTCTGTCTATTTTTCAAACCTTTTGACGGATCTCAGTTTTGATTTACGGTTTGTGAGTTATGTCGATTTTACTACAGTAGTGTCGAAAGATTTCCAGATTGTGTTTTCTGTGAATTCTGAAGAGTAATCTATTTTTATTCTGGTGTTAAAATTGTTATTTTGATCTGAAATTTTGCTCAGTACTTCTAGACCTGATTGGGATTAAGCCAGAATTTTTATGGATTTATTTAGTGAGATTTAGAAACTGTTCTATGTTTCCAAGCAACTACTATTCCAGCAAATTTTTATTACTGTTCTGTAAAGATCCTGATTTTCGACCTATTTCTACATACTGTTTCTAAAATAATTGTGAATATAAAAGTTAACCTATTGAGTCTATTTTATCACCCTTTTAGCGGATTTGGATTTCAATTTATGGTTTGTTTTCGTACTACAGTGTTTGTGATTTCAGATTTGCAAAACTATCGTGTCTCACAGTTTTCTGATTTTACTTGACTACTCTATTTTTGTTGGAAAATTATGAAACTCGATTTTCTGTTACTATACATATAGGGGAATACCCCATATTTTTTGTGGATTTAATTTGTGAGTTTTCATGCTGTTTTCCTGACTTTGAATACAATCTTCTGATTTCTGCCTGAACACGTTTTCTGGATTCAAATCAATTTTTAGACATGTTTTTTTGTGAAATACTATATGACTTATATATGTTTGCTGGATTCGGTTGGAACTCTATTTTCTATAACTTTCGACTGATTCAGATTTGTATGTTTGTAGCAACGGGAATCTCAGTTTTAGTGCAGTACTGTCTTACTGTCCTGAACTAGAAATCTCATTATTTTATCCTTTTGTGTGTTATCTTTCACCCGTACATGCTTATCTTGCAACCTGAACCTCTTACTTGTTCATGACATATTATTCTTGACCTGTTTGTGATACATACATGCTTGTTTAATAAAAATAACTAATAATCAGGTCGGGGTTAAGGGTAAGACCTTAGTAGTGGATAATATAGGTATGTGTACTCAGAAGGGGCCCGTGTTTCCCATTACTTGTTGCCATGTTTCATGATTACATGATTCATGCTTGATATTACTTATTGCCATGTTTCATGACTACATGATTCATGCTTGATACTACTTATTGCCATATTTCATGACTACATGATTCATGCTTGATACTACTTGTTGCCATGTTTCATGACTACATGATTCATGCTTAATACTACTTGTTGCCATATTTCATGATTACATGATTCATGCTTGTTATATTATATGTCACCATGTTTCATGATTACATGATTCATACTTGATACTACTTGTTGCCATGTCTCATGACTACATGATTTATGCTTGATACTACTTGTTGCCACGTGTTCACGATTACGTGACTCGTGCTTAATACTTGTTACTTGACTTGATGCCTGAGTACACGGCCCTATAGAACTCACCACTAGGCCTAAACGAAACTTGTTTGAATATAGAAACCATGTAATCAAATGATGGATACATGAAGTGCTACCTAGATAATAAACATGATCACTTGACACTTGATACTAGATTAAAACATGATCACTTGACATGATCACTTGACACTTGATACTAGATTACTTGTACATGATACATGATACCTGATACTTGTTCACTTGATGCATGATAATTGCTACTTGTACTTGACTACTTGACACTTGTTACTTGTTACTTGATTTCGTGATACTTGATTCGTGATATTTGTTACTCGTTTATATGATACTTGTTCACTTGACACTTGACACATGCCACTTACACTTATTCATCTTGCCAAGGTAGTTGTTATATTTTGTTATCATGTATATTCCATGTTATTAGTTAGTTTTTCCCATGTACTTATATCCTACACTACAAGAGGCCAGTAACTTGCATTGACGGAGTTTGTTTTCTCTTTCCTATTCCTGCAATTAATAAATTGCAGATTTTGGAGAATAGGTACCCGATGGTGTTGGTGACATGAAATATTAGTGCTAGATTTTGCTATTATTGTTCTTTGTTGCTTGTTTTGAACAATTGTATCTTGTACTTGGATTTATTTGTATTTGGATAATGTGACCCCAGATATTGACTTATTCAGATCCGGATTATTTGAAATTAATATATTTTGGTTTCAAGTATTCTTGTTGGTATTTTGGTTCATATGTACATACTAGGTTGATTCTTTTGCTTCCGACTCTGATTATTCTTGTGAAATTTTGTAAAGATTCTTGAACAGCTTATGGATGATGAAAATCATTTGTTGGGCTTAGTCACGTATCCGTATTCCGTATTCTCTTTTGGGAAGTGGGGCGTGACATTACTATCCAGCCAGGCAGCGCACCAGTGTCTAAGACACCATATCGGATGGCACCAGTGGAGCAGAAGGAAGTAAAGGAGCAAATTGAAGAACTGCTACATAAGGGATTCATCAGGCCAAGTGCTTCACCCTGGGGAGCACTCGTGTTACTTGTGAAGAAGAAGGATGGAACCGCGAGAAGGTGCATCGATTACCGGAAGTTGAACAAGGTTACTATTCAGAACCAGTGCCCAATTCCCAGGATCGATGACTTGTTTGATCAGCTCCAGGGAGCGGCTGCATTCTCAAAGATTGATCTGCATTCAGGCTATCATCAAGTTCGGGTCAAAGACGAATATATACCCAAGACAGCATTCCGAACCCGGCACGGTCATTACGAGTTTTTGGTGATGTCATTCGAAGTAACCAATGCCCAAGCGATCTTTATGGACATGATGAGCAGTATCTTACGGCCATTCATCGATTCATTTTTGGTTGTCTTCTTAGACGACATATTGGTGTATTCAAAAACAGAAGTGGAGCATGCTGAGCATCTGACTGCAGTATTGATCAAGCTACGGGAGCATCAGCTTTATGCCAAACTATCAAAGTGTGAATTCTAGAAATCAGAAGTGGCATTCTTGTGCCATGTCCTTTCTAAGAAGGGAGTGGCTATAGACCCGCAGAAGATCGAGGTAGTAGAGAGTTGGCCTCAGCCGAGAACTGTGAAGGAGGTCAGAAGCTTCTTAGGCATGACAGGATACTACAGGAAGTTCATCCAGAACTATGCCAGAATTGTTGTACCACTTACAACGCTGACCAAGAAAAACATAAGTTTTGATTGGACTGAGAAATGTGAAGGGATCTTCCAAGAGCTGAAGAACAAATTGATTTCTGCACCGATTTTAGTTATGCCTCAACCAGATAAGGGGTATATAATCTACAGTGATGCTTTGTTTTGGGATTCGGGTGTGTCCTGATGCAAGAAGGGAATTTCATAGCATATGGATCGAGGCAACTTCGACCGGATGAGAAGAATTACCCGACACATTACTTAGAATTGGCCACGATAATTTTTGCTCTGAAATTATCGCGACACTATGTCAATGGGACAAAGGTAGAGATGTTTTCCGACCATAAAAGCCTGAAGTATATCTACCAGCAAAAAGATTTGAATCTCAGGCAAAGGTGATGGTTGGAGGTTTTGGAAGACCTCAGACTGGAAATTTAATATCATTCGGGAAAAGCCAATGTCGTGGCAGATGCGCTCAGCAGGAAAAGGAGTGTAGCCATGCTCATTGGAACAAGAAAAGAGCTAGATGACGAGATCAGACAAGCCGGTATTGAAATTATTGTTCAAGATTTGAGCACGGTTTTGGTGCGTCTGGAATTGCAACCGAGTCTGAATGACCGAGTCAAGAAGGCTCAAATGGGTGATGCAGAGATTGAAGAACAAAAGCGGTTAGTCAATGAAGGAAAAGCCTCAGAGTTCAGTGTGAAGGAAGGGTCGCTTTGGTTTGGAAGTAGGTTGTGTGTGCCTAAAATTGATGAATTGAGAGAAGATATCATGAAGGAAGCGCACTCCACCTTACTCACAGTTCACCCAGGAAGCACAAAGATGTATAAAGACATAAAACAACAATTCTGGTGGGCTGGAATGAAGCGAGCTGTGGCAGGATTTGTGGCCAAATGCCTTACATGTCAGAAAGTTAAGGCGGAAAACCAAAAACCAGGAGGTCTACTGCAATCATTGCCCATTCCAGAGTGGAAATGGGAGAACATCAGCATGGATTTCATCACGGGACTGACCAGAAGTTCGAAAGGGAATGACTCAATTTCGGTTATAGTGGACTGTTTAACAAAGTCTACACATTTTCTTCCACTAAAGACGACTTGGTCGGTGGAAAAGTTAGCAGAAGTTTACATCGAGGGCATTGTAAAGCTACATGGGGTGCCAGTGTTGATCGTTTCTGACCGAGATGTAAGGTTTACGTCCCGATTTTGGCAGAGTCTGCAAGAAGCTTTGGGAACGAGATCAGATTTCAGCACAGCTTTCCACCCACAGACTGATGGGCAGACGGAGAGAGTTAACAAAATTCTCGAGGATATGCTGAGAGCATGTATAATGGACTTCGGAGGGAGCTGGGAACGACACTTAGCATTGGTAGAATTTGCATATAATAATAGCTATCAAGCAAGTATTGAGATGGCTCCATATGAAGCTTTGTATTGAAGGAAGTCTAGGACGCCCGTGTGTTGGTTCGAAATAGGAGAAAGGCAGATGTTTGGACCTGAAATAGTGCAACAAATATCCGAGAAGATCGAGCTAATCAGAAAGATGATGCAAGTAGCACAAAGCAGGCAGAAGAGCTACACCGACAACCGTCGATGAGATTTGGAATTCGAAGAACGTGATTTGGTATTTCTAAAAGTCTCACCTACCAAGGGTGATCAGGTTCGGAAAGGGTGGTAAGTTAGCACCAAGATATATTGGACCCTACTAGATTTTGGAGAGGATCGGAAAGATGTCGTACAGACTAAAGTTGCTAACCGAATTGCCCCAAGTTCACGACATATTTCACGTTTCGATGCTGAGGAAATATGTAGCGGATCCAAGTCATCAACTGCCAGACGTTCCCGAAGTCCTACGGGTGGATCTTACATATAAGGAGCGGTCAGTCAGAATTATTGATCGTCAGGATATAGTGCTAAGGAACAAGACTATTCTGATGGTCAAGGTTCTTTGGAAGAATCAATTCGTGTGGGAAGCCACTTGGGAGCCGGAAAACCGGATAAAGCTTTCTTTTCCCGAGTTATTTTGAGTGTTGTTTTTTTTATGTTCTTCCTACTTAGTACAGTTCTGAGGACAGAACTATTCTAAGGAAGGAGTACTGTAATATCCCGATCAGTTGTTAATAATATTTTTTTTTATTATTATTATTATATTATTTTATTATTTTATTATTTTATTATTTTATTTTATTTTTTAAAATTGAAATATTTTTTTGTGGATATTACTTAGTTTAATTAATAATCATCATCTGTATGTATACCAATTCATATGTATATGCATTATATCGTTTAGGTACTGGAATCTTCAGAGCGGATAATAAAATTTATTTTTATTATTATTTTCGGAATTTATTTATTTTTATACAGAATGTGCGGTTTAACAAACAAAAATTATCGGTATATATATTAACATATATGTATGCGTATTGTATCGATTTCGTACGTTTGTACAAATCGTGTAGAATGTGTTTTGGAAAAAAATATCTTATTTTTGTCATGATTAATCAAAAATGGATGGCTAGGATTTGTTTGGAGGGTTAAACCTAGGGTTTAGAATTAATGGAAATACATAACAGGATTAATAGGTGTATTTCTACGAGAACTCTCCTCCACCTCACCCCTCCATCTCACCCTCTCCTCTCATCAAGTTGGCGGGCCACCCTTTGATCCAAGAGTGTTTTTGCAAAACCCCTTAGTGTATTTGCACCCTCACCCTCTCATTCCTCCTATAAATGCCCCCTCCCCTCTTCACCTCTTGCCTCATTTGCCAAAAGAAAAAAATAGAGAGGAAAAGAAAGAGAGAAAGAAACCCTAACTAGAGAGTTCTTCATTTGTAGGTCTTTCTATAGGACCTAGGAAGAAGGAGAAGGAATCTTGTCTAGTTTTTCCTACATAGAAATCAAAAGGTGGGGGTTTCTCTATTACTTATTTTGTAATATTTTGTACTTTTTTTGTTGTATGTGGTTTGTTGTATGTTGTATGTTGTATATTCGAAACAACTTGGACTAAGATCTTGTGCATATAAATGGTAGTAGGGATAAAAAATGATCACATGAAAAGTTGAATTGTAGAACTCAAAACAAAATAGCATAAAGGTTGAGTCTTTAAACATTGTCATGGTTATTGTTGTTATTGTGGTTATTTTTGCTAAATAAAAACTAACAACTTGGACTAAGATCTTGTGCATATAAATGGTTGAGAATAAAAAGTGGTCACATGGAAGAAAGTGAAGGGTGGAACTCACTAAAAACCCATAAAGATGGAATCTTTAACTTGACATGAATATTTTTGTTATTATTGTTACTTTTTGTTAACACAAACTATACAACTTGGACTAAACTATGAGCATATAAAGTGAGAAAACTTACATACCCAATTTGGGGTAGTAGAACTCAACAAGCTATTAAAAGATGAGTCTTTTGTTGTATGTTGCTATCTACCATGTTAAAAAATCAAGCTTTTACTAACACTAGTTCATAAAAAAAGGACCTTGTTATATGTAGGAACTTGTAGATTAAAGAAAAGTAGGTTTTGTAATATGTAGGGTTTGTAGATTCAATAAAAGTAAATTTTGTAATATGTAAGACTTGTAATTCATAAGAAAGTAGTCTATGTAATATGTAGAAATTCCTAAGAAAGTAGTCGTTGTAATATATGGGTAAAGAACCCATCATGCTTGAGTTGTAGTGTTCTAGTAAAGAACCCATCATTCTTGAGTTGTAGTGTTCTAGTAAAGAACCCATCATGCTTGAGTTGTAGTTGTTCTAGTAAAGAACTCATCATGCTTGAGTTATAGTTGTTCTAGTAAAGAACCCATCATGCTTGAGTTGTTGTAAGTGTTCTAGTAAAGAACCCATCATGTTGAGTTGTAGTTGTTCTAGTAAAGAACCCATCATGTTTGAGTTGTAGCTGTTCTAGTAAGGAACCAAACATGCTCTAATTACTCTAGGTTGCTAAAAAGAACCCATGAATGTTAGAGTTCCATGATTGTTCTAGTTCAAATTGTAAAAGAAACTCATGAAATTAGTTCAATGGTAGTTCTAACTCAATCCGATAAAGAACCCATGCATTTAGTTTCTAGGTGATTCTAGCTTAAATTTGAGAAAGAACTCATGAACCAAGTGGCATGTATTCTAGCCAGATTTGGGAAAGAACCCATGAACCTAGTTGCGTGTTGTTCTAGTTCAATTTGGAAAAGAACCCATGAACCTGTTGCATGTTGTTTTAGTTCAATTTGGGAAAGAGAACACATGAATTCTAGTTGTAGGTGGTTCTAATTAAAAATGGACCATATCATGTGAACATTGTTCTTCTTCAATGTATGGGTGATAATGGTCGGGAAAATCAATATTATTGTTAACTTGATAAAAGCCCGTCTAGGGTCTTATAGTTACCCTGGGGGTCATCGACCATCAGGCCTTGTATCTTTCCACATTGGAAACTATGGATAAATCTCACCTCGTGCGCGACAGATCTTAACCGATGTGGGTTGATCGCGGGCTGAGAATGTTGACGAGATCCCAGTTAGGGGTAGTCATGAGTGAGGGAGATCCCATCACCGGTGTCTTGGATTGATAGGCCATGAGTTTGACCATGATAATATTAAGAAAGTCTAAATTAAAAATCCCGTAAGATTGTTTAGGGTTAGTGACATTATTAGGGTAGTGACTTATAAAGATCATTACTTAACCATTTTTGCCAAAAGAGAGGAGTTAGTATTAGGGGTGATACCCTATGACCCAACTCGTCCTATAGGCCGACACTAGGTGGTGTTATTGGGTTGTACCTTCCCGTCAAAGGGATACGTACGGTACCTTCTCACGAATTGGGAGCACGGGCTGCGTATCTCACACTGTTAATTCTTGAAGTACCATGATAAGAACGGGAGGTTCTTTTTTCGGAACTAGGGGGATGGACCCCGGAATTCCATCACTTTCTATGCCGGGGAAGCGAACGGGCCTTAGACCACGGTGTATGAGTTATGGGTGCCATAGGGTAGGCTTCGTTCTATCTTGTGCTACGGATACCCTGCGTTCGTCTGGCTTTTGAGTGAGGTCCGGTGCGCCGGGAAGTAGTGGCAAACATAGACACCATGAGCGTACTGCATTGGTGGGACTTGACCACGTCTACAACTTCATCAGTCACGTTCTAACTGTTAGAAACAGGTTGTGTACAAAAGTCGAATTCATAACGCGGGTTCAAAATCCTAAATATGGATAACGATGTGATATGGACGTATGTAGTTATGGGATGCATACGACTCCAGATTCTCGCTTGCATTAGAATAAGTGCATCATAGCTTTATTTGACATTGCATTAGATACTAAGTCATAGCACTCACGAACAATTAAACTACACCGACACATTTATTTACCATGTTTAGTATATGTTTGTTTTTGAGATTCACTGCTAGTCATCAGCCTTTAAGCGTCAGTATATATACTGACGTCCCCACTCAAATAGGTTGTAGATACAGGATCACCCAATTCAGGAGAACTCCAGGCAAGGCATGGCTTCCAAGTGAAGAGCCCGATGTTTATTATTTCGTTCATGTATACTCTGATGTAATCTATCGAAACAATGGAAACACACGGCTTGTAATAATTGTATTAAGTAAAAAGTTTTAAATTTTCCTGCTTTTTCTGTGTATTGTTGCTAATTGAATGTAAAGGTCCTGGCTCGTGTCTCGAATTCTCCATATAGGAAGTTTGGGGCGTTACAATACCTACGCATGTCTAGTATCAGCCAAATTTAATTCACATTATAATTTTACTGTTAACATTTTCTGTTTATTAATAAATCAGGGTGATATACATGAAATTGGGAATCTGGAAATCCAGACCCCCAAAGTACTAACTGACCGATATCGCACAGATTATAACTTGGAATTCAATTCCGTCGATTGTTCTGGAAAAATAGACTCATGGGGCTACAATTAATATTCCCATAGTTCTTTCAAATTCAGAATGTAACTGAGTCTAAATCAGGCTACAAGTCAGAACATGCAGCATGGCAAAAATATGCAATTTGATGTCTATGATCTTTTGATGGGCATCGAACCATAGAGGCAATAGATTGATTCGATTCAATATATGACAATTGATGAAGGATTGCAAAGCATGAATAATACGATAGTTCAATCAACTAAATTTGCAAAGACGTTTTTAATGAACATGGACGAGTTTCCAAAACACGATAATCAAGTAAAATTACTACTTGCAGGAGGTCAAATAAAAGCTTGTACAGAACAATAAAAATGTACAAGGTACTTGCCTTGATAAGAAGACGATTCCGATAAAAATATTAGAATAACGGGACTAGGATCCCGGGCAACACATGCAAACACACGTGCAACAACAAGAATAGCACGAGACAGCAAAAGCAAGGGTGAGAATGGCAAGAACAAGAATAGCAAAGAGCGAACAAATAGCAAACACCAAGACAGTAACCAGCAATCATCGGGAGCATACACAGCAACAGACAACATACAACAGCAAATGACCAACGGCATCTCAGCAAGGACAGACAGCATACAACAGCAAATGACCAACGGCAACTCAGCAAGGGGGCACACAGCAAACACCGCAAGGGCACACCGCAAGAGCACACCGCAGAAACAAAAGGGAGCAACTGTAGCAAGGGGACGTCGACTGGCTGCCGGCCAGGCGGGGGAGGACTGCAGCTGGTCGCAGTCGCGGGATGCTGGGGGGGCTCGACGGTGGTAGGGACAGCTGGGGAAATGGCGAGGGAAACAGGGGGCTTGACTGGATGGGGGATGGCCAAAGTGGGGTGATCGGAGGCAGGGGACGTGGGACCAACGGCAGGCGAGGTGATCAGGGATGGTTGTGGAGGATGGGTTTCGGGGCTCAAAGGAGGCGATGAGGTGGAGGTGGCGACGGGAGAGGCAGGGACGAGGTGGAGGTTGTGATGGGTACGATGTAGCGCCCCAGATCCCTATATTGGCGATTCGTGACACAAACCAGAATCTTTCATTCAAACTGTCACAAAACAGGAAATTTTTTTAAAAAAATTTATTCCATAATATTTACAAGTCTCGAGTTACAATATACATTGTTCCAAGAATTACAAATCCGAGTTTACAAAAGAATGTGAATAATGAACACCTGATACTATCACTCGGACGCACCATCTGGCTTGAGCTTCCTGTACCTCATGGATCAGCAACTAGCACCTAAAAGAGTGGGCACGTCAGTACTTCTATTAATGCAATGCTGATAAAAGCAGCGATCTCCAAACTTGACAAATCAAGATTTAATGCACAAGGAAAAATGACTAAAAGATAGGAAAGTGTAATTGGGTTAAAGGTGTCTGTGTATGACATGGCCTAGTAATCTAATGCACAGGTCAAAATGCCCTTATTCTAATGCAAGCGAGACTTTGGAAATACATGCATCCCATACTACATACACCCAAATCAAGTCGTTGTCTCCGAGTTTAGGGTTTCGAACCCCCGTCATTCATCCTACTCATGTACTCGTCCTGTTCCTGATAGATAGAACGTGGTTGATGAGGTTGCAGATTAATTGGTCCAATCCATTTCTGCAGTCACTTAGTTGTGTCCCTGTTTGCCACTAGTGCCCGACGTCCGAACCTCACCCAAAAGCCGTGGTGAACTAAAGATACACCGCAACATATCTATGGCGCTGAAGATTCACAGGACCGCAACCCTATGATCCGTTCGTGTCCACCAACATAGAACTTGACGGTAGTGTAGAGTCTACCTCCCTAACTCCGACAGGAATCCCCTCCCGTTCTTACCACGGTTCTTCAGAAATCAACAAAGCGAGATACGCACCGCAGCTCGTATCCCTAATGACAGGAGAGTACAATACCCGACTAATAGTTGCTAGAAAACTAATGCAATTTATAGGTATCGGTGTTTCTAACTAGTACTGAGTCTACCTGGATATTTTATAAAGGTGTGGTTACAAACTTAACCAATAATCTAGGTCATACCTAGTCTCATATGGTTTCCCCAAATAGAAACCCTAGTTCTCGTCTATCAACCCGCAGCTCCGGCGACCACCTTGCTCGCCACTTCCCCTATCTTGATTCTCGCTCACAATCTCGGCCCGCGACCCTCTTTTATGACTCCATCGGCGCACGAGTTTGGCCATTATAAACATTGAGGCGGAAGTTTCAATTCTAGCCTAAGGGTTGACATCTATAGGGTAACTCCCTAGGCAAATACCAATGACTCAATAATGTTCAAGTGAAATGCCCCGAGCCCGGCCCAGCTGCCCACACGGCTACGCGTGCGCACACGAGAAAGAACAGATACAAAACTCTAACCACGCCCACCACAGGCACCATCAAAAGGTGGGTATACCCTATAGGTGCCTTTATCATTTGGTTAATCCTATTTAACTCACACTCTTCTCTCATTTTTTTCCAATATGGGACAATGTAACCCACGCCCAAGCAAGCAAGCCCAGCCAACTCAACTCTTCTCATTTATATTTTGTCATCTAGTGCACCAAATGCTATAGCCCCATAGACCATGCTATAGGCTACTCCATTAACCCAATTAATCTCATGTCCCTATAGAAGTCCTATAGGCCAACAACCAATTCTTCTCACTATTATTATTATTATCATTATTATATATATATATATATATATATATATATATATATATATATATATATATATATATATATATACCCGCTTAAGTACGAGGTGTTACATCAAGCCCCACCAATGTCTTAACAACATAAGACATGAAAAAGACAAGCATTTAGGGTATGGAAATACCACAAACTCTCAATCCAAAACTTAGGAGTTGAGAAAAATCACAAACATGCCAAAAGTGACAACTTCCAAGAATACTGGATCTGTCCAGTACTTCAAAAATTCATATCTATTACTCTACAACTAAGAATTACATTATTCTAGACTTTTTAGAAAGCTAAGAGTCTCTACTCTAAATCTATAGTAAATAATTTTTGCAGAATCTAAACACATTAATCCAGAAAGACACAACTTCATAGACTTTGCAATCGGAGCTGAAAGCGGAACACAGTCCGGCATAAGTCCAATACTTATGGAGTTATAGATTCAGTAACTAGACATATACCATTCAATCATGTTCCAAAATTGAATCTAGATTCACAATACACAGAGAGTTATGGCTTTTTAAACTTAGCATAAAATTCTTTCTGCTTTTTAGACAAGGTCTCTACCTCTTTATACAAAATATTTTTAAAACTCTATCAAATGTAATCTAACAAATCCAAAATTATAGAATCATGTTGTAGACTCATACAACAAACTATAGTAAAACTTTTATTACAACATCATGCACCAAAAAGTAGTTATGAATTAATGAGCCTCAATCCTAAAACAGGGCAGATTCAGTTTTTGATTTCGGACCAGTTGCAAACTTATAATTTTTTGAAGTATCAAACGAACTCGAGAAAATGCAAAATTTGAAACTGTAGTTGTAGACACATTCGAGAGAACCTAGTAAAAATTTGAGCTTAAAATACCCTACCATTTCCGAGTTATGATTTTTGGAAACTAACAGCAGTTCTCTACTTGCTCACTTCCCAAAATTAAAGTGATTGTTTGAGCTCCTAAATGAGCCCCAAATATTATGAAAAAAAAATCAAGTGTGCTCTAGATGTATAGCATAACATGCCCTATAAAGTTTAGTTCAAAACTCTAAGCCATTTGTGAGTTATAAAATCCTAAGCTTACACATCACATACAAGTTCTTTTATGGCTTCTAGGTGTAAAAGTTGTACTCAGTCATCAAACTCAACAAATACACATGCATGTCAAAGCTACTATCTTTCTACTTCTACTCAAAGGAACCATACAAGAAAAAATATAAAAGATAAGTTTTGAGAATTCCCACCCTTCTTAGAAACAAAGAGAGTGCGAGCTTAGAGATTCCTTCCTTCCTTCCTTCTCCAAGCTTGCTCCCTTGATTTTCCTAGAACCAAAGTGTAGATGCTTGATGACTAAAACCTACTACTTCTTTTCTTTTTTTTCTCTTCTACTCTTCTACTCTCTTTTTTTGGTTGAAACAACTTAGATCAAGAATGAGAATGAGAAGATGAAAGAAATAGGGTTTTATAAAAATGGAGGGAGAGAGGGAGGGGGGCAGTTTTCTACACAAGTGGAGGGTGGAGATTAGGTTGTGAGGTGAGTGGAAAATGAAGGGTAGGGATCTAGTCAACTTGGTCTTGAGGAAATTTCCTAGCACCTTCCTAACTTCTCATTTCCACCACAAATTTGGCTCATTGTGAGCCCTAGGATCTCATCAAGATCTCATCCATGATCTCATCAATTCTCATTGAGAAGTAGGGTTACTAACCCTAGGTCATGGAGCCCTAGGTCAACAAACCCCAACCCTAACCCTTAATAAAAGCATGCATGGTTATTTTTAATCCAAACAATCATGCACCAATTCAATTCTAGTAACTACTTAGTTTATTGAACAATATATATATATATATATATATATATATATATATATATATATATATATATATATATATATATATATATATTTATCTTATTCTGAGGTATTACATTACTCATTCCTTAGAGTAATTCTGTCCTCAGAAGATTACTCAGTGGGGAGAACAGAAAACATTAATCCTGAAATAGTTCAAGGAAAGAAGTCCTCATGCGGCTCTCTAATTTCCAATTGGCTTCTTCCACGAACTAATTCTTCCAGAGAACCTTCACCATTGGAATGGTCTTGTTTCTCAACCTCTTTTCCTGCCGATCGACGATGTTGACTGGTTGTTCCTTGTATGAAAGGTTTACCTGCAAGTCCTTGGGAACTCTGGCAGCTGATGACTTGGATCTGGTACATATTTCCTTAATATGGAGACGTGGAATACGTCGTGCACTCAGGATAACTCTGCTGGTAATTCCAACTTATATGCCATCCTGCCAATTCTTTTCAAAATCTTGTATGGCCCAATAAATCTTGGTGCTAATTTTTCACCCTTTTCGAATCTGATAGCGCCCTTCGTCGATGATACTTTGAGAAACACTGAATCACCTTCCTCCAATTCTAATTCTCTCCGGCGACTGTCAGCGTAGCTTTTCTGTCTGCTCTGTGCTCCTTACAATCTTTTCTAAATAAGCTCGATCTTTTTTGAGGTCTGCTGCACGATCTCTGGTCCAAACATCTGCCACTCTCCTACTTTGTACCATCGCACGGGCGTCCTACACCTTCTTCCATATAAAGCTTTATGTGGAGACATTCCAATGCTTGCCTGATAGCTGTTATTATAAGCAAATTCTACTAAGGCCAAGTATCTTCCCCAGCATCCTCCAAAATCCATAATACATGCCCTCAGCATATCTTCAAGAATTCGATTGACTCTTTCTGTTTGTCCATCAGTCTGTGGATGAAAAATGCCGTGCAAAAATATGTTCTGGTCCCTAAAGCTGACTGTAGGCTCTGCAGAAACGAGATGTAAACCTTCCATCCCTATCAGAAACTATTGACACCAGTATTCCATGTAGCTTCACTATGCTTTCAATGTAGACTTCTGCTAATTTCTCAAGTGACCAGGTCATCTTTACAGGTAGGAAATATGCGGACTTTTTTAGTCGATCTACAATGACCCAAATTGAGTCGTTTCCCTTACAGCTCCTGGGCAAACCGGTGATGAAGTCCATACTAATGTTTTTCCATTTCCACACCGGAATGGGCAATGGTTGTAACAATCCTCCAGGCTTCTGGTTTTCGGCTTTGATTTGCTGGCACGTCGGGCATCTGGCCACAAATTCTGCTATGTCCTGCTTCATTCCAGACCACTAATAGTACTGTTTCACATCCCGATACATCTTGGTGCTTCCTTCATGATGTCTTCTCTTAACTCTTTGTCCTTCGGTACACACAACCTATTGTCATACCAGAGTGATCCTTCTCTTATACTGAATAATGAATGTTTTCCCTCATTTACCTGCTTCTTCAGTGCTTCAATCTCTGTGTCTCCTGTTTGAGCTTTCTTCACTTGCTCATTCAAACTCGCTTGTAAAACTAAGTGTGCCAAAACTGCACTCAAGTCTTGAGTAATTACCTCAATGCTTGCTTATCTGATCTCATCCTCTAGCTCCTTTCTTGTTGCAGTAAGTGTGGCAATACTCCTTTTCCGGGCTGAGTGCATCAGCTACCACATTGGCCTTCCATGGATGATACAGGATTTCTGCTCTTATATCTTCAGAACTTCCAACCATCGCCTCTGTCTTAGATTCAGATCCCACTGCTGGTATATATAATTCAAACTCTTATGTTCGGTATACATTTCTACCTTTGCTCTGTAGATGTAATGTCGCCACAATTTTAAAGCAAAGATTATGGCTGCTAGTTCCAAGTCATGCGTAGGGTAGTTCTTCTCATGAGGTCGGAGTTGTCTTGATCCATATGCTATGACCTTCCCTTCCTGCATGAGTATACATCCGAACCCTAAATATGATGCATCGATGTTGATGACATACCCTTTGTCTGCTTGAGGCAAGACCAAGATGGGTGCAAAGATCAATCTGTTCTTTAGCTCTTGGAAACTTTCTTCACACTTCTTTGTCCAGTCGAAACTCTGGTTCTTTCTGGTTAATGTTGTGAGTGGTACTGCTATTCTAGAATAATTTTGAATAAATTTCCGGTAGTACCTAGTCATACCCAGAAAACTTCTTACTTCCTTCACTGTCTTCGGCTGTGGCCACTCCTTGACTGCTTCTATCTTCTGTGGGGTCAATGGCCACTCCCTCCTTCGAAAGGATATGGCCAAGAAATGCAATTTTCATCTTCTAGAACCCACACTTGGACAATTTGGCGTACAATAGATGCTCATGTAGCTTGCTTAATACTGTGGTCAAATGTCTGACATGTTCTTTCTCTGTCCTTGAGTACACCAAAATATCGTCGATGAAGACCACTACAAATGAGTCAATAAATGGCCATAAGATTCGGTTCATCATGTCCATAAAGATAGATGGAGCGTTGGTTACTCCGAACGACATTACTAAAAACTCGTACAGCCCATGCCGAGTCCGAAAGGCTGTCTTGGGTACATCTTCTTCCTTGACTTGAACTTGATGATAACCGGATCGCAAGTCGATCTTGGAAAATACAGCTGCCCCTTGAAGTTGATCAAACAAATCATCGATCCTGGGAATCAGATACTTATTTTGAACAGTGACCTTATTCAATTCCCAAAAATCGATACACACTCTTGCAGACCCATCCTTCTTCTTAACAAGCAAAACTGGTGCTCCCCACGATGACGCACTCGGTATGATGAGTCCCTTCTGCAATAGCTCCTCAACTTGTTTCTTGACTTCATTCTACTCCACTAGTGCCATCCTGTATGGTGCCTTTGATACTGGAGCACTGCCTGGTTGGATTGAAATGCTGAATTCTACAACTCTATGTGAGGGCAGTCCACGTAATTCTTTCAGGAATACGAATGGAAAATTCCTTACCACTGGTATTTTATTCACTTCTTCAGGTACCTTCATTTTAGTTGTAGCTACAATAATCACTTCCCTTGGCCTCTTCTTTCTGTGAAACACAAGCTCCATTCCCTCAGCTGTGACGACTACTTTTGTAGCGCCCCGAATTTTTAATATAATATCTTAGAAAATACGTGGCACAATTCCCAGCATCAACTTCAATGTAATATTAAACACAACCAACACCAATAAATTTTTTTTTTCAACTTTCATTACAATAATCGTTGACATACCACAGCAGAATATAATACACCTTAAATCAAAATCTCTTTTCTTTACAACACTTTCTTTAACCATTACATAAGTCACTACATCACTTTAACTCAAGCATCCGAATCCGAGCTATAAGAAATCACCTGTAAAATATGAGGCTAGAGATAACCCTAACCCCCAAAACTAAAGGGTTCAGCCATAAAGGTATGAGTGACATAAAACAAGCAACATAAGTTAAGCATAGATTCATAAACAACAGAACTAATAATGATACATAAAATGTGACGTAGCAAGGAAACATGTAAACCTCAAGTGAAGCTAAACTAAGTGTCAAGTGTAGAAAACAGGAAAACCACATGTGTGAAACCAAATCAAGAAAACATCAAGTCTATATGCTGACTCTCTAATGCGTACTTGTCGGAGTCTATGCATCTCACTCTACATAGGTCCGGTGCAAGCCCTTAACGTCTCCACATTATAGGGTTTGAACCCCCGCTATGCAACTAATCCTAACACGATGACTACTACGAGATAAAGATAAACTGTGAGTATTAGCCCATGTCCCGATAATTCCGGAGGTCAATCTCTATCCACAGATAATTTCGGAGACTATTTCACTCACACCTGGAAATCTTTGAGAATACCCCACACCGCTAGCAATGGCACCTCATCACACGAATACCACATGTGCGTCGCCTCGACCTCGATAATTCCGGAGATCAATCCCACACCATAGGTAATTCTGGAGACTATTTCACTCACACCTGGATAATTTCAGAGATTATCTCATACCGTGAGCCATACTGAGGTCCATAACACATGTTCTCGTTCATCATATCACCACTAGTGCCTGTCCTTATCATTTTGGTTCTTTAATTACCTAACGAATCTCCTAGAGTTGGTGTACCCTACCGGACTTAACTCAACAACTGATCAACTAAACGCCTCAACAGGCCCAAACATAAATATTTCAACTGCCGGTAAACTAGGATCACACACATCCTCTAGAGACTCACACTCAATATCCAACCAATCTTCCAATATGAATTGCTTGGTCAAAACAACTTGAAAACATATGTTCAGTAGAAGGTAAAGTAGAGAATAGTAAGTTATAGATTAAAATATTTAGAGAATAAATCAGTTGAAAGAACATTCAAAAATATAAAAATACATCAGTACCAGTCGACTAATAACAAACGTAAGTCGGCTGTCCAGAAAGAGAATTCCATGGTTTTAAGAACATAATCTAAGTGTTATAAGTCGACTTATAAAAACTATCGGTCGACTGTCCAGAACGAAAATCCAATAATCTTTAAGAAATAATTCTAAGTGTAGCAGTCGACTGTAAAGGGTATAGGTTGACTGTCCAGAGAGAAAAATTACAATAACTTTAAAAAAATAATTCTAAGTGGCACCAGTCGACTGTAAAAGTCTTCAGTCGACTGTCCAGACGAGAATTTCAAGAAAACTAGAGAACATAGCAGCCGGGTCGTATCGGTCGACTGAGAAGTCATACCAGTCGACTGTCGACCTACAGTCTACATACTTTTGGTTGTGCATATTTCAACCGATACATAGTTTTACTTTATGAAAATGATTTCTACGAAAAGCTTATTTCTTATATGATCAAATACAACTTGTAGGACATATAATGGTCCATAAAACTAAATCAAAACTACTTGAATTTATAAAAATAGAGATTTCGTTGATTTCTTTCGATTAAAACATGGATTGTGCATGTAGTCAAAATAGAGTTTCTTAAAATTTTTTGATCACTGAAATAGTTCGTATTCAGATCCAAACCATCTAAACATCAAAATCTCAAGAGAATCCCCAATTTGGGTATATTTCCTCAACTCAACTAATTTCTCAAATCTCGATTTTCATGTCAAGATCTCTTGATTCATACTTTTCCTTTCACATTTCTCAAAACTGAATTACCATTACAACTTACAACCTCAATCAAAGGATAACATAACCATATCTAATTTGTGTTCAACCAATACTCAAAGTACTAAAAATCTCATTTTTATTAGATTTATGTATGAAATCCACCACATTCAATCAATCCAATCCAAAAGAAATAGACTACCCACATACAATCTTATTTACCACAACTAGGGTTTCACAAGATCTAATTTTCATCCGTCCATCCAAATTCATAATGTGCATATTCATATTCAAACCCTAATCATGCTTTCTAGCAAATAGAATTCAATATCCAAAATCCATCATATAATATTCACAAAATGAAAGAAGACAACAAATCACTCACATAAAACATTCAAAGAACAAACAAAAACAAAACAACAAACAATTTACATCACTCACCTCGAATGAAGAAATCCGATGAGAAAACTTCTCTTTTGCAAAAATCCAAGATCCTCTTCTTAATCCTCCAAAAATAATAAAACTTTATGTTGTGCAGTGAAAGATGGCTGCACTACACCCCTTTTAAATACCCGGAATAGGAGTTTTAGGGTTTTTAGACACATTTGCAAAACAACCCCCTTTAAAATATAACTTTACATAAATAGATCCCTATACTTGGAAACTTGATAAAATCAATTAAATTGATATTTAAAAGCAAAATAAACTCCCTATTTCCAGTCGGAACTGTTTGAAAGTCCAGAAAATAGGTTTTTTGCACTTTCACCCCTCAAAATAACAATTTGCAAAAAGATCCTTCTTTTTTCTTAATATTTGCAAATAGATCCAATAAATATTAGAAAAATCTGGAAAAATTATAAATAATTCCCAAATAATAAATGATGATTTTCCATGAAGTAATTTTGGCTTTTGAACATCTCAAGAAAATATTTGCACGTGTTTTGCATGTGTAAAAGATAAATCTTCAGAAAATATTTATTAAATCTCAAAAATTCATTTGAATTCATTTATAAACCTTTAAAATAATATTTTAAAATATGGGGTACTACACCACTCCCTCCTTAGAAGAGTTCTATCCTCAGAACTATTGCTAATGAGGTCCAAAAAGCATACCAACAAGGAAAACAATATCTCATAAATGGAAACATAGTTCAAACAATAGCATATGAGAACATTATCAAAATAGAAGGAATACCACTCAACTCAAAGGTTTAGGGAAATCCTTCTGCATGCGATCCTCTGGCTCCCAAGTAGCCTCTTCGAACTGCTGATTCCTCCACAGCACCTTGACCATAGGTATCACTTTGCTCCTAAGAATTTTCTCCCTACGGTCAACGATCTCAACAGGCTGTTCCTTGTAACTCAAGTTCACCTGTAGACCTTTAGGAATCTCTACCAACTGATGGTTCTGATCTGGGACATATTTCCTCAACAACGACACATGGAATACATCATGCACCTGTGCCAATTCCTCTGGAAGCTCCAATCTATATGCTGTCTTGCCAATCTGCTCCACGATCCTATATGGCCCAATATACCTTGGCGCCAACTTGCCTCCCTTACCAAACCTGATCACTCCTTTGGTCGGAGACACCTTGAGGAAAACTGCATCCCCAACCTCAAACTCCAAGTCCCTTCGTCGAGTATCAGCATAACTCTCCTGCCGACTCTGAGCCTCAGCCAACCTCGTACCAACAAACAGGTGTCCTGCACCTCCGCCCGTACAAAGCCTCACACGGCGCCATCCCGATACTCGCATGGTAACTGTTGTTATAAGCAAACTCAACCAATGCCAAATATCTCTCCCAACTACCACCGAAATTCATAACACAAGCCCTCAGCATATCTTCCAGCACTCGATTCACCTTCTCAGTCTGACCATCGATCTGTGGATGAAACGTGGTACTGAAATCAGTTCTGGTGCCCAAAGCTGCTTGTAGGCTCTTCCAAAACCTTGAAGTGAACCTTGCATCCTTGTCAGAAACAATCGACACAGGAACTCCATGAACCCTTACAATTTCACCAATGTACAACTCAGCCAATTTCTCCAACGACCAAGTAATCTTCATGGCCAGAAAGTGAGCCGACTTAGTCAAACGGTCCACGATAACCCAAATCGAGTCATTGCCCTTCGAACTCCTCGGCAAGCCTGTGATGAAATCCATACTGATATTCTCCCACTTCCACTCCGGAATGGGCAACGGCTGTAACAAACCTCCAGGTCTCTGATTTTCTGCTTTGATCTGCTGCCAAGTCAGACACCTTGCCACGAAATCTGCCACATCCCTTTTCATACCAGACCACCAAAAGTGCTGTTTGATGTCCTTGTACATCTTCGTGCCTCCAGGATGTACTGACAATAAGGTACTGTGTGCTTCTTGCAAGATACTCTCTCTCAAATCTGTATTATCGGGAACACACAACCTCTCACCCATCCAAAGAACTCCATCCTGGACACGAAACTCTGATAGCTTGCCTTCTGAAACCTGTTGCAGCATCTTCTGAATCTCTGAATCTGATCTCTGACTTTCCACAATCCTCTCTCTCAAGGAAGGCTGCAGTTTCAACTGAGCCAAAGATGCCCCTAAACTCTGCAGCACCACCTCGATACCTGCCTGATCAATCTCTGCTACCAACTCGCTTCGAGTAGTGATCAAACTTGATAAACTACTCTTCCTGCTAAGTCCATCAGCTACCACATTCGCCTTGCCCAGATGATACTTGATCTCAGGATGAATGTCTTCCAAAACTTCCAACCACCTTCTCTGCCGAAGATTAAGATCCTTATGTTGATAAATGTACTTCAGGCTCTTGTGGTCGGTGTACATATTGACCTTCTCACCATAAACATAATGCCTCCACTTCTTCAAGGCAAAGATAATAGATGCTAGCTCCAAATCATGCGTCGGATAATTCTTCTCATGCGGACGCAATTGCCTCGAACCGTAAGCAATAACCTTGCCTTCTTGCATCAAGACACAACCCAAACCTCTGAGAGACGCATTGCTGAAGATATCATAATCCTTCCCAGCTTGTGGCAAAGCTAAGATAGGTGCAGTAGTCAACCTCTCCTTTAACTCAAGGAAGCTCGCCTCACACTTATCAGTCCATGAAAATGCCACATTCTTCCGAGTCAAACCTGTCAAAGGAACTGCAATCTGAGAATAACCTTGGATGAATCTCCTGTAGTAACCAGCCAAACCCAAGAAACTTCTGACTTCCTTCACAGACGTTGGCCTGGGCCAATCCTTTACTGCTTCAACCTTTTGAGGATTAGTGGCCACTCCCTCCTTAGAAAGGATATGACCAAGGAAAGCTCCCTCCAACTTCCAAAACTCACACTTCAACAACTTGGCATACAAGCTATGCTCCTGCAATTTCTGTAATACCGCTGTGAAGTGCATAGAATGCTCCTCCTCCGACTTCGAATACACCAAAATATCGTCGATGAAAACCACTACGAAGGAGTCAATAAATGGCCTCAAAACCCAATTCATCATATCCATGAACACTGCTGGCACATTTGTCAACCCGAATGGCATCACCAAAAACTCGTAGAGCCCATGACGAGTCCTGAAAGATGTCTTACTCACATCTTCCTCCTTGACTCGAACCTGATGATACCCTGATCTCAAATCAATCTTCAAAAACACAGCTGCTCCTTAAAGTCTGTCGAACAAATCACCAATCTGCGGAAGTGGATACTTGTTCTGAATAGTCACCCTATTCAACTCCCGGTAGTCAATGCACATCCTCATTGACCCATCTTTTTTCTTGACCAACAACACTGGCGCACCCCACGGTGAGGAACCTGGCCTAAATAGTCCCTTGCTCAACAGCCCCTCAATCTGCTTCTTCACTTCGTCTTGCTCTACAAGTGTCATCCTGTACGGAGCCTTAGAAATCGGAGCACTCCTCGGCTGAACATTGATGCAAAACTCCACATCTCTCTTCGGCGATAATCCTGGGAAATCTTCTAAGAACACCTTAGGAAAATCTCTGACAACCGAAATGCCTTTGACTTCATTTGAAATTGCCATCTTGGATACCATTGCAATCACCTTCGGAACTTTCTTCTTCCCTTGGAAAGTCACTGCGGGACTACCTGGTGCTTTCACTAACACCTCTTTCTACTTGCATTCAATTGTGGCATCATATATTGCCATCCAATCAATGCCCACGATCACATCCACTCCTAAGACTTGCAGCTCGATCAGATCGATGCCGAATAATCTCCCGCCAATCTCGATATCATAGCCCTCGTAATATCGATCAGCAATCAATTCTTCACCTGTCGACGTTGCCACCGACAAAACCTTGCCTGGAAACAACTTAGGCTCCACACCTAAGACCTTTATAAAAATTTGGCGACACAAAAATATGCGAAGAACGAGTATCAAATAAAACTTTTGCCTTAATTCCATTGATCAAAACAATCCCTGTTACATGAAGAATGATACTCAATCTCCAATTATTCTCAAAATAAAAGTTTTACTTATTACATTGATTAAAAATGAAATCAAAACTCTTGCATACCCTGGATCACATCTTCCAAGTTACCCGCATCCTCCTCGGTTAATGCGAACACTCGCCCTTGCCTCTGGAATTTACTTCCACCAGGACCATCCTTCCTCAACTGCGGACAATGAGACTTAGAATGTCCCGCCTACCCACACTGGAAACAAGTCTGCTTCGCCAACTTAGGACACGCTGACCTGTAATGACCTGCCTCCTTGCAGTAATAACAAGTCACTTCTTGAGTTGTGGGTGCCTTCTGCACTGAACCACTGAACTTGACTTGCTTCGCTGGGAATCCCTTCCCACTCTGACCTGATGCTGGCCTCTTGTTCTTGTTCCAGGTCTCTTGCTTCTTCTGGAACTGGTCCATGTTTTCCTCTGTCATAGCTGCTCTCCTGACTAGCTTGTCGAACCTCCTTATGCCAAACGGAATCATTCTCGACCTCAAGCCTGCTCAAACTTCTTGGCCTTCTTCGCCTCGTCAACTATCAGCTCTGGTGCATACCTCGACAGCTGAGCAAACTTGGTCTCATACTCTCGCACGGTCATGCTGCCCTGCTGTAGATTCAAGAATTCTGTCGCCTTCTTCTCCTGAATATCCACGGGAAAGAAACGATCCCTGAATTCCTCCAGAAAAGTCTCCTAAGTCATTTGCTGGTCCCCCAAAGTCCTCTTCACCGTTTGCCACCAAACACCAGCATCCTTTTCCAGTTGCATAGTGGCCAACTTCACCATATTGGCTGCCGGAGTTTCTGAGACCTCGAAGATTGTCTCCATCCGTCTAATCCAATCATCAGCCTCGTTTGGATCAGATTGCCCCTCAAACACGGGTGGCCTCATCCTCTTGAAGGACTCAATCTTCTTGATGGGATCGACGTTAACCAATCCTGGTCCAGCTCCATGATTCTGATTTTGGTTCTGATTCTGAGCCAAATTAGCTGCCATTAGTGCATTCAAAGTCTGATACACGCTGGCAAATTCGGCTTCGAGATCAATTCTAGTTCCTTGGGAACTTCCAGCTCCATCACCATTGTTACCAACCCTGGATCTGGGTCCAACCATTCTGAATACTACAAAATGAGGGAAAAGTTAGAGCACCACACACAACTCAGATTCACATCAATACCCTTCGGCAAAACCTCAACTGTACCCCAAAAGTAAAAACATCATGTTTCAGTTCTATGTGATACTCACTCTCTAATGTCCACACATAGGTACTCACGCTCTCCACGTCTAGGTTATTTTTATACCATATTTATTATTACCATTGAAGCATACTCTGATACCAATCTCTGTAGTGCCCTGAATTTCTACTATAATATCTTAGAAAATACGTGGCACAATTCCCAGCATCAACTTCAATGTAATATTAAACACAACCAACACCAATAATTTTTTTTTTTTTTAAACTTTCATTACAATAATCGTGTACATAGCACAGCGGAATACAATACACCTTAAATCAAAATTTCTTTTCTTTACAACACTTTCTTTTACCATTACATAAGTCACTACATCACTTTAACTCAAGCATCCGTATCCAAGCTATAAGAAATCACCTGTAAAATATGAGGCTAGAGATAACCCTAACTCCCAAAACTAAAGGGGTCAGCCATAAAGGTGTGAGTGACATAAAACAAGCAACATAAGTTAAGCATAGATTCACAAACAACAGAACTAATAATGATACATAAAATGTGACGTAGCAATGAAACATGTAAACCTCAAGTGAAGCTAAACTAAGTGTCAAGTGTAGAAAACAGGAAAACCACATGCGTAAAACCAAATCAAGAAAACATCAAGTCTATATGCTGACTCTCTAATGCGTACTTGTCGGAGTCTATGTATCCCACTCTACATAGGTCAGGTGCAAGCCCTTAACATCTCCACATTATAGGGTTTGATCACCCACTATGCAACTAATCCTAACACGATGACTACTACGAGATAAAGATAAATTGTGAGTATTAGACCATGCCCCGATAATTTCGGAGGTCAATCTCTATCCACAGATAATTTCGGAGACTATTTCACTCACACCTGGGAATCTTCGAGAATACCCCACACCACAAGCAATGGCACCTTATCACACGAATACCACATGTGCGTCGCCTCGACCTCGATAATTCCGAAGATCAATCCCACACCACAGGTAATTCCGAAGACTATTTCACTCACACCTAGATAATTTCGGGGATTATCTCACACCGTGAGCCATACTGAGGTCCATAACCCATGTTCCCGTTCATCATATCACCACTAGTGCTTGTCCTTATCATTTTGGTTGTTTAATTACCTAACGAATCTCCTAGAGTTGGTGTACCCTATCGGACTTAACTCAACAACTGATCAACTAAATGCCTCAAAAGGCCCAAACATAAATATCTCAACTGCCGGTAAACTAGGATCACACACATCCTCTAGAGACTCACACTCAATATCCAACCAATCTTCCAATATGAATTGTTCAGTCAAAACAACTTGAAAACATATGTTCAGTAGAAGGTAAAGTATAAAATAGTAAGTTATAGATTAAAATATTTAGAGAATAAATCAGTTGAAAGAACATTCAAAAATATAAAAAGACATCAGTACCAGTCGACTAATAACAAACGTAAGTCGGCTGTCCAAAAAGAGAATTTCATGGTTTTAAGAAAATAATCTAAGTGTTATAAGTCGACTTATAAAAACTATCGGTCGACTGTCCACAACGAAAAATCCAATAATCTTTAAGAAATAATTCTAAGTGTAGCAGTCGACTGTAAAGGGTATAGGTCGACCGTCCAGAGAGAAAAATTACAATAACTTTTAAAAAAATAATTGTAAGTGGCACCAATCGACTGTAAAAGTCTTCAGTCGACTGTCCAGACGAGAATTTCAAGAAAACTAGAGAACATAGCAGCCGGGTCGTATCGGTCAACTGAGAAGTCATACCAGTCGACTGTCGACCTACAGTCTGCATACTTTTGGTTGTGCACATTTCAACCGATACGTAGTTTTACTTTATGAAAATAATTTCTACGAAAAGCTTATTTCTTATATGATCAAATACAACTTGTAGGACATATAATGGTCCATAAAACTAAATCAAAACTACTTGAATTTATAAAAATAGAGATTTTGTTGATTTCTTTCGATTAAAACATGGATTGTGCATATAGTCAAAATAGAGTTTCTTAAAATTTATTGATCACTGAAATAGTTCGTATTCAGATCCAAACCATCTAAACATCAAAATCTCAAGAGAATCCCCAATTTGGGTATATTTCCTCAACTCAACTAATTTCTCAAATCTCGATTTTCATGTCAAGATCTCTTGATTCATACTTTTCCTTTCACATTTCTCAAAACTGAATTACCATTACAACTTACAACCTCAGTCAATGGATAACATAACCATATCTATTTTGTGTTCAACCAATACTCAAAGTACTAAAAATCTCATTTTTATTAGATTTATGTATGAAATCCACCACATTCAATCAATCCAATCCAAAAGAAATAGACTACCCACATAAAATCTTATTTACCACAACTAGGGTTTCACATGATCTAATTTTCATTCGTCCATCCAAATTCATAATGTGCATATTCATATTCAAACCCTAATCATGCTTTCTAGCAAATAGAATTCAATATCCAAGATCCATCATATCACATTCACAAAATGAAAGAAGACAACAAATCACTCACATACAACATTCAAAGAACAAACAAAAACAAAACAACAAACAATTTACATCACTCACCTCGAATGAAGAAATCCGATGAGAAAACTTCTCTTTTGCTGAAATCCAAGATCCTCTTCTTAATCCTCCAAAAATAATAAAACTTTATGCTGTGCAGTGAAAGACGGCTGCACTACATCCCTTTTAAATACCCGGAATAGGAGTTTTAGGGTTTTTAGACACATTTGCAAAACAACCCCCTTTAAAATATAACTTTACATAAATAGATCTCTATACTTGTAAACTTGATAAAATCAATTAAATTGAGATTTAAAGGCAAAATAAACTCCCTATTTACAGTCGGCACTGTTTGAAAGTCCAGAAAATAGTTTTTTGCACTTTCACCCCTCAAAATAACAATTTGCAAAAAGATCATTCTTTTTTCTTAATATTTGCAAATAGATCCAATAAATATCAGAAAAATCTGGAAAAATTACAAATAATTCCCAAATAATAAATGATGATTTTCCATGAAGAAATTTTAGCTTTTGAACATCTCAAGAAAATATTTGCACGTGTTTTGCACGTGTAAAAGATAAATCTTCAGAAAATATCTATTAAATCTCAAATTTTCATTTGAATTCATTTATAAACCTTTAAAATAATATTTAAAAATACGGGGTACTACACCTTTTTTCTCCTTGCAGTTGATATTTGCTTCATGTTTCAACATCCAATCCATACCAATAATTACATCTGTTCCGGAGAAACTCAACTCCAACAAATTGACACTCAGAGGTTCTTCGTTAATCTGAAGTTTGCTGCCCTTATAACACAGATCTATAGTGAGAGTTGCCCCTGATGGTGTAGCTACCATTAAGGCTAACTCTGGAGTTGCTTCTTGTGTGCACTTTAACTTTCTTAAGAATGATTTAGATATAAAAGAATGAGTTGAGCCACTATCGAACAAAACAGTAGCCAAAATTCTATTTATATATATACTTCATGTTACAAAAGAGTTACGGCCTTCATTATATTTCTTCAAAATGAAACTACAAAGTACAACTAAGACTTATTACAATATTTCTTCACATACTAATGATCACCCCTTCATTATTATCCACATCCTCTTCGGTTAAAGCGAATACTCGACCTTGGCAGACTAGTTGCTTTCCCTTGCTAGTTGTTCCCAACACTGCCTTGCTGCTGCTCTTCAAGAATTGGGGACAATTGTCTGATGTGTCTTTCCTTCCCACAATGATAGCATTTTTGAACAGTTTTCCCTTCGTTCCTTGGGCACTGATCTTTGAAATGCCCCTGTTCCCCACAGAGGAAACAGCTTCCCGGCTAGAATCCTCCCATCTTATCATTTTTCCTCTGAAATTTATGGTTCTTGCGGTGTTTCTTGAACTTCAATACTGGGGTAGACCTTTTTCCGTGGTTCCAAGTATTAGTTTTCCCTTATGGTGATTTGTAATACACTGATTTTCATTTATGAAAATTATTAATTTTTGCACGTATTGTGCACGTGCAATTTTTGTTAGTGTGAAATCATATAATTATTTTCCTTATGGATGATGAGTATATGTATATATATATATATGTATATGTGTTCTTTAATTATTTTATAAAGGCCTTTTTTCTTCAAATGAACATAAGCCTTTCTTTTTAAGCCCAAATCTAAATTATTTGTAAAACTATTATTTTGGCCCATTAATTAAAGCCCATGAGTTATTTCTATTTTAATTACAACTTGTAATGTAGAACATCTTTTAAAGTTTATTTTTATAGAAAATATAATGTACAACTTTTTTTAAATGGAGACTAATGCATGCACGTGCATTGCACGTACACGTGCAAAAGCACCATATGTAGGCCGGTTTTGACATGGAGGGAAAAGGAAAAAAAATAATGGAGTCATGGGTGGTGGTTGCTTGATCATGGTTGGTTACTACAACTCCCCCTTGAATCCAGCCTTTTATTTCTAACTCCTAGTTTGATCCTAGCCTTTCATTTACTCCAATTTTTAGTATAAATACCCCCCCTAGCCTAGTTATTTTTGTACTCTTTATTTCTCCAAAACCTATAGTAGAAAATACATTGTTGGTAGTATAGTAAGTGAGATAAAAGATTGAGATTTTTGTGTGAGGGAGTTGTGCTTGCATCAGAAAGGGAAGGCCGGCATCAAGGAGCTCGGGTTGGCATCTTGGAAGGTCGGGTCCGCGCATCAAGGAGGAGGAGGAACGCTCTTTTGGCAAGGACTTTTTAGGAGGTGTTGCAATTTGATTTCTCTCCAAATAAGGTGGGTTATTTTTCATGTTTCTAATTAGATAGCATGATAAAATTGAATTGAAATGATATTGCATGAAAAAGATTAATAAGAGTACATTTAATTGGGAAAATGGCTTATTAGTTAATTGGAATGTTGCTGAATAGATTGTATGTAATTCCATCATCAAACTTAAGTTGTGTATAAATTATTTATAGCTATGGATTGCTTGAAGTAAAATTCGTTGTTAGCATAAAAAAAACTAAATGCAAATGTTAGTAGATGAAAAGGTTGTTTTAGGTGCTTGAATGAACCTTTTTATGATTATGTTTGTAACGAATAACTTAAAATATAATTTGTGGGTTTGTGAAAGGAATATAAATAGACAATATTGATATAGAGAATATTGATGTTAAGTTGGATAAGAAATGTCGAAAAGAAATGTGGTAGTAGCAGCATACAAATTAAAATAATTGTATGAAAAATATGTGTTTAATCATTGAAAAAATTATTTTTAAACTACTGGAGTATCAATTATTATGGGAATAATTATTCTGGAGATTTACAGTAAATTTAGTAGAAAGCAAAACTCAAATAAGAGCTTTTGAAACATCGAAATGTTCTATTAAACAGAGAGTTGATTTAAGTAGAGTGCGAGTTGTATTTGAGACATCCTGAGCCTATAGCTCAAGTGGTCGGGAGGCTTCTAATCGCTACAGTGTGCGGTTTGGGTTCGATCCTTGATAACACCATATTTTGTGTGTATTTAACAAATTTAATCAGTTTTTCAACCGAGAGTACTTAAGACTCTTAACCCCCTTTTATATCGATCGGTGCGATTGGCCTAGTGGCCAGAGCGTGCAGCTTGCTTCTCTGTGGTTGTTGGTTCGAATCCTGGTCTTGGCCAGTATTAACTTTGTGGGAAAAAAATATTTTTGGTGGATTTTTGATGTTTAAAAAATTATGAAAAAAATACTATTATTATTCTAAAATTATGTCTGACTTACGAAAAATAAATTGGGACTTATTGAAATAAAATAAAGTATATTTTGGAAATAAAAGTGTAGATAGAACTATGGTCCTACACTAGTTTATTTGTGAAAAGTTGTGTTTTACAAAAGAACTTGAAATAAAGTGCTAGAAAAGAAAAATAACAAAGAAAGAAAATATATGAAGTGACGTGGTGTGAATTATTCTTATTAAAGAATAGTGTGACAATAATGAGTTGTGAATATTCATTTTGACCATATAATTGGTGATATGATTTTTAAATGTGGAAATAAATATTTAATGAAATGCACGATGAGTAATGAAACTCTATGTATGGTTATTGACTCATGAATTATGTGAAATCATGTGATTGGAAAAGAGAATGTTATTGAGTATGAAAACTCAAATATATGAATTTGTGAAATGAAATTGAAAATTAGGGTGTAGCCAAAACTCACACCGGCAAGTGAAAGTGATGAATTATGATTATTGACATTGAAAAGACCAGTTTGGGTCATTGTGAAAT
Source organism: Hemerocallis citrina (assembly GCA_017893485.1). NCBI lineage: Eukaryota > Viridiplantae > Streptophyta > Magnoliopsida > Asparagales > Asphodelaceae > Hemerocallis > Hemerocallis citrina. The sequence continues at coordinate 34,870,634 of CM030365.1, forward strand.
GAAAGAAATAAGACCGGTAGTAGTGAGAGGGCTAACTCTAAGAGATTGATTTTGTTCATGATTTCATTAAATTTAAGGATTTAGTACATAGTGAAGAGGTGATGAAAGTGAGAGAAAAACACAAGTATGAGGGCCTCGAGTCTACGATGTGAGAGTGATCCACATAATGCATGCTTGATGCGTCAGGACATGGCGTGGGCACTACTCCAGAATTATCGGGATCTTGGCGACGCTTGTGGAATGTTTGGTGACTGCAAAAGGATCGTGTGCCATGAAGGAGGCTGAGTTGCCACAGAATGCATACTTGATGCGTCAAGACATGGCGTGGGATTCCCCTCCAGGTTTTCTGTACACGAGCTTGTACTCATAGATCATCTAGGATACTTACCGTAGTTACAGTAGTAGACTAAATCATGACGAGGGATTAAACTCTACAAGATGAAGAACGATTAAGAGGCTTGCCCTCAGACCTATGTAGTATGGGATGCATAGAATCCGAATAAGTGTGCATTAGTGTCATATAATATAAATAATTGCATGAAGGACTAAGTGCACAATCACAACACGACATCAATAGGGTATTCCCTTTAGTTTGATATGTGACAAGTTTGTGTTTGTTAAATATGGAAAATCAGTTATACTATTTCCGACATAGAGAGGATAGCCGTGTATAATGTTCGTCGGTTGAATAAACTGACATACCTACAGTTTTGTATGCAGGATAAATGATATGATAAAGATTAAAGAAGCACAGATGCTTAGGGATTATTCAAATGTTGATGTACATTTATTTAAATGTTGTAAATTTGCTTCCGCTGTAAAATGTAAAGTGTAAAGTTTTCATGTAACTCTGATGTAAAGTGAAAAGTTTTAATTTTCTTGTAAAATTGTACGAAAGAAGTGTAAAGATCCTGTGGAATCTCGAATTCAGTTGTGTTTTGGAATTCGGGGCGTTACAGAGTGGTATCAGAGCCACGCTTCACACTAGTACAAATTTATAAGGAACGACACCCTAGAAGTGGACATTAGAGTGTGTGTTTGAGTCTAGAGATTTAAATGTAAGTTACTTACATTTGTGTTGCTCTATGACTTATGCTTCTTCCTCCCTATTTCTAAGATGGCTGATCACTTCGACCCTGCTGGAGACGACAACTGGCATATCATCGAGGAAGATTATTATCCTGGACAAACAGATTCCGAGGAAGAGTACTACCCAGGGCAAGCAGATTCTGACGGAGAAGAATGGCTTGAATCCTGAGAGATCACCCCACCTCCGGATTCATCTGATGAATCTTCTGACGAAGAAGAAGAACCAGTTCCAAGTAGTCTTGTGATATCTCTTCAGAGGCAGGTAGAAACACTGCGGGAGAGAGTCGGATTATTGGAGGCTCAATTGGCAAAGCACAAGGACGACTTTGCAGTTCTCAGTCATCGTGTATGGGAACTCGAGAAGAGGAAGAATATGACCGATGTGCTGAAGGAAGAAGTCGATGAACTACGGGGAGAACTTCGAGAAGCGAAGAGGAACCGTAGGAGTTAGACTGTTGTAGCTTTTACTATTTTCATTCTGATGTCAAGAAATGTTTTCAATTCGAATGTATAAAGTTTGGAATTCAATGAAATGCAAGTTGATTTAAAATTCATGTCTTATACTTCGAATTTAATGGATCTTTTGCATCAGAATATGGCTAGAAGAGGAGCTAGAAACGGTGAAGGTCTGGACTTGGAAACGGAACTTGCGAGGGTCTATCAGACACTCAATACCGTGGCCATGAATCAGAACCAAGGGAGGGTACCTGCGAATCCGGTGCCGGAAGCAATCAAACTTGTGGAATCCTTCAAACGGATGAAACCACCGGTGTTTGAAGGGAAGTTAGACCCTGACGCGGCTGACAACTGGATCAGGAAGATAGAGACCATATTCGAAGTCTTGGAGACCCCGGAAGGCAGCAAGGTGAAGTTGGCGACCCTGCAACTTGAGAAGGATGCGGTTGTGTAGTGGCAGTCGATGAAGCGGACAATGGGAGGTATTAATCTTGGCTGGGAGGAATTTTTGGAGGAATTCTGCAGTCATTATTTCCCCTCCGACGTCCAAGAGAAGAAGGCTATGGAGTTTCTATTACTGCAGAAAGGTGGCATGTCAGTTAGAGAGTACGAGACCAAATTTACTCAGCTCTCTAGGTATGCTCCTGAACTGGTAATGGATGAGGCGAAGAAGGCTCGTAAGTTCGACCATGGATTGAGGCCGAGCTTGAGGTCCCGGATGATACCTCTTGGTATCAGAAGATTCGACAAGTTGGTCAAGCGCGCGGCAGCCACGAAAGAGACATGGAGCAGTTTCATGTTGTTCAGAATCAGAGGAACAACTGGCAGTCTGGAAAGAGGCCCGCAAATTCTGGGAATTTCAAGGGACAACCATCTGCACAAAGGTTCAAACCGACAGGGGCGAACGCTATTAATGTGGTTGGAAGACCCGGGAACAATGTGGTGAGACCTCCTGCGGTAAATTGCTTCAACTGTGGTGAGACGGGACATTACCAATCTCAATGCCCCAAGCCACAGAATGGTAATCGCAATGTACCAATGCAGCAGACTGGAAAGAGACCGTACCAACCAGGGCAAGTATTTGCCTTGACCGAAGTTGATGCCGATGAGGTGGATCATGTCATCACTGGTACGAGGGCGGATGTTTAGAGGTTCATGTTGTTTCTTTTTCCCGCTTATTTTGTGAAACTGTTACGTAATGAGTGTGTATTATGTAACAGGGGAACTTTATTTGAATGGAATGAAAGCTGTTGTTTTGTTCGATACTGGATCCTCTCATACTTTTGTGTCTCCTAAATTTGCTAAAGTGTTGGGAGTTGAACCGAAGATTTTTTCAGGCAAGATCTTAACAGTAGCTACTCCATCAGGGGAAACTTTAACCACTGATCGGTACTATGCTGATTGTGAGATTATGATTGGCGATAGAATTTTCGGGATTGATCTAATCGAGCTGACTATCTTGGGAGTCGATGTTATCATTGGCATTGATTGGATGTCGGTGTACAGTGCAAGTATCGAGTGTAAGACCAAGACGGTAACAGTGAAGGCTCCAGGTGGACCTGAAGTCACTTTCCAAGGGAAGAAGAAATGTTCTAAGCTGGTGGTAGCTATCCGCAAGGAAGAGATTCCTGTGGAAGTGCAAGGGATTCCTGTGGTTCGGGACTATCCGACTGTGTTCTTGGATGATTTTCCTGGGTTAGCCCCGCATCGTGATGCAGAGTTCAGCATCACTGTTCAACCGGGAAGTGCACCCATTTCTAAGGCACCGTCTAGGATGGCTCCAGTGGAACAGGATGAGGTGAAACGGCAGATTGAGGAACTGTTGGAGAAAGACTTTATTCAACCTAGTGCGTCACCTTGGAGAGCACCAGTGCTTTTGGTAAAGAAGAAGGATGGATCGATGAGAATGTGTATCGATTACCGAGAGCTGAATAAGGACACTGTTCAGAATAAGTATCCTATTCTCCGAATTGATGACTTGTTCGATCGTCTACAAGGAGCAGCTGTTTTCTCCAAAATAGATCTTCGATCAGGATATCACCAAGTTTGAGTGAAAGCCGAAGATGTGCACAAAACTGCATTTAGAACTTGACATGGGCATTACGAATTCTTAGTTATGCCATTTGGAGTGACGAACGCACCCGCAATCTTCATGGATTTGATGAACAGAGTTCTGAGGCCGTTCATTGATTCTTTCGTCGTGGTGTTTATCGATGATATCCTCATGTACTCCAAGTCAGAAGAAGAGCACACCAAGCATCTGGCAGCAGTTTTGAAGAAGCTGGAAGAGCAGGAGTTGTATGCCAAGCTATCCAAGTGTGATTTTTGGAAATCTGAAGTGGCATTCCTATGTCACATCCTTTCTAAGGAGGGAGTGGCAACTGACCCTCAGAAGATAGAGGCAGTGAGAGATTGGGCAAGGCCTACTACAGTGAAGGAAGTCAGAAGTTTTCTTGGAATGACTGGATACTACAGGAGATTCATTCAAGGTTATGCTCAGTTAGCCGTACCGCTCACTGGTTTGACCAAGAAGAATGTGAACTTCAAGTGGACTGAGCAATGTGAGGCAAGCTTTCAGGAGTTGAAAGAGAAGCTGACTACTGCACCTATTTTGGCTTTGCCTAGAGCAGGTGTTGAGTATGATGTTTACAGCGATGCTTCACATCGTGGGCTTGGTTGTGTCTTAATGCAAGAAGGAAGAGTAATCGCTTATGGGTCTAGGCAACAACGACCACATGAGAAGAATTACACGACTCATGATCTGGAGTTGGCCGCGATTATCTTTGCTTTAAAGCAATGGAGACACTATGTGTACGGTGAGAAATTGAATATGTACACGGACCACAAGAGTTTGAAGTACATATACCAGTAGAAGGATCTAAATTTGAGACAGCGAAGATGGTTGGAAGTGCTTGAGGATATGCAACATGAGATCAAGTATCATCCTGGGAAAGCTAATGCTGTTGCTGATGCACTTAGTCGCAAGAGCAGTTTATCTAGTTTGATTACAACTCAGAAGCATCTGATGGAAGAATTGGATCGAGCAGGTATTGAAGTTGTCTTGCAAGGATTTGGAGTATCTTTAGCTCAGTTGAGGCTTCAGCCTACTTTGAATGGTAGGATTATTGCAAGTCAGGAGGTTGATGCTGATATCTTGGAGATGAAGGAGCAGGTTGGTGCTGGCAGGTTGCCCGGATTTCAAATCAATGATGGAGTGCTGTGGTTCGAAGATAGATTATGTGTTCCAAATCAGGCGGACCTGAAAGAGAGTATTCTTCAGGAGGCACATGCTACTCTTTTGTCGGTACATCCTGGAAGTACTAAGATGTACAGAGACATCAAACACATTTCTGGTGGTCATGTTTGAAGCGGGATGTGGCTGAATTTGTGGCGAAGTGTGAGGTTTGTCAACAAGTCAAAGCCGAGAATCAGAGACCCGGAGGTCTATTACAGTCGTTACCTATTCCGGAATGGAAGTGGGATAACATCAGTATGGATTTCATTACAGGATTGCCCAAGAGTCCTAAAGGCAATGATGTGATTTGGGTTATAGTTGATCGACTAACCAAGTCCGCTCACTTCTTGGCGATGAAACTCACTGCTTCGATGGACAAGTTAGCTGAGTTGTATGTTGGCGAGATCGTCAGGCTTCATGGTGTTCCGTCAATTATTGTGTCTGATCGAGATGCGCGGTTTACTTCGCATTTCTGGAGGAGTCTTCAGACAGCTTTAGGTACCAAGACGGATTTCAGCACTGCTTTTCATCCGCAAACCGATGGGCAGACCGAGAGAGTCAACCGTATTCTTGAGGATATGCTTCGGTGTTGTGTACTAGACTTTGGAGGCAGTTAGGAAAGGCATTTACCTTTGGTAGAGTTTGCCTACAACAACAGTTTTCAGACTAGCATCGGGATGGCGCCGTACGAAGCTTGTATGGCAGGAAGTACAGGACACCTGTTTGATGGTTTGAAGTTGGGGAGCGTCAATTGTTTGGGCCTGAGCTTGTGCAGCAAACCTCTGAGAAGATTGTTCTGATCAGGAAAAGGTTGGTAGAAGCTCAGAGCAGGCAGAAAAGCTATGCAGACAACCGGAGAAGGGACCTTGAGTTTGAGGTAGGTGACTTCGTCTTTCTGAAAGTATCGCCCAGTAAAGGTGTGATTCGATTTGGTAAAGGCGGGAAGTTAGCCCCGAGGTTTATAGGCCCGTACAAGATATTGAAAAGGTTCAGGAAAACTGCTTACCGGCTTGAGTTACCAGAAGAGTTATCTCAGGTACACAATGTCTTTCATGTGTCTATGCTGAGAGGTTATATTCCAGATCCGAGTCATCATTTGCCTGAAGTGCCGGAAGGTTTGCATTTAGATCTCAACTACATCGAGTCTCCTGTCGAGATTGTTGATCGTCGAGAGAAAGTCTTGAGGAATAAGACGATACCGATGGTCATGGTAGTCTGGAGGAACCATTTGGTTGAAGAGGCTAATTGGGAGTCTGAGGAGAGGATGTTGAAGGATTATCCTGAGCTTTTTGCTTGATTTGTATTTTGTATTTTCTTGTGCTTGTTGTGAGTGTTTTGTTTCTCTCTCTTGACTGTAGTTCCGGGGACGGAACTATTCTAAGGAGGGAGTGTTGTAATACCCTGATTTTCATTTATGAAAATTATTAATTTTTGCACGTATTGTGCATATGCAATTTTTGGTAGTGTGAAATCTTATAATTATTTTCCTTATGGATGATGAGTATATATATATATATATATATATATATATATATATATATATATATATATGTATATATATGTATATGTGTTATTTAATTATTTTATAAAGGCCATTTTTCTTCAAATGAACATAAGACTTTCTTTTTAAGCCCAAATCTAAATTATTTGTAAAACTATTATTTTGGCCCATTAATTAAAGCCCATGAGTTATTTCTATTTTAATTACAACTTGTAATGTAGAACATCTTTTAAAGATTATTTTTATAGAAAATATAATGTACAACTTTTTTTAAATGGAAACTAATGCATGCACGTGCATTGCACATACACGTGCAAAAGCACCATATGTAGGCCGGTTTTGACATGGAGGGAAAAGGAAAAAAAATAATGGAGTCATGGGTGGTGGTTGCTTGATCAAAAAATACACATAACAGTTGAGGAGCTCTCAACTGTTATGTGTATTTTCCCTTGAATCCTAGCCTTTTATTTCTAACTCCTAGTTTGATCCTAGCCTTTCATTTACTCCAATTTTTAGTATAAATACCCCTCCCTAGCCTAGTTATTTTTGTACTCTTTCATTCTCCAAAACCTATAGTAGAAAATACATTGTTGGTAGTATAGTAAGTGAGATAAAAGATTGAGATTTGTGTGTGAGGGAGTTGTGCTTGCATCAAAAAGGGAAGGCCGGCATCATGGAGCTCGGGTTGGCATCTTGGAAGGTCGGGTGCGCACATCAAGGAGGAGGAGGAACGCTCTTTTGGCAAGGACTTTTTAGGAGGTGTTGCAATTTGATTTCTCTCCAAATAAGGTGGGTTATTTTCCATGTTTCTAATTAGATAGCATGTTAAAATTGAATTGAAATGATATTGCATGAAAAAGATTAATAAGAGTACAGTTAATTGGAAAAATGGCTTATTAGTTAATTGGAATGTTGCTAAATAGATTGTATGTGATTCCATCATCAAACTTAAGTTGTGTATAAATTATTTATAGCTTTGGAATGCTTGAAGTAAAATTCGTTGTTAGCATCAAAAAAACTAAATGCAAATGTTAGTAGATGAAAAGGTTGTTTTAGGTGCTTGAATGAACCTTTTTATGATTATGTTTGTAACGAATAACTTAAAATATAATTTGTGGATTTGTGAAAGGAATATAAACAGGGAATTGATATAGAGAATATTGATGTTAAGTTGGATAAGAAATGTCGAAAAGAAATGTGATAGTAGTAGCATACAAATTAAACTAATTGTATGAAAAATATGTGTTTAATCATTGAAAAAATTATTTTTAAACTACTGGAGTATCAATTATTCTGGAGATTCACAGTAAATTTAGTAAAAAGCAAAACTCAAATAAGAGCTTTTGATACATCGAAATGTTCTATTAAACAGAGAGTTGATTTAATTAGAGTGCAAGTTGTATTTGAGACAACCTGAGCCTATAGCTCAAGTGGTCGGGAGGCTTCTAATCACTACAGTGTGCGGTTTGGGTTCTCACAGATCGAGGGTTCGATCCTTGATAACACCATATTTTGTGTGTATTTAACAAATTTAATCAGTTTTTCAACCGAGAGTACTTAAGACTCTTAACCCCCTTTTATATCGATCGGTGCGATTGGCCTAGTGGCCAGAGCTTGCTGCTTGCTTCTCTGTGGTTGTTGGTTCGAATCCTAGTCTCGGCCAGTATTAACTTTGTGGGAAAAAAATATTTTTGGTGGATTTTTGATGTTTAAAAAATTCTGAAAAAAATACTATTATTATTCTAAAATTATGTGTGACTTATGAAAAATAAATTAGGAGTTATTGAAATGAAATAAAGTATATTTTGGGAATACAAGTGTAGATAGAACTATGGTTCTACACTAGTTTATTTGTGAAAAGTTGTGTTTTACAAAAGGACTTGAAATAAAGTGCTGGAAAAGAAAAATAACAAAGAAAGAAAATATATGAAGTGACGTGGTGTGAATTATTCTTATTAAAGAATAGTGTGACAATAATGAGTTGTGAATATTCATTTTGACCATATAATTGGTGATATGATTTTTAAATGTGGAAATAAATATTTAATGAAATGCACGATGAGTAATGAAACTCTATGTATGGTTATTCACTCATGAATTGTTTGAAATCATGTGATTGGAAAAGAGAATGTTATTGAGTATGAAAACTCAAATATATGAATTTGTGAAATGAAATTGAAAATTAGGGTGTAGCCAAAACTCACACCGGCAAGTGAAAGTGATGAATTATGATTATTGACATTGAAAAGACCAGTTTGGGTCATTGTGAAATGAAAGAAATAAGACCGGTAGTAATGAGAGGGCTAACTCTAAGAGATTGATTTTGTTCATGATTTCATTAAATTTAAGGATTTAGTACATAGTGAAGAGGTGATGAAAGTGAGAGAAAAACACAAGTATGAGGGCCTCGAGTCTACGATGTGAGAGTGATCCACAGAATGCATGCTTGATGCGTCAGGACATGGCGTGGGCACTACTCCAGAATTATCGGGATCTTGGCGACGCTTGTGGGATGTTTGGTGACTGCAAAAGGATCGTGTGCCATGAAGGAGGCTGAGTTGCCACAGAATGCATGCTTGATGCGTCAAGACATGGCGTGGGATTCCCCTCCAGGTTTTCTGTACACGAGCTTGTACTCATAGATCATCTAGGATACTTACCGTAGTTACAGTAGTAGACTAAATCATGACGAGGGATTGAACCCTACAAGATGAAGAACGATTAAGAGGCTTGACCTCGGACCTATGTAGTATGGGATGCATAGAATCCGAACAAGTGTGCATTAGTGTCATATAATATAAATAATTGCATTAAGGATTAAGTGCACAATCACAACACGACATCAATAGGGTATTCCCTTTAGTTTGATATGTGACAAGTTTGTGTTTGTTAAATATGGAAAATCAGTTATACTATTTCGGCATAGAGAGGATGGCCGTGTATAATGTTCGTCGGTTGAATAAACTGACGTACCCACAGTTTTGTATGCAGGATAAATGACATGATAAAAATTAAAGAAGCACAGATGCTTAGAGATTATTCAAATGTTGATGTACATTTATTTAAATGTTGTAAATTTGCTTCCGCTGTAAAATGTAAAGTGTAAAGTTTTCATGTAACTCTGATGTAAAGTGAAAAGTTTTAATTTCCTTGTAAAATTGTACAAAAGAAGTGTAAAGATCCTGTGGAATCTCGAATTCAGTTGTATTTTGGAATTCGGGGCTTTACCTGATTGGCCTTGGTTCGTATCCATCTTCGTTGCAGCAGCTTGCCTCACTAGCTTTTCGAACCTACGGATGCCCAGAGGTACCATCCTGAATCTCAATCCCGGTCTAAGTCCTTGTTCAAATCCTTTGGCCTTCTTTGTCTTCTCTTGAACCACTCTGGTGCATATCGCGACAGCTGGGTAAACTTCGTTTCATATTCTCTAATGGTCATGCTCCTTTGCTTCAAACTGTGGAACTCCATCGCCTTTTCTTCTTGCACGTTTAAGGGAAAGTAGTGTTGTCTGAATTCATCTAGGAAATCCTCCCAAATTATTGGACCTTCTCCCCAGCCACGCTTTACGGATTGCCACCATACTCCAGCGCCCTTCTCCAGTAAGATTGTAGCTAGTCGAACCTTACTATCTTCTGGCGCCATCAAGACTTCAAACACTGTTTCTACTTGGCGTATCTAATCGTCCGCTGTGGTTGGGTCGGCCTATCCATCAAAGACCAGTGGCTTCATTCGTTTAAAGGATTCAACCATCCTGACCGGATCTGCAGCTGTGTTTTCTTGAGCGACTCCCGGTGCTTCTGGCTATGGTGCCTGGTTCGTGCTCGCCTCCATGAATGCTCCTAGCATTTGGTATAGTCTGGAGAATTCTGCTCCCACGTTGAGGCCAGCATCATTGGCTCTGCTGCCCTCGCCCTCATTTTGCCCGCTTCGGCTGCTTCTTGTTCTTCCATACATCTGAATGCTAAATTTTATTATTAAGTTGCAATCATAGTGTAAACCCACATTATACTAGAAGTAGTAGTCAAAACATATGTACTAGTTTTCATTTATATAAGAAGGGTTACATTAGCATTGCCATAAGTACAGTCAAAATATTACTACCATAAGTGTAGTCAAAACATCATACCATCATAGTTCGGTTTTACAAAAAGCATTATCCTATGTACATAAAAAACATAGAAACAAAACATCATATTATCCTTCATAGGGCCATATCACACATATCCCTCATAGGGTGATCTCCCGTAGTAGAGTGCTCAGCTACAGTCGGCTGCTCCAACTGGGCTTGTTGTTGGGAAACGTTAGTTTGTAATTCCCCAAGCCTGTGCTCCAACTGAGCCAACTTCTCCTGATGCTGGTGTTTCATCAGCTTCATCTTCACCGAAAGCCTCCTCTTGGACCTCTTCAACCTTGCCATTTGTCTTTCTGTGGCCATTAGGGCATGGCCGCAGTTTTCCAAGCGGTCTTCTAAATGCCCATGGCTCCATCTATAGGTGGTGAAATCTTGGAACAGTCGGCCGATGGCCCGCTCCACGACAGTGGGCTGTAGAGGTGGAGGTGGAGTAGCCTGAGTAACTGCTGGATTTGGTCCAGTCCGAGTCCTATTCTCCCATCCGTTCTGTGCGTTTTCCATCTGTCAGGAGCAAAAAACAATACGGGAATTAGTTTAGATATAGAAAATTATAAAACATTAGTTGAAAAGAGCAACAATATGAATTATAATAATCTACTACTAGCTAAACCTGACTCTCCTAGTGGCATCCAAGTCTATTCTCCTGTTGTATTGGACCATAGTTTGAAGGTTGCTCCTGATACCAACTCTGTAGCGCCCCGATTCCTTATATTGGCGATTCGTGACACAAACCAGAATCTTTCCTTCAAACAGTCACAATACAGGAAAATATAGGAAAATTTTTTTAAAAAATTATTCCATAATGTTTTCAAGTCTCATGTGTTACAATATACAATGTTCCAAGAATTACAAATCAGAGTTTACAAAAGAATGTGAATAATGAACACTTGATACTATCACTCGGACGCACCATCCGGCTTGAGCTTCATGTACCTCACAAATCGGCAACTAGCACCTAAAAGAGTGGGCACATCAGTACTTTTACTGATGCAATGATGATAAAAGTAGCGATCTCCAAACTTGATAAATCAATATTTAATGCACAAGGAAAAGTAGGAAAGTGTAATTGGGTTAAAGGTGTCTGTGTATGACATGACCTAGTAATCTAATGCAAAGGTCAAGATGCACTTATTCTAATGTAAGCGAGACTTTGGAAATGCATGCATCCCATACTACATACGCCCAAATCAAGTCGTTGTCTCCAAGTTCAAGGTTTCGAACCCCCACCATTCATCCTACTCTAGTACTCGTCCTGTTCCTGATAGATAGAACGTGGTTGATGAGGTTACAGATTAATCGGTCCAATTCGTTACTGCAGTCACTTAGTAGTGTCCCTGTTTGCCACTAGTGCCCAACGCCCGGACCTTACCCAAAAGCCATGGCGAACTAAAGATACATCGCAACATATCTATGGCACCGAAGATTCATAGGACCGCAACACTATGATCCGTTCATGTCCACCAAAATAGAACTTGACGGTAGTGTAAGGTCTACCTCCCTAACTTCGACAGGAATCCCCTCCCGTTCTTACCATGGTTCTTCAGAAATCAACAAAGCGAGATATGCATCGCAGCTCGTATCCCTAACGACAGGAGATTACAATACCCGACTAATAGTTGCTAGAAAACTAATGCAATTTATAGGTATCGGTGTTTCTAACTAATACTGAGTCTACCTGGATATTTTATAAAGGTGGTACAAACTTAACCAATAATCTAGGTCATACCTAGTCTCATGTGGTTTCTCCAAATAGAAACCCTAGTTCCAAATCTACCCTAAGGGTTGACTGCCATAGGGTAACTCATTAGGCAAAAACCAATGACTCAACAATGTTCAAGCCCCACCCATGTCTTAACAACATAAGACATGAAAAAGACGAGCATTTAGGGTATGGAAATACCACTAACTTTCAATCCAAAACTTAGGAGTTGAAAAAAATCACAAACATGCCAAAAGTGAACTTCCAAGAATACTCAATATGTCAAATACTTCAAAAATTCATACCTATTGCCCTACAACTTGGAATTACATGATTCTAGACTTTTTGAAAGAGAGTCTCTACTCCAAATCTCTGGTTAATAATTTTTGCAGAGTCTAAACACATTAATCCAGAAAGACACAACTTCACAGACTATGCAATCGAAGCTAAAAGCGGAACACAGTCTGGTCAAAATTCAAAATCAATTCAACCATAAGTCCAATACTTATGAAATTTTAGATTCAGTAACTAGACATATACCATTCAATCATGTCCAAAAATTGCATCTAGATTCACAATGCACAGAGAATTATGGCTTTTTAAACTTAGCATAAAATTCCTTCCGCATTTAAGATAGGGTCTCTACCTCTTTATACAAATTATTTTTAAAACTCCATCAAATATTATCTAACAATTCCGAGATTATAGAATCATGATGTAGACCCATACCAAAAACTACAGTAAAAATTTCATTACAAGATCATGCACCAAAAAGTAATTATGAATTAATGAACATCAATCCTAAAACAGGGCAGATTCAGTTTCTGATTTCGGACCAGTTGTAAAATTATAATTTTTTGAAGTATCAAACGAACTCAGAAAAATGCAAAATTTGAAACTATAGTTGTAGACACATTATAGAGAACCTAGTAAAAGTCTGAGCTTAAAATACCTTACCATTTCTGAGTTATGATTTTTTGAAAAGCACCAAGTTTTTACACAAACAGCAGCTATCTACTTGCTCACTTCCCGAAATTATAGTGATTTTTTGAGATACTAAATGAGCCACAAATAGTATGAAAAAAATCAAGTGTGCTCTAAATTCATAGATTAACATGACCTAAATTTTTTGTTCAAAACTCTAAGCCATTTGTGAGTTAGAAAATCCTAAGCTCACACATTACATATAAGTTCTTTTATGGCTTCTAGGTGTAAAAGTTGTACTCAATCATCAAACTCAACAAATACACATGCATGTAAAAGCTACTATCTTTCTACTTCTACTCAAAAGAATCATATAAGAAAAAATATAAAAAATAAGTTTTAAGAACTCCCACCCTTCCTAGAAGCAAAGAGAGTCCTAGCTTTGAGATGCCTTCCTTCCTTCCTTCTCCAAGCTTGCTCCCTTGATTTTCCTACAACCAAAGTGTAGATGCTTGATGGCTAAAACATACTACTTCTTTTCTCTTTTTCTCTTCTACTCTTCTACTCTTCTTTATTTTTTAAATAACTTATGTCACGCCCCGCTTCCCAAAAGAGAATACGGAATACGGATAGATAACTAAGCCCAGCAAATAATTTTCATCATCCATAAGCTGTCTGGATCTTTACAACATTTCACAAGAATAATCAGAGTCGGAAGCAAGAAAAGTCAACCAAGCATGCATATATGAATCAAAATACCAACAGGAATTTACTTGAAACAATATATATTAATCTCAAATAAATCAGATCTGAACAAGTCAATATCCTGGGTCACATTGCCCAAATACAAAATCATCCAAGTACAGATACATTATTCCAATTTAGCAACAGAAATAATAATAATAAATGCAAAACTCCAGCACTAATATCTCATATCACCAACTCCATCAGGCAGCTAATCATCTTGGTCTGCAATTAATAAATTGCAGGAAAAAGGAAAAGAAAGAAAACAAACTCCCGTCAATGCAAGTTACGAGCCGCTTGTAGTGCAGGATACAAGTACAGGGATAAAATAACAAAATAGAATAGAATAACAGCGGAAACAAACATAGCATGGTATAGGCATGTCAACAAAATAGAATATCTAACATGAATCAGGCAAACAGAATCAAGTAGCACGGTATACTAACAGGTACAGGTAACATTTAACAGCTGTCATGTATCATGCAAGCAGGTAAATAGGTGAATATGTAACAGGTGTCAAGTAGCATGTACAGAATGTAATGCCCCGGATCCCCATTACCGGACATCCGTAATGTTACCAGAATCTTTGCCTTCAAATGCATCTCAACATAGTAATAACACGAAAATTTACAAACTTTTTATTGCCAAATAAAGTTATTACATCATTGATTACAACCAATGTCTTGTTCTTGAACAAGAATACAAATTACATTAATTCATTACATCTTATTACAAATGTACATCAACTCCTCTTGTAAAGTTAACAACTGTCTCTCGAAATGGCAGTCGACGGCTCACTGCCGAAGCTCCGCTGAACGGTCAATCTGCTTCCCTGGGACTTGCTCCTCGGCTTGAGTCTTCTGCTGCGCGACTCTAATATCTCTGCACCTGCTCGAAAGGTAGAACCGGTACCTAAAAGGTGGGGAACGTTAGTACTTCGACTGACGCAATACTGATAACAACAGCGATCTTCCAAACTGGCAACCACAACCATCTTGAATGGAACGAGAAACGTGCATCCTAAATTATGTAGTGCTCGTGTATGCCATGATCTAACAACTAAATGCACCAATTACAAGCCTAGACTAAAGCAAGCAAGACTTGGAAATCTGGATCTGCGTGCATCCCATACTACATGCGTTCCAGACCCAAGCATGGCCTAATCTAATGCGCAAAACAAGAATGCACACGATGCACCTACTCTAATGCAATTCATTTGGGAATGTATGCATCCCATACTACATACTTCCCCAAAATCAACTTCGATGGAAACGTATGTATTCCATACTACATACTTTCCAAAGAGTTTGCATCTTCTGATTGTAGGGTTCAACCCCTCGCCATGCATCCTACCCTTATACTCATCCTGTTCCCAATAGATTGTCCGTTGCCCAAGGAGGTTGCAGTTGGTCGGTCTAGTTCCACCACCACTGAGTGCCTAAGTGGTGGTCATGTTTGCCACTCGGTACCCACGTATGGACCTCTTCAGAAAGCCGTGTTGAATTCGATCGCAAGACCGTGTAATTCATGTGTCCACCCCTAACCTGGCTGTGGACTGTCCACCCCTAACCCGGCTGTAGACTGACGCAAGCGTGTTCACCCCTAACCCGGCTGTGAACTGATATATACATATATATATATATATATATATATATATATATATATATATAAACAAAACCCATGTGCATAGGAACGTGATGGCCTCAAGGGTCAAATCCCCCTAGCCTCCCGTTCCTTACTCTAGCAAAACTTTGGGAATTAACAGATCGAGATACGAGCCGAGGACTCACCCATGAGTGCTGAAAACGTATCCCTACGACAGGAAGGTACAACACCGACTATGGTCTGCTAGTACTAATGCAATTACCAAACTCCTAATGCATCTCTCTAATCCCAGCCTCACTCTAATCAATTTGGGTAAAAGATAAGATTGCTTCCAAAACATGCCTATCGACCTCTGGCCCTGGCGATACCAGTTCGGTTCGCCACTTTCCCAGGCTTGGATTTGTCCAGCACCATGGCCTACATTCACCCCTAACCCGGCTGTGAATGTATGTTCAGCCCTAATGAGCTTAATTTGATGGCATGACTTGGACGTCCAACGCTTCGGTGGAAGTTCACAATTTAGGGTCGACAGATGCAGGGTACCACCTTACCCTAGTGACTAACTCGAGTCACACACCCACTATGGGAGTCAACAAAACTAACAACAGATACCAACGTCCCCAGACAAGAGTTATCAACTCTAATAGTACACAGGGGAAAAGTTGTCACAATACCTAGTCAACATCCAAGACAAAGCAACCTAACGGTGTTTCTGCCCGAAACTTAAAAAGGCCAAAACTCCCTCGATACAACTCCGATTGGGGTGTACAAGTCCAATCCGGAAAGTTAAGAACCTAGGCTACAACTTCCTAGTTGATCATAACCTCAAATTCCATCATCTAAGTCCTCAAAATGACCTCTTAAGCCTCAGCCTGTGTATTTCCTGTATACGGGTTGCACATTACCGGTAGCATAAAACACTACTCATTCATCAAAATTCTACAAACCCAAGTTCTATGGAAAGGTGTAAATGTCCTCAACAATTCTCTAGTTGGTCATGAGTCCAAAATATGCCAATAGATCACCCTAACACACACATTACTCACAAGTGTACCAAGTCACACACTAAGACTTTCTCAATCAGAGCACTCAGCTCAATTTCAGGTCTCTGTCCAGTATTGCAAAAATCATAATAAATCAACCACGTACTGTAAACACTTCAAATATGTCTTGTTGGAAAGGTCTTGATGTCTACTACAATCCTCTAAGGAAACACTTCCTCAAAATCTGCTATTAAGGAGCCTCAAATGTGTCATCTCTACAGGGTGTCAAATTTGATTGAAACCAGCACAGTACGTGCTAATAAAATCATCATAAATTCTATACTCATCCAATTAACACAAAATTTACAGTAAGGAAACTAGATACCATAATGAACAACATGCAATAGGTTTCATGTCCAAATTCGAAGTCTACACTGAGTTCTTCATGTTTCAATTAGCACAAAAATCATCATGTTCTTCAGCTACAGCTCTAGTTACTGTTGCTTAATCAATTTTTAACACGCATGTAAATTCATCCAAATATTTTCCTGATTTTTTTATAGAATCTAGATACAAGTGGGGAAACAAGGTAAAAATTTTAGATTAAGATCTTTCTCCAATTAATTATGAATATTCCAACAATCTCAGGCATCATAGTAACCAATTTCTGCTTATGAATATTCCAAAGATCTTGCTCTTTGGATCACTGAGCCCACACGTGCATACTACGTGCATATGAAGTCCTCCAAAAGGCCTGGCTTGGCTCTGGTTCTTGCACTTCTCCTCTCACCTCTTGTATTGTATGTGTCAGTGTATCACTATACGAAATGTCCACACAATAAATCAAGTGTTTATATCATAAAATGTGCGTCTAAAAAGAAAACATTATGTAGAAGATAAATCATTTAAAGGCTTCTTGTATATGCACTATGCTCTGTAGGATGTTAATTTAGTATAGTTCATTTTAACTACTTAAAAATCAATAAAAAAAAATTCACACCACTTTATATTTTATACAAATACGTAATATGTCATACTAATGAAAGTAAACCGTGCGGAGCATTGAACTCTTTTTTTTTGACTTTTTCATTAATGAATATGTTGCCGTCTGCAAAAAACTATGTGTACCATTCATTTAGTGTTCACCAAATTACAGTCACTCTACACAAGTAGATCAATTAAATAACTAGTCGACTGATGTATATTGAACTTCTCGGATAGTGCATTACCTATAATAAGTTTTTCTTGGTAAACCGAGTCATTTCATCTTTAGTCTCTTCATCACTTTCCCATAGTTTTTCCTCTTTGCTTGATCTTTTTTATATATAAAAAAAGCGGAGTACATCATCCATATTTTATTTTTTTATAAAAAAAACTAAGTATGTAGCATCCCGAATTTCAATAATAGAAATAAAGGACAGTCCCAGAATATTTACTTCAATGTAATCCAAACACAGTATAAACACAGGAAAAATTGCAACTTTTCTTTACAACAATTCTTTATTACAATGCAAAGCGGAAAATTAAACATATTTATTACAAAACATTCTAACACTTAAACTTCAGTCATCTCGAAGTCCAAGCTTTAACCTTACTCATGCCACTTACTGGAAAATCCTGCAAAACTGACCAGAAAAGTGGGCACATCAGTTGAATACATTTGTTGCAATACCATAGTAATAGTAACCCTCTAAAGTCTCACAATCACAAACTTGTCGCACAATATAAAATAAAACAATGATAGAAACATTCATAAAATCAACAAGTGAAACTACACTAAATGAATAAGTGTGTGTCGAGAAAATAAAGGGAAAATTCATAAAACAATATCCAAGAAACACAATGCACACGATGCACTCTAATTCATACTTGTTCGGATTCTATGCATCACATTCTACATAGGTCTGAGGGCAAGCCCTTAGCATTCACCACCTTTTAGGGTTCAGAGACAAAGATTAAACACTATGAATAGACCCCAGCCCCGGTCGTAACCAGCCAAGCTTTACAAATGTAAACACGCAAACATCCCGCAAGCACCGCTTTAACTCTGGATAATCACCTCCCTGACATATATCCCGCGAATAGTCCTGTCGACCCTCAACACATAGATACACCGTACATTCCACGAATAGGCCTGCTGACACTCAACGTGCAAACATATTATACGTTACGAGAATAGGCCTGCCGACCCTCAACATCCCCTGCTTCCCCAAATACGGGAACACGAGCACGTGACGAAGGCCCAACGAATGATTATACATCATCCATAAGCTGTACCAGTCTAACTCAACAATATACAAGAGAAACAACCACGCAGGCAAAGAATATAATCACATAAACAATAAATAAACTCAAAGATAGTCATGAAATAAATTCAATAAATAATAATCCAACATCTAGGATAAAATAAAATTCGGGTCATAAAGTCCAAGAATACAAAGTGTGATAAAAAGAAATACAATAAGCAAATAACAAAAGATAGCTAAGTAGTCTAAAGTCCAGCTCCAATCTTCAGAGAGTTTGCTCACCAAGTTCTACTTGTATTGCTCCTTCGGTACCTGTTATACTGGATCTAAAAAGAAAGAAAAGAGAGCCCTTAGAGCAAGTCGTGGGCAGCAAGTAGAGAAAACAGAGGATAAAGGAAAGTATGTATATCAAAGAATAGGGACATGGTCAAAGACAAAGAACAAAACAAAGGGCAGACAGTAATATCAAAGGGTTACAATAATCACACATGTAATGAGTGATGTCAAGTCAATTACAATACAAGATCAAGTATGCAGGTTATTAGTCATTTATTAGCCTATCTAGTGCACGTACTACTGCATCCCATACTACAGGTTCCGCGCAACACACAGTGAACGTTTTAAACTGATGGTGAATTCACAGAGCGTGTACTCGGCGTCGATGACGATAGTTTTACAATCAATAATTAACAATCGATATTTACAATTGATATGGCTAAAAATAGGATTAAATCGGGACCGTTCACATCGGAGATGAATCTTAAAGCTCAGGGGTAAAACGGTAATTTCACCTACTGACGGGTCTGAAATAGGAACTGGGTTTTTATTCAAAGCCCAATAACCCATAAACGGATCCACATCAACTGGGTACGGGTTCCAACCCGCTGCACACCCGGTCCAGCAAGATAAAATCAAGGTCCCTGATTAATACTAATCAACGGCCCTGATTCACATCTATCCTTTCACTGGGAATTAGGGATTACATTCCTTATCTATACACAGGAATTACATGCCTAATCTGATCCCTGAGATGCCTATAAATACCCCTCATCCATCTCCATTAAGGGGTAATCAATCTTTTGCCTGTTTTACACTCTTTCATAATCACTTCTGATTACTGACTTGAGCGTCGGAGGGTGCGTCGCCGGGATCAACCCCGGTGTCTCGCACTTTTTGCAGGTGAACGGCAGGAGTCAACGGTCAAGCTCCGGCAGAACAGGTTAGGTTTGCTATTCAGGTTTTCCAAGAACTCACAAATTCTATTTGTTTACCCCCACACCAGATTTAGCGGTAACAGATTGGCGCCGTCTGTGGGAAACACCACGAATAGCAGCCTCCCCTCTTCCCGTTGGTCAGACCTTCCCTCGTCATGCCTCCAAAGAAACTCAGATTCAGGGGGTCCAACCGTGGGCCTACCCCTCCTCAACCACAACAGGAGGTCTCCCTCCAACCCGTTCAGCAGCAGGGGCAACTTCCTCCTTAGGCAGAGGACCCCCTGTGGCTGGACCAACTCCCTCCTCAGAATCTTCAACCCCCTCGGGGGCCAACCGGGCCTCAGAATGCCGGTGCAGGGAGCTCGCGTCCCGATCCTCAGAAGCAACCTCTCCAACAGAACCGCATCCCAATACTCAACCCCTCTTCCTACTCTATGGCATCCCGTAATCCCCGAGCTTCTGACCTTCGAAATACCATCCTCAATCGGCAGAAGGAAGAGGATCTCCGCCACCGTTTCGATGAAAGGCGGGCCCGAGAGGGAGCCTCCCGCCAACAACGTCCAAATGAGCGATCTCCTCATCGCCGAGACTACAGAAGGTCCCTTACTCGAAGAGGGCGAAGGGAGTCCCCTCAACGTCATCGGCGGAGAACTCATTCTTCAGTAAGCCGAGCCACACATAGGGACCGCCAAGCTGGAGAGGCACCAGTCACAAGGGCAGATCTTCAAGACTTCCAAGCGACAGTCTTACGGGCCCTCAATATCACCCCAAAGAACGACCAGAGGCCACCTACTCATGAGCCAACTAGGAGCCATCGCCTTCGCACTCTCAGTCCTCGTCCATCTCCAAGCTACCATCGCCGCAGCCCCAGTCCACCCTCGTACGAAGATGAGTCCCGGGGCTCGGCAAGGTATGATCAAAGAGAAGACTCGGTCTACCGCCGTCTCCACGAGATGGAGAGGCGCCTCGGCCGAATTGACAGAGAAGAAGAGCAGCGAGCGATAAACCTCCGCCTGAGCAGACCTCCATTCTCCCGCACCATCATGGAGGCCCCCATCCCAGAGAACTTTAAGTCACCTCACTTCGAGTCGTATACCGGGGAGTCAGACCCCGCGGATCACATAGAGAGTTTTAAAACTCTCATGATGATCCACCATGCTTCAGATGCCCTCCTCTGCAAGATCTTCCCTGCCACGCTGAAGGGGTCTACACGAGAATGGTACTCTCGACTCGCCCCGGCCACCATCTTCTCATTCGATCAGTTCGAAGGGCTCTTCCTTACTCATTTCGTGAGTAGCCGCCGGACTGAGAAAACAAGTGTATCTCTGGTGACCCTCAACCAAGAAAAGGGTGAACGCCTAAGGGATTACGTTCGACGCTTTACCGCCGAAGCCCGGTCCATTCCCTCCCTCAACCTGTCAGTAGCCTCTGCCGCATTCGAGCGCAACGTCACTAATGCCAACCTCAGGACATCCCTTGCCAAGAAACCTCCTCGGGACTTCTCAGAGCTCCTACTTAGGGTGGAGAAGTACATACGGGCGGAAGAGGCCCTCGACCCCCTTGCTCTTGAGGAGACATCTTCCGGGAACAAACGGAAGAACACAAGTGAAGAGGGATCCTAAAAATTCCAAAAGGACGGCAATGGCCAGCGCCGCCCGACTCCTCGTTTCGAGAAGTTCACCCCCCTCATTGCTAATATATCAGAAGTTCTTATGGAGGTGGACAAGGAAGGACTACTCCGCGCTCCCCCTAGAATGAATACCCCTGGCAAGAAGAGGAACAAGGATAAGTGGTGCCGCTTTAACAGGGACCACGGCCACGACATGGATGATTATCGGGCTCTCAAGGAGGAGATCGAAGAACTCATACAGCGGGGGCACCTTACTAAGTTCGTCCAAAAAGAGGGGTCCGAGCTTTCCCCTGAGGAGCCTACAAACGAACAAAAAGGCCCACCGAGCTTCAAGACTCAGAACCTCCCAGCTCCTCCCAAGAGGTCTTCACCTTATCGTAGAAGTAGGATTTTGATTTTCAATAAGGCTGATGCTTGTAATCCGGCCAATAGCATGTAATAATGGCTTGCCCTATTGAAGCAGCCACTTAGTTTATCTCAATAAAACTTTACATTTTTTCATTGAAAATTATTGCTCTTGCTTCTCGATCTTTCCGAGTCACAACCCGCTAAATGGTGAGTTCGGAGTCCAGCCTCTTCTACATGGCTCCTCCCGCAACTTACTAACCTTTAACAACGAGTTTGGAGTCCAACACTTGGCTCGATTCTGCTTCAAATAACTTGCTCTTCAGCGAGTTAGAAGTGGTTCGCCATTCGGAATTGCACCCACAATCGTTGACGCTCTCTTAAACGACGAGTTCGGAGTCCAACACTAGGCTCGATTCAGCTTCAAATAACTTGCTCTTCAGCGGGTTAGAAGTGGTTCGCCATTCGGAATTGCTCCCACAACCGTTGATGCTCTCTTAAACGACGAGTTCGGAGTCCAACACTTGGCTCGATTCTGCTTCAAATTACTCGCTCATAAGCAGGGTAAGAAGTGGTTCGCCATTCGGAATTGCTCCCACAACCGTTGATTCTCTCACATAAGCAGCGAGTTCGGAGCTAAAACTCTCACCTAGAGTTGCTCCTCAAACTCGTCTCACAAATAGCTCTCTTCCAGAGCTGAGCTCTTCACTCTGCCTGCCTCCAAAGCGGACCCCTTCTCGACAAGTTTGGAGCACAACTTTCTCCTAGAGTTCCTCCTCACACTTGTCTCACAAATAGCTCTCTTCCAGAGCCTAGCTCTTCACTCCGCTCGCCTCCAAAGCGGACCTCTTCTCAACGAGTTCGGAGCTCACAACTCTCTCCTAGAGTTGCTCCTCAAACTCATCTCACAAATGGCTCTCTTCCAGAGCCGAGCTCTTCACTCCGCTCGCCTCCGAAGCGGACCTCTTCTCAACGAGTTTGGAGCACAACTCTCTCATAGAGTCCCTCCTCACACTCATCTCACAAATAGCTCTCTTCCAGAGCCGAGCTCTTCACTCCGCTCGCCTCCGAAGCGGACCCCTTCTCGACAAGTTTGGAGCACAACTCTCTCCTAGAGTTCCTCCTCACACTTGTCTCACAAAGAGCTCTCTTCCAGAGCCGAGCTCTTCACTCTGCTCGCCTCCGAAGCGGACCTCTTCTCAACGAGTTTGGAGCACAACTCTCTCATAGAGTCCGTCCTCACACTCGTCTCACAAATGGCTCTCTTCCAGAGCCGAGCTCTTCACTCCGCTCGCCTCCGAAGCGGACCTCTTCTCAACGAGTTCGGAGCTCACAACTCTCTCCTAGAGTTGCTCCTCAAACTCATCTCACAAAGAGCTCTCTTCCAGAGCCGAGCTCTTCACTCCGCTCGCCTCCGAAGCGGACCTTTTCTCAACGAGTTTGGAGCACAACTCTCTCATAGAGTCCGTCCTCACACTCGTCTCACAAATGGCTCTCTTCCAGAGCCGAGCTCTTCACTCTGCTCGCCTCCGAAGCGGACCTCTTCTCAACGAGTTCGGAGCTCACAACTCTCTTCTAGAGTTGCTCCTCAAACTCATCTCACAAATAGCTCTCTTCCAGAGCCGAGCTCTTCACTCCGCTCGCCTCCGAAGCGGACCTCTTCTCAACGAGTTCGGAGCTCACAACTCTCTCCTAGAGTTGCTCCTCAAACTCATCTCACAAATGGCTCTCTTCCAGAGCCGAGCTCTTCACTCCGCTCGCCTCCGAAGCGGACCTCTTCTCAACGAGTTTGGAGCACAACTCTCTCATAGAGTCCCTCCTCACACTCGTCTCACAAATAGCTCTCTTCCAGAGCCGAGCTCTTCACTCTGCTCGCCGAATCCGACCCTCGAAAGTAAAAGAAAAAGTCTCTTGGACTTTGTAACGTAAGGGTGCGACTCTTGATCGGCTCTTGAGGCATTACGAAAGCCCAAACGACTTTGTAACCGAGCAGCAACGGTTGGCGAAAAGGCAAAACGTTTCGATACAGGTCGAATAGCTCGGCACACGCGGGATCAAAATCCGAGCAACTGTCGAATCCGAGCTCTTCCCTCCGCTCGGATGCCGAGCAAGTGCCGATCCGACCCCAACATCAAAGGGTCCGGCTCGAATTCCGAGCAAGTGCCCATCTGAGCCCCAAAACGGAGAAAAATCACTTTTCCCTCAATATTCGCGTAAGATCTCGATCGGACGGCCCAGATCTTGCCAGCGTCACTAAACGACAAGATAGTGTTTTCTTGGGAACTGAGCCCGTCTCGAGATTCGTGCTACCATTCAACCATCCAGATCGAGCCACGCAGCTCGGGTCTACCATCCGAGCTACTGCCCTACCGAGCTACAAAATGGCCAAAAAATTGCCTCAAAATTCGTGCTCGGATTCGCCGAACAAGAAGCCAAAAAAATGAAAAAGGACCACAAGGGTCGGGTTCGGACCCGTTAAGGGATCCAAACCCGATCACCCGTACCCTTCTTCTCCTCTTCAGCACCTTCCCGCCAAAACAGCCAAAAACCCAAACAAGAAGAACTCCATCGAACCCATCGAGCGACCTCTTCGTCACCTTCACCCGAAAGCCGAGCGTCACCTCCACTCCTCACCGAGCTCAAGCAAGCTCAGGCGAGCGCTTCGGCATTGAGCCCCTCCGGCGACGTCGAGCTCGAACCATCGCCATGCTCGCGACATTCGCAGCAAACGACCGCCAAGCTCCTCTCCTCTCCGAGCTCCCTGGGCCGTCGAGCTTCGGTCTTCACCTCGCCGAGCTTCATGGACGAGCTCCGCCCTCAACTGACGAGGCCCTCCATCGGCGAGCTGCATCGACGAACTCGCCAACCTCCACTTCGCCGAGCTCAAAACCTCACACCTCCGAACTCTTCACAAGCTCCGCCATTTCCGAACTCGAGCTCCACTTCGCCGAGCTCAAAGCCTCACACCTCCGAGCTCGAGCTCCTCTCTCGTCAAACCGTCGAGGAGATCTACAAGCTCCGCCATGGCCTGTCTCCGAGCTCCATTACCTCAAAGCTATCTTCAACCTCCAAGCTCTGCTTTAAAGCCTCGCCGAGCCCTCTCAACGAGCTTCGAAGTTCGTTCGCCATGCTCGCCCACCCTACGGCAGCCGAGCTTCTCCAGCTTCGCCAAACTCCTCTCGAAGTTGAGTCCAAAAGTCGAGGGAAGAAACGCGCCACGAAGTCGAGACGAAGCGGAGAGGAAGAGAGAAAGAACAGAGGAAAACGAAGAAGAAGAGAAAGAACAGGGCGGGAGAAAAGAAAAAAAAAATATATTATGTGCCACGTGGCGATGCCACGTGGCGTCACCTCCTGGTCGGCTGCCGAGCAAGTCCCCATCCGAGCTCCAAAACGGAGAAAAAAGCCGCCGAGCGACTACGACCGTTGGATCTTCCAGAAATTCGCGCTTCTGGTGATGGACGGTCCAGATCGCGCCACGTGCGGTAAACGACAAAATAACATTTTTTTGGGAAACGCGCCTCCTCGAGATTCGTGCCGGGATCCGATGGCACAGATCGCGCCACGTGTCCAGGTAATATTTAATTTATTTATTTATCTATTTAATTGTTTTAATTATTTAAAAATTCCGAAAAAATATTTAAAAAATCGAAAAAAATTAATTAAAAATTCTAAAAATAATTATTAATTCAGAAAAATTATTTTTAAATTCTGGAAAAATAATTATTAAATTAGAATAATTTATTAATATTTTCGATAATTAATTATTTAATTCGGAAAATGAATAAAAAATTCAAAAAAATGAGAAAAAATTCAAAAAAATCTGGAAAAATCACCAAAAATCCTGAAAATTCTGAAAATATTTTTGTGCATTTTACAAGCCTAGAATAACACCGTTACACCCCAAGCAAGATCCAAAACTCCCTTAAGAACACCGATAAAATCCCGTACACCATTAGAACAGTAAAACTACTCCTCAAAGACTGAAAAACTCAGTCTCTAGGAGTGGGGGGACTCGTGATATGGCTAAAAATAGGATTAAATCGGGACCGTTCACATCGGAGACGAATCTTAAAGCTCAGGGGTAAAACGGTAATTTCACCTACTGACGGGTCTGAAATGGGAACTGGGTCTTTATTCAAAGCCCAATAACCCATAAACGGATCCACATCAACTGGGTACGGGTTCCAACCCGCTGCACACCCGGTCCAGCAAGATAAAATCACGGTCCCTGATTAATACTAATCAACGGCTCTGATTCACATATATCCTTTCACTGGGAATTAGGGATTACATTCCTTATCTATACACAGGAATTACATGCCTAATCTGATCCCTGAGACGCCTATAAATACCCCCCATCCATCTCCATTAAGAGGTAATCAATCTTTTGCCAGTTTTACACTCTTTCATAATCACTTCTGATTACTGACTTGAGCGTCGGAGGGTGCGTCGCCAGGATCAACCCCGGTATCTCGCACTTTTTGCAGGTGAACGGCGGGAGTCAACGGTCAAGCTCCGGCGGAACAGGTTAGGTTTGCTATTCAGGTTTTCCAAGAACTCACAAATTCTATCTGTTTACCCCCACACCAGATTTAGCGGTAACATAAATAAAAGTCCATATTTCCATAAGTATATATATACATATAGAGAGAGACAGAGAGACAGAGGGAAATAATTAAATAAATAAAGGAGTTGTTTTTTTTGGGGGGGGATTTGAATTTGAGTTTTGGGGGAAAACTTTTTTTTGGGGGGGGAGGGGGATGTGTTTTGTGAGGTTAGATCTGGGCCTTTAATTTTGGGGAGATTGAAAGAGAGCCACTTGATAGCTTTCTTTATGTTTTATTATATATATATATATATATATATATATATATATATATATATATATATATATATATATATATAAAGAAAATGTGGGGTTAGTCACAATGTTTTATTGATGAGACTAGTAATCTGCACATGCGATGCACATTTTAATCATTTTTTAAAAAAAAATTTAAAAGTAAATACTAAGATGTAAATTGGTCTCGAACCTAAGACATCTCTTTGCTCATTACATACTCTTTACAAATTACTCATAATGACAACAACTTTTATTTTATCTGAGTGTCACTTTTGTGAATAATTATGTCGTAAATAAATTTCAACTTTGAGGGTATTATGGTAACTAACAGCAGTTGAAGAAATGAATGGTTAATACAACTCTCACTTAAAAATGAATTGTTGAGATTAGATGGTTGATTGTCTATAAATTACAATTTGTCTATAAATTACCCCACTCAAACTCTCACATTATAGTATTAGAGATGGTAAAGAAACAAATCTAGAAGACTGGGCAACTGAACAAGAAAATATACAAACATGAAATAAAACATAATACCCCCAACATACCTTGTGGGAATCCAACAATAAAGGAACATCTAGAGTACATAAAGAAAAAGGATATCCCTTTAATATTATCCCGAGAGTGTGTGAATCGCAGTTAAGTGTCGACCCAATCAGTTAAGAGTCAATCCAATCTCTATCTCATCGTCGTCGTACAATTGAGCACAACTTTGTTTTGTTTAATATTTTTTAGTTTTTGGAAGAGGAATGGAGTACGATTTACGAGTCTTTTGATGTTGTTAAGGTGTTGCAATCGCATAATGCAATTATGATAAATAGTAAATTCACAATACCTGATACCTGGACCTGATCCGAACTAGGATTGGACCAGAAACTGACTCAATCTATTCCGGGTTGGGTTGGGGTCCTAAAATAGGAGTCGTTTTATTTTCGGGCCCGGGTCCGCTCAAAATGGTCCCCCCCCCCCTCAAAAAAAAAAACCAAAAACAAAAAACAAAAAACAAAACAAAAAAACAAAACAAAAAAACAAAACAAAAAATCAAAAAATCAAAAAAAAAACAAAACAAACAACAACAACAAAAAAAAAACAAAAAAAAAAAAAAAAAAAAAACCAAAAAAAAATTTCGACCCCGACCTGTATCATCCACTAAAACACAAACTCCCATCTTCTTCTTCTTCTTCACCCCCTTCCTCCTCCATCTTCCAAACCCTAACATAAAAAATCTACCACCACCACCAATCTGCAGCTCCATCGATCTCTACCATCACCACCTCATCTTCAACTCTCTCATCCACATTCTCTCCTCCCTCCTCCCTCCCCTCCTCCGTGCCCATTCCCTCCTCTACCAAACCCTCTTAAAAACAAGTGGGTTTCCAATCTCCACCACTATCATAGCTGCCCCTGCTCCCCGCCCCTACTCACAATGCCCGTCGCTGCCCTCGCTTGCCGCTTGTTGCTCGCCAGACCTGATGGGTAATAGATTTTTAATATGAATCGGACCCGGACCTTGAACCGGATCCGAATTGGGTCCAGATTCAGGTAGTGCAGGACCCGACCCGACCCGACCTGATACTAGTGCTAATGATAATAAAAGGTTCAACGACTAATGCACCAGATCACATGCTAAATTGAATATAATTATTAAATTAGAGTATGTTGAGTTGACAAGAAAAGAGTAGAGATTGAATGAAACTAACTTTAGTTT
Source organism: Hemerocallis citrina (assembly GCA_017893485.1). NCBI lineage: Eukaryota > Viridiplantae > Streptophyta > Magnoliopsida > Asparagales > Asphodelaceae > Hemerocallis > Hemerocallis citrina. The sequence goes on from CM030365.1 coordinate 34,898,988, forward strand.
TTTTGTTGGATGAGCAATAACATTTTAGGTTGACTGTCTCCAATTACAAAAAAAAATATTTTTGGGCAAAAGCAGTTGCTGCAAGGATTAGAGATCGTATTACAGGTGTCTTTCCGAGCAGGACTAACGATGACGAGGATATCGAATTCGGCCCCACCATGGATTCGTCCTACTTCCCCAGGCTGCTGAAGGATTTCACTTTTTTTGACTACTTGTTTTTCACTCTACATGTATGATCCCACCCTCTCGCAGATGTTGGAGATTCTATGTTTTATTTATGTATTTTCTTGAACTCCCATTTATGTGGGACTGTTTTGTAATGCCCCATAATTTTAAATATAATATTTTGGATTAATAAATAATTTTTAGATGAATTTATTTAATTATTTTAAATTTTTGTGAAATGGTCATTTTGCACATGCAAAACACGTGTAAATATTTTTGAAATGCAAGTTTTGGAATTTTGAGTTGCTAAATAAATTCTATCATTTATAATTGGATATATTTGAATTTTTGGAATTTTTCTAAATAAGATAAACTACTTTGGTAAATATTTCGAAAGAATGATATTTTTTTGTAAAAAGTCGTTTTGAGGCAATATTTGAATTCAAAAAAAAAGGTTGGCTGCATTTTGGGGGCCGATTTTGGCAGTGGAGAGATTTGAGGATTGAAAATTTATTCAATTGATTTGATTTGATTAAATAAATAATTAATTATGCAAATTGAGACTTCTAGGTGGTTTTATTTGTACAATTTTCTCAAAGTAACCCTAGAAGAAATCCAGCCTATTTAGAGAGCAGCAACTTTCGGCCTCTATGTTTCTTTTGGCTTTGGTGATTTTTGGAGACCTTGGAGATGATCTTTTGCTTGGAGGAGAAGACTACAAATTTGTAACAATTTCTTCTTGAGGTGGGTAATACTCCAATTCTCTTGTTATGTTTTATCTCATAAATATATAGTATCATGCTTGGGATAAATTCTTGTTAGTCATGGATTGTATGTAGTCTAATTGTAGTACTTGTAGAGATGTATGATATGAGATTGTTGATTATGAGGCATAAGATTGAATCTTGATTGTGTATGGATCTAAAATAATTTATTCTTAGATAATGGAGTTTTCTATGCATGAAAAATCAAAATTTTATTTATAGAAATGGATCTAATGAACCTATATGTTATTGTAGATGTGTAGATCTTATTGTATGATTAAAGAAACAAGATTTGATTAATTAAAAGATTAAAATTTTATGAGTTATTTACTATTTTAATGTAAATTCATGAGGAGTTGAAAACTATAATTTTTATACATTTATTTCATGTTAAAACCCATTGAAAAAATATATTTGATAGTGAAGAATACTAGGGTTAGGGTTTTGGGGTTAAACCTTCGACCTAGGGTTAGAGATGGGGGCTCGGTTTGGGGTTCAACAGTGGATGGTGGCGGTGGCTGCACTGTGCAACCCTCGGGTTTGCACAGTGCTGCCGTTCGGTCAGCTACTGTTGGGTTCGGGGCTGTGTGTTTGTGAAGGTGTTGTGTGTTAAGGATTGAGAACCCCAGTGTACAGATAGATGTGTATATGGATATGTATAAATCCAGTATTTGTGTGATAATTAATTGATTCTTTTGATCAAGGTTCAAATGTGCAAATTTCAAATTTTGTTGGAATCTACTTCCATATTTTAAGGTGTTCATATAATAATTTTGAGGGTGCAAATCTATATTTTTATAGATAAAATTCTCAGTATTGAAGGGATAATGTTCCAGTATTTAAAGATGGAAAATTTGAATTTAAGCGGGGTTTATTTTCAATTTTCAAAGAGGTAAAATTTCAGATTTCTAGAACTAAAGAATTCACTACAAGGAATTTGACATATAGTGACAGCAAAAATTCGTGGGTAAAAGGCGGAAAACCGTAGGTATAGCCCGTAAAACCAATACCGACGGACATATTTTTCCGTAGTCAATGATTCGCTATACCCACGACAGAATGCCGTCACTATAGCCTATAGAGACAGTTTTTTCACCCGTTGGACAAAATCTCGGTGTTATACCCACTTGTATCCGTTGGTATAAGTTTTAACGACACCTCTTGCTTTCCTATACCCACGGTTGAAACTCCATTGCTATAGGTTTTAGTGATGGTTTTCGCATCCAAATATTTGAATATATACCCATCACTCTATACACATTTTTTTCTTATTAATTACGCTTATGATAATTTAATATTTTATTTTATACTATTAATCCAATTATAAACTAAATACACAATAAAATAAATAAATGTGTTTATGAAAAAAATTAAATAAAATTACACTTCAACTATATTAAAAATTAATGAAGTATTACAAGCATGTCAAATTACAAAATAGTTAAAATGCTAACCTAAGAGTACCATACTGACATATAAGCATATAAAGTCTTATAACAATCTCATCCACTTAATTTCTAAGTTTGCTCCATCAACAGAAAATTAGCTTCCAATCTTCACCTGCAAGTAACAAAAAGAACAAATGAATAATAGCATAACTCAACATAAGAAATATTAACAATTTTAGTAAGAATTAGTTAATACTAAGTAGATACCATCTTAGAGATCTTCATTAATGTCACACTAAATAGAACAAAATATACCTCATATCCGATATAATTGCACGTTGTGATGGAAGAACCTCCAATCTGAGCAGAACCTTAAAATCCTTTGTGAGTACTTGTAACAAACAGAAAAGTTAAATCTACAAATAAACAGAACTTGTAATAAGATGAAACTACATATATACGAAAAAGTTACTGTACAGACCACCTTCGAAACCAGCTTCATGATCAGGGTCAACAAGGTTGATAAGCTGCTTAATCAATGTGTAAAGAGCCATCTTCCATGTAGTCGACCATCCAGAACCAACATCTCCTGCACCATTGCACCAACCATCAAAAAACATGAACCAGACATTGGGTAAAGCAGTGTATACTTTATATCTTTATAGAATCAGTAAATATTGATGACAATAACTATACTGTCCATCATGCAAGAAAAGTGGATGCCACTTACAATTAGAACCCTGAATCTCAAAAGAGGGAACAAATGCAAAGAAATTTCATATATTTTCAACAAGTAATTAAAGGTTTCAGCCTAAGATAGTTTGACACCTCAAGTGTTATTTATAACCACCCAAAAACTTATCATTTAAATTGAGCAAGACAATTCTGTCACAAAAATCTGGAACTATTTTTAAATTAATATGTATGAGATCTAACTTTTTAAAGATCTGAATTTTTAAACATTCACAAAGAAACTATTTTTAAATTGAGCAAGACTATTTTTAAATTTCAATGCAGACAATATATCTCAAAATTAATCTACACATTTGCAGTAATATGTATGAGATCTGAATTTTATACAAGTAATCATGTAGTTAGACTATTTTATTAGTCTTTGATTCTCCAGTTAATGAGTAATAACTCACATACAAATGCAAGATTATACGATCTAAATAGACCGAGCTAAGTTCACTTAAATATATGTGTACATGGCATGCTCCACTTTAGAAAATAACAAGGATAATACAATCTTATTAGAATTCTACAAATAAATTAGGATCCAAATGTAATGTTATGTGAGTATACTTTACATTTTTTGACAAGCCCGTTAGACTTTTTTTTTACTCGAAGCATGTTAGATATATTATATGAAGGAAATAACCTGATTGCTATAGCCACATTTCTTCTTCCGACATTGCGTAGCCGTAACAGGAAGACGAGCATAACACCTACACAACACAATGGGCAAAATCCTCGTATCATGAAAAGAAATAAAATTCATATATATGTTATAAAACAACATAGAATTCATGCAGAAAAAAGTAGATCTTTAAAGCATAGTACTCTCATCCATTGTCCTTATAAATGAATTACATTTATAGATAGATGTAGGCCTAACTTTTTTAGCATTAATGAGATTTTAAGTATGAACATCAACCAATACTTTATAGAATTATAGTATTAGACATTGACTGATGTTAGGTTAACAGTTGACATATAAACTGGTATTCATGAGTGAAGCTTAATCAGTTTTAAGAGGCTCCCAAACTCTACCACATGGATGGGGAAAGAGCGTAGATGTCTTGCAACTTAATGTGGTTGTCCTCTTATTTTGCTTTGTTGTTTCATTAAACTCTTTTTAAAGGAACACGAAGGGCTCCTACCCACCGTTTGCAATTAAAATAAAAGCACTATACCTACCTGAGAGGTGTGTTCATCAATAATAGATATTTCGACATCGAATGAACTTCAGTTGGTATAAACAAACCATCAAAGTATAATGCCTTACCCTTATATTCGTCCCATACAAATAAACCCCTCATTCCTTGTACAAATCTTAAAGTTAAGGTCTCACTCAAGATTATGCATTCAAGAATCTCAACTACAATACACACCATCATTCTCTAAAATAAACATTGATGTAGTAGGATCTTCCCTATTTACCTAAATTTAAAAGGGACCGAATATAATCACTTAAATCTACAAAACGTATAGAATAAATCAAACCACAGCATGACTATCAATCAGCCACATCATCCTAAAATATATACACATCAAACTCAAACAAACAAATAGAATCATACCACCATTAATGTGTCAAAATTGGATCAAAATTTAACTAAACAGATGGAAACTAAATCTAGAACATAACCATACAAACATTACCTTGCATCCATCAATCCCAAACTGGAACTACCTGATCCCATTTGCCTTCAAAAACTCAGAATTCATTTCCATCAATAGTGTAATAGTGAACATGGCAATCTTGCAAGCATCAGTGAAGCATGATAAACAACAACATGGCAATCAAAATTCATCAACTAAGGGGAAAGCACCCAGCAAAACAAGCATCAAATTCATACCTAGGGTTTGCAAAATTAATCAAAATAGATGACGGCGGGTGACGATGGAAGTGGTGGGTGACGGCGGATAACGGAAAACGACGACGGAGGAAAATTTGGGGATGGAGGAAGAGGTGCGGTTTGTGAGAGGGAGAGAGAAAGATTGGAGGAGGGGGGACGGCGGCGGGACGGTAATAGGGGACAGAGGGCGGGGAACGATGACGACGGAGGTGCAGTGGTTGGGTGAGAGGGAGAGAGACCTTAACCTAGTCGTGGTGTTGTGGGAAAAGTTTTGTTTTTCATAAATGGGAATATTTTGAATGATCAAACCAAGTAGGTTTTTTTTTATTGTGATTAGGGTTATTGTGAGATCCCTAGATGGACGCTTGTGGCATTGAGTTGGGAGCACTAGATACTGAGCGAACTCAAGAGTACCGGTAGGGGATATTTTGATTGTAGGGAAATTAGTCTACGGGGTTAGTGTTCCTGGTTTGGTAAGTGAAGTCCAGTAAGGTAGAACTAGTTCTAGTGGCTCAGATTGTTATTATTACAAATCTAAAAACAAATACTAGATTGGGAGTTGTGACGGAACTTGGGCAACGTAAGTATAGGCCGTGTTTTCAGTTGGGCGGATGTATTCCGGGACTGTGTACTTATTGTGTCTCCCTTATATGTTCGCGTGTTGAGGGCCAGTAGACCTATTCGCAGAATGTCTAGAAGTGAGGCAGATTTGGTATGTTCGCATGTAAACCCTATTCCCACAAATACGTATTTTCCTGAGTATTTTTCTGTATTTTGATATTTTGAAAATTGTTATTGTTAAATTCGTTTTGAGTTCCTTGTTAAAACGTTTTTCTAAACAATGATTATAATTATTGTGAATAAGATTTGTTTCCCTTTCTGCTTGACCAATTATTTGCGTTTTAACCCTCAAAGAATATTATTGCTGGTTGGAACTATTTCCATAAATTCCTATTTTTATATATTGATACTATTATTCTGATGATTGCTAATATTATTATTGTTAGTATTCTATTCTTATTATTTTAATCTTACTAATTTTTATTATTAGTATTATTATTATTTTATAGACATGATTATTTTTTTATTCTTATAGTTACTAAGATTACTTACTTTTATTGATTATTAAAACAAATCAATTCTTTTTATAATTGTGTTTGTATTTGTCTCAAATAATTTATGTAGCACAAATTGTATATTTTCAGATATCTTATCTCTTGTATTCAGGTTTATATTGATCTTTATATCTTTATACCCTATCTATTTTTATTATTGGATCTAATACCCAATTGCCCAATACCCAGTTTTCTACTTTCCCCTATAAATACCCTAATCTTCTAACTAAACCTAACCCTAATATTAAACCCCTAGCCGTCATTAACCCTAATCCCTTTTAATTACCCGATTACTGTGCACTCTCTCCCTCTCCATCTCTCCCGCTCCTTCCCCCTCTCTTTGATTTCCGCCATCGAAACCCAACTCCCGATCGCCCCTATCTCCTCCGTCATCATCTTCGCCACCCTCTCCTCGCCACCATCCCCATCTCCATCTCTCATCATCATCATCATCTCTTTCCCGTCATCTTCACCACCGAACCCATCGCTTGACCCAATCCACCACGAGTTTCCATCGCCGTAACACCTCGCCGCCTCGTCTTTGCCCTCTCCGATCACCCCCTTCATCCTCCGAAGACCCCCGACCGTAGACGTTGCCGTCCAAGAGCCGTCAAAGCCGTTTTCCCCCCATTGGCATCCTCCTCTATTTTGAGCACAAAATAGAGCTCCTCACCGAAGCCAGTGCAGCCGGCGTTGCATCGCTTCCCCTCCAGTTGTGCCGCCCACGCCCTGCCATCTGTCGCCAGCATCACCGGAGTCCCTCGCGCTAGTTCTCCCGCTCTTTCCTTCTCTCTCTGTCAAATTGGGGAAGACGAGTTGTGATCGGTCGGTCTCGTTGTCCCGTGTTTGCCCCAATCCGCTGTGTGGGAGGTTTCCTATTGGTCGGATTTCGCTATTTCGTGTTCTGCCACACCCGATCCCTCTTTGCTGTTCCCTGTTTTGGGTCGGATCAGGTGTGAGGCAGAGGATCCTATTAGCTGATTTGGTGTTTCGTGTTCTGTGCGCACCAGATCCAGTTTCGGTGTTCTGTGTTCTGTCCCGATCTGGTGTGAGGAATTGCTCTAGGATCTTACTGTTGCTGTTGATTCTTCGTGCATTATTTTTGGGATTTTTCGTTCGGAATTCTGATCACGTTATTCTATTTTATTAATATCTGCAATAACAGGCAAGTCTCTTCTTGAACCATTTTATTTATTTGTGTTCAAGACTTTCTTTGATCTCCTGCAAGTAAATTTTGTCCCTTTTATTATCAAAAACTGCTTTGACAATTCCGTTAAGATTATCGAGGATATACACGAGCTAACCCGGAATATTCTTAACATCGTGCTTCTCTTCGATCTAAACCTAGTTCCTAAAGTTTCATGCATTTGCACATCAAACAACTAGATTCATGCATAAGACTGCTTGAAAGATTGGACATTGAAATTGAACATGCTAGAATTGAACTCAATTGATGAATTGACTCCATGACCATGATAGATATATCTTAAACCTTAGAAATTTACATGTTGACACCTAAGATTGTTTTGATTACCAATTTGCATGCTATATGTGATCGTGTGAATTATTTATTATCTTTTTATGTTAAATTGATTTCTGGACTGCTGTATGTTTTACTTTGAATCAAATTTTTAGCCCTGTTAATGACATAATTTGAAGAAACTTACTGAACATAAAATGTATCCCTTGATGTCTAGATAATTTTTCACTACTCTGGATTTAAATTCCAATTTTCCATCTGTTAGATATCATCACTTTACTGCAACTGTATTAGAATTTTCGGACTCAGAATTTCATGTGTATCCTGCTGTTATTTATTTTATTTGACCCTATTATCAGTAAAAGAAAAATCTGAAATAAATCATGCTGGACCTAAACATGTATATCTACTTTCCTGAATTTTTGTGGATTTTAATAATGAGTTTTCTGACCCGAAATAATTAATGGAACATAACCTACTGCATGCTGACTGAACATAAAACCTGATTTGGTTAGAACTTTCACCCTAGTCCCCGTGTCTTTTATATGCCTTAATTATGCTCGCTGGAACCGTGTGGAAGTCTACTTTCTAGATATTCCGGCGGATTCAGATTTGCTATTTTATAGTGGCTGGAATCCATATTTTAGTACAGTAAGGTCATGCTGTCCTAATTATGGAATTTTATGTAAATGACATGTTTGCTTCGTGATTTGTCTGTAATGCATAGAATTAGATACACATAGTATTATACAACATTGACACCATCTTGAATGCTCACATAGGACGAAAATGACTTAATAACAAGCCGGGGTATTATGGGTAGGACTTGGTAGTGAACGATCGGAAAATGTACTCGGCAAGGCCTTATCGTTATATCGTATTGGAAGGAGGAGAAATATTGATTGGAATGAGGAGTATTGATTAGAAGAAGTAATGATTGTTGTTACCGCTAAATCTAGTGTGGGGGTAAACAGATAGAATTTGTGAGTTATTGGAAAACCTGAATAGCAAACCTAACCTGTTCCGCCGGAGCTTGATCGTTGACTCCTGCCGTTCACCTGCAAAAAGTGCGAGACACCGGGGTTGATCCCGGCGACGCACCCTCCGATGCTCAAGTCAGTAATCAGAAGTGATTATGAAAGAGTGTAAAATTGGCAAAAGATTGATTACCTCTTAATGAAGATAGATGGGGGGTATTTATAGGCGTCTCAGGGATCAGATTAGGCATGTAATTCCTATGTATAGATAAGGAATGTAATCCCTAATTCCCAGTGAAAGGATAGATGTGAATCAGGGCCGTTGATTAGTATTAATCAGGGACCTTGATTTTATCTTGCTGGACCGGGTGTGCAGCGGGTTGGAACCCGTACCCAATTGATGTGGATCCGTTTATGGGTTATTGGGCTTTGAATAAAGACCCAGTTCCCATTTTAGACCCGTCAGTAGGTGAAATTACTGTTTTATCCCTGAGCTTTAAGATTCGTCTCCGATGTGAACGGTCCCGATTTAATCCTATTTTTAGCCATATCATGAGCCCCCCACTCCTAGAGACTGAGTTTTTCAGTCTTTGAGGAGTAGTTTTACTATTCTAATGGCATACGGGACTTTATCGGTGTTCTTAAGGGAGTTTTGGATCTTGCTTGGGGTGTAACGGTATTATTCTGGGCTTGTAAAATGCCCAAAAATATTCTCAGAATTTTTTGGATTTTTGGTGATTTTTCCAGATTTTTCTGAATTTTTTTCTCATTTTTTATTCATTTTCCGAATTAAATAATTAATTATCGAAAATATTAAATAATTATTCTAATTTAATAATTATTTTTCCAGAATTTAAAAATAATTTTTCTGAATTAATAATTATTTTTAGAATTTTTAATTAATTTTTTTCGATTTTTTAAATATTTTTTCGGAATTTTTAAATAATTAAAACAATTAAATAGATAAATAAATAAATTAAATATTACCTGGACACGTGGCGCGATCTGTGCCATCGGATCCCGGCACGAATCTCGAGGAGGTGCGTTTCCCAAAAAAACGTTATTTTGTCGTTTAGCGCACGTGGCGCGATCTAGACCGTCCATCACCAGAAGCGCGAATTTCTGGAAGATCCAACGGTCGTAGTCGCTCGGCAGCTTTTTTCTCCATTTTGGAGCTCGGATGGGGACTTGCTCGGCAGCCGACCGGGAGGTGACGCCACGTGGCATCGCCACGTGGCACATAATATTTTTTTTTCTTTTCTCCCGCCCTGTTCTTTCTCTTCTTCTTCGTTTTTCTCTATTCTTTCTCTCTTCCTCTCCGCTTCGTCTCGACTTCGTGGCATGTTTCTTCCCTCGTCTTTTGGACTCAACTCCGAGAGGAGTTTGGCGAGCCCGGAGGAGGGGCTCCGGCGAAGCTAGAGAAGCTCGGCTGCCGTAGGGTGGGCGAGCGTGGCGAACGAACTTCGAAGCTCGTTGAGAGGGCTCGGTGAGGCTTTGAAGCAGAGCTTGGAGGTTGAAGATAGCTTCGAGGTAATGGAGCTCGGAGACAGGCCATGGCGGAGCTTGTAGATCTCCTCGACGGTTTGACGAGAGAGGAGCTCGAGCTCGGAGGTGTGAGGCTTTGAGCTCGGCAAAGTGGAGCTCGAGTTCGGAAATGGCGGAGCTTGGGAAGAGTTCGGAGGTGTGAGGCTTTGAGCTCGGCGAAGTGGAGGTTGGCGAGTTCGTCGATGGAGCTCGCCGATGGAGGGCCTCGTCAGTTGAGGGCGGAGCTCGTCCATGAAGCTCGGCGAGGTGGAGACCGAAGCTCGACGACCCAGGGAGCTCGGAGAGGAGAGGGGCTTGGCGGTCGTTTGCTGCGAACGTCGCGAGCATGGCGATGGTTCGAGCTCGACGTCGCCGGAGGGGCTCGACGCCGAAGCGCTCGCCTGAGCTTGCTTGAGCTCGGTGAGGAGTGGAGGTGACGCTCGGCTTTCGGGTGAAGGTGACGAAGTGTAACGCCCCGCCCCAATACTCAGACAAATTTATAAATACTATGTAGTACAACTGCCCACCACAGGCTGCCTCTCAAAAGGTGGTTAACCGAATTGGTGACTCTTGATCATTGGCTAATAGTATTTATACTCAATTTATCTTCGCAAATTCCCGATATGGGACTATATTTCACAATCCTTTCACAAATCCCGTGTAGCAGTCGACTGCTACACGCACCAGTCGACTGTACACAGACCAGTCGACTGCTAACCCTAACAGTCGACTGTTCACTCAAGATCTGGGGTATTACATACACCCCCCCTTAGGGATCAGCGTCCTCGCCGAGCACAGGGCACACATCTCGTGTAGGACCGCCCTTTCTAGTCGATGTAGATCAATCACTCTCAACACCGCAGATCGGATACCCGGCTATCAATCACTACCTGTGACTCTCAACACCGCAGAGTATACCCGACCCCAGAGATCAATGAATCTCAGCACCGATGTCGAAAGTCGGCTTTGATACCATTTTGTAACGCCCCGCCCCAATACTCAGACAAATTTATAAATACTATGTAGTACAACTGCCCATCACAGGCTGCCTCTCAAAAGGTGGTTAACCGAATTGGTGACTCTTGATCATTGGCTAATAGTATTTATACTCAATTTATCTTCGCAAATTCCCGATATGGGACTATATTTCACAATCCTTTCACAAATCCCGTGTAGCAGTCGACTGCTACACGCACCAGTCGACTGTACACAGACCAGTCGACTGCTAACCCTAACAGTCGACTGTTCACTCAAGATCTGGGGTATTACACGAAGAGGTCGCTCGATGGGTTCAATGGAATTCTTCTTGTTTGGGTTTTTGGCTGTTTTGGCGGGAAGGTACTGAAGAGGAGAAGAAGGGTATGGGTGTTCGGGTTTGGATCCCTTAACGGGTCCGAACCCGACCCTTGTGGTCCTTTTTCATTTTTTTGGCTTCTTGTTCGGCGAATCCGAGCACGAATTTTGAGGCAATTTTTTGGCCATTTTATAGCTCGGTAGGGCAGTAGCTCGGATGGTAGACCCGAGCTACGTGGCTCGATCTGGACGGTTGAATGGTAGCACGAATCTCGAGACGGGCTCAGTTCCCAAGAAAACACTATCTTGTCATTTAGTGACGCTGGCAAGATCTGGGCCGTCCGATCGAGATCTTACGCGAATGTTGAGGGAAAAGTGATTTTTCTCCGTTTTGGGGCTCAGATGGGCACTTGCTCGGAATCCGAGCCGGACCCTTTGATGTTGGGGTCAGATCGGCACTTGCTCGGCATCCGAGCGAAGGGAAGAGCTCGGATTCGACAGTTGCTCGGATTTTGATCCCGCGTGTGCCGAGCTATTCGACCTGTATCGAAACGTTTTGCCTTTTCGCCAACCGTTGCTGCTCGGTTACAAAGTCGTTTGGGCTTTCGTAATGCCTCAAGAGCCGATCAAGAGTCACGCCCTTACGTTACAAAGTCCAAGAGACTTTTTCTTTTACTTTCGAGGGTCGGATTCGGCGAGCGGAGTGAAGAGCTCGGCTCTGGAAGAGAGCTATTTATGAGACGAGTGTGAGGAGGGACTCTATGAGAGAGTTGTGCTCCAAACTCGTTGAGAAGAGGTCCGTTTCGGAGGCGAGCAGAGTGAAGAGCTCGGCTCTGGAAGAGAGCCATTTGTGAGATGAGTTTGAGAAGCAACTCTAGGAGAGAGTTGTGAGCTCCGAACTCGTTGAGAAGAGGTCCGCTTCGGAGGCGAGCGGAGTGAAGAGCTCGGCTCTGGAAGAGAGCTATTTGTGAGATGAGTTTGAGGAGCAACTCTAGGAGAGAGTTGTGAGCTCCGAACTCGTTGAGAAGAGGTCTGCTTCGGAGGCGAGTGGAGTGAAGAGCTCGGCTCTGGAAGAGAGCTATTTGTAAGACGAGTGTGAGGAGGGACTCTATAAGAGAGTTGTGCTCCAAACTAGTTGAGAAGAGGTCCGCTTCGGAGGCGAGCAGAGTGAAGAGCTCGGCTCTGGAAGAGAGCTATTTGTGAGACAAGTGTGAGGAGGAACTCTAGGAGAGAGTTGTGCTCCAAACTTGTCGAGAAGGGGTCCGCTTTGGAGGCGAGCGGAGTGAAGAGCTCGGCTTTGGAAGAGAGCTATTTGTGAGACGAGTGTGAGGAGAGACTCTATGAGAGAGTTGTGCTTCAAACTCGTTAAGAAGAGGTCCGCTTCGGAGGCGAGCGGAGTGAAGAGCTCGGCTCTGGAAGAGAGCCATTTGTGAGATGAGTTTGTGGAGCAACTCTAGGATAGAGTTGTGAGCTCCGAACTCGTTGAGAAGAGGTCCGCTTCGGAGGCGAGCGGAGTGAAGAGCTCGGCTCTGGAAGAGAGCTATTTGTGAGACAAGTGTGAGGAGGAACTCTAGGAGAGAGTTGTGCTCCAAACTTGTCGAGAAGGGGTCCGCTTTGGAGGCGGGCGGAGTGAAGAGCTCGGCTCTGCAAGAGAGCTATTTGTGAGACGAGTTTGAGGAGCAACTCTAGGGGAGAGTTTTAGCTCCGAACTCGCTGCTTATGTGAGAGAATCAACAGTTATGGGAGCAATTCCGAATGGCGAACCACTTCTTACCCGCTTATGAGCGAGTAATTTGAAGCAGAATCGAGCCAAGTGTTCAACTCCGAACTCGTCGTTTAAGAGAGCATCAACGGTTGTGGGAGAAATTCCGAATTGCGAACCACTTCTAACCCGCTGAAGAGCAAGTTATTTGAAGCAGAATCGAGTCAAGTGTTGGACTCCGAACTCGTCTTTTAAGAGAGCGTCAACGGTTGTGGGAGCAATTCCGAATGGCGAACCACTTCTAACTCGCTGAAGAGCAAGTTATTTGAAGCAGAATCGAGCCAAGTGTTGGACTCCGAACTCGTTGTTAAAGGTTAGTAAGTTGCGGGAGGAGCCATGTAGAAGAGGCTGGACTCCGAACTCACCATTTAGCAAGTTGTGACTCGGAAAGATCGAGAAGCAAGAGCAATAATTTTCAATGAAAAAATGTAAATTTTTATTGAGATAAACTAAGTGGCTGCTTCAGTAGGGCGAGCCATTATTACATGCTATTGGCCAGATTACAAGCATCAGCCTTATTGAAAATCAAAATCCTACTTCTACGATAAGGTGAAGACCTCTTGGGAGGAGCTGGGAGGTTCTGAGTCTTGAAGCTCGGCGGGCCTTTCCGTTCGTTTGTAGGCTCCTCAGGAGGAAAGCTCGGACCCCTCTTTTTGGACGAACTTGGTAAGGTGCCCCCGCTGTATGAGTTCTTCGATCCCACGGTTGAGGAGGGGTAGGCCCACGGTTGGACCCCCTGGATCTGAGTTTCCTTGGAGGCATGACGGGGGAAGGTCTGACCAACGGGAAGAGGGGAGGCTGCTATTCGTGGTGTTTCCCACAGACGGTGCCAATCTGTTACCGCTAAATCTGGTGAGGGAGTAAACAGATAGAATTTGTGAGTTCTTGAAAAACCTGAATAGCAAACCTAACCTGTTCCGCCGGAGCTTGACCGTTGAATCCCGCCGTTCACTTGCAAAAAGTGCGAGACACCGGGGTTGATCCCGCCGACGCACCCTCCGACGCTCATGTCAGTAATCAGAAGTGATTATGAAAGAGTGTAAAACTGGCAAAAGATTGATTACCTCTTAATGGAGATGGATGGGGGGTATTTATAGGCGTCTCAGGGATCAGATTAGGCATGTAATTCCTGTGTATAGATAAGGAATGTAATCCCTAATTTCCAGTAAAAGGATAGATGTGAATCAGGGCCGTTGATTAGTATTAATCAGGGACCTTGATTTTATCTTGCTGGACCGGGTGTGCAGCGGGTTGGAACCCGTACCCAATTGATGTGGATCCGTTTATGGGTTATTGGGCTTTGAATAAAGACCCAGTTCCCATTTCAGACCCGTCAGTAGGTGAAATTACCGTTTTACCCCTGAGCTTTAAGATTCGTCCCCGATGTGAACGGTCCCGATTTAATCCTATTTTTAGCCATATCAATTTACAACTAATTATTGTCATACTATTCAAACTTGAGCTACATAATTGTTAATTTAATGTTTACAAGGCTTTTCATATGATGTACCGTTCTGAAGACATGCCGTAGGCACGTGTCCACGGGAAAATCTAGTATATATATATATATATATATATATATATATATATATATATATATATATAGAACTCTTTTGGTGAGAACCACGTGAGGATTTTTGTTTGGGACATTAGTTGAAAGATCTGAACCGTTCATTTTGATATACACGACTAAATTAGTCTATGGATGAGAAATCAAGTCAGTTGAAATTTGTTTTCCCAGGCATTGAAGTGTTACAAATTGTGTGGCTGTTAAATCGTTATTTTTTATAGTGACATGATGCATGGACAAATGAATATCAAATGACTTGGTTTTATATTTCTAGACTAATTTAGTTATGTTAAACAATGTGAACGGTTCAGATTATCCATAGGATGGATAGGCGTGGAGTTATCACGAAGCTTATCGTGAGAACGGTTCTCACCGGATCGCTACATATATATATAAATAGAGTCCCCTTTCGTTGTGCACCACCCCTGGTGCACACGGCGTCACGACGTGTGCACTCGACCTTCGGATGTTCATATCGACGATCTGAACCGTTCACACTGATCTACACATCTAAATTATTCTAAATATGTAAAATCAAGTTATTTGAAATTTATTTGCCCATCCATCATGTCATTTAAAAAAAAGATATTCCGCCATACAATTTTGTTACACTTCAACGCATGAGAAACTGAATTTCAAATGACTTTATTTTACATATTTAGACTAATTTAAATGTGTAGATCAATGTGAACGGTTCAGATTGTCGATATGGACGCCCGAAGGCCGAGTGCACACACCGTGTGCACCATGGGTGGTGCACAACGAAAGGGGACTATATATATAGTCCTCTTCTCATAATTATTTTAGACTGTGCAATTACTAGTATATATATATATATATATATATATATATATATATATATATATATATATATATATATATATATATATATATATATACTCCAAAGTGTTCAGGTTGTATGAATTTTAATCTGTGCAAGCGGATACATTTTTGATAAATAATTATCATAGGGTCGCACTTTAAATACCTAAATACCCCGCTTAGGTTTTTCCTGTAGCATAACATTGGGCCTAGAAGATTGATGACCTTTATGTTGATGTCGAATACAATAATTTTGTACGTAACCATCAGTCAATAAAGTATTAACGTAACAACTTTCCACTATATAATGTTTCTCACTAAAACATAACGAGTACTAATTCATGACTAATTACATGGCTAAAATAATGCAGAAATATACCTCTGACTTTGCCTTCTCAACAGATAATGGAATTGCATAAAATTTTGTTTACCCATCAACAAACCATTTGTACCTGACTGTCTGCACATCAATTTTCCAGTGAAGGCCCACATCATTAATTGCACACTTGTATTGTCCTCCCGCAGGATACCTTTAAAGATGAATGACGATTAGATATTGAACTTAGTAATGACATCTGTATTTGAAGAACAAAATTAAAAGTCAGTTGTATGATAATGAAATTCAAGGAAAATCTTCAAACTTAAGAACTGTACATCATCTCACAAAAAATATGCTATGCAATCATATATCATATGTATTGACATCAAAATGAACAGGAAGTAACATGCATCAAGGAGAACAATCCATATTCAATTGACTCCCACCTGTTGTGAAGTAATTGATGAATGTATGTTATGAATCATAGTAAAAAGAAAAAGTATTGGGAAAGTTTCTTATGCTTTCTTATTACTTGGTATGTATCCCCACCAATTTCCAAAATTTCGGAGACATACATCTTTTATAACTCAAAAAGTTTTATACCCTTATGTGTCCTTAGCCATTTTACGGGCCCAAACCCTAATTGCCAAATTCTAACTCCAAGAAAATTACTTATATAGCGGCATGAATAAATTTGAATTGATATGAGACAATACATAAAGAAGAACAGAATAACTAAGGCTTTGATAAATTCTAATAAAATGACATAATGAGATTCTTAAATATAAAAACATTGTGTACCAAAAACTATTATTTTAATCATTTGAATATAATTGCAAAAGTTAATGACATTTACCTTTCAATTGATTATCATGGAGTTACGCACTTCTTGAAGAACTTCTTGATATACAACATTACGTGTACGATCATTAGTCTTTTTCTGAAAATTCGGAGTATGTAAGAGCTCGAGCATCTTCATAGATCGATCAAGTTTATAATCAAACCATGCATTCTATACTAACTATAAACACATTGATAAAGACTGTTAAAGCTCCAAAGGTGCAAACTACAACTACTTTAGTTATCTAAGTAGAACAAAAACAACAAACTTGATTATTGATATTTGATTATTATAGATATTGTTAACACAAATATTATAAAGAGTTGATAAAGTGTACAATTTTTTTTTCTTTTTTTTTTCCTTGTGTTCTTCTATGATGTTAAAATCATCTTTACTATAAAAAATGAATTTAAATTACATCCATAACGATTCCGATTAAACATATCCTCAATGATTTTATGTAAATGTTAAGAGAAATTATTTTATCATGTGCATGTTTCAAAAAAGAAAAGTGGGAGATAATATCCATGATGATTTTATGTAAATTTTGAGAGAAAAAAATATTGCAATCATTTCCTGACCTTATTTGAAACATATGCATGATTAAAACATATACCATACAAAACTATATGCAAACTGCAGCTACTTTAGTTCTCTAAGTAGAATAAAAACAACAAACCTCAGTACTGAGCAAATCGACAAATTTTTCTCTGTAATATCAATAATCAAATCTCCAAATATCACTAATCAAGTCCTATATAATAAAAAGGCTGCACAAGGGATATAATAATCTAATATTAATAATCAAATCCCCTATAATAATCAAATCTTCAAATTTTCCTCTATAATATGAAAAGGCAATACCTGCTATAAAAATCAAATCCCTATATTAATCAAACTGCGATGGCGGGGAACGATATAATCGACGGCGATGGCGACGACCTAAACCGATAGAATCGACGGCGACGACCAACAATTGCCGTACGGCAGAGGAGAGAGTGGAGGTGGGTTGTCGCACAGCGACGGCGAGAGTGGAGGTGTGATGCCGCACAGCAACGACGCCAGCGGAGGCGTGATGGCGAACGACAACGGCAATGGTAGATTCTGGTTGGTGTACGGCGACGGAGATTTTGGGAAAGGGATGGCTAGGGTTAGGGGGGTTTGGGGGGAGAGGGGGAATGTAGGTACGACGACGAGGAGTTTGGGCGATGGAGGGGGAACATGGGTATTTTTTTATATATTTTTTAAAATGTAAGTCTGTTAATCCAAAAGGGGTGGCATGCACGTGTTAAGAAGTGTGAATCCATACTTTTGCTCTCCTTTCTCTATTTCAAAATGGAGAAAGGGGAGGGGGTAGGCCTATTAGCTTAAGATATATAATAATAATAATAATAATAATATAAAACTTTCAACGGATCCAGACCAATTTTAGGATCCGTTATGCCTTCTTCATTGTCCTTTCCTTCTCAATTTCTTATTCCCGTTCATCCTCATCCTCATCCTCAAAGTAAGCCCTAAGAGCATCTGTAGTCATGGAGACCCTAATTTTGGGTATTTGGCAAACGGAAATGGAAAAAATGACTTTACGCTGCAGTCCTCGAATGCCAAAAAATGAGTTTTTGGACTTTTATAATCTCAGACGAACGATTATTTTTCGTCCGACGTAAAAAAAAATAAGTTTAATTAATTCCTAAAAAACTGTTAATTTAATCTTAATTATTTCTTAATTATTAATTAATTAATATTTAAACCTACATTCATTTAACCCATACAAATGCTCTATAGGGTGGTTGTATGGAAATTATAAGGTGAGAAATGTATGGACCTGGGCATCATCTCCCGTTCTAGCACATTTCAGATTTGTTTTTTTTAGATGGAACGGACGGGGAATAATCCCTCGTCCGACCATTTTTTAATAAAAAAATTAAGAACGGTAAATAATTTATCGTCTGAAAATAAAGCGATCAAAAATAATCTTTCCTCGGATCGAAGGAACGCCTGCCGCACTATTTTTTACAAATTTTGGAAAATTTAGGTAATAACGAACACTACAGATGCTCTGTATCCTTTTACGAGAAGAGCCATGGTTAATTTGCTCTAATTTGCTTGCTTGTTAAAAGTGTGTCGGTTACATTATAGAAAAAAGCTCTGGCGATTCAAAATTCAAAAATACCCCATCTTCCCCGACCCCTTTCTCCCCAGATCCCGTCGATCCTCCCCCCTACTCGCATTCTTCTTTCAATCAAAGTTGTAGTGCTCCTCAATCCCTTCCGACCCATCTCAGCTTTTTCATTCGTGAGTCAGTGCCCCTCTTCCTCTCTCTCCGCTGTTTAGCCATCGAGTTTGGTGTCCATCCCGAGCTGCCTTCGCTGATCCTCTTCGACTCGCCGTCCACCAGCCCAGAGCAGTGTTGCGCCTCTCAGTGTCAACTCGTCGGTGTTCCTCCCCTTCAGTTCGCCGGTGTTCCCTTTCAGTGTCAGCTCTTCAGCCAAGAGTGCTCCCCCTCTCCGAGCTGCGACCTGGTCTTCCTCCCCTTCAACTCTCTGTGAGTTCTCTCTTGTTTTAATCTTTTGTGGTTGGCTCGGTTGTGGTGATTTATTGGGTGGTTCCCTGGAGCCTCTCTTTTACTCGGTTGCTTAGTCTTTTCGCCGTGTGTGTTGTTAGCTGTTATTTATCTTGGGTTATCATTTTTTTTTCGTGCTGGCTTTGTGCTTCCCCTTCCCGGGAGCCCCTTTTGCCAGTGTTTTCTCAGTGTACTGACTGAGTATTATAGCTAAGTTCGACCGCTCTATCTATCCTCTCTTCCTCTCTTCGTTTCTCAGTTCTTGTTCTCCTGTTTGGAGA
Source organism: Hemerocallis citrina (assembly GCA_017893485.1). Classification (NCBI taxonomy): domain Eukaryota; kingdom Viridiplantae; phylum Streptophyta; class Magnoliopsida; order Asparagales; family Asphodelaceae; genus Hemerocallis; species Hemerocallis citrina. Next base: position 34,918,434 of record CM030365.1, read on the forward strand.
GAGTGGCTTCTCCTTTTGTTTATAGGGGTTTTCATTCTTCTCTTTTTGATTATTGGTGAGATTTATTAACCTCTTGTTGTATAAAGTGGGATTCGATCTCTTCAGCATCTTGAGTGTTTTCATCTGAGGTTGTCATTTTCTTGTAGAGGATTCAAAAAAAAAAAAAAAAAAAGGTGCGTTTCTTTTTCCAATAGCAGAGAGTGTGGCTTCTCTTCTTTGTGAGGCCCTGTTTGGGTTTAGCTCTAGTGTCGCTCCTCTGGTGGGAGTATCTCCATCCTGTTAGTTGTTTCTCTATTCTCTTCCTTTCCTTTATTGGAGTTCAGATTTTTCCATTCTTGGAAAGTTTTCGTCCATGTATCAGATCAAAGCCGTAGCGAGCTCTGATCGTTCAGTTTCGGATCAGGATCCGAAGGGGGAATCTTCTTCTTCTACTTGGGATCTCCTATACCCCTCTCATGGTTTCGCCTTTTAACTTTAACTCCCCTTCGCCCTATTGGCCCGATATTCATCGGGTCTGCTTCAGATGTCTCCTTCCTGGGCATCTTAAGCGTGATTGTAAGAATAAAATGAAGTGTTTATTCTGTGATAAGCTCGGTCACTTTCGTAGTCGTTGCTTTTCCCTTCAAAAACTTCTAGGATGGACGAGAGGTCATCCCCTTCCGGCCAAACTCCTATCCTTCCTTAATTACCCCCTCTTAAAGCGCAAGCTTCTGTATAGCTCGATTAGTAAGCACAGTAGGGTTAAGAGCAACGACATCAACTCCTTTCTCTTGACTGACTATTCAGCGTCGTATTCCTCCCCATCTATTCATTCTCCTCGCGCATCTCCAGTCACTCTTAATCAGCCAAATATTGCTTTCCTTTTTAAGGATCGTAAAGTTTTTACGAGTTTTGTTTCCTACCCTCGACGGGCCTCGGTCAAGGCTCACCCCCGACCTGTCTCAGTGGTTCCGTCTTTGTTCAGGAAGTTGAATATATATCCTAACTGGTTTAAATCCGATTCCCCGTATCTGTCATGGTCTCATGGAGCGAGGGATACTACTCCTCACTCCCTCTCTGCTGATCCCTCTATGTTTCCTGACAGTGCGATTATTGATTTTAAGGACCTTTCTCTTTTCTATATCTATCCTTGTGATTTGAAGTTCACCAAGCCGTCTTATTCTGCGATCTCGTTTCATTTTCCCGGCAGCCTATACTCTTGGTATCAACTTTTAGGGGCTCAGTCTTGGCACTATCAGATCCTGAGGTCTTTCAAGCTCTTCTTGCTCACCCTTCCCCTCAAGTATTCTACAAGTACTGATGTCCATTCTTTTCCCCTTTGGGCCGGCACCTCCAAGACCATCCCATCTATCTCTCCGGCTGATACCAGCAGTCACTGTTACCCCCCGTGTCCCATCTCTATACATGTTTCTCCATCTGACCTAGAGGTGTTTTCGCCCCCTTCTTCTACGGTTGTCCATTCCCCTGTCAAGCGCGATTACAAAAAGAAAGTTTCCGATTCTTCGAAGATTCGAGTGAGTGCTCGCCTTCTTGCGAGGAAATCAGGCGCAGTGTCAGCTCACCAGCTGGGGCACTGTTGGGTATCGCCTGCTCGTTGACTTTCCCGGTGTTGGCGGTGCCTGCCGCCGTTTTGCCACTAGAGTCCCTCTAGACTGCTAGTGGAGTTGGATGTCGTCGTGGAAGGAGTTTTTTCCTGTCAGTTTTCTTGTATCGGTTGTTTAGATCCAGCGCCTCTATCGGACTCGGTATCTTGATGCTGGTCTCCTTTGTGCTCGCGCCTCTGGGCTATTGGCTTTGCTCTCTGGTGTCGGGATGATGTTTCTTGCCGTGTTTTGTCCTCTGTGTTGATTCTGGTTATTGTATTTATTATTTATTTCGCTTTATTCTGTTTTACCTCTTGTAAAATCCTTGATGCTTATTTGTATTATTACTGTTTTATTGATTAATATATTTTTTGAAGGGTCTTTTGGCTCTATCCGATTCTATCAAAAAAAATAACGAACACTACAGATGCTCTGTATCCTTTTACGAGAAGAGCCATGGTTTAGATCCCAAAGCAATCAACTCATGACATTGACATCATCCATTCACATCAGACAGGCTCACAAAATTTAGAAGGGTCATCTCGATGACCTGTACTCCACGCTAAGTTCGACGCATAGGCCGAGGCTGTGGGTCCACACGCCTGTGGTCCCCCATGTGGCGCGGGGATGATGGTAAATAAATAAATAAAAAAATTATAAAGAAAAAACTGAGCCCAACTAACTAAAAATAAGAAAGGTTAGTTCGTAATCGACCTCTTGTTCTTCAAACTGAGTTTGATTGGACACTAAGGAGAGAGAGAAATTCTCAAATATATTTCGCGTATGCCTTTTTGGTGATAGTTGAGGAGGAGACCCAAGTTATCCCTTTCTTCATTCTGCTACCAGGACTAGCTACTGCATCTTCCTCTTGTGGTACGTCTCTCTTGTTTCATATTGATTGAATGACTGTACTGAATGGTTGTTGGTTTGCTTATTTTTGTTATGGGGCAATTAGTTGTTCGTAGTACATCTATCTTGTTTCATATTGATTGAATGACTGGTATTGAATGGTTGTTGGTTTGCTTATTTTTGTTATGGGGCAATTAGTTGTTGGTAGTTCTTGGATTGGGTGGGTAAGAGTGTACAGAGTTTTTCTTTTCAGTTCTTTTAGTTGAGTTTTTTGGGGGGTTGATTGAGATCTTGGCTTGATTTGGAATTTTGGGATTTTGGGTTTTTGCTCCAGGTGTTGTAATTGTGATGGAGGAAGTTTGAGAGGATTTCTGATTAGTTGTTCAAAGATTTGTATGGAAAGGGTTGGACAAGCTTCTTAATGGATGGTTTTGATTGGTTGCTTTTGAATTATCTAGAGTTAGGGGGATTTGGTCTTGGTTTTATCGCAACATTTTTGGCATTTCGAATTCTAATTAGAACTTTGCTAATTTGATACAGATTACTTAGATGTTTGACTGAAATAACTAAATTAGAAGTAAGTCAGATGTGCTCCACTAGATTTAGAAACCCATCAGGAAATTTTGTAATATGGAAGACCAAAACTTCTGCAGTGATCTGAATGGAAACTATTTTTCTACAAGAAGTCTTCTGTGTTTTTCTTGTGTGTGGATGAGATACAAGTGCATGTGCATTCCAGTAGTGTATCATTAATCAGTGTGGTCCTTAACATACTTTAAATTCTAAGGATTATCTGGTGGGTTATACAGATGTATTTAAGTTTCTTTTGGATTAGGGGAGAAGCCACATCCTGTATCAGTAAGAACGTTTTAGTTGGTTGCACCTACGCATGTTACAATTGCGATTTAGCATTTTGTGCAGTTGTGAATGCTGGTTTATTGAAATAACTTGGTGTTGCAGCCGAACCAATTCTTTTGCGATAACTTCAACTTACCGTCAGTTTGGGAATAGGTCAAATTGCAAGTTGCTTGCAACTGCAAGTTCAAATCAATTTGGACCATATTATGTGATAATAGATAGTGTTAGGATATCCTGCGGAGTTTTGTGACACGATCACTACGAACAAACCACCAAGTAACAAACGACCAGTAAATAGTAGACCAAACCAAATACACAGAGTGCACAATTTGGTCCCGGTTTGGATAAACCCTAATCCGGGAGAGAAATAATCGAGATGATATTCAACTAGAGAAAGATAAAAGAGTCACAACCACTAGCACCATGAACATATCTATCTCTCATGTCTACCAGAAGATGCTTGCTGTTTACAATGGAAAACTCACAACAACAAAGTACTCTCTCTTTCCGCGCAAAGTAAGCCACTATGATGTATATATAGATATCTAGAAATATTCTAGTTACTATCTTGATACAATAACCATTCGATGTATCCTGAAGTGATAACCATACGATGAGACCGTACGATCTAACTTGAAAATGAAATTGGGCTTCGAACTGATCACCAAGACCCAACCCAATTTGCTGTTGTACGCAGGTTGCGGAGTCAACTGCAATGAAACCTGACCAATCTAAAGGACACTTGCGGTCGACTGTCCATATGGACATGCAACTGTCAATTGTTGTCTCTGCTTGCTTCTTTGCTAGTGCTATTTTCTTCTTCCAGCGTCACTTCGAATTCTCTTCTCATTTCACCCATCTTATCTTCTAATCAAATATAGGATGCAAGACATAAACCTAACAATCTCCACCTTAGATTGCATACTCATGCTTCCACACCTATGTCATTTAAACTCTTCTAGACTATTTTTTTTCCTTTTGCAAACAACCCGGTTCAGTGACTTCCTCTGCTAGTTGAATTTGCCTCTGTTAGGATTGTGGACTCAAATACACTTACCCAAAAAGAAGAAGAAGAGAAGAAATAGCAAGTAGCAAGAGAGGCAGCAACAACAACAAGCAGAGAGCTTGACAGTCGACTGACTATAGGGCAGTCAACCGCCCAATGGCAGAAAGGAGCAGTCGACTGCCAGGAGGGCAGTCGACCACTCAAACTCTCAGATAGCTCGGGGTACAAGTTCAGTCGACCGCGTTGTGAGTGTAGTCGACCACGAATGACGATGTATGTTATTTGGGTTACGGGTTTGGATCTAATTATACTGTATTTGTGTTTATCTTTTAGGATTTACTTGAGTGATATATATATATATATATATATATATATATATATATATATAGTTGTAAATCCTTGGGTTTAGAGATCCGTCCATAACTAAAACAACTTCAAGGGGGTTTTATGCCGAGTGATTCCAAAGGTAAGAGAGAGATTAGGGTGTGATCTCTTTGTATTTTTGTATTTATTGAGTAATAAAAAATATTGGTTGTCTTTGCATAATATTGTGTTCTTGTAGTTATGAGATCTTGCGATTATTGTGGTAGATCTTGTTATTGGTGCATCTAGGTCTTGTGGGCGTGTGAACTTCTATTATGGGCACTACAAGTGGTATCAGAGGAAAAAATTCATGATGGCCGATAGCAAGTTAAACGTTGAGAGGTTCGATGGGAGTGATTTTGCGATGTGGAAGATTAAGATGGTGGCGCATCTCCATCAGAAAGATCTAGATGGTCAATTGTTTGATGAGAAGCCGAAAGGTGCAGGTAAGAATGCGAAGATCTTGTGAGCATGGAATCATTTGGATCAGAAAGTGGTAGGGCAGATTCAATTGACACTGAGTAGGAATACATTGTTTCATATCTTGAAGACAAAGACCGCATGAGGCTATGAAGATTCTCACGGATATGCATGAGAAACCGTCTGCATATAATTAAATTATTTACTTGAAGAAATTGGTTAACGTGAAGTTAAGAGAACTGGGTTCAGTAGCAAAATATGTGAATAATTACTGTATAGTTTACATCCAGATGGAAGCTGCAACAGCCATTGTTACTTCTATATACTCTACCGATAGTTAAGTCACGGTGGAACAGACTATCACAGGGACTTATGACAGATTCGATGACTCTAAGCAGTATCATGAACGAGGAGGTGAGAAGGAAGATAAATGAAGAATTTTTCTCATTTTTTAGTCATCCCGCACTTTCAGTTGAGAGGCGTGGGAGATCTAAAGAAAGTCAAAGAAGAAATGATCAGATTAGTGAGTCTGAGAATAGGTCTGATGACAGCGATGAGGAACGTAGACCTGAGTGTTGGTATTGCCACAAGAAGGATCACATGATGCACAGTTGTAAGACTTATGAAAAAGCAGAAAATATCAAGGGAAGCCAATGTGGTGGTCAATGAAACAGGTTGTGGTGAGTTGTGCTTGTCAGCCAGGGTGGAGTTGGACACACGAGATTGGTGTATTAATTCGGGAGCTTCTTTTCATTGCACTTCAAGGAGAGGTGTTTGAGTACTACAAGAATGGTTCTTTGTCACGCCCCGCTTCCCAAAAAGGAGATACGAAATACGGATACGTGACTAAGTCCAGTGAATGGCTTTCACCATTCATAAGTTGTCAGGATCTTTACAACAAATACAAGTATAAATAAGAGATATACAAGAGAAATAGTCAACCACACATGCATAACTGAATCAATATAGTCAACAAGATTATTTGAAACAAGAAGCAAGAATACTGAATTTCAAATAATCATGTCTGGAACAAAACACAAGTCTGGGACAAAACGCCCAATACAAATATCCATGAAACGAATTACAATTTATTCAAGATAAGCAATAAGAAATAAATAGATATAGCATGAACTCCAGTCAACTAGAATCTTTGATTACCTACTCTATCGGGCAGTTGATCACCATAATCTGCAATTTAATAAATTGCAGGAAAAAGGAAATGAGAAACAAAATGCTCGTCGATGCAAGCTATGGGCCGATTGTAGTTAATGCGACAAGTATATGAAAGATAAATAAGAATAAAGTAATGGAAGCAAGTATAGCATGGAAAGATGTAACAACAAAATATAGCAACTAACTCTAAGTCAAGAAACAGAGACAACTAACATGGAAAGATGAAGGGATGCAAGTGGTATGTAACAAGTGTCAAGTATCATGTAAACGAGTAACAAGTAACAAGTAATCAAGTATCATGTACAAGTAACAAGTGTCAAGTAATCATGTTCAAGTCTTGTATCTAGTCATATCTAGGTAGCACTTCATGCATCTCAAATTTTTACCAAATGGTTGCTACATTTATGCAAATTACGTTTTAGATTTCATAGTGGATCATAGAGGGCAGTGTACTCAGGGACAAGTATCAAGTATTCAAGTATCAAGCTCCAAGTACCAAGTTTCTTGTGTCAAGTGTGCAAGTGTCAAATAATCACGTGTCAAGCTTTAAGTATCAAGTATCAAGTATCAAGTAATCACGTAGGATCTATAAATCCCCCTCCGAGTACACGTTTCTGTATTTTCCATTATTAGATCTTTTCCTTTAAACCCCAGCTTAGTTTCTTGTTATTATTATTTAAGCAAGCATGGGCGTGCACAAACAAGTCAAGAAACATGGTAAGATGACAAGGAACAAGTACAAGTTGAATAAAGGACACGAACGGATGATGAATGATTCAAAATAGACCAAGACAACGAAAATTCTAGTTCTGGACAGTAAGACAGTACTACACCAAATCTGGAATTGCCGTTGCCATGGACATGCAAATCTAGATATGTCAGAAAACTAGAAAGTAGACTCCCAGCCGAATCTAACCAATATATATGTCATATGGTAATTCACAAAAACGGGGCTCAAAACAGAATTGTATCTAGAATACATGTTCAGCCAGAAATCAGATGTTTGTATTCATAAACAGGAAAACGACATATAAACTTATTGATATCCAAGAAAAATCTGGGGTATTCCCTAGTATGTCTAGTATCAGCAAATATAATTTTATAATATTCCAATATGAATAATATAGTCAAATAAAATCAGAAAATAGTAAGATACAGCAAATTTGTAAATCTGAAACTCTGAACACAGTAGTACTAAAATAGCAATAGATTACAAAGTATGAATCGGAATTCAGATCCGTCAAAAGGGTGATAAAATAGATACAGTAGGCTACATTTCATGTTTACCAAGTTTTTATCAACTGCAAGTAGAATCAGGTTGAAATTAAGGTTCTTTACTGAACAACATAAAAATTTTGCAAGTATAGTAGTTGTTTGCAAGTATAGAATAGTTTATAAAAGTCATCAATTAAATCCACAAAAATTTGGGGTTAATCCCAATCAAGTCTAGTTGTACTCAGCAAATATTGGATCAAAATATTATCTTTAACATCAGTATAAAAATAAATTACTCTCCAGAATTCACATAAAATCAAATCTGAAATTTTCTACACATCGGTAGTAAAATAGCAATAACTTGCAACTCACAAATCGAAACTGAGATCTGTCAGAAATTCTGGAAAGTAGACAGAAATCTCTGTTTCATATTCACAAATAATTTTTATATACTGATCTTAATAGGGTCTAAAATACTGAACAAAATGGGATCACAACAAAAAAACAGAAATCTTCTTCTTGCATAAATTCAACTAGTTTTTATGAAACATATCCAAATCATCATAAAATACGAAATATTGTATACTAGATATCCAAGCAACATGGTATAGAGTATTTTACAAGTCTACAACAAGTTATATTACTACTAACATATCAAGCATACAAGATCATACGACACTTCATAAATCACGAATAACACGCATATATGCAATAAGAACTAATTATTTCTAAGTTATTTCATGTCGTGTGTGTAACGAGACAACTACGGATGGATCAACGAGTAGAGACAAGATCTAACAAGGAATATGCACAAGAATGAATCTAGAGACGAAAGCTACACTACAGGCGGTATTTAGTACTTGTATATGCAACAAAAGGAATACAAGTTACTTGCTTTATAATTGACGACGGAAACGATGCAAGAACGAGAATAACTGGAACAGATTCCCAGGCACGAACACGATACTACGAACGGACACGAACAATCCGCGAACGCAATACACGTGTCCGAACACACGAGAACAACACGTGTTCATGAGAAGAGAGAGGGACAACAACCGGGGGAGTGTACAGCGAGAGGACGACGGCTGCTAGGGGATAGTCGATGGGACGACGGCTGACAGAGGCGAAAGCAGCGATGGCAAGAGCAGCACGGCGGCGCTGGCTGCGGTTGGCGCTGCTGTCGCTGCTGGCTGTCGTCTGGCTGGCGTGCGGCGCTTGGGAGGAGGCGCGGCACAGGGGAGGGTTGCCGAGGTGGGCGCTGCTGCAGGCTGGAAGGAGGGAAGGAGACAGGAGGGGGCGCTGGCTGGCATCGTGGGGGCTCGACGGGGTGACTGCGAGGGCGAGGGAGTGGTCGCGGAGGTGCGATGAGGGCTGCACGGTATGAGGACAGGGAAATGAAGAGCATGGGAGCGATGGGTTTCGGGAGGATGACGATGAGCAGAAGGAAGGTCAGGGGTCTGGGAGTTAGGCGGCTAGGGATATAACAGGATTAGGGTTAAGAGTGTTTAAGAGGCAATTAGTATATATAAGGTATTAGAATTAGGGTTAAGGTGATATTGGGTTGTGGGTACGGGTAGGTTCCACTAAGGTTTGGATCCAAAAAGAAGGGTTATAGGGTTTTGGGTTTAAAATCCAATAGGGAAATAAAATAGCCAATAAAAGGTAGGATTATATAACAAAATATATTTTGTACTACAATATGAAAATTATTTGAAATAACTACTAATACAATTAACAATAGAAATATATACTTAAATTAACACTTAAAGGTAATAATAATAATAACAATAATAACAGTAATAACAAAAATCATAATAATAATAATAATAAAAATAACAGTATTAATAATAACACTGATAAGAACAATAATAATAATAACAACATTAATAGGGTTTGTATTACAGTATAAAAAAATCGTTTGAAAATAACAATAATACAATTAATGAAAATAAATGGATTTTAGCAGGAGATACAAAATAAATTTGAAATAAAATGAATTTAGGAAAACGAAAATTTTTATAAAGAACCCAACTCAGATAATACACAGAAAATACGTATTTGTGAAAACAGGGGTTACATTCTTTCATAGATGTGATCATGGGTAACAGTCATCGGTGTCCTTTAGGTGGAGTTGGTACTGTTTGCGTGAAAGTCAGGTGATATCATTGTATTGTTTTGCAGGAGACAAGGCATGTCTTAGACTTGAAGGAAAATCTTATCTCGATGGGAAGGTTAGACAAAAAACTACATTTGGTAGTGGGGAGTGATGTATAGTTGCAGGTTCAAGGGTGATAGAAAGAGGGAAGTATGAGAGAACGCTGTATTTGCTTAAAAACGTGGGGTGCTGTTTCTCTTGTAGTTAACACTCAGCCGGGATCGATAAGTAAGTTGTGTGGAGTGCAACCGAGTTCTCTGTGTTGTCGGGGCGGATTTAGAGTAAGTTACACATTTAGTGAGAGCTGCTAGCCATGAGAGGGATCCTAGAGAGAAGATGTTGCTGCAGTGAGAATTCTTTGTGATATGGCAGACTTCAAGTCGCTCTTGTGAGGTTGAGAGCACTGGTATCGATATGCAGGGTAATATTGATGAGTATAACCTATATGGGGTTGTGAGTGGAGTGCAGTCTGCAGATATTGTGGATGTGTCGTCCATGGAGGCTTCGAGTGCAGAGGATGTTTTGGCCTTTAGAAGTTTGAACCATGTCCGGTGTTAGCTAAAATTCTGTGAATTGGAATCTTGTAACACGGAATTAGACGCAAGAGATTATTTCTCTGTTCATGTCCTATGCGATAGATGGTGGACCATATCCTTCATAAGCCTATGAGGGGTGGTTGGTGCCCCCCACGTGGTGGAGAGGCGGAGGTGCTCTTCATAATGGTGAGGAGTACTTGGGTCTTCTATGAGTATGGGAGACTGACAGAGATAATGCGATAGAAAAATACAATTGTTTAGAGTATCTGTTCCAAGTGGGAGATTGATAGAATTGTGGACTTAAATACACTGGCACAAGAAGAATAGAAGACGCAACAAGCAACATGAGAGTTAGCAGCAACAACAAGCAGACAGCTTGACAGTCGACTGACGATACGACACTCGACTGCCAAATCGAAGAAAGGAGCAGTCGACTGCCAGGAGGGCAGTTGACCGCTAAAACTCTTTGTTAGCTAGGGGTACAATTGTAGTCGACCGCATTGTGAGTGCAGTCGATCGCGAGCGGCGTTGTATGTTATTTGGTTGCGGGTTTGGATCCAATTATGTTGTATTTGTGTTTATCTTTTAGGGTTTACTTGGGAACTATATTTATAGATGTAAATCCTAGGGTTTAGAGAACCGATTATAACTAAAACAACTTTAAGGGGGTCTTGTGCCGAGTGATTCCAAAGGTGAGGGAGAGATTAGAGTGTGATCTTTGTATCTTTGTCTTTTCTTGAGTAATAAGAAGTATTGATCATCTCTGCATATTATTGTGTTCTTGTGATTGTGAGATCTTGTGATTATTGTGATAATCTTGTTATTGGTGCAATTAGGTCTTGTGCACATGTTGACTTCCGTTGTGGACACTACAACCTCCACCTGTTTTTCTCCAACTATATGCCATCTTCAAAGGCATACCCTAGTAGATGTCAACATCAAGGCACCACCCTCCATACGAACTCCACTTACCCCGAGGCACTCTTCACCTCCCGACTATATTCGAACGTCGGCGAACTAGATAATGGTTTAGGAACGCAGGACTTCAATTTACTTGCACAATTTTTGCGTTCCTACAACTCGTAAAGGTTGTCCTGACTCTGCCTAATAATTCTCTTTCCCCTCATAACCTTACGACTTTCCCAAACTGATGGAACTTTACCTCAAGCTGTGTACTTGTAGCCCCCGTGCTCCCAGAGTTCTCCTGGATATCAGGTTCCGTTTCAACAAAGGAATATGCACGATCTTTTTTAATGTGTACCCCTTTTCGTCTGGCATCTTCGACTCCACTATTCCCTCACCCACTACGTCACAAATCTCACCAATTCTTATTCTCATACAACGACCTGTTGTAGACTTGTAAGTTGAAAATATAAGAACTACTTGAATCAAAAGACCAGCTGGAATCCACATTTAAAGAACTTGAAACAAGAAGACAGTCTAAGTTATCACTTAATTCAGTGGCGCTGACTACGTTGACACCCCTCTATTCAACTACTTGCAACAATCTCTCTTGTGAAGCTCAATATCTCTGCAACAGTGGCAGTAGACCCCACCCTTACGTGTGCCTTTCCTTCCAATTGAAGTATCATCCACCACCAAGCAACTGACGGAAGTGGATGCCAATTTCGGACTCTCCTTCCTAAGTGCATCCTCCAACCCCTCGATCACGCCTATTTTCGAAAACTTCTCCTTTGCAGATTTTTCTTCTAGCATGGTGATTATTAGATGCTTATATAAATTGAACAGTGAATGTATCAAGTTGAAAGCTTTAAGATCATCTACGTTTATAGCCCTTTATTCAGATAACTCTGTATTGAACTCCACTACATGATCTTGAAGAGCGGTACCCTTCATTGAGAAACACCATAGTTTTCTCTTCTAGTACATCTGGACCTGTGACGGCGATTCCGAGTAGTCAGTTCTGAGTCTCGCCCATAGACTCGCCGCGCTTCTCCTGCCCCTGATTTTGTTCGTCAATAACAGTCGGATTGAACCGAAGACTTGTGAACAAATCTCCTCCAAATTCTTCTGTTTTATGCCGATTGGTCTCCCTTTATCTCCTTTTAGGTTAGATCTAAGCCCTGTTGAACCGATGCTTCTTGCATGTCCACCTTCTGCAAATCAAAGTTGATCTTTCCGTCTAACCGCTTGATCTTCGTGAACTAATCTGCCATCTTCTCCAAAAAACTCGAGCAACCCCTTTCTGCAACTTACCAATTGGTAAGTGGAAGGAAAGTTAGGATTTCCTTCCACTTACCAATTGTTAGGATTTTCTGCCGAGTTTTGTGACATGAGCACTACAAACAAACCACCAAGGAAATAGTAGACCAAACCAAACACCCATTGCGCACAATTTTGCCCTAGTGTGGGCGAACCTTAATCCGGGGGAGAAATAACCGAGATAATATTCAGCTAGTGAAAGATACAAGAATTACAATCACTCTCACCATGAACCTATCTATCTCTCTCTCAAGAGATACAAGAGTTACAACCACTTTCATCATGAACCTATCTATCTCTCAAGGCTCACTAGATGATACTTGTTGTTTACAATGGAAAACTCTCAAACTCTCTGCAATGAAGTACTCTCTTGCATCTCAAAGGAGGTCATTACAATGCATATATAGAGATCTAGAGAAACATTAGTGATATGCCTAAAAGTAGGATTAAATCGGGACCATTCAAATCGGGAACGAATCTTAAAGCTCTCGGGGGTAAAATAGTAATTTCACCTACAAACGGATCTGAAATGGGAACTGAGTCTTTCTTCAAAGCCCTAATAACTCATAAACAGATCTGTCTTATTCGGTATGGGTAGCAACCCGTTACAAACCAATTCAGATATTTAAAGAGTAATTCAAATTCATGGTTATCTCTATGAAACGATTTAAACTCTACATCTTATCCAAAAACACCGAGACATAGGGATAAATGATTATCTCTAAATTGTCTCTAAGGTGACTATAAATACCCCTCTTCCCCTACCATAACATGGTAATCAATATTTTTCCACATTAAGCTCTTTCATAATCTTCTTGAGGGTTCGTCGCTGGGATCCATCCCGGTATATCGAACTTTTTTTGCAGGTAAACGGCAGCAGCAAGAAACTAGTCAAACGCCGGTGAAAGTCAACATGTTTGCTTTATTGTTTCCAAAAAGAATTCACAAATTCATCTGTTTGTTTCCACACCAAAATTAGCAGCAACAGATTGGCGCCGTTTGTGGGAAATGAAAAAGCAATCCAATCTTCATCAGTGAAAGTCAGTTTCAAACCATGCAACCAAAAGAGAAGGGGAAGGCAGCAACCATGCCTCTGAAAGAGAAGGGGAAGGCAGCGAGCTCCAGCCCAAGAGCCATTCCTCTTCCTTCTCCAGTCCAAGGTGTCCTTTCCCAACTCAATCAGCAAATTCAGCAACCGCAGCCTGAACAGGCTCTCCCTCAACCGCCTCCTCAAAAGGCTCCTCTAGGGTCTCGGGAGGCTACCCCGAGGGCTCTCGTCGAAGACGACCAAAGCAACACCCTCATCATGACCATGTTTTGGTCCACAATCCCTCAACTGACTATGGCTTCGCAAAGTCCTCCAGGGCTGGATCTCCGTCAGATAATTCTTAACCGTCAGCCAGGGTCGACCTCCGAACTCGCTTGAATAAATGGCGAGCCCCTGAGGAAGTCTCAACCTGAGCACCCAGGGGCCTCGAGAGTCCGGACTCCCCGTAAATCGAGGACTAGAAGATCCCCTCTACGTCATCGGTGGAGAAGTCATACTCCAGTAAGCCTAGCCACACCTAGGGAATGCCGAGCAGGAGGGGCACCAGTCAGTCGGGCCGAGCTCCAGAACTTCAAACAAGATATCATACGAGCTCTTAATATTGCCACGAGTCAGGATCAGCGTGCCCCTAACCCTCACCATACCGCCACTCATGAAGGAGTCCCGAGGGTCGACTATATCCAACCGAAGGGATGACTCGGTCCGCCGCCATCTCCACGAGATGGAGATGTGCCTCAATAAGATAAATTCCGAAGAAGAACAACGGGCCAATAAGTTCCGGCCAAGCAGCCCCCCTTCTCTAGGGCCATCATGGAAGCTCCGGTCCTCGAAGTATTTAGGCCGCTCCGCTTTGAATCCTACAATGGGGAGTCAGACCTAGCCGATCATATCGAGAGATTTAAAACTCTCATGATGATTCATCAAGCCTCGGATGCGGTCTTCTGCAAGGCCTTCCCAACAACATTGAGGGGACCAGCGCGAGAGTGGTACTCCCGTCTAACCCCCGCCTCCATCTTCTCATTCGAACAGTTTGAGGAGCTCTTCCTCACCTATTTCGTGGGCAGTCGTAGAGCTAAGAATGATGGAACTGCGATGAGACCCAGGACCACGGATTGGTGTGCATATCGATCATAAAAGCTTAACAGATTTAATACGTGATCTAACCCTTTATAGCGGAATCTAGGGTTCACGAATTATACCTGCGATGAGAAGAAGACGATAGTTTTTAGCAACCTCGAGCCGTCAGCGACCCCAAGATCTTCTGCACGTATTCCTTCCTCGGGTTGGACGTCGTGTGGGCGACGGTCTACCAACCTTTCTTCTCCTTGGCTGACCTCTCTTTCTCTCCTTACGTGAATCACGAATTTAGAGAAAACTTCTTATCTCTGATAATGATATGACGGCTAGAGAATAGAGGATATATATATAAGGCTACGGCACGGACCATGAGGAGAAATTAGGGTTAGGTCTCCTAACGAATCTGGGTATCCTGTGTTCAGCCCGAACACACAACCCAGGCCCATTAACAATAGCTCGGTCCACTAAAGAGCTATTGTTGCACTACCTTCCTAATCCCAAATTATATTTATGGGCTCCTTTTATTATATGCTCGTTCAGCTCCCCATGTTAAGATATCGAATGTCCGTCGATCAAATTAAGTTACTGACAACTATATTGATCAACATCTTTTATCCTTAAGTGGTACCACTCAACTTTATTTGTCATGTCGGATGTAATCCACCTGCAGGGTTTACATGACAATCCTTATGAGCTCTTTAAGGGGACTTCATCAACCCGACGTATCGGGACATGGATTCCTTTTACAATCAACAGCCCATCATACATACAATGCTATTACCCAATTCATAGAGGTTGTTGATCCATAATGAATCTCACTCTTTTATGAGTCAAAGTAATGCACACTGCATATACATGTCTGTTATTATATCTGGATTAAGAGCATAAGCATCCATAATAACAGAGGTATTTGTTCTCTTTTGTAGTCAGTACAAAGAGAACAACCTCAAGTGGTCCTGTTCAATACACACAAAGTGTACTAGTGTAAACCTATAGTCAAGATAGACTAATACCAGATTACACTACAACATTTCCAATGGATTGTCCAAGTCCGTCTAGGTTGTGAACTATTTATATATTCCATAGGGAACTATTTAATATGATCTTCTATGTGTCTCCCTCACACCATATTATCAACCTTATAGAATATCAGATAGTTGCACAATATGCAAACATATGCCCATATGATTCTCATTCAAAAAAAATAAGGAAATAAAGTTAATACAAAAGTGATGCTTTCAGTATATAACCCTAACAATCTCCCACTTATACTCAAAGCATTGCTTTTCAGTATACTGTTACAAATCTCCCACTTATACTTAAAGCCATGCTGCTACGCATCTGACTCCCATTCCCTCAACATGACTATCAAAAGCCTTAGCTGGTAAGCTCTTAGTGAAGGGACCAGCTAGGTTGTCTGCTGATGCTATCTTGGTCACAGCAACTTTTCCTTTCTTTACGAAATCTCGTATCAGGTGGTACTTACGCTCAATGTGTTTACCTGTCTTATGGGCTCGTGGTTCCTTCGAATTTGCAACTGCACCACTATTATCACAATAAAGTGTAATAGCCTTAGGCAAATTAGGTACCACATCCAAGTCCAATAGGAAGCTTCTGAGCCAAACCGCTTCTTTGGCTGCCTCAGAGGCTGCCACATACTCGGCTTCCATGGTAGAATCAGCAATACATTTTTGCTTGATACTCCTCCATATAGTGGCTCCACCTCCCAAAGTAAATACATAACCCGAGGTTGATTTCCTGAAATTCCTATCTGACTGAAAATCTGAGTCTGTATACCCCAAGGCAACTAAACTATCTGCCTGGTAAACTAGCATATAATCTTTAGTCCTTTTCAGGTACTTCAAAATATGCTTTACGACAGTCCAGTGCTCTTGTCCCGGGGTAGACTGATATCTGCTAACCATGCCAACGGCAAAGCAGATATCTGGTCTCGTACATAGCATTGCATACATTAAGCTTCCTACTGCTGAAGCATAAGGAACTGCTTTCATGTTCTCTATGTCTTTAGGTGTCCTCGGACACTGCTCCTTTGATAGGGCAATTCCATGCCTAAAAGGTAAGAAACCTTTCTTAGAATTTTGCATGCTAAAACGAGTTAGTATAGTATCGATATAGGAAGCTTGGGACAAGCCCAACATCCTTTTCTTGCGATCTCGTAGAACTTTGATCCCAAGGATGTGACCTACTTCTCCCAAGTCCTTCATATCAAACTGTTTGGATAACCATACCCTTACGTTAGATAATACCTTCACATTGTTTCCAATGAACAAGATGTCATCCACGTAAAGTACTAGGAATACCACTACGTTTCCGTCACACTTTTTGTATACACACGATTCATCTTGACATTGATCAAATCCATAGGATTTTATCACCTGATCAAAACATATGTTCCAAGATCTGGAAGCTTGCTTAAGTCCATAAATGGACTTCTTGAGCTTACAAATAAGATGCTCTTGGCCCTTTTCAATAAACCCGTCTGGTTGCTTCATATAGATGTCTTCCTCAAGACTTCCATTAAGGAAAGCTGTCTTGACATTCATTTGCCAAATCTCATAATCAAGATGAGCTGCAATAGATAAAAGAATCCGGATATACTTAAGCATGGCTACTGGCGAAAAGGTTTCCTCATAATCAATACCCTCTCTTTGAGTAAAACCTTTTGCAACAAGCCTAGCTTTAAAGGTTTCAACCTTACCGTCTGATCCTCTTTTTCTCTTATAGACCCACTTGCATCCAATGGCTTTTACACCAATAGGTGGTTCTACAAGTTCCCAGACTTGATTAGAATCCATAGATTCTATTTCAGATAGCATTGCTTTTTGCCAAGACTCTGCATCTTTATCTTGGAGTGCTTCATTGTAGGTACAGGGATCATAATCTTGTTCCTCAGGGACAACGTCTGACGATTCTCCCAAGAACATATATCTATCAGGTTGTATCACAACCCTCCCACTACGACGAGGCACTATCGGTTGTGGTGTAACATTTGTGACACGTTGTGCAGTTACTGGTGGTACATCCTGTTGTACTGTTGGTACTGAAGTATTTGGCATCTCACCTCTCAGTTCTTCTAGAACAGCTATACTTATGGGTTTATGGTTCATCACATAGTCTTCCTCTAAGAATCGAGCATTGGTGCTAACAATGACCTTCTGATCCTTAGGACTATAAAATAAACCTCCTTTCGTTTCTCTTGGATAGCCTACAAACAAGCGTACTTCTGTACGAGATTCCAACTTATCGGCTTTCCCATTCAGCACGTGTGCTGGACTACCCCAAATCCGAACATGTTTCAGACTAGGCTTACGCCCAATCCACAGTTCTGTGGGAGTAATTGGTACTGACTTAGAAGGAACCAAGTTCAAAATATAAGCTGCAGTTTCTAAGGCATATCCCCAAAACAAATCTGGTAAATCTGAATAACTCATCATTGATCTAACCATCTCCATAAGAGTCCTATTCCTTCTTTCTGCTACACCATTCTGTTGGGGTGTTCCAGGTGCTGATAATTGGGATGTAATCCCAGCCTCTGACAAATAGTCCCTAAACTCCCCAAAGAGATACTCGCCACCACGATCTGAACGTAATGACTTGATACATTTTCTATGACGTTTCTCCGTTTCTGCCTTGTACTCTTTGAATTTCTCAAAGCACTCAAACTTACGGCGCATCAAATAAATATATCCATACCTTGAATAATCGTCAGTAAATGTGACAATATTCAAAGCCACCTCTAGCCTGGACAGTCATGGGCCCACACAAATCAGAATGAACCAATTCCAACACATCTTTGGCCCTATACCCCTTTGCCCTTTTGGTCATTTTACCTACCAAGCAGGATTCACAGACTGGTAGTGCCTCCACTTCCAATGAACTCAAAGGTCCATCTTTAACCAGTCTTTGAATCCTTCTTAGGTTAACATGTTCCAATCGCAAGTGCCAAAGATATGTTTGGTTCATACAAGAAGGTTCTTTTCTCTTATTTATGTTAGAAGACATATTTTTCATTTCCATAAGTTGCATCGTGGGCGAAATAGGATTAATGACATATAGATTATCAACCAATGCACCAGAACAGATAAAATGCTTATTTTTTCTAATAACAATATTGTCATTAAAATAAACTGAATATCCATCCTTAACTAGCATGGAAACAGAAATTAAATTCCTTCTAAGTGAAGGTGCATAAAGACATCTCAATGTCAAAGACTTATTTCTACCAAAAGATAAAAATAACATCTCCTATTGCAACGGCCGCTACTCTTGTAGCGTCACCCATAAACAAACATATCTCACCATCACTGAGCCGTCTGGTTTCCTGGAACCCCTGCAATGTATTGCAGACATGATTAGTGGCTCCTGTATCTACACACCAGGTTCCGGTAGATAACACCGCTAAACATGTTTCAACAACTAGTAAATGAGATATACCTTCTTTGTTCTCTTGTTTGAGAAGTGGACAGTCAGTCTTCCAATGTCCTGACCCTTTGCACTTGAAACACTTGCCTTTCGGCTTTTTTACAGCGCTTTGAGGTCCCATGCCCTTCTTTGCTGAGTTTACTTGTTTCTGAACTTTCTTCTTCTTACCACCTTTCGGCTTAGAAGTAGTCCTTTTCAGTCACATAAACATGGGCATTCTGCTTGAAGAGAGCTTCAACATCCTGTAGTTCTTTTGCAAGTTCTGCCAACCTATACAACATTTTGTTCATGTTGTAATTAAGGCAAAACGAGTCAAAACTTTTAGGCAGAGTCCCGAGAATGATATCGACCTGGGTTTCCCCATCGATTTCAGCACCAAGGATCTCCATCTCATTTAGATGACCCATCATCTTGAGAACATGATCCCTTACTGGTGTCCCCTCAGCCATAGATGCTCTCATCAAACTCTTCATAGCAAATTGCCTAGCTGCTCTACTCTGATGTCCGAAGAGTTCCTTAAGGTTGTACATCATATCATAAGCTGTGGGTATGGCCTGATGCTGATGCTGATGCTGCAGTACATTTGACATAGATGCCAAAATGTAACACCGCGTCATCTCATCTGCCTTTTTCCACTTCTTATAAGCCTCTTTGACCTCTTCATCAGAGTTAGCATCAGGCTTAGGTGGGCATTCTTCATTGAGTACAAATTTGTACTCTTCAGCAGTTAAGACAATATCCAAGTTACGTTTCCAGTCAATATAATTAGGTCCAGTAAGTTTGTTTTCTTTAAGAATCACCATAAGTGGACTGAAAGAACCCATTTTTGAAATCCTGAGAATCACATAAAAAAACTATGTAGGGCAAAACTTTTTGAATTAATTAAATATTGATTCCCTCAAAACAATAAAAAAAATTCACCAACACCTTAAACACCATGAATTTAGCATGCCACGATAGTGTGGACGTATACAAATTCAATATTTGTTCAAGTAGGTTTTTCCTATTAATTTTACTATCATGTCAACACAACTTTATGACAAATAAAATTAATCTGTTGGTCTTGCTCTGGTCCTACAAATAATAGCAGTGACTCCGATGGGGAGGATACCATTATTTGTATCTAAGTGTATACCATTGCTTAATACTAAGTCCATTATCTTGTATTGAGTTCCTTCAGATGGAAAAGTGAACACATACTAGGTAACTTTCTACAATTATCCCTAAGGAAGTTTGTACTAGTGATTCATAATTATACTCATCCGATATGGAGGAAAGCACTAAAGCCAACACGCAAGTATAATTATATCATCTACAAACCAGCAATGGAGACCGTGGGATTCATGTTAAATGAATTCCCTCTCCCACTTAGTTATTTAACAATGAGGGTTTTTCTACTAGTTAATTTATGTCCATGTTGTCCATTATTAATGTGATCCTAGTTTTTCAAAAAAAATCACAAAATAATAAACATGCATAATCAGAATAAGCAATAATGGCAATAAATTTGAAAATAAATATCCAACTATTATGGCCATCTTTCCTGATTCTTCCCCAACTGTGCGAATCCCAAATCTGACCCTGCGCAGAGTTATCCGGGGTTCGACCTGCCTGGTCAGGTCGCGGGGTTCGGGGCAGCGCCCCGTTTTTTTTAAATTTTTTTAAAGGTTTGGCTGCCGATTTCTTCATCGAAAACCATCTGTCGATCTCCGGACTGCCTAAAAACAGTATCTCCTCCGGCGTCAGAAACAACCACCATTGCCATCACGATCGATAAAAAAAAATTTAAAATTACATCAATCCTATGCCTCCCGAAGGAGTTCACACATAATTTAGATTGAAAAATTAAAATTATAAGCACGATCAACCCTCGTGATATTAATTACATCCACAAAACAACAACAACACAAACAAAACATGCATTGGACCATAATAGTTGGATCTAAGATGCCTGCAAAACCGAGTTAGAACAGATCTACATCTACCGACTATCATATAACGCAAGTTTTATTGGACAACATGGATGTAACAATCAATACGCAGATCAAATACCGGGCTTTGATACCAATTGATGGAACTGCGATGAGACCCAGGACCACGGATTGGTGTGCGTATCGATCATAAAAGCTTAACAGATTTAATACGTGATCTAACCCTTTATAGCGGAATCTAGGGTTCACGAATTATACCTGCGATGAGAAGAAGACGATAGTTTCTAGCAACCTCGAGCCGTCAGCGACCCCAAGATCTTCTGCACGTATTCCTTCCTCGGGTTGGACGTCGTGTGGGCGACGGTCTACCAACCTTTCTTCTCCTTGGCTGACCTCTCTTTCTCTCCTTACGTGAATCACGAATTTAGAGAAAACTTCTTATCTCTGATAATGATATGACGGCCAGAGCATAGAGGATATATATATAAGGCTACGGCAGGGACCATGAGAAGAAATTAGGGTTAGGTCTCCTAACGAATCTGGGTATCCCGTGTTCAGCCCGAACACACAACCCAGGCCCATTAACAATAGCTCGGTCCACTAAAGAGCTATTGTTGCACTACCTTCCTAATCCCAAATTATATTTATGGGCTCCTTTTATTATATGCTCGTTCAGCTCCCCATGTTAAGATATCGAATGTCCGTCGATCAAATTAAGTTACTGACAACTATATTGATCAACATCTTTTATCCTTAAGTGGTACCACTCAACTTTATTTGTCATGTCGGATGTAATCCACCTGCAGGGTTTACATGACAATCCTTATGAGCTCTTTAAGGGGACTTCATCAACCCGATGTATCGGGACATGGATTCCTTTTACAATCAACAGCCCATCATACATACAATGCTATTACCCAATTCATAGAGGTTGTTGATCCATAATGAATCTCACTCTTTTATGAGTCAAAGTAATGCACACTGCATATACATGTCTGTTATTATATCTGGATTAAGAGCATAAGCATCCATAATAATAGAGGTGTTTGTTCTCTTTTGTAGTCAATACAAAGAGAACAACCTCAAGTGGTCCTGTTCAATACACACAAAGTGTACTAGTGTAAACCTATAGTCAAGATAGACTAATACCAGATTACACTACAACCTTTCCAATGGATTGTCCAAGTCCGTCTAGGTTGTGAACTATTTATATATTCCATAGGGAACTATTTAATATGATCTTCTATGTGTCTCCTCACACCATATTATCAACCTTATAGAATATCAGATAGTTGCACAATATGCAAACATATGCCCATATGATTCTCATTCAAAAAAAATAAGGAAATAAAGTTAATACAAAAGTGATGCTTTCAGTATATAACCCTAACAAAGAAAACAAGTGCATCTTTGCTAATACTTAGCAAAAGAAAGTGTGAGCGCCTAAGAGATTACGTTCGGCGTTTCACCGCCAAAGTCCGGTCTATTGTCTCCCTCAACCAATCAGTAGCCTCTGCAGCATTCAGGCACAACATCACTAACGCCGACCTTAAGGCGCCCCTTACCAAGAACTCCTGCTTAGGAGCGAGAAGTACATCCGAGTCGAAGAAGCTCTCAACCCCCCAGTCTTGAGGAACCGTCTTCCGGAATAAACGGAAGGGTACAAGCGAAGAAAGGTCCCAGAAATTCCAGAGGGACGACAATGGCCAGCGCCGCCCAGCTCCTCGTTTTGAGAAGTTCACCCCCCTCAGTGCTAGTATATCAGCAGTCCTTATGGAGGTGGCCAAGGAAGGACTACTCCGCGGTCCCCCTAGAATGAATATCCCTGGCAAGAAATGAAACATGGATAAGTGGTGCCACTTTCATAGGGACCACGGCCACGACACGGATGATTGTTGGGCTCTCAAAGAGGAGATCGAAGAACTCATACAGCCGGGACACCTGACCAAATTCGTCAGAAATGATGGAGCCGATCCTCCATCTTGAGGAGCCAACAATCGACCAAGAGGCCCAATGAGTTCTAAGACTCCGAACCTGGGGCCATCCTTCACCTTATTCATGGAGGTCCAATGGGGGGAGAACCAAACTCCTCCCAAGAGGCCTTCACCCTATTGTAGAAGTAGGATTTCAGTTTCAATAAGGCCGATGCTTGTAACACGACTAAAAAGCATGTAATAATGGCTCTCCCCATTGAACCGGCCACTTGTTTGTTTCAATAAAATTTAGCTTTTTTCTATTGAAAATTATTGCATTTGCCTCATTTCTATCTCTCCGAGTCACATTTACGACTCGTTAAATGGTAAGTTCGGAGTCCAGCTTGTCTTACAGGGTTGCTCTCACAACTTACTAAGCTCAAAAGACGAGTTTGGAGCCCAACACTTGGTTCGGCACTGCTTTAGCTGCTTGTAAACAAACAAGTATGAAGTAGCGCACCATTCGGAATTGCTCCTACAACTCGTTGAAAATCCTCAAACAACAAGTTCGGAGTCCAATACTTGGTTCGGTGCCGCTTTAGCTGCTTGCAAACAAGCAAGTGCGGAGCAACTCACCATTCAGAATTGCTCCTACAACTCGTTGATAACCCCATAACAACTAGTTCGAACTTCACAATCATGGTTCGAAATTGCCCTTAAAGCTTGCAAGTATGCGGTTTCGGGGCTCAAAACGAACATTCATACTATTACCACTACTGGTTAAATTTTACAACAGGCAAGTTCGGAGCTCAACTCTCCCTTAGAGTTGCTCTTTAAACTTGTCTCCCAAACGGTTCTCTTCTAGAGCCCGGTGATGCTCTTCGCTCCGCTCGCCTCCCGAGTGGCCTTCTCTACGAGTTCGGAGCTCAACTCTCTCCTAGAGTTGCTCCTCATACTTGTCTCCCAAACGTCTATCTTCTAGAGCCTGGTGATGCTCTTCGCTCCGCTCGCCTCCCGAGTGGCCTTCTGTACGAGTTCAGAGCTCAACTCTCCCCTAGAGTTGCTCCTCAAACTTGTCTCCCAAACGGCTCTCTCCTAGAGTGTGGGGATGATTCTTCGTCCCACTTGCCTCCCGAGTGGTCTTCTTCCAACTGAGTTCGGAGCTCAAACTCTCTCATAGAGTTGCTCCTCAAACTCATCTCCCGAACGGCTCTCTTAGAGCCTGATGATGCTCTCCGTCCCACTCACCTCCTGAACGGCTTTCTTCTAAGAGAGTTTGGAGCCTAACTCGTCTGGAGACGCTCCTTAAACCTGCCTCCAAGAATGGATCTTCTAAAGAGTCATACAAAGCTCTTCTTAACTTCATGAAGACAAAGATGTTGCGGGACTATTTTGACCATGAAGAAGGGTGATTCTTCAACTGACTTTTGAAGAGAAATTATAGATCTTCGAGTCAGCTTCGAAACGAGGGGTCACACCCCGATCCGACATCCGTAGCACCAGGAAAGTGGGTTACAACACAGCTGCGCTGGACGTGAAAATGGGAAAAAACTTCACCTCAAAATCCGCGTCTGATCCAGATCAACGGCTCTGATCTGCCGTGCCCTCGGATCCAAAATCCGAGCAAACGTGTCCTCGAGTGTGAAAATAAAATAAAACTTCGCCTCAAAATGCGCGTCTGATCCTGATGAACGGCTCATATCCACCACGTCCTACGGATCCAAAATCCGATCAGATCTGCCTCCAGATGAGAGCCTGATCCAGATCGACGGTTCAGATTTTGCCACGTCGTTCGGATCTAAAATCCGAGCAAATGTGTCATGGAACGTGAAAATGGGAAAAAACGTCGCCTCAAAATGTGAGTTTGATCTGGATCGACGGCTCCGATCTTGCCACGACGCTCGGATCCGAAATCTGAGCAAACGTGCCACCGAACTAGAAAGTGGAGAAAAAATCCTCATCACGATCCGCACTCAAATCAAGATCAACGGCTCAGAGTCGCCAAACAAACAAGAAAAAAAAGGAGAGAGATTAAGGGGGTTAATGGGTCGGGTTCGGACCCGTTAGAGACCCAAACCCAAAACTCCCTTCCTTCTTCACTGAGCGCCAAAACCCACCATCGCCGAACCCATTTGAAGCGACCTCAACCCGTCTCCTTCGAGCTCCATCACCCACGTCGTCGAACTCCAACATCGAGCTCCTCTCGTCTACTACATCGTCGAGCTCCCGACCTCAATTCCGAACTCCACGGTCTCCGAGCTCCCTCTCGCCAGAACTTGACGCCTCGTCGAAGCTCCTCTCCACCGCCGAGCTCGAGCACTTCTTCGCCAGCCTCCAAGCTCCGATGCTGAGCTACGAACTCCTCGCAAATCCACCGCCGAGCTCACCTTCCTCGTCATCACCCATTGCTAGAGCTCCCCTCCGTCATCTCCCTCGTCAAGCTCCACCCAACTCCGAATCCAGTGTCTCCGAGCTCTTCCTCCCGAAGCGTCGAGCTCCAGGACGCCAACCTCGCCGAACTCCAACTTCCTCATCGAGCCTCTTTTTGAACCCTGAGCTCGAGCGCCGATGTCGACTCCATTGCCGAGCCCACTCCGTCGTAGCCCCCATGCCAAGCTCCGGTTCAACCGTCCTCGACGAGCCTCACCTTCGAGGAGCGCCCCTCTACCGAGCTGTCAAAGAAGGGGCGACGACGAAGCTGGAGAAAAAACCGAAGAAAGAAGGAAGAAGCCGGGAAAGAAAAAAATGCCACGTGGCGGTCAACGGTCAACGTTGACCGGCCATGTGGCATCACCTCGTGGGTTGGCGGCGGTTCTGAGCAAACTGTGTTTCGAAGGTGAAATTGGAGAAAAATGCCTGCTTTGCGATGCGCGCCCCTGATCGTGATCAACGCACAGGATTGCGCCACGTGTACAGGTAAAATTTAATTAATTAGTTAATTAATTTAATTGAATTAATTATTTAAAAAATCCGAAAAATTAATTAAAAATCGAAAAAATTAATTTAAAAATTCTAAAAATAATTATTAATTCCGAAAATAATTTTAAAATTATAAAAATAATAATTATTAAATTAGAATAATTAATTAAAATTTTCGATAATTAATTATTTAAATTCAGAAATTGAATAAAAAATTCAAAAAATAAAGATTAAAAATTGGAAAAATTCAGAAAACTCTGGAAAAATCACAAAAAAAAACAGAAAATTCTAAAAATAATTTTGGACATTTTACAAGCTCAGATTGACACCGTTACACCTAGAGCAAGATCCAAACTCCCTTAAGAAATCCGATAAATCCTGTACGCCATTAGAACAATAAAACTACTCCTCAAAGGCTATTAAACTCAGTCTTCGGGAGTGGGGGCTCGTGATATGGCTAAAAGTAAGATTAAATCGGGACCGTTCAAATCGGTCACGAATCTTAAAGCTCTCGGGGGTAAAACGGTAATTTCACCTACAAACGGGTCTGAAATGGAAACTGGGTCTTTGTTTAACGCCCAATAACCCATAAATGGATCTGTCCTATTAGGTATGAGTAGCAACCCGTTACAAATCAATTCAGATTTTTAAAGAGTAATTCAAATTCATGGTTATCTCTATGAAACGATTTAAACTCTACATCTTATCCAAAATCACCGGGATATAGGGATAAATGATTATCTCTAAACTGTCTCTAAGGCGACTATAAATACCCCTCTTTCCCCACCATAACAAGGTAATCAATCTTTTTCCACATAAAGCTCTTTCATAATCTTCCTGATTACTGACAAGGGTTCGTCATCGGGATCCATCCCGGTGTATCGAACTTTTTCGCAGGTCAACAGCAGTGGCAAGAAACTAGTCAAACGCCGGTGAAAGTCAACAGGTTTGCTTTATTGTTTCCAAAAAGAATCCACAAATTTATCTGTTTGCTCCCACACCAAAATTAGCAGCAACTATTAGTTTTTGTTATCTTGATACAATAACCATCCGAGGTATTCGGAATAGAGAACCATACGCTGAGAGCTGTATGATCTAACTAGAAAAGGAAGTTGAGCTTCAAACTGATCACCAAGACCCGACCCAATTCGTTGTTGTTCTCTGGTTGTGGTCGCTTGCCCCAAAGGTTGACTGCAATGAACCCTGACTAATCCAGAGGACACTTGCGATTGACTGTGGACAGTCAACTGTCATTTGTTGTCTCTGTGTGCTTCTTGCAGCTTTGCTATTGCTCCCTTCATCCAACGTCGCTTCCAATCCTCTTCTCGCTTCACGTCTTATTTTCTCATCGAATATAGTATGCAAGACAAAAATCCAACAGAGTACGTAAGATTTAGTTTGATGATTTTAGGTGGAAGATTCAGGCAATTGCACTGAACAAAGACAATTGCAGTGTCAATAGGTTTTTTTGAATCTTGCTTGCAAACAAGACTAGGTGCATGATCTTCATAGTTACAACTTCCCAACTATAGTTAGTTTGAGTACAAGCCAAAGTAGAGATGGTTGAAGTTGTGGCTTGCACACAATTGAGAATTATAAGTAAAGGATATGCGAAGGTGTATCCTGAGAACTAGAGTAAAACCTTTGTTGTCAAACTGCTTGACTAGTTAAGCAACAACAGCCTGTGAACAAGCAATAGCCCAGTTAAGTCAGGGACAACAATAGGCAGAATTCTTGTTTAGTGAAGTTTTGGGTTAATCTCGTAAGAACAAATGTTGGGGTTAAAATCCAGTTCACTAATTTGGTCCTAACCCAAACTGAAGACTGCAATCTAGTTTATTTCTAGTCGAATAGAAAACGGTTCAAGGATGGGTTTAGCCCAATTGTAATATGGTCTTCACTATGTTATAGAAAATGCATTTGGGTAATTCCTAGTGTATTGTAAATCATATATAAGAGAGACGACTATGAGTTCTTGAGAATATTGATTAGAGAAGATATCAATTGAATGCATGTACTCTATCCGGGAATGTGTTGGGTTAGTAGTTGGCTTTGCCATATTCTTCCCAAAGTTAATTGTAAGGTTTTCCCTCTCTTCTTTGAACATAATCCCAGTTTATCTGAACCACACATGTATGTATATCTTTGGTGGTTTTTCTACTGTGGTTTGTGCGCTCATGTTTGGAGGTTGTTTCCTGGTCTTTCAAGACTTTTTTCTTTCCTTCTTGCAGTAAATAATTCCCCACAGCCTTGGGAAGCACAAGGGTGTTCTGTTTCTAAACTACGTCAAAGTTGTAACAAACTGTCTGCAATGCAGTTTAAATTCAGTCTCTACATTGATCATGTTATGCATTTAAGAGTTTGGCTTGCATATATTGTTCAATTTGACTTGAATCTTCCTGAATCATCACTAATTAATCATTGATCGAGTGTTTTAGGTTCACTACTTATAGCACCCACTCATGTATAGTGGCAAAGGCCATTGTGACATAAGACCAGGATGTTCATCTGGGTATGATACCCCCTCGGTATTTAAATTCTTAGAAACATGACATAAGCTTTGATTCCATTTGTTGCGACAAAGGCCCTCTTTTGCATTACCACATGCTCCTGTGGAAACATAAGGACAGAAAATGGAAAAGAAACAAATATTCTGATAAAATGCTTGGAATTTATTTCATCCATCAGCACAACCTCAACACTAACAAGTACATCCAAATGCATGAGATGATGTACTGTGCAAGTTCTTAGCAACTAGAGTGTGAAGTACCTCCCTACTGTGCTGTTTGCGTTTGATCTCATCCACAAACAATATATTTAAAACAAGGTCTCCTAAAGTTGGATAGTTTCCTTTCAATATGAGAGAACATTTTGTAAGGTTTTGCACTGTGTTTCTCTCAACCATGTTTGGCGCCTTTGGACTAATGAGTCTTCTGTCCTTTGGTCATACTGATCATGCAACATCAAATTGATTAAGGCAGATGTGTGTGCAAATGACTCATTATTGCTATATTAGGCCGAACATGATAGTTATATACTTATATGATGAAGTCAGTAATTACTACTTGCAGGCATAGCATAGACACTTAAGTCACTGTGCAACATGAAGTGACAAGCCATACCTTGAACAATCTTCAAAAAATTAGACACTTCTATCTTTGTCTTCAATTTATAAGATAATTATTCTATTTTTAGACTCTTTTACTTTATATATTTGTTTGATGCATTTGGGACCCCCATAACATTCACTGGGATGTGTTTTCCTTTTAACAATTATGAAAACCATATTAAAAAGATAGTTGATAAATTTTTTTCTTAATTTAGCAATGGATGGGAGACACTTTTAGTTTCTTCATGAAAGATTAAAAGAAGCTTAATAAACAAAACAAATTCACATCTATTTGTTAGATATGGAAATGAATTCATCTCCATAATTCACTCATTTGCACATGGAAATTTTTTTGAATTTGAAATTTGAATGCATTTCCTTGATTTCTCTTCATATTTTGCACATGTAAATAATTGTAAATGAGTTATATTCTTTCCCATTAAGTTAGCTCCTTCAAATCTAAGAGAATGTTAAATGTTTTTCGACTTCAGTGTGCAAGCATCATTAATATACTAATTTGTTTTTACATGTGTAAGTATTTTATGAATCTTAACGCTAATGTTATTAGCTTGGTTATTCTTTAGGAAAAAAAATTAGTTTATCATATTTTATTTTCTTGTTTGAGCTTAATTGTCCCTTCCACCTACTTTAGTAGTATGCTCGTCTCCATGGCCTTCTTTAGCTCATATAATGAAAAGGCTTTACTTGTGGTTTCCTTTAATATCATAATCATACTGGACTAGTACTTCGCTTTTTCAACTCTAACCACTTCCATCTCTCTTAGAACAAAGGAAGGGAATTTAGTGAGCCGTACATCAACATGAGATCAGATAAAAAAATGTGACTTCATTCTGTAGTGATCATCTGCCATGTCTATGAAAGCAGTTGGAAAACTGCATGATTTATTTATCATGCATTCCCAAACTCGGACAGATAATTCTCAATATTACGAAATCCCAGTCATGAATCATGACACACCAGCCAGAAGGATCTCACCTCAGAGTCAGCCCCATAGAGAAAGAGCACACTTAAAGTCCGGGAAGACAATTGAACGGACAGAGAAAGAATGTGCCTTGAACTCTACTCCAGCAACACCCTCTGGTAACCATCCCAAGCCATTGGCAAGTAGAAGGGTGAAGGGAGTTGATGAGGTTGTCAAATACATGTCAAGTGTTCCAAGTTATCTCCAGAAAGGAGAGAATGTTCAGGAGAAAGCACTGAACTTTGGAGTTCTTGACTGGGGGCGCCTCGAAAAATGGACAAACCATCAGAAGCAAGAGCCAGATAAAAGAGACGTAGATTCTCAGTCAAGCAGCAATTCATCGCTTTCATCCACTGTTTCTACATTTGGACCAACAACTTCACGGCCCACTAGAAGCACTGATAGCCATTTAGCTCAAAGGGAGAAGTCTCCTGCTTTGGATCCTCGTTGGAATTCCTATGCTGATGCCCACCCGACTAAATTGAAGGTTGGGCAAAATTGTGCAAAATTCATGGGCAATGCTCATAGTCACAAAAAGGGTAAGATAAACTGTTTGAATACAAAAGGTAATTCCGTTGATACTTCCCAACCTCCAGAAATTAACAGTCCATCTTGTAACTCAAATGTGATTGACACCTCGGCTTGTAGACATAACAATATCAAGTCTCAAACTGGTAAATTAAGAGGAGCAGATAAGTTCAAGAACTGTGAAGAGCAGGATTTTAATTATAACATGGACTTGTCTGAAAATTGGCTACAAGACCAGTGCTCAGTTGTCAGGGGCATGTGGGACCATCTTCCAGGGAGTGTCCATTCAAGGCGCATTAGTTGTGATGCAGCAATCGTAAATGACAAGATATCTGCGGAAGTTACCCGGAACAGCTTTTCTGGAAACTTCTTTCCTTGTCATGTCCAGTTCATTAACCCATCTCCTGGCATACCCTATTCTTGCCCACTTCCTTCAACAAATGATGTTCAGTTTGTTACTAGTCCAACTGGTATTTTAGCAGAGAAATGTGCTATCAACATCGCTGAAAAGTCTAAGCTCAAAAGCTCGACACCACCAGGGAGAGAATTATCACCTAATTGTCTATTTAGTGCTGATATGAGTAGGATGAGAAACTCTACTTCGAGGGAACAGATTACTGCAAATTTTACCCATCAAGATGCTCCAGTCTCTCAGACTGCAGCTAGACACAGTGTATTACCTCACTGCTTTTTAAGTTCTGGATTGAGTCAGATATTGAAGTCTAGTTTGAGGGAAGGTTCAACATGGACACACATGAAACAACAAACTATTTGTTCGGATAATTTAAAAGAAGAGAATGTAGCTTGTAGTAGTGGCAGGAGGAGGCACAGTCCATTGAGGAGAATAATTGATCCCCTATTAAAGTCAAAAAATCAGCTTCCTTTTTCTGGTCCAGGTTTGAGATTGGTAACTGAGCCATCCGAGTTGTCTGAAGCAAAAACCGAGCCTTTATCAGGTGGAGTCAAAGCCGCGGAGAAGTGTGTGAAACCAACAAGGCAAGCTCTTCTGAAACTTGTTTGGAAGAATGAACTTCTCCGTTTTGAGTTCTCTGTTAGTGGAACTAGCATTGCAGCTACAATGGGGAAAATAAGCATAGCCCGGAAGAATGATTTTGAGTG
The DNA here is from genome assembly GCA_017893485.1 of Hemerocallis citrina. Taxonomy (NCBI): domain Eukaryota; kingdom Viridiplantae; phylum Streptophyta; class Magnoliopsida; order Asparagales; family Asphodelaceae; genus Hemerocallis; species Hemerocallis citrina. The sequence goes on from CM030365.1 coordinate 34,949,887, forward strand.
CACATACACAATATTTACTGCTAATGAAGTTAAAAAGAAAAGAGGGGTTTGGATAGGTCAAGGAAACAAGAGCAGAAAGCAGGATTTGGCCGGTAATGTAGTCGGCAAGATGAGAGTTTCATGTTCCAAGTCAACTATCTTTGATTCCAAGAATTGCTATTTCACGAGGGAGTTTGTTTTATTTGGAAATGAACTAGCACCAGCAAATGATGGATTTGTCAGTTCTCTGCTTAACAGCGAGCTTGCTGCTATTGTTATCCGGGTTGCAAATGGAACGCCAGAAGATTGTGATCTACAGAGGAATTCATCAGGAAACGGATGCTCAATAGGAAGCTTGCAAATTGATGAGAAGAATGAGAGTTCAAATCAAGCCAGTGTTGTTGCGATTCTTCCAAGTGGGATTCATGCAAGTTCTTCTGCAGGACAACCCTCGCCCTTGATTGAGAGATGGAAATCTGGAGGTTCTTGTGATTGTGGAGGTTGGGACGAAGGTTGCCAGCTTACAATACTAATGGACAAGATCAATCCAGGGATCAGTGGATCAAGTTTTTCCCAAGATGGGACTCATCGTATTGAGCTGTTTACTCAGGTTTGTTATTTATTTCAATCTCACCGTTTATTTAAAAAAATCCTATCAATATGTAGGCATACGGAAAGACTGATGTTCCTTAAAAAGTACATGTTTAGATAATATTTTTTTAGATTCTATCCGTCACTTTTGAGTTTTATTGAATTTAAAAAAATATGAAAACTACATGAAGATCTTCAGATTATAAAAATTATAACAATAAATAAATATATGGTCATGAAAAAAAAATTAAATCATTTAATGCTATAGAAGTTAAGCTTTTAATTTTTAGCCAATTTTAAAATTTAATTAATAGAGTGGTTTCTATTGTAATTTTTAAGTCATCAAATGTTAAATCAGTAATTTGGGATCAAAATGAAAAGAGATAGGGACTTAGTTTTTTTTTTTGAAGTTATCAGATTTGGAGTACCAAATTGTTGGAAATGGAGGTTCATATTAAAACACCAGCAATTCAGCATACAAAAAGGAGTTTTAAAATTTTTTGGGGTTCCCTTTGTCCCTCGTAATAATGTGCCCCTGCCACTGTATAATTTTGAATTTGCTTCTAAATGTGCATTTAACATGTCATTTACTATTTACGAAGTAAATAATAAACCAAGAATTGTTGCAACAGGGTGAATTTAGAGAAAACAAGCATGCATTTCGAATGACTGCTTTTACCGAAGGGGTTTATGCAGTTGATTTTGGAGAATCTGTAACTTCTCTACAAGCATTTGCCATGTCCATTGCAATCCTTCACAGCAGGAAGCCTACCACTCTCTCAGCGTTGCATTACTCGATGAAAGTCCAGAGCATTCAAGAACACTCATTTACTGCTTCCGATAAAAACACACATGCAACCTCTAGAAGCTATATACCAGACCGCCCTCCTCTTTCTCCTGTTGGACGAGCTTAGACTGCTCTTGGCAACCACCCAAACTATTTGCAGGTGCAGTGGGTGAAATACCTATTTGACATTGATACTATCCATCAGAAACGGAGAAGACAATACCATGCCATACAGAACACCTAAACGACAAAAACTGGTGTGGCGTCTTTTGGTTGTATGTATAATAAGCTGAACAAGACTTTTCTCTTTATTCGTTTTATCAAACGTGGTATTTAGTTAGTTTTTTTTTTTTTTTTGGAGGAAAAGGTGGAATAATACCACCCTGTTTCATTAATAAGAGATTAATAAACAACCCCGAAGTCCCGGGAAAGTAAAAGTGCAGTGCAGGGAATAAAACATAACCCCCAACAAAATCCTGGGGGGTGGGTTACATCATCCAGCCTAAAGGCAACTAAAACACAAATACAAAATACAGGGTCTGATACAAAATAAGTAATAGTGAGGCGAGAGTCCACTCATCAGTCTAGAGTTGGCCCGATCTCTATCTCGTCATCAAACTCATCCACCTGGAATACCCTTGCAATCCTCCCTCTTGCTCCTGAAGCAGCAGCTGTAGCCCAAAAGGAAATTAGATGCATGATATGAGTAAGATTACTAGAAATAGAATTACATGAAGCACGGAAATAAAAATTGTTCCTATCTAGCCATAACACCCATGTGGTTGCCGCAATGGCAATAAACCATGCATCTTTCATATCGTGACGGACTGATGCAAATCTGGGATCAACCCACAGTTCCTCATAGTCTCTTGGGTAGTCATTTGTCCCTAGTGCTCTCAGCACCTCTGTCAGGATGGCCTTGCTTCTGGTGCAGTGAAGAAACAGGTGATTCATACTTTTCACGTGTACGTTGCAGAACCCGCAATTGGTCGCAATGTGAGGTTGCCTCTTGACAAGGTTCTCTCTAGTGAGAATGGCATTGTTGAGCACAAGCCAGAGGAAGACTCTAATTTTCAGATGTGTTTTTGTCTTCCAAAGTACCGTTGCCCAGCTGGGCCTGCATCCTCGGAAGTGAATCCGGTGGTAAAGTGATCTAACCGAGAACCCTCCCTTGTTCTCGAGTTCCCACCGCACGTGATCTGGGCATTGGGCACATATCACCCCAGTGTGGATTATGCGCGTTTGTAACTCATGCAGTTGCTGCAGCAAACTTGGAGAAAGAGTTCCTTGGAACGACGGTCTCCAAGTCCCCCTTTTCCATGTTTCCGCCACCGAGATATTCGGTCGATTTGCTTTAGCAAACAGCTCCGAAAAATCTTCCTTAAGAGAGTGAGGACCGCACCATTTGTCCCACCAAAATCTGGTGGTTCGACCATTGCCGATCAAAGATGAAATTGCTGAGTTGAAAGGTCCGCTGGCTTTAGCAACTCCTTTCCAGAACCGGGAGACTTTGGATCCTAGGATCCTACTCAGAAGCCTAGACTTCTCGTCCCTTTCCCACGAAGGTAAGGTTGGATAAAGTCCTGCCATCCTTCCCCGCAGTGATGGAACACTTTCCACCACCACTTTCCCAGGAGTGCCAGATTCATATCTCTGAGGTCAATGATGTCTAGCCCTCCGTGCCTCTTTTTCATGCATGCGATATTCCATTTAATAAGGTGGTAGCCCCCCTTATTTGAGTCAGCACCTTTTGGGAGTTCAAAAAAGGACATATAGTAAATGGGCAGATTGGATAACACCGAGTTGATGAGAACCACTCTGCCCCCAAGAGAAAGTGATTTGCCTTTCCATCCGGACAGTCTGTCCTCCACCCTGTCTATAATAGGCAACCAGTCAGCCTTCGTGAGCCTCCCTGAACGGAGCGGAAGCCCTAGGTATTTGATAGGGAATTCTTCTATCGCGCAGTTGAGAATGGTGGCATGCTCCCGAATTTCTGCTTCTGAGAGTGAAATAGGAACTAGCGCGCTCTTATGGAAGTTAATTCTCAGGCCTGACCAGGCTTCAAAGCAGTAAAGGACTCCTTTAAAGCAAATTGTTTCCGCACTAGTCCCATTGCCGAAGATAAGGGTGTCGTCAGCATATTGAAGGATCGTGCATCCCTGATTCGTGTTGCTGCTGGCCACAGGCGAAATCCACCCTTTTCTTTGACAATTATCAAGCATACCTCTGAGCACATCCGCTACAATAGTGAATAGAAGTGGGGATAGTGGATCCCCCTGACGGAGTCCCTTCTTGCACGGGAACGAGGGACCAGGTCTCCCATTCACTGAAATTGTCGTTTTGCTAGAATGTAGACATTGTTTAATCCATCTAATCCATTTGTCCCCAAAACCTCTCCCCCTGAGAGCCTCTAACAAACATTCCCAGTCCACAGAGTCGTATGCTTTCTCAAAATCCAGTTTGAGAAGGAAGTTCTTGGAATTGCTCTTGTGGCAGTGGTGGATAACTTGTTCAGCAGTAGCCACGCAGTCTAAGATACATCTGCTCTTAATGAATCCTGTCTGTGTTCTACTGATAAGACTGTCCATGATGCCTCCCAAGCGGATGGCTAGGACCTTAGTGATAATCTTAGCCGAGCAGTTTATCAGGCTAATTGGTCTAAAATCCCCAACGCACTTAGAATCCTCCCGTTTGGGGATCAACACAACTTCTGCAAAGTTGAACATTCCCAGCCTCAGGTTATTGTGAAAAAATTCCATCATTACATCCATAAATTCTCCTTTAATTTCTTCCCAGAACACTTGGAAGAACAACATCGGAAAGCCATCTAGCCCAGGTGACTTGTCAGCTCCCATCTGGTCAATGGCTGTTTTGACCTCTGACTCCGTGAATGGTTCCTCCAAGGAGGAAAAGTTTTGACCTGGATCAATCTGATACTCCTGCCAGAAGTGTGCCCCCATTGGAATCCTAAAGTCATTCTTTTTCCCGAATAGACCCTTATAGAATGACTGGAATGTAGTGGAGATCACCTTTTCATCCTGCGATGTTCCTGTAGCAGTCTAAATTGAAAGGATAAGATTGGATCTTCTTCTTGCACTTGCAATCCGATGAAAGAAGGCCGTATTCGCGTCTCCCTCTTTGAGCCATGAAATCCTGGACCTCTGTTGCCATTTGATCTCTTCTAGTCTATACAGGTTGGCAACGTTATTACGAAGTTCTAAGAGCCTGTTTCGCTCTTCCTGCGAAAGGACTCTAGTTTCCTCCACCCTCTCAAGCTCATCAATACCTTCCAGATAGGCCTCTTTATCACGCCAGATTGACGAGAATCTAGACCGATTCCACCTTTAGAGCCTCTTTCTCAGTCTTCGAATTTTACCACACCATCGAGACGCTGCGTCCCTGCCGGTCATTGGGAGTGCCCAGTTCTCCATAACCATATGATGGAATCCCCAAATTTCCAGCCATGCCTTTTCAAATCTGAATTTCCTAGGCTTGCGGGCTCCCCGATTCCCCACATCGAGGAGGATCGGTGTGTGATCTGAGATTGGTCTGGGGATCGTTCTTGCCGAAGCGAGAGGAAATAACGCTTCCTAATCCATAGAGACTAGAACCCTGTCCAACTTGGCCATAACCGGATTCGCTTGCAAATTAGACCAAGTAAACAGTCTGTCATTGATTGGGATATCAATCAGTTCAAGTTCCGTGATAACTCTATTGAATTCCTCCCGGTGTCTGTCGCTAGCGCCTCTTCCCTTGTGCTCAAAAGCAAATCTAGTAATGTTGAAATCCCCACCCACAATCCAAGGTTCCGACCAGCGCTGACGGATATTGGCCAATTCTTGCCAGAAGACCTCTCTGTCTGTGGCCACGTTCGGCCCGTAGACCACAGTCACCGTCTGCATCCAATCATCTGAACGTCGCTTAAGTCGGGCAGTCAAGGAGAACGTACCACAAAGTTCCTCTTCGCAGGACAGAAGATCCGAATTAAACCTTATAGCAATCCCCCCTGAGGCACCGACAGAGGGGCGAAGCAACCACTCCTTGATTCTGTTACCACCAACTCTTTTGAGTTTGCGCCCGTGCTGAAGTTTGGTCTCCTGCAGCCCTACTACTTCCGCCTTGGAATTGTTAATGACATCCCGCACCATACCCCTCTTTTCCCTATCCTCCAACCCCCTAACATTCCAAAAAAGTGTATTCATTGGGGAACAGTGACCGTGCAGACCGATAGCGGGGGACTCGGGAGGGTTTCACTCTCCGATAGCGAAACCCCCCTAGAGTTGGATCCTAGTTCGTTATGAACACTAGATCTAGCTCGCTCCGTTTCCCAACCCCTCAATTTGTTAAGAAGTAACGCGTTGCGTTCTTTATCCAAAACATCCAAACCACAAGTGATAGCTAATAGAAAAACTTCAGAATCTGAAATGAAATTTAAAATATTGGCAAGAAAAAGTTTTGTACCTCCATCGACAAGTTTGAAGCGTACAAAGCCACTCTCTGAAGTTTTGTTGATGAATATAGGAACATCAAGTAGTATTTCACAATCAATGCAACCGTCCTTTATAATTAGTTCAGGAATATGTACCTTGACAACTTAATTAAAACAAAGAAAACGTTATGTTTACTAAAGTTAAATAAGTAATTAGTTTCTAAACAGGGTTGGCTAGCAATTCAAACAAAAAGAAATGAAGTTGATTAAATACAGTACTCAACAAATAATAGATACAAGTAAACTCTATTTGAAGTAGACATTGGATCCAAATTTAATTATGTCATGCACGTTTTCCCATCTGATTTTTGATACCACAACCACAATAGGAAATCATACCCCACACAGAACAATACATGGGAAAGAGAATACCTAGGGGATATTGATATTATCACGGAAGATGAATTTTCATTTGAGGAAAGTTAGAATATGTCAATCCTGATTTATTAAAGAGTGAATAACAAAACAAATCCATATGATGAAGGATAGAAGCAAGTGCACAAATACACAACATGAAACCTCGTACATCCCTGGGAGGGTGGGATTATGCATGGGATTATGCATCTGAAGTAAAAAACGACAATCAAAAGAGAGTAAAAGCCCCCAACAACCCTGCGGGGTAGGATTAGTCCATGGTAGGGCTGAACTCAACCTTGTCATTGCCGTAACTCCTACTCGAAAAGGCCTCCTCTATACGATCTTCTGCTCCTGCTGCAGCTGCCTCTGCCCAAAAGGAAATGAAATGCGTGATCTTACTTAAACTGCAAAAAATAATATTACTCATCCTAAGTAAAAGTTATTATGGTCTAAGCCAGAGCACCCATGTCGTCTCAGAGTTCTCAATGTACCAAGCTTCTCTCATAGCTCTTTTGGTTCTAGAAAATCTATGCCCAACCCAGAGCTCCTCGTATGTTAAAGGGTAGTCATTTGTGCCAAGCACCTTAGGACCTCGATCCATACGGATTTGTTTTTAGGGCATTGAGAAGATGTTCCCTAGTTCATACTAGCGCATTACAAAATTCACATTTTGTATCTATTGTGGGTTGTCTTTTAGCTAGATTTTTGCGCATTAGAAACGCATTATTAAGCACCAACCAAAGGAACACTTTGATTTTAAGCGGCATTTTAGCCTTCCAGATAACGACCGACCATAGTGGCTTGCAACCCCTAAAGTGGATCCTCGAGTTGAGAGAATGCACTGAATATGAACTATTCTTTTCCACCTCCCAATCTCTTCTGCCTGGACCCACCCTGCAAGGTGACTCCTATAAGGATGATTACTTGACGTAGTTCCTCCAAACAGGTCTTCCAAAAGAGAGAGAGAGAGAGAGAGAGAGAGAGAGAGAGAGGTTCCAGTTTCCTCTCTTCCAAGCATTGGTCACTGTACTGTGAAGTTAAGAAGTCCACTCTTATAAATCTAGGAGAAGGTCTTTAAGTGTGTGTCCCCCATGCCACCTATCCCACCAGAACTTCATCGCTCGGCTGTTGCCTGTGAAAGAGGTAGTGGCCTTGCTTACTGGGTCAGAAGCCTTGGTGAACCCTTTCTGAACCAAGACACCTTTGTGCCTACACGGAAACCTTCAGTTCTCGTTTCTTTGCCTTTTAGATAATGTTAGAAGTAGTCCTACAAACCCTCACCATTGGGCTGGAAAATTTTTCACCACCATTTTCCCAATAGTGCTAGGTTCCTATCCTTTAGATCAATTACGCAAAGTCCCCCATGTGTTTTGCGCATGCACACTCTTTCCCATCAGATCAGATAGTATCCCTTCCTAGAGTCATCTGCCCCTTTCTAGATAAATCTTTTCCTAACCTTATCAATTCTACTGATGACCCACTTTGGATGTTCGGAGAAGAACATGTAGGTAGAAAAAGCTTGCGAGAATGGAGTTGATGAGGACTACGCGACTGCTAAGAGAGAGGAACGTCCCTTTCCACCCTGTCAATCATATTTCCACCTTATCAATTATCGGTAACCAATTCGATTTTTTCAACTTACATGGCCTTAAGGGCAGACCAACTGATGGGGAATGATTCTGCCTTATAGTTGAGAATGCAGGCATGTTGAGATACTTTTGCCACAGAAAAAACAATTGTCACCAAGCTGCTTCTGTGGTAATTGACACGGAGTCCAGACTAAGCCTCAAAGCAGTCAATGACTCCTTTCATGGTGATATTTTCCCTCATTGGCCCACATCAGGATGTCATCATCATATTGTAGGACCAAATATCCTACCCTACCCCCAGAACTTTCCATTGGTATAATCTGATTTTATGCACGGCAGTAGCCCATCATGCATCTCAGAAGATCTGTACCAAGTGTGATTAGAGGGGGTGATAGGGGACTTCTTGCTCATGCCTCTTTTACAATGAAAAAGGGTCCTGAAACTCCATTAACCATGATAGATGTCTTGCCTGTATGGAAGCAATTGCAGATCCATCCAATCCACCTCTGGTCAAACCCCCTACCTCTAAAGGCCTTAAGGACACATTATTCCCAGTCAACCGTATCAGATGCCTTCTCAAAGTCTAATTTAAGGAGAACACTCTTAGAATTGGATGCATGACAGTGGTGAATATTTTCATCTACTGTAGCCACGCAATCCGAAATGCAGCTCTCCTTGATGAAACATGTTTGCTCCTTGGCTACCAGCTAGTCGATAACTTAGCCCAATATGGTGGCCAAGATCTTTGTAGAAACACCCATCTTTTTTTTTATGAATCCCTAATAATTAGAACTCCTAGAAAATAATCCCCAAGCCTCCTCCTCAAAATCCGAGCTCCAATCAACAACAAGATTTGAAGATGAAAGCTCCAAATTAACCACAACAAGGTTTGGAAATGGAAAAAAAAATTTGGAAATCTCCCCATCACTAGTGGCCGGGATGAGACGACTGTTTAAATAGAGATAGAGAAGCATTAGCCTAATCTAACTACCCATACTCCTAATTAAACTCTCCACTAATCCACTATCTCATTCAAATTCACTATCTCATTCAAATTCTTTTCTTTCCCCTCCCATCAATTTGACCGGCCACTAGTGTTGTGGGCGAAGCACGGGTTTGTATGTGTGTTTGTGTGCACATAAACTACACACAAAAATATTATGAGTTTTATTTAATAAAATTCGTGTGTTACTCAATTTAATATAAATTTAATAAAACTAGTTTAAATTAATCATAATGCAAGTTTTTATGCACAAATAAAATAAATATACACACTTCATTAATTTTATTTTAAAAAAGGAATACAACCGACACATGCACTGCAAACACGTGCATCACATGTATTAATAAATATTCAAAAAAATGGATTTTAGCAATAGATAAATGTTTATAAACATCGAAATACCATATACGTAAAATATTTATATTAATAATGTTACAGTATTATACGTAATGGTACAAAATATATGTGCGTAACATATGAACAAAATTGTTATAACTCAACTTTGCAGGATGCTGCAGATGATGTTCTGGGAATAATTATATTTTCCATTATAGTGGCATCATAAGCGAGTTTGTGGTAGACCCATATTTTTGGTGGGATAATTTGGTTTACATAAATGGGTTCAAGGAGGAGGTCGCCATCATGATTTGTGCATGATGGATCGTTGCTTATACAATGAAGCACAGTATATATTGCAGGCGTCATTTGAGGTGTGATTGCACTTGGTTTAAAGTAGCCTGATATGTTGTTCATGTTGGTGGTGTGCGACATGAAGGAGAATCCAATTGAAAATGTAATAAGGTTTTTCAACGGAGATGTTTCAAGGTGATTGAAGTCCATCTAGGTTCTGTTCAGGCTGATTGCCTTCAGATTACCAGTGGTAGGGGATTTCTAACCAGAGACCCTGACAGAGGTGAATGTTGCTCTGAGGTTGTTGAAGGAGCCCTTCAGCTTGAGAGAGGTCAAGGAAGCTATCTCCTAACTTCGAAACTATAAAGCACCGGGCTGGATGGAAATTTGATCCTCTTCTATCAAATTTTCAGAGAAGACATCCAAGACGATCTCATGGGGTTGATCAACTAGTTCTATGACCACTTATTACGTTTGGGATGATTGAACTACTGAAAAGTGGTCCTCATTCCTAAGAAGACAGAGTCAAGAACTGTGGGTGATTTTCATCCAATCAGCCTGTTAAATTGCTCGATGAACATCATCACAAGGGGAATTTGAATGAGATAGTTGTTGTATAAATATCCTTGATTCTTTGATTTTCTGCAACTCGAAATAATAAAATAAAATAAATTAGAACAAAGTTACCGGTCTATGGGGAAGTCGCACTGAACGCACTGCCCTAAGAGTTGATCCGAAGTCTTATGTGCAGACTTTTCTCAGATGCTCCTAGTGGTAAAAAACCCCGGTATCACCGGCTTTTCGCTGTCACGCACAACGTCGAGAGATGTGACCCGAACTTAGTCTTACCCAGAACTGAAGAGGAAGAAGGAAGACCGGAACTGTGAAGCGAGCAGCAGAACGAGAGGAATAAACGAGAGCAAGAGTTTTCTGTAAGCAATATGTTTTTCAGTCATCAGCAAAGAGACCAAAAATCGGAATATATAGACAGCAAGGTCCTGAACCGTTGCTAATCCCACACAAAAACGTGCACAGAGAAGATGGCCAAAATTTCGGATCTTAAATAACTGATCCAACGTTCGTAGCAAATCCGGAGGAAAACAGTCAAATAAATGAGAAATAAAAACAAATAGCAAAAAAGAGTTTTGGACCTCAACCCGAACCCGAAGAGCAAATCGGATCAGCATTCGGCGCCCGCAGATGTAGGCGCGCACCCGTGCCCGTTATGCGTGCCGAACCGAACCGAGCCGAGTCGGGCCCGGCCGGGCGGCGGCGGCGGCGCGCGTGTGTGACCCACGGGCTCCCCACACAAGACCACAAAGGAACAATAGAGGGATTGTAATATAATCATTCACTAGGCTTATATTCCAGCCGATGTGGGACTAAAAACAAGGAGGAGATTGGTTTTGCTCTTAAAGTAAGCAACACAGCCAACCCCCCCCCCCCCCCCCCCCCCCCAAACCACGATCCGAAGACAGAGATGACAAAGGAATAATGATGGAGAAGTTCTGGGCAAGAGTATACTATGCATAAATGAGATGGACTACAGCCTTGAATCTCACATAGTGACTATTGTCTTTGTCTGAAGAAGTGCTTGATGGACTATGCCTTGAATCAGACTTCTTGAACGATATTCAGAAAATAGCACACATAGTACGCTAGAGGTTCTTGGTTCTATCGGGTGGCGCTTTTGAATGGCCATGCGCACATTTTCCATATTCATCAGAGTTGTCTGGGATCGCCCTGTCCCATAGTCGCGGCCTTCACGACCTCTCATATAGGTAAGTCCTCAAAGGGTTGGTGATCGGAGTCAACCCTACATAATAATGCTTGGACATATTAAGAGTTTAAAGCTCATCCTAACTAGATCACACTGGAACACTGTCACTATAGGGATGAGATATCATTGTACAACCTTGTACAGCCACCTGGGCATTAGTTTATGAGAATTCAATCTCTGAGTCAGTGTTCCATAATAGTCACCGAAGTCCAGCTTGTTTCTACCCATTGAATCGGCTTCTTGGGATCTCCAGTCAGACTCGGTTGGGTTGCCACTGCTGGTGACTTACTTATGGGCTTAACCCCATCCCCCTCGATGATTCTAGGATCAAAGCCCTAGACAGACCCTTTGTCAAGTGGTCTGCAAGGTTCTTTTCTGACTTTATATAGTCAAAAACCACATATTTGCCTAATAGGCTCTTGATTGACTAGAAGCGCAGCTGCAGGTGCCTGTTCATCTTAGCATTCACAGAATCATGCTTTAGTAGTTCTATAACAGATTTATTATCACAGTTTATAGAAATAGCAGGAACAGGAATATTAGCAACAGGTATATGCATAATCAAATTTCTAAGCCATTTAGCTTCTGTACAAGTAGTGTCCAAAGCTATCATTTCAGAGTCCATAGTACTTCTAGCTATGATAGTTTGTTTACATGAACCTCAGGAGATTGCAGCTCCTCGTAGGGTAAAAACATATAAAGTTGTGGATTTCACATCATGTGAGTCAGTTACCCAGTTTGCATCTAAATAACCTTCTATGATATCAGGGTGTCTAGAATAATGAAGTTTATAATCTATAATACCCTTAAGATATCTAAATACTCTTTCTAATGCTGACCAATGTGACCGGTTTGGGTTACTAGTATATCTACTAAGTCTCCCAACAGCAAATGCAATATCAGGTCTGGGTCTATTTGTTATATACATAAGAGAACCTATCATCTGAGAGTATCTATGTTGTTTTACAGGTGAATCTTGATTCTTTTTGATAATGATACTACTGTCAAAAGGAGTAGGAGCAGGTTTCTTATCAAAGTACTCAAATTTCCTCAGCATTTTCTCAATAGAATATACTAAGGAGAGAGTATAACCCTCTTTGGATTTGGATACTTGCATTCCTAGAATCAGGTTGGCTTCACCTAGGTCTTTCATATCAAACTTTCTAGATAAATAATCTTTAGTATTATTTATCAACTCAAGTGTTGATCCTAAAATGAGGATGTCATCTATATACAAGCATAAAATAACACAACTTCCATTAATATTTTTAGAGTATATACATTTGTCATACTCATCTGGTAAGAAACCATATTCTAAAATCACTTTATCAAATTTGCTTTGCCATTGCTTGGGAGCTTGCTTTAGGCCATAAAGTGATTTTACTAATCTGCAAACTTTCTTTTCTTGACCTTTAGCAATAAAACCTTTAGGTTGCTCCATGTAGATCTCTTCCTCTAGGTCTCCATTCAAAAAGGCTGTCTTCACATCCATTTGATGAATTAGCAAGTCATAAATGGATGCTAATACTAGAAGAGTTCTAATAGAGGCAATCATAGTTACAGGAGAGTATGTGTCAAAATAATCTAATCCCTTTTTCTGGGTGAAACCTTTGGCTACTAATCTAGCTTTGTATTTCTCTATGAAACCGTCAGCGCTAAGTTTCTTTTTGAAGATCCACTTGCAACCTATGGGTTTACTACCTAAAGGTAGGTCTACTAAATACCAAGTACTGTTCTCCATAATGGAGTTGTACTCATTGTTGATGACTTCTTTCCAGAAAGGAGCATCAGGAGAAGATATTGCTTCTTCGTAAGTTGAAGATCACTCTCTATCAAATAAGTGAAGAAACATTCCCCTAAATTCCTTTCAATCCTTCCTCTTTTACTTTTTCTAGGTTCTGAGTCTTGATCAGGTTGAGAACTAAAGGGTTGAGAATGGGAACTGGTAAAAGGAGCAAGGGAAGAATTGGAGGGGTTGGAAGAAATTCTATCTTTAAAAGGGAATATATTCTCAAAGTAAACTGCATCTCTAGCTTCTATAATGGTATTGTTAGAGATTTCATTTACTTCAGAATGAGTCACTAGAAATCTATTGGTATTGCTGTCTAAGGCATATCCTATGAACACATCTACAGTATTAGGTCCAATCTTTCTCTTTTTAGGTTCAGGGATTCCTACTTTTGCTAAACATCCCCAAATTTTGAGATAATGGACTTTAGGAATTCTACCTTTCCATAATCCATAGGGAATCTTATCCTTAGATTTACTAGGGATCCTATTTAGAATGTAATAGGCTGTCAACAAGGCTTCTCCCCACAAGTTATCAGGAGCACCTGAGCTGAGAAGCATGGCATTCGCCATGTCTAACAGAGTTCGATTCTTCCTTTCAGCAACTCCATTGGACTGTGGTAAGAAGCAGTCACCTCATGAATTATTTCGTGTTCTTCACAGAAGTTAGTCATTTCGTTTGAGGTATACTCTCCGCCACGATCAGATCTAAGGATCTTAATCTTTTTCTCTAATTGGTTCTCAGCTTCAGATTTGTAAACCTTAAATCTATCTAGAACTTCATCTTTGGTTTTGAGAAGGTAGGTATAGCAATACTTTGAACAATCATCTATAAAAGTGACAAAGTATTTCCTACCACCTCGGGTCAAAACCCTATTTGAGTCACAAATATCACTATGAACTAGTTCTAGAAGATCAGAATTCCTTTCTATATATTTGAAAGGTAGTTTAGAATGTTTGGCTTGAACATAAATCTCACATTTGTGTTTAATATCTACAGGAGACTTGGGAATAAGATCTAAGGTCATCATCCTTCTAAGAGAACCCAGATTCACATGACCTAGTCTACCAAGCCAAATATTGGAAGATTCTACATTGGAAACAATAGGAGAAGGGTTTGACATTTTATTTATAGTACTGAGAATAAAAAGACCATCCTTTACATATCCTTTTCCAACAAAGAACTCATACTTAGAAAATACAACATTATTGGCTTCCGTTACAATCTTGTAACCTGATACTACAATAAGGGAACCACTAACTAAGTTCCTCCTAACTGACGGCACATGAAGTACATCATGAAGCAGCAAAATTTTCCATGATGTCATCTTCAGATCTATTCTTCCTCTTCCTACAATCTATGTCATTGAGCCATCTCCTAGGGTTATGCCTCCTCCACATGATTCCTGATAGTTTAAAAAATAGGAGCAATCAAATGAAACATGAACATTAACTCCAGAATCCAACCACCAGTCATCAGAATAGTAAGAAATATTAATAGAAGGTTGGTAAGTCACAGACCTGAAGGAACTAGAAGATCCATTCAGAATCATGTTGGCTTCTAGTTTGGCAAGGCCTTTCCCCTTATAAGGAGTCTTGATAGGTTCCTTCTTCCTATGAAAACAATTGAAGGATAGATGGTTTGTTCTTCCACACACCAAACAAAACTTCTGTTGATCCTGAGTCTGACTGAAGTTTCTAGTTTTATGGTTTTGCTGGTGTTGACGGTTTTGGTGATTTTGGTGATTCTGGTGATGAGGCTGAGAGTTCTTCTTCTTGAAGAAGTTCTTCTTGGGTTAGTGAGGATTATTAGGTTTGGGTTTGCCTTAGGATGATTCTACTAGGTTTACCTTTGCCTTAGACTCAGTCTTGGGGTTAGACCTTACCCTAAGTTGATCCTCCTTTCTAATCTTCTTTAGGACTTGGGCAAAGGTAAGCTCACATTGAGTATGAGTGAGATCCTTCTTGACATCAGACCAAGAAGAAAGGAGCTTATCTATCAGGCAAGTTATTTTATACTCAGTAGAAAATATTGTACCTTTGGCTTGAATATGCCTCACATATTCTTGGAATTCATGGATTTGGTCATTCATAGGTTTGTTATCTACCATGAAATACCTATTAAATGCAGAAAAATTGAATCTTTCAATTCCAGCATCATCACAACCATATTCATCTTCCAGAGCATCCCAAAGTTCTTTAGCGTTCTTATATTCAAAGAATATATCATAAAGAGAATCAGATAAAGCGCTTAGAATTCGATGGAAACAGTGAAAGTCTATTTCCTTAGGGGTTTTAGGTTTTTGGGAACTAGAGGGTTCCTTAGGAGTTTGAGAGGAACTAGGGGATTCAGGAACTCCTTTGCCAGACTCAGAATTGTCAGAATCAGTTGTGATGGGTGTGGATCCATCAATTGCTGAAAACAGTCCTAAAGTGGTGAGCCAGAATTTCATCTGACTCTGCCCCCTCTTGAAGTGGGTGCCATCAAATGGCTAGCTTGGTAGTAGCAGTCTTTTCTTTTCCAGTCATGGTAACTAGTATAGCAGTCTAGAGTCTGCAAGAATAATGTTGTAGCTACTCAATAAAGGTGTCAGGGGCTCTAGAATAATAGTTTAATGATCTTGCTAATCAACCTTAATAAATCTTTAGTCTATTGAGTTTCGATTAACTTGGGTTAGCTGTAGGGGCCGGTTCCCAGCTAGCGGTGGTCCGAAGACGCTTAAATACTGTGTCGCTGAGGGCTGTTTACACCTGGTTGACCGAAGGACCCTTTCGGCTTGTTCCCAAATTTCTCTTTACTTTTTTGGAACTTTAGATTTTTTAAAGGAATTTGCAAGGTCAATAAACTATTCCTTTTATCTAAATATTTAAAGAATACCAAAGTAATATCTAGCACCACAAATTAGTAATAGCCTTTATATTGTTATGTAAGCAATATTGCTACTCACAATATACAAGAATTATGTACTAACAATTAATTATGCTAGCAAATTGATGATTGCAAATTTGTAAAAGCAAATTTACAGCGAGAAGTATTCTAAAGCTTTGAGAATATCAAAATGAATCTAATAACACAAATGTTGGTGCCAACAAATATTGTAATTAACAATATATTAATACTTTAAGAATATTAAAGCTACAGATATTCTATAATGTGGGAATTTATAGTGAAGCAGTTTGTTAATAACAAAGTATGTGATCTATAAGAAATATGAACAACACTTTATGAAAATGAATCTCCGTATTGCTTGACAGACAAACAAAAAATATGTGTATATATATGTATTCTGTTGACTAAACAAATTATTTAACCAGATTTGTTTTGTTCTCAAGGCAAAGTCTAGCAGTTTACTAACATAATAAAAAATGTGACTGATGTGTGTTTTATTTCAATGGAGAGTGACAAAACAAAAATGTAGACAAATACTGTCACCAAGTAATTTGAACATTGTCTTTAGAAAATGAGATCAGAAGTGTGTGCACTTGAAAATAACAAGTTTACGGCTGCTAACTGTAGAAAGTTTATGAACAAAATATTAGAACAGCGAGAACAAATAATAAGGTATATTGTATATTGGTCAACTCTTAGATTGTTGTATAAATATCCTTGATTCTTTGATTTTTTGCAACTCGAAATAATAAAATAAAATAAATTAGAACAAAGTTACTGGCCTATGGGGAAGTTGCGCTGAACGCACTGCCCTAAGAGTTGATCCGAGGTCTTATGTGCAGACTTTTTTCAGATGCTCCTAGTGGTAAAAAACCCCGGATCACCGGCTTCTTGCTGTCGCACACAATGTCGAGAGATATGACCCGAACGTAGCCTTGCCCAGAACTGAAGAGGAAGACAGAAGACCGAAATTGTGAAGCGAGCAGCAGAACGAGATGAATAAACGAGAGCAAGAGTTTTCTGTAAACAATATGTTTTTTAGTCATCAGCAAAGAGACCAAAGATCAGAATATATAGGCAGCAAGGTCCTGAACCTGTTGCTGATCCCACGCAAAAACGTGCGCTGAAAAGATGGCCAAAATTTCGAATCTTAAATAACTAATCCAACGTTTGTAGCAAATCCAGAGAGAAACAGTCAAATAAATGAGAAATAAAAACAAATAGCAAAAAGGAGTTTTGGGCCTCAACTCGAACCCGAAGAGCAAATCGGATCAGCATTCGGTGCCCGTAGATGTGGGCGCGCACCCATGCCCGTTACACGCGCCGAACCGAACCGAGCAGAGCCGAGCCGGACGGCGGCGGCGGCGCGCGCGTGTGGCCCACGGGCTCCCCACACATGACCACAAAGGAACAATAGAGGGATTGTAATATAATCATTCACTAGGCTTATATTACAGCCGATGTGGGACTAAAAACAAGGAGTAGATTGGTTTTGCTCTGAAAGTCAGCAACATTGCCAACAATAGTAATCTAATGCTTAGATGTAAAAATATAAATGATGATTTAAATTCCTATGTGAAATATATATGTGTAGGGATATTCTTAAGATTGTGTCTAAATCAATATAGGAGAATTTCATTTTAACGAACATGTTCCATGGTAATTAGATTACGTGCTTGTGAAATGTTATAGATGAATACTTCTCTAAATTTATTGTATGAATATTATTCATGTGATTTCACTTGTTCATCAATCTCCAATCAATAAAAACCGGGCACTACGGTGAGACGTGAAAACACCCGATCCCATTCCGACCTTGATATGTGGAATTGTCTCACGCCATATGTACTGAAATTGTTCGGGAGACATGGTCAAAGCCCGGTGAAGTTCAAAGTAGTTATGAGTTTAACTCTTGAATGTGACAAACTTATACATGCAAATTATGTGTTAAACTTTCATATTAATTCTAAGTAGATTGAGATAAATACAAATCTATGTTGAAATAAATTAGATTAAATAAGTCACCTTCCGGAAATTTATTACAATTTGTAATATAGTGTGTAGAAGTTGTGAGAATGATTGTAGAATTGAATTATGGCTTAATTTTTATCTTGAGATGTGAAACAGAGTGGTTCACTTTCAAGTCATTTGAATTACAGTCGTAATAGTTTAAAAGGCTCGAGAGTCTGGCTAGTGCGTGTTGATTTGGGCACTCTGTACAGTGCACAAAGTCACAAATTCAAGTCTTTGGGGCTCTGTTTTTCTTTTTAAAATCTTTATGAATCAGAAACATATAGGGAATTGTGTGTAGAGTTTTACGCCTACGGTGGGTTGGACTTTCTTGTTGCTGGGTGCGGTTTAGAGCGGGGCGTTAATGCTTTGGTTCGATCCTTAAGGGGGTTGGTTTTGTTTTCTTTATTTTCTTTCATTTTATATACCCTTTTATTTTGAGATAAGAATTTAGATATTAATGGAATATTTTGACAAGAGTATATACATTAAATCAAGGACTATTTTGTGAAAAAATTACATTCTAAATTAAATTATTTATGGAGTTATTTCGTGGTAAATTGAATGTAATTAGAAGATTGAATATGATGGGTTTAATCCAGATCTATTCTAGATTTTTTTTTTATATCGTATGAAAACATGTTTAATGTGGAATTTATGTAAATTGTTCGAGATAACGAATTATGGAATAATCAAAGAATGAATTTGGAAAATTAGGCGTATGGTATTTGTAAAGGCTTTACCAAGTTGAAATGTTATTGTAGTGTTATGGAATAAGAAGTTATGTATTTGTTTGAGTTTTATGAATTAAAAGAGTATGAATAAGAATACCAATGATTTATAATGAATGAAATTTTTTATAGAAGAGGTTAAGAATAACCTAGAAGATCTCTGTGTTGAGATGGATGGACTCTAGAGGCTGAGCGAGACCCGTCGTGACCGGCACAATGTGATAAATAGAATATTAAGAATTGGCCAATATGGGTCAACATTCTCAGTGGGTTAGGGCAAGGTAAGCTAGCTCTAGGTCTTAATAACTAAAATTAGACTAAGGACAGGCACTAGAAAATGAGATGTGATGAAGCTTGGGCAAACTTGACTCGGTGGCTATATATAGTCGGGCGGATGTATTCCGGGGCTAGGCTCTACATGGTCGGGCGAATGTATTCCGGGACTGGTTACTATTGCTGCTTATTTTGGTGCGGGAGAAAACGATAATGAGTTCTAATTTAATGGAAACTACTAAAAAACTGACTTTTGATCTTTGCCGTGAAATGTAGTTAGAGCTCCTGAGATTGAATCTGGATCGTTGACTGACCACCGTGATATGAATCCGACGGTTGCTGATGCGGCCGATGGACCTGCAAAAAGCCTGAAACACCGGGGGTTGGACCCGGCGATAGACCCTCTGACGCTCAAGTCAGAACTAGAGAGAGAAAAAGAGTTTGAGAGAGAATTTGCAGATTACCTTCTGATTGTAGGAGAGGGGAGTATTTATAGGCTTGAGAAACATATCAAGAGATTGATATTAATCCGTTAGATCGATATGAATTTCTTTTCTCTTTATATTTCTCCCCCTCAAGAGATAAGTTTGCTTATTAGGGGATAAAAGATTTGACTCTTAGCCTTCATGGACTGGGTGTCTCTCCTAGTGGGCCTAACCTGTCACTTTTTATGGGCTTAGAAGAAGCTCATGTCTTGTACAGGATCCGGGAGAAGACCCGGACCTGTTAAAGAGACCCATTATGATTAATCTGCCTGTACAAGCTTTTAAATATGTGCTGGAATCGTACAGCCCTGATTTGTTGTGATTTTTACCATCATCATAAGCCCCCCACTCTCGGAAGGCAATTTTCTTGGCTTTCGGGAAGTAGTACGCCTTATTTTTAGACTCTAAAGTACAATCTTAACTGTCAGGGTACTTGGAGATACCTAGAACTGATCAGTGGCTTCTGAAGGCAGTGAATATTTTCATGGATTTTTTGGATTTTTTTGTATTTTTTTCGGATTTTTCTGATTTTTTCTGGAATTTTTTCCAATTTTAAAATCACTTTTTCGAATTTTATAATTAATAAATCCTATTTTGATTTTTTTTTCAGAAAATTTTAATTAATTTTCCGATTTTAAAATAATTATTTTTGGATTTTTCAATTAATTTTTGAATTTTGAATGACTTTTTGGGATTTTTATGAATAATCAGACTTGCGCACACTTTTCGATGTGATCAGAGGCGTCGATCAGAGCATGGCTCGCGCACTGATGAGATTAGGCAGCTTTGATGCGAGATGAAGAGCGACGTGGCTCGATCTGGGGCGTTGATCACAATCTGGTTCGTGCTGAGGGAGATCAGACGGTAGAGGATCGAGCGGAGCATTAGGGAAGAAGACTCGCTACGCAGCTTAATCTCGTGCATCCATCACGCTCGAGCTTGAATCTCTAAGCGAACGGACGACTAGCGAGTGCTGTGAGCGACCTCATAGCTCAACCGACCATTTCGCCGAGCTATGGCAAATTTATTTCGAATTTTGAGGGCTTCATCGTGCTACGGGGGGCCTAAGTCTTTGCAGAGCTATGAGCTCTCGCCCTCGTCGAGCCACCACCTTCATCGACTTATTCTCTTCGCCGAGCTATGAGGCCCTGTTTCTCGAAGCTATGGGGGAGTTGGTGAGCTATGGTTACCTTGCTAAGCTATTGGTTGCCGAACTCGTCGAGTTACGAGCTTCGTCGACCTCGCCGAGCTATGGTGTTTGGATTTTGCCGAGCTACGAACTTCGCCGACCTCACCGAGCCATGGTGTTTGGATTTCGCCAAGCTATTGGTTTGTTGAACTCGCCGAGCTACAAGGGTGACTATTTTCCGAGCTATGGAATTCTGTTGCATCGCTAAACTATAAGGATTTTGAGCTTCGATCAAGTTTGGGAAGAGAGGCTTGGTCGAGCTGTGAGGTCTTTTGCCGACGGGGGGCTCGGCGCGGCTTTTGACGGAGTGGAAGCTCAGAGTTGTAGGATCCTGTAGGCTAAGCAACAAACACTAGAGGGGGGGTGAATAGTATTTATCAAAAATAAATTGCGGAATAAATAATTTCTCTCGGCACAGTCGACTTAGTGGTGAACCAGTCGACTGATATAGCCAAAAAAAGAAATTTAAACTCTCGAAGCAGTCGACTTATAGATAAGGCAGGCGACTGATGAGACAAGGAGAATAACTAATACGAGACTGATCAGTCGACTGATACGAAGCTGAGTCGACTGTCCAGACAAGTTTTGCAGAACTTAATTAAGCAAAAGTAAATGCAACCACAAGATAATCAAACACAGAGTACACAAGATATATCCTGGTTCGGTCCTCCCGACCTACATCCAGTCCCCAAGCAACCCACTTGAGATTTCCACTATTCTTGAAAAGATTACAAGAATACCCTACGGCGTTATGACAACAACCTTGTCTAACCCGTAGTCCTTTCTCTCAACCAGAGAAAGCAGACCCACTCTACATCCAAGAGTGAAACGACACCGACTCTTCAACCAAGAGTCAACAACCACTCTCCAACCGAGAGCAAAAGTACAAGAAGAATTTTTACAATCAACCTATAGCCTTGTTAGTGTATGTGTTGATGCACGAGGCTAAATCA
The DNA here is from genome assembly GCA_017893485.1 of Hemerocallis citrina. Classification (NCBI taxonomy): domain Eukaryota; kingdom Viridiplantae; phylum Streptophyta; class Magnoliopsida; order Asparagales; family Asphodelaceae; genus Hemerocallis; species Hemerocallis citrina. The sequence continues at coordinate 34,971,411 of CM030365.1, forward strand.
CAAGGTTGACTTCTATACTCAGTCCAGAGCGAATTCAAATGCTATACTGGACTGAATGTAGAGAACCAAAGTGTATGAACTTTGAAAGCTTTGTTTCTCATAGAAAATCTCTTGAAAAGTTTCTCACAAGAATGCTCGGGTGTTTTAAAATCAAGTTGAGTTCAGTTCTATACTTTTCAGAGAGATGTGAAACTCTATATAAGGAGTTTTGATCTTCTGATCGTTGGAAAACGGTTACATAACTGTCAACCAACGGATCAGAACTTTTGAATTTGAAAAACGTCGATTTTGAAAATCAGAAAACGGTCAAAAGCTCTCGAACAGTCGACTGATCAGAGTTTGAATAATTTTAAACAGTTTTGTACTTATCAGTCGACTGGCAAAAGCTTAAGTCGACTGGTACTTAAAAGTTAAAATTCTTCAAACTGTTTTGACTTATTTTTGGGGGTTTTTAAGAGACACACATTATGAAATTTTGAGAGTGTGTGTGTGTGTGTTGACAAGGCTTTACATCATACTAAGACCCAACACAAATAAAATACAATGTTTATCAAACATTTGAGCTTGAAGTCTTGAGTCTTGAGTCTTGAGTTGAAACTTGATCCTTGTCTTCTTCATCTGTATCTGTTTGAGCTTTGTTTGTTTGTTCAGCTAGAAGTGTCTTTAGTCTCTGCACTGCAATGTCAGCTGTATAATATAGACACATGTTGCATTGTGTTGTGATCATCAAAATCAAGAACCAACATTCTCCCCCTTTTTGATGATGACAACACAATAGCTGATAACAGTTTATAAACAGACATACAAGCTTTGAAAACTCCCCCTATGAAAAACACAATATACATACATAAAATAAAAACTCTGATATACAGAATGTATCAGTCGACTGGAGAATAGATCAGGCGACTGACCAGAACATGCATACATTATATCAAATATCACAGATGCAGCAAGTTTCATAGCTGCAGCACCAGTCGACTGTATTCTTGGGAAAGTCGACTGACCAGAGAGATATTCTGAATACTGAACAGTTGTATCACAGACATAACACAGATAACACAGAACACTCAGATAATAAAGCATAACACACGGAATCAATCTTTCTCTCCCCCTTTGGAATCATCAAAAAGCATAATATAACAAGATATTGCATTAAAAAGAAGGTCTAATTCATAGAACCAAAATGCATTTGAAAAAGAAAGTTGAAGACATTGAAACAAACTGCATTTAACGAAAATTACATAATAATAAAAAGCAGTAGTCTTTAATCATAAAAAATACAAAAAAATCTTCAATCATCATCTTCGTCGGAGTCTTCATCTTCATCTTGAGAAGGAGGAGAAAACTGAGAAGTGAAGAGATGAGTGAGATGGGCTACCTCAGAACCAACATGGTCTATTTTGGAACCAAGGGAAGAAAGATATCTATCGACTGTGACTGAATGATTCATTAGATAAGACACACAGTCGTACATGGTGCGGGGATCATCATAATTGGCTTGAGGGAGAGGAGGATCATCAGAGGTAGAAGGTTGAGGGGCTCTAGGTCTAGACGATGAACCTAATGGAGCTTGTGACATTGGAGGAGATCGAGGGGGTGATTGAGGAGGTGTATCAAGAAGTTTCATTCGTGCCAAACTAGCACGATCGAAACACTCATATCTAGAGACAACATGTGTCTCAGACTCAAGATCAACTTTATAAGCGATAAAGATTTTAGTTAGAAGACCTCCAAAGGGTAAAAAGTGAGTATGATCTTGATTGAGTCTGGAAAAGATAACATGACCCCAATTAACAGCTATTCTACCAAAAATTGCATATATAGCTTTTTGTAATTCAATAGAATATTGGTCATAACTCCCCTTTTTAGGAAGGATGTTATAAGCTAATATTCTACCGATAAGCTTAGCAATTGGTTGTAGATTTCTGCTTGTCATTGGAAGTCGAGAATTTGGTAAAAGATTCTAGATAAAATAGAGGGATTATCTAACACAATGTCATCAAGAGGTGATCCTACATCATCAATACCCAAAATTTCATTAATCCTAGTCGGTGTGAGTTGCATTCTAACATTCTTCACCGATGACCGGATTAGGACTTCCCCATTAGGTCTTTGCACAATTCTCATATTTGTATAAAACAAATAAATGAGTTGGGGATAGTAATTTGGTTGGTTAGATAATGATAGAAAATCATAGAGACTTGAATTTTGAAAAAGTGGAACGAGGTTAAAACGATCTAAGTCATTAAAATTTACAAATCTTCCGGGGAAGATTTGAATGGTGCAAAAGAGGTACCAACGATCAAGTAGATCGGGACTCAAGAGGTATTAGGTGTACTCTTGTGAAGAGGATGTACCCTCGTGAGTGCGTTTAGATCTTTTGGGTGCCATTAGGAGTTTGGAAGGAGACAAGAGATCGAGTTTTACCAAGATGAAAGAGAGAGACAACACCAGCAGTCGACTTGAGATCTGGTCGAATGAGCTTCTTCTACTCTTGCCTTAGGGTTTTGAAATTTGGGGGTGAAATTGAGATCGGTAAAAGTGAGAAAGAGGGGCTGGTAAAGGGTTTTTAACAAAGAATGGACGGCTCAGATGCAAAGAATAGATCTCAACGACTGAGATGAGAAGTCACGGGTGAGAATTTGAGCAGTTTTATCTCAAAAACTGTGATGAAGACTCGCTGAAGACAATTTATCTCGCGACAGTCGACTGGTAGGGGTTATCAGTCGACTGAGTCGAGAAGAGCAAAAAACAAATATATCTACTAATCAGTCGACTGATATATGAACCAGGCGACTGGTTAGATAATAAAAAATGTATATGTTAAAAAATACAGTTCAGTCGACTTATAGACAGTCGACTTAGCAGAAGCCATGTTCAACAAGTATCAATAAAATCACAAATTCCAAGTTCTCTTCTTAACTTAATGAAAGTATCTTCTTTAAGGGGCTTGGTAAATATATCTGCTACTTGTTTATCAGTAGAGATAAAGTCTAAAGATATATCTCCTTTTTAAAACATGATCACGTAGAAAATGATGTCGAATATCAATATGTTTCGTACGTGAATGTTGAATCGGATTTTTAGATAGATTAATTGCACTGGTATTATCACACATAATTGAGGGTTTCTCAAAAGAAATACCATAATCTAACAAGGTTTGTTTCATCCATAAAATTTGTGCACATGCCAAACTTGCAGCGATATATTCAGCTTCCGTGGTAGATAGGGATACGGAGTTTTGCTTTTTACTGCACCAAGATACTAGGGAATGTCCCAAAAAGTGACATGTACTACTAGTACTCTTGCGATCAGTTTTGCTTCCAGCAAAATCGGCATCGCTATAAGACAAAAGTTGAAAATTATCGGTGTGTGGATAAAATAAACCATATTCAGATGTGCCTTTAATATATCTTAAAATTCGTTTCACTGCTTTTAAATGAGACTCTTTAGGACTAGATTGATATCTAGCACACAAACATACGCTGAACATAATATCTGGTCTACTGGCTGTAATATATAAGAGTGAACCAATCATACCTCGATAGAGTTTTTGATCAACACTCTTACCTAATAAGTCTTTGTCAAGAGTAGTAGTAGTAGCCATAGGTGTGGATTTACTACTAGTACTATCCATGTGAAAACGTTTGAGTAATTCCTTTGCATATTTGCCTTGATTGATAAATATGCCATTTGTGGACTGTTTAATTTGCAATCCAAGGAAATAATTGAGTTCACCCATGTGACTCATCTCAAATTCATTTTTCATGGTATTAGCAAATTCTTGACATAGATTATTATTTGTAGAACCAAAGATTATATCATCAACATATATTTGTATGATTAAGATATCATTCTCAACTCTTTTGATAAACAAAGTAGTGTCTACTTTACCTATTTCAAATCATGTTTCTAAAAGAAAAGTTTTTAAACGATCATACCAGGCACGAGGTGCTTGTTTAAGACCGTATAAAGCCTTTTTCAATTTATAAACATGATCTGAAAATTGTTCATGTTCAAAACCTGGTGGTTGTTTAACATAAACATTTTCCTTAATAAACCCATTAAGAAAGGCACTTTTCACATCCATTTGATAAAGTATAATATTCATAAAGCAAGCAAAAGATAATAAAATACGAATAGATTCTAGTCTAGCAACAGGAGCATATGTTTCATCAAAATCTATACCTTCTTCTTGGTTATATCCTTGGGCAACTAATCTAGCCTTGTTCCTTACAACTTGTCCTGATTCATCTAACTTATTCTTGAATACCCATTTGGTACCAATGATAGTCTGATCAGGAGGTCTAGGAACTAAATCCCATACATCATTCCTTATAAATTGGTTTAGTTCATCTTGCATGGCATTCATCCAATATTCATTCTCACAAGCTTCTTGTATATTTTTAGGTTCAAAATCCGACAAGAATGCTGTATGAGAGATCATATTAACATGTGAACGTGTCTGAATACCATGGGAGATGTCACCAATTATTAAGTCATGAGGATGATCTTTAACTTCAACAAATGACTTTGGTAAAGTTGAAGATATCTCAATCGGATCAGTCGACTTGACTTGTTCTTCGGTCGACTGCTTTACGTCAGTCGACTGGGAGATCTTATCAGTCGACTTATCAGACAAATTAGTTTGCTCTAAGGATTTAATCACATTATCTAAAGGTGATAAATCAGTTTCATCATCTTTATTTAATGTTGATGAAGGTAAGGATTCATCGAATGTAACATGCATCGATTCTTCAATAGTCATTGTAGACTTATTGAAAATTCTATATGCTTTACTCCTATTTGAGTATCCCAAAAAGATACCCTCATTAGATCTAGGATCAAATTTGTCTAAATTATCTTTTGTGTTTAGAATAAAACACTTGCAACCAAATGTCTTAAAGTAAGAGACTTTAGGAATTTTATTAAAAAATAACTCGTAACAAGTCTTCTTTAGTTTAGGTCTTAGAAGAATTCTATTCAAAACATAACAAGCTGTAGCAACAGCTTCAGCCCAAAAATGCTTTGGTAGATTGCTTTCAACAAGCATAGTACGTGCGCATTCTTGCAAAGTCCTATTTTTCCTTTCAACCACTCCATTTTGTGGTGAAGCTCTAGGAAATGCAAATGAATGTGTTATACCATTCTTGTTGCAATATTCTGTAAATGTTTCATTTTCAAATTCTCCACCATGATCACTTCTAATAGTGACTATGGTTAGAGATCTTTGATTTTGAATACGTTTACAAAAATGTGCAAATTCTTCAAAAGCATCATTTTTATGTTTTAAAAAGAATGTCCAAGTGAATCTTGAAAAATCATCTACTAAAACAAACACATATCTACTTTTATTTAAAGAAGCAACTCTAGTAGGGCCAAATAAATCCATATGAATTAATTCAAGTGGCCTACTAGTAGAGATTACGTCTTTTGTTTTAAAAGTGGATTTGATTTGCTTTCCTAGTTGACATGCATCACATAACTTATCCTTTTTAAAGGATAGTTTTGACAGTCCTTTAACTAGGTTATATTTAGATAATTTAGAGAGATTTTTCATGTTCACATGTTCAAATCTTCTATGCCATAACCAAGATTCATTGTTAGAAGCTATTAAACAAAAATCATTTGAAAAATCAATTGCATTCAAACACAATTCATAAATATTATTTTTACGAAAACCTTGAAAAACAATATTTTGCATAGTAGAATCATAAATTAAGCATGCATCTTTTTCAAAAACTATTTTATAACCTTTATCACACAATTGACTAATACTTAAGAGATTATGCTTTAAACCATTAACTAATAGCACATTTTCTATAATAGGATTAGATATTTTACCGACCATGCCAATACCAATGACTTTGCCTTTGTTGTTATCTCCAAAGGTGACGGTTCCTCCATCTATACTTTGAATAGTGGATAGTAGGTTGGCATGCCCTGTCATGTATTTTGAACATCCGCTGTCTAATATCCAGCGTTCTTTCTTGGGTACCTATAAAAAATTTACGATAAATATGGTACCCTTTTTATTGGGTCCAAAACACATTAGTTTGGGAAAAACCAAACCCATTAAGAGTTTGATCTTCCTCCATAAGCAGGAATATAATAGGTAGAATTACACACATTCAGCATATAAGAATTGATATAAGCAATTCTATCATTCTGATTAAGATTGACTGGAACCCATACTAGTTTGTTCTGTCCAGTCGACTTACCAGTGTTTCTCAGTCGACTGTTGGTATATATCAGTCGACTGGTAGATGCACTAGGTCGACTTATAAGAGGTTTTGATCTCGTGGAATAAGATCCACTTTCTCTGGACAGACGACTGGTTGTATGGTTCAGTCGACTTAACCGAATGTTAGTATTTCTTTTATCACTGAATTGAACAACCTTTGGTTTTGCAAAGAAATCATATAACTTGTGTGTAACACTAGAAATAGATGCTGACTTATTCTTACTAGTGTTTAAAGCAGGAGATTCTTTTATAGAAGATTTCTTAAAACCAAGTCCAAATTTTTGACTAGATATAACTTGATGATGAAGCATATCATTTAAATTCTCTTTGCCTCTGTTAAACTTAGACACATTCTTTGAAATCTCTTCATAATTCTTTTTGAGAGTTTCAAGATCAGTATCTAAATTTGCAATGCGAGAATTTAAGGATTTTACTTCCTTATCAAGGTTAAGATTTTCTTGATTAAGTGTTTGATTCACTTTCTCAAGATTCTTAACTCTAATCTTTTCTTTCTTTAATTCCTAGGAATATTTCATTAAACGCATCAAGAAGATCTTCGGAATCATAATCATTACTTACATGTTCTTGTTGTGCAGTCATAAAACATACATTTGCCACTTCGTTATTTTCATCCGTTTCTTCTTCGGAAGATGAATCACTATCATTCCATGTGGCTTGATAGGCCTTTTTGTTCTTGGCAAATTTGTTCTTTGGATATTTGTCCTTCTTGAAGTTGGATGATTTTTCCCTTGTTCTTTGCATTTTCTAAGGGACAATCCTTCTTCATGTGACCTATTTTATTGCACCTGAAACATGTAGGAGGGTCATTAGAATCTTTAATCTTAGAATGAAACTTACCCTTCTTTAAGAACTTCTTGAATTTCCGAGTGAACATTGCTATTTCTTCTTCATCTTCTTCCTCATCTTCTGAGTCAGTCATGGCTTTAAAAGCCAATGATTTTTTCTTTGCTTGGTGTGATTCAGTATCTTTCTTTCGATCTTCAAGTTGGACCTCATATGCCATGAGATTACCAACAAGGTTCTCGAGAGTAAGTGTTGACAAGTCATTCGCCTCCTCTATTGCTGTGGTTTTCTTCTCCCATTCTGGAGTGAGTGCTCGTAGAACTTTTCTGACCATCTCTGCTTGGGTATAAGTCTTTCCAAGCGCCACAAGAGAGTTGGTGATGTCTGTGAATCTTGTAATCATCTCAGACACAGTCTCATTGTCCTTCATTCTGAACATCTCAAACCTGTGGACAAGAACAGAAATTTTAGACTCTTTTACTTTATTCGTTCCTTCATGTGTTACCTCGAGTGTATGCCAAATTTGATATGCGTTGTAGCATTGGATACACGGTTGAATTCTTCCTTTGTTAGTGCACAAAATAGAGCATTCATTGCTTTGGCATTGTTCATAGTCTGACTCTTTTGATCATCATTCCATTGTGCATATGGAATGGTAGGGGCAGTATATTCCGTCTCTGTCATTTGCCATATCTCATAGTTGATTGATTGGAGATAGATTCGCATTCGGCACTTCCAATAATTGTAGTTCGTTCCATCAAATAGTGGTGGCCGTTGTGTAGATTGGCCTTCATGGTACTGATTTGTATTTGAAGTAGTTGCCATAGCCTGTAACCTTGCTCTGATACCAAGTGTAGGATCCTGTAGGCTAAGCAACAAACACTAGAGGGGGGGTGAATAGTGTTTATCAAAAATAAATTGCGGAATAAATAATTTCTCTCGGCACAGTCGACTTAGTGGTGAACCAGTCGACTGATATAACCAAAAAAAAAGGAAATTTAAACTCTCGAAGCAGTCGACTTATAGATAAGGCAGGCGACTGATGAGACAAGGAGAATAACTAATACGAGACTGATCAGTCGACTGATACGAAGCTGAGTCGACTGTCCAGACAAGTTTTGCAGAACTTAATTAAGCAAAAGTAAATGCAACCACAAGATAATCAAACACAGAGTACACAAGATATATCCTGGTTCGGTCCTCCCGACCTACATCCAGTCCCCAAGCAACCCACTTGAAATTTCCACTATTCTTGAAAAGATTACAAGAATACCCTACGGCGTTATGACAACAACCTTGTCTAACCCGTAGTCCTTTCTCTCAACCAGAGAAAGCAGACCCACTCTACAACCAAGAGTGAAACGACACCGACTCTTCAACCAAGAGTCAACAACCACTCTCCAACCGAGAGCAAAAGTACAAGAAGAATTTTTACAATCAACCTATAGCCTTGTTAGTGTATGTGTTGATGCACGAGGCTAAATCACAAGGTTGACTTCTATACTCAGTCCAGAGCGAATTCAAATGCTATACTGGACTGAATGTAGAGAACCAAAGTGTATGAACTTTGAAAGCTTTGTTTCTCACAGAAAATCTCTTGAAAAGTTTCTCACAAGAATGCTCGGGTGTTTTAAAATCAAGTTGAGTTCAGTTCTATACTTTTCAGAGAGATGTGAAACTCTATATAAGGAGTTTTGATCTTCTGATCGTTGGAAAACGGTTACATAACTGTCAACCAACGGATTAGAACTTTTGAATTTGAAAAACGTCGATTTTGAAAATCAGAAAACGGTCAAAAGCTCTCGAACAGTCGACTGGGTTGCCATATGAGTCGACTGATCAGAGTTTGAATAATTTTAAACAGTTTTGTACTTATCAGTCGACTGGCAAAAGCTTAAGTCGACTGGTACTTAAAAGTTAAAATTCTTCAAACTGTTTTGACTTATTTTTGGGGGTTTTTAAGAGACACACATTATGAAATTTTGAGAGTGTGTGTGTGTGTGTTGACAAGGCTTTACATCATACTAAGACTCAACACAAATAAAATACAATGTTTATCAAACATTTGAGCTTGAAGTCTTGAGTCTTGAGTCTTGAGTTGAAACTTGATCCTTGTCTTCTTCATCTGTATTTCTGAACCCAACCTGCGGACCCATTTGGCTTAAAAACATTTGGATTTTGTGGGTGATTTTGGGTTTGTGAACCCCGAACCCAACCCGAACCCATATTTCTCTCTTTTTTTAACCCGTGAGCATTTGCTCGGGATCTTTGGACCTGGATTTTCGATTATTGCGAATCTTTTGGAGTTGTGCCGTTCTCGGCGGAGTTCTCCTTTTTATATCAAGGTAGATGCACTAGTGTGCTTGGGTTTGATAATCTCTTTTAGAGTTTGAGTCGTCTTTTGAGCTTGAATTTGTACGGTCTCAGGGGACTCCGCGGTGCTAGTAGACTTAGTTGGTTGGTGATGTATTTTCTTTTATTGGTGGTGAACATGGCGGCCACCAAGTGTATGTGAAATTGTTCACCCCATCACGCCCACCAAGTGTTTGTGAAATTGTTCACCTCATCATGCCCACCAAGTATTTGCGAGATTGTTCACCTCATCACGCCCACCAAGTGTTTGCGAGATTGTTCACCTCATCATGCCCATTGGGAGTTTGTGAAATTGTTTGACCCATCACGATGGCTTCTTTCCTTGGCCGAGCATTGTGACGTTCGCCCGCTTTGCTGGTTGACTGCCTTGTTACTAAAACCCTGTTCTTATTGATCCTGGTAGAGTGTGATCCGACCGTTAGATCATGTGGGTGGCTAGGATATCGCCATACGACAATTTGGTCTTGAAGGCTTTATAAATAGGAGGGGATTTCACCCCCCCTCTCCCTCATTTACCCCATTAGTTCTCTCTTTACAAAATTTTGAGAGCTTCTCTCTCTAGAAGTTATGGTGTTTCATCGGCAAGGCTGGTGGTTCATCTGGTGTTCGACGGTGGTGCTAGTTTCTGGATGTTAGGGCCTGCTACACCTTACTCTTGCCAGGTCCTGAAGTTAGGGCATGCTACACCATGTCTGATAAATACTATTTCTTTCTTTCCGTACGATGCCTTCTTCGCGGGGCTTCGCTTGCCCCTTCACCCCTTTGTTAGTATTATTTATTGTTATTTTTGTTATTATTATTATTATTATTATTATTATTATTATTATTATTATTATTGTCACTATTATTATTGATAGTATTTTTATTCTTATTGTTATGATTATTATTAATTGTTATTATTATTATTATTATTATTATTTTCATGGTTATTATTATTATTCTTATTGTTATTGTGATTAATTAGTATTACTATTATTATTATTTCTATTGCTATATTATTATTGTTGTTGTTACTATTATGATTATGATTATTTTATTTTATAAACCATATGATACTAATTGTTTCCCCCCTATTTTCCTATTTTAGATTTTAATGTATTTTTTTTTTGATTATTGTATCTGGATTCTTTCTATTAGATTATAATTTTGCTTTTCTTGGGTCATTTATTTTCTTTTGATCATTCTGTTATCTTTTCTTCTATTTTTGGCTCATTGCAAATTTTGCTATTCATAATTTGAGTTTGAGTTGTTCCGCTATATGTTTATCCCATTGTTTTATGCTTGTTCATCTCTTTTTGGAGCCTAAATCTATACCCTAAACCCATTAACCCGTAACCCAAAACCCCAATTCCTTATTCCCTATAAATACCCTATTATTTAACCCAAATATATCCCGCTCTTTCTCCGCCGCTTTCTCTCCCCTACCCCGACTATCTCTTTCCTTCTCTGTTTTTCCATCGAACCCACAGCCGACTGCAGCCCCGTCGTTCCCCCCGTTCACTCTGACCACCACCTTCGACCCCTCTCCTCATCCCCGTAGTCATCCCGTCGTCACCTCCGACCATCCCCATCACCATCTCTCCCCCCGTCGTCTTCACTCCCGCTCAAATCCATTGCCGCCTCCCACTCAAAACCCATCACCGCTCCTCCACTCCTCGCCGTCATCTTGTCTTCGACTCTCCGTTCACCATGCAACCACTGCAGACCCTCCCACCTTGTCATTGTCGCCATCCAAGTCCGAGCCCCCGCTGTTTTTGCCTCCCCTATTTTCAGAGCGAAACAGAGCTCGCTTGATGCCACCATTCTTGGTCGCTGCGTCGCTTGCCGACAGCCAGCGTCCCCTCTTGTCGTCGCCACCCTCGCCTCCCTGTGGGTGTCCCCAGTCATTGCCGTTGTCGTCGTACCCCCTTCCGTCATCTCTCTCTCTGTTGCGTTGGGGAAGAAGAGGCACAATGGGTTTGCTGTGTTTGCTGTTGTGGAGTAGAAGATCCAATCTTGCTGTTTGCTGTTGGTGTGAAGAGAAGGGTAGTTGCTGAGTTGCTGTTTTGGAGTGTTGCTGTGTGTGTTTTGCACGTAGCTCGCACGTATTCGTGGTTCGTCGCCCGGGATCCGAATCCCGTTATTCTAAAATATTCGAAATTAACCGTCTAACAGGAAAGTCTTTTCTTGAACTAGTATTTCGTTTTGTTCAAGATCCCTTCATCTCTGCAAGTAGATCCAGTCCTTTTTTTTATCATACTGTTATTTGAAATTCTGTTAAGTCTATTGAGGGTTCACATGAGCTAACCCGAGATATTCTTAACATCGTGCCGCTATCTTTGATCTAAAACCTAGTCCCCCTTGTACATTACATATGCACATTTACATGAAAAATAACTTGATCCATGTTGTAAACCCGTTTGGTGAATTGGACATGATAGGTTGAATGTGATTAAACGAATTGATTACCATGCCTGTGAAATTGCATCTTAGAACTGGAATTATGCATGTTAAACACCTAAGAACACTTTGATTATTAATTTGCATTAAATATATGGTTGTATGATTTCACTGTTGCCTATTCATATCAAAATAAATTCTGGACTGCTGTGTGTTTCTTTTTAAATCAGATTTTCAACCATGTTACTGTTATATTTTAAAATAACTTTCTGAACATAAAATTTATCCCTAGATGTCTAGTTTACTACCCTTTTACGGATTTGAATTCCGATGTGTAATATGTTAGATATCATCATTTTAGTACAGCTGTGTCAGAATTTCCAGATTCACAAATGCATGTGTACCGTGCTGTTTCATAATTTATTTGAGTATGTTAATAGAAAAATAAAATCTAAAATAAATCTATCTGAGACTAGATATGTGTAGGAATGACCCTGAATTTTTATAGATTTATTTGAAGAGTTCTCTGACCTAAAAAAAATAGGTGAACACAATTTATAACTTGCTGCTTGGACATAAAATCTGAAAAGAATAGAGTTTTCACCATAGTTTCTATAGCTTTTAAATGTCATATATATATTTGCTGAAACCGCAGAGAGTCTACTTTCTAGAATTTCCGACGGATCCAGATTTGTTTTTTTGTAATGGCGTTAATTTATATTTTGGTACAACAACGTCATGCTGTCCAGATTTTATGAATTGTGTTGATTTAATATATATGCATCTTGCTTTACTTGATATGAGTAGAATTAGTCACACTTAGCATGATACAATCTTGACACCTTCTTACAAGCTCACATAGGATGAAAATAAATTATTAACAAGCGGGGGTATTATGGGTTGACTTGGTAGTGAACAATCGGAAACTGTACTCGGTAGGGGTCCCTCACCAGCTAATTCTCGAAAAATCCCGAACATCCTGTACATCCCGTAAATTCCCGATTACTGGGACGAGTATACGAACTGTGAATTCACCATCAGTTTAAAGCGTACATTGTGTGTTTGCGCCGAATCTGTAGAATGAGACGCAGTAGTACATGCACTAGATAGATTAATAAAATTATTAATAGCCTGCATTTGACATCTCATGCCTGCTCCCGTATAGAACTCATCTTGACATCACACATTACATGTGTGATTAACTGTAGACCTTTGATATTATTGCCTGCCTTTGCTTTGCTATTTGACTTTGATCCTGTCCCATTTCCTTGATATACATGCTTCCTTTACCCTCTGTTTTTCTCTACTTGCTGTCCATAACTTTCTCTAAGGACACTATTTTCTCTATTTTTTGATCAAGAGTTTACAGGTACCGAAGGAGCAATATCAGAAGAAATTGGTGAGCAAACTCTCTGAAGATAGGAGCTGGACTATTACACTACTATAGCTATCTCTTGTTCTTTGCTTATTTTATTGTTTTTTATCATACTTTGTATTTATGACCTGAAGTTTGTTTTATTCCCAGATGTTGGATTATTGTTTGGTGAATTTATTTCATGATTATTTTGGAGTTTATTCATTGTTTATGCGGTTACATTTCTCTTGTGTGGTTGTATTCTCTTGTATATTGTTGAGTTAATCTGTTACAGCTTATGGATGATGTATAATCATTTGCTGGGCCTTCGTTACGTGCTCATATTCCCGTATTTTGGGAAGCAGGGCGTGATAGGTTTTTAGTGGTATCAGAGCCCAAGGTTGGATAATATATTAGTCAAAACACGACTAACTTTATGAAGGTTTAACTTTGATTGATATATTAGTCAAGTTTGGCTCAAGTCAGTTTAACTCAATAATATGCACGCCACGTTGATCACATAAACACGTAATAACCAACGTATGTCTGGGTACTCTCCAACTGGATGGTTTTGCAGACAATGACTCGTGAAGATTCTTTGACTCCTCCGCCCAGGGCTGAAACATCAGAGAATGTCGCCATTCTCCAGGCGATGCAACGAATGATGGAGCTACAACGAAAACACAATGAGATGATGAGAGCTAGTCTGGAAAGTGCCCAGGAGAACGCACAGCTCACTCGACTGAGTATATTTGTGCACCAGCATCACGCCCTTGCTATCATGAGGCAGACCCATAGAAGGAAGGGCCCGACATGTAACTATTGTTGCAAGATTGGTCATGTACGTAGGGATTGCTGGAAAGCCAACTGTCGATGTCTTGCATGCGGAACGAATGACCATAAGGTTCGGGACTGCCCAAAGAGCAGGAGAAGTGCACCAACTGGAGGATCAACTCCCAGTGGAGGACAGGATGGAGAATGTGATCAGCCCCACAACCAGATTGCAGAGGAAGCAGAGACTGCCGAAGGTGCGATTGCAAGTATTTTGTTATTTTGTCGCATTCCAGTTCTTGCATCATTTATTCTTCTATACTTGCATCCATCATATTTTGTCAATTCAATATTGAGTATCGTGCTAGATATTTCTTCCCTGCCATATTCTGTTCAACTTCGGTTATGCCCTCTCGTTCCTCTTCCTTCATATTCAATTCTTTCATTCCTTATTTCCTTCTGTCCTTTACAGTCATCCTCTTCTTTGACTCTTTATTGGCAATAAATACATTCTTCTCCTATCTATATTCTCTTTATAATTTTTCCCGAATATTTTCTGTATTTCGATTATCATTCGTATATTCATTTTGGACCTTCTATTAAGATGTTTTCTCTCTTTCTTCCCGTCTCGACCTGTGTCGCTCTCCTTCCCGTCTCAACCCCGATGCCCCGCTCTTCCACACTCCTCTGTTTTGGTGAAGAAACAGAGCATCGAGTCCCCTGGCCGACGATTGCCGGTTCGTCGCTCCTCACTATGAGCATCACCGTCGTCCATCGCTATGCCAGTCGTCGCAGTCGCCGCAGTCCCCACCGCTGCTCTTCTTCCTCTCTCGTTGCCGTGTTTGCTGTTCGGCGAGAGAGGTATTCATTTCGTCGTTTGGTGTTTTGGTGTAATGGATCGGTGGTTGGGCTTGCTGTGGTTGTTGTTTTGTGTGTGTGTTTGCACGGGCTCGCACGTATTTTTGTGTTCATGGTTCGTCGTCCGGGATTCTCATCCCGTTATTCTATATATTCGAATCTACTAATTAAAAGGCAAGTCTCTTCTTGAACTAGTTTATTTGTTTTGTTCAAGATTTCTTTGATCTCTGCAAGTAGATCTAGTATTTGAAATTCCGCTAAGTTTATTGAGGGTTTACACGATCTAACCCGATATATTCTTAACATCGTGCCTACATCTTTGATCTAAAATCTAGTCCCTCTTGAATTTTGCATATGTACAATTACGTGAAAAATAACTAGATCCATACTAAAGAATTGTTGATGAATTATATACATTAGATTGAATTTGATTTGATGAATTGATTACCATGCTTGTGAAATTGCATCTTAAAACTGGAATTATGCATGTTAAACATCTAGTATCACTTTGATTATTAAGTAGCATGAACTATATGGTTGTATGATCAAATTGTCGCCTATTCATATCAAAATAAATTCTGGACTACTGTTTGTTCCTTTTGTATCAGATTTTCGACCATGTTGCTGTTGTATTTTGAAATAATTTTCTGAACATGAATTATAGCCCCATGAATCTATTTTCAATAACTTTTAACGGATTTAAATTCCGAGTTATACTCTGTTAGATATCAGTATTTTTGTACAGTTGTGTCAGAATTTCCAGATTCACAAATTCATGCATATCTTTCTGTTTCATAATCAAATTGAATATGTTAACAGTAAAATAAAAATGTGAAATAAATTTGGCTGAGACTAGACATGTGTAGGAACTACCCTGAATTTTTGTAGATTTAATTGATTATTTTTCTGTTCTGTTCCATATGTGTTTACACAATTTACAACTTGCTGCCTGAACCTAAAATCTAAAAGAACAGAGTTTTCACCCTAGTTTCTGTAACTTTATATGTCATATATATATTTGCTGGAACCGGCAGAGAGTCTATTTTCTAGAATTTCTGACGGATTCAGATTTTCTTTTTTGTAGTAGTGGTAATCTGTGTTTTTGTACAGCAATGTCATGATGTCCAGATTGTGTAATTTGCGTATAATTAATATGTTTGCTTATTGATTTATCTATAACGAGTAGAATTAGTTGCACCTAGCATCATACAACATTGAAACATTCTTGCATGCTCACATAGGATGAAAATAAACTATTAACAAGCCGGGGTATTATGGGATGACTTGGTAAGGAACGATCGAAAATGTACTCGCGGTAAAGGCCTTCTTGCTTTCTTGATTTATTACTTGGAAGGTGGAGAATTGCTTGTCATTGTGTGATCACATTGTCATGATAACTTGTCATCTTGTTACCGAGTACACGATTCGTGAATTCACCATCAGTCTAAAATGCCCACTATGTGCTTGTGCTAAAACTGTGCTATGGAACATATGGGATGCAGTAGTACGTGCACTAGATAGATTAATAAAATGATTAATAACCTGCATTTGACACTTCATGATTGCTTCTGTATATCATCATCAAGATAGAATTTAAAATGACATCATTCATTACATGCATGATTAAATATAGATCTTTGATATTATTGCCTATCTTTGCTTTTGTCATTGACTTTGATCCCGTCCCTTTTCTTTGATATATCATGTTCCTATTATTATTTATTTTCCTCTACTTGCTGTCCACCACTTGCTCTAAAGACATTATTTTCTTTCTTTTTAGATCAAGAATTTGCAGGTACTGGAGGATCTATACCAGCAGGAATTGGTGAGCAACGATTCTAGAAGATGGAACTAAAGATTGAGCTGCTTAGTTTATTTTGTTGCTAGTTTTATTTCTTTGATCATTGTCTGGATATTATACTTTGTTTTGGGCTTATGTTCCCCGTCATTTATTTTTATTTCCCAGATGTTGGATATTGTGTTGGATATTATTTGGATTATTTCATTATTATTGAAGTTTATCTTTGATTCATGTGAATATATCTTTCTTGCATGGTTGTGTTATTGTTCATATTGCTAAGTTAGTCTGGTACATCTTATGGATGGTATTTACATCATTCGTTGGGCCTACGTTACGAACTCGTATTCCGTATTATGGGAAGTGGGGCATGACAGACCTCGATAGCACAGGTGATACCTTGACAACCTGGCGAACCCTAGAGTGGCGTGTTTGCTTCGTTGAGTTTATTCTTGGTTGGTGGAGAATCACGCGCCTTATGTGCCGGCCAGCAATCTCAATCCATGGGATCAACGTTTTCTGTCAAAGATGCTGGCGGTTAAGAAAAAGCGGTGGCCATCAGGTGACCCACAAGGAGGCTCGTATCTCTTAGGAACAACGTCTCTCGTCCATGAAGTTGAAGGGACGGCTTGTAGATCGAATTGTATGATTCATAATTTTGTACTTGTAGATATCTGTAGCACTACTAGATTTAAACATATAGGTTTGTGATAGTTCTCTAATTCTTGATAAAATTTCTTTGCGTGCTTGAAACTTGTGGTGCACCTTGTTGTCGATATTGATAAACCATCGATTGAATTCTTTGTGGCTAAAAAATAGGGCTTCAAGTCTGTTGTGTATAGCTAACGAACTGTCGACAATGCGTAACAGAGTTGAACGTAGATCCTGCCATTTGATTTGGCATGTCTGGGGAGTCAGCTCTGATTCCAGCGTTAGGATTAAACCTTTTGCATGAAGTTATGGGGTTGTTGGTAAGATTCGCCCTGAGCGAAAAGCACTGAGCGAGACGTTGAAGCCATTGTTCTGAGTCAACGAGTCACTGATGAAGCTTGAGTGGTGATCAGAGCATTGAACTCGTTGTTTTAGGCCAACGAGTTATTATTGGAGTTGAACGGAGAGCAGAGCGTTGAAATTATTGTTTGGAGCCAACAAAGTGTTTGACCAGGCTTGTATACTTGTAGTGACGCTGGATCTAAATGCATAGAATTGCGATAGTCCTGCGATTTGAAGAATTCTTTTTACATGCTTGATCCTTGCTGTCAAGATCGATGTGCCATCGACTGGGTTCTTTGTAGCTAAATAAAAGGGTCTCAGGTCTGTTGCGTATAGCTAACGAACCGTCGATGGTGTGTGATGGAGTTTATTACTTCTCCGCCTTGAACTCAGCTAGTTGTAGGAGCAACTCTGAGGGAGAGTCGTATTCGAAACTTGCTGTATGGGTCCTCCGACAAATTTGGGAGTCACATCGAGTGGTGAGTTGGACACTAAGTTTTGCTTTTATAAGTGATACTGGAGTAACTGCGATCCACGATTTTGGAACTCCTAATTTGTCTTCAAGGAATTTAACTAGTTTCAGGAACAGGTCGAAGGCGAGTTGAAATCTGAACATGCTTAATTGCAGGTTGCTAAAGTAACTCCGAGCCATGGGTATGGATTCTGAATTTGTTAGTTTATGTATTAACAGGTTGCAGGAGCAGATCGAATGGCGAAGTGCACTCTGAACTTGCTTCTTTGCAAATTGCTATAGTATCTTCGAGCTACGGTTATGGACTCCGAACCAGTCGTGGAGATGCTAACAGATTGCAGGAGAAGATCGAATGGTGAAGCAAACTCTGAACTTGCTTTATTGGAAATTGCTACAGTAACTTTGAACCGCGGGTATGGACTCCGAATCCGTCTAATGGAAAGCTTGTAACGAGCTTTTAGTGCCGCTCGAGGTGTAAGTTTGGCGTTTAGCTCTTTGTTTGATTTAATGAAATTGAACAAGATGTTTAAGAATAAACTAGCTAATTTTATTGAGTAATTGTAACCCCCATTTCCGCCAATAAGTATTTTCCGTGTATTTTCAATAATTTGATTTTTATAAATTTATTTTGTGCTAAATTCTGTTTGGATCTTTCATTAAAGTATTTTCTAATAAAAAAAATTATTCATTTCGAATAATGGTGTATTTTGATCTTATTTTCCAAATCTTATTGATCGACTATTTATATTTTAGTCTAAATCAAATATATTATTATTATTGGATTATTTTAATCTTATTATTATTGTTATTAATTTAATTGCGGTTATTATCTTTATTATTGTTATTATTATTATTATTGGTATTGTTATTAATATTAATATTTTGTTACTGTTATTATTGTTGTAACTATTAGTATTATTGTTATTATTTTCATTATTATTCTTATTATTATTTTTGTAAAGCTCGAACATACTTATTTATTCTTACTTTATTAGTTGATTTAATGTAATATTTAAGTATATTTTATAAACCCTATAGCCCATTTTGTTTTTGGATTTAAACCCATACCCAATTCCTCTTATTGGATCCGACCCAATAGCCAAAAACCCAATATCTCAATATCTCCTATAAATACACCACTAAAACCTATTCTACCCTAACCCTAACCTAACCTAATCAACCCTTGACGCCACTCCTGTTCACCCCTAACCTCTTTCTCTCTCTATTTCTCCTCTACCACAACCCACTTCGAACCCAGTCCTTGCCATCCCCTAGCCCTGCCTTCGTCTTCCTATTCCTCATCTCCACACCGAAACCCAAAGTCTTCACTACCCATCATCGCCTTCTTACCACTGGAGTCCCGACCACCCATCGCCTCAGCATCCTCGCCAATCCTCACTTCCTCGTCTAACCGCCATTGCCGCCATGTACCTCGATGCCGCACCTCCAGTCTCCTGAGCGCCATCAGTGGAGCTCAACCCCGTCGCCACCCCAGTACCATCGACCACCATCCCTGTGCCTCCTCATCGCCGAAGAACCCATCGTCTTCATCCCGAAGCTTTGATCACCTTGCCTCATCGTCGTCCCCCACCGCTCGAAACCACCGCATTCACCACAACAACTACCCATTGCCTCTGTCGCCCTCCATCATACTCCACCTCCGCTGCAGTTCAACACCATCGCCCGCCATAGCCCTTCCTCCTCTTCCTCTGTTTCCTGCCCAAAATAGAGCAGCCAAATCCCCGCTCAGTCCCTCATTTCCTGATGGACGACAGCCCTTACCACCACCTGTCGACCTCCAATCGATGCCCTCCTGTCGCGTCGCCGTCAAGCCGCGCACCACCGCCGTCGGAGTCGAGCTAGAGCCGAAGCCATTGATGGTTGCTGCTGATTCTTGATCATCGAATCTGGGCCATCCGATCGACCCGATCTTGATGATCTCACCTTGATGATCGCTATTTGCTATTTGTGAAGAGGGAGGGATTGATCTTGTGTTTGGTGTTTTGATCTTTCTATTGGTGTTGTGGATCCGATAAGGTGTTTGTCGTTTTGTGTGAGCGTTGCTCTTAGTTTGCACGTGTTTCGTGTTCGTGGATTCGTTGCTTTGGGATCCTTATCCCGTTATTCTTGGTATTTGTTTTCATCATCTATAAGGAATGTCATTGTCCTATTGAATTGTACATAGTATCAAATTCAAGTTTTATTGAAATTCTTGCAAGTAGATCTTATTTGTTATCATATCGTTGTATTGATTATCTTCGTTGGGTCTATTGAGGGTTTACACGATCTAACCCCAATATTATTGACATCGTGCGACTTTTGACTCCAAAGATTGAATCTTTCATGCATTTATGTAGAATTGATAATAGGGTTACACATATAGTCACGACACAATGAATTGATTGTAGAAATAATTGCTAGGTTTATGTTTGATTGGTTGATTGTTGTTTGGATGTTGTTAGAATTGTGTATGTGTGTGTTTTTAATTGTATTTATCATGCTATTACACTTTTCATGTTGATTACATAATTTATTGACTATAGAATTGATACCCATTATGTTAATTAACTTATTTCATGAAAATACCCTAAAACCTGTATCTTGCTTGCTGGCTGTATGTTGACTACTATTTTCGCCTAAGTAAATGATATTATAATGAATTACTTTCTGAACAAGAATTGTAGCATTTTCTTTCTAGTTTCCAGAACATATCAAATTTCTAAATTCCGAGTTGTGTAGCAAAAGTTATGCCCGTTTTACTACAGCTGTATTTTTACTTTCAGATTTTCAGATTCTTGTATCTTGCATGCTTAAACAGTAAAAAGGCTGATCAAATGATAAAATTTTACTCTGATAATTTTCAGGTTGTTAGTAATCATGTTTAGGAGTCTAGAAAATATTTTTAATAAATTTATTATTGAGTTTTTGCGGATTTTAAAAATAAAATAACATGATATCGAGATCCTGCCTGAACATGAAATCTGTAAAGAACAATGTGTTTGACCTAGTTACCTTTGTCGGATTTTGAACTTTTAATATGCGTTGGAGCCGTGTGGAAGTCTAGTTTCTAGAACTTCTGACAGATTCAATTTTTGAGTTCTGAAACAGAGGAAAACTACATTTTTGTACATACCACTCTTACTTTCCAGAATTTTATATTCTAGTTTTAATAGTTTAATTATTCCTATATCGTAGTATTGCATGAATCGAAGTATGTTGCATTGCATGATCCTAATTAATTATTGGCATCATTCTAATTGTCCTATCTATGTTATCATTCTATTGTTCCCCCATTGTTACTATTATCCATATAATGTCTCATATTTGCATATTGTATGGTATTGTTGCATTGATAAAATCGTTAACAAGCCAGGGTTTAAGGGTTGACCTAAGTAGTGGACAATATAGAGACTGTACTCGGAAGGGAGCTCGTGGTTCCCTACAATTACTGGATGGCTGAATGACTGAATAACTGAATAATTGGATAACTGCATATTGTTCCATGGATATTGATACTGAATAACTGAATGACTGAATAACTGAATATTGAAGAGCATTGTTTACATCGTTCCCGAGTACATGAACTATAAAATCCACCACTAAGTCTAAACGCAACTTGTTTGTATGTAGCAACCATGTGGTAAATAAATGGGACGCATGAAGTCTACATTAGTTAGGATTAAAATGATTAATAGACTTAAGGATTGACACCATATCGACATTCATATTGTTCATTATTGTTTTATTGATATCGAATATTGGCTAAGTGTTATTTGTTATTGATCATTGAATATTGTTATCGAATATTGAATCATTGGTTATAGTCATTGCATCGATTATCATGATATTGATTATTGCTATCATGCCATGTTATTGATTTTTATTGATCTATTGAATTCATTGTTGTACCGTTACTCCATTATTCTTTGCTTTTTCTACTTGCTATCCACGACTTGCTCTAAGGACAAATTTTCTTCTCTTTTTATATAAAGTGTTTACAGGTGTTGATGGAGAATTTCCTGATGGATTAGGAGAACAACATTAGTGAAGGAATTGATAGCATCACGACTTAATAAATTGTTGTTTTGCCATGAAGATTTAATTATTGAACTATTGCTATTTCATTGTATTGTGGGCTTTTGACACGAATATTGCTATTATTTGTTTCCAGATGTTGAATTATTATTGTATTTGGATATTTCATATTGTTTATTCCAAGTATTATTGTTCATAAGATTATTATTATTGCCTGTGTAATTGTTCTGTATTGATTATATTGTTGAGTTGATCGGATAAACAGCTTATGGGTGATATTAGTCATTCGCTGGGCCAATGTCATGTACTCGTATTCTGTATTTTTAGGAAGCAGGGCGTGACTGTAATAAACTAAGGGGCTGTTCTAATGGTTGACCCTTATTACATGCATGACCGTTAGTGAAAGCGGTCTTTATTGAAAGGAAAAATAAATGGCTGCTCTAGTGGCTAGCCATTATTACAAGTTTTAAAAATTCTACTGTTAAAAGAGGGCATTTTAAACGCTCTTATCGTACTCCATGAGGTGTTGCTCATTCCGAGTCCCTGCTATCATATCCTAGCCCCCCTGGATCTTCAAGTTGGTAAGCCGAAAGGCGAACTACTTGGTAGACATTGCCTGGTGTAATCCCTATTTTCCGCAAATACGTACTTTCTGAGTATTTTTCTGTATTTTGAGATTTATAAAATTGTTATTGTCAAATTCGTTTTGAGTTCTTAGTTAAAACATTTTCTTAAACATTAATTATAATTATTTTGAATAAACTTTGTTTTCATTTCTACTTGATCAACTATTTGCATTTTAACCCTCAAATATATTGTTACTGTTGGGACTAAGTCCATAAATTCCTATTTTTATATACTGTCATTATTTTGATAATTGCTATTGTCGGTATTGGTATTATTTATTGCTATTTTGATATTACTAGTATTATTATTTTGTTGACATGATTATTTTAGTGTTCATATGGCTGTGGTGATTATTCTTATTGATTATTAAAACAGATCCCTTCTTATTTGATAATTGTGTTTATAATTATCTCAAATAATTTATGTAACACAAATTATATTTTTATCACATATCTTATTCCCTACATTTGGATTTATGTTGATCAATTGTATTATTATACAATGTATTTTATCTTATTGGATCTATACCCAAATACCCAATATCCTACTTTTTCCCTATAAATACCCTAATCTCTTTTATTAAAACCCTAATCTATTATTAATCTCCTAAACCTAGCCGTCATTAACCCTAACCCCTGTTTACTGTGAAGTCCCCGTCTACTGTGCATCCTTCTCCTTCTCCCCGTTTCCGCCTCCAACCGAAACCGTCACCCCTCCCGTCGCCATCTCTTCCCATCCTTCCACCTTCATCATCGCCCTCATCGTCACCCTCTCCTCGTCATCTTCAACCCATCGTTTCCCCCCGATCACCCCCTTCCTCCGCCGCTCGAACCTAACTCCACCGAGCCGCCATTAACCCATCTCTTTGTCATCGCCATCCATTGCCATTACCCATCATCGCCTCGTCTTCACCCTCTCCGTGCACCCCGCAACCTCTAGAGAACCCCCCATCATTCTCGTCATCGTCGTTCAAGCCGTGAACAGTCCATTGTCGTCTCCCCTGTTTTCGAGCAAAAACAGAGAGCACTCACGTCGGAGCCCTCGCCACTGCAGTCGCTTCTCGACCGTAGTGCTCCGTCGTTCGTTGTCGTCGCGCCCCATTGCAGTCTTTGCCTCGCATTGCAGTCACTCGCTCTCTCTCTCTCTGCCGAAGGTAGAAGACGAGCCCCCATTGGGTGTCTTCGCTGTTTGGTGTTCGGCGCATAGCGATCCCCTTTCGCTGTTTTGTGTTCGCTTGATCTGGTGTGGAGTTATGGTGTGATTGGTAGGATCCGCTATTCTGTGTTTTGGCGCGGCGGATCCGAGATCCCTATTCTGTGTTCTGTCCCGATCCGGTGTGGGGATTTCGTTGCTGTTGCTGTTGCTCTGTTTGCTTGGGTTTCTTTGCACGGGTTTCGCACGTATATTTTGGGATTTTCACCCGGGATTCTGATCCCGTTATTCTTACTATTTGAATCTGCAAAATAACATGCAAGTCTCTTCTTGAACTAGCATTTTATTCTGTTCAAGTTTATTTGATCTCCTGCAAGTAGATCCCGTCCATTTTGTTATCAAACTGCTTTGACAATTCCGTTAAGTTTATCGAGGATTTACATGAACTAACCCGAAATACTCTTAACATCGTGCTATCTCTTTGATCTAAAACCTAGTCCCCATTGTTTCATGCATATGCATAATTAAATAACTAGATTCATGCATAGGATTACTTGATAACTCGGACATATTAAATTGAACGTGCTAGATTGAATTTGATTGATGAAATACTACCATGCTTATGATAATTGTATCTTAAACTTAGACGTTTGCATGTTGATACCTAGGATTCACTTGATTACCAATTTGCATGCTATATGTGTTCATATGATTTAATTATTGCCTATTCATGTTAAGACAATTTTTGGATTTGTTAGTTGTTTACTTTGAATCAGATTTTCACCCATGATAATGTCATAATTTGAATTTCCTTTAAAAACATGATTTTTAGACTCTGATGTCTAGTTTAACATCCTTTTCACGGATCTAAGTTCTGATGTGTAATTTGTTAGATATCAACATTTTAGTACAGCCATGTTAGAAATTCCAGATTCATAATTTCATGCGTACCCTACTGTTTCTTAATTTATTTGACCCTGTAAACAGTAAAAGAAAAATCTAAAATAAATTAGGCTGAACCTAGACATGTATGGGTACTTTCCTGAATTTTTATAGATTTTATTAATGAGTTCTCTGACCTGAAATAATTAGTTGAACACAACCTACTGCATGCTGCCTAAACATAAAACCTGAGTAGAATAGAGTTTTCACCCTAGTTCCTGTATCTTTTATATGCCTTAATTATATTCCCTAGAACCGTATGGAAGTCTACTTTCTAGGCCTTCCGACGGATTCAGATTTGCTATTTTCTAGTGGTTGTAATCTATATTTTAGTACAACAAGGTCATGCTATCCTGATTATGGAATTTTGTGTAAATGACTTGTTTGCTTCATGAGTTGTCTGTAATGCATAGAATTAGACACACTTAGTATTATACAACATTGACACCTTCTTGTATGCTCACATAGGATGAAAATGACTTAATAACAAGCCGGGGTATTATGGGTAGGACTTGGGAGTGAACGATCGAAAAATGTACTCGGCAAGGCCTTATGTTACATTGTATTGGAAGGAGGAGAAATATTGTATTGGAAGGAGGAGATGATTGATTGAAAGAAGAAGTATTGATTGCAAATTATTGTTAATTATTGATTGTAAAACTATCGTTATCGACGCCGAGTACACGATCCGTGAATTCACCATCAGTCTAAAACGTTCATTGTGTGTTTGCGCCGAACCTGTGGAATGGGACACAGTAGTACGTGCACTAGAAGATTAATAAAATGATTAATAACTTGCATACTTGATCCTGTATTGAACTTGACTTGACATCACGTATTACACATGTGATTATTGTAACCCTTTGATATTATTGCCTGCTCTTTGCTTTGCTATTTGACTTTGACCCTGTCCCTTTTTCTTTGATATACATGCTTTCCTTCATCCTCTGTTTTTCTCTACTCTGCCCACGACTTGCTCTAAGGGTACTCTTTTCTATCTTTTTAGATCAAGTATTAACTGGTACCGTAGGAGCAATACCAGAAGAAATTGGTGAACAAACTCTCTAAAGATCGGAGCTGGACTATTAGACTGCTTAGCTATCTTTTGTTATTTGCTTATTGTATTTCTTTTTATCATACTTTGTATTCTTGGGCTTTATGACCCGAAGTTTGTTTTTATCCCAGATGTTGGATTATTATTTGGTGAATTTATTTCATGATTATCTTTGAGTTTATTCATTGTTTATGTGATTATATTCTTTGCCTGCGTGGTTGTTTCTCTCGTATATTATTGAGTTAGACTGGTACAGGTTATGGATGATGTATAATCATTTGCTGGGCCATTGTTACGTGCTCGTATTCCCGTATTTTGGAAAGCGGGGAGTGACACCTAGAGTCGTTTTTTTTGAAGTGACCCTCCTCTTGATGTGTGGGGAGAAGGGGAGGCCTTCTGGTGCAGTGATGAGCACTGGCAGGACTGTTTCTTCTTGTAGGCTTAGCGGAGTGGCTGCGGGTGTTGGATTTAGGTTTATTGTTGCATTCTGATGAGGACGCACTCGGAAGTCGGAGGAGATAACTTGACAAATTTGAAAATTATCAATTTGACTGACCAGTATAGTAGCTTCGACCCCGTCTACAGGCTCGGTGTTACTGTGATTGTTTTCTGGTAGTAGTTTTGCGGCACGGAGGGGGAGAACCGAGCCCCCCATGGTAGCAGTGTAGCACGTCGTCACTTCCTGTTGTCTTCCCATTATCTGGCCTATGCCTGCTAGAGTTGGGAATTTCATTTTCATATGAAACGCTAAGGCGACCGCATAGAAAGCTGCCTGGCCTGGGCGACTGAATATGGCATTGTACGATGATTTGATGTCGACTACTTGGAAGTCTAATGCTTCCATCCAAGTTGCTGGGGCTTTCCCTGCCGTCACATCAAGTGTGAAAAATCCCACGACTTGGACAGGTGCACCTAAAAAGTCGTGAAGTTATAGCTGACTGGTTTGAGTCGATCTCGCGAGAGCTTTAGAGCATCAAATGCGACCATGAAGAGGATGTTTACGGAGCTGCCATTGTCTATGAGGATACGTCGCACCTCATGACTTGCCATGCCTAGATTGATAACCAGTGCATCGCAATGAGGCATTTTGACGCCCTCAAGATCTTTATCGGAGAAGGACACAGAGAGGCCCGAACTCTTTGGGTGTGGAGTGTTATGTATTGGATTAACTTCCCTTATGAAGGCTTTGTGGGAGGAGGTAGAATCTCCCCCCATAGGTCCTCCCTAAATGGTGTGTAGGATGGTTATGTGCTCAGAGTCTCGTGATTCAGAAGGCCTTTCTAGACGCTTATTAGCCCCCCGTGGCGGAGGGGTTTTGGTGTTATTGTTTCGTTGGAAAAAATGAGAGAGATAGCCCGCCGAATCAGGTCTTCAATTTCTTCTTTGAGGGCTCGGCAATTGCCAGTAGTGTGTCCATGACCTCTGTGAAATGCGCACCACAGGCCCTTGTCTCTTCTTTTGCTAACAGTTGTCATTTTGGGAGGATGACGAACTATCCCATATTTTTCAACTACCATAAGGATGGCAGAAACACTCGTGTTCAAAGGAGTAAACTTGTTGGAGCAGGGTGTTGGAGGAGGACGGCGTTGGCTTGCACCATTTTTCAGGAACTTCTTGGGTGTTTTCCTCGCTTGCGTTCTTCCGTTTGTTCACGGAAGGTGACTCTTTCTTGACTTGTGGATTGCGAGCTTCCTTGACCCTGATGTATTTTTTGCTCCTTTCCAGGTGCTCAGTGAAATCTCGAGGAGGCTTCTTGGCGAGGAAGGCCTTCAGTTCTTTATGTATGACGTTGTGGTAGAAAGCTGCAGCGCCACTGAAGAATCCAAGGTGGAAATTGACCTTACTTATGCCGTAAAGCATTTGACGAAGTCTTTCAGCAGTTCTCCATCTCTTTGTTTTAGTTCTAACAGGGAGGCACTTGTTTTTTCAACCTTGCATGTCACGCCCTGCTTCCCCAAAAGAATACGGAATATGAGTACGTGACAAAGTCCAATGACTAATTTTCATCAGTCATATGCTGTAAGGATCAACACAACAAATAGAAAGATACAACTCGCATGTATGAAACAAATCTCATAATCAAAAGAATTATTTGAAAACAAATACATAATCCTCAAATAAAACAAGATCTGAGAAAAAACAAATAAAACTCCGGGACAACATGCCCAATACAAAGTATCAAGTAGCAACAAGGAAACTGATAACTCCATACAGGAATAAACTAAAGCATGAAAAGTTCCAGTCAAGCTTAGAACACTTGAACACTCACTCCTGCAGGTAACTGGTCTTTAAAGCCTATATATTTAGTAATTAGAAGAAACAGAGAAACAAGAAAACAGTATGCCCGTTAGTGCAAGCTACGGGCCGCAAGTACTACATGCAAAAAGAATACATGAACAGGGTAAATAAGAACATAGAACAAGAATAAGAAATAAGAGCATAGAACATAGCATGGAAGGAATGCAATTGGTAAATAGTGTCCAATAAACTAGCAAGCGAGTAAACAAGCTCAGGTGATAAGTAGACATGCAAACATGTAACAGGTATCAGATAAACAGGTAAACTGGTAATAGGCATCAGGTAACATGTAATAGGTAATAGGTAACACGTAACAGGAATGTGCAAGTGAAACATATTATTCTTAAGTCTTTTTTTTAATCATATCTAATGCACCACTCATGCATCCCATTTCACATGGTTGTTGCATAGAAACAAGTTGCATTTAGATTTCGCGGTGGATTCTATAGGGCCGTGTACTCAGGCATCATATACACAGATAAACTGACCCATGAATCATGTAATCATGTATGCATGCAACAGGTGGGAACTACGGGTCCCCCTTCCGAGTACACCTTCCTATAGGGAAGAATGCAGTCAGGTAATCATATAAACTGATAAACAGACCCATGAATCATGTAATCATGTATTCATGCAATAGGTGGGAAACACGGGCTCCCTTCCGAGTACACTTTCCTATATTGTCCACTACTAAATCTTTCTCGTAACGCCAACTTGATTACTTATTCTTTTTACCAACATAGACATGAATGTGCACAATCAGGGATGGGTAAACATGTCAAGGACAGAAAACAGGTTCAGACTGGGCGAAAAACATGCTCGGGTGTCATAAACAAAATTATAAACATTGAAACAACAAGAACTCAAATTCTGGACAACAGGACGTTGCTGCACCAAAACTGAAATTCCCGCTGCTACAGAAAAGCAAATCTGGATCTGTAAGAAGTTCTAGAAATTAGACTCTCTGCCGGTTCCAGCGCATATACACACGATATATGAAAGTCACAGAACTAAGTTCAATCTCTTATTCTTTACAGGTTACATGTTTAGGCAGCAGGTAAGAGTTAAATACTTATAAACAAAGTAACTTGCAAAATCATCTTAAAATTTCATAAAAATCATATTTAAACCCCTAACAGTGCTAAATATCAGTGTAATTAATCTCAAATTTTAATACTTAAATTAATCTACTGTTTCAGCTAATTAAGCCGGGTAATGTATATTTTAGACTATGTTTTGGAATTCGGATGTCACCATACGAAAATCTGAATATCTTGCAATTCGTAAATCGAATTGCAAAATCGTCAGATGTTTTGGATTCCAGACACACAGAGCTATGATTTTCGTTCAATAAGTTTTAGTCAATGACAAATAGATCAGGTCAAAACTGAGGTTCTTCACTGAACAGACATGCAGGCAGCAATTATTTAATCATGTTTGCATAAATATATTAAGCTATAAAAATTATCAATTAATTCTATAAAAATTTGGGGTGACTCATAATCATTTCTAGACATTTCCAGATTAATATCAAGTCTAAATTTTACTGTTATAATCTATTTTAATAAATAATTCATGCCAAAAATCTTGTAATCAGAAATTTTGAAATTGCGACACAACGGTATTAAAAGTGTGATATCTCACAAGTTACAGACCGGATTTCAGATCCGTCGAAAGTTATGGAAACTAGAAACACGGGCCTACATTTCATATTCAAAAACATAGTTATTATTCTGACATTAACAGGGTTTAAACTATCATGCTAAATCAGGACAGCAGTAAATGAAATCACTTTCGCATGAATTATATCATAAATAGTAACTACGATGGATCTAAGTTGATGTATAATGCGAATCGGAATTCAACAGGTATTCAAATCAGCAAATCATGCCTATTCTCAAACTCATCAAGAGTGAACGTTGTGAACATGTCTAGCATACAACAAAATATCTATAACTCATAGTGATTCATAGACATGCAATCATATAGACAAATACCTTGATCTAAATCATGTTTGTGTAATGAGTGTGATAACGAAATGGTTGTGCCCTTTCACAATTATGAAATTGATGGAACAAATCAAACGGGTAGGGCATAGATCATCAATTGGTAAAATATGAAGAACGAGTCACAACGAAGATCTACTTGTGGTATTTCAAAAAAATGCTTGTACGGGTAAATAAAAGAGATTCGTACAATACTTGTGGTATTTCAAAAAAATGCTTGTACGGGTAAATAAAAGAGATTCGTACAAGATGCTTGCCTTAAAGAGATGATGATTTCGATAACAGTTCGAATAACGGGACTAGGATCCCGGGCAACGGAGCACGTGCGAGTTACGTGCACGGAGACACATACACAAAGAGGTTGCAGCACACAGCAGCAACAGCGATGGCAATGGCGGCAGTCGACGGAGGCAGCGGCCAAAGGAGCTCGAGCGACTGGGTGGTCGGGAATCAGGCGGTGACTGTTCGGTGCTTGGGTATTGGGCAGGAGGTTGTGATAATGGCGGCTCCAGCAGGATGCAGTGGATAGAGGATGGCGACTCGACGGTGATGCTGGTCGAGGATGTGGTGAGGGGCAGTGGGCAGTAATGGTGGCTTGCGTGGATGAGGCAGGGGATGAGATGAAGATGATGGGTAATGGCAAGGCTGGAGGTCGACTGAGCGATAGTGGGGGAAATGGGTTTCGAAAAAGGCAGAGAAGATGGGAGGTAGGGGATGACGGGATGAACAGGGATGGGGTTGGGTTTATATAGTAGGTGGCTAGGGTTAGGGTTAGCAGGGGTATATATATATATATATATATATATATATATATTATTGGGTAATAGGGTCCAATAGGAAGGGTATTGGGTAAAAGGGTAGCAGGTTCGGGTTTTAGAATAGGACCCAATAAGAAAATGAGTTTGGAGTTTTTAGAAAATAAATAAATAAATAAATCAATAATAATACAGTAGTACAAATAAATCAATTAGTATGCATTAAATTAATACAATGGAATGTATTGATCTCACAAAATAATTAAGAATGGATTTGAATTGATCTAAAATATAATAATGAGCAATATAGTAATATATATTAAATTAATTAAATCAAGTAATATACATAAAATTCGTACTCCAATAATCATAAAATATAGATTAAGATCAGTAGACTTTCACACATTAATAAATAACGAATGATGAATTTTAATAAACATTCAGAAGTAATAATAATAACAATAATGATAATAATTGTAACGCCCCTACCCCAAACTCAGACAATTCATACAATTTATTAGAAAAATTATTTATTATTTAGTACAATTGTCCACAACAGGCTGCCTCTCAAAAGGTGGTTAACCGGATTGGTGACTCTTGATCATAGGCATTATTATTTATAGTTAATTAATCTTGTGCAATTCCTGATATGGGACAATTCTTCCTCATCTTCCCGTTCTCTCTCTTTTGAGAATGCACAGCAGCAAAGGCACTCATGGGCCCCACTGCCACCTAGCGCCAATAGAGAACACAACACCCTCTGTGTGTACCTGGGCCCCAGCTGACGTCAGTCGACATCAGTTGCTTGCATCAGCTGCTGCAGTCCAATGGGCCCCATGGACAACAATTCCCATGGGTCACCCCTATGGAAATCTTTATAGGGCGACCCTCCAATCCTTTTTTTATAGTTTATACTATATATATATGTGTGTGTGTGTATATATATATATATATATATATATATATCTTTGAAATTACGGGGTGTTACATATACCCCCTTTAGAAATTAGCACCCTCGCGGCCTTGCTGAGTACGGGGCATGCAAAATCTAGTGCAGGATCTCCTTTCTAGCCGATGTGGAATGACGTACCCTGATTTCGCAGATTGGCTAGCCCCTAGCCAATACCGTAGATTTACCGGGCGTATCTTCAGTCGTGAACATTCCTAGGGACCGCAGTTCTTTACCGACCATTTCATCGACCTTACCGGCCTACCCCTAGCCCACACATGTAGATTTACCGGGCGATCTGACCCTAACTCGCTCCATCACAAGCATAACCACCATTCTGTATCCACACCCAGTGTCAAAAGTCGGCTCTGATACCATTTGTAATGCCCCTACCCCAAACTCAGGCAATTTATACAATTTATCAAATAAATTATTTATTATTTAGTACAACTGCCCACCACAGGCTGCCTCTCAAAAGGTGGTTAACCTGATTAGTGAATCTTGATCATAGGCATTATTATTTATAGTTAATTAATCTTGTGCAATTCCCGATATGGGAAAATTCTTCCCCATTTTCCTGTTCTCTCTCTCTTGAGAACGGCTGCAGCAAAGGCGCTCACGGGCCCCACTGCCACCTGGCGCCAACAGAGAACACAATGCCTTCTGTGTGTACCTGGGCCAATGCCACCGCAGTCCATTAATATGCTTATGAAATTAATGGAGTTATATAGACTTATGATGTAAGGAGAAATTATATTATAAAGGAGAAATTATAAAGGAGACATATTTAGATATGGAGTTATAAAGGAAAAATATATACGGATGATAATAGAAATGATATATATATATATATATATATATATATATATATATATAGGTGATAATGAGAGGTGATATGATAAATGATGAAATTTATGAATTGGTGTATGTATGATATAGAGATGTTTGACGTGAAATTAAGAAGTAATAACGTGATGTAATAAACTAAATAACACAGTATACTCATAATATATGAGGATGTGACAAAATAAATAATATTGTGAATTCATGATATGTAATAATATGATTTAGTAAGTCTTATAAATTATATAACCCGGTGTTTGCAAATGTGTGGTATAATGAGAATATGAAGCTTGGTAAATACCAAAGATGTGATAATATGTTGAAATAAAAGATGAGATGTTATGTGATGATAATATGAGATGAAAGGATGAATAAAAAATGATAATAATAGTTAAATTTTGTTGACCAGTACCTACATTAATCCTGGGGTTTGGGCTAGACCTCATAATACCCAAGGACCGGCTTGGGGTGCGTGGTTATTACCAAAACTATGTTTGGGGTGCGTGTTTTATCGTCCAAGCTATCGGCTTGAGGTCCAGTTGGATGCGTAAGACCCTTGGTGGGCAGCGATGCGTAAGACACTTGGTGGGCAGCGATTTGTGTTTGACGGGTCTATTGACTCTAGTCTTGTTGGAAGTGTAAGACCCTTGGTGGGCAGCGATGCTAAGATCCTTGGTGGGCAACAATTTGTGTTTGACGGACCTATCGACTCTAGTTTTGTTGGATGCGTAAGACCCTTGGTAGGCAGCGATACATAAGACCCTTGGTGGGCAACGGTGTTTTCCTCACTGGCATAGGCTGGGAGGAAGACATAGCCTCGGACGAGTAAGACCCTTGTGGGCAGATGTCCGCATGTTTACTAGGGTGTCGGCTTTCAGTATATTGGGATATTGTGGCTCACTGGTCGACAAATTAATAAAATGTATAAATGTAAAATGAAAGGAAAGATAAGAAAGTAAAGAAAGGTGTATTATAAGATGAAACTGGAAAGTAGAATACATTGTATTATAAAATGAGAATGAGAAAGCAAAGAAAGTATATGATGTGAAATGAGAATGAGAAAGTGGAGAAAGCATATGATGTGAAATGAGAATGAGAAATTAAAGTAAGTGTATTATGAGTTGAGAATAAAGCGTAGAATAAGTATTATTATAAGATGAGATTAAGAATGTAAATAAAGTGAATGATATGAAATGAATATGAGGATGTATAGAAAGTGTATAACGTGAAATGAGAATGAATATAAAAAGTGAAGGAATCCTATATGTAAATTAATATGAAAAGTAAAAGGAAATTTGTATGTATTATACGAATGAAAAGTAAAGTCATATGTATTGGGAAGTGAAACATGAGGTAAAATATATTATGTGAAGAATAATATAAGTAAGTGGTATTAGGTGATGAGAATGGTTATTAAAGTAAAATATGGTATGATATGAGGTGATGCACTTTGGAATTGTGTCGATGAACTACTCGCCCGCTATTTCCATAGAAATAGTGGGAACTACCTGCCTTGGCACAACTCCCATGGTGAATCGGTGGGTTGTTGATGCTATAGTAGTATTGCGAAATGGAAATGAATAGTAAAGTAAATTGTAAGATGGAAATGAAAATAAAGTAAAGT
The DNA here is from genome assembly GCA_017893485.1 of Hemerocallis citrina. NCBI lineage: Eukaryota > Viridiplantae > Streptophyta > Magnoliopsida > Asparagales > Asphodelaceae > Hemerocallis > Hemerocallis citrina. The sequence goes on from CM030365.1 coordinate 35,005,742, forward strand.
AATATTTCAAGCTATCGGCCTGAGATGTGATGTTATATTACCCAAGTTCTACTTGGGGTGCCGTGATTATTATCCAAGTTATCGGCTTTGGAGTGTGATGTAATATTACCCAAACTATGTTTGGAGTGTGGAGTATAATTGATAAGAATGAAAGTTAAAGCAAAGTGTAATATGAGATGTAAGTGAAAATGAAAGTAAGATATATTATCAATAAGAATGAGAAGTAACTAAAGTTCTATGATGAGATGAGAATGAATTATAAAGTAAAGTATATGATAAAAGGATAAGAGCATTAAAATAAGCTATATGATGAAATTAGAATGAAGAAGGTAAATTGTAATATGTAAAATGAGAATGATGGTTAATGTATTACGTGGCGTATGAGATGTGCCATGAGATGTGAATAGATACGATGTTATGAGATGTGTTATAATATGAGGATAAATGTGGTATTATGAGACTGAAGGAATGTGATGATATATGATGATAATGAATGAATGAGGATATGCGATGAAAATGAATGAATGTGATAATATATGATTGAATTAACGTGAAGTTATGTGATCAATATTTATATATGAAGATGAGTATGATAGAATATGAGTCATGAGTATGTAAATAAAAATGAATGGTTAATGAAGTATGTGGTTAAATAAGTATGAAAAATGATGTAATTGCATTACTTGATTAAATATGAAAAGTAAAAGAATTATATATATGAATTAATATAGTGTTATGTCTTTGAATATAAAGTGAAGGAATTATCTACATGAATTGATATGATGTGGCATATATGAGATTAACCATGAAGGAATTACGTGTGTAAAATTAATGTGAACAACTCGAACAAATTGTGGTATGAAAAAAAAGATGAGGAGTAAAGAAAGTTGTATGTAGGATATAATATTATATGGAAGTAATGTAAAGCTATAGGTGATGTTAGTATGATGCATAAAGTGATGTGTGTTAGGTGAGGAATTTGGAAATGATTTTAAAACTAAGGATAAGTGTGATATGAGTTGATGTAAGTTAATATGCCTTGGAATTTTGCCGATGAACTACTCGCCCGCTATTTCAATAGAAATGGTGGGAACTACCGTCTAGGCACAACTTCAAGGTTGTGAGAGTGGTTATGGATATTTAGATGGGTGCAGATTTAGAAGAATACTTTGATATAAAGTCACTTTTATGATGTTTTATATTCAAATTTTAGGTTAACTTAATTATCTGGATATTTGTAAGTTCTTTCAATTTTCTTTATATAGTTTAATTTATTGCTGAGCTAGAAAAGTACACTCACACCAAACATGGCTAACCCCTGTTGTTTTCTGGGGGTTAGGGGAGTTCCCCCTGAGGGTGGACGACCCAAACTCCTCTGCTGGGTCTGATAGGAGCAAGGTGAGTTAGATGTTGTAGTTTGGTAGTTATACTTTTGCTCGTAGAAAAATGGAATATATGTATGTTTGTAATATATGTAGACATGGGAGTAGAATGATGTATTATATTGTATTATGGAAGATGATGTGTATAACTATAAGATGTAATATATCTATAGTGCTGTGTTGAAGTCTGAAAGCCCGTACCCACCTCGTTGTGGAGTACTGGGTTCTGTGGTTGAAATTTGAAAGGTTTTTCTAAAAGTTTTTCTAAAACTCATATATGATTTTTAAAAAAAAATTGGTTTTTAATTTGTATCTTGCTTGTTATGAAGTATTATGCCCCTAGAGCCGTATATATTTTTGCCTGTGTGATGTTGAATGACTTTGCCTAGGATGGATGGCTATATATTACAGGTACCTTGATTTCTGTAATTGTTTGCATATTTTCGTAAGGAAAATCTATAAAAGGCCAATATTTCAGGGGAAACTTTGCCGAAATTTTTAAGAAAAATCTATGAATAATTTTCTAAGTAAGAAACGATGTAGATGAGTAATAAGTTAAGTTGAAGATCATTTGAATACATAATAGTTTAAAGAAGAAAAAAAACCTTTGGGGTGGTACAGTTGGTATCAGAGCCTAGGTTAACTAGGATGATGAGGACTAGAATGACCTATATCTTAGTAATCCTGTAATAGGTGGGAGTTGGTTCATCCATGTTGGAAATGAGTTTACCTGTGTCTTAAGTATTTTGCTTGAATTCCAAATTAGAAAAGTTCTAATTTTGAGGTGTGTATGCACTAGTAGCTTCTCTGCTATGTTGGGAATGAAACTTGTCGGAAATTGACCTAATTTGTTTCTACTTGGAGAAATGTGTGTTTGATGTGTTTGGTCTGATATAGTATTGCCTTGGTGGTTTGTATGGATCGTACCGTTTTATTTTATTTTATTATTATTTTATTTTTTTTGAACATATCCGTCTTGATTATGAACATATATAACTGAGAAAGCTTATCTATTTGAAATACTACTAAGAGAACTTTCATAGGTTTACTGAGCTGAATTTAATTAGATTCTTTATTAAAGCATCAAGTGTTTAATATTGGATACTGTTCCTTCAATATATTTAAATGTAAATGATCACTACGTGTTATCTTATGAATATTGGTATTAGAACTATGTAGATTTGTATTCCAACTACAAGTGTTTTTGTAATCATTTTATAGCGTTTTTACTGTTAAGTTTGTTATAAAGATCATTTCTATTTGTAGAGATTTAGCTTTGGCAATCACTTTCAAAGTTTTATTTATTTGAAGAGATTTCAAGAGGACCATTTGATGGTCTAGTATGATGAAGGATATTAATGAGTTGGTCGATAGGTGCTTGATTATTTTTTCCTCGGTCCTCATAGCTCAGGGACGAGCTTCTTTAGAGGTGTCTATAATGTAACACCCATGTATTTTATAATTTCAAAATAGTTATTGTATTTCTTTTATTGTTATTAAATATTCTTGTTATTATTACTATTATGTATAAATATACAATTTTATCTCATATATATTTCTTAATTTATTTATTCATTTGGTGGAGCAGATTTTATCGAAATTTATTGCAAAAATTGAACTAGGAGGGACTTATAATAAAAATTTGGTCAAATAGGGGTTTATAGTTAATTTTCCACCTTTTATCTTTTTCTTTCCCTTCATTTCGTCCAGATCGCAACCCAAATTTTGACCGAAACTCATTTTCGATCCCATTTCTCATCCATTTCCATGCCCAAATCCCGAGGTTTTTATTCATAAAATTTCAATTAAAATTAGAGGCATGCTAATTGAAGAGTTCTCCTCCTCATGGTGGCTTCAATTTGGAGAAAAAGCAATGGGAAGGTATACCCTATTTTATTTTATTTTATTCGTATAGAATTAAGTGATTTTAATTTCTATTGAATATAAATATTTATTAGTGAGATTAGGAGGTGTTGGGTATTATGGATGCAAGAAATTAGCAAGTTATTAGAGATTTTGCAAGTTGCTTAAAAATTCGGATTTTGGGTTTATAAAAGGGAAGTAAATATATGAGAATGATCTCCTTAATAATAGTAGAAATTGTAGTTGAACCGCTAGAATAGTATGGGGTGATTTTTAGTAATTTTATGGAGATAAAATCCCGTAGGAATTCAAATATTACGTGCAATGCACGTGTGCATGCCAGGCGTTCAAGAAAATGCCTAAATGGCATTAGGATTAGTATTATTATTACCTGTGACTGGTTTGGATGCCTTGAGCCCTAATTAGCTTTGAAATTTGTTAATGGGAGATGTTAGCATTCGGATGCATGACGGAGAAGTGGTGCTTCGAGTCTTCGCGGGATATCAAGTGAGTGTGATTTATTTTATTTTATATATATGATGTGCTTTGGTAAATTTTAAACCATGGTTGCTATGTATAAGTGTATTGAGTATAGATGCGTAAAATGTATCGTAAGTATTATACGAAGTAAAGGATGGGGTGTAAGAAATTAATGGCGTGTATATTTATGATATGGGGTTGTAACATTGGAAAATATGTAAATATGTATGATATGGGGTTGTAATATTGAGATTTGGACTTATACTGAAAAGGAATTCTCTCTCTAGGAATTCTAGAGAGAGAAGCTAAAAAAACCCCAAAACTAAGAAAAAAAACCTAGATCTAGGGTTTAGAGGGGGCGACGGCTAGGGTTTCTCCATGCTCCTCCCGTCTTCAGCGCCGACCTCTACTCTTCTCTCCTTTTTCGACCTACTATCAACTTACTTCTTCCCTTATCTCATCTGATCTATCCATTCCAAAGAAAGAAATTGATGGGGGTTTCAATGGCTTTTTGACCTTCTAGCATAGCCGAACTCCGGGGGGGTTCGAGAAAATGCTCGCTACCAGGGGGTCGGAACGCGATGTTGATGGGTCTATGGCGATGGCCAACGTCGATGGGGGCCGACTTCAGGTGCGGTGCGGCTTCATGATTTTGGGGCAGTGAAGGTTGCAAGCGGGGAACCCGTGGGCGTGCGACAGCACTTCGGCGGGGTCGAAGGTGCACACGGCGTGGTCGGCGAGGGGCTCTGGTGTAGCCAGGTGGTGGGGGTGGAGCGTGACGTCGACGTGAGTGGGCCGGAAGTGGGAGTCGGTGGATCTGGATGTAGGCTTTCGAGCTTGTTCTTGTCGGGGTGAGCATCGGAGATGTAGGTGAAGTGCGGGTTGGAATTGGGGGTGAAGGGTTTTGAACTAGACTTTTAAATTTATTTTTTAAGTTTGGTCTTAAATTGAGGTCGGTGGCATCTGTAATATCCAAATGTTTTAATTCAGTTCCCTAAATATCCAAATTACAACTGATTCACAATTGGCAATGAAATGTACCATAGTTGGTGTGGGCGAGGAATGTCAGGCAAGTTTATAGTTTGGGCTCTACTTTGACCTTGGTTGGTCAAAGTGAGAGGTGCCTTTGGTTTCTCTCATGTCAGAGGGCTCGCAGGGGTCAGGTGCGACGTCTACCCTCGTTATGAGGTTGCGGTGAGAGTCATCGAGGGTGAAGCGAGGGGATGAGAATGAGCACTCAATCTTAACATGAAGTTGTTAGATTGGTGGAGTGCATGCGATGTCTTTAATATGGTGCTTACACTTGTCGGTTGAGTCACTACTGGGGGCGACGAGGGAGAGCGTACGATAGTTGGAGAGGATAAACGACGTACAAGCGAGGGACTGAGTGAGAGAGTGAGCCCAAATCGGCAAGAAAAAATTGCTCTAGCGGGGGCAGCCGATCAATAGGACTAGATTTCATTTTGTTTTTTGGTTGAGGTATATGAGTTCCAGAACCCAGCCTGTTGGGATTTGAACTTCATAAGCCTTATTTTTGGTTGTATGTTTTGTTAAATTCTCTTTAATGAAACGTGGGGATTTTTACCCACCGTTAAACGAATATATATATATATATATATATATATATATATATATATATATATATATATATATTCATAATTGGAAAGTATGATAATACTGATATATTGTAAATATGGAAAATGAACCCAGGTACTTATATATATATGCTTTTATGGTAATTTAAGGATATATGCATATACGACAATGTAAAGGAGAAAATATAAAGATACACACACACACACACACACACACACACACACACACACACACACACATATATATATATGCCTGATATTAAAGGCATGTGTATTTATGGAGTTGTGTATTCATATGAATGATATTAATGACATGTATATGCTTATGAAATTAATGGAGTTATATACACTTATAATATAAGGAGAAATTATATTATAACAGAGAAATTATGTTATAAAGGAGAAATTTTATTGTCAGGAGAAATTATAAAGGAGATATATTTAGATATGGAGATATAAAGGAAAAATATATAAGGGGATATATAGGAGATAAAATGGTGAATTTGTATGATTTTGAATATTTGGTGCTTTGAGTAATATATTGGATATATATGATAATATGAAGTAATTGGAGTTTGATATATACATAATATACAGATGATAAATAGAAATGATATATATATGGATGATAATGAGAGGTAATATGATAAATGACGAAATTTATGAATTAGTATATGTATGATATAGAGATATTTGAGGTGAAATTAACAGGTGATAACGTGGTGTAATAAACTAAATAATACGGTATACTCGTAATATATGAGGATGTGAAATAATAAATAATATTGTGCATTCATGATATGTAATAATATGATGTAGTAAGTCTTATAAATTATATAACCTGGTGTATTCAAATGTGTGGTATAATGAGAAGATAAGGCTTGTTAAATGCCAAAGATGTGATAATAAGTTGAAATAAAAGATCAGATGTTATGTGATGATAATATGAGATGAAAAGATAAACAAAATCGATAATAACAGTTAAATTTTGTTGACCAGTACCTACATAAATCCTGGAGGTTTGGGCTAGAACTCCTAATACCCAAGGACCGGATTGGGGTTTGTGGTTATTACCAAAACTATGTTTGGGGTGTGTGTTTTGTCACCCAAGCTATCAGCTTGAGGCCTGGTTGGATGCGTGAGACCCTTGGTGGGCAGCGATGCGTAAGACCATTGGTGGGCAGCGAGTTTTGTTTGACGGAGCTATTGGCTCTAGTCTTGTTTGATGCATAAGACCCTTGGTGGGCAGCAATGCGTAAGATCCTTGGTGGGCCGCAATTTTTGTTTGATAAGAGCTATCGGCTCTAGTCTTGTTGGATGAGTAAGACCCTTGGTGGGCAGCAATGCGTAAGCCCCTTGGTGGGCAGCGGTGTTTCCCTCACTGGCATAGGCTGGGAGGAAGACATAGTCTCGGACGCGTAAGACCCTTGGTAGGCAGAGGTCCGCGTGTTTACTGGGCTGTCGACTTTCAGTATATCGGGATACTGTGGCTCACTGGTCGACAAATTAATAAAATGAATAAATGTGGAATGAAAGGAAAGATAAGAAAGTAAAGAAAGGTGTATTATGAGATGAAACTGAAAAGTAGAATATATTGTATTATGAAATGAGAATGAGAAATTAAAGAAAGTATATGATGTGAAATGAGAATGAGAAAGTGGAGAAAACATATGATGTGAAATTAGAATGAGGAATTAAAGCAAATGTATTATGAGTTGAGAACAAAGAGTAAAATGAGTAATATTGTAAGAAGAGATTTAAAAAGTAAATAAAGTGAATGATATGAAATGAATCTGAAGAAGTATAGAAAGTGTATAATGCAAAATGAGAATGAATATGAAAAGTGAAGGAATCCTGTATGTAAATTAATATGAAAAGTAAAAGAAAATGTGTATGTATTATACGAATGAAAAGTAAAGTCATATGTACTGGGAATGTGAAACATGAAGTAAAATATATTACCTGAAGAATAATATAAGTAAGTGGTATTAGGTGATGAGTACGGTTATTAATGTAAAATATGGTATGATATGAGTTGATGGACCTTGGAATTGTGTCGAGGAACATCTCGCCCGCTATTTCCATGGAAACAGTGGGAACTACCTGCCTTGGTACAACTCCCAGGGTGAATCGGTGAGTTGTTGATGCTATAGTTGTATTATGAAATGGAAATGAATAGTAAAGTAAATTGTAAGATGAAAATAAAAATAAAGTAAAGTAATATTCCGAGCTATCGGCTTGAGATGTGATGTTATATTACCCAAGTTCAACTTGGGGTACGGTGATTATTACCCAAGCTATCGGCTTTGGAGTGCGATGTAATATTTCCTCAATTATGTTTGGGTTGTGGAGTATAGTTTGATAAGAATGGAAGTTAAAGCAAAGTGTAATATGAGATGTAAGTGAAAATGAAAGTAAGATATATTATCGATAAGAATGAGAAGTAACTAAATTTGTATGATGAGATGAGAATCAATTATAAAGTTAAGTATATGATAAACTGAGAAGAGCATTAACATAAGCAATATGATGAAATTAGAATGAAAAGAAGGTAAATTGTAATATGTAAAATGAAAATGATGGTTAATGTATTACGAGACATATGAGATGTGCCATGAGATGTGAATAAATACGATATTATCAGATGTGTTATAATATAAGGATAAATGTGGTATTATGAGACTGAAGGAATGTGTTGATATGTGATATAATGAATGAATGAGGATATGCGATGAAAATGAATGAATGTGATAATATATGATTGAATTAATGTGATGTTATGTGATCAATATTTATATATGAAGATGAGTATGATAGAATATGAGTCATGAGTATGTAAATAAAAATGAATGGTTAATGAAGTATGTGGTTAAATAAGTATGAAAAATGATGTAATTGCATTACTTGATTAAATATGAAAAGTAAAAGAATTATATATATGAATTAATATAGTGTTATGTCTTTGAATATAAAGTGAAGGAATTATCTACATGAATTGATATGATGTGGCATATATGAGATTAACCATGAAGGAATTACGTGTGTAAAATTAATGTGAACAACTCGAACAAATTGTGGTATGAAAAAAAAGATGAGGAGTAAAGAAAGTTGTATGTAGGATATAATATTATATGGAAGTAATGTAAAGCTATAGGTGATGTTAGTATGATGCATAAAGTGATGTGTGTTAGGTGAGGAATTTGGAAATGATTTTAAAACTAAGGATAAGTGTGATATGAGTTGATGTAAGTTAATATGCCTTGGAATTTTGCCGATGAACTACTCGCCCGCTATTTCAATAGAAATGGTGGGAACTACCGTCTAGGCACAACTTCAAGGTTGTGAGAGTGGTTATGGATATTTAGATGGGTGCAGATTTAGAAGAATACTTTGATATAAAGTCACTTTTATGATGTTTTATATTCAAATTTTAGGTTAACTTAATTATCTGGATATTTGTAAGTTCTTTCAATTTTCTTTATATAGTTTAATTTATTGCTGAGCTAGAAAAGTACACTCACACCAGACATGGCTAACCCCTGTTGTTTTCTGGGGGTTAGGGGAGTCCCTCCATGAGGGTGGACGACCCTAACTCCCCTGCAGGTTCTGATAGCAGCAAGGTGAGATAGATGTTGTAGTTTGGTAGTTGTACTTTTTCCCGTAGTAAAATGAAATATATGTATGTATGTATTATATGTAGACATGGGAGTAGAATGATGTATTATATTCTATGATGGAAGATGGTGTGTCTAACTGTAAGAGGTATTATATCTATAGTGCGGTGATGAAGTATAAAAGCCCATACCCACCTCGTTGTGGAGTACTTGGTTCTGTGGTTGGTATTTGAAAGGTTTTTCTATAAGTTTTTCTAAAACTCATATTTGTTTTCAAAAGAATTTTTTGTTTTTAATTTGTATCCTGATTGTTATGAAGTATTATGCCCCCAGAGCCGTATATATTATTTGATGTTTGATGTTGAATGACTTGGCCTGGGGAGGATTGATGTATATTACAGGTACCTTGATTTCTGTAACTGTTTGTAGAATTCCGTAAGGAAAATCTGTCAAAGGGCTAATATTTCAGGGAAAACTCTGCCAAAATTTTTAATAAAATCTATGAATATTTTTCTAAGTAAGAAATGATGTAGATGGGTAATAGGTAAAGTTGAAGATCTTTGGAATAAGTAATAGTTTAAAAAAAATTTGGGGTGTTACAATATGTTTGTATGCACCCGAACCTGTGGTATGGGACGCAGGAATGCATGAATTAGATAGGATTGATAAAATATTGATAGACTTAAGATTAATACTAAGCACATTACATGATTCCTGTTACATGGCATGTTTCAGTTGCATAATTTTCTTGTCATCGATTGAATGCTTATTGAAGTTCTGTTTACCTGCCTCATGTTTCAAGTTATACAATTCCTTTTTAGAGTCAAGTTACATGATCCCCATTTATGTATTTGCATTTTATTGTATTACATGATTATTTTCTATATTCATAATTCCTGTTCTTTGTTATATCCTTATTCTTGTTCCCTTTTTTCTTATGCTACTTGCGGCCCGTTACTTGCTCTAACGGGTGCTCTCTTTTCCCAACTCGAGATGTTGAACCTACAGGTACAGGAGAAGTACTGCCATAATGACTCACCGATTAAGTATTCTAGAGGATGGAGTTGAATCATTAGTCTTCAATAATTATTTTGCAATTATCATGTTTATTGTACCGGGCTTTGATGACCCGAAGTTATTTTATTTCCAGATGTTGGTTATGTATGAGACATTTTCTGGATCATTCATGTTTATGTAATTATTTCTTTCATGTGTGGTGGTGGTTTCATTTCATATTGTTGAGTTCACATTGTACAGCTTATGGATGATGTGAGTTTGGAAACTTATATCATTCGCTGGGCCTTATTTACATGCCTGTGTTTCTGTATAACAGGAAGCAGAGCATGACAGACACTCACGGGATTTTCCTATGATGAGGTCTCCAGAATGATTTGTGGAGTGAGATAATCTTCAGAGTTCCTGGACGAGAGATGAAATAGGCTTCATAATGATCCGTGCCTAGAGATTGATCTATAGTATTCTGGGTCAAGACCAAATACTTACATGATGTCTAAATCTTGAATGTTCGTTAGGGAGATAGGAATCCATAGCAAGGGATTGAACCCTATATTGAGGAGAGACATTAGAAGCTTGCATTCGGAAACTATGTTGTATGGGCGGCATAGAATTCCAAACAAGCGTGCATTAGAAAAAGAGTATTGTGTGCATAATTGTGCATTAGATTTCTAGGGTCATGGCATGCACCAACACACCTAGATCATTTATTTAGTTATTCACATTTTGTTTTGGCATCAAACTTTGCTTGTTGGGAAATTTAAAGTCATTGCTATCATCAGCCTTGTGTTAGTTTCATTCAACCGACGTTCCCACAGTTGGAAGTTTTGCAGGATCCTTGTTTGATGGGTGGCATGGACTCGAGTATTATCACAGATTCAAGTAGATGTTTGAAACTTGACTGTTTTAAACAAATTGAAATTTCCCGTGTGTACATTACTTATTACTTTAACAAGTGGATAATGATGTGATATTTTTGCAAGTTTACAAAATCGTAACAAGTAGTATAGTTAAGTGAAAAGAGTGTCGAACCCACAAGGACTAATTATTTTAATGAGTACCGATATTACTAGATTGGCAACTATTTGGAAAATCGAAATGTAAATAAAGAAAGCAACTAAATTAAATTAATCTAAATAACTAACTAAATTAATGAAAAGAGAAGGAATAAGAGTTTATATTGTTTGTTAATTGCAAAATTATTTCTAGGACTTTTGATTTCACCTAGTTTATCCCACACAATTTATAATTCCATATGAATAAAGAATTTATTTTTTCAAGTTGTAGACCAAAATTCCCAAATTGTTCAATGTTTTCTCTCGAACAACACTAAAAATATCTCCAACAAATAGTTTGTCATAGTTCATGCACAAATTTAATTAATTGAAGACTCATTAAGTTCTGTGAATTTCTTAGCGGTCACGTCAATTGCGGTAAATCATCCCTAATTTCGCCCAATCAATGGTGTTTAATTTTATAGTTCTAAATCACAAATTACCTCTCGGTCTCTCCATGATCCAATAAATCATACAAACGTTGGTCAACCAATTGTATGCATTAAGATCAAAAATTAAACACACAACCATGGAAAAATAGAAAAATAATATGAAATTAAAATTGTGTTATCAAAACTAGGCTACATCAAAACCCTAGAAAAATAAACTTTAGTTCATAATGAAATTGCAACTAACAAATATTGTCTTGAATTGCATTATAAAAAATGAGAGAAAGAAAAGAGATACAAAAATGACTGTATTTGTAAAAAAATTTGCAAACCGAATGCCTCGAAAAGCGCACAGCCAAGTTGCACAAAAGGTCCCCCAATCTCTCTCTCCTCTGTCTCGTTGAATCCCGAGCCGCCGTACCGTTCTCTATGTCTGTTTCGATTCGAGCATGCCACGTCAGCTTCTGCTGACGTTGTCCTCGAGTAACGCGTTGCCATGTCAGCGAACTGGCGTCTGGGTTTCGTCCTGGAGTGCGTGGGACCCGCCGCCACGTCTGCTGACGTCAGTGATAAAATTCTCTCTTCCTCCTTCTCTTCGTTTCGTCAATTGAAGAACATGAGTCAGCAGCCACAGAGAGAGTCTGTCTCTCTCTTTTCGTTCTGTTTCTTCGCTGTCGTTTTCTTCCTTTTTCATATAATGATTGGGGATTAGCCGTCGCTCTTCCCCTTCATTCACCACCCTCTCTCTCTTCAAACTGTTGTTGTATTTATAAGAGTAGGAGACGTAGGAATTAGGGTTCACTTTCGCAGAAAAACTCCATATCTTAATTTATTTCCTTCATTCTTTAATTTGATCTTTTTTTCTTGCTTCTTTTTCTTCTCTTTCTTTTTCTTGAAGCACGTGCTACACACACAAAATAAAGCAGAAATTAGGATTTAAAAATAAAAAAATAAAATTAATTAAACTAACTGAAAATCATATTAGCTCATTTAAACCCTTTTTAAATTGTTTATTGCACTTTCAGCTCAATTGGCAAATTAAAATTTATATTTTATTTTTCTCATGGCCAAATTGTAAAATTTAAATTCAACAAATCAATAAAAATAAATAAATCATTCTGTTTGTTTTGTTTGCTGATTTTTACTGAAAATCTTCACATTTTGCATCAAAAATCTTATTCCTTCAAAAATAATTAATTAAATGAAATCTATGGAAATAAGATGAATTATAAACAAGATAGACGAATACAAGCAATTTTAATGGGTAAATGAGTACAAATATTTGTATAAAAATTAGACAGATCAAATATCCCCAAACTGAAGATTTTGCTTGTCCTCGAGCAAAAAGTAAAATCATGAATAAGGGATTAACAATAGCTCAACTCATCACACTAAGAGATCTCATTATGTAAGCATCAAAATTTCAATTAAAAATATAAACAATAGCAAATAAAGTAAAATAAAGCATACCCACTTTTCCCAGTACAATTTTTCATTCATAATTCCAAACCCAATCATATTTGTCACGCAATTAATGTAATTATAGTATGTAACAACTTCATATGTGATTTCCCCTTCTCACTACGACAAACCGACTAGTAAACTAGAGTTTTTTTTTTGTCTTTTTTTTTGGTCTCTTCTCTAAGTTGTCACTTGCCCTTTGACGCGAATGCAAACATTTGTGATGAATTCACCCGGTTACTCAACAAGTCACAAACTTACAGTACTTTGCATACTCATATTTCAAGTTGCTGTTTGACGTAAAAGTAAATATTTGTGATGAATACCCCTAGTTACTAAGTAACTCAAAACATTAGAGTAGATTGACTTTATTCATAATTTTTTTTCATTATTACTTTATTTACTTAAATTCTGTTTAGGACTAGATCAAAGGGGTAATCACAAGAAAAAGCATCACATTTTTCTTTTATCTATAATCACATGACTGTCGTAATTGTGTAAGAAATTTTGTAATTCAATAATCCTAAAATAAATAAGTATGCTTAATATTGCTTTATAAGCAATTGTCAGTCTTAAAAAAAAATCATTCAATGCTTAGCACAATAAAGAACTCAAAAGTGTAATGGTGAGCCTAATTGAAATCCATTTTGTTTTGTTTTTCTTTTAAAAAATATATAAAATAAATAATAAATTTTTAACCCTTCCCCCAAACTTGATTATCACATTTTCCTTAATGGGAAAGGAAAAAGAAAAACAAAAAGAAAGCAAAAGGTTCAGAATTTCTCCCCTAATTCGTCTTAAAATTCTACATGCGCGACGTTCAGTATTTCAGCGATATCTGGAGCTATAGAAGTCCAAATGGGCTGATTCTTTTTGTGTTGGAAAACTAAGACAATTTCCTACAATCTCTCTCCGAAACACTTTTCTAGATTCTGACTCCATCCTGTTAAAAAACAGTCATCAATGTAGGTGTAGAAACAGCTCTGCCTGGTGACTTTCAAACTTATGCAATCCTACAAAATAAAATAAAAAATAAAAAATAAAATTAACTAAAATATAAATCAAATCTAAATGCAGTAAAAGAAAACATGGGTTGCCTCCCAAGAAGCGCTAAGTTTTAAGTGTAGTACCCCGTATTTATAAATATTATTTCAAAGATTTAAAAATAAATTAAAATGGTTTTCTAGAGATTTAATAAATATTTTCTGAAGATTTATCTTTTTACACGTGCAAAACACGTGCAAATATTTTCTTGAGAAGTTTATAAGCCAAATTAATTTATGGAAAGTCATTATTTATTATTTGGGATTTATTTATATTTTTTTCTATATTTTTCTGATATTTATTGAACCTATTTGCAAATATTACAAAAAGGAGGATCTTTTTGCAAAATTGTCATTTTGAGGGATGAAAGTGCAAAACTATTTTTCTGGACTTTTCAAACAGTGCCGGCTGGAATTAGATTGTTTATTTTGTTTTTAAATCTCAATTAAATGGGTTTTATCAAGTTTCCAAGTATAGGGATCTATTTATGTAAAGTGATATTTTGAAAGGATTATTTTACAAATGTGTTCAAAACCCTAATTCTTCAATTTCCGGCCTATTTAAAAGATAGAGTGCAGCCGTCTTTGTCTGCACAACACAAAGGTTTTATTATTTTTACTTTCTTGGAGATTTAAAGAGGGGGATCTTAGATTATTTGCAAAGGAGAGATTTTTGCTCTTGCTTTGTTATATTCGTTTGATCTCTCCAACGAGGTGAGTGACTTGTTTTGTTTTATTTTGTTTTGTGCATATTGTATGTGAGTGATGTAAATTGTTTTGTTGTTTTGTTTTATGTATGTTGTATGTGGTGTTTCATCTATTAGAAAACATGCTAGGGTTTGGTATGAATATGTACATGATGGATTGGATGGATTGATGATAAAAATTGGATCTTTGAGAAGAACCCTAGTTGTTGTGAGTAGAATTGCATGTGGATGATTTTGGATTGTAGGAAACCTAATATAAATTTTGAGTAGGCTATTTCTTTTGGATTTATTGCTGATTTGATTGAGTATGATGGATGTTATGCATTAATTGATTAAAGAAGAGATTTTTGGACTATTGGTGAGTTGGATGAATGCAACTTGGCCATGTAAATGATAATTTTGTTTATGAGTCAACTATTGAGAATAGTTGAGATTGAGTTTGAGGAATATTGAGAATGAGTAATGGATTAAAAGACCATGTCTTGAGGATTTGAGTTGTGATGACTAAAATTGGGGATTGATACGTTTTTTTGATTAAATCTGGAGATTTGTGATTTTGTGAAAGATTTCATTTGAATTTGGATTTACTCAAAAAAGTAAGTTTGATATTTGAATATTTTGTTAATTTAGTTTATGGATTGGTGAAGTTTTCTTTGGTGCATGAACATATACGAACGTTTTCATGAATATAGTATTTTTGTTGTTTTAGAAAAAATAGAGTTTTATGTGTTTCGAAGTATTTGACTATATCTCAACTTATTTTGGTATTGATATGTTTGGAATATAAAACAAAGTTATTTTGATATATGATTTATTCCTAAAAACTCTAATTTTGATATATGCACACGTTCCTGTTTTTATTTTGAAGAAGTTCATCAAAAAGTTATTTTATCAATTCAAATGGTTTTTGATTGGTTTTTATGGATCCTTGTATATCCTGTAAGTTGTATTTGATCATATCAGAAATATACTTTTCATAGATTTCGTTTTTGTAAGGTAAATCTTCGTATCGGTTGAATTATACACAACCCAAATTGCAGTCTGTAGGTGAGGCAGTCGACTGGTATGTTTCGACAGTCGACCGTCACTACCTGGCTGCTGTGTTTTCTCGTTTTTCTTGAAATCTCGTGCGGAACAGTCGACTGAACCATTTCTCCAGTCGAATGTCTCTGCTCTGTTTTGATATTTTCTCGAGGTGTTGGATTTTCGCTCTGGACAGTGGACTGGTGTCTTTTACAGTCGACCGTCAACACTTAGAATTATTTTCTTTAAAATGTTGGATCTTCGCTCTGGGCAGTCGACCGACTCTGGTTTGCAGTCGACTGTTACTGATGTTTCTTGAGTTTTCCAGGTGTTCTTTAAATGATTGATTCGTTAAATATTTTTGGATCTATAACTTACTATTCTAGATATTATTCTTTCTATCGAACATATGTTTTCAAGATATTTTATTATTGGATTTGGATTCGGGAATTTTATAAAAGATTTGGGTTTTGTTGATTGGAAAGGTTTTTCCCTTTGATCATTTTGACGATGGATTAGTGAATTTTGGTCTTATTGAGATCTCTAGGAGTTGAGTGGGAGTCCTGGTACCGGCAGTTGAGATTTGTTGAGTTAGACCTGGGGGTCTTGGTTTAATTGTTGTTGAATATTTAAGTCCGACAGGATACACTAACTCTAGAGATGAGGATTTTTGGTGGTTTAATAATTATCAACTTAAGGACAGGCACTAGTGGGGATGTGATGGAACTTAGGAAACGTAAGTATAGGCTCATGGTTTTGTTAGTCCAACGGATGCGTTCCAGGACTATTTGTTATTTTGTATCGAGAGGACATTGGTGTGTTCGCGTGTCGAGGGTCTGCAGGCCTATTCACGGAGCATGCAGGGTGCATTCGCGTGTCGAGGGTCGGCAGGCCTATTCACGAAATGTACCTGGTGTATCTGCACGTCGAGGGCCTTGCAAGCCTATTCGTGGGGTACACGGGGTTGGAAATGATTCTCCAGTTGTTTTTGAGCTATCTTACATGATGTTTGCGCATCGAGGGCTGTGGTGCCTATTCGCGGAGTATTCTGGATCTTGTTTTGCATCACCGTAGTAGGATTAGTTGCATAATGAGGGGTTATCCCTATAAGTGTAGATCGTTAAGGGCTTGCACCGGACCTATGTACTATGGAATGCATAGAATCCGACAAGTATGCATTAGAGAGTCAGCATATAGAGCTTGTGCTTTCTTGACTTGGTTTTATGCTTGTATTTTCCTGTTTTTTTTACACTTGACACTTAGTCTAGAATCACTGGACGTTTTCATGAATTACTATTTACTATCTTATATTCCTTGATATTTTCATGCTTTACTTATTTGTTGTTTCTCATTTCATTTATTCTTGCTATTAATACATGTTGTTGATGACTTAGTGTTTTATGAATAATTATGTTGCTTTGTTTTTATGTCACTCACACCTTTATGGCTGACCCCTTTAGTTTTGGGGGTTAGGGATTATCTCTAGCCTCATGTTTTACAGGTTGTTGTTGCTTAGAGCTTGGGATTTGGATGCTTGAGATAGATTGAGATAATAGAGCTTGTGTAAAATATAATAGAAAGTGTTGTAAAAGAAAGTTTGTAATTCAAGGTGTTTTGTATTCCGCTGTGTTTGTAAAGATTGTTGTAATAAAAGTTGAAATAAAAATTATCTGTGTTTTTGGACTGTGTTTAATATTACATTGAAGTTGATGCTGGGAATTGTGCCACGTATTTCTAAGATATTATATTGGAAATTCGGAGCACTACATTAAGTCCTCAGCCGGACTTGATAATGAGATGGTTATGTGACACTAAGATCCAACAACATACGAGCCTCTTTTTCAATACTTCTTTTCAGGTGGGGATTAGGTTTTTTTCTGTGCATCCGTCAAGCTTGATGGTAGCGGCTCGAATTTGAGTCGTTTCTTTCTTGAAGATGGAGTCTTTGATATCCCCACATCCTTAAATGTCAGCTGAGAAAATGGATGAATAGATGGTGCAGCACCCAAATACATAACATATTTCAAATTCTTTTCTTTCTCAGATTCAAAAGTTGCTGAATTTTTTGGACATACTTCGATTAGTAACTTCTCAACTTTAGCCTTATGTTTCTCACCCACAATTAAATCAATTTTACTTACTTGAAAAGATGACTATTCTTCGATAGGGAACTTTAATAATTTAAAAACATCAAAAGTTACTTTCTCATGCTGCGTTTGTTCCTCCATAATTGGTTCGTACTTTTCTTCCTTTGCAACCACCTTTTGTTCGCCATTTTCTTCTTGTGGTTGCTGAATTGTCCTCCTGCTTCTTAGTGTTATTGCTTTGACATCCTCCGTGGGGTTGGTCACGGTGTTGCGGGGTAAGTTTCCTGCTGTACTTTGGTTAAGAATATTTAAAATTTGACCAATTTGAACCTCAAGATTGCGAATTGATGTTGAAGTTGAAATTGCAACATTTTGGATTGCCAAATCTATCTTCTGCATGTAATGCATGAACATATTTTCAAGTGTCGGCTTCTTTTCTTGCTGTGGAAAATTTTGAGGTGGTCTAATTACTCCTTGATTGTTGTTCCAAGAATAATTGGGGATGTTTCTCCATTCTTGATGATACGTGTTCGAAGAAGGATTGTTTTCATGTTGAAAATTGGACACGTAATTTGCTTGAATGAAATTTGATTGAGCAAAAGGGTTCCCCACTAGGCAATCTGTACTTGAGTGATTTCCTGCACAAAGATCACAAATCATATTAGTATGAATAGCACTAACATTCATATTACCTATTTGTTTAGATAAAATATCAATTTTTGCAGTTAAAGTAGAAATAGGATCAAGTTCAAAAACTTCAGCCACTTTTCATGGCATTTTTCTCTCTGAAGACCACTGGTAATTATTAAATGCCATATTCTCTAAAAGTTCATAGGCTGCTTCATGAGTTTTGCTCATAAGTGCACCTCCAGCTGCTGCGTCAACTATAGATCGATTTTTAACTCCCAAACCATTATAGAATATTTGAATTTGCAGCCATTTCTCTAATTCATGATGAGGACACTTTCTCAATAACTCTTTGTACCTCTCCCATGCATCATACAAAGACTCAGTTTCAAATTGAATAAATGTGGTAATATCATTTCTTAGCTTCGCTGTCTTTGCCAGCGGAAAAAACTTAGCAAGAAATTTTTGTGCAAGTCCCTCCCAAGTAGTAATACTACCGGGTGGTAGAAAGTTTAGCCAAGCCTGCGCCTTATCTCTTAGTGAAAAAGGAAAGAGTCTCAATCTGATTGCATCACATGATACTCCATTGTGTTTAAAAGTGTCGCAAATTTCCAGAAAGTTTTCAATGTGAACATAAGGATCCTCGTGCGATAGTCCCCAAAATTGAACAGACTGTTGAATCATCTAAATAATTACTGGTTTAATTTCAAAGTTGTTTGCTTCAATTGCAAGCCCATTTATGCTTGATGTTCCTCCATAAATTGAGGGCATAGCATAATTTCTCAAAGCCCTGTTTTCCTCATTGTTTGCCATGGTAATGTATTTGTATGTCTTGCAATATAATTATTAAAAAAAATATAAAAACTGAAAAAAAAGTAACTCAAAAGAAAATAAAGGGGTAAAATAATAAAACAAAAAATAAATAAAAAAATAAAATCCAAACTAGTAATAATCTCGCAATTTTCAATATCAATAAAAGAATAACTAGTTCTCGGCAACGGCGCCAAAAAATTGATGTGATATTTTTGCAAGTGTACAAAATCGCAACAAGTAGTATAGTTAAATGAAAAGAGTGTCGAACCCACAAGAACTAATTATTTTATTGAGTACCGAAATTACTAGATTTGCTACTATTTGGAAAATCAAAATTTAAATAAAGAAAGCAACTACATTAAATTAATCAAAATAACTAACTAAATTAATGAAAAGAGACGAAATACGAGTTTATATTGTTTATTAATTGCAAAATTAATTCTAGGACTTTTGACTTCACCTATTTTATCCCACACAATTTATAATTCCATATGATTACAGAATTTATTTTTCCAAGTTTTAGATCAAAATCCCCAAATTATTCAATGTTTTCTCTCGAATAACACCAAAAATATCTCCAACTAATAGTTTGTCATAGTTCATGCACAAATTTAATTAATTGGAGACTCATTAAGTTCTGTGGATTTCTTAGCAGTCACATCAATTGCGATAAATCATCTCTAATTTTGCTCAATCAATGGTGTTTAATTTAATAGTTGTAAATCACAAATTACCTCTCGGTCTCTCCATGATCCAATAAATCATACAAACGTCGGTCAACCAATTGTACGCATTAAGATAAAAAATTAAACACACAACCATGGAAAATTAGAAAAACAATATGGAATTAAAATTATGATATCAAAACTAGGCTACATCAAAACCTTAGAAAAATAAAATTTAGTTCATAATGAAATTGCAACAAACAAATATTGTCTTGGATTGAATGATAAAAAATTTGAGAAAGAAAAGAGATACAAAAAGGACTGTTTTGTAAAAAAATTGCAAATCGAATGCCTCGAAAAGCACACAGCCAAGTTGCACAAAAGGTCCCCCAATCTCTCTCTCCTCTGTCTTGTTGAATCCCGCGCCGCCATACCGTCCACGTCAGTGCCGTCACGTCGCTTTCTTTGTCTGTTTCGTTCCGAGAGCACGCCACGTCAGCTTCTGCTGACGTCGTCTTCGAGTAACTCTTCGACACGTCAGCAAACTGGCGTCTAGGTTTCGTCCTAGAGTGCATGGGACCCGCCACCACGTCTGCTGACGTCAGCGACTAAATTCTCTCTTCGTCCTTCTCTTCATTTCATCAATTGAAGAACGTGAGTCAGCAGCCACAGAGAGAGTCCGTCTCTCACTCTTCGCTCTGTTTCTTCGTTGTCGTTTTTTTTTTATAATGATTATGGATAAGCCGTCGCTCTCTCCCTTCGTTCAGCGCCCTTTCTCTCTTCAAACTGTTGTTGTATTTATAAGAGTAGGAGACGTAGGAATTAGGGTTCACTTTTGTAGAAAAACCCTATATCTTTATTTATTTCCTTCTTTAATTTGATCTTTTTTTCTTGCTTCGTTTTCTTCTCTTTCTTTTTCTTCAAGCACATGCTGCACACACAAAATAAAGCAGAAATTAGGATTTAAAAATAAAAAAATAAAATTAATTAGTTTAAATTAATTAAACTAACTCAAAATCATATTAGCTCATTTAAACCCTTTTAAAATTGTTTATTCCACTTTCAGCTCAATTGGCAAATTAAAATTTTTATTTCATTTTTCTCATGGCCAAATTGTTTAAATTCAACAAATCAATTAAAATAAATAAATCTTTCTCTTTTTTTTGTTTGCTGATTTTTACTGAAAATCTTCACATTTAGTATCAAAAATTTTATTCCTTCGAAAATAATTAATTAAATGAAATCTATGGAAATAAGATGAATTTTAAACAAGATAGATGAATACAAGCAATTTTAATGGGTAAATGAGTACAAATATGTGTATAAAAATTAGACACATCAGATATGAAATTGATGTTTTAACTTTTCCTTGTTGAAGTAAAAGATTCTGGACGTGTCACGGATTTCCAGTGCATGGGATTTGGGGCGTTACACATGAGGTACTCGTAACCTGGACTGAGTTCTGAAACTTTCTCTAAGTTAGCCTCCTCTTCCTTCAAAGGGCTCGACCACACCATACTTCTTGAAATCTTACTAAAGCCATGCATCAAAGAAGAAGTTTTAGAGCTCATAGTCATCACTCTTAATACGCTCGGAGAGAATGGATGAAAACTCTTGTTATACTTCCTCGACAAGGGAATTCTCCAAACAGATCCGAAAGAAGCAAGAAAGGTCCAAACAAGGGCCAAAAGATACATGCTTGTTAAAGGGGTCCTGTACAAGCGCTCCTACACTTTGGCATACATCATACCTTATTTGCGATGTGTCGGCCCTCAGGAGGTCCAATATGCCCCTAAAGAATTGCATGAAGTAGTCGGTGGCTGCCACATAGGCAAATGTCTCTAGCACAGAAAGTATAACCCCCATTCTCGCAAATACATATTTCCTGAGTATTTTCTGTATTTCATATTTTTATAAATTCATCAAGTGTTAAATTTGGTTTGGATTTTATATTAAAGTATTGTATAATTGACAATTATATTCATTTTCGAATAATGGTGTATTTTAACTTTGTTTTATAATCCTAATTGATCGATTATTTATATTTGAGCCCAAATCAAATGTATTATTACTATTTTGATTATTTTAATGAATTTGTTAAACCCCAATTCCTATTCTGTTATTCATTATTATTATTATTATTGTTATTATTGTTATTATTATTGTTGTTGTTGTTGTTGTTGTTGTTGTTGTTGTTGTTGTTATTATTATTATTTTTATTATCATTATTATTATTATTATTGTTATTGTTTTTTGTTATTGTTATTGTTATTGTTATTGTTATTATTATTATTATTATTATTATTATTAGTATTATTATTATTTCTTTTGATTGCATATTAAAAATCCACCGTTTCTTATTGTGAAAGCCCGCAGATTTTAATCCATCAATTATTACTGTTATTTTAAAGTACAATCCAAGTATATTATATATACATGACTATTCTAATTATTGTGAAAAGCTAAATCATAATCTAATTGTATTCTTTCAATTAATTCTATTTCCTATTGAATCCTGTAAGATCGTGTTGTACAACCTATTTGAATATTTTGTGTATCGAGCATTCTAAATTAATCTATTATTATCCTAATTGTTTATCCTATTTGTCTAAACCCAAAACTATAGCCTTCTTCTCTTTGGATCCAAACCCGCTAACCCTATAACCCGCTAACCCCTAACACCTAACCCTAACCCTAACCCTAACCCTAAACCCTAACCCTAACCTTAACCCTAACCCTAACCCTAACCCTAACCCTAACCCTAACCCTAACCCTATATAACATCTGTGCAACCCCCTTCTTTTCTCCATCCTGCCGCTTCTCTCTCCGCAACCGATCCTTATCTCCACCTCGTCCCCCCTCCTCAGCCCTCAACTGCATCCCGCTCACCATCTCCTCCTCGACCACTGCTGCCCCTCCGCCCTGTCATCCCCTTCATTACACCTCGCCATTACCGTCTCCCCTGTTTGGCGCCAAAATCCAACTGAAACCCATCGCCTCCCGAACCCATCCCGCTCTCTCCTCCCCATCGTCGCCACCACACCCTCGTCGTCTTAACCCAATGACTCACCCTCATTTCTGTCCTTGTCAACCTCCTTACCTCGTCGTCCTCCCTTCCACTGTTCCCTTCCGAAATAGAGTGCCTGCGTCCGCCCGCACCTCACCGCAATCGTACCGTCGAAACTCTGCCGCCAACCACCTCGCCATCATCACCTCCAGCCGCACTTCCGTTTCCACCATGGCCGCTCCAGTCGACCGCCGCTGTCCCCGCTGCCCTCTCTCTCTCTCTCTCTCTGTCCCTATGCTTGCTGTCTGCTGTTGTGGGGGGAGGATTTGTTGTATTACTTTGTTTGCTGTTTGCTGTGTGTTAAGTTGCTATTTGCTGTGTTGGAGTCTTCACTATTTGCTGTTGTGCGCTCTTGCTGCTATGGTTGTGCACATAGTGTGCACGTGCTTTTGTGAGTGCGTTGTACATGTCTTGCACGTGTCGCTGTCGGGATTCTCATCCTGTTATTGTATTGCATTCGGATTAACCGTCTAAAAGGCAAGTCTCTCTTGAACTTGTTTATTTTTCTTATTCAAGAATTCTTTTGATCTCCACAAGTAGATCCTGATTGTTTATCGTATTGTTATACTGTGTATCTTCTATTGAGTATATTTAGGGTTTGCACGAGCTAACCCAAGATATTCTTGACTTCGTGCCATTATCTTTGACTCAAATCCTAGTCCCAATTACATATTGCATATGCACTTAATACATGAAAACAACTGGATCCATATTATAGAATTGTTTGATGACTAGAACATCCCGATTGAATTTGATTTTCGTGAATTAATTGCCTTGATTGTAAATTGCATCGTTAATCTTGAAATTTCTTGCTAATAAAAAATTAGAACCACTGTTAATTAATTACCATGATATTGCATGCTTGTGTGATGAAATTATTGTCTATTCAAGTTACTTCATTTTCTGGCCTGCTATCTGCTTCTTTTTGCATTTAACTTTGGAACTTTTTGCTTTATTATTTTGAAAAGAACTTTGTAAACATGAATTGTAGCTCTGTGAGTCCATTTTCCATAACAATCGACAGAATTGAATTCCGATATAAAATCTGCTAGATATCTGACTTTTAGTACTGTTAGGTCTGGATTTCCAGATTCACAATTACATGTGTATCATCTTGATTTAGTAATAAAAAGAACATGTTAACAGTAAAATTAAAATTTGATTAATTTGGCTGAGAGTAGTCATGCTTAGGGATCACCCTGAATTTTTGTGAATTTAATTGATAAGTTTTCTGGCCCGATACATATATGTGAATACTATCTATGACCTGCTGCCTGAACATAAAATCTGTAAAGAATTAGAATTTTAACATAGTTTCTGTGATTTTTATATGTCGTGTGTATATGCGCTGGAACCGGCAGAGAGTCTAGCATCTAGAACTTCTAAGGATCCAGAATTTCTTTCATATAGCAGCGGGAATACTTGTTTTTGTACAGTAACATCCGGCTGTCTAGATTGTTAGATTTGCATTGATTTAGTATAAATGTTTCTTGCCTTACCTGTAATGAGTAGAATTGTCACACCTTGCATTACACAAAAATTTACACCTTCTTGCATGCTCACATTAGGATATAAAAAATATTAATAAGCCGTGGTATTAAGGGTCAACTTAGTAGTGAACAAGATAGGGGACTGTACTCGAAAGGGAGCTCGTGGTTTCCCTATTGTTACTGAATAACTGAATAACTGAATAACTGGATAATTGCATATTATTCTTTGAACATTGATACTGAATAACTGAATGACTGAATAACTAAATAACTAAATAACTGAATACTAAAAATCTTTTACATGATTTCGGAGTACATGATCCGTAGAGTTCGCCATCACAGTCTAAAACGATCACTATTTGCATGCACCAAACCTGTGAAATGAGACACAGTACTACGTGCATTAGATAGGTTAATAAAATGAATAATAACCGTAGACCGACATTTCATGCTTGATCCTGTATACTGTTGTAGCACAATTCATAGCACAACAAGATTTTTTACTTCAATTCATAAAATTCTACAAGGAAATTAAAATATTCCATTGTACAACAATATTCGTAACAGAATACACAGCGGAAATTTTTAAAAAAAGAATACAACATAATAGATATACAAATTTAACATTTCAACATGGGAATATTCAACAGCTTCAATTATTCTTTTTGTCTTCCTGCTAATCAAAGTCCTGCACTTGAAAACTGTGGGCACGTCAGTTGCTTAAACTGACGCAATGTTACAAAACAGCGATCCTCGCTATGCCGTAATATAACGATTTTTTTTACCTTAGCAACCAAAAACTTGAATGCATATTGAAGTGTAAAAGTGTGAATATCCTAAACATATCAGTATATGATATGACTTA
Source organism: Hemerocallis citrina (assembly GCA_017893485.1). Lineage (NCBI taxonomy): Eukaryota > Viridiplantae > Streptophyta > Magnoliopsida > Asparagales > Asphodelaceae > Hemerocallis > Hemerocallis citrina. The sequence goes on from CM030365.1 coordinate 35,030,982, forward strand.
ATACCTAATGCAGATTTACACTACGATGTACTAATGCATACTTGTTCGGATTCTATGCATCACATGCTACATAGGTCCAAAGGCAAGTCCTAATCGTACTCCACATTGTAGGGTTTAATCCCACGCTATGAATTACTACTACGGTGACTAATGTATGATTTAGATATCCTGTGAGTATCTAGTACCACCCTGATAATTCTTGAGTATCGCAATCCTACCGCAAGTGATTTTGGACACACTGCCTCACATCCCGATAATTCTGGAGGCGAATACCGACAAAGCGAGGTATGACCCTGATAATTCTTGAGAGTCGTTCTCCCACCGCAAGTGATTTTTGGCCATCACGCCTCACACCCCAATAATTCTAGAGACGAAACCCACACCACGCTGTCATCAGTACCTTATCACACAAATACCCCATGAGCATTTCCATAAATACGTATTTCCCGAATATTTTCTGTGTTTCGATTATTATTTATTAAATTTGTTTTGAATCTTATATTAAAATATTTTCTAAATGAAAATTATGTTATTTCAAATAATAGTGTATTTTAACTTCACTTTCCATTTTTTATCGACTATATATATTCCTGTTTGGATTATTTTAATATAAAGTTGATAAACCAAATTCTTATTTTGTTGTATAATGTTATTATTACTATTGTTATTATTATTATTGATATTATTATTATTATTATTATTATTATTATTATTATTATTATTATTATTATTATTAATATGTGTTGTTATTAGTATGATTATTATTATTTTTGTTAAAGCCCACTAATTTTGGCCTATATTGTATTATTTAATTATTTGATTTGAAGACCAACCCAAGCCATCGCAGTGCCCCCACCTCGTCTTCAACCTCAGTCGCCATTGTCGAACCCATCGCTATTGCCAAGAACTCAAGCTCATCCGCTTCTTCGCCGCCGTCTTCGCCTTTCCATTCACCCTGCAACCACCGAAGTCCCCCTCGCCTAACTGTCGTCGTCGTCCAGAGCTCCTACTCCCGCTGTTTTCGTTCCTCTATTTCGGCAAGAGAACAGAGCATCGCTCAAGCCGTCGAGTCCCATCGCTGCGTCGCTTCCCGACCGCAGCGTCGCCGTCGCCCTCGTCGCCAGCAATGCCAGTTGCCGTCCCCTCTCCTGCCTACTCTCTCTTACTGTTGAGGTTGAGAAGGAGGAGGAACAGTGGGCAGCTGGCTATTTACTGTTCGGGTAAGGGGGAGTATTTGTTGCTGTTTGGTGTTTTGGAAGAAGAGGGATTGGTCAGTTTTGGTGTGTGTTGTTCAGTGTGTGGGATTTGGACTTGTTGTTTGCTGTTTCGGAAGAGTAGGGGATCCGATCTGTTGGTGTCTTTCTGTTTTGGTTTTGCACGTAGCTGGCACGTGTTTCCGTGCTTCATGTTCGTGGCTTGTCGCCGAGGATCCTAATCCCGTTATTCCCTATATCGGATCTAATTGTCATCTAAAGGTAAGTCATCTCACTCTCGAATTGTATTCTATCGTATTCGAGATTATTTATTGAATCCCGCAAGTAGATCCATATTGATGATCGTATATTGTTTATTGTTGTTCATCGTTGGGATACTACGAATTTACACGAGCGAATCCAAGTAGTAGTCTTGACTTTGTGCCGTCTTTTTGCCTCCGATTTATAGAGATCTTGCATTGCATTTATGTAGTTAATTATTGAATATAGGAAAAATGATTATTATTGTATTTCATGTCATGACATTACAACTATTGTAAATTGTATACTAGTGTTGATTGTTCATATGATTGATTATGGTGTGTTTGTTGATTGTGATTAGTAGGGTTATGGACATTATACATCTTAATACCATGTTCAGATAAACGTAACTTGCTGTGATTTATAATTGTTAACCCATAACTCATCGTTCATAACAATTTTAATCTCTTTATTCATGAAGAACATGTTGAAGCACTGAAATTTATTGTCAATCTGAACATTGTCATGCTGTTTCGACCTAAATAATGTCATCAAAATCAATAACTTTCTAGATATGAAATGTAGTCTCATGTTTCTAGTTTCCAGAACATCCATAATTTTTGAATTCCGACTTATATTGGAAGAGTTATGACCATTTTACTGCAGCTGCGTTTTATTTCCAGATTTATGCATATACCATGTTAACCTGATTAAATAGATGAACTAATGATCAAATATTACCATGATAATTTCCAGATTGGTAGTCAACATGATTAGGTTAATGAAAATTATTTTTGCTGATTTTTAAAATGAATATTTACTGCTTTTAAAACTGAAACTAGTTAACATTAATAACCAGCCAGAACCTGTAACCTGTAAATAACACTATAATTCACCTAGCTACTGTTGTCAAATTTTGGACTTTTAATATGCGTTGGAACCGAGCAGGAGTCTAGTTTCTAGAACTTCTGACAGATCCACTTTTGCTATTCTGTAGGAATGGAAATTCTGATTTTGGTGTAGCAACCTACTGCTATCAGAATTGGATTTCCATGTTTGATAATATATAATTGTATTTATAATGTTGTATTTGGTGCATTTAATTGTATAAAGTACATTGCATGATCTTAAGGTTGCGTCGTCATCATTCTAGTATCCCTTATTAATTGCCTTATCATTTCTCATTGATATTTCTGTCCCTATTGTTCCCGATTAGTATTGCATATTAATTGAATAAAGAATGTTAATTAAGACGGGATTAAGGGATGACTAGGGTAGTTGATAATATCGTTATCATCATTGCGCAAGAAATTGCAAATGGCCAGTGTTATCGTTATTGTGCAAGAAATTGCAAATGGTAAGTGTTATCGTTATTGTGCAAGAAATTGCTCAATAGCCAGTGTTATTATTTATATGTTATATCGTACCGAGTACATGACCTATAGAATCTACCACATGAGTCTAAACGAAATTGATTGTATGCATCGGACCTGTAGTATGGGATGCAGTAGTACGTGCATTAGTTAGGATTAAAATGAATAATAGACTTAAGACTTCATCGCATTGCCGTTGCATTTTGTCATCGTTATTGAACAGTGTTATCATTGTTGCTTATCGTTATTGTTATTGTTTATTGTTATTGTTGTAAATCATCGTTATTGCACATTGTACTATTATCGTTTTGTCACTGTTCAATACTATTGATTTCATCGTTCATTCAATTCATCGTGACACCGTTATTGTCATTATTCCTCTGTTTCTCTACTTGCTGTCCACGACTTGCTCTAAGGATATATTATTCTCTCTTTTAGATGAACAGCTTACAGAAAATCAAGGAGATTTGCCTAACGAACTAGGAGAGCAACAATGGTGAAAGAATTGTTTTACTGTGCCGCTTAAATAATTATTGTTTCATTTTGAGAACTTTAATAATTGAACAATGTTGTTTTTCTTTGTATTGTGGGATTTTGACTCGAATATTTTTACTGCAGATTCCAAATGTTGGATTGTTATTTTGTTGGTTATTTCATGCTTAAAATTCAAGTATTATTATTCATGTGTTTACTTCTTTATTTTATGCATGGTTGTATTACTTCCTGTTTATATTGTTGAGTTGAATCGATAATAGCTCATGGATGGCGCAAGTCATTCGCTGGGCCATGTCACGTGTTTTCATTCCGTATTTTTGGGAAGCGGGGCGTGACAACTATATGTCAACATCTCATACCGATACATACAGAATTTTCTAAAATACAAATTATTACACTATTTCTATACTCTACCCCTAACTAATAATAATTTAACAATATCTATATATACATCACTACAATACTACAGAAGCCACAAGTCTCACCTCGCTGCTACTCGAATCCTACAAAAAGGTAGTCTAGAGACGTTCAGCCTCAGGGAAGGACTCCTCTGGCCCCGAAACACAACAGGGGTCAGCCATAACTAGTGTGAGTATAATCTACAAGGTTAGTTACTGCAATAAATAATATAAAAGAAACTTAAGGAACATACTACCATGATGATAATTCAGCATTACCGGGGATTAAACATGAATATATAATAAAAGGAAACTAGATATTGTACAAGAAGTAATTTTCTAATCTTCAATCAATCTTCCATATCAACCTCCACCTAATCTACGATACTGCATCCAATCCATCATCTCAACATCTACTCAATCCACCTTGAAGTTGTGCCTCGGTAGGTAGTTCCTCGGCACAATTTCCCAGGCGTATCAAACTCTCATTATATTTTGTATTTAACTTAATGCTTTTTTTTAATCTCATACTACATTAATATTTATTCTCATCACTTAATACCACGAACTTGAATTGTTCATTCTCATCATACGTCTTACTTTACTTTTCGTTCTTGTAACACATTTTCTTTATGTTTCATTCTCGTAATGCATAATACCTTTTTAACCTTTCAATCTCATTTCACATTAATATTCATTTATATCTCATAACACAACTTACTTTACCTTTTAATTACGCCACATAATACAACTTTCTTTGCCTTTTATTTTCATGTTATCATATCACTTACTTTAATTCTCGTTCTTATTTTTTAATACACCATACTTTACTTTCATTCACAACTCCTCACACAACTTACTTTTCCTTTCATTCTTATCTCATAATATACTTTAACTTTCATTTACACCTCAGATTACAACTATCATATCAATACTCCACCGATCCACCTCGGAGTTGTGCCTAGGCAGGTACTTCCCACTATTTCCACTGAAATAACAGGCGAGTAGTTCCTGGACACAATTCCAAGGCATACCAACTTGTGTCATCTCATGGTTTTACTTTAATATCTATTTACATCTCATACTACTGCTTACTTAACTTTTTATTCTTATATTATATCCTACCTTACTTTTCATTCATAAATTGCATAACACATTTTCTTTAGTTCTCATATTCATTCACTCACATACTCTCTTTACTTTTCCATTCTCATTTCCTATAATATCATTTCTTTACTTTCTCATTCTCATCTCATAATATAACTTACATTACTTTGTATTTATGCCTCTTAATACCACTCCCTTTACATTACACTTCTCTGCTTTATTCATGTTTCATTCATTTTGCCAATATAGTTTCATAAGTTTAGCCAGGTAAATTCAACAACATAACGTATGTAACTCCATTCATTTCACATAAACAGACACATCATTAATATCGTGCTTGTGAATACACCACTCCATCCATATATGATAATTAGATTACTCCAACCTTATGGTTATAAAACTATATTTATACCTCATCCTTTCTAAGCATAACTTTAACCATACTGGTATTGTCAATTTGTAATACCCCAGAATAAGATAAATTATTTATTTATATATATATTGTTCAATAAACTAATTAGTTACTTGAATTGAATTAGTGCATGATTGTTTGGACTAAAAATAATCATGCATGCTTTTGCTTAGGGGTTAGGGTTGGGATTTGTTGACCTAGGGTTCCATGACCTAGGGAAAGGAACCCTACTTCTAGATGAGACTTGATAAGATTGAGTGGATCTTGATGAGATCCAAGGGATCAAGATAGGCCAAGTTTGTGGTGGAGATGAGAGTTAGGAAATTGCAAGGAAGTTTCCCTAGAACTAAGTTGACTAGATCTACACCCTCCATTTCCCACTCACTTCACCAATATATCCCCACCCTCCACTTGGTGAAAACCGGCCAACCCCTTCTCTCTCTTTCCCTCCATTTCTATAAAAATCCACTTCCTTCATCTTCTCATTCATTTTTCTAAGTTGTTTAATAAAAAAAGAGTAGAAGAGAAAAGAAAAGAGAGTGGTAGGTTTCCTATTTGTTTGTAGGAACACAAGTTCTAAAGGAAACAAGCTTGGAGGAGGAGGCAATCTTGAAGACAAGAATCAACTTCTCTTTTGGAAGGGTGGGGGTTCTCAAAAACTCATCTTTTATTTTTTCCTTGTATGATTCTTGTGAGTAGAAGTAAAAAGATATTAGCTTTGACATGCATGAGTATTTGTTGAGGTTCACCTCTTGAGTTTGATTATTGAGTACAACTTTTACACCTAGAATCCAAGAAAGGACTTGTATGTGATGTGGTAAGCATAGGATTTTCTAACTCCCAAATGGCTTAGACTCTTGAACCAAATTTTTTAGGGCATGTTATACTATGAGTCTAGAGCACACATGATTTTTTTTGCATAATATTTGGGTTTCATTTAGTATCTCAAACAATTACTTTAACTTCGGGCAGTTAGCAAGTAGAGAGACTACTGTTTTTATGAAAACTTGGGTGTTCTTCCAAAAATCATACCTCAGAATTGGTAGGGTATTTTAACCCCAAATTTTTACTAGGTGCTCTTGAATATGTCAAATTTCGCATTTTTCTGAGCTCGTTTGATACTTCAACAAAAATATAAGTTTGTAATTGGTTCAGGATCGGAAGCTGAATCTTCCCTGTTTTGGAATTGAAGTTCATTAATTCATAACTACTTTTTGGTGCATGATCTTGTATTGAAGTGTTTACTGTAGTATTTGGTATGAGTCTAGATCATGATTCTAAAATTTCAGAACTATTAGATAACATTTGATGGAGTTTTAAAAATAGTTTGTAAAAGAGGTGGACACTCTGTCTGAAAACAGAAATGAAATTTTATACTGAGTTTAAAAAGACATAACTCTTTGTGTGTTATTAATTTGAATGAAATTTTTGATTATGTTAAACTTGTATATGTCTAGTTACTGAATCTAAAATTTCACAAGTATTGGACTTATGGTTGAATTGATTTTAAAATTTAACTGGACTACATTTAGTTTTAGCTCCAATTAGCTAGTCTGTGAAGTTGTGTTTTTCTGGATTGATGTGTTTGGATTTTGCAAAAATGATTAGCTAGTCTATGAAGTTGTGTTTTAGCTCCGATTAGAGTAGGGAGTCTTATATTTCCAAAATGTCTAGAATCATGTAATTCCAATTTTGTAGAGTAGTAGATATGAATTTTTGAAGTTCTGGACAGATCCATTCTTAGTGGAGGCTGTCACTTTTGGCATGTATGTGATTTTCTCAACTTCGAAGTCTTAGATTGGGAGTTAGTGGTATTTCTATACCTTAAATACTTTTCTTTTTCATTTCTTATGTTGTTAAGGCATGGGTGGGGGCTTGAACATTGTTTGAGTCATTGGGATTGCCTAGGAGGTTATACCCTATAGCTATCGACCCTTAGGCCAGGATTGAGACTTTCGCCTCAAGTTTGGATGGTCAATTCTCATGCATTGACATGGTCATAGAGAGTGATCGCGGGCCGAATTTGAGAGCAAATCCAAGTTAGGGGAAGTGGCGAGCAAAGTGATCGCGTCGCTAGAGCCACGACTTGATAGACAGGAGCTAAAGATTTTGGTAAATCCCATAGGATTAGGATTGACCAAGTAGAGTTATTAAGTCTTGTTGGAACCATACCCTTATAACACATCTAGGGTAGGCTCAAATATTAGCTAGAGATACCTATGAACCATATTAGTTTCTAGCAAGCATTAGTCGGGTGTTGTACTCTCCTATCAGTGGGGATATGTGCTGCGGTGCGCATCTCACTTTGTTGATTCCTAAAGAACCGTGGTAAGAACGGTAGGGGATTCCTGTTGGAGTTAGGGAGGTACCTACACTACCATCAAGTTCTATGTTGATGGAAACGAACGAATCATGGGGCTGTGTCCCCGTGAATCCTAGGCGCCATTGATATGCTGCGGTATATCTGCAGTTCGTCACGGCCTTTTAGTGAGGTCTGGGCATCGAGCACTAGTGGCAAACGGGGACACCAGTAAGTGACTACAATAACGGATTGGACCGATTAATCTGTAACCTTATCAACCACATTATATCTATCGGGAACAGGACGAGTACAAGAGTAGGATGCGTGGCGGGGATTCGAAACCCTGAATTTGGAGACAACGGCTTGATTTGGGGCGTATGTAGTATGGGATGCATGCGTTTCCAAAGTCTCGCTTGCATTAGAATAAGTGCATTTTGACCTGTGCATTAGATTACTAGGTCATGTCATACACAGAAACCTTTAACCCAATTACACTTTCCTATCTTTTAATCACCTTTTCTTGTGCATCAAATTTTGATTTGTCAGTATGGAGATTGCAACTATTATCAGCATTGAGTCAGTATATGTACCGATGGGCCCACTCTTTTAGGTGCTAGATGCCATCCATGAGGTATAGGAAAGCTCAAGCTAGATGGTGCGTCCGAGTGATAGTATCAAGTGTTCATTATTCACATTCTTTTTGTAAACTCTAATTTGTAATTTCTGGAAAATTGTATATTGTAACACTTGAGACTTCTAAACATTATGGAATAATTTTTTTTAAAACTTTCCTGTACTGTGACTGTTTGAAGGAAAGATTCTGGTTTCTGTCACGAATCGCCAATATAGGGATTCGGGGCACTACAGAGTTGGTATCAGAGCAACCTTCAGACTATAGTCCAACACAATAGGAAAATAGACTTGGATGCCACTAGGATAGTCGGGTTTAGCCAGTAGTATATTATTATAATTCATATTGTTGCTCTTTTCAACATGTTTTATAATTTTCTATATCTGGACTAATTCCTGTATTGTTTTTCTCTTGACAGATGGCAAACACACAGAACGGATAGGCAAATTGGACTCGGGCTGGACAAAATCCAGCTGTTACTCAGACTACCCCACCTCCACCTCCACATCCCACCGCCGTGGAGCGGGCCATCGGCCGATTGTTCCAAGATTTCGCGACATATAGATGGAGACATGGGCAATTAGAAGACTGCTTGGAAAATTGCGACCACGCCGCCATGCCCTAATGGCCACAAACAGACAAGTGGCCAAGTTGAAGAGGTCCAAGAGGAGGCTTTCGGTGAAGATGATGCTGATGAAACACCAGCATCAAGAAAAGTTGGCTCAATTGGAGCACAAGCTTGGGGAGTTGTAGAATAAGGTTGCCCAACAGCAAGCCCAGTTGGAGCAGCTGACTACAGCTGAGCATTCTGCTATGGGAGATCACCCTATGAGGGATATGTGTGATCTTGCCCTATGAAGGATATTATGATGTTTTGTTTCGATGTTTTTTTGATGTACATAGGATAATGCTTTTTGTAAGACCAAACTATGACGGTGTGATGTTTTGATGGTACTTATGGTAGTAATGTTTTGACTGTACTTATGGCAATGCTAATGTAACCCTTCTTATATAAATGAAGACTAGTACATATGTTTTGACTACTACTTGAAGTATGATGTGGATTTACACTATGATTGTAGCTTAATAATAAAATTTAACATTCAGATGTCTGGAAGAACAAGGAGCGGCTGAAGCGGGTAGATTGTGAGGGCAGTGGAGCCAATGACGCTGGCCTCAATACGGGAGCAGAATTCTCCCGACTATACCAAATGCTGGGAGCATTCGTGGAGGAAAGTAGGAACTAGGCACCACAGCCAGGAGCACCAGGGGTCGCTCGAGAAAACACATCTACAGATCCGATCAAGATGGTTGAATCCTTCAAACGATGAAACTGCCGGTCTTTGAGGGACAGGCCGACCCAATAACAGCAGAAGATTGGATACGTCAAGTAGAAATAGTATTTGAAGTCTTGATGACGCCAAATGATAGTAAAGTTCGACTAGCTACAATTTTACTAGAGAAGGACGCCGGAGTATGGTGGCAATCCGTAAAGCGTGGCTGGGGAGAAGGTCCGATAACTTGGGAGGATTACATAAAAGAATTCAGACAACACTACTTTCCCTTAGACGTGCAGGAAGAGAAGGTGATGGAGTTCCATATTTTGAAGCAAGGGAGCATGTCAGGTAGAGAATATGAAAAGAAGTTTACCTAGTTGTCGTGATATGCACCAGAGATGGTTTAAGAGGAGATGAAGAAGGCCAAAAGATTTGAGCAAGAACTTAGATAGGGATTGAGATCCAGGATGGTACCTCTGGACATCCGCAGGTTCGACAAGCTAGTGAGGCGAGCTGCTGCAACGGATATGGATATGAACCAAGGCCAGTCATCACAAGGGAATACTGAGACTTGGAACCGGGAAAAGTTGTCTACCCCAGCATCGAAGTTCAAGAAACCTGGCAAGAACTAGAAATTTCAGAAGACAAATGATAAGATGGGAGGATTCAAGCCAGGGAGCTATTTCCTCTGTGGGGAACATGGGCATTTCAGAGATCAATGCCCAAGGAACGAAGGAAGAACTGTTCAGAAATGCTATCATTGTGGGAAGGAAGGACACATTAGACCAAATTGTCCCCAATTTCTGAAGAGCAGCAGCAAGGCAGGTTCGGGAACAACTAGCAAGGGAAAGCGACAAGTCTGTCAAGGTCGAGTATTTGCTTGAACCAAAGAGGACGCAGAAGATAATGAATGGGTGATCACTGGTATGTGAAGAAATATTGTAATAAGTTTTATCTGTATTTTGAAGTTTCATTTTGAGGAAGTATAATGAAGGCTGTAACTCTTTTGTTACAGGAAGTATATATATAAATGGAATTTTGGCTACTGTTTTGTTCGATAATGGCTCAACTCATTCTTTTGTGTCCAAATCATTCTCAAGAAAGTTAAAGTGCACACAAAAGCAACTCCAGAGTTAGCCTTAATGGTAGCTACACCATCAGTGGCAACTCTCACTACAAATCTGTGCTATAAGGGCTGTAAACTTCATATTAACAAAGAACATCTGAGTATCGATTTGTTAGAGTTGGGTTTTGCTGGAACAGATGTAATTATTGGTATGGATTGGATGTCAAAACATGAAGCAAATATTGACTGCAAGGAGAAGAAAGTAGCCATTGCAGCTAAGGATACGGAGCCTGTGTTTCAAGGAAGAGGCCAAGGGAAGTGATTATTGCTGCTACAACTAAAATAAAGGTACCTAAAGAAGTGAATATGATACCCATGGTGAGAAATTTTCCACTTGTTCCTAGATGAATTACCCGGACTGCCCCCACACAGAGATGTAGAATTTAGCATTTCAATTCAACCAGGCAGTGCTCCAGTATCAAAGACACCATACAGGATGGCACCAGTGGAGCAGAATGAAGTCAAGAAACAAGTTGAGGAGCTATTGCAGAAGGACTCGTCAGACCGAGTGTGTCACCCTGGGGAGCACCAATTTCTCTTATTAAGAATAAGGATGGGTCTGCAAGAATTTGTATCAATTATCGGGAATCGAATAGGGTCACTATTCAAAACAAGTACCTGATTTCCAGGATCGATGATTTGTTTGATCAACTTCAAGGCGCAGCTGTATTTTCCAAGATTGAACTACTATCCGGTTATCATCAAGTTCAAGTCAAGGAAGAAGATGTACCAAGATAGCCTTTCGGACTCGGCATGGGCAATACAAGTTTTTAGTAATGTCATTCAGAGTAATCAACGCTCCAACAATCTTTATGGATATGATGAACTGAACCATGTGACCGTTTATTGACTCATTTGTAGTGGTTTTCATCGACGATATTTTGGTGCACTCATGGACAGAGAAAGAACATGCTGGACATTTGACCACAGTATTAAGCAAGCTACATGAGCGTCAATTGTACGCCAAATTGTCCAAGTGTGAGTTCTGGAAACCGAAAGTTGCATTTCTTGGCCATATCTTTTCTAAGGAGGGAGTGGCCACAGACCCGCAGAAGATAGAAGCAGTCAAGGAGTGGCCACAACCGAAGACAGTGAAAGAAGTAAGAAATTTTCTGGGTATGACTGGGTACTACTGGAAATTTATTCAAAATTATGCAAGAATAGCATTACCACTCACAGCATTAACCAGGAAGAACCAGAGCTTCGACTGGACGAAGAAGTGTGAAGAATGTTTTCAAGAGTTAAAGAATAGATTGATCTCTGCACCCATCTTGGTCTTGCCTCAAGCTGAAAAAGGGTATGTCATCTACAGCGAAGCATCATATTTGGGGTTCGGATGTGTATTGATGCAGGAAGGAAAGGTCATATCATATGGATCGAGACAACTCCGACCACATGAGAAGAACTACCCTACTCATGACTTGGAACTAGTAGCTGTAATCTTTGCTTTGAAATTGTGGCGACATTACATCTACGGAGCAAGGGTATAAATGTATATCGACCACAAGAGTTTGAAGTATATATACCAGCAGAGGGATTTGAATCTAAGGCAGAGGCGATGACCGGAAGTTTTGGAAGATATCAAACCAGAAATCTTGTATCATCCAGGGAAGGCCAATGTGGTAGCTGATGCACTCAGCCGGAAGAGGAGTATTGCCACACTTACTGCAACGAGAAAGGAGCTGGAGGATGAGATTAGGCAAGCAGGTATTGAGGTAATTACTCAAGACTTAAGTGCATTTTTGCTATATTTAGTTTTATAGCCGAGTTTGAATGAGCGAGTGAAGAAAGCTCAGACAGGAGACGTAGAGATTGAAGCACTTAAGAAGCAGGTAAATGAGTGAAAACTTTCAGGATTCAGTATAAGGGAAGGATCACTCTGGTATGGCAATAGGATGTGTATATCGAAGGACAAAGAGTTGAGAAAAGACATCTAGAAGGATGCTCACTCCACATTACTTGCAGTGCACAGCACCAAGATGTATCGGCATGTGAAGCAGTACTATTGATGGTCAGGAATGAAGCGAGACATAGCAGAATTTGTGACCAGATGCCTAACATGCCAACAAATCAAAGCCAAAAACTAGAAGCCAAGAGGATTGTTACAACCATTGCCCATTTTGGAGTGGAAATGGAAAAATATTAGTATGGACTTCATCACGGTTTGCCCAGGAGCTCTAAAGGAAACAACTCAATTTGGGTCATTGTAGATCGACTAACAAAGTTCGCATATTTCCTACCTGTAAAGACGACCTGGTCACTTGAGAAATTAGCAGAAGTCTACATTGAAAGCATAGTGAATCTACATGGAGTACCGGTATCAATAGTTTCCAATAGTGATGCAAGGTTTACATCTCATTTCTGGCAGAGTCTGCAGTCAGCTTTGGGGACCAGAACAGATTTTAGCACGAATTTTCATCCACAGACTGATAGAAAAATAGAAAGAGTCAACCAAATTCTTGAAGATATGCTGAGGGATGTATTATGGATTTCGGAAGAAGCTGGGAAAGATACTTGGCCTTAGTAGAATTTTCTTATAATAATAGCTATCCGGCAAGCATTGATATGGCTCCATATGAGAGAAGGTGCAGGACTCCCGTGTGCTGGTATGAAGTAGGAGAGCGGCAAATGTCTGGACTAGAGATCGTGCAGCAGACCTCAGAAAAGATCGAGCTTATTCAGAAAAGGTTGCAAGGAGCACAGAGCAGACAAAAAAGATACGTTGATAGTCGTTGGAGAGAATTAGAATTTGAGGAAGGTGATTCCGTGTTTCTCAAAGTATCACCGACGAAGGGTGTTATCAGATTCGAAAAAGGGGGAAAATTAGCACCAAAATTTATTGGGCCATACAAGATTTTGAAAAGAATTGTCAGGATGGCATATTAGTTAGAATTACTGGCAGAGTTATCCCGAGTTCACGACGTGTTCCACGTCTCCATGTTAAGGGAATATGTGCTAGATCTGAGTCACCAGCTTCCAGAGATTCCCAATGACTTGCAAGTAAACCTTTCATACAAGGAAAAACCAGTCAAGATCGTCGATCGGCAGGAAAAGATGTTGAGGAAAAAGACCATTTCAATGGTGAAGGTTCTCTGGAAGAATCAGTTCGTGGAAGAAGCCACTTGGGAATTGGAGAGCCGCTTGAGGACTTCTTTTCCAGAACTATTTTAGGATTAATGTTTTCTTTTCTCCCAACTAAGTATAGTTCTGAGGACAGAACTACTTTAAGGAACGAGTATTGTAATACCCCTCAGAATGAAATTATTTATTTATTTATTTATTTATATATTGTTCAATAAACTAAGTAGTTACTTGAATTGAATTAGTGCATGATTGTTTGGATTAAAAATAACCTTGCATGCTTTGGCTTAGGGGTTATGTTTGGGGTTTTTTGGCCTAGGGTTCCATGACCTAGGGTTAGGAACCCTACTTCTAGATGAGTCTTGATGAGATTGAGTGGATCTTGATGAGATCCAAGGGCTCAGGATGGACCAAGTTGTGGTGGAGATGAGAGTTAGGAAATTGCTAGGAAGTTTCCCTAGGACTAAGTTGACTAGATCTACACTCTCAATTTCCCACTCACTTCACCAACATATCCCCACCATCCACTTGGTGAAAACCGACCACCCCCTCTCTTTCTTTCCCTCCATTTCTATAAAACTCTATTTCCTTCATCTTCTCATTCATTTTTCTAAGTTGTTTCAAAAAAAAAAAGAGTAGAATAGAAAAGAAAAGAGAGTGGTAGGTTTTCTCTTTGCTGTAGGAACACAAGTTCTAAAGAAAGCACGCTTGGAGGAGGAGGCAATCTTGAAGACAAGAATCAACTTCTCATTTGGAAGGGTAGGGGTTCTCAAAAACTCATCTTTCATTTTTTCCTTGTATGATTCTTGTGAGTAGAAGTAAAAGATAGTAGCTTTGACATGCATGAGTATTTGTTGAGGTTCACCTCTTGAGTTTGATTATTGAGTACAACTTTTTGTAACACCCCATATTGTACGATACCTGAATATATGTATGTATGTATGTATGTATATTGTCCGTATGCGTGCACTTTATTGCAGTATTATGGGTTGATTTTGCTATCATGGTAAGTGGTTAGGGTTACGGGACAGTTTATGGGAGGATTGCATTATAAAAGATGCACGAGAACGAGTAGGACCGATACTAGTATAAACGCTAGTTTTCGGTACGACGCTTATGCAAATATAACACTGTATGATACTACAGTGGATATATATTTCGTGCGCTCGAGGAACCTCTCGTCTCACACTCGTAGGAACCCATTTAAGCTTAAGATGGGCAGCCAACACAACAACCACCAAACTATGGGCTAGAAGCCATAGTTTTGATCCAAAACCACCTACAAGCCTAAGCCTATCCGCTAGCTTCAAAACTGGCCCATATCCCCTTCTTTTCTCCTTAATTTCTCCACTCCAATCCACCTTCTTGCTCTGGAAATTTCAGAACTCCTCCAAGAGAGAAAAAGAAAGGAATGAGAGAAAGTGAAGAAGAAGGTCGTAAGGAAGGATTTTCAAAGGAAAAAGTTTGAGAAGATCAATTCCTCTACAACAACCAAGGGTGGGGAGTTTCTCTAAACCTTCTTTTCTGTCTTTTAATTGATTCCTTGCATGCATGTATGATAGGATGTACTAGGATGATCCTCTATGAGCTTGGAAGTTTAAATCAGAACTGAAACTAGAAAACTGGTTCATAATGCTATTTTGTTGATTTTTACGAGAGCAAACTACAAAGAATTAGACCATGAAATTTTCAGGGGTTGTTCATATATGTGTGCAGATTGTTCATGATTTATTTCGGTTTTTGTGAGGTCATTTGATATTTAAATAAAATCGAATCGTAGAACTATGTCGTAAGGCAGAATCAGCAATTGATAAACATAATGACTGATGTTGTAAGAATTTTCATAATTTATTGGAGCATGTTCTTGATCTGAAATTTTTACCATATATTCCTGCATGCATCTTGATTCTATACAAAAATCAGAAAAATGTTTGGATGAATATATAGGCTCGATAAAAAATGGATCTTTAATCCGTAGCTAAAGCTGAACTGGAGAACATGATGACTTTCTGTGCTAAATTGAAATAGAGAGAACTCACTGTATACTTGGAGTTTTAACATGAGATCTTTTGCATAATTTTTAGTATGATTTCTAGTTTGATCACCATCAATTTTATGTCATTTGGACAAGTATGGAGTTTAATATGATTTTATGAGTATGTACTGTGCTGGTTTCAGCCAGTTTGGATACCCTGTAGAGATTGGACATTTGAGGCTCATTAAAAGCACATTTAGAGAACCTGATTCATTAGAGAGTTATAGTAGAAACCTAGATATTTCCAACAAGACAGAATTGAGGCAATTCCAGTAAAGGGTTGATTTACTGTGATTTTTGTAATACTGGACAAAGACCTAGAGTGGATCTGAGTGCTCTGATTTAGAGAGACCCATTGTGTGATTTGGTGCATTGGTGAGAGATGTGTGTGTTAGAGTGACTTATTGGTATAATTTGGACTCATGACCAACTAGAGAGTTGTTGAGGATACCTACACCTTTCTATAGAACTTGGGTTTGTGTCGTTCTGACGAACGAGTAGTGTTTTGTGCTACCGGCAAGGTGCAGCCCTTGTATAGGAAGTACACAGGCTGAGGCTTGAGAGGCTATTTTGGGGATCAAGATGATTGAATTTAAGTTCATGATCAACTAGGAAGTTGTAGCCTAGGATCTTACCTTTCCGGAGTGTGCTCATACACTCCAATCGGAGTTGTATCGAGAGAGTTATGACCATTCTAAGTTTCGGGCAGAAACCCGTAGGTCGCTTAGTCTTGGTTTTGACTAAGTATTGTGAGGACATTTCCCGTGTGAACTATCAGAGTTGATGACTCTTCTCTAGGGATGGTTGATTTCTGTTGTTGGTATGGTTGACTCCCATAGTGGGAGGTGTGACTCGAGTTAGTCACTAGGGTAAGGGATACCCTGCACCTGTCAACCCTATATTATAAACTTCTGCCAAAGTATAGGACATCCGAGCCATGCCGTTATTATAAGTTCACAAGGGTGAACATACATTCACAGCCGAGGCAGCAGCGAATGTAGGCCGGGAGGCTGGACAATTCCTAGCCGGGGAAGTGGCGAACCGGACCGGTATCGCCAGGGCCAGAGGTTGATAGGAAAGTGTGGAAGCAGTTTTATCTTTACCCGAAGTAGTTAGAGTAAGGCAGGGGTTAGAATGGCATATTAAGGGGTTGGAAAATTCCATTAGTCCTAATAAACCATAGTCGGTGTTGTACCTTCCAGTCATAGGGATACGTTTTCGGCACTCATGGATGAGTCCTCGGCTTGTATCTCGATCTATTAACTCCCAAAACTTTGCCGGAGTAAGGTACGGGAGGCTAGGAGGATTTGACCTCCCGAGGTGCTCATGTCCCTATGCACGTGGGTTTTGTGTTTGGTATATATATAAGTTCATAACCCGAGCACGGGTGAACACGCATGCGTCAGTCCATAGGTGGACATGGAGAATCAATCAGTCGGGTGGCCGGATTCAATGCAGCTTTCTAAGGAGGTCTGTACGCAGGTATGAAGTGGCAGCTATAACCACCACTTAGGCACTGTAGTGGCGGAACTAGATCGACTAGCTGCAACCTCCTTGGGCGACAGACAATCCATTAGGAACTGGATGAGTACAAGGGTAGGATGCATGGCAAGGGATTGAACCCTACAATCAGGAGAGGCGAACTCCTTGGAAAGTATGTAGTTTGGGATACATACGTTTCCATCGAAATTTATTTTGGGAAGGTATGTAGTATGGGATGCATACGTTCCCAACTGAATTGCATTAGAGTGGGTGCATCGGGTGCAGTCTTATTTCGCGCATTAGATTAGGCTATGCTTGGGTCTGGAACGCATGTAGTATGGGATGCATGCGGATCCAGATTCCCAAGTCTTGCTTGCTTTAGAATAGGGTTGTGATTGGTGCATTTCGTTGTTAGATCATGGCATACACGAGCACAACATAATTTAGGATGCACATTTTCTTTTTCATTCAAGATGGTTTGTGATTGCCAGTTTGGAGGATCGCTGTTATTATCAGTATTGTGTCAGTCGAAGTACTGACGTTCCCCACCTTTTAGGTACCGATTCTACCTTTCGAGCAGGTGCAGAGATATCAGAGTCGTGCAGCAGAGGATTCAAGTAGAGGAGCAAGTCCCAGGGAAGAAGATTGACCGTTCAGTGGAGCTTCGGCAGTAAGCCATCGACTGCCAGTCCGGAGGAAAGTTGTTAACTTTACAAAAAGGAGTGATGTATATTTGTAATAAGATGTACTGAGTTTATGTAATTTGTATTCTTATCAAGAACAAGACATCGGTTGTAATCAATGATGTAATGACTTATTTGAAAATAAAAAGTTTTTAAATTCCGTGTTATTACTGTGTTGAGATGCATTTGAAGGCAAAGATTCTGGTGAGTGTCACAGATGTCCGGTGGTGGGGATCCGGGGCGCTACACTTTTACACCTAGAAGCCATGAAAGGACTTGTATGTGATGTGGTAAGTATAGGATTTTCTAACTCCTAAATGGCTTAGACTCTTGAACCAAAACTTTTAGGGCATGTTATACTATGAGTCTAGAGCACACTTGATTTTTTTTCATAATATTTGGGGTTCGTTTAGTAGCTCAAACAAGTAGAGAACTGGTAGGGTATTTTAATTCCAAACTTTTACTAGGTGCTCTTGAATGTGTCAACGACTATAGTTTCAAATTTTGCATTTTCCTGAGTTCGTTTGTTATTTCAAAAAAATATAAGTTTGCAACTAGTGCAGGATCGGAAGCTGAATCTGCCCTGTTTTGGAATTGAAGTTCATTAATTCATAACTACTTTTTGGTGAATGATCTTGTAATGAAATTTTTTCTGTAGTATGTGGTATGAGTCTATATCATGATTCTAAAATCTGAGAATTGTTAGATAAAATTTGACGGAGTTTTAAATATAGTTTGTAAAAACCCTGTATCAAAACAGAAAGAAAATTTTATGCTAAGTTTAAAAAGCCATAACTCTGTGCGTGTTATGAATTTGAATGAAAGTTTTGAGTATGTTAGATTTGTATATTTCTAGTTATTGAATCTAAAATTCCATAAGTATTCGAATTATTTTTGAATTGATTTTTAATTTTAACTGGACTACGTTCAGTTTTACTTCCGAGTAGCTAGTCTGTGAAGTTGTGTTTTTTCTAGATTGATGTGTTTGGAATCTGCAAAAATGATTAACTAAAGATTTGAAGTGGGGACTCTTAGCTTTCCAAAACTTCTAGAATCATGTAATTCCAAGTTGTAGAGTAGTAGATATGAATTTTCAAACATCTGGACAGATCCATTCTTAGTGGAAGTTGTCACTTTTGGCATGTATGTGATTTTTCTCAACTTCTAAGTCTTGGATTGAGAGTTAGTGGTATTTCTATACCCTAAATGCTTGTCTTTTTCATTTCTTATTTTGTTAAGGCATGGGTGGGGGGTTGAACATTGTTTGAGTCATTGGGATTGCCTAGGAGCCCTATAGCTATCGACCCTTAGGCTAGGATTGAGACTTCCGCCTCAAGTTTGGATGGTCAATTCTCATGCACCGATGGGGTCATAGAGAGTGATCGCGGGCCAAAGTTGTGGGCAAGTCCAAGATAAGGGAAGTGGCGAGAAAGGTGATCACGTAGCTAGAGACACGACTTGTTAGACGAGAGCTAGAGATTTAGTAAATCCGATAAGATTAGGATTGACCTAGTTGAGTGGTTAAGTCTTGTTGGAACCATACCCTTATAACACATCTAGGGTAGGCTCAAATATTAGCTAGAGATACCTATGAACCATATTATTTTTCTAGCAAGCATTAGTCGGGTGTTGTACTCTCCTGTCATTAGGGATGCGTGTTGCGGTGCGCATCTCACTTTGTTGATTCCTAAAGAACAGTGGTAAGAACGGAAAGGGATTCCTATCGGAGTTAGGGAGGTTGACCCTACATTACCGTTAAGTTCTATGTTAGTGGACACAAATGGATCATGGGGTTGCTGTCCTTTGAATCCTAGGCGCCATAGATATGCTGCGGTGTATCTCTAGTTCGTCACGACTTTTTAGTGAGGTCCGGACGTCGTGCACTAGTGGCAAATAGGGACACCACTAAGTAATTGTAGTAACGGATTTGACCGATTAATTTGCAACCTCATCAACCACGTTCTATCTATCAGGAACGGAACGAGTACAAGAGTAAGATGCATGGCAGGGGTTCAAAACCCTGAACATGGAGACGACTGCTTGATTTGGGGCATATGTAGTATGGGATGCATGCGTTTCCAAAGTCTCGCTTGCTTTAGAATAAGTACATCTTGACCTGTGCATTAGATTACTAGGTCATATCATACACAGACACCTTTAACCCAATTACTCGTTCCTATCTTTTAGTCACTTTTTCTTGTGCATCAAATTTTGATTTGTCAATTTTGGAGATCGCTGTTATTATCAGCATTGCGTCAGTATATGTACTGACGTACCCACTCTTTTAGGTGCTAGATGCCGATCCGTGAAGTACAGGAAAGCTTAAGCCAGACGGTGCGTCCGAGTGATAGTATCAAGTGTTCATTATTCACATTTTTTTGTAAACTCTAATTTGTAATTTCTGAAACATTGTATATTGTAACACTTGAGACTTGTAAACATTATGGAATAAATTTTCTTACAAAAATTTCCTGTATTTTCCTGTATCTTGACTGTTTGAAGGAAAAATTCTGGTTTGTATCACGAATTGCCAGTATAGGGATTCGGGACGCTACACAATATATATATATCTATACATATCTCCCATAATATATTCATATCTCCAAGTAAAATACACAACTCCATGTTTATAAATTTAGCTTTGTTATTATTTACATATGTCAATATATACACATATATATATCTCCTATAGTATATATATATATATATATATATATTTTTGAGGTTAAAGGTGGAATAACACCACCCTGTTTCATTAATAAGAAATTAATAAAACAACCCCGGTGTACCGGGAGAAATACAAAAGTACAGTGCAGGAAATAAAACATAATCCCCCAACAAAAAACCCTGGGGGGTGGGTCTAATCATCCATACAACATACAACCAAAAGTACAGTAGGTCGAGACAAAATACAAAGTAGCGGAGACTGCGGCTAATGCAAAACCGAAGAGTATGGAGAGCGCCTACCCCTCAGTCCAGTGTCATCCCAAACTCTACCTCCTCATCATCAAATTCCTCCACCACTACAAGACTAAGAGTCTTTACCGGCGTTTTTTTTCACATTCACCGGCGTTTTTAAACGCCGCAGTAGATACCACCGGAATTTTATAAATCGCCGGTGCAAGTGTCGCTGTATCTTAGGGACATTCCCCGGCGTTTTTTACGAACGCCGGTATAGGTTAAAACTACACCGGCGGTTGAAAAATGCCACCGAAAGGGTGGTTTCGTTTAGAACTTCTGTTTTCGGCCATCACCTACACCGGAGTTTTTGAAATTCTGGTAAAGGTAACCAGTTTTGCTGAAAAACTACCCCGTCGCTTGTAAAAAATGCCGGGGTAGATAAATGTCGGGGTAGATATATATTTTTAAAAATTAAATTAAAAAAAAAACCTTCAGCACTCTTACAATCAAAACCAATTGCAAAACTAAAAGAGACCCATTATAATATATATGAATGAAGCATAATAGTATAATATCATCAAATTGTAATCTCATAATGAAAACATAATAATGTGATCTCATCACATTCATAACCAAAATATGGAGTTCAAAATATTGAGTTACAAAGAGTGAAAAAGAATATTTTCACTATCAAATTCAGACAAACAAGATACTAACTGAGATGAAACTTATACTTTTATAATACTCATGAGATAACTGTCAATTGAAACCACAACATAAGTTCAAAAAGGATTATTTCATCACTAGTCGCTCCTCTGTA
This sequence comes from Hemerocallis citrina, assembly GCA_017893485.1. NCBI lineage: Eukaryota > Viridiplantae > Streptophyta > Magnoliopsida > Asparagales > Asphodelaceae > Hemerocallis > Hemerocallis citrina. Next base: position 35,052,559 of record CM030365.1, read on the forward strand.
AATCAAAGTATGCAACTTCAGCTACATAATCCATCTCATCATCACTTAAAATCAATGAGAAAGAACAATCTCATTTTCAAACCCAAGCAACAAGCATGAACATTATCTTAGAAACCGATACTCATCTAGACATCATGATATAATTGTATATAAAGTTTAGATAAAAAAAATTCCATCACTAGTCACTCCTACAAAAATCATAGTGTGCAACTTCAGATACATGATCCATCTCATCTCCAAATTCAGACAAAAAAGTGGGTCAGTACGGAAAAAAATTCACCCATTTCCTCCCCTCTCTCTCTCTGCATATCCCTTCCTATTTCCCTTTTCTTTGCTCTGAAACTGATCAAGCCAACAATGGTAATATTTTCATTCTTTAAGACGTAACAACATTATTACTGAAAAGATGATTGCAACTTATGGAATATGAATATTTCACAGGTTCATACTTCAATATGCACTAATTAAGAATCATAAGTATAAAAACGAGACAGTACGTACCCTCAAATCTGGTCAGTAAGAGCAATTAATAATACCCCACAGTTGAGGATCACCTGGCTTTGGTACTGCAGGTGTATGCTTTTCTCAATACCCTTGCTGGATCAATGGAACCTGTATGTTCTTCTTGAATTGCAGGTACTGAATGGGACATAATTAAGTTCTCTTGCATGCATATATATATAGTGTCCTGCAGCCACACCAAGGTCTTGCATGTATATATAAATACTGAATGGAACCTGTATGTTTTTTTATATATAAATGTACAAAATTTTCAAGCAGTGTTAACAGTGGATGCAAATAGGCAGGATCGTCCCCAGATATTGAACATCTCCATCTGGTCACTTGTTGTGCATTATCCAAAATTACCTTGTCTCTCCCAGACATCTCCGAACCTCTTTCTATACCTAAATATATCATCTAAAGCGAGAAACAACGCTAGATCAAGCCCTTGATCTCAGAGAAGGTGCACCATATAAATGAAGATGAAAGCGAATTGACTAAATATATAAAAAAAACCAATGACTAATTTCAACTATTGCAAGATCATAAATCTACCTATAGCCTATTCATTTTAGGCAATGGTACATGTTCTAGTGTACCTAATTCTTAAGGTTTGTCATGACACCATGTAATATTTTGTTATAACCATCAACCATTCCTGCACATGTTTTACACATATGACACAGTCAAGCTACTAAAAAATCCGCATGAAGTATTTCACATCCTATACTGGACATTTAAACATCAAATAAATTCCTAAAAGGATCCGACAAGTGCAAGTGTGTAGTTGCATGTCTGCCCACTTCCATGTGAGACCCAAAGTTCAGCACAGCTACAAAGGAATTAACTGGAATGTCAGATCCCTTCCACCTCCAATATGGCTGATCATATGTATCCATAGTTGATCACAGGCTCACAATGTATGAGTGAATGCAAAGTATCAGATGATCATTATAAACTGATGTTTATCATGCCAAAGCAAACATATTATTTTGATGAACTTTGATAGGTTCAACCAAATGACTTTGTATACATAAAGTTTCAAATGTTTAGTATCAAAAGCTAATAGTATGTTCTGATTATAAGTACTAGAAGAGTATCGCCTCCCTAGCAACACACAATGGATCAAGTAGAGAACAGGAGATACACATTTGATATTTACTTGTACAAAGTGCAAACTGAATAAACTAGAATGGCATTACTCGTGAAGTATCTAGCCGTTAACTACTTTGCACTAACTATATATTTATGAAACTATGAAATATACTCAAAACTATCAACATGTTATATTCCATTTAAAATTCTTTCAGCAGTTAGAAATATTCTGTCACTAGAGGGAAAATCCCTAAAGGCCGCAACAGTAAACAATCCTTTCCTAATAACCGAAGAACTAAAATGTGCATCTACCCAATACGCAAAAGATATTGAACAAATAGCAAAACTGAACTAATTACTGACTACCAGTAGTCTATCTATCCAACAATGTAGGGGTTCCCTGAGGACTTGCTCCTATAGTACAATTGTATCTTTAGTAAAACTAGCATTACTCTTAACAAAAAGAAAACAACAAGCAAACCTGTAGGTGCATAGGTGCTCCTCCATAAGCCACAACAACCTTCACCCCAGTCTGGAATGCAAACTTCTTAGCTTCCTCGTGAATCTACAAAGAAAACAGCAAAAATGAGAACCGCATCAGTACAAACCCAAACTTTCGAGAACAAAAACAAAAATCCAGCTCCAATCTCTAACAAAAAAACCACAAACGCAATCATGCTTCTTTCCTTAGCAAACAATTCATCGCGAGCGGGCAACGGGATAGGGTTAGGTTTCAGGTTAGTAGGGCGGGAGGGGGGGCTTCATGCGGTGGCGAAAGAGAGAGGGGGGGGGCGACGAGTGTCGTTGTTGGAGGCGTTGGACGACAACGGCGGCTGCGGGTAGGGTTTTCGATCACAAATCGCGCAAAATAGAGATTTATAGGAGGAAAATGGAATTGGGGTTGTGGATTTGAGAGAGAGTGAGGGACGGGGATGACGACGACAAAGAGTGGGGCAGTGAAGGTGGCTGTGAACGGTGACAGTGAGCGGGAAAGGAGAGAAAGAGTGAAAAATTGGGGGGAAAATTAAAATAAAATGAGAGAGAGCAAGAGAGAGCGAGACTGGACTCTTTCACTTATCCGCAACCTACATCGGCATTTCAACGCAAAAACGCCGATGTATACCTACATACGCCAGCATTTTTCACATATGCCGGTGTAGAGTTGGATTTTTTGTTCCTTTATAATAACTGGTTTCTACACCGGCGTTTCTACCAAAACGTCAGAGTAGAAATGCCGGTGTAAAACTATTTTCTAGTAGTGCACCTGGAAGACTCTGGCAATCCTCCCTCTCGTTCCTGTGGCAGCAGCTGTAGTCCAAAAAGAGATAAGATGCATGATATAAGTAAGGTTACCAGAAATACTATTACATAAAGCACGAAAATAGAAATTATTTCTGTCTAGCCATAACACCCAAGTGGTTGCCGCAATTGCTATGTACCAAGCATCCTTCATTTCATGGCATATCGAGGCGAATTTGGGGCCAGTCTACAACTCCTCATATTCGCTGGGGTAGTCACTTGTCCCTAAGGCCCGTAATACCTCTACCATGGTTGCCTTACTCCTTTGGCAGTGAATGAAAAGGTGATTCAGATTCTCCATGTGTGTGTTACAGAATCTGCAGTTGGTCGCTATCTGGAGTTGTCTTTTGGTTAGGTTCTCTCTAGTGAGGATTGCATTATTGAGCACTAGCCAGAGGAAGACCCTTACTTTAAGGGGTGTTTTGGCCCTCCATAATACTTGTGTCCAGCTGGCTCGGTGGTATAGAGACCTAACAGTGAAAGCTCTTTTGGTCTCTAATCCCCAGCGCAATTGATTTGGGTCTTGCGCACACATTGACCCATTCGGTGTAATGTGTGTTTGCAGTTCATGCAGTTGCTGAAGTAGACCTGGGTTTAGAGGTCCTCGAAAAGATGGTCTCCAATTGCCCCTCTTCCATGTGTCAGCCACAGAAATATTCGGGCGATTTGTCTTCTCATACAGATCTGGGAAGGTCTCCTTAAGGGTGTGGGCGCCACACCATTTTTCCCAACAGAATCTGTGGATCATCCATTACCAATAGTCGAAGCAACTGCTGAGTTGAAAGGCCCGCTTGCTTTGGTAATTCCTTTCTAGAAGCGAGATACTCTAGACCCTACCCGGAAGCCTAAACTTCTTGTACCTTTTCTCCGGAGGTAGGGTTGAATGAAGTACTGCCATGCTTCTCCGCTGTGGTAGAAAACCTTCCACCACCATTTCCCCAATAGGGCAAGGTTCATATCTCTTAAGTCTATGATGCCTAGCCCTCCATGCCTCTTCTTCATGCATGCAATACCCCACTTGACCAGGTGGTATCCCCCTCTATTCGAATCCGCCCCTTTCCAGAGGAATCGCTTGCGGATTCGGTCAATCATTTGGATTACCCATTTAGACAATTCAAAAAATGACATGTAGTAAATGGGCAGAATAGATAACAATGAGTTGATAAGTACCACTCTGCCCCCTAGGGAAAGCAATTTTCCTTTCCAACCAGACAATCTGTCTTCCACCCTGTCTATGATAGGTAGCCAGTCCGCCTTAGTAAGCATCCATGGTCTGAGTGGGAGCCCTAAGTATTTGATTGGGAACTCATCTGTCATACAGTTTAATATTGTAGCATGTTCCCTAGCTTCTTCCTCAGATAGTGTAATTGGAGTCAAAGCGCTCTTGTGGAAATTTATCCAGAGACCTGACCAGACTTCAAATTAGTAGAGGGCCCCTTTAAATCAGACTGTTTCTGACCTGGTCCCGTTACCAAATAGAAGCATGTCATCAGCATACTGAAGAATCGTGCACCCTTGATTAGAGGTGCTGTTAGCCACGGGTGTTATCCATCCTTTTCTCCGATAGTTATCCAGCATGCCCCTCAGCACATCCGCTACGATAGTGAAAAGAAGTGGTGATAGCGGATCCCCCTATGGGAGTCCCTTCTTGTGGGAAAACGGTGGACCCGGTCGCCCGTTTACCGAGATTGCCGTTTTACTAGTGCATAAACACTGTTTGATCCACCTAATCCATTTATCCCCGAATCTCTCCCTCTGAGAGCTTCCAGCAAGCATTCCCAGTCAACAGAGTCGTATGCTTTCTCAAAATCCAGTTTGAGGAGGAAGTTCTTAGAGTTGCCCGTAAGGCAGTGGTGGATAACTTGTTCAGCGGTGGCCACACAGTCGAGGATACATCTGCCCTTGATGAAACCCGTCTGGGTTTTGCTAATTAAGCTGTCCATTATACTTCATAGGCGGATGGCCAGAACTTTTGTGATGATCTTAACCGAGCAGTTTATGAGGCTAATCAGTCTAAAATCCCCCACTCTCTTGGACTCCTCCCATTTAGGTATCAGAACTACTTCTGCAAAGTTGAACATGCCCAATCTGAAGTTGTTGTGGAAAAATTTATCCATCAATGCCATAATGTCCCCTTTAATTTCTTCCCAGAACACTTGGAAGAACATCATCGGAAAGCCATCTGGCCCAGGCGACTTGTCTGCTCCCATCTGTGTGACGGCTTTTTCCACTTCTGCTTCCAAGAAAGGTGCTTCCAAAGTATATAATGTTTGCGCGGATTCGTTCTGGTATGCCTGCCAGTAGTCATCCCTAAGAGGGATCCTGAAATCAGTCTTCTTCCCAAAGCGGCCCTTGTAGTAATTTTGAAAGGTTTTGGAGATCACCTTTTCATCTTGCGATCTCCCATAGTATATTCATATCTCCTGTAATATAAATAGTCTCCGTTATATATCATAACATCAAATATCTTCACATATGCATATATTCCTTCAGTACACATATACGCATTTACATTTTCTCCTTTTCAGTGCCCACACAACTGACCTCCTCGTACAACACAGGAATCTCTGTGCCCCCCCTCCCCCCTCCCACCCGTACACTTTAATCCCGCAAACCCACCACTTCACCCAGATCCAGGTGACCTAATTCCATCATTTGTGGGCTGGATTGAAGATACAGTTGCGCACATGCCCAACCAAGACTAATGCAAAAGGCTAGTTAAAACTCCTCCCAGTAAAACCTGAGTAAACACGCGGATTGCTGCCACATGGGTTGTAACCCCCGTTCCCGTAAATACGTATTTCCCGAATATTTTCTCTATTTTGATTATTATTTGTTAAATTCCTTTTTTTCTATTTAAAATCTTTTCTAAACTAAAATGTTTGTTATTTCAAATAATAGTGTATTTTAACTTTACTTTCCATTTTATGATTGACAGATTATATATTTTTCCCGTTTGAATTATTTTAATATAAAGTTGATAAGTCAATCCTTATTTTGTTATTATTATTATTATTATTATTATTATTATTATTATTATTATTATTATTATTATTATTGAATTATTTTCATGAATATGTTGAACCCAATTCTTTCATGTATTATTATTCTTATCATATTAGTATTATTATTTTTTGTAAAGTCCATTGATTTCGATTTATCTTGATTATATAATTATTTAATTTTGAAGCCCAATTTAATATTCTGTTTATAATTATTATTTTATTTGTGAAGCCCAAATATAAAGCCGAAGTTAATCCAAACCCAATTTCCCTCTTATTTGTGTGTTGACTAGATCAACAAAACCCCTCACACTCTCTCACCCTTCACATCCCGTAACCCCAATTCCCCATATCTCTCCACCTATCCCTATAATCTCTCCACATTATTATAAATTATTTTTATCACATTTATTATATCATAACTATTTTAATAAAACCCTCTCACCCCTCTTCTCTCTCCCCGTCTCCCTCATCTCCTCATCCCTAACTTCCCGCCCACCTCTTCTTCTTCCTTCTTCCTCTCTAAATCGAAAATAACCCGAGCTCTGGTCCTCGCCATTGCCATTGACTTCATCTCCACCGCCATCGCCTCCACCTTCGACTTATGTCATCAACCGTCATCTCCCTCCCGTTATCTTCTTCGTCGAACCCATTGACAGTTGAACCCTCTGCTGCAACCCATCGAGCCACTGTCGATGTCCCTACCCTATCGCCTTAATCCTACAACCCAACGCCTCAACCACCGTCGCCTCTCATCACCTTCACCCACCATCACCACCTTCCTCATCCCTCTTCATCTTCGAACCCATTGCCTCGTCGCCATCCCCTCCTCTATTTTATAGAGATCTTGCATTGCATTCATGTAGTTAATTATTGAATACAGGAATAGAGATTATTATTGTATTTCATGACATTACACAACAATTGTAGATTGTATACTAGTGTTGATTATTCATATGATTGATGATGGTGTATTAGTTGATTGTGATTAGTAAGGTTATAGACATTATACATCTTAATACCAAGTTCACATAGATGTAACTTGCTGTTATTTATGATTGTTAACCCCTAACTCATCGTTCATAATATTTTAATCATTTTATTCATGAAAATATATTGAGACCGTAAAATTTATTATCAACCTGAACATTGTCATGCTGTTTCAACTTAGATAATGTCACCAAAATCAATAAATTTCTAAATATGAAATGTAGCCACAGGTGTCTAGTTTCCAGAACATCCGGAATTTTTGAATTCCGACTTATATTGCATGAGTTATGACCTTTTTACTATAGCTGCATTTTATTTCCAGATTTATACATATACCATGTTAAGCTAATGAAATAGATGAACTAATGATCAAATATTACCATGTAATTTCCAGATTGATAGCCAACATGATTAAGGTCATGATAATTATTTTTACTGATTTTTACAATGAATATTTACCGCTTTTACAACTGAAACTAGTTAACACTGATAACCAGCCAGAAACAATAGCATGTAAAGAACACTGAAATTCACCTAGCTACTTTTGTCGGAATTTGGATTTTAAATATGCATTGGAACCGGGCAGGAGTATAGTTTCTAGAAATTCTGACGGATCCACATTTGCTATCTTGTAGCAACAGGAGTTCTGATTTTGGTACAGCAACCTACTGCTGTCCACAATTAAGTTTCTATGTTTAATAATATATAACTGAATCTATAATGTTGTATTTGGTGCATTTAATTGTATAGAGTACACTATATGATCCTAGGATTGCGTCGTCATCATTTTAGTGTCCCTTATTAATCGCCTTATCATCTTCCATTGATATTTCTGTCCTTATTGTTCCCTATTAGTATTGCATGTTAATTGAATAAAGAATGTTAATCAATCCGGGGTTAATGGTTGACTAGGGTAGTTGATAATATAGTGATTGTACTCGGAAATGTGGGTCTCGTTCCCAAAATATCGTTATCGTCATTGTGCAAGAAATTGCAAATGACCAATGTTATCGTCATTGTGCAAGAAATTGCAAATGGCCAGTGTTATCGTTATTACGCAAGAAATTGCTCAATAGTCGTTGTTATTATTTAAATGTTACATCGTACCAAGTATGACCTATAAAATCTACAACCTTAGTCTAAACAAAATTGATTGTATGCATCGAACCTGTAGTATGGGATGCAGTAGTACGTGCATTAGTTAGGATTAAAATGAATAATAGACTTAAGACCTCATCACATTGCCATTGCATTTTGTCATCGTTATTAAACAATGTTATCGTTATTGCTTACCATTATTGTTATTGTTTATTGTTATTGTTATAAATCATCGTTATTGCACATTGTACTATTATCGTTTTGTTACTGTTCAATACTATTGAATTCATCATTCATTCAATTCTTGTCATTGTTCCTCTCTTTCTCTACTTGCTGCCCACGAATTGCTCTAAGGACATATTATGCTCTCTTTTAGGTGAACAGCTTACAGAAAATCCAGGAGATTTGCCTAACGACTAGGAGAGCAACAATGGTGAAAGAATTACTTTGATGCGCCGCTTAAATAATTATTGTTTTATTTTGAGAATTTTAATAATTGAACAATGTTGTTTTCTTTGTATTGTGGGATTTTGACCCGAATATTGTTACTGCAGATTCCAGATGTTGGATTGTTATTTTGTTGGTTATTTTATGCTTATATTTCAAGTATTGTTATTCATGTGATTACTCCTTTAATGCATGCGTGGTTGTATTACTTTCTTGTTTATATTGTTGAGTTGAATCGATAACAACTTATGAATGACGCAAGTCATTCACTAGGCCAACGTAATGTGCTTGCATTCCGTATTTTTGGGAAGCGAGGCGTGACATGGGTCTTACACATCCGAGGCTGCATCTTCCACCAAGTCCTATACCAGCGAGGGAAACTCCTTATCCCAAAATATAATTTGGTGCAATATATAACTCCTGATCCCCAAATAATAATTTGGGGCAATATATATAACTCCTATTCCCGGGTGTATCCCAGGCCTGTGGGGTCTAGCCCAAACCCCTTGGAGATTGTGCGGCACTGCAATATTAAATTATCTTTTTTATGTCTCTGTATATATATCTGATGTGTCTAATTTTTATACAAATATTTGTACTTATTTACCCATTAAATTGCTTGTATTCTGTTTTTATTTTATTTAATTCATCTTATTTCCATATGATTTCAAGTAGTTAATTTGTTTCGAAGAAACAAGATTTTTGATGCAAAAAGTGAAGTTTTTTTGTAAAAATCAACAAACAAAACAAAACTATTGATCTATTTATTTTTATTGATTTGTTGAATTTAAATTTTACAATTTGTCATGAGAAGAATAAAATATAAATTTTAATTTGCCAATTGAGCTGAAAGTGCAATAAACAATTTTTAAATAGTTTAAATGAGCTAATATGATTTTTAGTTAGTTTAATTAATTTTAAACTAATTAATTTTATTTTTACTTTTATATTTAAATCTTGATTTTCGATTTTATTTTGTGTGTGCAGCACGTGTTTGAAAAAAAAGAAAGAGAAGAAAAATGAGCAAGAAATAAAGAGCAAATTACATATGGAAACAAATAAATGAAGAAGAGGGGTTTTTCTGCAAAAAATAAACCCTAAATCTCTCTTCTGTGCTCTATAAATACAACTCAAGGAGAACTAGAAGGGAGCGCTTAACGAGGCCACACGTGACGGCTGCTTTCAAAAAACAAAAAAAAAATATTAAAGACAGAGAAGAGAGAGATAGAGCTCTTTCTCTCTGTCTGTGGGCGTGAGGAGAAAAATAGAAGTAGAGGAGAGAGAGAAGTTAGCACGGGACCTAGCAGACAGGACGTGACGACGACACGACCTGTCGACGTGACAGCAGTCAACATCCGCTGACGTGGCTCGTTGAACGGGAGAGAGAAGGGATTGAACTTTGGCGACACGCTTTTTGAGGCAATTGGTTTGCAATATCTTTTACAAAAACAGTCCCTTTTGTATCTTTTTTCTCTCTCTAATTTTATAATGCAATCTAAGAATGTATTTGTTAGTTGCAATTCTACTATGAACTAATTTTACTTTTCTAGGGCTTTGATGTAGCCTAGTTTTGATAACACAATTTTAATTCCATATTATTTTTCTATTTTTCTTGGTTGTGTGTTTGATTTTTGATCTTAATGCGTACAATTGGTGGACAAACGATTGTATGATTTATTGGATCATGGAGAGACCAAGAGGTAATTTGTGATTTAGAACTATAAAATTGAACACCATTGATTGAGCAAAATTAGAGATGATTTACCGCGATTGATGTGACCGTTAAGAAATCCACAGAACTTAATGAGTCTTCGATTATTTAAATTTGCATAGAGATATGACAAACTGTTAGTTTGAGATATTTTTGGTGTTGTTCGAGAGAAAGCATTGAATAATTTGGGGATTTCGGTCTACAACGTGGAAAATTAATTCTTTATTCATATGGAGTTATAAATTGTGTGTGATTAACTAGGTGAAATCAAAAGTCCTAGAATTAATTTTGCCATTAACAAATCACAAAAATTTTACATCCAGCTCGTATTAATTAATTTAGTCAGTTTCTTTTAGATTAATTTAATTTAGTCACTTTCTTTATTAATTTCGATACTATTGGTAGTCAATAAAAATCCAAATAGTGATTCATCTAGTAATATTGGTAGTCAATAAAATAATTAGTCCATGTGGGTTCGACACTTTTTTCACTTAACTATACTACTGGTTGCGATTTTGTACACTTGCAAATATTCACATCAAGTTTTTGGCGCCAAGAAAAGTGATTGGAGAACAATGCCAAGAAAAGTGGCTGGAGTTTTTGAACTTGATCATATTTCTACTTTAAATGTAAAAATTGATATTTTATCCAAGCAATTAGGTAAGACAAATTTTAATGCAATTCAATCTAATATGATTTGTGATCTTTGTGTAGGAAATCACTTATGTACAGATTACCAAGTGGGGAACCCTTTTGCTCCATCAAATGCCGAACATGAAAATTTTGTGTCAAACTTTCAAATGCAAAACAATCATTATGCAAACACATACAATCCAGGATGGAAAAACCACCCCAATTGTCCATGGAACAACAATCAAGGAGTGATTAGACCACCTCAAAATATTCCACAGCAAGAAAAGAAGCTGACACTTGAAGATATGTTTATGGACTACATGCAAAAGACAGAACAATACATAAGACAGATTTGGCAATCCAAAATGTTACAAATTCAACTTCAGCTTCCATTCACAATCTTGAGGTACAAATTAGTCAAATTTCAAATATTCTTAACGAAAGAACTGCAGGAACATTACCAAGTAACACAGTTGTCAATCCCAAGGAGCATGTCAAAGCAATAACACTAAGCAGCGGGAGGACAATTGAGCAACCACAAGAAGAAAATGGCGAACAAAATGTGGTTGAAAAGGAAGATGATTACGAACCAATTGTGGAGGAACAAACGCAGCATGAGAAGTAACTTTTGATGTTTTTAAAAATCATTAAAGTTTCCTACCGAAGAACAGTCGTATTTTCAAGTAAGTGAAACTGATTTAGTTGTGGGCAAGAAACATACTGTTGAAATTGAAAAGTTGTAAATCGAAGTATGTCCAACAAATTCAAAAACTTTTGAATCTAAGAAAGAAAATATTTTGAACATGTTATGTATTTGGATGCTGCACCATCTATTCATTCATTTTTTCAGCAAAAATTCAAAGAGGTGGGGATATCAAAGACGTCATCATCACGAAGGAAACGACTCAAACTAGAGCTTGAACCTGATCCACAACTAAAGAGAAGTATTAGAAAAGGTGTTTTGATGTTGTTGGATCTTGGCGTCATATAACCATCTAACAATCAAATCTGGCTGAAGACTTAAAACTTAGCGCTTCTTGGGAGGCAATCCATGTTTTCTTTTACTGCATTTAGATTTGATTTTTCCTTTAGTTTGTTTAAATTTTAAATTTTTTGATTTTATCTTGTAGGATTGTATAAGTTTGAAAGTCGCCGGGCGGAGCTATTTTGTACACCTGCATTGATGGCTGTTTTTGAGCAGTATGGAATCAGAATCTGGAAAATTGATTCAAAGACAAATTGTAGACAATTGTCTTAGCTTTCCAGCAAAGAGAAAATTATCCCATTTGGACATCTACAGCTCCAGATATCGTAAAAATACTGAATGCCGCGCGTGCAGAATTTTTATGACGAATTAGGGGAGAAATTCTGAACATTTTGCATTTTTTTTGTTTTTGTTTTTCCTTTTCCATTGAGGAAAATGTGATATTCAAGTTTGGGAGGAAGTTTTACAAATTTATTATTTATTTTTGAAAAGAAAAAAAAAATAAAAAGGATTTCAATTGGGCTCACCATTACACTTTTGAGTTCTTTATTGTGCTAAAGTATTGAAATATTTTTTTAAGGATAGACAATTTCTTATAAAGTAAGAGTAAGCATACTTATTTACTTTAAGATTATTGAATTTTAAAATTCCTTACAAAATTGTATGAGTCATGTGGTTATATATAAAAGAAAGAAAAATGTGATACTTTTTCTTGTGATTATCCCCTTTGATCTAGTCATAAACAGAGTTTACGTAAATAGAGGAATAATGGAAAAAAAATTATATGTATAAACTCAATCTACTCTAATGTTTTGATTTGCTTAGTAACTAGGGGTATTCATCACCAATGTTTACTTTTACGTCAAACAACAACTTGAAATATGAGTATGCAAAGCACTCTATGTTTGTGACTTGTTGAGTAACCGGATGAATTCATCACAAATGTTTGCATTCGCGTCAAAAGGCAAGTGACAACTTAGAGAAGAGACCAAAAATAAATAAAAAATAAAAAAATAAAAAATTCTAGTTTGCTACACGGTTTGTAGTAGTGAGAAAGGAAATTCACTGATGAAGTTGTTACATACTATAATTACATTAATTGCATAACAAATATGATTGGATTTGGAATTATGAATGAATATTGCACTGGAGAAAGTGAGTATGCTTGATTTTACTTTATTTGCTATTGTTTATATTTTTAATTAAAATTTTGATGCCTGCATGATGAGATCTCTTAGTATGATGAGTTAAGCTATTATTAATGATTTTTTCTTTTATTCGTGGTTTTACTTTTTGCTCGCGGACAAGCAAAATATTAAATTTGGGGGTATTTGATGTGTCTAGTTTTTATACAAATATTGGTACTTATTTACCCATTAAAATTGCTTGTATTCGTATTTATTGTGCTTAATTCATCTTATTTCCATAAGATTTCAAGTAATTAATTTGTTTTGAAGAAACAAGATTTTTGATGCAAAAAGTGAAGATATTTTGTAAAAAACAACAAACAAAACAAAACTATTGATCTATTTATTTTTATTGATTTGTTGAATTTAAATTTTACAATTTGGCCATGAAAAAAATAAAATATAAATTTTAATTTGCCAATTGAGCTGAAAGTGCAATAAACAATTTTAAAATGGTTTAAATGAGCTAATATGATTTTTAGTTAGTTTAATTAATTTTAAACTAATTAATTTTATTTTTACTTTTATATTTAAATTAAACCAATAAATTTTCTCCAAAATTATGCTAAATTGTTTCTCATAATTTACACCAATTTTTATTGCCAATCTCTAATTAATTTAAGACATGAAGTCCCAATTTGCAAAGTTTAATATTTACCCAATCAAATCAAATCAAAATCAAATTAAATAGATAAAACCTCATCACCTAAATCACACCTCTGAAAACCAGGCCCCAAATGTAGCCCAACAAAATATTCAATTCAAATTTTGCCTCCAAACAATTGTTTTAGGCAAAAGTCCCATTCTTTCGAAATATTTCAAAAGCAATTTCTCTTATTCGAAAAAGTCCCAAAAGTTTAATTGGTATATCCAATTATAAATAAGAGAATTTATTTAGCAACTCAAAATTTAAAATTTACATTTTCAAAATATTTGCACGTGGTTTGCACGTGCAAACGACCATTTCACAGAAATTCAAAATAATTAAATGAATTCATTTAAATTTATTTATTAATTCAAAATATTATATTAAGAAATTATGAGGCTTCTGATTCTTTACCTTGATCTGCTGACAAGTCAAGCACCTTGCCACAAAGTCCACAACGTCCCTCTTCATGCCTGGCCACCAAAAACACTGCTTGATGTCCTTATACATCTTCGTGCTTCTGGGATGTACGGAAAATAAGGTTGTATGTGCCTCCTTCAATATGCTTTCCTTCAAATCTTCTCTTTCTGGCACACATAACATATCTCCCATCCAAAGCACGCTGTCTTGGACACGGAACTTTGACAATTTGCCGACGAAAATATGCTCTAACATCTTCTGAATCTCTGCGTCTGACTTATGGCCCTCAATGATCTGCTTTCTCAAAGTAGGCTGAAGTCTCAAATGTGTCAATGATGCCCCCAAACCTTGCAATACCACCTCGATACCTGACCGATCCAACTCCTCTGCCAACACCTTATGCGTCGTAATTAGTCGAGATAGACTAACCTTCAGACTAATTGCATCGGTCACCACATTCGCTTTTCCTGGGTGATATTTGATCTGAAGACGAATGTCCTCCAAAACATCCAACCACCGCCTCTGACGTAGATTCAGATCCTTCTGTTGATGGATGTACTTCAAACTCTTATGATCTGTGTACATGTTGACCTTCGCACCATAGACATAATGCCTCCCCTGCTTCAAGGCAAAGATGATAGCTACAAGCTCCAAGTCATGCGTCAGATAGTTCTTCTCATGAGGACGCAACTGCCTCGACCCATATGCTATGACCTTCCCTTCCTGCATCAGATACAACCCAAACATCTAAAAGATGCATCACTGTAGATATAATAATCCACACCTGAATAGGTGTTGTTGTCAATTTCTCCAATTTCTGGAAACTGGCTTCACACTTATCCGTCCATTTCAACTCCACATTCTTCTTAGTCAATCTCGTCAATGGAACAGCTATCTGGGCGTAACCTTGAATAAAACGTCGATAGTATCCAGTCAACCCTAAGAAACTTCGAATCTCCTCTACTATCATCTTTGAGGCCAATCATCTGAGGATCAGTAGCCACTCCCTCCTTAGAAAGGATGTGACCCAGAAAAGCCACCTCAGATTGCCAGAATTCACACTTCGACAACTTGGCATACAGATTATGGTCTTGAAACTTCTTCAGATCTTCTTCCAAATGCTCAGCATGTTCCTCCTCTGACTTCGAGTACACTAGGATATCGTTGATAAATATCACGACAAAAGTGTCGATGAACGGTCGTAGAACCATGTTCATCAAATCCATGAATATTGTTGGCGCATTCGTCGCACCAAACGGCATCACCAAAAACTCATAATGCATGTGCCGCATCCTAAAAGTTGTCTTGTGCACATCTTCCTCCTTAACTCAGACCTGATGGTATCCAGACCGTAGATCAATTTTCGAGAACACAGTTGCACCCTGCAATTGATTGAATAGATGATCAATCATCGGGATAGGATTCTTGTTCTGAGTCGTCACCTTGTTCAGTTCCCGATAGTCAATGCACATCCTTATTGACCTTCCTCTTCACGAGCAACTCCGGCGCACCCCAAGGCAAAGCACTCATTCTGATGAATCACTTGCACAAAAATCCTTGACCTGCTTCTTCACTTCATCTTGTTCTACATGTGCTATCCTGTAAGGATCTTTAGATTCAGAACACTACCCGGCTGAACGTTGATGCAAAACTCACCATCACGCTGTGGCAGTAAACCTGGCAGATCATCCAAGAACACAATTGGAAAATCTCGAACTATAGGAATCGCCCTTACTTCCTCTGGAAATCTCGTCTATGCTAGTGCTGCAACCACCTTCGTGATCCCTTTCTTCCCTTGAAAAGTCACTGCGGGTCCTCCTATGCTTTCACCACCGCCTCCTTATGCTTGCACTCAATCGTGGCATCATAGATTGCCATCCAATCGATGCCCACAATCACATTGACAACCAAGATATCCAGCTCGATGAGGTCAATCCCAAAAAAACTTCATCAATTCTTGATATCATAACCTGCGTAATATCGATCATCAATCAACTCCTCGCCTGACAGTGTCGCCACCGACAGAACCCTGCCTGGAAACATCTTAGGATCAACACCTAACACTTTAGCAAACTTGGGCAACACAAAAGTATGCGAAGACCCAGTATCAAACAAAACTTTAGCTTTTATTCCATTCAACAAAACATGTCCTGTTACATAAGAAATTATAATATTCAATACTCAGTATTATTCTCATCCAAAGTTTTTGTTCAATGCACTTCAACCATAAATCTAAAACTCTTGCATACCCATAATCACGTCTTTAGAGTTGTCAGCATCTTTCTCTATTAACGCGAATAATCTATAACACCCCGCAAAATTAGAAATGACAATTTTTCCCTCTTGTGTTATGCACATGTATTTTGTACCATTATGGGTAATATCTGTAATGTGTTTCACTACGTATTTTGGATTCTGACTATTTATTCATTTCCCGTATTCTCAAAATTTATTTTATCCTATTTGAGTCAACTCAAATATAAAATTCTAATCTCTGTATTTTTACGTGCTTTATATGTGTTATCGATACACGTATCGATTACGTATTTTTCCACCGCTACGTGTAATATTTTCTATGTGTTTCAATTATTTATTTAATGATGTGTTCGAATTTATTTTTCTCTTATTTTAATTAAAATATTTAATATGTGCGGTGCACGTGTTTTTCTGTGTACGTATTGATCACACTACGGTATATGTATAATGAAATATATTTTCATATGTTACATTTCGATTATTTATAAACATTTCTCATTGTTGAAATCTATTTTCGTACTTGAATATTAATTTTACGTGCGACGCACATGTTTGCAATGCACGTGTTAGTTGCATTATATTTTAAAAATAAAATTCCATGAAGTATATGTGTGTGTGTCTATTTTATTCATGCATGAAAACTATAATTAATTTTATATGCATTATATATATATATATATATATATATATATATATATATATATATATATATATATATATATATATCTTATGTTTTAATTTAAAAATAAAAATAATTAAAAATGAAGTGGTGTGCAGCAGCACGTGCACGTGCACACGTGCATTGTGCACACAAGGAGTAGGCTACGTTGGGAGACCATGGACCGGGTCTTGGTGTATGGGGTTAGTGGTGGAGGTAATGGGAATTTATTTATATTAATTACTCCTATATTCACTTTATATATATCCCAAAAACCTATTCACACTCTCCTCCTTCCCCCTCCTCCTTTCTTTCTCTGCCTAATCTGAAACCAACTCAACAAACCCCTTTTGCTTTCTCCAATCATTTCACCATACAATATACATATAACTTATAATATATTCTTATATATATATATATATATATATATATATATATATATATATATATATATGCATACAACTCCCTTTTATCAAAAATGGATCAAAACAGAGAATAGGCAAGGGGGGAGTCTCGGGTCTTGCTGGTTGGACTATTTCGGTGGGAATTTGTGTGGATTTGTGGATTCTTGGAGATTTTCAAGGAGTTTTTGCTACTAGGAGCTTTCATTCTAGGAGTTCTAATTTCGTATTCTTCAATTTGGGTAGGTGTTTCTTAAATCCTTTCTAATTTTAGGAGTATGATGCATGCTAGTTGATATATGGTTTAGTTGTTAAATTTTGATTGGTAGAATGAATGTAGATTTCACAATCTTATTTTAATTGTATCATGATGTGTTGAAATGATATTGTGATTCTAATAAATGAATAGAATTCATGTGGATTAGAGAGAGAACAAAAAAATACATTTAGTGGGTTGTTGGAAGAAAAATCTCCAAATTGATGCATGTTAGAACATTCTTATAATAGTCAAATTAATGCAATATGTATGAAAAAGTTTAAGATGCTAGTATAGTAGAGAAATATGGAAATAGTTTCACAAATGTGTATTCTATTTGGCATAAAGAAGTTCTATATTGGTGTTTGAGGAAGAACCATAGTTTATTTCAAAGTAAAAAATGTACTCTTTAAATGCAAATTGGAAAGAAACTTATTACAATGTTAAAAAATAAGAATTTTATCAAGTTTACTATTTGCTACTATATTGTATTTTTAAAGAAATTATTCTGGAATAAGTTTTGATTTGAGAGATACAAACAAATTGAGAAATCAAAATTTTGTAAAGGGAAATTTACAAACAGACAATAAGTATAAAGTTATTTCAATCCCTCTTCATAACAGAGAATGGGTTTGGGATTATTGGTTATCGGCGTGGGTTTAGAGTGCTGTAGCCAGGAGAGTGGTCTTGGGTTCGAGTCTTGAAGGGCTTTTTTTTATTCCAAATTTTGAATTTTTTCCAATAACACAGTGCGCCTATATATAAGAAAATCATTTGGGTTTCTTTCACTGACTGACTTTGGGCTCACTAGTCTTCGGGCTTGAATTTGGACACTGCCCTTTGGTTTCCCTTGGTCATGGGTTCGAACCCTGGCCTTTTAATAATTTCTTTTTTTATTCTTTTGATATATTTAAGAGTTTCAAGAGCAATAAAAATTTGGAAAAAATTCTATTATACCTCTAAAATTATTTAGACTTTATAAAAATATTTCCACAATATTTTGATACATTTTGTGAGAATTGGAAGTGGATTTCATAATAAAACTATTGGATGAAGAACTTGATAATTCTTTTTAAAATGTGGCTCTTGTATAATTAAAGAAAAATAAAAATTTGGAATGCAATTAAATTTCTTCTCGATGAGATTTTATGGTTATTAACATTTGACTAAGAGAATATTTGAATTGCACACAATGCTATGAGTGATTAAATTGATAAAAGAAGTTGAAGTGCATTACTTCATGTTATGAGATTATAAAAGAAATGTTTTCTTTGAGAAAGAGATTGTGAATAAAGAAATTGAAAAATTATTTTGAGATTGAATTTAACATATTGTTGATCTCTAGAACGAGATAGTTGTTGGAATCTAGAGACTAGGCGGGACCCTATTGACTAGCAGTATTTATTAATGAGATTTGAGGAGTAAACAGTTGGGTTCACCCTCTTTGAGAAGTAGCCAGTGTGAGCTGACTTACTCTTGTGTTGGTTTAAGTCCGGTAGGGTAAGCTAGCTCTAGGTTGTGATGATTTCTTCTAAAAACAAACTAAAAACTTAAGGACAGACACTATAGTGGAGATGTGATGAAAGTAAGAGAAAAAAAAGTATGAGGGCCTCGGATTCACGGTGTGAAAGTTTTCACAGGCTGTCTACAGGATGCGTCATGTCATGACGATGCTTGTGGGGTGCTTGGTGACTACGTAGTGTCATCGTCCCATGACGGGGGTGAATTGTCTATAGACTGTCTACATGATGTGTCATGTCATGACATGGGATTCCCCTCCAGGCTGTCTGGACATGGGCTCGTAACTCATAAAACATCTAAGAACTTATTGTATTTACCGTAGTAGTTAACCTCATAGCGAGGGATCCAACCCTACAAGATGAAGCACGGTTAAGGGCTTGCCCTCGGATCTATGTAGAATGGGATGCATAGGTTAGAACAAGTGTGCATTAGTGTCATTAAATATAAATAACTGCATTAAAGTTAAGGGCACAAGCACACACGATATCAATAGGATAGTCCCTCTTTAGCTTTATTTGTGATGCATTCGAGTTTGTGATAGTTAAAGTATTAAAGAATTATTATATTTTCGGCATAGCGAAGATGGTCGTGTATAATATTACGTCAGTTGTAAGCAACTGACATGCCCACAGTTTCATATGCAGGACTTCAAATTTACAAGAAGATATAAAGATGAATTTGATGCTGATGATTACTTAAATGTTAAAGTTGTTACAATTGTATATTTACCATATTGTAATTCATTTATTTATTCCGCTACGTGTTGATGTAAAAGACTTTGTTGTAATAAAAGTTTCAAATTCCTTGTAAAATTGTACGAAGTGAAGTGTAAAGATCTTGTGGAACTTCGAATTCAGGCTTATTTGGAATTCGGGGTGTTACATACTCGCCCCAGCCTCTGCTGCTTACCCCCCTGCTTCAGCTGCAGGCAATTAGGCCTGATATGCCCTTCTTTGCTGCATTGGAAATAAGTCTGGGTCCTTACTAGCTTAGGACATGAGGTACTATTGTGGCCCATCTCTCCACAATTGTAGTAAGTCACTTCGTGAACTGGTGCTGCACCTCTGCCGGGCTTACTGAACACACAGCTCTACTCCGGGAACTTGCCTCTACTGCGAGTCACTACTACTGGCCTCTTGTTCGTGCTCCAGGTTTCCTTCTTCGACTGGAAAAGTTCCATATCTGCTTCTATCATTGCTGCTCTTCCGACAAGTTTGTCGAACCTTTGGATTCCCAATGGTATCATACGAGACCTTAGGTTCGGCCTTTGGCCCTGCTCGAACTTCCTCGCCTTCTTAGCTTCATCTGTAATGAGCTCAGGAGCGTACCTCAACAATAGAGTGAACTTAGTCTCGTACTCTCTCACTGATAAGTTGTCCCTGATGTAGGCTCAAGAACTCCATTGCCTTCTCTTGGATATCCATGGGGAAGTAATGGTCCCTGAACTCCTCTAGGAACACATCCCATGTTACCCCTCACCAAAAGTTCTCTTTACGGACTGCCACCAGACACGGGTATCCTTTTCCAACTGCATCGTGGCTAACTTCACCTTGCTAGCCGCGGGGGTCTCCAGCACTTCAAAGACAGTCTCCATCTTTCTAATCCAGTTGTCGGCCTTATTTAGGTCAACCTGCCCTTCGATCACGATCACAGGCGGCTTCATTCTCTTGAATGACTCCACCTGTCTGACGAGATTCGCATTTGGATTTGCTAGTCCCGGTCCAGGGTTCCAACCCATCCCAACAGTCATGAATGCATTGAGAGTATGATAAACTCTCGCAATCTCAGCTTCTATATCAAAATATCAATAAATAAATTTACTTATCAAAGTAGTATATACATTTCTTGAAAATAACTAAGCAGCGTTATTTTAAATTCGGAAAACTCAAATAATACAATCATGATAATAATCAATCTTTGCGGCTGGTCTTGATCTCTCGGATCTCTTCTTGTAGTGCATCGACTCCACTTCCAATAGTTTACAACGCTTCTTAAGATCTCGTTTCCCCTATCTGGCCCCGTTGTCCAATTGCGTGAAATGCCGTGAGTTTCTGTATTGATGCGTTGCCAACTTCTTCATCCTGACGTTCAAATCTGTGATGGTCTGCGCATCTTTCGCAAGAAGCTCCTCATAATGGGTTACCTGCCATTTATACCAGTACACTTGACATTGAAGTGACGTGATAACATTATTTTTCTTGGTCAACCTTGGTGATTCATCTGAAGATTCACCCGAAGATTCCTTAGGAGGGAGAGTAATCTCCTGAGACTCCTTCCTCTTCCACTGGTACTTCTTCTGATTCCTCTTCCGGGCCTTACTCCAGATCTTCCTCGGAATCTGTTAAGGGGTCCTCGAGAAAACATTATCTTCTTCCACATTTTTCATAGGATTGTGACTATCCACCATCCTACAGAAAAGGAAAAAAAAGAACCTCAGTACAAGTATAGAGTAACACAAATGCAAGGTCAAACAACTACACATTCATGACTCTGGGACTGATGCACACCGTCTAATGTCCACCTAGGTTTCTCTATACCATGTTTAGTGTTACTTATTGAAGAATGCTATGATACCAACTTCTGTAGCACCTCGAATTTCAATAATAGAAATAAGTGACACAACTCCATAATATTTATTTCAATGTAATCCAAACACAATATAAACACAGGAAAAATTACAACTTTTCTTTACAACAGGTTCTTTATTACAATGCACAACAGAAAATTAAACATATTTTATTACAACACATCTAAACAGTTAACTTCAGTAATCTTGAAGTCCAAGATTTAACCTTGCTCAAGTTACTTGCTTACAAATGCTGCAAAAATGACCAGAAAAGTGGGCAAGTCAGTTGAATACAACTGACGTAATAACATAGTAATAGTAATCCTCCAAAGTCTCATAATCACAAATTCGTCGCACACATAAAATAAAACCACGATAAAGGACTCATAAAACCAACAAGTGAAATTACACTAAATGAATAAGTGTGTGTCGAGAAAAGAAAGGAAAATGCATAAAACAATGTTCAAGAAAACACAATGCACACGATGCACACTAATGCGTACTTGTTTGGATTCTATGCATCCCATTCTATATAGGTCCAAGGGCAAGCCCTTAGCGTTCATCACATTTAAGTGGTCAATCCCTCGCCATGAAAACTACATCAATGACAGAGATAAGATTAGACACTCCGTGAATAGACCCCAGTCCCGGTACGCAACTGCCAAACAGTACAAGTGTAAACACGCAAGCATCCTGCAAGCATCGCTCTAACTCTGGAAAATCACCTCCCAGTCGTATACCCCACAAATAGGCATGTTGACCCTCAATGCGCATATACACCGTACATTCCGCAAATAGGCCTGTCGACCGTCGACGCACGAACATACCAAATCCATCTCACTTCTTGACCTTCTGCAAATTGATCTGCTGACCCTCGACGCGCGTTCATATTAGAGAGAAATAACAAATACACAGTCCCGGAATACATCCTTCTGACTGAAAACAGAGCCCATACTTACGTTGACCAAGTTCCGTCACAACTCCCAACTTAGTGCCGGTCCTTAGATTTGTAATAATAACAATGTGAGCCACCTAGACCAGCTCTACCCTACCGGACTTCACTTGCCAAATCAGGAACACTAGCCCCACAGGGTAAATTCCTACTATCAAAATATCCACTGCCGGTACTCTTGGGTTCACTCATTATCTAGTGCTCCTAACTCAACGCCTTAAGTGTCCATCCGGGGTTCTCACAATAACCCTAATCACAATAAAAAAACCCACTTGGTTCGATCATTCAAAATATTTTTTATATTCTCTTTTCTGAAAAACACAACTTTTCCCACAACACTATTGTTGTGAACAAAAATCTCAAAGGGAATATCTCATTCCAAAAATAAATATTTGTTCATCAACAAATCCCTTCATTATTCACATTTCATTTAATAAACCGTTGCTACCATAAAAATACTTTCTTATATGGAACAAAATCCAATCCACTAAATTTTTTAAATTCCACTTTTAAATATCACTTTTCATACATACATAAAACTCATTAAGTTCTTCTTGAATTCAAATCGACTTAAACTGAAAGAAGTCACTTTTGAAACTGAAAATAACCCCCGTATAAAATTCAAGTTTTCATCTTTAAGTTCTGGAACACATATCCCCTCAAATCTTAGAATTTTATCTACCAAAATATAGATTTGCACCCTCAAATTTATTACTTGAATACATTAAAATATGAAGTTAAATTCCCACAAAAACTGGAATTTGCACATTCGAAACTTGATCAAAAGAATCAATTAATCATCATACAATCACTAGATTTATACACATACATATACTCATCAATATGCAGCACTAGGGTTCTCAAAATGTAACACCCAAACCCTCACAAAAGCTCATTAAAACCGAGTCACAATCCCAAACCGAAAGCCAAAAAAGCAGCCTGGGGTCTGCACAGTGCAACCCCGGGGCACTGTTCACACCCTAACCCCTAGAAACCCTAGGTCTAGGGTTTAACCCGAAACCCTAACCCTAGTATTCTTCAAAAAAAATTTTTTTTCCAATGAGCTATAACATTAAATCAATGTATAAAAATTCTAGTTTTCAACTCCTCATGAATCCACATTAAAACAGTGAATAACTTATAAGAATTCCATCTTTTATTTGTTCAAAACATGTTTCTTTTATCATACAATAAGATCTACACATCTACAACAACACATCGGATCTTTAGATCTATTTCTACAAATAAAAATTTGATCTTTCATACATAGTAAACTCCATTTTCCAATAATAAATTATTTTAGATCAACATACAATCCAGATTTAATTTTTATGTCATATAATCAACAAATCTCATATCAAACATACATCTCTAAAAGCATCTCATAACAATACCACAATCAAGCTAACATACAACCAAGGATCACAAAAATTTCATCCCTAACATGATACAACACATCCATGAGATAAAAACATAACAATATAGATAGTGTTACCCACCTCAAAAACAAAATTGATACAAAAGAGTAGCATGCTCCTTTAAGCAATAGATCCACTCCTCAATCACTCAAGAAAGTCACAAAAAATTCCGAGGAAAAGGAAGCCGGAAGTTGCTCACTAAATAGGCCAGGATGATTTTA
Organism: Hemerocallis citrina; assembly: GCA_017893485.1. Taxonomy (NCBI): domain Eukaryota; kingdom Viridiplantae; phylum Streptophyta; class Magnoliopsida; order Asparagales; family Asphodelaceae; genus Hemerocallis; species Hemerocallis citrina. Next base: position 35,076,822 of record CM030365.1, read on the forward strand.
GGGTTTCTTTCGAGTTATTTTACAAATAAAACACCCTAGAAGTCCTAATTTGCAAAGCTTAATATTTACCCAATCAAATCAAATCAAAATCAAATTAAATTGATAAAATATCATCCCCTAAATCACTTCTTTGAAAAACGGCCTCCAAATGCAGCCCAACAAAATTTTCAATTCAAATTTTGCCTCCAAACGAATTTTTGCACAAAAGTCCCCTTCTTTCAAAATATTTACAAAAGTAGTTTCTCTTATTCAGAAAAATCCCAAAAATTAAAATATATACAATTATAAATAAGAGAAATTATTTAGAAACCCATATTTAAAATCTACATTTCAAAAATATTTATACATGTTTTGCACGTGCAAACGACCACTTCATAGAAATTCAAAATAATTAAATAAATTCATTTAAAAGTTATTTATTAATTCAAAATATTATATTTAGAAATTATGGGGAGTTACACCAACAACTTGTTAATTCAAAATAACGAATTTGAAGCCCAGCCTGTCGTCTGAGCTACTCCAACAACTTACCTCTGAAAACATCGAGTTTGGAGCTCAGCTCGTCGCTCGAGCTACTTTGACAACTCACTAACTCAAAATAATGAGTTCAGAGCTCAACTCCTGGCCTAAACTACTCCAACAACTCGTTGAGACAAAACAACAATTTCGGAGTTCAGCTCGTCGCCTGAGATACTCCAACCACTTGCTAACTCAAAACAATGGCTTCAGAGCTTATATAGTCACCTGAGCTATTCCAACAACTTGCTCACTTAAAACAATAATTTCAAAGCTCAGATCATCTCCCGAGCTACTCCAACAAATTGCTAACTCAAAACAACGAGTTTAGAGCTCAGCTCGTTGCTCGAGTTACTCTAACAACTCATTAACTCAAAACAAGTTTGGAGTTCAGCTCATCGCCCGATCTAGTCCAACAAACTGTTAAATCAAAATAACTAGTTTAGAGCTTAACTCGTCGCTCGTGCTACTCCAATAGCACCCTAACTAAAAAACAACCAATTCAAAGCTAAGATCATTGCTCGAGCTACTCTAACAACTCGCTAAACTCAAAATAATGAGTTTATAGCTTAGCTCATCCCTCGAGATACTCCAACAACTCGCTAACTCAAAACAATGAGTTCAGAGCTCAGCTCGTCGCTTGAGCTACTCCAACAGCTTGTTACTTAAAACAACAAGTTCGGAGCTCAGCTCGTCGCTTGAGCTACTCCAATAGCTTGCTTACCCAAAACAGCAGAGCCCATCACAGGGAAAGTGAGAAACAAGACAGAACACATGGGTAAACTTTATTTTATATCAAAATTCTAGTACAAGTTTGAGAAGAGAGCACATCAGATTAGAGAAATTTATTCACAAGATCTCCACCCAAATCACCTAGGAATGTGGGAAGGATTGATATTTCAATTAAGAGATATAGCTCGTCCATGATGCCTCCTCACCGCAGAAGTCCCCCCTCAGCCATCTGAAATGTCCAAAGGAGGTCCTAACCGTTGGTGTATGCTCTAGAGGCCAATTGTGTATTGACATTATCAGTTTACATTGTATCCTAATATTTATTTCATATATGAGGTATTTCATTTATTGTGTTGTTTATTGCGATTAAATGAACATAATAAAGTCCTTAGAATAGTAGGTTCAATACCGTGGGATATTAAGTGCATGACTTGATTGTGAGATCCTATTGGTTGTAATCAGAACACTATTCTTAAATGTCTCTAGTCAAGTATTATTGTGAATTAGGACAACAATAATACATAGACTAGTATGTGCGTAGACTGATGACCATATCTCACTGGTCATGGATATGAGATATCAAGTCTTTACATGGGTACATATTAGAGTAACAATGTACTGGACTGACCCACTATAAGAACACTACATGGATCGTTATGTGTGTGTCATAAGCGTCACAGTGACTAGGGTGTACGTAGTCCTTTGAATTGAACTTACTACAGTTCTCTACATGAGATGTTATATATTTTAATGTCGTCAAACGTTACCTGTAATAAGGTGATTATAAAGTCGACTATTGAATATACTACAAATCATGCGGAGGGATGTGAGTGACTTAGATAGGATTTGTCCCTTTTACATAACAGGAGCATATCTACGGGCCCCTTGATTGAGTGAGAATGCAAAATACGTGGTTGTGCTCAAATGAGTCAATATGAGATATTGAGCTCATTTGTTTTAGTAAGTCTACTCGGACATCAGGAAAGCAAAGATTGAACTATACAAGGGTGACAGCTCTATGCATTGTGGTCAATTAGATATCTGGACAAAAGGACTAGACTACATGGTAACATTGGTTATGGATAGGTTATGTCAAATCACTGCCATTCTCGTTACTTGAGTAGCAGTGATGTATTGCTAAATACTGGTCACTGTTTGTAACATTAGAATATAATTTTAGTACTACTATCAACGTAATGGGAACCTACAGGGTCACACACTTAGAATGGATCGAAATTGGATTTAAATTCATGAGATGAATTTAATTGGGAATCCTAGTAAGACTTGGACTCCTGACATTGTTTCGATTAAATGGGCCAGTTGAAGTTCAAATGCCCACACACGAATTTGACCCAGGTAAGATTGTGAGACCAACGGCCTCATTACTCTCTTAGGGTTGATTTTTTGCATCTATATATATTATATGTATCTGTGGAAAATAAAGAGTTGAGAAAAATCCTAGCCGTCACAGAAATTGTGAGAGAGAGATCGTGAGGAATATCCTCTTCTTGTAGCTAGCATCGCGGCATGAGGGAAAGCTTGATTTGATTCATTTGTGTAGATATTGTAGAGGCACTGCGATATTACAGTGCTGTGATTGGCATACTGTGGAGACAGCAGGTCCATATTTAAGGTATAACTTCTAAACACGGTTTATGGTTTGCGCATGGATCCATGGCTAGGTTTCAATATTTTTGTAATTTTTCTGCTGCGTATTTATTCTGAGATTACCCTCGAAACCTAACACTAACTCAGTTGATTGAGTCTGGATCTCTCGATTGAAGGTGGGTAATGCCCTTTTATTGGAAGCCATGCTTGATGTCCCAACTACTCCACTTTGAGCATCCCCTGCATTCCTTGACGCTGCTTAGGGGCCCGAGGTCCATGGAACTTCCTCCTTATATTATCATTGCCGTGAAGGCAAGAGGTACTTTGCGTTCATAGTCTTCCAAGATTCATTTTCAGCTTGTAAATCTCCAAGTCCTTCTCAATGAGGATATCCTTATGGCGAGCATCCCAAACCTGAATCTTTCCCAATCTACTAGAGTGCGAGCCGAGCAGCCAGGATGAGTCTCCTTTATGTGGTCGATTTCCAAGTCCTTCTCAAGTATCACAACCTTTAGATGGTACTTTTTTATCCTCTCCTCATTTAACTCTCTTCGAAGTCGAGCAATCTCAGCCTCCCAAAAAAATCCTTAGATATATATATGACCATCTGTCAATAGAAAAGGTGGAGTTACTACAATGCTATTAAACACAAAAACACTTAGTTCCAATCTTTTGAGAATTCATAAGGAGATTCAACCAAACACATCAAAAGTTGCCTCTAAAAAGAATGTTATGATCACCGAGCTCAGTGCTCGGATTGTCGTCTGAGCATATTCGCAAAACTCACCCCAAAACCGAACAGCTAGGTGCTTAGAACATCGTCCGAGAAGCTTCGTAATAGTCACTAGAAAACCTGTCATGCCCCACTTCCTATTATGTAGAAGCACATGCACGTAACTGAGACCCAGCGAATTATATAAGTTCTCAAGCTTACATCATCCATAAGCTGTACAATACCAGTAAGTTCAACAATACAATAAAAATCACAGGAACCTGAATATAATGCAATAACCAATATCTAAGATACATAAACTTACAAAATGCCTGAGAATGCACAATGCAATAAATGGTTTACCAAGTTTCTTCAGTATCTCATCATCTGTACATGTATAAATATTAACTCAAAAGAAAGATGGAGAGTACCCGTTAGAGCATGCTTCGAGCAACAAGTAGTAGTGAGCAGTGAAACAATACGATGCAATATAACAATAAACAAGAAACTGTGATGATACCAGAGGTCAATTAATGTTAAACGATAACAAAATCAAAGTCGATAATCAATTGTACAATGGTCGATAAATTATAGTTAATAATCGGTAAAAATGATAATCGATAAAAAATGTCAATAATAGATTCAATATTCGATAATCAATGATCGTTAAACAATAGATATTACTCAATAATAGGGTCAATGGTCGATAGTCAATGGTCAATAAACAATAGTCCACAGTCAATGGTCGGTAAACAATATAATCAATATTCAGTGATGTGGTGGTCAACAAAATAGTGATCTGTAAACAATAGTCAACAAGGTCAGTAGTCGATAATCAATGTATCATGAATCAATAATCAGGAATCACTAATCAGGAAATCAGTATTCAGGAAATCAGTAATCAGAAAATCAGTATTTTCAGTATTGGTGTCAATGTTCAGTGTCAATCTTATGTCTATCAATCTTTTATAGGAGAATGACCAATTGGCATCCAAAATTACTCATAATACCCTATACACACCTGAAGTTACGTTAATGACACCCAAAGTTATCAAAATTGGACCTATAGGCACCCGCCGTTCAAATATCCGTTAAGTTAGTGGAATATTCGTATTATATTCCTCTTAACTGGTTCATACCCGTTAAGAAGAATGTGAAAAGACGAAAATGCCCTTGCTATCTTCATCTTCTTTTCTTCCTAGTTATATCTCCTTCCCCTTTGTAAACCCTAATTCAAAGAATTCGAAAATTTGGGAATCCCAATTCGAAACCCTAAGTACTGTATATCTGTCATCTCTAATCTTCGACGCCTCGTACATCCTCAATCTCTGCCTCTTTTTTGTGAGCACCGATGTTGATTATCCACCTGCATCCAATGTCGAAATCCCATCTGAATTTGAGAGTTCGAGTTGGGTTTTTGAAGTAGCATATGGCATTTGACATTACGATATGAGAGGGAAGTGTTTGATTCTGAGTTGCAATTTTATCATAGAATATTGTTTAATTAGTTGCAAATTATTTTGGATTCTTAGTAGGCAATGATGAGTCACACAAAATAGGCTTGTTTTTTATTTTGTTGATACTTAGTTGTTTGTTCTTGATTGTGGATTGTAATCATACAATATTGATGATCCATAATATGGGTTGGGAATTTTAGAGGATTCTTTGTAGGCATTGGTGAACTGATCATATACTTCATTTTAGGCTTTTGCCTCAGCTGCTTCTCATATTTGCTGCTGCTCTTGGTTGCATTTGATTTTGTTGTTGCTGCTTGTGATTGCTATTGTTGCTGTTGAACTAGTTGGCAGATGCATTAGGATAAAATGGTTGGGAATTAATACTTGTTGGGAATTCCAATCTTGGATTCTTTAATATTCTTGGGTGAACTGATGCTTTTGTTTAATCTGAGGGTTTTGCTGTTGCTTCTTCTGATATTGGCTGCTGCTCTTGGTTAATATTGTTGGTGTTACTGTTGAACTAGTTGGCAAGGCATTAGAATGCAGCCCTAGTGAAACCATTTTTTGATTCATCTACTTTCTTTCTTGATGTTGATTGTGGATGGAAATCATACAATGTTGAGTTGGAAAATAATTGCAACTTTTGATTGTGCTGTTGCTGTTTCTGATTTTTTGCTGTTGTTGCTTCTGATTTTTGGTGTTGCTGAATGAGTTGGCATGGCATTAGAATGCAGCCCTACTAAAACCATTTTTTATATATTTGATGAATTGACACTACTTTCATACACATATTTGATCTGTCCATGCTGATAATTGTGTTCTGAGCCTGCTAGTAATTGTGTAATTTACTGTTCAGCATCATGCACATACAGATAGATGAATATAGTTGCTTAACTCCTTTTTTTTTATGTGGTTGGCAGGAGATGAAGAAAGGTTGGTTTTTTTTTCTTGCTGTGGTTGGCAGAAGACAAAGAAAAAGAAGCAGCAGCAGTACTAGCTGAAGAGTACTGAAATTGAAGAAGTAGATGAATCTGAAGAAGTAGAATAAGGAAAACTAATGTGTAATGTAATTTGAATGTTTTTTTTTCATTTAACTTTGGTTTATTAACAGAGAAATTGGAAGTTGTTCATAATGTAATTGTTCTTTACAATTCAATAAAAAAAAAAGTTTTGGAATTGTATCAAGTATTGTTGTCTTTTTTGTCAAATCATTTTTTTCCGAACTTGTTCATATAGCAATTAAGTGTATCTAGCAAAGGAATACTATTATAGAATTTTTCATACATAATGAAAAAAATTTCTCAACTTATAAAACATACATAGTTCACGTCATAATACATAGAGAGTTCAACTAATGATAGACATACACTATTACATTTCTTCTGATCATACACATAAATGTGGAAGTAATTTTTTCTACACATTTCAACTGATACATACATAGTGAAAAATGTACATTTCAACTGATCATATACATACATTTCATACACATAATAATCATACACAGATCAATGTGTAGGGAAGAGTACCGACTCTGATCTTTCCTTTTTTAAGTTCTTTTTTTGGAATTTTATTTAGAATGTAGAAGTAGCTATTCTCCTTCCTTCATACACATTCATTCACCACCATTACACAAAGTGCAGTAATTCTCTGGTTTCAAAGGACGGAGTAGTAGTGGCTGTCACAATGTATTCATGCTACTTTTTAACTTCTTGGCATGCACACCTCACAATCATGCAACAAATAGCATGAATATGAGGAGTGTGGGTCAAGAAGTTATTAAGTACTTTGAATATACTGTTACACCCGCTACTTCTCCATCCTCCGAACCAGAGAATTGCTGCCTCTGTGTAATGGTGGTGAACGAAAGTTTATGCAGGGGGGATAACTGCTATTTATGCATTCAAAAAGAGGCAAAGTCAATAGTCCTTCCTACCTATTGAGAAGAAACCCAGCATGTACTTGTATACTAAATTAATTGCAAAACTTACTCAAGTCTACTCGAAGTGTCAAAAATGTGTTTGTAATAGCAATAACTTTAGTTATGTATGCATTTTATGTACTTTCAATTTACATGTATTTGCCAGTTTCTAATGAATCAAGTACAAAGCTAGTATGATGTGTTCAATCTATATTTCAATTTCAATCCCAAATTCCAATACCAAAGTTAATTGCCCAATCCAAATTCCTAACTCGGAACCCCTCTAAAAAATCACAAATTCCTAATTCGGGATCGGAAATACAATCCCAAATTTCTATTTGCAACAAATTGGAATCCTAACTCAATCCCAATAACAATCCCAAATTCAATCCTAAATTGAAGGAAATATACTACAACCATCAAGAATAATCAACAATTAAGAGTAGTTCTACAATTAAAACCCAAATTAATCTACAAATAATCCATAAAGTCTAAGAGACAAGTTCATCAAATGCAAAGTTGAGAGATTCCCCACCTTTTGATGCATCTGCTGCTTGTGCGCCACCACCTACCACCTAAGGCCCCGCCACCGCCTGTCGCATCCCGTGCCGCTGGCCCCGTCCAACGCCACATTCCCCTGCCCCATGCTTCATCTGATTTCGAAAGAGTGGAGAAGAAGACAGCAGAGATAACATACACAAATAAGGAGGTAAGGCTAAAAAAGTAAATTTACGCTATATCTGTTAATAACTTAACGGAATTGAACAGCGGGTGCCTATAGGTCCAATTTTCAAAACTTTGGGTGTTATTGGGGTATTACTGTTACTTCAGGTGTGTATAGGGTATTATTGCTAACTTTGGGTGTCAATTGGTCAATCTCCCATCTTTTATTAGTCATATCTAATGCACGCAATTATGTGTCCCATACCATAGGCTCGGGTGCATAATCAAGTTAACGTTTAGACTTTAGTGGTGAATTCTATAGATAATGTACTCGGGTCTTCGCATGACTATAAAACTTGATAGGTAAACTTGATCGGTAACTTGACCGGTAACATAATCGGTAACTTGATCGGTAAACATATAACACGAGAAACATGGTCCCCCATCTGAGTACACATTTCTTTATTGTTCTCTACTAAGTCGTACCCTTTATTACCCTGACTTGTTGTTCTTTTAATGTGATCAATCATGTACATGCAGTCGGTAGAATCAGAGGAAACGGTGGTGATCAATCATTAACATGCAGTTCATATAATCAGTGGAACGATTGTGATTAGTAAATATGCAATCCATGATATAGTTGTTCTATCTATCTATTGTATCAGTTCATTTCAATAATACGAGAATAACATTATTATATACAAAAAAGGTAACGATACAATTCTGGACAGTAGTACACTACCGCACAGAAAATCCACTTTCCCGCTTCCACGGGAAAGCAAACCTGATTCCGTCAGAAAGTCTAGAAAGTAGACTCGTTTCCAACGCATATTCAAAAAATACATTATTGATACAGGCTATGCATATAAATTCAATCTTTACTGGTTTTATGTACATTTTCGGTTCTGGAAATTATAACATGACAGTACCAAAACATCAATAACTTATAATCTATAAATCGGACTGAGAATCCGTAAGATGTTTTGGATTCAAGACTCAGTGTGCTACAATTTTTGTGTACAAAGTTCTATATTTCAATGTCATGAACTGGGTCAAAACCTCAGTACAAAGTCAAGCAAGAGATAGTGCAGCATTCAATAACATGATTATTTAACGGTGCTAGACTCAAATCAATAATATGGTACGATAAGTAAAACAATGAATTAATAATAGATTTCAATTAGATACGATATTCAATTCAATCACTACATGCCAGATTCCAATAAATGTTTTCTTGAACCGAAAACATAAATTGAGTTCAAAAGACGCTTGCCTATACTGACAATTATAACGTGTGACTAGAATCGATGCACGACAGCTACAACAGCAAGAGTGATAACACACAGCAAGCAACGTGCAAGAGGCAACAACAGTGTAGCAACATGCAAGAGTTATAACGAGTGACGAGCACCGATGCACGACATCGACAACAGCAAGAGCAACAACACATAGCAAGCAACGCACAAGAGGCAACGAGCGCAGCAACACGCAAGAGTGACAACACTAGCAAGGCGGAGAACTTTGTTAGCGGTGATTGAAGGTGGCAAGGAGATTTGGCTTCGAGTTATCGGGTCATCGGTTGGGCAGCTAGCAGCAGTTTCTGAGGTGGATGGAGTTTGGGTTGTGCTACGCATGAGGGGAGGCAGTAGGTGAGAGTGCATGTGGTGGCGGTTGATGGTCAGCGATCAGCAGCGGTACAGAGGCAGCGACAGGGAGGGGTGTAAATTATGGTGGCTGCGATGGAGTAGTGTCTGTAGTCTGCGTGACTGCGAGAAGAGGAAAGGTGGCATCGAGGACGCAGCCTGGTGGAGCGAGGGCTAGCAAGGAGGAGATGGGCGCCAAGGCTGATGTGGTAGTAGGTTGCTGGTTGGCGGTCGCCCTCAGAGTACCAACAGCGAAGGTGAGGGATTGTAGCGATGAGGTGTGGCCAATGGCTGACGGGGAGAGGCTCGGGCTACGGTGGTGTGGGCCAGCGGTTAGCGTTGAAGACGAAGGCATGAGATGGCTGGCTGCGAGCAAGGTGGAGACTAATCGGGTGTGATTCAGGGAGAGGAGCCTCCGGTGGAGCTTCGGGAGGATGGCGGGGATGGCGAAAGTGGTGGGGTGAGGGCTGCGGAGAGATGGTGATGGTGACAAGAGGAAGAAGAAGAAGTCGGGGGTTGGTTTTTGGGATGAAGAAGATGTAAGGGATGGGGTATTTTTATAATAGTTATATTATAATAATAGAGTAGTTAGTAGGGGGTTGTTAATTGAGGGCAGTAAATAAGAAGGAAGTGGGGGTCGGTTACGGGGAATGTGAAGAGTAGGGGCTGATGAGTTGGAATTATATATGTGGGTTTTGGATTAGATTGTATTGGGCGCACAATAAAATAAGAAATTAAATAGTTATACGATGGGCTAGGATATTAAATAGAGTATGGATTAGAATTGGGCCTCGATTTATTTTACAAAAAATAAAATAATAATAATAATAATAAGCATGGGTTGAAGTGGGCTGAAGAACTTGGGCTTTGAAAAGTTAATAAATAATCCAAGGAAAAGGAATAAAATAGGATTGTGTCAAAATATAAAATGAGGAGAAAAGAAAGAATAAGATTGTAGAATGAAATAAGATATTGGGTTCAAGAGAATAGAAGAATTTATATACGGGCTTGGGCTCGATCAAATATGAGATGTATATAACAGAATTTAAAGAAAGTAATTTATAAGAAAATTGGAATACAAGAATACGAAGAAAAGAGAAATGAAAATCCGTACAACCAAAAATGGGGGTTACGATCCTACCCAGCTTACAAAAATAATTTTGTCCTCGAAATTCAATTCAGATGGAACATAGGACAGAGCAAGTGTAAAACATGAGTGACAACGAACCAAGAGGTTAAAGGGATGGTGACACCACCAGAACAGGAAGAAACATCAATAATAATGATTTCAAATAATGAATTGATGCATGATGAAGAATGGAATGTATGAAAAAGGAAGTAAATGATACAAAGGAGGAGAAACAACGTGAGAATCCTGGGACTTGTGGGTTGTGCGTCCACCATGCTTCCGCTGCGCCATTCTAACCCAGAAGATTCCGTCATCAGCATCCATTAACTCCAACTATCTTCCTGCACATCTTGCAGAAAACGAAAAGGCTTCATCTCATGGTGGTGTTCCAAGCTGCTGTAATGTCGTAGAAGACCAAGCGATGCTGATCGACGAATCGAGTAAAAATAAAAAGAATGATAGCACCGTAATTAAAGATAATTTGGGTAGGAAATGAAGGAATTTGTACCCAATACGGAATCAACGAATGAGGACGACTGCAAGAGACCGAAGGAAACAAGGAATGAAAGAATCGAATATGAAGGGATCAAAATGGACCAAATAAGATAATTATCCAGATTGCGTGATTTTTATTACATGTTCATGTGATCAATGTGGTGTGCATATTGTTGACCATAACATGGTTCGAACCTGGCTACCAAATAGCTTGGTGCTCGGATCGTCTGAGCATCTAGCATCTTCGCAAAACTCACCTAAAAAACAAACAGCTCGTTGCTTGGAGCATAAGTCAACCAAAAACCAAATGTGCTCGATTCATCGTCCAAGCAGATTTGCGGAACAGCTATCTAAAAATTTCGGTGGTCGAATTGTCATCCGAGCATCAACAGCTATCTATGCAGCACCAGCGGATCTGAGGAACACTTGGGCATCCGAGGAGCACTATAGATATGAGCAGTAGTATGGTATTCGAGCAGTACAATGGGATCCGAGGATGACTAAGGTAACCGAGGAGCACTGGGAATCCGAACAGCACTAGGGTGTCCGAGTAGCACCAGCAGATTCAAGGAGCATTAGGGAATCTAAGGAGCACTATGGTATCCGAGCAGCACTAGTGGATCCGAGGAGCACTAGGGATCCGATCAATACTAGCGTGTTCGAGCAGCACCAGTAGATCCGAGGAGCACCAAGGCATCAGACGAGCACTAGGTATTCGAACAGTACTAGTGTAACCCCCATTTCCCGTAAATACATATTTTTCTTTTTGAATATTTTCTGTATTCCAATTATTGATAAATTTATTTTGTATTAAATATGTTTTGGATTTTTCGTTAAAATCTTTTCTAATTGGAAATTATATTTATTTCGAATAATAAGATATTTTAACTTTATTTTCTATTTCTTATTGATCGACTATTTGTATTTGAGCCAAATCAAATGTATTATTACTATGTGGGTTATTTTAACAAAATTATATTTTGCTTAATATTACTATTATTATTATCGTTATTGTTATTTTTATCCTTGTGATTTTATTATTATTATTATTGTTATTATTATTATTGTTATCGTTATTTTTATTATTTTATTGTTATTATTACTATTGTTATTATTATTACTACTATTGTTGATGTTGTTACAATTATTATAATTATTTTTATTACCAATACAATTATTATTAACATTGTTGTCATTATTATTATTTTTGTACAGCCCAAACATACTATGTTTATATGTATTTTATTATTTGATTTAATGTATATTTATCTGTGTATTTTATAAACTCTACAAGCCTATTATTTCTCCTATTGGATATTAACCAATACCCAATAACCCACACTTCTTTCCTATAATATATATTCTAACCTAAAACCCTAACCTACCCTAACCTTAAACCCTACTCCTACAACCTTAGCCGCCCCCTACTCTTCCCTGTACAGACCTCCCCCCTTGTCCATCTCCCGCTCTCTCTCTCCTTGTTTCCTTTTGAACCCAAACCGCCAACTCTCCGCCCGTCGCTCTTCCCGTCTTCTCCGACCACCACCTTGACCCTCGCCACCGCTCATCATCACCCCCATCTTCGACATCGAATTTCCCTCGTCCTCGTCCTGAACCCCACTTCACCTTGAACCTATCCGCTCATCGTCAACCTCGCACTCCCACTCCTTCGACCCTCATTGCCCCGTCGAGCCGCCTGTGCAGCGACCGCCGTCCACCTCTCCTCATCGACCTCGTCAACACCACCATCTGTAACACCCTGGATTTTTAAATCTTATTTATATTTGGAGTTGTTTGATTTTACGTGTTGTGCACGTGCAAATTTATGCATGCATTTCTCTAAAAATATTTCATAAACTAGTAATCCCCATTTATTCTCTTTTTAGAAAGCCTAATTTAATCATAAGCCTAATTTGTCTCCTTGTAGCCCACATTAGTTAATTAATTAACTAAATTAGTAGAGTCCATGGTCTCTTGGCCCATTAGTGAGCCCATGTAATTTAATCATTCTTTATTTTAGCCTAACTTGTAGTGTAGACTCAAATAATGGACAATTAATTAAATTATCATGTACAACTTGTAAGTGGAGGACACTAGGGTAGCACATGCATGCACTAGAGTGTGCAAAGCACACCCTTGAGTGAGGCCGGATTGTGCATGAGTGGAGAGGGAGAATGGCAGTAGTGGTGAGGTGGTTATCTCATTCATGGGTGGTTATGGCAACTCCCAAACTCATCCTAGCCCTTAATCCCTAACTATTTGATCTAATCATAGTCATTCAATCCAGTCAATTTTTTTTATAAATACCCCCCCCCCCCCAAATTAGTATACTCACACCTAATCTATATCAAAAGAGAAAGATAAAGAAATACAATTATAGAGTAAAAGATTGAGAGTTTAGTGAGCTCAAAAGATTGAGAGTTGTGTTTGTGTGTTCTTCATTCCCATTGGTGGCTAATTTTTCTTCAAGGTGCAAGGAGGCTCGGGTTGCTTCAAGGTTAGGAGGAGACGACTTGTGGTGGCTCAAACTAGGAGGAGAATGCATCTTTTGATCAATCTAGGAGTTCTTAGGAGTTCATTTCGTTTTCTCTCCAATAAAGTGGGCAATTTTCTCTAACTTCTAAGTAGTATCATGCTAGGTTGTGTGCTAATCATGCTAGAATAAATAGGTGAAAATATTACTCTTTGATAATATCATGATTATGGTGAAAATGGAACATATGTGAAATTGCATGAAATGAATAAGTGAAATTGATTGAATGATATGTTTGTGGTTGTGATATTTGGATATTGATCTAGCATGCTAAATTAGAATAAATGTTTCTCCATGTCAAAATATTTGTGTTCATGGAAAAAGTGCAATTTTGAGAAATGTGTTTATGTGGAAAATGCTAATTGTGAGAATCTCTACATTATTAAAATAAGATTGATTAGTAAGTTATGCTTATTTATGATTAGTGTGATTGATATGAAATAATCCTAAAGTTGTATGTTAATTGTTGAGAGAAATGAACATCTTATTATTTAGGCCAAATTCAAGAGGTCATCAATTTGTGTGTTAATTAAAAAGAAAGAAGAAAAACTCCTTAGTCTAATAAATAAGAACTACTTTATAATTGAAGGAACTCAAGAAAAATGTCCCTCGAAAAAGAAATTTGTTAATAGAACATTAAGTGATTTTTCATGTACAATTGTAGGAATAAAAAGATAGGTACTCTATATGAGAAATGAGAATTTAATGGCTTCAAAAACCCCCAAATTACTGGTTATTTTGAATCAGGAAATTATTTAGTTTTAATGAAGAACAAATTACATTTTTTGAAGAAATGAGTTTCTTTAACAAACTAGAATAGTTACAGTCTTGAACAAAACCAATTGGAATTATTTCTCTACAGGTGAGTCACTCTGTCCATTCTAGTCAGTGGGTGCAAATTAAAAACGTCACTATAGTAGGAGGTCATGGGTTCAAATCTTAGCCTATACTCTTTAATTTTGTTTTTGAAAATAACCCAATACCGAGACACTGAGTATAAGTGGATTAATACCCCCATTGTGACGCGTGGGCGCTCTATCCCCTTTGGTCAGCTGCTGCACCACAGTAACGTTACTGTAGCGCATGTTGCTGCTGTTGGTGCGGGTTCGAAACCTGGCATCGGCCAAGGTTTTGTTTTGTTTTGTTTTTTTTTTTTTTGATTTTTTGGGAAAAATGAATATTTTTAAATGGTTCTTTTGTGAAATTAATTTATAAAAATTATATTAATTATCCAGAGATTAAATTGGACTTATCTAGAAAATTTCTATGGATTGATAAAATCATAGATCAAGATTAAAGGGATTATAAGTGTGTTTTATGTGATAATTTAAACAATATGCATTCTCTTCTTTAGGGAAAATTATGGAAAATTTATTTTTAGAATTCATGGCTAAATGCAAATGTGAATAACTTGTTTAGGTTAACTAAATGAGATTTCTAGACTTGTGAATGCAAGAGATTATTGAGATTAAATCTGTAATTTGAGAAATTGTGAAATGAAACTATCTTGTCCCATTATTGTGAAAAGTAATACAAGAATTGAAATGAAGAAAATCATGATGACTTATGAAATTATTGATGAGTGTGAATACTCAATTTATGAACATGATATGAGATTTTGAACTAGAGGGTAGCTAAGTCCTATTACCGGCAATTGAATGAGTTATAATTATTGAGATAAATTATTGAGATGAAAGACCAAGATGGTCAAGTTGTTGATTAAGACCGGTATAGAGGAAAGAGCTAACTCTAGGGGTTAATTTTATTCAAGATTCAAATAAACTAA
The DNA here is from genome assembly GCA_017893485.1 of Hemerocallis citrina. Taxonomy (NCBI): domain Eukaryota; kingdom Viridiplantae; phylum Streptophyta; class Magnoliopsida; order Asparagales; family Asphodelaceae; genus Hemerocallis; species Hemerocallis citrina. Next base: position 35,092,017 of record CM030365.1, read on the forward strand.
GGATTTAGATACATAGTGGTGATGTGACGAAAGTGAGAGAAAAACACGAGTGTGAGGGCCATCGAATTGGCGTGTGAGAGTGATTCACAGACTGCCTGCTTGATGCGTCATGACATGGCGTGAGCACTACTCTAGAATTATCGTCCCGGTGGCGACGCATGTGTGGTGTTTGGTGACTACGGGTGGTGCCATCGTTCCATGGCGGAGGCTGAATTGTCCATAAACTGCCTGCTTGATGCATCATGTTAGTGCGTGGGAATCCCCTCCAGACTGCCTGGACATGGGCTCGTAGATCATAGAACATCTAGGGTACTTATTGTAGTTACCGTAGTAGTTTAAGTCATGGCGAGGGATTGAACCCTATAAGATGAAGTACGATTAAGGGCTTGTCCTCGGATCTATGTAGTGTGGGATGCATAGAATCCGAACAAGTGCGCATTAGTGTCATATAACATAACAACTGCATTAAGGACTAAGTGCACAACACAACACGACATCTATAGGATAGTCCCTGTAGTTTTGCTTGTGACAAGTGTGTGCTTTCTAAGTAGGAGAAAATTGATGTTTTATATTCTTGTGTCAGTTTAATGAACTGACGTGCCCATAGTTTTTATGCAGGATAAAGAGATTGGCAAGATTAAGTATGCAAGCTGCTTAAAGAATGTTTCAAGTGTTGTACTTTTTATTTATGTAATTGTTATAAATTGACTTCCACTGTTTAAATGTAATTCATGTTGTAACTCTGATGTAATGAAAGTTTAAATTTCCTTGTAAAATTATACGCAGAGAAGTGTAAAGATCCTATGGAACTTCGAATTCAGTTTGTTTTGGAATTCGTGATGTAACACCATCCCCTCATCCCATCATCTTCCCGCCAACCGAACCCATCATCGCCATCGCCTCCGATCGCCACCTCCGCCTCTTCAACCACCGTCTCTACCCTCCACGCTGTCTCCCGCAACCACCGAAGGACCCCTCACCCCTCATCATCGTCGTCCAGAGCTCGAACCCTACCATCTAATCCTCCTCTGTTTTGCCGAGAAACAAAGCGTCCGCCGTAGTCATCGTCCCTGGTCATTGCGTCTCCCCTCAACTGCGAGTGCCACCATCTGCCACCCCCAAACACCCCTCGAGTGCACCGCCCTCGCCGCAGTCACCGTGCTCAGCCGCCGCCATCGAAGTCGCTGTCTGCTGTGAGGAACCGTTGGAATTGGTGTTTGGTGTTTGTGAAGAGAGGGATCAGCAAGTGTTGTTTGCTATTTTGTTGGATGGATCGCAGATCGCTGTTTGGTGTTCACTGTATTGGTGTTTTGTGTTCTGGTCCAATCGGGTGGTTGTCATTTTGCGTAAGCGTTTACACGTAGCTCGCACGTGTTTCCGTATTCGTGGGTTCGTTGCTTCGGGATTCTTATCCCATTATTCTAGGTATTCATTTTCATCATCTAACAGGCAAGTCACTGTCCTCTTGAATTGTTAATTGTATCAAATTCAAGTTTTGTTGAAACTCTAGCAAGTAGATCTCTTTGTTATCGTATTATCCAATGTTCATCTCTTCGTTGGGTCTATTGAGGGTTTACACGAGCTAACCCCAATATTCTTGACATCATTCCACTTTAGACTCTAAAGTTTGGATCTTTCATGAGTGCATATAGAATTGATAATAGGGTTGTTCATATAATCGTCACACAAATAAATTATTGTAGAAATAATTGCTAAGTTGTATGTTGTTGGATTGATTGATGATTGATTGATGATAATTGATGTATGAGCATATTCTAGTTTTATTTATCATGTTTTGACACCATCATGTTTATTACACAAATTATTGACTAGAGAATCGATGCCCATATAGTCTAATTAATTTATTTTCAAGGAAAACTACACAAATCATGTATATTGCTTGCTGACCTGAATGTTAACTGCCATTTTCGAATAGTAAATGATCTTAAAATGAATTACTTCCTGAATAAGAATTGTAGCCTTATCTTTCAATTTTCTAGAATATATTAAAATTTTGAATTCCGAGTTATGTAGCAAAATTTATGCCAGTTTTACTACAGCTGTGTTTTTACTTTCAGATTTTTAGATTCTTGTATCTTGCATGCTTAAACTATTAAAAGGCTGATCAAATGATAAAATTTTGCTCTGATAATTTCCAGGTTGTTGTTTAACATGTTTAGGAGTTTTGAAAATATTTTTAATGAATTTATTATTGAGTTTTTGCAGTTTCTAAAAAAAATAACATGATATCGAGATTCTACCTGAACATAAAATCTGTAAAGAATATTGTGATTGACCTAGCTACTGTAGTCGGATTTTGAAATTTAAATATGCGTTGGAACCAGGTGGAAGTCTAGTTTCTAGAACTTCTGACGGATTCACTTTTCGGTTTCTGAAACAGTGAAAACTGCATTTTTGTACAGAGTACTCTTGCTATCCAGAATTTTGTATTTCAGATTTTAATAGATTAATTATACCTATATCATAATATTGCATGAATTAAAGTGTGTATGTTGCTTTGCATGATCCTAGTATCCTATTGTCATCGTTTTAATTGTTCGACTTCATGTAAGTGTAACCTCTATTTTCGCGAATACGTATTTTCTGGGTATTTTTCTATATCTTGATATTTATAAATTCGTTATTTGTTGAATGTGTTTTGAATTTATTGTTAAAGCTTTTCCTAAACAATAGTTATAATTATTTTGAATAAACTTTGTCTCTGTTTCTACATGATCAACCATCTGCATTTTAACCCTCAAAAATATTATTATTGTTTCGATTATTTCAACGAATTCCTATTTTATATATTGATATTATTATTCTGACGATTGCTATTATTATTGATAATCTTTTTATTCTTATTGAATGATATTACTAGTATTATTATTTTGTTAACATGGTTATTTTAGTGTTCTTATGGTCATGGTGATTATGTATGATTGATTATTAAAACAAATCCCTTCTTATGTGATAATTGTGTTTATAATTGTCTCAAATAATTTATGTAACACAAATTATATTTTTATCAAATATCTTATTCCTTATATATGCATTTATGTTGATCAATTGTATTATATACAATGTATTTTATCTTATTGGATCTATACCCAAATACCCAATAGCCCCATATCCTTTTTTTTCCCTATAAATACCCTAATCTTCTCATTAGTCCCTTCAAACCCTAATATATTATTAATCTCCTAAACCTCAGCCGCCTAACCCTCTCTCCCTTTTCAACCCCCACCTACTGTTCATCCCTCTCCATCTCTCCCGCTCTCTCTGTTTCCGTCACCGAACCTATCTCCCGATCGCCACCTTCCTCCTCCGTATCACCCTCACCTGCATCCCCTTACCTCATCGCCTCCAATTACCTCGCCTTGCCATCCTAGCCTCGTCGTCATCCCCTGTCCCCTCGCCATTGCCGCTTCGCCCTTAACCCACAAATGCGAACCCATCACCTTCGCCATTACCAGTTCGTCGCCGCTCGCCCATTGCTATCGGGTTCCCTCCCCGCTCACCCACCCTCCGAAGATCCCCTAGCGACGCCGTTCAAGCCCCTAGAGCACTCTGGTCGTCGTCTCTCTGTTTCCAACCGAAAATAGAGCTGTCACTTCGCCGTCGCCCTCGCGCTGCCGTCACTTCCCGATCGCCAGCGACCAGCCACCCTCGCCTCGCCGTGGTGTCGCGCCGTCGTCAGCCACCAGCATCGCCGGAGTTCCCCCGCACTTTCTCTCCCTCTCTGTGGAAGGTTGAAGAAGGGGAGACGAAGTGTGAGTGATCGATTTTGCTGTTCGGTATTTTGCACAGCGGATCCAATCAATGTTTGCTGTTCTGTCCCGATCCGGTGTGGGGATTCTTGACTGCTGCTGTTGCTTTGTTTGCTTGGGTTTCTTCGCATGTATTTGCCTGTGTTTTTGGGAATTTCACCAGGGATTCTGATCCTGTTATTCTTATTATTTGAATTTGCAATATAACAGGCAAGTCTCTTCTTGAACAAGCATTTTATTCTGTTCAAGTTTATTTGATCTCTGCAAGCAGATCCAGTCCCATTTGTTATCATACTGCTTTGACTCTTCCGTTAAGTTTATCGAGGGTTTACACGAGCTAAACCGACTGTAACACCCCGAATTCCCAATACAACTGAATTTGAGATTCCACAGGATCTTTACGCTTCTTTCGTACAATTTTACAAGGAATTTAAAACTTTTCACTTTACATCAGAGTTACATGGAATCTTTCCACTTTACATTTCACAGCGGAAGCAAATTACAACATTCTTATATAAAAGTACAACAATATTTGAATAATCTCTAAGCATCAGTTCTCCTTTAATCTTTATCAGACCATTTTCCCTGCATACAAAACTGTGGGTACGTCAGTTTATTCAACCGACAGAAATTATACACGGCCATCCTCTCTAGTATAACGATTCTCATTTCTTATCAAAATCACAAACTTGTTCACAAAACAAAGCTAAAGGGACTATCCTATTAATGTCGTGTCGTGCTGTGCACTTAGTCCTTAATGCAGTTGTTATGTTATATGACACTAATGCGCACTTGTTCGGATTCTATGCATCCCATACTACATAGGTCCGAGGGTAAGCCCTTAATCGTACTTCATCTTATAAGGTTCAATCCCTCGCCAGGACTTAAACTACTACGGTAACTACGGTAAGTATCCTAGATGTCTTATGATCCACAAGCCCATGTCCAGGCAGTCTGGAGGGGAATCCCACGCACTGACATGACGCATCAAGCAGAAAGACTATGGACAATTCAGCCTCCGCCATGGAACAATGGCACGACCCGTAGCCACCAAAACACCCCACAAGTGTCGCCACCGGAACGATAATTCTGGAGTAGTGCTCACGCCATGTCATGACGCATCAAGCACGCAGTCTGTGAATCACTCTCACACCGCCAATCCGATGGCCCTCATACTCGTGTTTTTCTCTTACTTTCATCACATCTTCACTATGTGTCTAATCCTTAGTTTATTAGAATCATGAACAAAATCAATTCTCTAGAGTTAGCCTTTCCACTATACCGGTCATAATTCTTTATTCAACATGACCCAAATCTTGGTCTTCTCATTTCAAATTTCATTTCAATTTATTTCTTTTCCAATGCCAGTATGAGGCTTTGCTACACTCTAATTCTCAATTTCAATTCACAATTGCACAAGAATTGAGCCTTTCAAGCTCGTAAATTCATTTTTCATGATTACATTAGGATTTCCTTGTCATGTTCATAGCATTCATAATCGTAAAACCTTTCATAATTTCAATAGAACAATTCACTTCACTTCATATACAATTTCATGCAAGGACAAATAAAATTTACTTTTCTAAATTGTCACATCCAATCTTCATTCATCTCTTTCAAACAGTATATATGTTTATTTTTATCACAAAGCAAAAATTAGAATCTAAGATGTTGAAAAAGAGTCTGGACAGTTGGCTCAAAACATAGCCAGTCGACTGTTCAGCAAAAGAAAAATATTCAAGAAAATGTTCAGAATAGTCGACTGCTACACATGACCAGTCGGCTGTTCTGCATTGTTTAAACTCTAAAATACAAATTGCGGGGCAGTCGACTGTTACTCAGAACAGTCGGCTGTTATGCAAGGTTTTAAACTCGAAAGATTTTTATAATCAGGTCAGTCGACTACTACCTATATTCGGTCGACTGATCAGTATTTAAAGTATGGAAACATTTCTTCTTCCCTTTCAATTAGTACACAGCATTTTAGTTAAACTACAATATGTTCATTTATCAACACAAACATGCAACTTTATTTGACTACCATCACCACAAGCATGGTTTGCTAATTAATGTAGGGATTCTTACGACCAGTATTTTCCACACAACCACGACTCCAAAGAAAACGTATTTTCCCATAATCATCATTTTTTCTACAGAGATAAACATTTATCCCAATTCAGTATGCTAGATTAAAATAACATGACATTAATCATACCACTTCATTAAGTTCCCCTATTCATTTCATACAATTATACTTGTGTTCCATTTTCATTTTAATCATAATATTAACGAGGAGCAATATAATAGCATTCATTTATTCTTGCATAATTAGCACAAAACCTAGCATGGTCTCTAATTTAGAAGTCATGAGAAACACCCACCTTTTTGAAGAAACAAAGAGAAATCCCTTAGAGCTTTCTAGATTGCAATGCATGCCTCCTCCTCCTTGCTCCTTGCCAAAACTGAAGCTTCAAGTTGGGGTTGAATAGCCGGCCTCCAAGGGAACACTCACACTAGAAGCTACTCAATCTTTTTCTTTCCAAAATTCTCAATCTTTTCTCACTCTAGTCTTTTCTCTCTTTAACAAATTTTCTATTGTACTAAGATGAGAAGAAGCTATCGGGTATTTATACATAATTTTGAGGTAGATTGGAGGGCTAGGATTCAATGGATGGTTATGGAATGGAGGGTTAGGATGAGAGTAGGAGTTATAGTAACTACCCATACACTAGGTAACCACCCATGTACCCAAACCACTCATATGCACAATCTGGCCCTACTTTGTGTGCAATGCACACTACGTGCTCCGCACGTGCCACCTAGCAACCTTAATTAAAAGTTTGTATAATTTTAATAAATTAAATTGTTTACATTTTGTCTCTTCATGACAAGTGTGGCCATTTAATTAATTTATTAAATTGGTGGGCTTCATAAATAGTCGGCTTAGGTTGTGGTTCAAACAACAAAATAGTAATAAATTAAAGTGGGCTAAAACAATTAATTAGTGTTTTAGGCTTTTTTTTTTTAGAAAATTAAGCATTTTAGGAAAATAAAGGAAAGGAAAAATAATTGTTCATACTATCAAAAGAGATTTTGTATATAAAAATAAATAAATAATATACGTATGAAATTTTCACGTGCACAACATGTGAAAGTCAATATTTTATTGAAAAGGAAATTCAGGGTATTACACCGACATAATCTTAACATCGTGCCCTCTCTTTGATCTAAAACCTAGTTCCCATTGTTTCATGCATATGAACATTTAAATAACTAGATTCATGCATAGGACTACTTGATAAGTTGGACATGTTAAATTGCATGTTCTAGATTGAAGTTGATCGATGAATTGATACCATGCATGTGATAATTGTATCTTAAACCTTAGAAATTGCATGTTGACACCTAGGATTCACTTGATTGACAATTTGCATGCTATATGTGTTCATATGATTTATTTATTTGCCTATTCATGTTAAGATAATTTTCTGAATTGTTAGTTGTTTACTTTGAATCGAGTTTTCACCCATGATAATGTCATAATTTGAATTTCCTTTACACACATGAATTTTTAGCCTCTGATGTATAGTTTAATATACTTTTGACGGATCTAAGTTCTGATGTGTAATCTGCTAAATATCAACATTTTAGTACAGCCTTGTTAGAAATTCCAGACTCACAATTGCATGTGTACCCTGCTGTTCAATATTTTATTTGACACTGTTAGTAATAAGATAAAAATCTGAAATATATTAGGCTGTACCTAGACATGTTTAAACACTTTCCTGAATTTTTATAAATTTTATTAATGAGTTCTCTGACCTAAAATAGTTAGTTGAACACAACTTACTGCATGTTGCCTGAACATAAAACCTGAATAGAATAGAGTTTTGACCCTAGTTCTTATATCTTTTATATGCCTTAATTATATTCGCTGAAACCGTATGGAAGTCTACTTTCTAGACCTTCCAACGGATTCAGATTTGCTATTTTGTAGTGGCTGTAATCCATGTTTTAGTATAGTAAGGTCATGCTATCCTGATCTTGTGATGTGTGTTGATTTGACTTGTTTGCTTCTTGCTTTGTCTGTAGCGCATAGAATTAGACACACTTAGTATTATACAACATTGACACCCTCTTGCATGCTCATGTAGGATCAAAATAAACTAATAAAAAGCCTAGGGTTTGACTTGGTAGTGAATAATCGGAGACTGTACTTGGTAGGCGGCCCTTACCAGCAATATCCCGAACATCCCGAACATCCTAAAAATCCCAAAAATCCCGAGCATCCCGAAAATTTCAAAAATCCCGAACATCCTGAAAATCCCAAACATCCCGTAAATTCCCGACTACTGGGCTGAGTACACGATCCGTGAATTCACCGCCAGTCTAAAACGTTCACTATGTGTTTGCACCGAACCTATGGAATGGGACTCAGTAGTATGTGCACTAGATAGATTAATAAAATACTTAATAACGTGCATCTCATGCTTGATCTTGACTTGACATCACTCATTACATGTGTGATTATTGTACACCTTTGATATTATTGCCTGTCTTTGCTTTGTTCTTTGTCTTTGACCATGTCCCTATTTTTTGATATTCATGCTTTCCTTTATCCTCTGTTTTCTCTACATTCTGCCCACGACTTGCTCTATGGGCACTCTTTTATTTCTTTTTAGATCAAGTATTAACAGGTACCGAAGGAGCCATCCCAGAAGAAATTGGTGAGCAAACTCTCTGAAGATCGGAGCTGGACTGTTAGACTGCTTATCTATCTTTTGTTATTTGCTTATTGTATTTCTTTTTATCATACTTTGTATTCTTGGACTTTATGACCCGAAGTTTGTTTTATCCCAGATGTTGGATTATTATTTGGTGAATTTATTTCATGATTATCTATGAGTTTATTCGTTGTTTATGCGATTATATTCTTTGCGTGCGTGGTTGTTTCTCTTGTATATCGTTGAGTTAGACTGGTACAGCTTATGGATGAAGTATAATCATTCACTGGGCCTTCGTTACGTGCTCGTATTCCCGTATTTTGGAAAGCAGGACGTGACAGGTTTTTATTGGTATCAGAGCCCAGGGTTGAGTAATATGTCAATCAAACATGACTATCTTTACGGAGGTTTGGCTTTGATTGATATATTAGTCAAGTTTGGCTCTAGCCATGTTAACTTAATAACATGCTCACCATGTTGATTACATGAACATGTAATAACTTTAATATTATCTTAATATTAATCTTATTCGGTCCACATCTGACTCCTTTGCATTCAATCCTTTAATTCCTTGTATCCTTATGTCCCTTTCATTCCTTATTAATTATCAATCTACCAACATATGTCTGGGTACTCACCAACTGGATGGTTTTGCAGACTATGTCTCGTGAAGATTCTTCGACTCCTCCGCCCAGGGCTGAAACATCAGAGAATTCCGCCATTCTCCAGGCGATGCAACGAATTATGGAGCTACAACGAGAGCATAATGAGCTGATGAAAGCTAGTCTAGAAAGAGCCTAGTAGAGCGCGTAGCTCACTCGACTGAGTATATTTGCGCACCAGCATCATGCCCTCGCTATCATGGGGCAGACCCAAAGAAGGAAGGGCCCGACATGCAACTTTTGCTGCAAGATTGGTCACTTACGCAAGGATTCCTGGAAAGCCAACGATCGATGTCTTGTATGCGGAGCAATTGATCACAAGGTTCGGGACTGCCCAAGGAGCAGGAGGAATGCACTAACTGGAGGATCAGCTCCTAGTGGAGGACAGGCTGGAGAATGTGGTCAGGCCCAAAACCAGATTGCAGAGGAAGCAGAGACTGCCAGAGGTGTATTGCAGGTATTTTGCTATTTTTTTGCATTTAAGTTCTTGCGTCATTTATTCTTCTATTCTTGCATCCATCATATTTTGTCAATTCAATATTGAGTATCATGTTAGTTATTTCTTCCCTGCCATATTCTCTTCGATTCTGATTTTACCCCCTTATTCCTCTTCCTTCACATTCAATTCTTTGATTTCCTTTTGTCCCTTCTAGTTATCCTCTTTATTGAATCTTTATTGGGTATAAATTTGTTCTTTTCCTACCTATACTCTCTTTATAATTTTTCCCGAATATTTTCTGTATTTCTATTATCAATTGTTATGTATTTCATGTTATCTTCTTCATGTTATCCTATTTTCGTGAATACGTATTTTCTGGGTATTTTTCTATATCTCGATATTTATAAATTCGTTATATGTTGAATGTGATTTGAATTTATTCTTAAAGCTTTTCCTAAACAATAGTTATAACTATTTTGAATAAACTTTGTCTCTATTTCTACCTGATCAATTATTTGCATTTTACCTCAAAAATATTATTATTGTTTCGACTATTTCAACAAATTCCTATATTATATATTGATATTATTATTCTGGCGATTGCTATTATTATTGATAGTCTTTTTATTCTTATTGATTGATATTACTAGCATTATTATTTTGTTGACATGGTTATTTTAGTGTTCTTATGGTCGTGGTGATTATTTTTGATTGATTATTAAAACAAATCCCTTCTTATTTGATAATTGTGTTTATAATTGTCTCAAATAATTTATGTAACACAAATTATATTTTTATCACATACCTTATTCCTTGTATTTGGATTTATGTTGATCAATTGTATTATATACAATGTATTTTATCTTATTGGATCTATACCCAATAGCCCAATATCCTATTTTCCCTTATAAATACCCTAATCTTCTCATTAATCTCTTAAAACCCTAATCTATTATTAGTCTCCTAAACCTCGGTCGCCTAACCCTTTCTCCTTTTTCAACCCCCACTTACTGTTCATCCCTCTCATCTCTCTTGCTCTCTCTGTTTCCGCCACTGAACCCATCTCCCGATCGCCACCTTCCTCCTCCCTATCGCCCTCGCCTACATCCCCTCACCTCGTCACTTCCAACCACCTCGCCTCGCCATCCTAGCCTCGTCGTCATCCCCTGTCCCCTCACCATTGCTGCTTCGCCTTTAACCCACAAACCCGAACCCATCGCCTTCGCCATTACCAGTTCGTCGCCTCTCGCCCATTGCAACCGTGTTCCCTCACCGCTCACCCCTACACCTTCCGAAGATCCCCTAGCGCCTCCGTTCAAGCCCCGAGAGCACTCCGATCATCATCTCTCTGTTTCCAACCGAAAATACAGCCGTCACTTCGCCGTCGCCCTCGTGCTGCCATCGCTTCCCGACCGCCAGCGACCAGCCACCCTCGCCTCGCCGTGGTGCCGCACCATCGCCAGCCGCCAATGTCATCGGAGTTCCCCTGCACTCTTTCTCTCCCTCTCTGTCGAAGGTTGAAGAAGGGGAGACGAAGTGTGAGTGGTCGATTTTGCTGTTCGGAGTTTGGCACACAGCGGATCCAATCGCTGTTTGCTATTCTGTCCCGATTCGGTGTGGGGATTCTTGACTATTGCTGTTGCTTTGTTTGCTTGGGTTTCTTCGCACGTATTTCACACGTGTTTTTGGGACTTTCGCCGGGGATTCTGATCCAGTTATTCTTATTATTTGAATTTGCAATATAACAGGCAAGTCTCTTCTTGAACTGGCATTTTATTCTATTCAAGTTTATTTGATCTCTGCAGGTAGATCCAGTCCCATTTGTTATCATACTGCTTTGACAATTTTCTTAAGTTTATCGAGGGTTTACAAGAGCTAACCCTGACATACTCTTAACACCATGCCCTCTCTTTGATCTAAAACTAGTCCCCATTGTTTCATGCATATGCACATTTAAATAACTAGATTCATGCATAGGACTTCTTGATAAGTTGGACATGTTAAATTGCATGTGCTAGATTGAAGTTGATCGATGGATTGACACCATGGCTGTGATAACTGTATCTTAAGTCTTAGAAATTGCATGTTGACACCTAGGATTCACTTGATTGGAAATTTGCATGCTATATGTGTTCATATGATTTATTTATTTGCCTATTCATGTTAAGACAATTTTCTGAATTGGTGGTTGTTTACTTTGAATCGAGTTTTCACCCATGATAATGTCATAATTTGAATTTCCTTTACAAACATGAATTTTTACCCTCTGATGTCTAGTTTAACATCCTTTTGACGGATCTAAGTTTCGATGTGTAATTTGCTAGATATCAACATTTTAATACAGCCATGTTAGAAATTCCACACACAATTGCATGCGTACCCTGTTGTTCAATATTTTATTTGATCCTGTTAATAATAAGATAAAAATCTGAAATACATTAGGCTGGACCTAGACATGTATAGGTACTTTCCTGAATTTTTATAGATTTTATTAATGAGTTCTCTGACCTGAAATAATTAGTTGAACACAACTAATTGCATGCTGCCTGAACATAAAACCTGAATAGAATAGACTTTTGACCCTAGTTCCTATATCTTTTATATGCCTTAATTATATTCGCTAGAATCGTATGGAAGTCTACTTTCTAGACATTTCAACGGATAAAGATTTGCTATTTTGTAGTGGCTGTAATCCATGTTTTAGTACGGCAAGGTCATGCTGTCCTGATCATGTGATGTGTGTTGATTTGACTTGTTTGCTTCTTGCTTTGTCTGTAGCGCATAGAATTAGACACACTTAGTATTATACAACATTGACACCCTCTTGCATGCTCACATAGGATGAAAATAAACTAATAAAAAGCCGGGGTATCATGGGGTTGACTTGGTAGTGAACAATCGGAGACTGTACTTCGTAGGGGGCCCTTGCCAGCAAAATTCCGAACATCCCGAACATCCCGAAAATCCCAAAAATACCAAACATCCTGAAAATCCCGAAAATTCCAAACATCCCGTAAATTCCCGACTACTAGGCCGAGTACACGATCCGTGAATTCACCATCAGTCTAAAACGTTCAGTGTGTGCTTGCACCGAACCTATGGAATGGGACTCAGTACTACGTGCACTAGATAGATTAATAAAATACTTAATAACCTGCATCTCATGCTTGATCTTGACTTGACATCACTCATTACATGCGTGATTATTGTACTCCTTTGATATTATTGCCTATCTTTGCTTTGTTCTTTGTCTTTGAACATGTCCTTATTCTTTGATATTCATGCTTTCCTTTATCCTCTGTTTTCTCTACTTGCTGCCCACGACTTGCACTAAGGGCACTCTTTTCTTTCTTTTTCGATCAAGTATTAACAGGTACCGAAGGAGCCTTTCCAGAAGAAATTGGTGAGCAAACTCTCTGAAAATCGGAGCTGGACTGTTAGACTTCTTAGCTATCTTTTGTTATTTGCTTGTTGTATTTCTTTTTATCATACTTGTATTCTTGGGCTTTATGACCCGAAGTTTGTTTTATTCCAGGTGTTGGATTATTATTTGGTGAATTTATTTCATGACTATCTTTGAGTTTATTCATTATTTATGTGATTATATTCTTTGCCTGTGTGGTTGTTTCTCTTGTATATTGTTAAGTTAGACTGGTACAGCTTATGGATGATGTATAATCATTCGTTGGGTCTTCGTTATGTGCTCGTATTCCCGTGTTTTGGGAAAGCGGGGCCTGACAGTTACCATCCTGTTGTTCCCCTATTGATTCTATGGTTCACCTCATATCCCAAATTGCATATTGTATTGTTGCATTGATAAAATAATTAATAAGTTGGGGTTTAAGGGATTGACTAGAGTAGTTGATGATATAAGGACTATACTCGGATGATGGCCCTGTTATTATTATTATCGTCATTGTCACGCCCCACTTTCCAAAATATGGGAATACGAACACGTAACGAAGGCTCAACAAATGATTATACATCATCTATAAGTTGTACCAGATTAACTCAGCAATATATAAGAGAATACAACCACGCAGGAAGAATATAATCACATAAATAAAGAATAAACTCCAAAATAATCATGCAATAAATTCACCAAACAATAATCCAACATCTGGGTTAAAAAAACATTGGGTCAAAAAAGCTCAAGAATACAAAGTATGATAAAAAGCAATACAATAAGTAAATAATAAGAGATAGCTAAGTAGTCTAATAGTCCAGCTTCGATATTCAGAGAGTTTGCTCACCAATTTCTTCTGGTATTGCTCCTTCGATACCTGTAATTCTTGATCTAAAAAGAGAGAAAAGAGTGCCCAAACCAGAGTTCTGATACCACACAAAACCTGTCATGTCCTGCTTCCCAAAATACGGAAATACGAGCACGTAACGAAGGCCCATCGAATGATTATACATCATCCATAAGTTGTACCAGATTAACTCAGCAATATACAAGAGAATACAACCACGCAGGAAGAATATAATCACATAAATAAAGAATAAACTCCAAAATAATCATGAAATAAATTCACCAAACAACAATCCAACATCTGGGATAAAACAAACTTTAGGTCATAAAAGCCCAAGAATACAAAGTTTGATAAAAAGCAATACAATAAGAAAATAATAAGAGATAGCTAAGTAGTCTTATAGTGCAGCTCCGATCTTCAGAGTGTTTGCTCACCAATTTCTTCTAGTATTGCTCCTTCAGTACCTGTAATTTTTTGATCTAAAAAAAGAGAAAAGAGTTGTAACACCCCAATTTTTTTTTTTTTTTTGAAAATTAAACATCTAAATACAATTCTTTCAATTTCTATATCACTTTAAACATAAACTAAGATAGGTATAGTTCAAATAAAATTTTGGCAGAGTCTCCCCTGAAATTTCTGCTCCGAAACACAAAAAGCTTACGGAATTCTGCTCTAAATTCCGTAGCTCACATTACAAGCAATAATATCATGGGCTCCCTAGGCCAAAATGAGCAACATCACACAGGCAATATAATATCTTGCTCTGGGGGCCAAACTCATAATAGAATATCAAATACTAAATAAAAACCATAAAATTCTTTGAAAACAAGGTAAAAATTTAGAAAAACCTTTGTAAAACCTACCACAGGACCCGGAACACCACAACGAGATGGGTACGGGTCAAGAACATACCATACTACCCCACACTATACTCATCATTGTCATCCTGGTACCCTTACATTCAAATTACAATTTAAACTACAATTTTCACTATTCACCTAACTAATTTTATACAAAGATTTTTAAAATAAAAACTCCACCCTATACATCTATGCCTTACCTCTGCGCTGCTGAGAACCTGTAACAGTAGGGGATCTAGGGTAGTCCAGGGACTCCCTAACCCCCCAAACACTAAGGGGTCAGCCATTTCTGGTTTGAGTATAGTTATTAATCTAATAATTCATTAAATAGTATAAAGATAATAAATTAAACTTACAAACATTCAGATAAGAAGATGCAACCTGAATTCTGAACATAACAACATCACCAATATGATGTTATATCAAATACTTTTCCAACTTGCATTCAACTATATAATTATCCATAACTTCACACATTTTACTATATGCTTCACATCAACCTCGTATATATATCCTTATCTTACATTCACATATTACGAATATTCATCTTTCCCCAATTATCGTCATATCAGCATTTCACTATTTATAAGAATATAACTACATGATGTTATTACATCATTTCTCCAACTCTATTTAGCCATGCGCTTCATTTACTTACATTATATCATCAACACACACATTCATCCTGGAAGTTGTGCCAAGGCAGGTAGTTCCCACCATTCCCACGGAAATAGCGGGCGAGTAGTTCCCTGACACACTTCCAAGGTACACAAACTCATATCACAACATACTTTCTTTAATAACCATTTTCATAACCAATCTCATAATACGGGTATTTATTTTATTGTGTTATAACAAGTATCACATCATAAACATATGCATCTATTCTCATAATACCACATTCCTTCATGTCTTATGACACAAATATAACATCTCATTACAAGTACCTATTTTATTGAATAACATCACGTTTATCTGTTTTCATAGCATCATAAACATATGCATTCCTTCTCAGAATATCGCATTCAGTCATGTCGTATAACACAACCATCACATCTCATTTCACTTTGCAAGGTACTTGCATTTCATCACATCATTAACATATCATTAATTAGAATACTTATTCTCATTGCATCAAAAGCATGTTTTATAGCTCATTTTCATCTTAGTAATTTCTCATTCTTATAAGTAATATATCTTATTATGATTTTCACTTATAACACAAATTGCCGTTAGCCACACTTTCATTCTCATCACAATATACTCCACATCCCCAAACACAATTTGGGCCACAATATATCACACCCTAAAGCCGATAGCTTGGGTAATAATCACCGCACCCCAAACACACAGTTTGGGTAATATCACATCACATCTCAAGCCGATAGTTTGGTTATTAATTCACTTCAATTACTTTTCATCTTCACTATACTTAATTCTTCATTTCCATTAATTATTACCAATATCATGTCAACTCACCCTGCGAATTATGCCAAGGCAGGTAGTTCCCACCATTTTCACAGAAATAGCGGGCAGGTAGTTCCGTGACACAATTCCAAGGTGTACCAATTTATACCATACTGTATTTTACTTTAATAATCATTTACATAATATAATTACTTCATACTGTTCATAATAACACACGTCTCTTTTACTTTTTCATTTTAAATTAACCACATGCTGCATTTCATCCACAACCACTTTCTTTCACATTCACAATTCACTTTCTTTACTTACACATTCTTATTTACACTTATTTATTTTATTAGTTTGTCGACCAGTGAGCTACAGTATCCCAACATACTGAAAGCCGACAGTCCAGTAAACATGCGGCCCGATGCTCACACAGAGTCTTACTCGTCCGAGGCTACGTCTTCCTCCTAGCCGAACTAGCGAGGGAACCACTAACCCCAAGTAGAACTTGGGTACTTCCTCCCGGCCGAAGCCAAGAGGGAAAAGCCACTGACCCCAGGTAATCTGGGTACTTCCTCGCGACGGCTGTCATCGAGGGAAAAACCACTAACCCCAGATAAACTGGGTACTTCCTCGCGACGGCTGTCATCGAGGGAAAACTGGGCCTCAAGCCGATAGCTTGGGCGATAAAATCCACTTACCCCAAACATAGTTTGGGTCCACTTACCCCAAGCCGGTCCTTGGGTATTAGGAGGTCTAGCCCAAACTCTCAGGATTGCTATAGGTACTGGTCAACAAAACCATCTGTTATTAGCATTAATCATTTCATCTTTCTTTATCAACACAAGCATTTTACTTTTGATTTACAACGAGTCATGTCTTTGACTTTAACCACATGAATTAGTAACACATTTTATTAGCACGTGCCATCTTATCTTTTATCTTACCATTTGATGCATATCCGGTGTCCACAATATTAACCATCATATCATTATACCATATTATGCATACACCCTATCATTCAACATATAAAAACATCATATCATATTATTGCATAATATTAATGCGCCAAAAATATTTATTTTTCCATAACATCCCACATTAAGAATACCAAGTTATTCATTACCTCATTGTATCATATATAGGTATATGCCAAGTTATAACATCAATAAGAGAACTACATTAGGTTATTCCATATCGTAAAAGTATCAAAATGTATACTTCATCACATTATAATATCATACTATTGCTTATTAATTCACTTCGAACATAATTAGACTATAAACATATACTCACTTACTAATTTCATCAATTATTGCATCACAAGCCATAAACATCTATATATATTTCACAAACATACATCACATTTGCGGGTTTCCAAGAGATAGGGCCACAATCACTTATTTCTTCTAATTGAACTCCATAATAACCAATCATAGCATGCAAGCTCATACACAATGCTCTATGTAACTAAAATCACCTATAAGGGCCTAAATGCCCCAAAATATGCACAAAACATGTACTATATATACACGGGTTTCCAAAACATGGCCACAATCACTAATTTCATCTAATTACATCTTATAACATCCATCCATAGCATGCTAGCCCATACACAAGGCTCCACATATACCAAATCACCTATATCAGCTTATTCGCCCAAAAACATGCACGAAACATGCACGGGGTAAATATATGCATAAACCATTTAATATATTTAGTTTTTATACTTCAACATGTCACATTAACCCATAATATAGGTTTTATATACTTAAAATAGTTAATTTCCTCAAATATCACAAAAACTCATTTTCGGACCATTAAAAATCCGTATTTTCTTTCAAAATCAGTTTTTAGCATAACTTCTACGAAATACATCTAAAATCCACGAAATTTGGCCACAACATAAAATATATATAGATGCAACATACTCACCTGACGGATCGAGCAAACGATGTCCTACGTCCGCCCGGTAGCCTGTCGAAGTTCAACTTTTTCCACCTATTTGGAAAATTATAGAACCGATTAGCTTAAAACTCAAAACTCGACCTACGGATCTCAAATTCGGATCCGTCTTCACCCACACATCACAAATGGCATAAGTAGGCGAGCTACATCGACGGATTTCAAATTCGAACCCCAATACAAGAACTCACATATTGATCGGAGGCTTTCTAATAGGAAAATTTCCTATTTTCTAATTTCTTTAATCCCTTTATTCCTAATATCTCAAATTAGGGTTAATAATAATAATAGGACTCAATTACACCTCCAAACCCAACAAATTCTCACCTAAATCTCGCTCGGACATTTCACCGAATACCCGGCGTGCACTTTTTACCTATAGTCCATTTCACTCAATTTAATTGAGCTTAAAGACTATAAAAGTTACCAAAATTTCCCATTAATCCTCTTATAACATTTTTCACCCTCCAATAATTTTTCTACCATCAATGGAACCAATTTTCCTTTCCAAATTCACACCCTAATTTATCAACAACTTATAAAATCTCCAAGAACTTACTAATTTCTTGCGTCTACTATTCCCAACCTCTTCTAATCTCCCCACCATAATATTCCTACTCAATAGAAATTAACCACACTTAATTTTATACAAATAAATAAAATAGGGTATACCTTTCCAGAGTTATTTCTCCAAATCGATGCTACCACGGTGTAGAGGACCCTTCGATTAGTCATCCCCCCAAATTAATTTAAAAATCATGGAGAAACGGGGTGGATTTGGGCGAGAGAGAGAGGCCGGATGGGTTGCAGTTTTGATCGGGAGAAAGGAACGGGAAGGGAGAAGAAAGAAGGAAAGAAGGAAAGGGGGGGAATTAAAAATATAATATATATAATAATAATAATAATAATAATAATAATAAGGTATATTTACATATAAGCCCTCCAAATCCAAAATATTACAAATAAACCCCAACTCTTTTCTATAATAATACGAACAATACCAAATACATTAAAATTAACTTATAATAATCCCCCAAAATTATAAAATAAAATAAACAATATTTATTCACATAAAATCTCAACTCATGGCCCTAATATATCAATAATACCTATTTATCACAAATATCCATGCCAATGTCAATATTTTAAAAATAAAATAAAATAAGATATAACTTAAAAATAATTCTCACCCCTACAAAATATAAAAACGAATACTTTCGGTATTTTAAAATCCGAGGTGTTACAAGAGTGTCCTTAGAACAAGTTGTGGGAAGCAAGTAGAGAAAAAAACAGAGAATAAAGAAACATGAATGTCAAAGAAAAGGGACATGATCAAAGTTAAAGAACAAAGCAAAGACAGGCAACAATATCAAAGGTCTATAGTAATCACATGTAATGCATGATGTCAAGTCGAGTTCAATACAGGATCAAGCATGCAGGTGATTAGTCATTTTATTAGCCTATCTAGTGCACGTACTACTGGTTCGGCATAAACACACAGTGAACGTTTTAGATTGATGGCAAATTCTCGGTTCATGTACTCGGCCCAGTGATTATCAGGCAGTGTTTTATGTTCAGGGATAGTAGTTCTCAGGCAGTGTTTTATGTTCAGGGACTGTGTCTTTCAGGCAAGTCAGGCAGGTCAGGCGGTAGGGTCCGGCGGAGTACAGTTTCCGATTGTTCACTACCAAGTCTACCCATAATACCTTGGCTTTTTATTAGTTTAATTTCATTCTAGGTGAGCATGCAAGAAGGTATCAATGTTGTATGTATCAGTTGTATGATACTAAGTGTGTCTAATTCTATTCGTTACACACAAAGCAAGAAGCAAACAAGTCAATTACACACACATCATATGATCATGACAGCATGACCTTGCTGTACTAAAACATGGACTATTGCTACTACAAAATCGCAAATCTGGATCCGTCAAAAGTTCTAGAAAGTATACTTTCACTCAGTTTCAGCATATATATATAAGACCTATAGATGGTATTGAAGCTAGGGTGAAAACTCTATTCTATTCAGATTTTATGTTCAGGCAGCATGATGTAAGTTGTGTTCACCTATTTGGTTCAGGACAGAAAACTCATCAAATAACTCTATAAAAATCTTGGGGCATTCCTACACATGTCTAGGTTCAGCTTAATTTATTTCAGATTTTTATTTTACTGTTAACATGGTCAAAGAAATTATAGAGCAACAGGATACGCATGCAATTGTGAATCTAAAAGTTCTGACACAGCTGTACTAAAATGATAATATCTAACAGATTACACATTGGAATTCAAATCAGTAAAAAGGGTAGTAAACTAGACATCAAATGCTAAATTTCATGTTCAGAAAGTTATTTCAAAATATGACAGCAACATGGTTGAAAAACTGATTCAAAATGAAACAACTAGCAGTCCAGAAATTATCTTGACATGAATAGGCAACAATTGATTCATACATTCATATATTTCATGCAAATGAATAATCAAAGTGTCAATAGGTGTTTAACATGCATATTCCATGTTTAAGTTACAATTTCGCAGGCAAGGTATATATTTATCAATCAAATTCAATCTAACACATTCAATTTAACATGTCCAATCCATCAAACAATCCTATGCATGGGTCTAATTGTTTGCCATGTAAATGAATATGCATGAAACAATAGGGACTCGGTTTTAGATAAAAGAGGGTGGCACGATGTTAAGAATATGTCGGGTTAGCTCGTGTAAACCCTCGATAAACTTAACGAAATTGAGGAATACTACATGATAAGAAAAAGGACGAGATCTACTTGCAGAGATCAAAGAAATCTTGAATAGAATAAAATACTAGTTCAAGAAGAGACTTGCATCTGAGACGGTTAATTCGAATAATAGAATATCGGGATAAGAATCCCGGGCGACGAACCGAAACACGGACGAGTCACGCGCAAAACACCAAACAGCAACTCAAGATCCCACAGCACACAACACCAGCACAGATCCCAAGGCAAACAGCAAACGGCGGATCCCTTTCATAAACACAGAACAGAAACACACTGAATCCCTTACACCACACATCGAATACCAAGTCCACCATAGTGGATGCCTTACCAGGAAAAATAGCAAACAATGCACACCGAATCGAGATCCCCCTACACCATAAAACACCACACACAAAACAAACCACTCACTCTTCGTCTTCTTCTTCCCTTCGACAGAGAAAAAGAGAGAGCACGCGGGAGAACCCTCGGCGACGGTTGGATAAGCTCGGGACGATGGTGACGACACCACGGTGAGGCGGTAGCACTGACGACCGTGGCGCTGCAGTCGGGAAGCGACGACAATGGTGAGGCTTCGACGAGAGCGAACTCTGTTTTCGCTTGAAAACAGGGGAAGACAATGACGGGGTGCTCTCGGGGCTTGGACGAAGACGAAAAGAAGGGAGGTTCTTCAGTGGTTGCAAGGGTGCACGGAGGGTGAGGACGAGGGACGGCGAGGCGATGGATTCAACTGGCAGTGAGGAGATGGGTTCCGACAGGAACAGGGGATGGGTTCGAGCGGTGGGTTGAAGGCGAAGAGGACGGGGAAGGTGGTCAGAGACGACGAGGGTGAGGGGATGCAAGCGAGGGTGATAGTTCGGAGGAAGGTGGTGATCGGGAGGAGCGGCTGTAGGTTGAAGCGGGAGAGGGGAGAGGAAAAAGGAGCGGGAGAGATGGATGAACAGTAACGGGGATTAAAATAGGATTAGGGGGTTAATGACAGCTAGGTTTAGGTTGGATTAGGGTTTTATTATAAGATTAGAGTATTTATTGGAGAAAACAGAGAGATTGGGTTATTGGGTATTGGGTATAGATCCAATAAATGAAAATACTTTGTACATGAATGTAATTGATCAATACAAATCCGAATACAAGAAATAAGATATCTGATATAATTTTATGTAACACTCCGCAAAATAAAAAGGACATTTTGCATTATTAAATAATATTATATTGGTAAAGTTGACTACTTTGACTATTTTCTTGAAATTGCAATTTTGCACGTGCAACACGTGCAAAGTTAGGAATTTTAAATTCTTAAAATTTTATGATTCATGATTTATTTTCCTTATTTATTTATGATATTTTAATTTTTCATATTCATTTAAATTAATTTGACTATTTTACAAATTTGTCGATTTTACACGTGCAAAACACGTGCGAATATTTTTAGTGCAAATATCCAATTTTAAATTTTTATTAAATTCTAATACTTATGATTGATTCTATCATAAATTTTGGGATTTTTCTGAATAAAGAAACTATTTTTTGTAAATTCCTCGAAAGAAAGGGGCTTTTATGTAAAAAGCCGTTTGGATCTCAAACAAATAATGAAAATTTTTTTTTACTGATTTTTGGGCTTTTCATGGTCATCATTGAAAGTAAAATATATTTAAATTTTATTTAGAGTTGATTTGGTAAAGATTTAAACAAATATGGTGTTTTTGCAAATATGAAATTTATGTTGGATCTTGTGCAAATGTTTTCTTGGAAAGTAAAATTAAGAAATTTTAATTGGAAAATCTAATATGTATTAATAGTTATTATTTCTGGCTTTCTGGATTTTTACGAATATTTTATGATATATTTGCAAATATTACAAAAAGAGAGATTTTTATGCAAAATTACCACTTTGAGTACAAATCCGAAGTTTTTATTTTTCTGGGCTGTGCTGGATGGCTAGAAAACTCAGTAGTAAAAGAATTTAATTTGATTTTAATTTATTTAACTTATTTAACTACTTTATTAAAGAAATATTTATATATGTAAAGTAATAATTTGTTAAGGGATGTTTCCATAAACTTGTAAAACCCTAAAAAGTCCAGATTTTGACCTATAAAGGATTCCCTACAGCCGTCCCTCTCCTCTGCAACAAATAAAATATGTTTTACTATTGGTATTCTTGGAGTTTCAAAGCGATGATCTTGGATTTTGCAAAAGAAGGGCTTTTTCTCTTCCCTCATTAATTTGGTTAATTTCTTCAATAAGCTGAGTGATATAATTTATTTTGTTTTGTATTTTGAATGTTGTATGTGGTGTTTCATCTACTAGAAAGCATGCTAGGGATTGATATGAACATATATCATGGATTGGATGAGTTGATGAGTTAAAAAATTGATCTTTTATGATAACCTAGTTATTTATGATGGAAATTACATGTGGATGGTTTGAGATTGTTAAAGAACATATTTTGAATCATGAGTAGGCTATTTCTTTAGATTATTGCTGATTTAATTGAGAATGGTGAATGTTATGCACAAATTGATTAAAAATGAAATTTTGACTATTGATGGGTTGGGGTGAATGCAACTTGGCCAAGGTAATGTGAAATTGGTTTATGTTCATGAGTTAACTATTGCAAATAATTGTGAATGAGTTTGAGGAGGAATAATGAATTAAAAGACCATGTCTTGAGGATTGGAGTCGTGTTAATTAGATTTGGATTTGATGCTTTATGACTAAATTGGAGATTTCGTGATTTTATGAAGTTTTTACTTGGATTTGAATTGCTCAATTATTAAAGATTTAATTTGAACATTTGTCTATTCCTAAATTGATGGATTTGTGAATTTTCTTTGTTGCACAAACATGCACGAACACTATTACATGAATATCCTATTTTGATAGTTTTGAAGGAAATTGAATCTGTAACTCATCTTTGATAAGAGGTCTTTGTATGGAGGGAATGTTAGATAGTGCAATTGAGATTTTTGATGTAATAGAGGAGAATGACTGTAGGCCTGATATAGACAACTACAATGCGCTTAGACTTGGTTTATGCAAGGCTCAGAGGACTGATGTATCATTTGATATTTTTGAGATAATGATTGAGAAGGGGTATGTTCCTAATGAGATGACTTACACAATCTTAGTCGAAGGGATTGCTCATGAGGATGAAACCGATTTGGCTTCTACTGTTTTAAAAGAATTATACTTAAGAATTGCTGTTACCCAGAACACAGTGATAGGATTTCCATGCAGTATGACTTGGAGTGAGTCGTGACTGAGTCCTTTTACTGGTGATGGTAAACTGTGAGGTGATAATTTTGCATGATTTACTTGGTTCTTAGCTATATCAATCTTTTTGTAATAACTCTCTGTGCTTATCAATATTAATAAAATTCTTAAGACATTTATGTACTTTTAGGAATTACAATTTGAGTTGGTTTGCCCCTGGATTCCATTGCATGCTTACTAATTATTCATATATTTAAGTGTTTTTTTTTTTGAAGATTTTGGTTATATCTCAACTTATTTTGGTATTAATATGGTTTGGAACATAATACGAAGGTCTTTTGATGTATGATTGATTCTTAAAAACTTTATTTTGATATATGCACATATTTATGTTTCAATTTGAAGGAATTCATCAAAAAGCTATTTTTATCAACTCAAAGTGGTTTTGATTGGTTTTGTGGACTCTTATATACTCTATAAGTCGTATTTGAACACATCAGAATTATACCTTTTACAGATTTGGTTTTTATTAAGTAAAACTTCGTATCGGTTGAAATGTGCACAAACTAAAACTGCAGCCTGTAGGAGTAACAGTCGACCGATCATTATCGACAGTCGACCGTCGCTACCTGGCAGCTGCGTTTTCTCGAAGTCTTGAAATTTCGTGCGGGACAGTCGACTGACCTATGTTTACAGTCGACTGACTCTGCTCTGTTTTGTATTTCTTGAAGTTTTGGGTTTTTGTGCGGGACAGTCGACTGACAACCTTATATAGCCGACTGTTACTGCTCTAACTTATGTTTTTCTTGAAGTTTTGGATTTTCACATGGGATAGTCGACCGACTACTATATACAGTCGACTGATACTGTTCTGACAGATATTTTCTAGAGTTTTCTGATGTTCTTCTAAATGATTGGTTCTTCTAATGTTTTGGGATTGATGTCCTACTGTTATAAATAACATTTTCTATGGATTATATGTTTCGAAATGTTTTATGAAAGTATTGATTAATGGAAGTTTGGGATTGATGGTTGAGTGTGAGTCTCTAGAGAGTGTATGGGACCCTAGTATACCGGCAGTTGAGTTTTGGGTTTTTGGCCTGTTGAGGCTTATTGTTGATCAGTTGAGTTAAGTCTGGTAGGGTACACCAACTCTAGGAGATTCGTAATTAATTAATTAACTTAAAAAGATAAGGACAGGCACTAGATGGTGATATTATGAAATGAAAACATGGGTTATGGACCTCAGTATGGCTTGCGGTGTGAGATAATCCCTAGAATTATCGAGGTGTAAGTGAAATAGTCTCCGAAATTACCTGTGGTGTGGGATTGATCTCTAGAATTATCGGAGTCGAGGCGACGCTCATGTGGTATTCGTGTGATGAGGCGCCATAGCTTGCGGTGTGGGGTATTCTCGAAGATTCCCATGTGTGAGTGAAATAGTCTCCGGAATTATCTGTGGATAGAGATTGACCTCCGGAATTATTGGGGCATGGGCTAATACTCACAGTTTATCTATATCTCGTAGTAGTCATCGTAGTAGGATTAGTTGCATAGCGAGGGATTAAACCCTATAAAGTGGAGAACGATAAGGGCTTGCACTGGACCTATGTAGAGTGGGGTGCATAGAACCCGACAAGTATGCACTAGAGAGTCAGCATATAGCATTGGTGTTTTCTTGACTTAGTTTCATCCATGTGTTTTCCTGTTTTCTACACTTGACACTTAGACTAGTTCACTTGATGTTTTCATGTTTTACATATTGTTATTCCTTATTTCATTTTATTCTTGCTATTAATACATGTTGTTTATGATTCTATGTTTCATGTTTTATTTATGTTATATTTATTTTTATGTCACTCCCACTGTTATGGCTGACCCCTGTTGTTTTGGGGTTACGGTTATCTCTAGCCTCATGTTTTAC
Organism: Hemerocallis citrina; assembly: GCA_017893485.1. Taxonomy (NCBI): domain Eukaryota; kingdom Viridiplantae; phylum Streptophyta; class Magnoliopsida; order Asparagales; family Asphodelaceae; genus Hemerocallis; species Hemerocallis citrina. Next base: position 35,118,001 of record CM030365.1, read on the forward strand.
AGGTAGGTGCCTATAGCTTGGGATTTGGATGCATGGGGTAGAATTGATGTTATGGCTTATGTATATTGTAAAAGAATGTGTTGTAAAAGAAAGAATTGTAATTCAAGGTGTTTTATTTTTCCGCTGTGCCTTGTAAACATTTGATGTAATAAAAGTTTTAATTTTTCCCTGTATTTGGTTGCTATGTTTATGATTACATTGAAGTTGATTCTGGAATTGTGTCATGTATTTCTGGGATATTTTATTAGAAATTCGGGGGCCTACATTTGCATTACATAAATTATTTGAAACAATCAAAAACACCATTATTAAATAAGAATTGATTGGTTTTAATAATCAGTAATAATAATAATAGATAACCATATTAACAATAAGAATTGAAATAATAACCATGACAATAAAAATAATAATACTAATAATAACATCAATAATAATAATAATGAATAAAAATACTAACAATAATAGTAGCAATTATCAGGATATTATCAATATATAAAAATAGGAATTTTGTTGAAATAGTCCAAACAGTAATAATACTCTTGATTTGAGTTTAAAATATAAATAGTTGATCAAGTAAAAATGGAAACAAAGATTATTCAAAATAATTATAACTATTGTTTAGAAAAATGCTTTAACATAAAATTCAAAACGAATTTAGCAAAAAACGAATTTATAAATATCGAAATACAGAAAAATACTCATGAAAATACGTATTTGCGGAAATGGGGGTTACAATTCTACCCACCTTACAAAAAGAATTTCGTTCTCGAAATTCATTCTGGCAGGGAGTAGGACAAAACAAAAGCAACTCAAGAAATAACAAGGCAGGAAAATTAGAAAAAGAAAACTCAAGAAATAACAAAGCAAGAAATTAGAATAAGAGGACTCAAGTGGTGCAAGCACCGGAATAAGAAAGAACACAGGCAAGAATGGAGTGATCAAGAATGACGTTGAGATAAAGATTCAATGGAAGATGAAAAATGCAAGCAAGTGAATAAGGGAGTAAACAATGCAAGGAAGGAGAAACAAGAAGAGAATCCTGGGACCTGTGGGTTATGGGCCCACCACGCTTCCGCTGCGCAACTCCGATGGTGATGTCCCAAGCAACATACATGTCGTTGTAGGCCACATGACACTAATCGACGAACCGAGTAGGAAGATAAGAATGAGACGCCAGCATCAAAGAGAGTATGGGCTCAAGTCATATATAAGTAAATAATGCAAAATGAATATAAAGTTTGGGCTTCAATTTAAATAATTAAATGATACAATATAGATCAAAACTAATGGGCTTTAACAAAAGTAATAACAACAACAAATATTAATAATAAAAATAATAATATCAATAATAATAACAATAATAAAAATAATAATGACAATAATAATAACAACACATATTAATATAAAAAGATAATAATAACAATGATAATAAAAATAATAACAACAATAATAATAAAATAATAGTAACAATAATAATAAAAATAATAATAACAATAATAATTAAAATAATAATAACAATAATAATAACAGTAATAAAAATCATCATAATCGTACTGGTAATAATAATATAATAAAATAAAAATTTAACAATACTGATAATAATGATAATACATACATGACAAAATAGGATTCCACACATTCCTGAAAATAATAGCAATAATAATAATAATAATAATGATAGCATTAAAAATAATTACAATAATAATAATAATAATGATAATAGTAATAATAATAATAATATCAATAATAATAAAATAATAGTAACAATAATAATAAAAATATAGCAACAATAAAGATAATGAAAACAATAATAATAACAGCAGTAGTAATAACGGTAATAATAACAATACCAATAATAATAACGAAAATAATAGCAATAATAATACTAGTAGTAATAACAACATTATACGACAAAATAAGAAATTGGCTTATCAACTTTATATTTAAAATAATCCAAACATGAATATATATAGTCATTCGATTATAAAACAGAAAGTGAAGTCAAAATACACCATTATTCGAAATAACAAAGTTTTTGTTTAGAAACATTTTTACAGAAGATCCAAAATAAATATACAAATAATAATCAAAATACAGAAAATATTTGGAAAAAACAATTATAAAGAGAAAAATAGGTAGGAGAAGAATGAGTTTATACCCAACCAACAAAGAGTCAAAGAAGAGGATGACTGCAAGGGACGGAAGGAAACAAGGAATGAAAGAATGGAATGCAAAAGGATCAGATGTGGTTCGAATAGGATTAATATCCAGATTATATTAAAGTTATTACATGTTCATGTTATCAATGTGGTGCGCATATTATTGAGTTAACCCGGCTAGAGCCAAACTTGACAAATATATCAATCAAAGCCAGACGTCCGTAAAGTTGGCCATGTTTGACTGATATATTACTCAAACCAGAGCTCCGATACCACACAAAACCTGTCACTCCCTGCTTCCCAAAATATGGAAAAACGAGCACGTAATGAAGGCCCATCAAATGATTATACATTGTCCATAAGTTGTACTAGATTAATTTAGCAATATACAAGAGAATATAACCACACAGGAAGAATATAATCACATAAAAAAAGAATAAACTCCAAAATAATCATGAAATAAATTCACCAAAAAACAATCCAACATCTGGGATAAAACAAACTTTAGGTCATAAAAGCCCAAGAATACAAAGTATGATAAAAAGCAATACAATAAGAAAATAGTAAGAGATAGCTAAGTAGTATAATAGTCCAGCTCTGATCTTCAGAGAGTTTGCTCACCAATTTCTTCTAGTATTGCTCCTTCGGTACCTGTAATTTCTTGATCTAAAAAGAGAAAAAAGTGTGCCCTTAGAGCAAGTCGTACGCAGCAAGTAGAGAAAAAAACAAAGGATAAAGGAACATGAATGTCAAAGAAAAGAGACATGATCAAAGTTAAAGAACGAAGCAAATACAGGCAACAATATCAAAGGTCTACAGTAATCATACATGTAATGCGTGATGTCAAGTCGAGTTCAATACAGGATCAAGCATGCAGGTGATTAGTCATTTTATTAGCCTATATAGTGCACGTACTACTACATCCCATACTACAGGTTCGGCGCAAACACACAGTGAACGTTTTAGACTGATGGCGAATTCTTGATTCGTGTACTCAGCCCAGTGATTATCAGCCAGTGTTTTATGTTTAGGGACAATAGTTATCAGGCGGTGTTTTATGTTCAGGGATAGTGTTTATGAGGCAACTCAGGCAGGTCAGGGGGTAGGGCCCGACGGAGTACAGTTTCCGATTGTTCACAACCAAGTCTACCCATAATACCCCGACTTTTTATTAGTTTTATTTCATCCTAGGTGAGCATGCAAGAAGGTATCAATGTTGTATGATACTAAGTGTGTCTAATTTTATTCGTTACGCACAAAGCAAGAAGCAAACAACTCAATTACGCACACATCACATGAACAGAACAGCATGACCTTGATGTACTAAAACATGGATTACTGCTACTACAAAATAGCAAATCTAGATCTGTCAAAAGTTATAGAAAGTAGACTTCCACACGGTTCCAGCAAATATATATAAGGCCTATAAAAGTTATTGAAGCTAGGGTGAAAACTCTATTCTATTCAGATTTTATGTTCAGGCAGCATGATGTAAGTTGTGTTCACCTATTTGGTTCAGGTCAGAAAACTCATCAAATAAATCTAAAAAAATCCTTGGGAATTCCTACACATGTCTAGGTTCAGCTTAATTTATTTCAGATTTTTTATTTTACTGTTAACATGGTCAAAGAAATTATAGAACAGCAAGATATGCATGCAATTGTGAATCTGAAAGTTCTGACACGGCTATACTAAAATGTTGATATCTAACAGATTACACATCAGAATTCAAATCCGTAAAAAGGGTAGTAAACTAGACATCAAAGGATAAATTTCATGTTCAGAATGTTTTTTCAAAATATGATAGAAACATGGTCGAAAAACTGATTCAAAATGAAACAACTAGTAGTCCAGAAATTATCTTGACATGAATAGGCGAAATATGGCTTTCCAACTAAGTTCTGAATTAGTGGATGCTACCAAAGGGAGTGGCGATGCCATACGCAAAAAGGAAGAGACTCATAGAATGGCAGAGGCAAATAGAGCTTTTTCACATTTTCGTCAATCCATTAACAGGATCTATATAGATACGTAGATCCATGGATCCATACATCTTGATCGGAAAAGAATCAATAGAAAAAGAAAGAATCGGAATTGATCGGCATCTTTCTCGAAACAAACAAAAAGGAAAAAAAAGATGAAAGAGAAATCATGGATCAACTAAACACACTCGAGGGCAACAATTAATTCATACAATCATATATTTCATGCAAATGAATAATCAAAGTGTCAATAGGTGTTTAACATGCATATTTCTATGTTTAAGTTACAATTTCGCAGGCATGGTATATATTTATCAATCAAATTCAATCCAACACATTCAATTTAACATGTCCAATGCATCAAACAATCCTATGCATGGGTCTAGTTGTTTTCCATGTAAGTGCATATGCATGAAACAATAGGGACTAGGTTTTAGATCAAAGAGAATGGCACGATGTTTAGAATATGTCGGGTTAGCTCGTGTAAACCCTCGATAAACTTAACAGAATTGTCAAATACAGTATGATAAGAAAAAGGACGGGATCTACTTGTAGAGATCAAAGATCTTGAACAGAATAAAATACTAGTTCAAGAAGAGACTTGCTTGTGAGACGGTTAATTCTAATAAATATAATAACGAGATAAGAATCCCGGGCGACGAACCAAAACATGGAAGAGTCACGCGGAAAACACCAAACAGCAAATCAAGATCCAACAGCACACAATCCCAGCGCAGATCCCATGGCAAACAACAAACGGTGGATCCCCTTCACAAACACAGAACAACAACACACTGAATCCCTTACACCACACAGCGAACACCAAGTCCACCACAGCGGATCCCCTACTAAGAAAAATAGCAAACATCGCACACCGAATCGAGATCCCCCTACACCATAAAACACCACACACGAAACAAACCACTCACTCTTCGTCTTCTTCTTCCCTTCGACAGAGAAAAAGAGAGCACTCGGGAGAACCCTCAGCGATGGTTAGATGAGCTCGGGACGATGGTGATGACACCACGGTGAGGCGGCAGCACTGACAATGGCAGCGCTGTGGTCGGGAAGTGATGGCAACGGCATGGCTTCAACGAGAGCGAACTCTGTTTTCGCTCGAAAACAGGGGAAGACGATGACGAGGTGCGCTCGGGGCTTGGGCAATGACGAAGAGGACGGAAGTTCTTCTATGGTTGCGAGGGTGCTCGGAAGGCGAGGACAAGGGATGGCGAGGCGATGGATCCGACTGGCAGCAAGGAGATGGGTTCTGACAGGAACAGGGGATGGGTTCGAGCGGTGGGTTGAAGGCGACGAGGACGGGGAAGATGGTCGAAAGCGACGAGGGTGAGGGGATGCAAGCGAGGGTGATGAGAGGAGGAAGGTGGCTATCGAGAGGAGCGACTGTGGGTTGAAGCGGGATAGGGGAAAGGGAGAAGGAGCGGGAGAGATGAATGAACAGTAACGGGGATTAAAATAGGATTAGGGGGTTAATGATGGCTAGGGTTAAGTTGGATTAGGGTTTAATTATAAGATTAGAGTATTTATAGGGGAAACGAGAGATATTGGGTTATTGGGTATTAGGTATAGATCCAATAAATGAAAATACTTTGTACATGAATATAATTGATCAATACAAATCCGAATACAAGAAATAAGATATCTAATATAATTTGCATTACATAAATTATTTGAAACAATCAAAAACACCATTATTAAATAAGAATTGATTAGTTTTAATAATCAATAGTAATAATAATAGATAACTATATTAACAATAAGAATAGAAATAATAACCATGACAATAAAAATAATAATACTAATAATAACATCAATAATAATAATAATATTGACAATAAAAATACTAACAATAATAGTAGCAATCATCAGGATATTATCAATATATAAAAATAGGAATTTTGTTTGAAATAGTCCAAACAGTAATAATACTTTTGATTTGAGTTTAAAATGTAAATAGTTCATCAAGTAAAAATGGAAACAAAGATTATTCAAAATAATTATAACTATTGTTTAGAAAAATGCTTTAACATAAAATTCAAAACGAATTTAGCAAATAACAAATTTATAAATATCGAAATACAGAAAAATACTCATGAAAATACATATTTGCGGAAATGGGGGTTACAGTCATTGTGTAAGAAATTACACCTTGGCCAGTGTTATAGTGTTATTGTCATCATACCCAGTACATGAACTATAGAGTCTACCACTATAGTCTAAACGAAATTGATTGTATGCATCGAACTTGTGGTATGGAACAGATGGGATACAATAGTACGTGCATTAGTTAGGAGCTAAAATAATTAATAGACATAAGATTACACATCGACATTGCATGTTGTTCACCATTATTTCTATTGATATCGAATATTGGCTAAGTGTTATTGATATAACCATTGGTTATTGTTATTGATTATTGAATCATTGTTTATAGCCATTGCATCGATTACCGTGATATTGATTATTGATTATCGTGCCATGTTATTGATTCCTATTGATGCATTAATTCATTGTTATACCGTTCTTCCATTGTTCCCTGCTTCTCTACTTGCTGTCCAGGACTTGCTCTAAGGACAATTTTTCTTCTCTTTTTAGATGAAATGTGCACAGGTGATGAAGGAGAATTACCTGATGGGATTAGAGAACAGACATTCTAAAGACTTAATGCTTCCTTTCTAATTGATTATCCCTTTAATGAACTATTGTACCAAGACTCATTGCTATTGTGTTTGAGACTTATTACTGTATTGGGATTTATTATTGTTTTGGGCATATGTCCCGGATTTTATTATTGTTCCAGATGTTGGACAATTATTGTATTTGGTATTTTTATTGTTTCATTCCAAGTATTATTATTCATGAGATTATTATTATTGCCTGCGCTATATTGACTATATTGTTGAGTTAATTGGATAAACAGCTTATGAGTGACGTTAGTCATTCGCTGGACCAATGTCATGTACTCGTATTCCGTATTTTTGGGAAGCGGGGCGTGACATGGTTTTTTGTGGTATGAGAGCTCTGGTTTGGATAATATATTAGTCAAACGTGACTAACGAAAGGAAGTTTGGCTTTGATTGATATATTAATCAGATTTGGGTTATATCGGTTTGACTCAACAGTATTTGCAATACAGAGATCACATGAACAATTGATAACCAACATGATCTGGAAACGAGTCTATTTTGATTCCTCTTTGATTCCTTCCATTCCTTGATTCCTTATTGGGTATGATTCCATTCCTTTCATACCCATATTCCTTTGATTCTAGCATCATCTGTTCTTCTCCTCCTGCTTGACTCGTTAATCGGCATCGCTTGATCTACAACGACATATCTACAGCGGAAGCGTGGTGGGCCCATAACACACAGGTCCCAGGATTCTCTTGTTGTCTATCTTTCTTGCATTGTTTACTTGCTTTTCAATTATTTGCATTGTCATCATTTATTGAATCCTTTTTCAATATCCTTCTTGGTCACTTCATTCATATCCATGTTCTTTCTTATTCTGGCGTTGCCACCATTTTGTTTCTTTTCCTTTATTCCCAGTTTTGTTATTTCCCAGTTTTCTTTTGTCTTGTCCTATGTATCGTCTAAGCAAATTTCGAAATTTTGTTGTAAGGTGGGTAGGATTGTAACCCCCATTTCCCGTAAATACATTTTTTTTGAATCTTTTCTGTAATCCGATTATTGATAAATTTATTTTGTATTAAATACGTTTTGGATGTTCTGCTAAAATCTTTTCCAATTGAAAATTATATTTATTTCGAATAATAGTATATTTTAACTTTATTTTCTATTTCTTATTGATCGACTATTTATATTTGAGCCAAATCAAATGTATTATTGCTATGTTGATTATTTTAATAAAATTATATTTTGTTTAATATTATTATCATTATTAAAGTTATTGTTATTTTTATCTTTGTGATTATTATTATTATTATTATTATTGTTATTATTATTATTATTGTTAACGTTATTTTTATTATTTTATTGTTATTATTACTATTGTTATTATTATTATTACTATTGTTGATGTTGTTACAATTATTATTATCATTATTTTTATTACAAATACAATTATTATTAACATTGTTGTCATTATTATTATTTTTGTAAAGCCCGAACATACTCCGTTTATACATATTTTATTATTTGATTTAATGTATATTTATATGTGTATTTTATAAACCCTACAAGCCTATTATTTCTCCAATTGGATACTAACCAATACCGAATAACCCACACTTTTTCCTATAAATATATATTCTAACCTAAAACCCTAAACCCTACCCCTATAACCCTAGCCGCCCCCCTACCCTTCCCTGTACAGATCTCCCCCTTCTCCATCTCCCGCTCTCTCCCTCCCTATTTCCCTCTGAACCCAAACTGCCAACTCTCTGCACGTAGCTCCTCCCGTCTTCTCCGACCACCACCTCGACCCTCGCCCCCGCTCATCATCACCCCCATCCTTGACTTCGTCTTTCCCTCGTCTTCGTCCCGAACCCCACTTCACCTTGAACCCATCCGCTAGTTGTAAACCTCACACTCCCACTCCTTCGACCCCCATTGCCCCGTCGAACCGCATGTGCAGCGACTGCCGTCCACCTCTCCTCGTCGACCCTCGTCTACACCACCATCCCCTCATCCCATCATCTTCACGCCAACCGAACCCTATCATCGCCATCGCCTCCGATCGCCACCTCCGCCACTTCGACCACCATCTATGCCCTCTCCGCTATCCCCGATAACCACCACAGACCCCTCGTCGTTGTCTAGAGCTCGAACCCTACCTTCTCATCCTCCTCTGTTTCACCGAGAAACAGAGCATCCTCCGTGGTCGTCTTCCCTGGTCATTACGTCTCCCCTCGACTGCGAACGCCATCGTCTACCACCTTCGAACACCCCTCGAGTGCACCGCCCTAGCCGCAGTCGCCGTGCTCAGCCGCCGCCGTCGAATTCGCTGTCTGCTGTGAGGAGCTGTTGGAATTGGGGTTTGGTGTTTGTGAAGAGGAGGATCATCAAGTGCTGTTTGCTGTTTTGTTGGATGGATTGTAGATGGCTGGTTGCTATTTTGTACTCGCTATTTGGTGTTCACTGTATAGGTGTTTTGTTTTTTGATCCGATCGGGCAATTTTCATTTTGCGTGAGGTTTGCACGTTGTTTCGCACGTGTTTCGGTGTTTGTGCGTTCGTTACTTTGGGATTTTTATTCCGTGATTCTTGGTATTCGTTTTCACCGTCTAACAGGCAAGTCACTGTCCTCTTGAATTGTTAATTGTATCAAATTCAAGTTTTGTTGAAACTCTTGCAAGTAGATATCTTTGTTATCGTATTATCCATTGTTCATCTCTTCGTTGGGTATGTTGAGGGTTTACACGAGTTAACCTCAATATTCTTGACATCGTTCCACTTTCGACTCTAAAGTTTGGATCTTTCATGACTGCATATAGAATTGATAATAGGGTAGTTCATATAATCTTCACACAATTAGTTCTACAATAAATTATTGTAGAACTAATTGCTAGGTTGTATGTTGTTTGATTGATTGATGATTGATTGATGATAATTGATGTATGAGCGTGTTGTCGTTTTATTTATCATGTTTTGACACCATCATGTTGATTACACAAATTATTGACTAGAGAATCGATGCCTTAATTTATATTCAAGGAAAACTACACAAATTCTGTATATTGCTTGCTGACCTGAATGTTAACTGCCCTTTTCGACCAGTAAATGATCTTAAAATGAAGTACTTTCTGAATAAGAATTGTAGCCAAATGTTTCTAGTTTCCAGAATATCTTGAATTTTTGAATTCCGAGTTATGTAGCAAAAGTTATGCCCGTTTTACTACAGCTGTGTTTTTACTTTCAGATTTTCAGATTCTTGTATCTTGCATGCTTAAACTATTAAAAGGCTGATCAAATGATAAAATTTTGCTCTGATAATTTTCAGATTGTTGTTTAACATGTTTATGAGTTTAGAAAATATTTTTAATGAATTTATTATTGAGTTTTTGCTCTTTCTAAAAATAAAATAACATGATATCGAGATTCTACCTGAACATAAAATCTGTAAAGAACATTGTGATTGGCCTAGATACTTTTGTCGGATTTTTAACTTTAAATATGCGTTGGAACCGTGTGGAAGTCTAGTTTCTAGAACTTTTGAAGGATTCACTTTTTGATTTCTGAAACAGCGGAAAACTGCATTTTTATACAGACTACTCTTGCTATCCAGAATTTTGTATTTCAAATTTTAATAGATTAATTATTCCTATATCGTAATATTGCATGAATTAAAGTTTGTATGTTTCTTTGCATGATCCTAGTATCCTATTGTCACCATTCTAATTGTTCTACTTCATGTTACCATCCAATTGTTCCCCTATTGTACTATGGTTCACCTCATGTCCCAAATTGCATATTGTATTGTTGCATTGATGAAATAATTAATAAGCCGTGGTTTAAGGGATTGACTAGAGTAGTTAATGATGTAGGGATTGTACTCGGATGATGGCCCGTATTATTATTGTTATCGTCATTGTGTAAAAAATTACACCTTGGCCCGTGTTATTATTGATATCGTCATTGTGTAAGAAATTGCACCTTGGCCCGTGTTATATTGTTATCGTCATCATACCCAGTACTTGAACTATAGATTCTACCACTATAGTTTAAATGAAAATGATTGTATGCATCGAACCTGTGGTATGGAACAGATGGGACACAGTAGTACGTGCATTAGTTAGGAGTTAAAATGATTAATAGACATAAGATTACACATCGACATTGCATGTTGATCACCATTATTTCTATTGATATCGAATATTGGCTAAGTGTTATTGATATAACCATTGATTATTGTTATTGATTATTGAATCATTGTTTATAGTCTGTTAGTTGCAAATTTATTATGAACTAAATTTATTTTTCTAGGACTTTAATGTAGCCTAATTTTGAGAACACAATTTTAATTCCGTATATTTTTCTATTTTTCCATGGGTGTGTTTGATTTTTATTCTTAATGCATACAATTGGTGGACAGATATTTGTATGATTTATTGGATCATGGAAAGACCGAGAGGTAATTTGTGATTTAGAACTATAAATTAAGCACCATTGATTGAGCGAAATTAGAGATGATTTACTGTGATTGATGTGACCGTTAAGAAATCCACAGAACTTAATGAGTCTTCAATTAATTAAATTTGCATAGAGATATGACAAGCTGTTAGTTGGAGATATTTTTGGTGTTGTTCGAGAGAAAATATTGAATAATTTGAGGATTTCCATCTACAACTTGGAAAAGTAAATCTTTTTATTCATATGGAGTTATAAATTGTGTGTGATGAACTAGGTGTAATCAAAAGCCCTAGAATTAATTTTGCCATTAACAAATCACAAAAATTTCAGATCCCGCTACTCTTAATTAATTTAGTTAGATTTTTAGATTAATTTAATTTAGTCACTTTCTTTATTAATTTCGATTTTCCAAATAGTAGTTAATCTAGTAATATCGGTACTCAATAAAATAATTAGTCCCTGTGGGTTCGATACTCTTTTCACTAAAACTATACTACTTGTTGCGATTTTGTACACTTGCAAATATTCACATCATACTACATCATCATGAGCAAAAATAACATATCAAGAGAGTTAGAGAGATACCCACCTCTTGAAGAATTTGAATACAAAAGCAAAGAAAGTCCTCCTTCCTCCTAAGACATTGCTATCTGCTCCAAGCCTCCAAAAATTCACCAATGAGAAAAACAACAAGAAAAATGCCGAAACCCTAGTCTCCCTTATATGGTCGGGAAGAATTTTTAGGGTTTCATGGGATTTTTGCAAATAGATCTCCTAGAATCTTCTACTTAACAAATTCTAATATTTAGAAAATCAATTAAGGTAGGATCCATATATAACTCAATAAATTTGACTCCATGATCTTATCCACCAAACCCTCATAATTTGGCCAGGCCTATAATTCAGAAAAATAAAAATTTGAATTGAATTTCGGGCTGTTTTCATGGCCCAAAACGATTTCTTTCATAAAAATCCATTTTGTCAATATAATTTCAAAAGTAGTCCTCTATATTCAAAACAAATTCAAAATATACAAAAAAATGTAATTAAATTAGAAGAAGTAATTTCTGGCATGAAAATATTAAGAATTTAAATTTCTCAATATCTGCACATGTTTTGCACATGCAAAATAGTAGTTTCATAAATAGCCAAAATAGTCAAATACATCAATTTTACATTATTTAATAATTAAAGATAATTCATTTTATTTTCTAGGGTGTTACACTTCGAGTGCCGCATGTGTTGAGCTGGCAAAGACTGGTTGTAGGAGACTGTTGTAGAGGTCGGTGAATGGGAGATTGTACAATATTCCTAAATATTACATGGTGAGCACGAGATATGATGATTCTCCATGTATAGCATGTGTAAGGTAACCTATTAAGTGATCTACAAGCCGGTAACAATGGTCCGATTTTTAGGATCATTTAATAGCATTCAACAACAAGTCAAACTCCATATGCACTCAACTATGGCAATGAAGCCGCCCTGCCGTTCGAGCCCATGATCTTGTCCCTTCGCATTCACTTCAACAAGGACATGGATACATAATAATAACATGAGGCTTTGTCAGTGCAATTGGACTAGTTGGATGAGAAGTGCCTAGTAGTAGCTAATCACCTTGTGGCATACCAGAATTGCATTGCTCGCTACTACGATAAAAAGACCTTTAAATACTCCTTCTGGTTAGGCAATCTAGTCTTACGACATGTAATGAGAAAATGTACCCTTGTGGTGAACTCGCACTTGCATGAGAAAGGCCATACGTCATTCCTCAGGTTAATGTGCATCATGTGATGGGGAGCGGGTTCCATATTCATGGAATGCCATGCACGTCAAACAATACTACCCTTAGCAGGATATTTCTCTGGAGGTAGGCCGGCCTTAATGAACCACTCTCGAGGTAGGTCCGCCAATTTTATGTCCTAATGTACGTGGGGCACAACACTACATTTGCAATAAGTTTCCATGTTCCTCTTTGTTCTTTAAGTAGCCCGGAGAAGTCATTGGGAATTAATCTTGTCTCAGAATAAAAATAAGAAAATAAGAAAAAAGGATAAAAACAATAAAGAAGGTTCTATGTCTATCTTCCGTGTCAAGGGTTCTCCTTGTATGCCAGAGGGAAAATGTGTGTTCGATACATCTCTTCTTTACACCCACACAAAACAAGTGCCACTAAAAGGTTAAATTTTTTTATGGTCCCTCGGGTTTGGTCTTGGTCTCCTACAAAATCCCTTATAATAACTGGGATTATTTAGAGATTGTAACTAACGTTTTTGTTTTTTTCCTTTTTCCCTTCATTGTAATATTTTATTTGCAATTTGAATAAAATACTCTATTTTTCTTTGATCATCTCAATTAAATTTTGTTCCTGGTCTATTCTTCTTCTTGATGGACTATCTATCTTGTAGATCTTATTTTTTTTGAATTGTGATTATTTTATTTGATTCATATCGCCTTAAATTTCATCTCTTATTAAATCCAAACCCCAATTGCATCATTTCTAGACCCAAACCAATTCTTATTGGATCCTACCCTTTAACCCACTCCCCAATATCCTAATATCCCTATATATATATTAATCATTTCATTATATTTCCTAACCCTAATATTAACAGCTGCCAAACCCTCTCCCTCCACTGTTCACCTTCTTCCCTGCCGCCACCCTCTCATCCTCACCCTCTGTTCGTTTTGAACCCAACCCGCAACCATCCACCGACTGCAAGCCCCTGTGCCGCTGTCCTCCCTTCTCACCCGGCACACGGTCAGGGCCGCCTTCGACTGCTGATCCCTGCTGCTGCCCTTCGCGACCACCGTCTTGTGGTCACCACCCCGCCAGTCCACCAACCGAGCAGCCACTTCCATCGCCTGCTGCACCCACCGACAGCATCTCCTACCACTACTGCTTCCCCCACCGCTGCTCCTCTTCCTTTCCGACTGCAGCCACTCAAAGACCCCCTGTCGTCGACCTCCAGTCGCCGTGCCGCCACCTCGTCGATGTGTCAGCCACCAGAGCCGCCATCGACAACAACCTTGCTGTGGTTGCTGTGTGCTCTTGTTGTCTTGCTCTTGCCGTTGTTACTTTTGGTCTCTTGTGCATGTAGACTGCACGTATTTCTTTGTGGGTTCGTGTTCGTTGCTCTAGGATTCTCATCCCGTTATTCTTTGGTATTTGAACTAACCGTCAATATGTCAAGTCACTTTCCTCTTGAATTAATATTGTATCAAATTCAAGTTTTTATTGAAATTCTTGCAAGTAGATCATAATCATTATCGTATCGTATACTATTGTTCATCTTTCGTTGAGTATATTGAGAGTTTACACGAGCTAACCCAAATATCCTAGACTTTGTGCCTTTGTTGACTCCAAAAATTGAATCTTTCATGCATTCATGTAGTATTGACAGTAGCGTTTATTCATACAAACGACACATAAATAAACTATCATAGAATTAATTTATTAGGTTGTGTGCTTGGATGATCGATTAATGTTTTGTTGTTGTTAAACTAGTGTATGTGTGTATTATTAATTATGTTTACCATGCTATTGTACCTACCATTCTGATTATAAGATTTATGGACTAATTGAAGTGAACCCCATCATGTTAGATCATTTATTCCATGAAATATATTGAAAATCTGTATGTTTACTATCTGTCTGAAATTTGTGAGACGTTTCGGCCCAGTAGTTGACATCAAAATCAATAGCTTTCTGAACAAGAGTTGTCTTTCTATGTCTCTAGTTTCCAGAACATCTAAAATATTTGAATTTCCAGTTGTATTGCAAAAGTTATGATAATTTTACTACTGCTGCGTTTTATTTTCATAATTTCAGATTCATCTATGTTTCCATGTTTAAACTATTAAAAAACTAATTTAATATTAGAATAATACTCTGATCATTTCCATACTGACAGTTAACATGATTAGTAGTCTAATGAATATTTTTGATGAATTTATAATTGAGTTTTCGCTGATTCTAAAAATATAACAACCTGATGTTGATTTTCATTCAGAACATGTAATCTGTAAAGAATGATGTATTTGACCTAGCTACTGTTGTTGGATTTTTTATTTTAAATATGCGTTAGAATCATTGGGAAGTCTATTTTCCTGAACTTCTGACGGTTTCAGTTTTCGATTTCTGTAGCAGCGGAAAAATTAATTTTTGTACGGTGACCTCTTGCTGTCCAGAATTCCGTGTTCCAGATTTTCTTAATATAATCATACATATTTCATTGTATTGTATGAATTGAAGTGTATATATTGCATCGAATGAATCTAATGCACTATTGTCATCATTCTATTTGTTTCATTCAAAGTTATCATCCTATGTTCTTCTATTGTTACTATCGTTCATCTAATATCTCTAAATTGCATAATGTATTGTTTGCATCGATAAAATAATTAACAAGCCGGGGTTAAGAGTTGACTAGAGCAGTTGATAATATTGATTGTACTCGGAAGTGTGGGCCTTGTTTCTCAAAATAGTGTGTGTCGGCTAGTGTTATCAATTTATTGTTGGATTACTGACCACAGTATCCCAATTCATCGTGTATTATTTTAGTGTTATCGTGCCGACCAGTGTGCAACAAAGTTGCTATCAGTGTTATCGTGCAGTGTACATGATCTATAGAATCTACCACTTAAGTCTAAACAAAATTGGTTGTATGCATCGAACCTGTGGTATGGGACGCAGTAGTATGTGCATTAGTTAGGTTGAAAATTAATAGACTTAAGAATTGACACCACATCGACACTGCTTATTGGACATCGTCATTGCTATTGATATTGAATATTATCTAAGTGATATTTACATCGACAATTGAACATTGACATCGAATATTGAATCATCGTATATAACCATTGCATCGATTACCATTGATATTGATTATAGGTATCGTCCCATGTTATTGATTCCTATTGATTTATTAAATTCATTGTATTATCCTACTTCCATTGTCCATTGCTTAATCTACTTGTTGTTCATGACTTGCTCTAAAGACAATTTTTCTCCTCTTTCTAGATAAAGTGTTCACAGGTGATCAAGGAGAATTACCTGCAGGAATTGGAGAACGAGTTTTCTAAAGATTTATTGATTTCTAGTTGAATGTTATTTCATTGGACTTATTATATTGAAACTTATTATCATTGTGTTTGAATTTATTATTGGATGAGGCTTATGACCCGGATATTATTATTTGTTTTCAGATGTTGGATTATCGTATTTGGTTATTTCACATTGTCTTATTCCAAGTATTATTGTTTATGTAATTGTTATTATTGCATGTGCAATTATTTTGTATTGTTTATATTGTTGAATTGAATAGGTAAACAGTTTATGGATGACGCAAGTCATTCGCTGGGCCAATATCACGTGCTTTTGGGAAGCGGGGAGTGACAAAGATATAGGGCTCAAGTTGGACTCAACCTTTGACGAAGTAGATAGATAAATATTCCTCTCAAAATATAACAACAATAAAGTTCCGAGGTAAAGGGGCAGATTCTAGCTAAAATCCCTAGAACACTTGCCGGCAATTGGAACAGGGAGGAAAATATAGTAAAGATCCACATGTTTCTCGCTCGAAGACTAATTAGCCTTTTGAAGTATGATAACATATGTAGTTGTGTATTGCTTTGAAAATAATTTACACTATACTGTTCTGTACACTATCATAGTACAACCTATCTTGATTTTCTATATAAGAAAAGAAAAAAAATCTCAACATAAGATTGATATCAATTGAATCATCCTACACCCGTTCATTTGCCCTCAAGAAGATAAAAGATAAGAGTAAAATATGCAAATCTTGACTAGTAGCCTTGCTAGACGCTCTACCCTCGGGCAATAAGGGGGTTTTGTATCAGTATTTCCCTCAAGACATCCAAGTGGATGCAACTTGCAGGTATAGCTAGTGTTTCCATCCAAGGGTTGTACCGATATTGGTTGGAGTTTAGAGACGATACCTGCGATTCTTCAATCTCTACACAAGAAATAAATCAAGCACACCCAAGCAATAGTTGGCGAATTCAAGCAAGGTAGTATCTCATACCCATGTATTTATGTGTTTTGGGGGTTTTGCAAACTTTTTGGGGTTTCTGATAAAAAGGATATAACTACTCATGTACAATGTAGCGGAATTTTTTGCCGTACTAGGCCACTTTTTGAAACTATTTGTAATTTTAGGTCAGTTCCCAAACTATTAGCATTTTTGGCTAGTTAGTGCCGTGTCAGCAGCGGCCGCTATTGAGAATAGCGGCCTCTTCATGGCGACCTCCCACACTTGTCAGATTATAGAAAGTGTATTGTATAATTGGCACGACTTGGTGTAACTGAGGTCGCTATTGTCAGTAGCGACCTCGTATAACCAAGGTCGCTATTCTCAATAGCGACCTCAGATTGGCCCAATCGCTTTTAGGCCTACCTGAGGTCGCTATTGGGAATAACGATCTTAATTAGACGAGGTCGCTATTGACAATAGCGACTTCAGTTACACCAAATGGTTTGCCAATTATACAATACCCTCTATAATCTGCCAAGTGTGAGAGTACAGTATGTTTCGCTATGAAGAGGCCGCTATTCCTAATAGTAGCGGCCGCTGCTGACGTGACACTGGCTAGCCAAAAATACTAATAGTTTGAGAACTAGCCTAAAATCACAAATAGTTTCAAAAGTGGCCTAGTACGGCAAAAAATTCAATGTAGCGATGGCTGACCTGAATCGGACCTTTTGCCATGCTACGTGTAAGGGAATGCAATGCAAGAAATAAAAGTGAAGAAAGGTAAGATATATCATACTTGTCTAAACGCGCCGTAGTTTTTGGTAAGTTCTTCAGACTGGTACGGGGCTTAAGAAAATAAAAGGTAAAAGGAAGCAAAAAGAAAGTAAAATACTAAGTCTAAGGTCTCACCTCGGTATAAGGGCAGGAGTTTTTGGTAAGGTCTTCGGACCAATGGGACTGTTAGGGAGCGAAAGCAACAAATCTGCTCTGGTAAATGAGAACAAAGAAAAAGAAAACACACCACTTCTGCGAGACCGTAGGTTTTGGTGTTGGGACCATTGGAGGTAAAGTCTCACCTTTTAAAGATAAAGGTCGTAGTTTTAGGTCTTCAGACCAATGACTGAAATAGATTTCAAGTTATAAAATGGTTACGGTGGTTTGCGGTACTTTGATTAATAAGATATTTCCTCAAGATCAACCCAATGCTTTCTTCTCATTTCGGCAAATGGGACAAGTTTTAAGATTACATCTAAAAATAGTAGATTCTGATAAAAATTGATTTTAATAAAATTATGCTTAGAAAATTCTTGGTATGTGCATGCACGGGTTAATTTATAGTTTTACCTAAAAGAAAAAAAAAGATGTATTAATTTTAACTCTTTGTACGAATTTGTATTTATTTTATTACTTTATCAGTTGTTGCAGAATACTATTTCAGATTTCATTTAGTGCATACATTAGAGAACATTTTTCTTGCAGAATGGTAGTTTAATGATTTAGATTTGAGTGGACTCTCTCAAATAGATGGTTAGATTTTTTGAGTCCCATTAAGTCATTTTTTATTTTCTTCTTTCTTTTGAGTTATAAATGGAAACTTGGTACCATCTATCGTCATTAATTAATATACATTAGCACTAGTATCGGGTTGGATCAAGTCGGGTCTTGCACTACCAGAACCCTCCTCAACGGGTCCAACTATTGGACCTAGACCTTACGAGAACCGGGTCCGGGTCAGGATCTTATCGAAAATATGCTATCCATTTGGGTATCGGGTCTGAGTAATACCCGAACCCATTTTTTTGGTGTCCGGTTTGGGTTAGGGTCTTAAATGGATCTTTCAAAATGTTTTAATATTTTTTTAATAAAGAGAAATTCTAATCCTTTATATATTGAAGATATGTGATAGTTTTGTAATCAATAATGATAAATAATATTCACTTTTATCATTGAATTTCTCATTCTTCTGCTTTTTTGTTGTTGGGATTTTCATTTTTAGAAAAGCTAATGTGCCATATTATGCGGAAGCCGTTGCAACTATAATGATTAGCTATGGGAGTTGTTGCAGGTTGTGCTATGTTCTTCATTCAATCTTAAGGGTTGGCAATATCATAATATTGTACCAAGTATACCCTGAGATATGATGAGAAACTTGGTCTTGATGTAATTTAAGGACCAATTTCTAGATGATAGGATTGACCACCTTGATTATTTAGACTAGTACTATTATATTTAGAGAGTAAAAATTTTCGGAATACAATATATTTTACAGTCATAAATTTTTTACTTTTACATCCCATACGGTTCTAGCAAAATAAGGCAATGGAATCCCTGACTCTTGCAAGCAAATTGGCAATGTTCTCAACAAGAAACCCAATCAGCTCCGTGAACAATAAGACACATAAAAATGTACCATATGGTATTGTTGGCTTTATGTCTTGCATACTATGTTGGATAAGAAGACGATGAGATAATGGAGGAATCGAGACGATCGGAGACGGATTGGAAGCAAGGAAAACAATCAGTAGCACTAGCAGCAGGAGTTGCGGTCGAACGTACATGGGGTGCGGTCAACCGCCCTACTCAGCAGAAGTTCCCGAGAGGGGGACGGTCGACCGAACTTGGGGTGCGGTCGACCGCACGCGGCGCTGATGGATAAATTGGGTCGGGTCTTGGTGATTCGTAAGAAGCCCAACTTGCTCTTCAAGTCAGATCTGATGGCTCTTATCGTAGGGTTATCTCTTCAGGTATATCCAAAGGTTATTGTATCAAGATATCAAAGTAGGTTTTCTCTAGATCTCTGTATGTTGTTGTTATTGACCTCCATTGATAGCCAAGAGAGAGAGTACTTCATTGAATGAGAGATTGAGTGATTCTCTAATTGTAAACAACTAGTACTTGCTTGTGAGGCTTGAGAAAGGGTCGTGATGAGAATTGTAATATTCTTGTATCTTCTCTAGTTGAATAACATTTTGGGTTTCTTCTTCCCCGGATTAAGGAGAAAGCCCCAACCGGAACAAACTTGTGTGTGCATTGGTGTGTTTGGTATGATCTCATATGTGCTTGGGGGTTTGTGTTGATTGCATCGAATAACTCAACAAGATCCTAAGGGGGGTTTCGGTAGAAATCCCTAACAATTGGTATCAGAGCTTCGGGTTCAAGGCTTTGTTCGAGTTCCTTAGAGATGATGGCAGATAAAATCACAAAGATCAAGCGGTTCAAAGGCAAGATCAACTTTGATCTCTTGAAGGTGGACATGCATGAAGCATCGGTTCAACAGGACTTGGATCTAGTTCTAGAAGGAGATAAAGGGAGACCAATCGACATAAAGCAGGAGAAGTGGAAGAAGATATGTTCAGAAGCCTTGAGTTTAATCCGGTTGTCATCGATAAACGAAGTTAGGTATAGGTGAAGTGCGGCGAGTCTTTGGGCAAGATTCAGAACTGACTACTTGGGATCATCATTATAGGGTCGGATGTACCAGCAAAGAAAGTTGTGGGGTTTCTCAATGAAGAAAAGTACCGCTCTTCTAGATCATAAAGTTGAGTTCAATATGGAGTTATCTGAACTGTGGGCGTTCAACGTAGATGATCTAAAGGTTTCCAACTCAATATATTCACCACCAAATCCATCCAACATGATAACTGTACTAGATGAGAAATCTACCAAGGAGAAGTTTTTCATAGCAGGTATGATCAAGGGGTTGGAGGAGGATGCACTTAGGAAGGAGAGTCAGAAATCGGCGTCAAATTCTGTGAGTTGCTTGGAGGTGGATTGTACTTTAATTGGAAGGAAAAGTGTATGTAGGGATAAGGTCCGTGGCGACAAGTGCAAAGGAATTGAGCATTACATGAGAGACTGTTGCAAGCGGTTGAGTTAGAGGGGTCCCAAATCCAGTGCCGCTGAATTAGGTGATGGCTTAAATAGTGCTTTTGTTTCAAGTTCTTTAGATGTGAATTCCGGTTGTTCTTTTGATTCAGTTAGTTTTTCTCAAGTTTGCTCCGAGAGGGAGATAGTTTCTACTTTC
The DNA here is from genome assembly GCA_017893485.1 of Hemerocallis citrina. NCBI lineage: Eukaryota > Viridiplantae > Streptophyta > Magnoliopsida > Asparagales > Asphodelaceae > Hemerocallis > Hemerocallis citrina. The sequence continues at coordinate 35,139,273 of CM030365.1, forward strand.
AAATTTTCATCATATCGTTGTGTCGGAACGAAGATTGATAAGATTTGTGAAGTAATGGTTTCTATTTACATGTTTGCCTCATGTCGTTGTGTGGGAACGAAGATTGACAGGACTTGTGAAGTAAGGGGTGAGAAAACAAATGAGTTGATGACAGACAGAAGGGGACACACACTAGAGGAGTACATGTATATTTCTTTGATGAAGCGGAGCCTTATTTCCATGAGAACTCTAGAAGCTCGGGATTGCAGGTATACAGATCTAGGTGGAGTTCATTCAGTTTGGGAAAGTTATCGCAAGGTGATGAAGGTTGAGAGGGGGTTTGAGCAGGGTCAGCACAACCTCTACCAGCTTTGGAGGAGTAGGAAACCTTGGCCAAGTGGTTTGAAGCCCATTGTTCCTAAAGCACCATCTAGTATGTTGTCACTAGAATCATCCGAGCGAGACTGCGATGTTCGAATATCGTCGGAAGGTGGAGAAAGCCTTGAGGTAGGTGGAGTTCGTGTGGAGGGTGGCACCTCCATGATTACATCTACTAGGTTATGCCCTTGAGGGGGGCATACAGCGGGAGAAAAACAGGTGGAAATAGATTCAACTAGCAGAGGAAGCCATTGAAACGAGTTGTTTGCAAGAGGAGAAGAAAAAGAGTCTAGGTGGTTTTAAATCACACAGGTGTGGATTCATTCGTATGTAATCCAAGGTAGAGATTTTTGGGTTTATGTATTGCATACTATGTTGGATAAGAAGACGATGAGACGATGGAGGAATCAAGACAATCGGAGATGGAGTGAAAGCAAGGGAAACAATCAGCAGCAGTAGCAGTAGGAGTTGCGGTCGACCGTACATGGGGTGCGGTAGACCGCCCTACTCAGTAGAAGTTCCCGAGAGGGGGACGGTCGACCGAACTTAGGGTGCGGTCGACCACGCGCGGCACTGATGGATAAATTGGGTCGGGTTGTGGTGATTCGAGAAGCCCAACTTGCTCTTCAAGTCAGATCTGACGGCTCTTATCGTAGGGTTATCTCTTCAGGTATATCCAAAGGCTATTGTATCAAGATATCAAACTAGGTTTTCTCTAGATCTCTATATATTATTGTTATTGAACTCCATTGAGAGCCAAGAGAGAGAGAGTAGTTCATTGAAGGATAGATTGAGTGATTCTCTAATTGTAAACAACTAGTACTTGCTGGTGAGGCTTGAGAGAGGGTCGTGGTGAGAATTGTAATATTTTTGTATCTTCTCTAGTTGGTTAACATCTTAGGTTTCTTCTCCCCCGGATTAAGGAGAAAGCCCCAACCGAGATAAACTTGTGTGTGCTTTGGTGTGTTTGGTATGATCTCATATGTGCTTGGAGGTTTGTGTTGATTGCATCGAATAACTCAACAAGATCCTAAGGGGGGTTTCGGTAGAAATCCCTAACAGGTACTATGTTCCTTCAGACATACATTCTCTATTGCACAATCAAAGTGTAGATGAGGAAAGGCAAAGGGAAGATGAACAGAGGAGAGATAGAGTATGCGCTTAACCCTAGTTCTAGAATGTATTGAAAAAAATGAGTTCTATACTTCTAACATGCCTCCTCCTTAATTAATTCATTACCACTTGGATATGCATGCTCCACATAGCTTGAGTCCCCTGCTTCACGATCAGGTAGTCATGCAACTAACTGTGGGCATGCCAGTTGAATTCAACTGACGCAATACCAATGAAACCAGTGATCTCCGATTACTCAACAACAACATTAATGCAGAAATGTGAAAGTCATACAAACAGAAATGTCGGTGTATGCCATAATCCGGGAATCTATTGCACAGACACAAATGCTCTAATGCACACTTGATTGGAAACATATCCATCCTATACTACATACTTCCCAATCAAGCTTACGTTCTCCTGATTATAGGGTTTGATCCACCGCAATGCAGACCTACTCTTGCACTCTTACCTTGTTTTTGACATTTATCTAGTGCATGATGAGGTTTCAGTAATTCAGTCTAATTCTGCCTCTGTAGTCGGTTGTAGTCATGCAGGGATCCAATGGTTATTCTCTACTCCTGGGCATCCATGATGGCGCCCAGCCCATGCGGTCTCTCTCCACTCCCTGGTCTTAAATATTCCACTCTGCCCGGACCCTACGGTCTCTCTCCGCTCCCGGTTGTCCCCGGGATAACTCCACGTATGGTGTCAGACCCTTGCCTTCTTTCTCTACACCCGGACCTCATAAAAAATTGTTACGAACATAAAGGTGACCCTGCAGGCCTTTCCCGCTCCACCGAGAGTCTTGGAGTCCTGCTCTTGCTGTTCGCATTAATAACCTAGACCTTAGGCGGATTCGTAGGGGTCCATCCCCTATCTCCAACCATTATGTTCTTTCACTAGAACCCAGAAATTAACAGACGAGATAACGCCACACGTGTCCCAGATGAGAGAACGCTGCACGTGTCAATTTGACAGGTGAGTACACACCCAACTAGTGCATATCCTTACAAACGATAGTCATACGACCTAGAGCTAGCGTACCCCACTGGTCTTATGTAACTACTTTTCTCTACAGGACCGTGGGCCTTGGCTAGCCCGTAGAACCACAATCCTTGAATTTTGGGATAAAAACATATACTAGGACATCTGTGAAAACTCAAACTTTGAAGGAGTACTAGAACTGGTGAATGTAGTTAATTATATAGTTACCAAATCGGGCTTTATTAGTATAACTTTAGCTTCTTATCTAAGACATTTATACTATATAGTTAATTAAACCGTGCTCTTAGTTCTATCTTTTTATTATCCCACAAGCTCAATTAACTAGGTTGGGGAACTAACAACATCTATTAGTTTAGGAGATTATCGAACACTAGGCGATTATCCATATGTAAATTAAACTTAGTTAAGCGAACAATCTCAACCCGACCCAACCAAGGTCCGAATTGGCCTCTAAGTCCTGCCCAAGAGTTTATGGCCCAATGAAAACAACTAATTAACACTTGAAACATCAAGCACCTTCTTACTGAGGCAAATCATCAAACACCTTATGTGCAATGATATTTATCGATAATTGTCTTCATTACTAAGCTACTTAGAACATGTGAATACTTATTCAACATTCATACATGTATATATACTATATATACTAACTCACTATTTATATATATATATATATATATGACTAATGTGAGCTTAATATTTGTATAAGGAATTTTTTCTCATACAAAGTGATTATACTCGCTTGGTAGGGCCCTTATGGAAAATCCACTCCGTCCATCATGTTTTATCATACTAATGGATGCATATGTAGAAAAAATCAAGTGGTTTGGAGGTCATTCACCCATGCATCATGTGGGTTTTATTTGTTGTCCGATTTGTATTACTGTTGAAATCGCTCATTTTTCAACCACATGATTTATGGGTAAATGACATCCAAACTACTTGATTTTTTCTACACTACATCCATTAGCATGATAAACATTATGGACGGAGTGGATCTTCCATAAGGGCCCCACCAAGTGAATATAATCACTTTGTTTGAGGAGAATTTCCTCATACTGTATATGAGGCTCAATTTTCTCTGGTGTGTATGTGTGTGTGTGTGTAAGAAAAATGAGCATTAATTTGTATGAGAAATTTTTCTCATACAAAGTGAGGTATCAAAATAAGAACCCTTAGATTATAGGTTTGTTAAAGAACATCTTGGTTTATCTTGGTTGTTAAGAATCTCTACTACAACTTACAAATAAGTTCTTTGAATAAACTTATAATCTAAGGGTTGTATGAGAAAATTTTCTCATACAAATATGAGGCTCACCTCTCTCTCTCTCTCTCTATATATATATATATATATTATTATTATTATTTCTTCTTCTATTTATTAAAAATGAGTGTCGGGTCCGGGCTGGGTCGGGTCCTTTTTTGAAATACCTGAGTTTTTTTTTGTATGGATTTGGGTTGGAACCATTTTGAGCAAACCCAGAACCGACCAAAAAATGTCAACTAGTCCTATTTTCGGGCTCAGACCATATCCACAATAAACCAGATTCATTCTAGTCCAATACCAGATTCGTGTCACATTTTTTTGTGATAGTGCTAATTTACATAATAGAATACAATACGACCACAAAGTATGGCAACAAAAGTAAAACCAACACACCTAAGAACTCTTCCAAAAAAACACTCCTAACGGCGAAAGCAAATGAAAACAAATAATATAACTAATAATGATACTAAAACGTAGGACATTTCCCTTCACGACCGATCAAAATGAAGCATAAATGCAGATAGTCTAACCTAATACAGAGGACATCCCCAGATAAGCCATATAGAACAAAACTCATCTCTCAGCCTCCTGCCCGCAGCTCCCAAGCAAGCAATCGCACCTATTCCTCCCTTGTAGCGTCCCGAATTTTCAATAAATAAAATTAGAAATAAGAGGCATAGTTTTCCAGAATCAACTTTAATTGCAATCATAAACACAGTATCAAATTTAATTGGGCAACTCACAACGCACAACTGTTCTTTCTTAAACTGGTCTTTCTTAAACTTTATTACATTTGTACTGCGGAAAAATTTAATACATTTATTACAACACGAACCAACACTTAAACTTTAATCATCTTAAATCCAAGCTTCCACTTTAATTGGGCAACTCACTTGCAAAACCTGCAAAATAAATTGAAGAGTGGGCACGTTAGTTGAAGGCAACTGACGTCAACTATAATAATAGTGATACTTCTAGATCTCACAATCACAAACTTGATGCATATTAATAAAACGATAATAAATGATGCATAAACAGTAATAAATAGAACATAGAACAACAGTGAAAGAGACATAAAACAACAGGTGAAGTTAGGCTAAGTGTCAAGTGCATGAGACGAAAACAGAAAGCAAGCATACATAAAACAAGTCAAGAAACACAAATGCCTATTATGGTTTTTGATGCATACTTGTCGGATTCTATACATCCCATACTACATAGGTCCGGTGCAAGCCCTTATCGTTCTCCACTTTATAGGGTTTAATTCCTCGTTATGCAACTAACCTACTACGGTAATTACTTTAAGATTTATATTATTCTGTGAGTATCTAGTGCTATGTCCCGTTCATTCTTGAGAATCAACTTCCCACCACAAGTGATTTTGGTTACACTCCCTCACACCCCGATCATTCTAGAAATTGAAACCCACACCGCAAGCCAAATGGTACCTCATCACACGAACATCCCATGAGCGTCGCCTCGATCCCGATAATCTTGAAGATGCTTCCCACACTGCAAGTGATCGCACCCCATCATTCTTGAGAATCAACTTCCCACCGCAAGTGATTTTGGGTACACTCCCTCACACCCCGATCAGTCTGGAAATTGAAACCCACACCGCAAGTGATTACACCCCGATCATTCTTGAGTCCATCTCCCACTGCGAATCATATGAGGCCACTTAACCATGTTTGCTCTTATTTCTTCATAACTCCAACTAGTGCATGTCCTTATCTTTATTATGTTCAATTAGAATCACAGTCTCCCTAGAGTTGGTGTACCCTACCAGACTTAACTTTACTGAATCAAAACAAAAGCCCCACTAGCCAAATTAAAAAAAAAACTCATTTGCTAGCATGCCAGGGTCCCACCCAACCTCTAAAGCTATAAAAAAGCAATCTCAACCTTTTCTTTTAATCATATAAATTCAAAATCGACTACCTCATAATTAGGATTTTCCTCAAACCAATAGTCAACCAAAATACCACTATGTCGAAACCATATCTACATAATTAGTTAAGAATCTAAAACCCATCTTCAATTAAACTGGGATTTTACATCTTTGAACAGTAGAAAAATCTGAAATGTGATACTCTTGGAATTCAAGAATATTTACTTTCTAAAACCACGAAAATCTGAGTTATATTCTATTAAAAATAGGAAGTACACACTCTCTGAAAGTAATAAAGTCTAAAACTAATTACTTTGGAAAACTGAAAATCATCGTTTGCAAATTTGAAGAAACATTCGTTCCAAGAAAAGGAAAATGCAGTAAAACAGATAGTAAATAATTCAGCCATGACAGTCGACTGACTGCAGCAGTACAAAAAGTGGCAGTCAAGTGGCACACAGCCAGTCGCTGCAGTCGACCGACAGACCAATAGTGTAATACTGCAATCGATCGGCTACAGTCGACCGCGGGGTCGACTGACATGCTGTAATAACCCGGATTTTCATATGAATATATGTATGATTTGTTAAGTACTAAAATACTATATTTATTTATTTATTTTTCTTTTTGAAACTATTAGTACGGAATTATTTCATAAACTTCAACTAGACTCACCATGAGCTAGACATGGGCTCAAACCATGTTCTTTTGACCATTGAGCCATGAACACACACTTGTAGTGTGACATGACTTATACAAAAAAAAATGAAGCGCAAAGATTACACGAGAAAGGGAGGGAAAAGAATTTGGGTTAGGGCTTTGTTTGAACTCAAATTGCTTCATGATGAGACTATCTCCACTCTTACACTCTACCTCCTTTCCACCCCAATCAAATTCAAGTTTCCCCTTCTCTTCCCCATGCCAAATCAGGTCCAATCTGAACCCCCTCCTACCTTTTGCATTTTAACCCCCCACAATGAAATAATTGCCATTTCACACTCCTATCTTCTCCTACTTTAAATCCTACACTCTTCAACTCTCATTCTCACCCCCAAACAAACCCTATACTGAAATTAGAGCCAAGGAGAAGGAAAACAAGTAGCCATGCAAGGAGAAGGATCCAAGGAGCCAAGAAGGCAAGGAGCTAGGAGTAAAAAGGGCCAATCTTGAAGCTAGGAGCTTGTAGGATCTCTTTTCCATCAAAATTCATCAAGGTGGGTGATTCTAATCTCTTTATTTATTTTTATTTGTTAGATGGTAGTTTTAGTGACTGAAAAATGACATGCATGCTCTAAAATGAACTTAAATAACTCGTTTTGTGCTAAGAAACCCAAAATAGAAAATCCTGTTGAAAAGCTGAAATTTTGTTGTCATTCCGTAGCTCATAAATTGATCACTACTGCTTGGATTAACTTGAAATTTTTACATGATGATCATTTATGTGTCGTACACCTTCAGTAATTTTTTCATATTTGTATGATTTTTTCTGCTATTAAAATAGAATGCTAACTTGCATGCTGGTCAGAAGAAAAAGAAACAGTTTTTGTTGTTACTGTTGTAAGAAGAATGACTTGTATCTTGCTGCATGCTTATGGGAATGATTTCAAATTTTAGTATGTCAATTTTAAAGGTATCTAAGACCTATGTTTCAAATTTCATGAGATTTGGACCATTGTAGCTATGTTAATAAGATCATACAAACTCAGCTAGTTATTTTAGTAAACAGAACTATTGCTGTTATTGCTCTATTTTTTATGTTATTCAAAGAGACATAATTACAAATCTACTTGGTAGAATCACCTTATTTTTGAAAGTATTGTAACATTATGTGTGAGGAGATGGAATCTAAAATTTCATAATGTTCTGACACCATTTACTATTTTAAATTGATTTTACCCCATGACTGTGTTAATATGATGTGCTGTTCTGAGAATCTGTATACTTGTTAAAGATGGGACCATAAGAGCTTGTAAATGACCTTATATGAAGAAACTTGAAACTAGGAAGTTTTAGTACACACATATACCTTTTTGTTTTGACCAAGAAATCATGATTTGGATAAGTGTACGATTTTATATGATTTTTGCAAGTGACGACAGAAATACAGTGAATCTTAGAGCTCATTGTTTTGCACCATGTTCATGGAAATGAGTTTGAACTTGTACTTTATTAGCTTAGAGTTGCTGTTTGAGGTCACAACTCATGTTATAGATGTGGATATGAGTTAGGACTAGAATTATCTAATGTTCCTTGCTAAGAGTAGCCCATAGTTGCTTGTAGACCCCAATATAGACAACGTTGCTCACTATTTTGAAGTGGAAATTGTATTGGATGTTGGGGTATTGTTGTTGACCACTTTGGGATGAAATCCATGTCCAATGTGTGACTATACTTGCTGTGTACCTTGAGTAGAAGCATGGGAGCACCCGATCGCGATTCTTCAAAGAAATGGGACCGAGAATGACTCCGTTTTGGCATAAATGCCAAACACGTGCTTGCTGTTTGGAATCGTGAATTGTTAATTTTAGGGCTCTTAGAACCCCTTTTTGTGTATTCATGGGTTAGGAATCACTCCCAGTGTAGGTGTACCTTGTTGAGATACATCGGTTGAGTATTCAGACGCTAGGATTAAATCTTGTTGACAAATCTAGACAGGTAGAATGTCGCATCAAACGCATTGGAGGAGATGACTCGTGTGCTGACGTACTCACCGTGCATGGATGGATTCCATGGTTGTGTTTGGAGCTACCACTTGTCGAGGAACATGGAGCATGAAGTTTAGCGGGAGCTACTTGTTGGTCGGGCCGAGGTTGTGATCGATCTCCAAGCGTAGATGACGATTGCGGCAATCGACGGGGTCGATTCGTCATTGGTTCGTGCCAAGTGTAGGCCGAGACGGGCCAACCCTTGGGCCAGACATGTGGGCTAGTTGAGTCCTATTGTGGGATGGGTTGAGATTCGCTAATGATAAAGGTAACTAACTAGAAAGAGTCTACAAGTGGAACTTAACTAGTTGTTCATAGCAAGCAAAGTTGATTACCAAGTTAGGGATTGGAAATGGTAGATAGATTGCCCAACTAAGGGAATGGGTAATATGAGATAGTTCTGGGCTCGCCTAGAGGTCCATACTTCTAATAAGAAAATGAAAGAGAATTAGAGTTTGGCTAGAGTGATGGATTTTAGTAATCGGTCGATAAAACAAATGTTAGAAATCTTGTAATTAATCGTATCCTTTAATCTTGGAGTGGGGTAGCTTTGATACTTTGGTAGGACTAGATCGAGTCTTGGTTGAATGTAAGGACATGCACTGGCGAGGGTGTTCACCTGTCAGGGGGATGCATGGCGTCATCACGCCTGGCCAAATCCTAGGTTCGTTTAATGCGGACAGGGAACCCGAGCTACCATGGGGAGTGGAAACTCTGTGGAGGCTCCGCTGTTTCGGCATGAATGCCTTTATGTTCGTAACAACCTTTGAGAAAGTTTGGAGTGTTTACATCATCTCGACTGCAAGTTCTATTCTAGTGTAAACATGAGTGTAGCGGAGTTGGGGAAGCCCTACATCCATCAGGTCCTTTGTTGATCAATGCGGGCAGGAGATTTAAAGAAAGACCCGGTGAGCGAAACTCTATGGGAAAGGCTCTAAGTCCTTCGGCGGGGAGCCCTGGTGTTCGTATATTAGCTTTTGGTGAGGTCCGGAGAGACGTAGATACAGCAACATACCATGGGTACAGTCATGAAGGAGTAAGCCTGTGACTGTAACCCCAGCCGTGACGGAGTAAGCATGCGGCTGAGATCCTGGGCATAGTGCATAAAACATGAGGTATTGGACACCACTAATGACAGCAGTGACTGGAGTAAGCCAGATGACTGCAGCCTCACCATCACTGGAATCAGAGACAGGAGAGAGCACAAGAGTAGGATGCATAGTGGGGTATCGAGCCCCATCAAACTGAAGAACGTCGTTTGGTTGGGGGATGTGTAGTATGGGATGCATATCTTTCAACCAAGCCTGCATTAGCATTAGGAGCATGTGTGCATAGTGTGTGCATTAGTTTAGGCCATGACATACACCGATACTTATTTGACATCACCTTTTTCTTCACATTAAATATTTGTGTTTGTTGAGGTTGGGATCGTTATATTATGGCGTAGAGAGGATAGCCGAATATTGCATTTCGTCAGTTGTAATCAACTGACGTGCCCACAGTTATCAGTGCAGGATTGCCGACTTGGGAGCACGGGAAAGCTCTAGCAGGGGAAAGCATCCAAGTGAAAGTTACTGTCCAAGTTTTATGGTACATTCTTGTTGTACCAATTAATTGTAATTGTTATAATCATTGGACATTGTAATAACATTTTGATGTAATAAAAGTTTTAATTTCCTATGATTTTTGTTGTGTTGTGACTCATTTGAAGAAAGATTCAGGAGTGTGTCACGAGTTCCTATGTTAGGAATTCGGAACGCTGCACATGCAGTCTGCAGCCATCAATCAACTAGTGCACGACTACAAATAACGATACAACTTCCAGCAAATATATATATGTGTGTGTGTGTGCACTGTATTTCTTTGACAAAACACTGAGAAATCCATGCATATACATATAGAATAAAACCCAAAATTATAATATTAAATAGTGAGATTATAAAGAAAACTCTTCACATGAACTCTGTAAATATTAACAAACAGTTTTGATTCTTTCACATACAAAGAATTGGGGAAATACATATGTCAATATTGAATCTATCATACCATGGGCATACGTTAGTTGATATATTCCAATTCAAAACTAGATTAAAAATCTTCCATTAAATCTAACCCCAAGTCGATCATCAATTCTCTCATTCAAACCAAACAATGTGCAATATCAGGAAAACAGTAACCACTAATTCTTTACCTATTCTTGTGTATATGTGAACCCATTACTTAATCACATCCTAGTTCACATGTAACCCCTGTTTTCGTAAATATGTATTTTCTGTGTATTTTCAGATTTTGATTTTTTTTTTAAAAATTATTTTCCACTAACTTTTTTTTGTTAAAATTTGTTTTTGGATCTCCTATTAAAGTCTATTTTGAATAAATAATTTTAATTGTAGCTATTTTTCCAATGATTTTTATATTGAAATACAAACCCTATTAGTATTGTTGGTATTACTATTCTTCAATATTATTATTATTACGGCTATTTTTATTATTATTATTATTATGATTATTGTTATTATTGTTATTATTATTATAACTTTGATTGTCTATTTAAAAATCCATTTATATTGTCAATTGTATTAGTAGTTATTTCAAATTATTTCCATATTGTAGTACAAAATATATTTTTGTTATACAAACCTACTTTTTATTGGTTATTTTAATTTCCCTATTTGATTCTAACCCATTAAAACCAATAACCCATTACCCATTACCCGTTCATACCCCAAAACTATACCCGTTTTCAACCTAAGCCCAACCCATCACCCTAACTCTACTCTCTACCTATATATACACCCCCCACCCTGTTGCAAACCCTGACCACCAAAACGAACCCTAGCCAGCCTCCTCTTTCCTACAGACCCTGCCCTCACCCTACACTTTCCCTCTCCGTCCATCCTCCACCTTCCCTTCCGGCCTCCTTCTCATCCACCATCGATAGCCCTCTCCCTCCCGATCAACTCCCCTGTCCCCCCTCCTCAACATCTCCGGCAGCCCCTCGGTGCCCCTGTGCTCCTTTTCCATCGTGTCGCAGTAGCAGCAACGACCGCGGTCGATGACAGCAGCCGTTGCTCTGTCGTGCGCCGCCTTGTGCCCCTATCGCCCTCCAGCCGCGACGCCACACCATCTCGGCGCTCTCCTCCTCCTCTTGCTCTTCCTCGATGCTAGACACAACAACGACAACTGCAGCATGCTCCCCACATTGCGTTCCTCTGTCGAAAATACAGTAGCCTGAGCACCCCCGACCTGTCCCCCCGACCATCGAGCAGTGCCCTGTGCCTACTGCCGCCATGCCGCTGCATCGCTTGCCGACAGCTGCCTCGTGCCAGGCATCGATTCTCAATGTCGCCACCATCAGCCTTTTCCCCTGGCCGTCGCTCCCCCTCTCGCAGAGCACCCTTGTTCTGTTGTGATCAATATAACCCTAGCCGTCGATCTCCTTTTGATCATCTTAATCATCACCATTGGGGTGATCTTGGTCGTCCGGTCTTTATCATCTTGATCTTGATCTTCGATCTAATCCGTCCGATCAGATCTGATCATGATCATTATCACTCTTGGATCTAGCCGTTGGATCTCTTGATCTTCATCATGTTGATCATCTGCTTGATCATCGAGATCCGTGCTTTGTGTTCATGATTGCGATTGTGATTGTGTGTTCATGATTGGTTCGTGATTCGTTCGCTCGTGTTCGTGCCTGGGAATCCATTCCCTTTATTCTTGTTCTTGCCTCGTTTCTGTCATCGTCTCTCCGGAAAGTAACTTGTATTCTTTTCTGTGTAATACAAGTACTAAATACCGCCTGTAGTGTAGTTGTATTCTAGAGACAATTCTTGTGCAAAACCCCTGTTATATCTCTATTGTGTTGAACCGCCCATACTTGCCTCATTATACACATGACATGAAATAACTTAGGGATGACCACTTCTTGATGTGTACATGCATGTTGTTCGTATGATATCGTGTGCTTGATTGTGTTAATTGTGGTATACTTGTTGTAGACTTGTGAAATACCCTATACCATGTTTCTTGGACATCTAGTATACCATATTTCACGTTTGTTATGATTTGGATGAGTTTCAAGTGACTTATGTTGATTTTATGCATAAAGAAGATTTCAGTTTTTGTGTTACCCCGTTTTTGTTCAGTATTTTAGACCCTATTAAGGTCAGTATATGAAAATATTTTGTGAATATGAATTATAGAGAATTCTATCTACTTTCCAGATTTTCTGACAGATCTCAGTTTCAATTTGTGAGTTGCGAGTTAGGACTATTTTACTACAGATGTGTTTTAAGTTCTAGATCCAGTTTTATATGAATTCTGTATGGTAATCTATTTTTTACTAGTGTTAAAGATAATATTTTGATCGAATATTTTGCTGGTTACAACTAGACTTGATCGGGATTAACTCATAATTTTTGTGGATTTAATTGATAACTTTTATAAACCATTTTGTGCTTGTGAACAATTACTTTCCATGCAGAATTTTCATACTATTCAGTAAAGATACATAATTTCAACCTGATTCTATTTGCTGTATATAAAAACTTTGTGAATATGAATTATAGCCTATTATGTCTATTTTTTCACCCTTTTTACGGATCTGGATTTCGATTTATATTTTGTGAGATATTGCTGTTTTAGTACTATTGTGTTTATGATTTCAGATTTACAAAACTATTGTATCTTGCTGCTTTCTGATTTTACTCGACTATTCTATTTATGTTGGAAAATTATAAAACTTTATTTTCTGTTACTAAACATACTAGGGAATACCCCAGATTTTTCTTGGATTTAATTATTATGTTTTTATGCTACTTTCCTGATTATAAATACAAACTTCTAATTTCTGGCTGAACATATTTTCTGGATACAAATCTGTATTAAGTCCTGTTGTTGTGAAATACCATATGACTTCTATATTTTTCTAGATTCGACCGAGTCTATTTTTTAGATTTTCTGACGGATCCAGGTTTGCACGGTTGTAGCAACGGGAATTCCAGATTTAGTGCAATACCGTCTTGCTGTCCTGAACTAGAATTGTCGTTATTCTGTCCTTTTTTGTGTTGTCTTTCATCTGTACATATTTATCTTTTAGTCTGAACCTGTTACCTATTTATGCCATGTTATTCTTGCTCTGTTTTGTGACACATACATGCCTGTTTAATAATAATAACAAAATAACCAAGTCGGGGTTAAGGGAAAGATCTAGTAGTGGACAATATTGAAATGTGTACTTGAAAGTAGGCCCGTGTTTCCCACAGGATTATCTGCTACGTGTTCATGACTACATGATAAACAACTTTGTCTGATTACCCTGATTGCACACTTCCCTATAGGAATGTGTACTCAGAAGAGAATCCGTAGGTTCTATCGGTCTGTCTGGATCTGCATCTGATATCTATCTGTCTGATACCTGATTACACAGCCCTATGAACTCCACTACGAAATCTAAACGTAACTTGTTTGAATGTAGCAACCATGTGGTAAAAAATTTGGGACGCATGAAGTGCTACCTAGAAAGTAATAATATACGACTTGACATAACCTGACACCTGTTATATGCTTACCTGTTGTTACATGATACCTATACATGCTTCCTGTACCTGTTTACTGTTACATGTTTACCTGTTTACCTACTTGCTTGACACCTGATACATGTTACCTGTACCTATTAGTATACCATGTTACTTGATTCTGTTTCTAGATTCATGTTAGTTATCCTGCTATGTTGACATGCTTATTCCATGCTATGTTTGTTTCCGCTGCTACTCTATATTTGTTTATTCTTTCCCTGTACTTGTGCCTGCACTACAAGCGGCCCGTAACATGCATTGACGGGTATTTTGTTTCTATTTTCTTTTTTCTGCAATTTGTTAAATTGCAGATTATGGTGATCAGCTGCCCGATGGAGTAGGTGATCTGAGATTCTAGTTGCTGGAGTTCTTGCTTTATTTATTTTCCTCCTATTCTTGAATAATTGTATCTGTTACTTGGATTATTTTCTATTAGGAAATGTGACCCGGAATTATTGACTTGTTCAAATTTGGTTTATTTGAAATTTATTGAATATTATTTCAAGTAAATTCATGTTGGTACATTGATTCAGTTATGCATACGTGGTTGACTTCTCTTACTTCCTACTCTGATTATTCTTGTACTTATTGTAAAGATCCTGACAGCATATGGATGATGAAAATCATTCGCTGGGCTTAGTCACGTATCCGTATTCCGTTTTCTCCTTTTTGGGAAGCGGGTCGTGACAAGGTTTTTAGTGGTATCAGAGTCTAGGTTTGGCTAATGTATTAGTTTGACTGATATATTAGACAAGCTTGGATCGATCCGGGATCAGCACAACAGTACACAGACCATGCATACATGAATGAATTATAATCAACTTGATCTGGATACTAGTCTTATTCCATTCATTTTGATCCCTCCTTATTCAATTTCTTGATTCCTTGATTCGTCCGTCTTTTTCAGTCGTCATCTTTGATTGATTTCTTTTTGGGTATGAATTCATTCTTTCATACCCATATCCTTCTGATTTTGGTGCCATTCATTTTTTTTATTTTCTGCTTGGTTCGTCAGTCGGCATCTCTAGTTCTACTTCGACTTGTCAGCAGCTTGGATCATCACCAGGAGAGGAAGTGTCGTCTTTTGCTCCGAGATGTGCATGCAGAGTCCCAGGATTTCAGGAAGTGTTCAGAATCAGAAGTGTTCCGAATCTCGCTGGAGCAAATGGATGCTGTTGTCAGAGTCTTCCTGATCAGAGTGGCGCAGTGGAAGCATTATGGGACCATAACTCACAGGTCCCAGGATTCTCTTGTTGTTTCTCCTTCCCTGCATTGTTTGCTTCTTTCCATCCCTTGTACTCGTCTTCATCTGTTGACTCATTGACTGGTCTAACTCTTCCTTGTTCATCATTTTTTGATTCCAGCTCTATCTATTTCTTCATCTCTTTGCTTTGTTATCTTGCAAGTCTTGTGTTGTTTCTTCTTCATTTTTTATACCGGTTACTTCTTTCTTGCATTCCATTTTGCCATCATGCATCCATTCATTATTTGATTCAATTCTTCCTTGTCCATTCTCTCTTTGATTTCGGTTCTACCTTCTCCCTATCTTGCTTTTGTTATCTTGTGTTGTTTATTTCCTTTTGATACTGTTTATTCTCTTTCATGCATTTCATCTGACCTCATTGTTATCTACTTGCTTCTTTTTCTGGTGTTCCCATAACTTTGTTCCTTCCCCTTTAGTTCTCTATTTTGTTATCCCTCGAGTTTGCTTTTGCCTTGTCCTATGTACCGCCTAAGCAATTTTCGAGGACGAAATTTTGTTGTAAGGTGGGTAGGATTTGTAACCCCTATTTTCGTAAATACGTATTTTCTGTGTATTTTCATATTTTTGATTTTTTGTTTAAAATTATTTTCCGCTAACTCTTTTTGTCAAAATTTGTTTTTGGATCTCCTATTAAAGTCTATTTTTAATTAATAACTTTAATCATAGCTATTTTTCCACTGATTTTTATATTGAAATACAAACCCTATTAGTATTGTTGTTATTACTATTCTTCAGTATTATTATTATTACGGCTATTTTTATTTTTATTATTATGATTATTGTTATTATTGATATTATTATTATAACTTTGATTGTCTATTTAAAAATCCATTTATATTGTCAATTGTATTAGTAGTTATTTCAAATTATTTCCATATTGTAGTACAAAATATATTTTTGTTATATAAAACTACTTTTTAATGGTTATTTTAATTTCAATATTGGATTCTAACCCATTAAAAACAATAACCTGAAACTTTTCAAAATGTCCTATTTCGTTAAATTCCGACAAGTATAGCAATAGTTATGATCTTGGAAAGTTTCAGGTTTAGGCTGTATTGTTATTGTTTGAAATGGTGTTTAACAGACCAGATTTTGAGTTCCTTACCGAATCTGAAAAAGTATTCAACTAAAGAGTTGTGGTAGATGTTCTTACCTTTTTCAAAAGTCTAATTTTGTCGAATTCCGATAAGCGCAAAACTGTTTGCTTCTAGGTTGTGAGAAGGCTTTTTATGTCGCTTTTGTGTACTCATTAGTAGTATGCTTATATTAGGCTTTTAGAAGATTCTTCTTTTGCTTCTAATTATAAAAAATCATGTTTTGTTAATAAGCTTATACACAAAATTCTAGTTCATGTTAACTAGAGCTGTCGTGAATTGTTTGTAGTTTGAATTATGCATTTGATTATGAGTAACAAGTATTCCTTGTGCTCATAAGTCATGTAACAAGTATTGGTCCATCTCATACGTAGCTCACCTAGCTCGTCTGTAGTTTTTTGTTAATGGGTAGCTCATTGGGCTCGTATGGAGTAATTATCTTGAATAGATAGGCGATGAGTGGATCTGAGGAGATCTTGTGAAGTCAAGGTTGAGTCTTGGTAGATTGTGTCAACAATTGTTACACTCTCTTGAAGAGGGACACATGCGGTGCTTTTTCATGATAAGTTGGAAGCACAGAGGTTTTTCTCACTTGTTAGAATCTTTTGGCACCGTCTCATGGCAAGTTGAGAGTACGACTCTAGCTTGAAAGTACCTTGTAGCTTGTACGGCTCCATTTGATTGATTAGGGTTAGTAACATCGTTAAGGTAGTAACTGTTACTTAACCATTTTTATCTATGAATTGCCGAAGGGTGAGAGTTGATGTTAAGGGTGATACCTTATATTCCGAATTCTCCTATAGGCCGATACTAGGTGGTGATATTGGGATGTATCTGTAACGCCCCGAACCCCAAAATTGCTGAGTTCGAGATGTTCTTCAGGATCTTTTCGCTTTTCTCGAGTACAATTTTACAGGGAAGTTCAAACTTTTCTTTTTACATCAGAGTTACAACATCTCACATTTAAATTTACACAGCGGAAGCAAAATATACAACATTTACATAAATGAACAACAACATAATGAGATCTTTATGCATCCATTCCTCTTTACATGTAATTTATCCTGCATACAAAACTGTGGGTACGTCAGTTTATTCAACCGACGATAATTATAGATGGCCATCCTCTCTATGCCAGAAACAGTATAATGAATCTCATTTCTTAACAAATCAACAATCTTGTTCATAATAAGCATGTAAAAATCAAAGGGGGAACTTTTAGAGATGTCGTGTCGTGATTGTGCACTTAATCCTTAATGCAATTTATTTAATTTTCACATGACACTAATGCACACTTGTTCGAATTCTATGCATCCCATACTACATAGGTTCGAGGGCAAGCCTCTTAATCGTTCTTCATTTTTGTAGGGTTCAATCCCCCGCCATGACTTACTCTACTTCTGTAATTCCAGTGAGTATCCTAGATGATTCTATGAGTACAAGCATGTATCCTGGCCCCTGGAGTAGAATTTCGCGCCATGTCTTGACTCGTCAAGCATGCATTCTGCGACAATTCAGCCTCCTCCCTGAACACACTCCTCTTGCAGTCACCAAAACATCCCACAAGCGTGACTAGAGTCCGATCATTACTGAGTTGTGCCCGCGCCATGTCTTGACGCATCAAGCATGCATTCTACGGCTCACACACCCGCACCGTACCCTAGCTCTCATACTCATGTTTTTCTCTCACCTTCATCACCTCCACACTATGTATTAAAGTTACATTAGAATCATGAATAAAAATCAAGCTCTAGAGTTAGCCTCTCCATCAACCGGACTTATCATTTCATTTCACTTGACCAACCTGGTCTATTTCTCAATATCATTTCATTTCACTGCCGGGGAGACCTAGCTACTCCTTCGTTCAATTTCAAATTGACAATATCCAATTGAGCGCCATCAGCTCATGATTTCATTTTAGAGTCCCACAGACTTTCTCATCATGATTTAGCCTTTCATAATTATTCATTTAATTCTCAATTCTCATCTATGATTCCTTTCACATAATTCATACAGCCATAAATAGAATCCATCGATTAAAAGCATAAAGTTCATCATTACCAATAGTAAATAACATGAATCAAATTATCAAAAGTCCACTCTGTACAGTCGACATGGAAGAATACCAGTCGACTTATACAGTCACATACAGGTTTCTCATAAAAGCTCGGGATAGTCGACTGTTGCACTCAACCAGTCGCCTGTCCCGCAACCTTCCATATTCACAATATTATCCACATAACAGTCGACTGTTCATTAATCAGTCGTCTGTCCTGGAGATTTCAAACAGCATAATTTCCAAGTCCAGATCAGTCGACTTGCTACACGCATTCGGTCGACTGGACAGATCCATTTCAATTAGGGAATTTATTTACAGTTGTTACGTGTACTTGGATCATGATATCAATTAACAGTATACATCAATTCATGTTTCATAAACAGAGTTTCTTCTTGTTCAGTAGCATTCACAGCATAATTTTCCCAGTTATTAACATGCTCCTTTAGAGAAAACTACTCTAAACATGCATTCGCATTGCCCTACTTTCTTACAATAATGAAGGTACAAATCTCGAATCATCATAATGGGTCTATGTAAATAGAATATCTTTATTCAGGGGACTTTCAAACAGTCATATTCAGAAATGAAGCACCAGTCGACCTAACACCAAGTCAGTCGACTGCGCCGACAACTTCAGATATTTATCACTATTAGTTCTTTTCATTTATTTACCTTCCCTCCATCATATGTGTCATAGGGAAAATATACATTTAATAATCACACCATCATGTCTATTGCACACATTTTATCAGTACATTATGAAAAGTAGTGTCTCGTACCAGTCGGCTGGCTCACATGGCAGTCGACTGTACCGACAGTCCCGTCTCAATATTACTAGCATGTTCAAGCAATTTCTACCGCATTCCATTCACTATTTATAACATAGTATCAATCATAACAATTGCAATATCATTCCTACATTAGAAGTCCTGAGAAACACCCACCTTATATGGAGAAATAACGAAATCCCGCAAAGTCCTTCAACACCGTACTGCACTCCTTGCTCCTTTGTCCCATACCGGCTCCTCAGCAGTGTTGCTTGCCTCCACAGAAAAGCTCCCACACAACTCACAGATACTCTCTTGAAATCTTAGGAAATTTTAGTGTAAAAGAGATAGGGAATAGGAGGGGGTATTTATACTAGAATATAAGTGAAATGGAGGGATGAGATTTGTTGGGGAGTTGGAGATCAAAGGCTGAGATCAGATCGGGAGTTGAGAAAACTACCCACAACTCAAAGGTAACTACCCATGATCTACACCCATCACTCCACAACCCGGCCAAAGAAGTGCTCAAAGCACGTGTATGCGAAAGCACGTGCATGCACCAACTACACCCTACAAATAGTATATCAAATACCCGGCCAAAAGAAGAAAAAGATGTCACACATGCTGGTTATAAAAATACAATAGAAGGGGTTTTAAATCCATGGACTAAAATTAATTGGGCCAAACTAATTATCTTGTAGAAAAACATTTGGGCTTAAGAAACAATATTACACATGCATATCATATGTAGAATTAAATAATCTTTATATATATATAGAAAAAATCGGGGTATTACATCACTCCCTCCTTAGAATAGTTCCGTCCCCGGAACTACAACCAAGAGCGAGAAACAGAAAACACAACAACAAGAGATACAAAGATATAAAGATACAAAATACAAAATACAATCAACAAGACAATCAAGCAAAAAGCTCAGGATAGTCCTTCAACATCTTCTCCTCAGATTCCCAAGTAGCCTCTTCAACCAAGTGGTTTCTCCAGACTACCTTGACCATCGGTATCGTCTTATTCCTCAAGACTTTCTCTCGACGATCAACAATCTCAACAGGAGACTCGATGTAATTCAGGTCTAACTGCAAACCCTCCGGCACTTCAGGCAAATGATGACTCGGATCTGGAATATAACCTCTCAACATAGACACATGAAAGACATTGTGCACCTGAGACAACTCTTCCGGTAATTCAAGCCGGTAAGCAGTTTTCCCGATCCTTTTCAATATCTTATATGGGCCCATAAATCTCGGGGCTAATTTCCCGCCTTTGCCAAACCGAACGACACCTTTACTGGGTGATACCTTCAAAAAGACGAAGTCACCAACCTCAAACTCAAGGTCCCTTCTCCGGTTGTCTGCATAGCTTTTCTGCCTGCTCTGAGCTTCCACCAACCTCTTCCTGATCAGATCAGTCTTCTCAGAAGTCAGCTGTACAAGCTCAGGACCAAACAACTGACGCTCCCCAACCTCATACCAACACACAGGAGTCCTGCACTTCCTGCCATACAAAGCTTCATACGGCGCCATCCCGATGCTAGCCTGAAAACTGTTGTTATAGGCAAATTCCACCAAAGGTAAATGCCTTTCCCAACTGCCTCCAAAGTCTAGTATACAACACCGAAGCATATCCTCAAGAATACGGTTGACTCTCTCGGTCTGCCCATCGGTCTGTGGATGAAAAGCAGTGCTGAAATCTGTCTTGGTACCCAAAGCTGCCTGAAGACTCCTCCAGAAATGCGAAGTAAACCGCGCATCTCGATCAGACACAATAGTCGCAGGAACGCCATGAAGTCGGACAATCTCACCAACATACAACTCAGCCAACTTGTCCATCGAAGCCGTGAGTTTCATTGCCAAAAAGTGAGCGGACTTGGTAAGTCGATCGACTATAACCCAAATAGCATCATTGCCTTTAGAACTCTTAGGCAATCCCGTGATGAAATCCATACTGATGTTATCCCACTTCCATTCCGGAATAGGTAACGGCTGTAATAGACCTCCGGATCTCTGATTTTCGGCTTTGACTTGCTGACAAACCTCACACCTCGCGACAAATTCGGCCACATCCCGCTTCAAACCTGCCCACCAGAAATGCTGTTTTATGTCTTTATACATCTTAGTACTCTCAGGATGTACTGACAAAAGAGTAGCATGTGCCTCCTGAAGAATACTCTCTTTCAGGTCTGCCTGAGCTGGAACACACAGCCTATCTCCGAACCACAGCACTCCATCCCTGGT
The DNA here is from genome assembly GCA_017893485.1 of Hemerocallis citrina. Taxonomy (NCBI): domain Eukaryota; kingdom Viridiplantae; phylum Streptophyta; class Magnoliopsida; order Asparagales; family Asphodelaceae; genus Hemerocallis; species Hemerocallis citrina. The sequence goes on from CM030365.1 coordinate 35,160,632, forward strand.
CTGAAATCCGGGCAACCTGCCAGCACCAACCTGCTCCTTCATCTCCAAGATATCAGCATCAACTTCCTGACTTGCAATGATCCTTGCATTCAAGGTAGGCTGAAGCTTCAACTGAGATAAAGATGCTCCCAATCCTTGCAAGACAACTTCAATACCTGCTCGATCCAACTCCTCAATCAGATGTCTCTGAGTCGTAATCAAACTGGCCAAACTGCTCTTGCGACTAAGTGCATCAGCAACAACATTAGCCTTTCCAGGATGATACTTGATCTCAGGTCGCATATCCTCGAGCACTTCCAACCATCTCCGCTGCCTCAGATTGAGATCCCTCTGCTGGTATATGTACTTCAAGCTTTTATGATCCGTGTACATGTTCAACTTCTCACCATACACGTAGTGCCTCCATTGCTTCAAAGCAAAGATAATCGCAGCCAGCTCTAGATCATGAGTTGGATAATTCTTCTCATGCGGTCGTAGTTGCCTAGACCCATAAGCGATTACTTTACCCTCTTGCATTAGGACACAACCAAGCCCCCGATGTGAAGCATCGCTATAGACATCGTACTCAACCCCTGCTCTAGGCAAAGCCAAAATAGGTGCAGTCGTCAGTCTATCTTTCAACTCCTGAAAACTCGCCTCACATTGCTCGGTCCACTTGAAGCTCACACTCTTCTTGGTCAGTTCAGTAAGCGGCACAGCTATCTGAGCATAACCTTGAATGAATCTCCTGTAGTATCCAGTCATCCCAAGGAAACTTCTGACTTCCTTCACTGTAGTAGGCCTAGCCCAATCTCTCACTGCCTCTATCTTTTGAGGGTCAGTTGCCACTCCCTCCTTAGAAAGGATGTGACCTAGGAATGCCACTTCAGATTTCCAGAAATCACACTTGGATAACTTGGCATACAACCTCTGCTCTTCCAACTTCTGCAAAACTGCTGCCAGATGCTCGGTGTGCTCCGCCTCAGACTTGGAGTACACAAGAATATCGTCGATAAACACCACGACGAAAGAATCAATAAACGACCTCAGAACTCTGTTCATCAAGTCCATGAAGATTGCGGGTGCATTCGTCACTCCGAATGGCATAACTAAGAATTCGTAATGCCCATGCCGAGTTCTAAACGCAGTTTTGTGCACATCTTCAGCTTTCACTCGAACTTGGTGGTAACCTGATCGAAGATCTATTTTGGAGAATACAGCTGCTCCTTGTAGACGATCGAACAAGTCATCAATTCGAGGAATCGGATACTTATTCTGAACAGTGACCTTATTCAGCTCCCGGTAATCGATACACATCCTCATCGATCCATCCTTCTTCTTTACCAAAAGCACTGGTGCTTCCCAAGGTGACGCAATAGGTTGAATAAAGCCTTTTCCCAATAGTTTCTCAATCTGCCGTTTCACTTCATCCTGTTCCACTGGAGCCATCTTATACGGTGCCTTAGAAATGGGTGCACTTCCCGGTTGAACAGTGATGCTGAACTCTACATCACGGTGCGGAGGTAACCCAGGATAATCTTCCAAGAACACAGTCGGATAGTCCCGAACCACAGGAATCCCTTGCAATTCCACAGGAGTCTCTTCCTTGCGGATAGTTGCCACCAACTTAGAACACTTCAACTTCCCTTGGAAAGTGACTTCAGGTCCACCTGGAGCCTTCACTGTCACCGTCTTGGTCTTACACTCGATGCTTGCACTGTACACCGACATCCAATCAATGCCAATGATAACATCGACTCCCAAGATAGTCAGCTCGATCAGATCAATGCCAAAGATTCGATCCCCAATCACTATCTCGCAATCAGCATAGTACTGATCAGTGGTCAAAGTTTCCCCTGATGGAGTAGCTACTGCTAAGATCTTGCCTGGAAAAATCTTTGGTTCAACTCCCAACACTTTAGCAAACCTTGGAGACACAAAAGTATGAGAGGATCCAGTATCAAACAACACCACAGCTTCCTTTCCATTAATATAGAGTTCTCCTGTTACATAACATACATCATTACATAACAGTTTCACACTATGAACGGGAAGAAGAAATGACAAAAACCACACTAAACATCAGCTCTCGTACCAGAGATGACTTGATCCGCCTCCTCAGCATCAGCTTCTGTCAAAGCAAATACTCGCCCTGACTGGTACGGCCTCTTCCCAGTCTGCTGTATTGGCACATTGTGATTGCCAGCCCGTGGTTTGAGACACCGAGATTGGTAATGTCCCACTTCCCCACAGTTAAAGCAAGTGACTGCAGAAGGTCTCCCTACATCGTTCCCAGGTCTTCCAGCTACACTGACGGCGTTCGCCCCTGTCGGTTTGAACTTCTGTGCAGATGGTTGCCCCTTGAAACTCCCCGGTGGCACAGGCCTCTTCCCGGACTGCCAGTTGCTCTTCTGGTGCTGAGCAACATGGAACTGCTCCATATCTGCCTCCGTTGCTGCCGCCCTCTTCATCAGCTTATCGAATCTGCTGATACCAAGAGGTATCATACGAGACCTCAAGCTCGACCTCAGACCATGCTCGAACTTGCGAGCCTTCTTCGCCTCATCCATCACCAGTTCTGGAGCGTATCTGGAGAGCTAAGTAAACTTAGTCTCATACTCCCTCACTGACATGCTGCCTTGCTGAAGTGACAGAAACTCCATGGCCTTTTTCTCCTGGACGTCGGAGGGAAAATAATGGCTACGGAATTCTTCCAGAAATTCCTCCCAGCCAAGCAACAAGCCGCCCATAGTCCTCTTCATCGACTGCCACCAAACAGCCGCATCCTTCTCCAACTGCAAAGTCGCCAACTTGACCTTGCTGCCCTCCGGTGTCTCCAACACCTCAAAGATTGTCTCCACTTGCCGAATCCAGTTATCGGCCGCATCCGGGTCGGACTTCCCCTCGAACACTGGTGGTTTCATTCTCTTGAACGATTCCACTAGCTTAATTGCCTCGGGTACTGGATTCACCGGCCCCCTTCCTTGGTTTGCAGCCACTGCATTCAGAGTCTGGTAAACCCTTGCAAACTCGGCCTCCAGGTCCAAACCTTCACCATTCCTGGCTCCCCTTCTCGCCATATTCTGATGCAAAAGATCCATTAAATTCGAAGTATAAGACAAGAAATTAAACCAACTTTCATTTCATTGAATTTCAAAGTTTATACATTCGAATTAAAATATTTCTTAACATCAGAATAGAAGAAAATAGAAACTAGGACAATCTAATCTCTACGGGTCCTCTTCGCTGCTCGAAGTTCATCCCGCAGTTCATCCACCTCATCTTTCAGCACATCAGTTAGGTTCTTTTTTTTCTCAAGTTCCCAAATCCGATGGCTAAGAACAGAATAGTCAGCATTCCGCTTCTCCATCTAAGCCTCCAAAACTCCAACTCTATACTTCAGGGTATCCACTTGCCTCTGCAGAGAAGCCACAGTGCTACTCAGAGCTAGTCCCTTTTCTTCATCGGAAGAAGAAGAATCGTCAGGTGAGTTCGGCGGTGGGGTGATCTCTCGAGATTCAGGGTACTCCTCATCATCTGAATCAGCTTGCCCAGGGTGATACTCGTCCTCAGAATCAGCCTATCCAGGATGGTACTCTTCCTCAATAATATGCCAGTTGTCGCCTCCAGCAGGGTCGAAGTGATCAGCCATCTTAGAATAGAGAGGAGAAAGCATAAATCATAGAGCAACACAAATGTAAGTCACTTACATTTAAATCTCTAGACTCAAACACACACTCTAATGTCCACATCTAGGGTGTCGTTCCTTATAAATTTGTACAAGTGTGAAAGCGTAGGAAAGTGTGGCTCTGATACCACTCTGTAACGCCCCGAACCCCAAAATTGCTGAGTTCGAGATGTTCTTCAGGATCTTTTCGCTTTTCTCGAGTACAATTTTACAGGGAAGTTCAAACTTTTCTTTTTACATCAGAGTTACAACATCTCACATTCAAATTTACACAGCGGAAGCAAAATATACAACATTTACATAAATGAACAACAACATAATGAGATCTTTATGCATCCATTCCTCTTTACATGTAATTTATCCTGCATACAAAATTGTGGGTACGTCAGTTTATTCAACCGACGATAATTATAGATGGCCATCCTCTCTATGCCAGAAACAGTATAATGAATCTCATTTCTCAACAAATCAACAATCTTGTTCATAATAAGCATGTAAAAATCAAAGGGGGAACTTTTAGAGATGTCGTGTCGTGATTGTGCACTTAATCCTTAATGCAATTTATTTAATTTTCACATGACACTAATGCACACTTGTTCGAATTCTATGCATCCCATACTACATAGGTTCGAAGGCAAGCCTCTTAATCGTTCTTCATTTTTGTAGGGTTCAATTCCCCGCCATGACTTACTCTACTTCTGTAATTCCAGTGAGTATCCTAGATGATTCTATGAGTACAAGCATGTATCCTGGCCCCTGGAGTAGAATTTCGCGCCATGTCTTGACTCGTCAAGCATGCATTCTGCGACAATTCAGCCTCCTCCCTGAACACACTCCTCTTGCAGTCACCAAAACATCCCACAAGCGTGACTAGAGTCCGATCATTACTGAGTTGTGCCCGTGCCATGTCTTGACGCATCAAGCATACATTCTGCGGCTCACACACCCGCACCGTACCCTAGCTCTCATACTCATGTTTTTCTCTCACCTTCATCACCTCCACACTATGTATTAAAGTTACATTAGAATCATGAATAAAAATCAAGCTCTAGAGTTAGCCTCTCCATCAACCGGACTTATCATTTCATTTCACTTGACCAACCTGGTCTATTTCTCAATATCATTTCATTTCACTGCCGGGGAGACTTTGCTACTCCTTCGTTCAATTTCAAATTCACAATATCCAATTGAGCGCCATCAGCTCATGATTTCATTTTAGAGTCCCACAGACTTTCTCATCATGATTTAGCCTTTCATAATTATTCATTTAATTCTCAATTCTCATCTATGATTCCTTTCACATAATTCATACAGCCATAAACAGAATCCATCGATTAAAAGCATAAAGTTCATCATTACCAACAGTAAATAACATGAATCAAATTATCAAAAGTCCACTCTGTACAGTCAACTTGGAAGAATACCAGTCGACTTATACAGTCACATACAGGTTCCTCATAAAAGCTCGGGATAGTCGACTGTTGCACTCAACCAGTCGCCTGTCCCGCAACCTTCCATATTCACAATATTATCCACATAACAGTCGACTGTTCATTAATCAGTCGTCTGTCCTGGAGATTTCAAACAACATAATTTCCAAGTCCAAATCAGTCGACTTGCTACACGCATTCGGTCGACTGGACAGATCCATTTCAATTAGGAAATTTATTTACAGTTGTTACGTGTACTTGCATCATGATATCAATTAACAGTATACATCAATTCATGTTTCATAAACAGAGTTTCTTCTTGTTCAGTAGCATTCACAGCATAATTTTCCCAGTTATTAACATGCTCCTTTAGAGAAAACTACTCTAAACATGCATTCGCATTGCCCTACTTTCTTACAATAATGAAGGTACAAATCTCGAATCATCATAATGGGTCTATGTAAATAGAATATCTTTATTCAGGGGACTTTCAAACAGTCATATTCAGAAATGAAGCACCAGTCGACCTAATACCAAGTCAGTCGACTGCGCCGACAACTTCAGATATTTATCACTATTAGTTCTTTTCATTTATTTACCTTCCCTCCTTCATATGTGTCATAGGGAAAATATACATTTAATAATCACACCATCATGTCTATTGCACACATTTTATCAGTACATTATGAAAAGTAGTGTCTCGTACCAGTCGGCTGGCTCACATGGCAGTCGACTGTACCGACAGTCCCGTCTCAATATTACTAGCATGTTCAAGCAATTTCTACCGCATTCCATTCACTATTTATAACATAGTATCAATCATAACAATTGCAATATCATTCCTACATTAGAAGTCCTGAGAAACACCCACCTTATATGGAGAAATAACGAAATCCCGCAAAGTCCTTCAACACCGTACTGCACTCCTTGCTCCTTTGTCCCACACCGGCTCCTCAGCAGTGTTGCTTGCCTCCACAGAAAAGCTCCCACACAACTCACAGATACTCTCTTGAAATCGTAGAAAATTTTAGTGTAAAAGAGATAGGGAATAGGAGGGGGTATTTATACTAGAATATAAGTGAAATGGAGGGATGAGATTTGTTGGGGAGTTGGAGATCAAAGGCTGAGATCAGATCGGGAGTTGAGAAAACTACCCACAACTCAAAGGTAACTACCCATTATCTACACCCATCACTCCACAACTCGGCCAAAGAAGTGCTCAAAGCACGTGTATGCGAAAGCACGTGCATGCACCAACTACACCCTACAAATAGTATATCAAATACCCGACCAAAAGAAGAAAAAGATGTCACACATGCTGGTTATAAAAATACAATAGAAGGGGTTTTAAATCCATGGGCTAAAATTAATTGGGCCAAACTAATTATCTTGTAGAAAAACATTTGGGCTTAAGAAACAATATTACACATGCATATCATATGTAGAATTAAATAATCTTTATATATATAGAAAAAATCGGGGTATTACAGTATCTCCCTGTCAAAGGGATACGGGCGGTATTTTTTCAGGATTAGTTGGGAGCACGGGATCCGTATCTCAGCTGTTAATTCCTGAAGTGCCATGATAAGAACGGGAGGTTTCCTAGGGAAATAGACCCTATAATTCCGTCAGGTTCTATGCCTTCTCATGATGAGTTGAGGGCACGGCTTAAGGTTGTTTAGTATCTTAGGATTCGTATTGGCTTTTGAGTGAGGTCCGGTTCGCTGGGTAAGTATTGGCAAACATAGACACCACTATTGGACCGTAGTATCTGCAACCTCACCAGTCACGTTATATGTGTCGGGGAACAGGAAGGGTATAAGAGTAGAATTCATAACGCATGTTCAAATCCCTATATATGAAGAAACGACTTGATATGGGCCGTATGTAATATGAGCTGCATACTGTTCCAGAGTCTTGCTTGCATTACAATAAGTGCATCATTGCATTAGTTAATCCTACATTAGATTCTAAGTCATAGCATACACTAACACATCAATTATATACATATTTCTCTTTTCATCAATCTGTTTGTTTAAAGTTGAGAATCGCTGCTAGTCATCAGCCTTAAAGCGTCAGTATATGTACTAACATCTCCACTTCAATAGGTACTAGATTGCAAAGCTACAGGTACAGGATTCAGGAGGACTCAAGGTAAAAGAAGCAAGTGTTGATTTATTTCAGTTGTAATATGTATTGTAATTTATTTATTGTTGAGAAGCATCCAAGTAAAAGTACCAAGTGTTATGTATTATTCATTGTACTCTCATGTAATTTTTATTGAAAGTTTGTAACACTTAGGCTCGTATGGTATTATTGTAACACTGATGTAATGTATTGCAGTTTTGTAACATTCGGACTTGTAATACATTTGTGTTGAATAAAAAATTTTAAATTTTTCTGTTTTTCGGTGTATTGTGGCTAATTGAAAGAAAAGATTTCTGGCTTATGTCACAGTTTTCCAGTGTATGGAAATCAGGGCGTTACAATAGGGTTTAGAGTTGGGTGGTGATGGCTGATGGGTTTTGTAGGGTTAACCGAGTATGAGGTGGTAATTAATGGGTATAGGTTTATAATTAGGATTATAGTTAATTTGGCTTGGGGATCCAGTAGGGAAATTTGTGGGTAAAAGATTAATGGGGTTATTGGGTTTAGAATAGGATAATTTAGAAAATCTACAAGAAATAATAAGGTGATTCAATGACGAGATGGGCACAAAAACAAGAATAAATAAAATAGGCTTGAACAGTTAGAATAATGAGGATCAAAGAAATAAAGGCTTAATCAACAGAGACAACACAATAGGAGACAATGGAATCAAGAACTTAAATAAAAGATGCCAAAAATAATAAAATGAATATATTGAAAAAGAAGATCCAATATACGGTCCAAAAAGAGATACAACGAGGTACACAAAAAGAAAAATACACCCAAAATACAGAAAATGAAAAATAGGGGTTACAAGCAGCAACAGCCGTGGTCGACGACAACAACCATCGCCCCGCCTTCGCGCTGCCCTGTGCCCATGTTGCCTTGCAGCCGCTACGTCACAGCAGCCCGGCGCTCTCCTCCTGCTTTTGCTCTTCCCCGATGCCAGATACACCAACGACAGCCGCAGCGCGCTCCCCGCGCTGTGTTCCTCCGTCGATAGTACAACAGCCTGAGCACCCCCAGCCTGTCCCCCGACCACCGAGAAGTGCCCTGTGCCCTGTGCCAAATGCCGCCATGCCGCTGCATCGCTGGCCGACCACTGACTCGTGCCGCCGTCGACTCTCAGCGTCGCCACTGTCGGTCTTACCCCTGGCCGTCGCTTCCCTCTCGCAGAGCACCCTCCTTGCTCTGTTGTGATCAAGATCACCCCAGCCGTCGATCTCCTTTTGATCGTCTTGATCATCACCATCGGGGTGATCTTGGCCATCCAATCATCATCATCTTGATCTTGATCTTCGATATGATCCGTCCAATCTGATCTGATCATGATCATCATTGCTCTTGGATCTAGCCACTGGATCTCTTGATCTTCATCATCTTGTTCGTCCTCTTGATCATCGAGATCCGTGCTTTGTGTTCGTGATTGCGACTGTGATTGTGTGTTCATGATTGGTTCGTGATTCGTCCGCTCGTGTTCATGCCCGAGAATCCGTTCCCATTATTCTTGTTCTTACCTCATTTCCGTTGTCGTCTCTCAGGCAAGTAACATATATTTTTTTCTTTGTGCAATACATGTACTAAATACCGCCTGTAGTGTAGTTGTGTTCTAGGGATAATTCTTGGGCAAAACCCCTATTATATCTTGTATCTATTGTGTTGACCTGCCCGTAGTTGCCTCATTAGACACATGACATGTAATAACTTATGGATGACCACTTCTTGATGTATACATGCATATTGTTTGTATGATATCGTGTGCTTGATTGTGTTAGTTGTGGTATACTTGTTGTAGACTTGTAAAATATCCTATACCATGTTGCTTGGACATCTAGTATACTGTATTTCACGTTTTTTATGATTTGGATGAGTTTCATGTGACCTATGTTGATTTTATGCATAAAGAAGATTTCAGTTTTTGTGTTACCCTGTTTTTTTTAAAGTATTTTAGACCCTATTAAGGTCAGTATATGAATATATTTTGTGAATATGAATTATAGATAATTTTGTCTACTTTCCAGATTTTCTGACAGATCTCATTTTTTATTTATGAGTTGCGAGTTATGACTATTTTACCACAGATGTGTTTTAAATTCCAGATCCAGTTTTATACGAATTCTGTATGGTAATCTATTTTTATACCGGTGTTAAAGATAATATTTTGACCCAATATTTTGCTGGTTACAACTAGACTTGATTGGGATTAACCCCTAATTTTGGTGGATTTAATTGATAACTTTTATAAACCATTTTGTGATTGTGAACAATTACTTTACATGCAGAATTTTCATACTATTCAATAAAGATACATAATTTCGACCTGATTCTATTTGCTGTCTATAAAAACTTTGTGAATATGAATTATAGCCTACTGTGTCTATCTTATCACCCTTTTGACGGATCTAAATTTCGATTTAAATTTTGTGAAATATTGCTATTTTAGTACTGCTAAGTTTATGATTTCAGATTTACAAAACTACTGTATCTTGCTGCTTTCTGATTTTACTTGACTATTCTATCTATGTTGGAAAATTATAAAACATTATTTTCTTTTACTAAACATACTAGGGAATACCCCAGATTTTTCTTGGATTTAATTAGTGAGTTTTTATGCTGTTTTCCTAATTATGAATACAAATTTCTGATTTCTGGCTGAACATGTTTTCTGGATACAAATCTGTTTTAAGTCCTGTTGTTTTGAAATACCTGTAATATCCCGGTCGGATATTATATTTTTATTTTATTATTTTTAAAAAGAAAATATTTTTATGGAAATTTCTTGGTTTATCTAAATAAAAACTTTCCTGTGAATATACACTAGTAAGTATATACAGGTATTGTATCGGTTTTGTGCACTTGTACAAAATCCTTTAAAATGCATTTTTGAGAAAATTTGTGGAAAATTCCGGGCAGATATTAAAAATTATTATTTTATTTTTATTTTCAGAATTGAAATATTTTTGGTGGATATCACCCGGTTTTGTTAATAAACATTATTTCTACATATATACCAGTCTGTATACATCTGTATTGTATCAAATTGGTAATGTAATCTTCCGAGCTGATAATAAAATTTATTTTATTATTATTTTCAGAATTAGTTTATTTTTATAAGGATTATGTGGTTTAACAAACGAAAATTATCGGTACACATATATATGTATACGTATGAGTATTGTACCGATTTCATACGTTTGTACAAATCATGTAGTATGTGTTTTGGACAAAAATAACTCTTTTTGTGATAATTAATCAAAATTGGATGGCTAGGATCTGTTTGGAGGCTTAAACCTAGGATTTAGGATTGAATAAGATACATAAGAGTGTTAATAGGTGTCTTGTTCTAGAAGTCTCTCTCCTCCACCTCACCCCTCTACCTCACCTCCCCCCTCACCAAGTATTGCCAGCCAAACCAATCCCCAAGGGAGTTTTTGATTAAATCCCTAGCACTTATTCACTCTCCCCCTTCTCATTCCTTCTACAAATACCCCCCCCCCCCCTTCACTCTTTATCTCATTTACAAGAAAAAAAAATAGAGAGAAAAAAAAAGAGAAGAAACCCCAAAACTAGAGAGTTCTTCATTGAAGGGTTGTAGTAGAAGCTAAGGAGGAAGGAGAAGGAAAGCTTGGCTAGTCCTTCCTAAAAAGAGATCCAAGGTGGGGGTTCTCTACTTTTCTTGTTGTATTTTAGTTCTCTTTTATGGTTTGTTTTCCTATTTATTTTGTAGTATGTAGAAAAGAACCCATCTTTAGGGTTGGTTATGTGTTGTGTGTGAAAAAGAACCTATCTTATGATGTTGGTTTGTTGTAGATTAAAAAGAACTCTTCTTTATGATGGGTGGTTGTTGTGTGGATGTTGTATGTTGTTAAAAATAACTTGGACTAAGATCATAAGCATATAAATGGTAGTAGTAAATGATCACATAAAGAGTTGAATGGTAGAACTCAACAAAATAACATAAAGATAGAATCTTGAACCTTGCTATGGTTATTGTTGTTATTATGATTATTTTGAACTACTTGACTGAGATTTGTGCATAAGAATGGTTGAAAATCAAGGTGGGGGTTTTTCTATTTTATTTGTATTGATTCTTGTTCTCTTTTTGTTGTGTGTGTTTTATTGTATGTTCTAAACATAACTTGGACTAATCCTAAGCATAAATAAAGTTGTAGGGATCAAAATGATCCCATGAAAGTATTGATGATAGAACTTAAATAAATGACATAAAATTGAGTCTTTAAGACTTATTGTGGTTATTTTACTAAAATAACAACTTGGACTAAATTGTTTGGGCATATGAGTAGTGTGAGTCAAAAGGACCACATGAAAAATTTTGAATGTAGAACTCGCTAAAAACACATAAAGGTTGAATCTTTAACCTTGTTATGATTATTGTTGTTATTATGGTTATTTTGTTCACACAAATGACAACTTGGACCTAAATATATGAGCATATAATGATTAAGTGAAGTGAAAATACTTACACAAACCATTTTGGGGTTGTATAACTCAACTATCAATTTAAAGATAAGTCATTTGTTATATGTTGCTCTCTACCTTGTTAAAAATCAATCTTTTTTACTAAACCTAGTTCATAAAAAGTGGACTTGTTGTATGTTGTTTTCCTACCATGTCATAAATGAAGTCCTTGCTTATTCTAGTTCATAAAAGATAAATCTTTTTGTAGTTGTTGTATGTTTACTTTCATACTTGTTAAAAATCAAATCCTTGGTAAATCTAGTTCAAGAAAGATTAAGCTTCTATTTTGCTTCTGGATTGTAAAAGATTAGTTCTTTTGTAGCATGTCTATTTTTCTTTTATGATAGAAATGATTACTTCTTTTCTTATTGTATGTAGGAGCTTGTAGGTGGAAGAAAAGTAGATTTTGTTACATGTAGGACTTGTAGATTAAATAAAAGTAGGTTTTGTAAAATGTAGGAATTTGTAGATTCAATAAAAGTAGTTTTTGTATTATGAAGAACTTGTAGATTAAATAAAAGTAGGTTTTGTAATATGTAGGAATTTGTAGTTTCAATAAAGGTAGTTTTTGTATTATGAAGAACTTGTAGATTAAATAAAAGTATGTTTTGTAATATGTAGGAACTTGTAGATTTGATAAAATTAAATTTTTGTAATAAGTAGATCGTTGTAATTCATAAAAGTAGTCCTTGTAATAATTTATATAAAGTTTTTAGTAGCATGTTCTAAATTATTCTAGGTTGGTAGAAGACCCATGAACCCATCATGCTTGAGTTGTTGTAGTAAGAAACCCATGCTAAGTTATTGTAGGTTATTGTACTAAAGAAACCCATCATGCTAATTAATGTAGTAAAGAAACCATGCTTAAGTTGTGTAGTAAAGAAACCCATCATGCTTGAGTTGTATAGGCTAAAAGAAAACCATGCTTAAGTAGTTGTAGTAAGAAATTCATGCTTGAGTTGTACTAAAAAATTCATGCTTGAGTCATTGTAGTAAAGAACCATGCTTAAGTCGTATACCATGCTTGAGTTGTTGTAGTAAAGAATTCATGCTCGAGTTTATATGTGTAGTTATTCTGGACTCAAAAAGAACCATTCATGCTTGAGATTGTATGTGGTAGTGTTCTAATAAAAAAGAACCCATTCATGCTTGTATAAGTGTTCTAGTTTCAAAAAGAACTCATTCATGCTTATGGTGTATAAATGTTCTAGTTTCAAAAACAATCCATGAACCATGCTTGAGTATGTGTAGCATTTACTAAAATCTTAAAAGAACCCATGAACCATGCTTGAGTTGTATAGGGTAGTATTGTGGTGAAGGATTCGTAATGAACCCATGTTCCATAGTTGTTCTAATTCGATTTTTAAGAAGAAACACATGACACTAGCTCCATGATAGTTCTAGCTCGATGTCAGCCCCGCTTCCCAAAAAGAATACGGAATACGGTCACGAGACAAAAGCCCAGCGAATGATTTTCATCATCCATAAGCTGTTCAGGAATCTTTACAATATTTCACAAGATAATCAGAGTCAGAAGCAAAAGAATCAACCACATACACATAATGAGCCAAAATATCAACAAGAATACTTGAAACCAAATATATAAATCTCAAATAGTCATGATCTGAATAAAACAAATATCTTGGTTCACATCGCCCAAATACAAGAATAAATCTAAGTCTTAAAATACAATTATGGTTCAAGCAAGCTACAAGAAATAATATTAATAAAAAGCAACACTAATACTTCATGTCTCCGATACCATCTGGAACTTGTTCTCCAAAATCTGCAATTCAACGAATGCGGGAAAGAAGAAAAGAGAAAAACAAGTACCCGTCAATTGCAAGTTACGGGCCACTTATAATGTAGGATACAAGCACATGGGAAAACTAACTAGCAACATGGTATAAGCATTACATCAACATAAACAACTAGCATGGTAAGGTGATCAAGTGTACATGGCATGAATCAAGTGTCAAGTAAATCAAGTATCATGTAAACATGCATCAAGTGTCAAGTATCATGTAATCATGTATCAAGTCTCATGTATCATGTAGTCGAGTATCAAGTTCAAGTATCAAGTTGTCAAGCAAGCATGTATCATGTCTTGTAGTGAATTACTATCTAGGTAGCACTTCATGCATCCCATACAGCATGGTTGCTACATCAAACGGTTTCGCTTTAGATTTCATAGTGGACCATAGAGGGCAGTATACTCAGGGACAAGTCAAGTAATCGAGCTCCAAGCTCCAAGTATCATGTATCATGTAATCACGTGCCAAGTTGTGCAAGTGGCAAGTATCTTGTCTTGCGTGCAAGTATCAAGTAATCACGTGTCAAGTATCATGTCTCAAGTAATCACGTAGGATCAGTGGATCCCCTTCCGAGTACACGTTTCTGAATTATCCACTATTAGATCTGTCCCTTAAACCCCAGCTTGGTTATTTATTATTAATGTCAAACAAGCATGTATATGTGCAAAATATATCAAGAATAACATAGCATAATTATGTGGTAAGTTCAAGTTGCAAGATAAATATGTACGAGTGCAAGATAATACATGAAAGAATAAAATAGACAAATCTCAAGTTCAGGACAGTAAGACCATATTGTAGTAAAACAGAGATTTCCAGTGTTACAAACAAGAAAATCTAGATCCGTCGAAGGATCTGGAAAATAGACTTCCACACGAATCCATCGAATATAAATAAGTTATATATTAATTTACAAAAACATAACTCAAAACTGGTTTGAATACAGAAAATAGGTTCAGACAGAAATCGGGAAAACGAATTCAAGAACAGAAAAACAGCATGAAAACACATTAAATAATTCCACAAAAAATCTGGGGTATTCCCCTATATATCCAGTATCTAAATATAAAGTTTCAAAATTTTCCAGTAAAAGTAGACCAGTCATCAAAAATAAGAAAGCATCAAGAAACGGTAGTTTGGCAAATCTGGAATTCCCAACACTGCTGTACGAAAACTATGATATCTCGCAACCAGTTAAACGAAATTCAGTTCCGTCAAAGGGATATAAAAATAGCTAAAATATACTAACTTTCATATTTTACAAACACTTTTCATACAGTAAAAGGAATCATAGTGAAAATAAGATTCTTTACAGAGCAGCGAGTAAAATACAGCAAGTATAGAATTCATAAACGAGCATGAAACAACACATAAAACTCATCAATAAAATTCACCAAAATTCTGGGTATTCCCTAACTAGATAGAGAAACACTGACCAAAGTTTTGGATCAATATAATATATGTAGCATAGTTCTTGAAAATGATTTGTCATCAAAATTTCCGAAAAGTAGAATCTGGAATAGATCGACACCTCTGTAGTAAAACAGTCATAACTCACTCATACGAAAATGAAATCAAGCAAGGTCAGAGGGGTTTGAAAATAGACGAAACTCTCTAAAACTCATGCTTTATACCAAAATTAAGATACTGACTGCAAGACATTCCAAAACAGCAAACAAAACAGATCAGCGTCCAAATACAGATTTTTCCCTTAAAAACAAAATCAACATAGATTTAAGAAAATTGATCCAAACACACCCAAACATGCAATCGAGTCTACAAAGTTTCCAAACATCATAATTTAGGATATCTAGCATGTCCATACCAAATATATCACATGGGTCTCAACCAAAACACGAATTCTCACACAAGTCTTACATACATGATCCAAATCAAGAACGGGTAAATCCTAAGTTAATTCATGTCCATATTGTGTCGTGAGTCATCTATGGTCAAATTTTCACAATAGAGAAAAAACTCATCAAGCATATCACAAACATAATGGATTGATCGATGAGAATGAATGCAATGTACAGAAGGTAACAAACGACGTAGGAACTGAAGAATGACTAGATCAAAATATACCAGCAACTGTTTCTTTGGTGGCCTCTGCCTCCTCTGTAATCAGGTTATGAGCCTGATTACAATCTCCAGTCTGTCCTCCACTAGGATTTGATCCTCCTATTGGTGTGACACTCTTTCTCTTCGGGCAATCCCGAACCTTGTGATCATTCGCTCTGCATACAAGACACAGGTTGTTGGCTTTCCAGCAGTTCTTGCATATGTGTCCAACTCGGTGGCAATAATAGCACTTCTGGTCCTTCTTCAGAGTCGCCGATGAGTAAGGTGATGCTCTAGTAGTCAGGGTCTCAACTAATCTCCGTATCGGTCCACCTGTAGACCGTGCGACAGTAAGGAGATGTAATGCCCCCTGAACGGCATTCCACCCTCTACGGATCTGCTCCTGGGTATCGAGCATGGCGGTGTAAGTCTTATGCTGGTGCACAAACAAGTCCCATTGAATGGAGTTTGCGACATCCTGTACCCTCTCCAGATTATCTCTCACCAGTTTATTTTGCTCTTGCTGTAGCTCCATCATTCATTGCATCTCCTGGAGAATGGCGACGATCTCCGATAGTTCATCCCTGGGTGTAGAAGTCGAAGAGCCTCCGTGAACCATAGTCTGAAATGCATATTCGAATGGGGTAAACCTCCAGATGGCAAGTTGGTTATTAACATTCATGTGATCCACGTGGTGTGTATATTGTTGAGCTTAGCATGGTTCGAGCCTAGGCTCTGATACCACCAAAAACCTGTCATGCCCCGCTTCCCACTATACGGAAATACAGGCACGCAACTGAGGTCCAGCGAATGATATACATCATCCATAAGTTGTACAATTATAAGCTCAACAAGATCTTTATAACACATTCATGCAAGCAAATATAATAATCACATGAGCTGGAAATAGAATAACCATCATCTGGATAATACATCAACATCGGGTCAAGATGCCCGGGAATACAAGGTACCAGAATTAAAATAATATGATAAGCAGTTCGCTATAACAATTAGATAAAATAGCGACTGAAAGAAAAACAACATGAAGTAGTTAGGAAGCAGCAACGATCGTCTAGAGAGTCTTCTCGTCAGGTCCATCAGTACCTGTATAATTATTAACTCAAAGAGAAAATAGAAAAGTTCCCGTTAGAGCAAGTTTCGAGCAGCAAGTAGCAACAAGCAGTAAAAGGGGTAATATAACAAGATATAACATGGAAGAAACAAGAAGTAGAAGTACAAATACAATATGGAAGTAAGCAAGGAACTGGGACAATATGATCATGTAAGTAATAACTGTAACTAGGGTATTCTAGACTTCAAGGTATAAGCAATTGATAACCTAGGCTCAGTTAATCGATAATCATATAATCGAGGATCGAGAGTCATGTAATCAAGAATCGAGAGACATGTAATGAAGAGTCATGTAATCGAGAATCAAGAGTCATGTAACGAAGAGTCATGTAATCAAGAACCATGCTTAGTGAAAATCTCGAGTTTATCTGTTTATTAACTTATCTAATGCATGCAATCCTGTGTCCCATACCACAAGTTCGGTGCATATTAATCATGTGACGTTTAGACTTGAGTAGTGAATTCTATAGGATTATGTACTCGGGTCTTCCAGTGATAGTATCAAGACATGTAATCATGAATCATGTAATCGAGAATTATGTATCAAGAATTGTGTAATCAAGAATCAAGAATCAAGAATCACTATTTCGGGAAACACGGGCCCCCTTCTGAGTATACTTTCCTATATTGTCCACTATTAAACCGTACCCTTATAACCCCGGCTTGTTATTCTTTTATAATTAATTATGAACGTGCAGTTGGTACGACTAGTGGAACTGTGTAATCAAGACAGTTAATCTAGAATAATATCAAGGACAGTAGTCATGGTATGAGATGAAACGGGTACATGCATCGAGAGTAGTTATTATAATATTATCAAGTGGTATAAAATGCATTCTATCAACCTATTATATCTATACAAGTTATTATGACAAGAACAATAATACACTCAGTTTATTAAATATGAAAAGTAATAGGGTTTATATGCAAAAACGTAGAGATAAATTTTTAGACAACTTGACATATTTGCATTCAAACTCACTTTCCCGTTGTTACAGAAAAGCAAATCTGATTCCGCCAGAGATTCTGGAAACAGTAGCTATGCGTACAAATTCTTTCTTCGCTGGTTTCGATGTTTCGCGAGCATTCTAGAAATTCAAAGTCATAATACTAAAATTACGATATCTCACAATCTATATATCGGATTGAGAAACTGTAGGATGTTTCGGATATCTAGACTCGAAGGGATACGATTTTCATGTAAAAAGTATTTCGATCCAGTATCGGGAACATGGTCGAATTCTCAGTACAAGATACCGGTTAGTAATCCCGTGCAGGTTCAGAAATTCACGATATGCCAGTACTAAAATCGCGATATCTCACAATCTATACATCCGATTGAGAAACCGTAAGATGTTCTAGATTCGGGACTCGATGAGCTACGATTTGCACATAGAAAATCTTCAATCCAGTATTAGGAGCATGGTCGAATTCTTAGTGCAAGGTCAATAAATTTAGAGATAGTAAGGTTGAATATTCGATATTCGATAACACGATTCGAAATGTGTGAACGGTTCACTCTTGAGTTGATATAACATGAAACAAGTGACTAGAACGGAGTTTGACAATAAAGTATGATGATAACTAGACTACTTGCCACGAGTCCCAGAAAAAATGCTTGTACGAGAACAAAAAAAGTGTACAAAGTACTTGCCTTTAACGTGATGATTACGGTGGTGGTGTTAACCACGGAAGAGGAAGTGACATCGGTAACGAACGGCGGTAAGAATGGCAACGAGACGGCAGCGAGCGAGTAACGGTAGCAACGGTGAGCGACAACAACAACGAGAAGATGGCGCGACGTCGATTTGTTTTTCGGATTGAGTTCGGGTTGTTCTTTGGAGTTCACGGGGCCGTAGAAATAGAGTCGTCGGCTCGAAGGTGGAGGGTAAAGTGGAGCTCGGGTGTTGCTTGAGCTCTCCGGTGTGAAGAAGGCAGAGGAAGAATGGAGGAAAAATGAAGTATGAGACGTAGAGATGAGGGGTTGATGTGTTGTGCATGTGTGTGTGTATGCATATATATAGATTTAAACAAGGAGAGGGGGAGAGGAGTGTGCTGTATGTGTATGTGTGTATATGAATATAAAGAAAGGAAAGAGACAAAATGTGGTGTGTGTATAAAATAAGGGGAGAAAGAGATGGGGGTGTAGAAAAATGTAAGAGGAGATAGTGACGGAAGAGGGGATTAGGAGTAGTAGGGTGGTGGAGGTGTAGAAAATTAAAAGCCTAGGTGTGAAAAAAAAAGAACGAGGAGGAGAAGTCGTGGAGTTAGGCGTAGAATTAGGCAGGGTGGGTTGGCTGTGAGTGAGTGGTTAGCGGGAATGAGTTAGGATTAGGATTAGGATTAGTATTAATTCAGGGTTAAAGTTTGTATTTAAACTCCGGTCAAAAAAATCACAAAATTATAGAATTGATCAGAAAAATATTCTGGCTTTAGATAAATAGTCCAAAGAGAAAAATAAAACTGATCTGAAAATTGAAGTACAAAAATTCACGTAATAAAATACATAAAACTGGGACAGGGGGTTACAATCCTACCCACCTTACAAAAAAATTTCGTCCTCGAAATTTACTTAGGCGAGATATAGGATAGCTTAAGAGGCAAATGAAATACTCTTCAATGAAAAGTACAACAAAAGATAAAAGAAACAAAGAGTACAAAGGCACGAAAACAACTAAAGACAAATTGTGCATCCTCAATTGGAAGACTCAATAATTTAATTTCTAGGCTCCGAATCTGAACCACCGACATCGCTAACATCCCAGTTCAGCTGAGTCCCAAGCTCATCTCGCTCTGGCACATACTCTTCCAATTTTCTTAGTAACTCCTTAGGCGATGGATCTGAAATCAAGATGTGTCTGGCCTTACTGGATATAAACTCCTCAGCCATAGCTGAATCTATGAAGGACAGAAATGAGTCGTAATATCCATCAACATTTAAAAAACCAACCGGTTTACTGTGGATCCCCAGTTGAGCCCAAGTGATCACCTCAAACAGTTCCTCAAGTGTTCCATAACCTCCGGGCAAGGCTATGAAAGCATCAGCAGCACGAGCCATTTTAGCCTTCCTCTCGTGCATGTTAGAGACAACTCAAACATCTCCCACAATTTCCCCAGCAATCTCTTTCGGCATCAGCGACTTGGGAATCACTCCCAAAACATGTCGGCCACTAGCACGAACAGCATCAGAAACCAGGCCCATCAATCCTGTGCTCCCACCACCGTAGACAAGATCGATATTCCTTTCTACAAGCTCCTTGTCGAGCTCGATCGCGGCTTCTTGGTAGCTAGATCTTTTGCCAGAGCTGCTGCCACAAAATACACAGATCCTGCTGAATCTCGATGAAGATGAAGATGAAGAAAACTTCTTCATACCCACTTCTCCTTCTTCTTGCACCAATTTTCTCTTCATCCCTACCACCGATTCTTGATCTTTTCTTTCCTATTTGCCAAGAAAATCCAAGCTACTACTCTCTCTCTTGCTTTCTTGCTCCCGCCTCTGCTACCGGCTTCTCACTCCCTCTCTTCTTCAAAACTTGCTTCCGAGTCGCCTTCTTCTTTCTCTTCTTCCCTTTCTTCCCCGACTTCTCTCTCTCTTTCTTTCTTCTCCGACTTCCCTCTCTCTTTCTTTCTTCTCCGACTTCTCTTTCTTTCTTCTTCCTTCTCCGACTTCTCTCTCTTTCTTCTTCCTCTTTCTTTCTCTTTTTCTTTCTTTCTATTTTTCTTTCTTCTTTCTTTGACTTCTCTCTCTCTCTTTCTCTTCTTTTTATTTCTTCTTCTTCGTGTCTTTTCTTCATTAATGCACCTCCCCTATACCCGGCCTATGGCCAATATTTGCACTTTGTTCCCTATCCATTCTAAATATAACATCGAACCCTCAGATGTTGATGACGATTTGCTTTGAAATTCATTTCACGAATCAATAAGAGACTCTGCTATGCTTTCGTTGTGCCACTCTGATAGTGATGTTTCTAGATGTTGATATCAAGTGATAGCGATTGACGAATTGAGCAGAATTAAGAGATTGGTAACACGATGATGTTGGTTGTCAAACTTATCAAATGCAATACTCTTCAATGAAAAGTATAACAAAAGATAAAAGAAACAAAGAGTACAAAGGCACGAAAACAACTAAAGACAAATTGTGCATCCTCAACTGGAGGACTCAACAATTTAATTTCTAGGCTTAGAATCTGAACCACCGACATCGCTAACATCCCAGTTCAGCTGAGTCACAATCTCATCTCGTTCTGGCACATACTCTTCCAATTTTCTTAGTAACTCCTTAGACGATGGAGCTGCAATCAAGAAGTGTCTGGCCTTACTGGATATAAACTCCTCAGCCATAGCTGAATCTATAAAGGACAGAAGTGAGTCGTAATATCCATCAACATTTAAAAGACCAACCGGTTTACTGTGGATCCCCAGTTGAGCCCAAGTGATCACCTCGAACAGTTCCTCAAGTGTTCCATAACCTCCGGGCAAGGCTATGAAAGCATCAGCAGCACGAGCTATTTCAGCATTTCTCTCGTGCATGTTAGAGACAACTCTAACATCTCCCACAGTTCCCCCAGTAATCTCTTTCGACATCAGCGACTTGGGAATCACTCCAAAAATGTGTCGGCCACCAGCACGAACAGCATCAGAAACCAGGCCCATCAATCCTATGCTCCCACCACCGTAGACAAGATCGATATTCCTTTCTACAAGTTTCTTACCAAGCTCGATCGTGGCTTCTTGGTAGCTAGCTCTTTTGCCAGAGCTACTGCCACAAAATACACAGATCCTGCTGAATCTCGATGAAGATGATAAAGATGAAGAAAACTTCTTCATACCCACTTCTCCTTCTTCTTGCACCAATTTTCTCTTCATCCCTACCACCGATTATTGATCTTTTCTTTCCATTTACCAAGAAAATCCGAGCTACTACTCTCTCTCTTGCTTTCTTGCTCCCGTCTCTGCTACCCGCTTCTCACGCTCTCTCTTCTTCGAAGCTTGCTTCCGAGTCGCCTTCTTCTTTCTCTTCTTCCCTTTCTTCCCCGACTTCTCTCTCTCTTTCTTTCTTCTCCGACTTCTCTTTCTCTTTCTTTCTTCTCCGACATCTCTTTCTTTTTTCTTCCTTCTCCGACTTCTCTCTCTTTCTTCTTCCTCTTTCTTTCTCTTTTTCTTTCTTTCTCTTTTTCTTTCTTCTTTCTTTGACTTCTCTCTCTCTCTCTCTTTCTCTTCTTTTTATTTCTTCTTCTTCGTGTCTTTTCTTCATTAATGCACCGCCCCTATACCCGGCCTATGGCCAATATTTGCACTTTGTTCCCTATCCATTGTAAATATAACATCGAACCCTGAGATGTTGATGACGATTTGCTTTGAAATTCATTCCACGAATCACTAAGAGACTCTGCTATGCTTTCGCTGTGTCACTCTGATGGTGATGTTTCTAGATGTTGATATCAAGTGATAGCGATTAACGAATTGAGCAGAATTAAGAGATTGGTAACACGAAGATGTTGGTTGTCAAACTTATTTCGTAAAGTGGGCCCCACCCACCAAAGAATGTTGAAAAATTGTGGCAAGATTGGTGCCACAAAGAAAAACGGGAGACACGGGAATGAAGAATTTATCAGTTACTCATCTCTCATTCCTATAAATGAGAGGTTTAGGAAGAAAAAAAAAATTAAGCAAGACAAGAACAAGAAACAAGTAGAAAAGAAGAAAAAGAATAGAGTGTATATTTGTAAGGTGTAGTAATACCAGTTTTAGAAAATAATGAAGAGTCTTCTTATTGGTATTCCAGTTTCCAATTTGTTTGCCATTTAGCCCAACAAAATTCCTTCTCTATTCCAACAGAAGATTCAAGAAAATAGGGATAGAAAGAAATAAATAATGGATTGATCAATGAGAATGAATGCAATGTACAGAAGGTAACAAACGACGTAGGAACTGAAGTATGAATAGATCAAAATATACCAGCAACTGTTTCTTTGGTGGTCTCTGTTTCCTCTGTAATCAGGTTATGAGGCTGATTACACTCCCCAGTCTGTCCTCCACTAGGATTTGATCCTCCTATTGGTGTGACACTCTTTCTCTTCGGGCAATCCCGAACCTTGTGATCATTCGCTCCGCATACAAGACACAGGTTGTTGGCTTTCCAGCAGTTCTTGCGTATGTGTCCAACTCGGCGGCAATAATAGCACTTCTGGTCCTTCTTCGGAGTCGCCGATGAGTAAGGTGATGCTCTAGTAGTCGGGGTCTGAACTGACCTCCGTATCGGTCCACCTGTAGATCGTGCAACAGTAAGGAGATGAAATGCCCCCTGAACGGCATTCCACTCTCTACGGATCTGCTCCTGGGTATCGAGCATGGCATTGTAAGTCTTATGCTGGTGCACAAACAAGTCCCATTGAATGGAGTTTGCGACATCTTGTACCCTCTCCAGATTATCTCTCACCAGTTTATTTTGCTCTTGCTGTAGCTCCATCATTCGTTGCATCTCCTGGAGAATGGCGACGATCTCCGATAGTTCATCCCTGGGTGTAGAAGTCGAAGAGCCTCCGTGAATCATAGTCTGAAATGCATATTCGAATGGGGTAAATTTCCATATGGCAAGTTGGTTATTAACATTCATATGATTCACGTTGTGTGTATATTGTTGAGCTTAGCATAGTTCGAGCCTAGGCTCTGATACCACCAAAAACCTGTCACTCCCCGCTTCCTACTATACGGAAATACAGGCACGCAACTGAGGTCCAGCGAATGATATACATCATCCATAAGCTGTACAATTATAAACTCAACAAGATCTTTATAACACATTCACGCAGGCAAATATAATAATCACATGAGCTGGAAATAGAATAACCATCATCTGGATAATACATCAACATCGGGTCAAGATGCCCGGGAGTACAAGGTGCCAGAATTAAAATAATATGATAAGCAGTTTGCTATAACAATTAGATAAAATAGTGACTGAAAGAAAAACAACATGAAGTAGTAAGGAAGCAGCAACGACCGTCTAGAGAGTCTGATCGTCGGGTCCATCAGTACCTGTATAATTATTAACTCAAAGAGAAAATAGAAAAGTTCCTGTTAGAGCAAGTTTCGAGCAGCAAGTAGCAACAAGCAGTAAAAGGGGTAATATAACAAGATATAACATGGAAGAAACAAGAAGTTGAAGTACAAATACAATATGGAAGTAAGCAATGAACTGGGACAATATGATCATGGAAGTAATAATTGTAACTAGTGTATTCTAGACTTCAAGGTATAAGCAATTGATAACCTAGGCTCAGTTAATCGATAATCATATAATCAAGGATCGAGAGTCATGTAATCAAGAATCGAGAGTCATGTAATGAAGAGTCATGTAATCGAGAATCAAGAGTCATATAACGAAGAGTCATGTAATCAAGAATCATGCTTAGTGAAAATCTCGAGTTTATCTGTTTTATTAACTTATCTAATGCATGCAATCCTGTCTCCCATACCACAAATTCGGTGCATATTAATCATGTGACATTTAGACTTGAGTAGTGAATTCTATAGGATTATGTACTCGGGTCTTCCAGTGATAGTATCAAGACATGTAATCATGAATCATGTAATCGAGAATTATGTATCAAGAATTGTGTAATCAAGAATCAAGAATCAAGAATCACTATTTCGGGAAACACGGGCCCCCTTCTGAGTATACTCTCCTATATTTTCCACTATTAAACCGTACCCTTATAACCCCGGCTTATTATTCTTTTATAATTAGTTATGAACGTGCAGTTGGTACGACTAGTGAAACTGTGTAATCAAGACCGTTAATCTAGAAAAATATCAAGGACAGTAGTCATGGTATGAGATGAAACGGGTACATGCATCGAGAGTAGTTATTATAAAATTATCAAGTGGTATAAAATGCATTCTATCAACCTATTATATCTATGCAAGTTATTATGACAAGAACAATAATACACTCAGTTCATTAAATATGAAAAGTAATGGGTTTATATGTAAAAACGTAGAGATGAATTTTTAGACAACTTGACATATCTGCATTCAAACTCACTTTTCTGTTGTTACAGAAAAGCAAATCCGATTCCGTCAGAGATTCTAGAAAGTAGTCTCTCTTCCGGTTCCAACGCATATTCACTCGATACATTCTAGAAACAGTAGCTATGCGTACAAATTCATTCTTTGCTGGTTTCGATGTTTCGAGCGCATTCTGGAAATTCAGAGTCACAATACTAAAATTGCGATATCTCACAATCTATACATCGGATTGAGAAAGTGTAGGATGTTTCGGATATCTAGACTCGAAGGGCTACGATTTTCATGTAGAAAGTTTTTCGATCCAGTATTGGAAACATGGTCGAATTCTCAGTACAAGATACCGGTTAGTAATCCCTTGTAGGTTCAGAAATTCACGATATGCTAGTACTAAAATCGCGATATCTCACAATCTTCAATCCACTATTGGGATCATGGTCGAATTCTTAGTGTAAGGTCAATAAATTTAGAGATAGTAAGGTTGAATATTCGATAACACGATTCGAAATGTGTTAACGGTTCACTCTTGAGTTGATATAGCATGAAACAAGTGACTAGAACAGAGTTTGACAATAAAACATGATGATAACTAGACTACTTGCCACGAGTCCAAGGAAAAATGCTTGTACGAGAACAAAAAAAGTGTACAAGGTACTTGCCTTTAACATGACGATTACGGTGGCGTTAACCACGGAAGAAGAAGTGACGTCGGTAACGAACGGCGGCACAACGGCGGTAAGAATGGCAGTGAGACGGTAGCGAGCGAGTAACGGTAGCAACGGAGAGCGACAACAACAACGAGAAGATGGCGCGACGTCGAGTTATTTTTGGGATTGAGTTTGGGTTGTTCTTTGGAGTTCACAGGACCGTAGAAATGGAGTCGTCGGCTCGAAGGTGGAGGGTAAAGTGGAGCTCGGGTGTTGCTTGAGCTCTCGGGTGTGAAGAAGGCAGAGGAAGAATGGAGGAAAAATGAAGTATGAGATGTAGAGATGAGAGGTTGATGTGTTATGCATGTCTGTGTGTGTATGCATATATATAGATTTAAACAAGGAGAGGGGGAGAGGAGTGTGCTGTATGTGTATGTGTGTATATGAATATAAAGTGTGTGTGTGTATGCATATATATAGATTTAAACAAGGAGAGGGGGAGAGGAGTGTGCTGTATGTGTATGTGTGTATATGAATATAAAGAAAGGAAAGAGACAAAATGTGGTGTGTGTATAAAATAAGGGGAGAAAGAGATGGGGGTGTAGAAAAATGTAAGAGGAGATAGTGACGGAAGAGGGGATTAGGAGTAGTAGGGTGGTGGAGGTGTAGAAAATTAAAAGCCTAGGTGTGAAAAAAAAAGAACGAGGAGGAGAAGTCGTGGAGTTAGGCGTAGAATTAGGCAGGGTGGGTTGGTTGTGAGTGAGTGGTTAGCGGGAGTGGGTTAGGATTAGGATTAGGATTAGTATTAATCAGGGTTAAAGTTTGTATTTAAACTCCGGTCGAAAAGTTCACAAAATTATAGAATTGATCAGAAAAATATTCTTACTTTAGATAAAGAGTCCAAAGAGAAAAATAAAACTGATCTGAAAATTGAAGTAAAAAAATTCACGTAATAAAATACGTACCACTGGGACAGGGAGTTACAGGATGGTGCAGGCCGGAAGGGGGCTGTCGGCTTGGGGGTCGGGTCGGGCCGGTGAGCGGCGCAAGCACGGGAGAGAGAGAGAAGGAGGCCGAGTATTGGAGGGGATGAGTATTTAGGGTTAGGGTTTAGATGAGAGGGTTTATATATAGGGTTTAGGATGTGGGTTAACGGGTTAATAGGGTATTAGGAGTAGTAGTAGGTGAGTAGTAGTAGGTTTACCAAATGGGTTATGGACTTGGGTCAATTAAATAGGAAAACAAATAGGGTTGTGGGATTTTTAATTTGGCTTTGGTAGTCAAACAGAGTTCAAACAAAAAGATTGGAAAATAGGATGCCCAATCACCACCATCTCAAGCTCCCAAGAACAAAATAAAGAGAAAGAGACCCAAAATGAAGAAAGAACAAAAAAAAGAAGAACAAAACAAAAGAGAAAATCAATCAAATACAAGGAGCTAAAAATAAAATAAAATGAATATATATATTGAAAACAAACTCCAATATACGGTCAAGAGAGAATACAAGAGAGAAAATAACCAAAATGAAAAATACACTCAAAAATACACAAAATGAAAAACAGGGGACACATGTCGTCCTATTCAAATTTGGGAAAAAGAACCCATGAATTCTAGTCGTGTGTGGTTCTAATTGAAATTGGATATAATGTGAACATGCTTTCATCTTCAATTTATGGGTAATAATGGTTGGGAAAGTCACTAGTATTGTTTCGCTCGATAAAAGCTCATCTAGGGTCTTATAGTTTACCCTAAGGGTCATCGACCATCAAGACTCGCATCTTACCACCTTGGAAACTATGGATAAATCACACCTCGAGCACCAACGGATCGTAACTGATGTGGGTTGATCGCGGGCTGAGAATGTTGACGAGATCCGAGTGAGGGGTAGTGATGAGTGAGGGAGATCTCGTCATCGGTGCTTAGATCGATAGGCCATGAGTTGGATCGGAATAATCTTAAGAAAGTTCTTATTGGAAACCCCGTGAGATTGTTTGGGTTTAGTGACATCATTAGGGTAGTAACTTATGACTATTACAACTTAACCTTTACTTATTATCATTTTCGCCGAAGGGAAAGAGTTGTTGTTAAGGGTGATACCTTATGATCTAACCTATCTATAGGCCGACACTAGGCGGTGTTATTGGGTTGTATCCTTCTTGTCATAGGGATACGGTCTGTGCCTTCTCACGAGTTGGGAGCACGGGATCCGTATCTGGTCTGTTAATTTCTGAAGTGCCTTGATAAGCGGGAGCGATTCCTCTCAGAGCTAGGGGGGTTAGACCCCCGAAACTCCATCTGTCTTATATCTAAGGGCGAGAAGCCATAGACTACGATCTGGCTAGGGGGCCACAGGGGATGCTTCGAGCTAACCTGTGACTGTGAAAACTCCAAAGATTCGTCAGATATTTGAGTGAGGTCCGACGCGAATGGCGGGATTAGACCGTTTCAGAGCAACCTCATCAGTCATTTCGTATCTTCAGAAACAAGACGAGTACAAGAGTAGAATTCATGGCGCGGGTACAAATCCCTATATATGAAGAAACAGCTTGATATGGGACGTATGTAGTATGGGCTGCATACCGTTCCAGAGTCTTGCTTGCATTAGAATAAAGTATCATTGCATTAGTAAATCCTGCATTAGATTCTAAGTTATGGCATACACTGACACATCAATTATATATACACGTTTCCCTTTTCATCAGTCTGTTTGCTTAAAGTGGAGAATCACTGCCAGTCATCAGCCTTAAAGCGTCAGTATATGTGCTGTCGTTCCTATTTCAATAGGTACTGGATTGCAGAAGTACAGGTACAGGATTGAGGAGGACTCAAAGCGAGAGAAGCAAGAGTCGATTTTATTTCCGCTGTAATATATATTGTTTACTATTGTTCCATTTGTAACAATTGTTGTAATTCATTTATTTGTTAGGAAGCATCCAAGTGAAGTACCAAGTGTTGTTCTTTATTCATTATACTCTGATTTAAATTTGTTGAAAGTTGTAACACTTGTGCTTTTAAAGATATTATTGTAACACTGATGTAGTGTATTGTAGTTTTATAACATTCTGACTTGTAATACAATTGTGTTGAATAAAATGTTTTAAATTTTTCTATTTTTCTGTGTATTGTGGCTAATTGAAGGAAAGATTCTGGCTTATGTCACAGTTTCTCAGTATATGGAAATCGGGGCATTACAGAGTGGTATCAGAGCCGACTTCAATTTACAGTCCAACACAGTAGGAAAATTAAACTTGGATGCCTTTTAGGTGTCGGGATTTAGCTAGTTGTAGACAATTATAATTAATGCTGTTGTTTCTTTCAACTTATGTTTTATGATTTTTCTATATCTGGACTAATTCCAGTATATGTGTTTTAAGATGGTATTCGAGGATATCCTAACCGAGGATGTGTTGATGGAAGAGAGCGAGCCGATTTCAAGGGATGATCTGATGATCTCGAGCAAAGAGCCAAAAGAGATTTTACTACAAGCTAACCTCAAGATGGACTCGCCTTCACCACCGCAAGGGCTAAGTGTGGATCAACGCACAGTGGCGCAGCCAGAATACATCGGGAAATGAAGAAGCTAAGGAGGTGCGTGACCGTGAAAGGTTGTCATGCTAAGCAACTGAGAGATGCTTGCAGATCTGCATTAGCAGGCCTAGTAGAGGAGCAAGAATACTTTAATTCCAGATTGGCACAACTACAGCATGAATGGCAGCAAATCCAGGAGACCACTGAAGTTGTAGTATGCCATTTCTGTGAGAGGTTTGGGCAAAATAAATCATTCTGTCCACGACAACAAGGGAAAAGATCTGCACCAGCATCAGGGTTCGAGAACCAAGGTCAGAAGCAGAAGACTCAGAAAATGGAGGGCAAACTTAGAGGCACCAGGACAGGAAATTGTTTCCTATGTGGTGAGCAAGGTCATTTCAAGAGCCAATGTCCGAGGAAGGAATTTCATATGGAAGCCCGTACATGTTACTATTGTGGGGAGATTAGTCATGTTAGGCCGAACTGTCTCCAACTTCACAAAAATGATGGCAGATTGGCCCCGAAGATGAACAATAAAGGAAAGGAGCCTGTTCACCAAGAGTAAGAGTTCGCACTTACTAAAAGCAAGCTGAAGATGGCAGGAGGGCTAGTACCAGTATGTGCATATGAAACGGCAACTAAGTTTAAAAGTTGTATTTTTGAAATTTATTTTGGACCAAGAAGTAATATATGATGTAACACTTTTTGTAACCAATTGGATTTATGTATATATGGAATCCATTCAACTGTTTTGTTCAATTGTGGTTCATCACATTCATTTTGTCTGAATTATTTTTCAAGAAGTTGAGATGTGTGCGGGAGGCAACTCTGAATTGGTTTTGTTAATTACACCATTTGGAGCGTCAGCTTTGACCAAATTGCAGGAGAGAATCGTGGAAGTCAGAAGTGATGTTCGTAGGCCATGTCCTATTCTAAGGAGGGAGTGGATATCGAACTGCAAAAATTCGAGATAAGTGAAGGATTGACCTCAGCCGAAGACTATGAAGGAGGTAAGAAGCTAAATGATGAGATAAGGCAAGCCAGTATTGGAGTAATTACTAAAGATTGGAGCTCAGTTTTGGCATGATTGAAGCTGCAACCGAGTCTAAGTGAGCAAGTCAGAAGGCTTAGGCAGGAGATGCAGGGATTGAAGCATTGAAGCGGCAAGTTGATGAAGGAAAATCTTAGAATGTCAGTATGGACTTCGTCACAAGATTACCCAGAAGTTCGAAAATGCATGACTCAAATAAGGATATTGTGGATTAGTTGACAAAGTCTCCGTTTTTCTTCCAATGAAGATGACTTAGTCGCTAGAGAAATTAGTGGAAGTCCACATTGAAGGCGCAATGAAGTAGCATGGAGTGCCAGCTTCAGTGGATTTGACCAAGATTCGAGAGTTACATCTCGATTTTGGCAAAGTTTGCAGGCAGCTTTAGGATCAAGGTCGGGTTCTTTGGAGAACCAGTTCTTGGAGAAGTCACTTGAGAGCCGGAAAGCCGTAGAAGCTTTCTGCTCCCGAGTTATTTAGTGTATGAATATTTTTCTGTTCTCCTGACTAAACGTAGTTC
Organism: Hemerocallis citrina; assembly: GCA_017893485.1. Taxonomy (NCBI): domain Eukaryota; kingdom Viridiplantae; phylum Streptophyta; class Magnoliopsida; order Asparagales; family Asphodelaceae; genus Hemerocallis; species Hemerocallis citrina. The sequence goes on from CM030365.1 coordinate 35,191,139, forward strand.
TGAGGACAGAACTATTCTAAGGAGGGAGTATTGTAATATCCCGGTCGGATATTGTATATGTATTTTATTATTTTTAAAAAGAAAATATTTTTATGGAAATTTCTTGGTTTTTTCTAAATAAAAACTTACCTGTGAATATATACTAGTAAGTATATACAGGTATTGTATCGGTTTTGTGCACTTGTACAAAATCCTGTAAAATTCATTTTGAGAAAATGTCTGGAAAATCCCAGACAGATATTAAAAACTATTATTTTATTATTATTTTAATTTTATTTTCAGAATTGAAATAGTTTTGGTGGATATCACTCGGTTTTATTAATAAACATTATCTGTACATATATACCAGTCTGTATACATCTGTATTGTATCAAATTGGTACTGTAATCTTCCGAGCAGATAATAAAATTTATTTTATTATTATTTTCCGAATTAATTTATTTTTATACGGATTATGCGGTTTAACAAACAAAAATTATCGGTATACATATATATGTATACGTATGAGTATTGTACCGATTTCGTATGTTTGTACAAATCATGTAGTACGTGTTTTGGACAAAAAATCTATTTTTGTCATAATTAATCAAAATTGATGGCTAGCATTTGTTTGGATCCTTAAACCTATGGTTTAGGATTAAGATACATAAGAGTGTTAATAGGTGTCTTCTTCTAGAAGTCTCTATCCTCCACCTCATCTCCCCCCTCACCAAGTATTGCCGACCAAATCCCCAAGGGGGTTTTTGATTAAATCCCTAGCACTTATGCACTCTCCCCCTTCTCATTCCTTCTACAAATACCCCTCCCCTTTACTCTTTGTCTCATTTACAAGAAAAAAAAATGGAGAGGAAAAGAAAGAGAAGAAACCCTAAAACTAGAGAGTTCTTCATTGAAGGGTTGTAGTAGAAGCTAAGGAGGAACGAGAAGGAAAGCTTTGCTAGTCCTTCCTACAAAGAGATCCAAGGTGGGGGTTCTCTACTTCTCTTGTTGTATCTTTGTTCTCTTTTATGGTTTGTTTTCCTTTTTATTTTCTTGTATGTAGAAAAGAACCCATCTTTAGGGCTGGTTATGTGTTGTGTGTGAAAAAGAACCCATCTTATGATGTTAGGTTTGTTGTAGGTTAAAAAGAACTCATCTTTATGATGAGTGGTTGTTGTGTGGAAGTTGTATGCTATTAAAAATAACTTGGACTAAGATCATAAGCATATAAATGGTAGTAGTAAATGATCACATAAAGAGTTGAATGGTAGAACTCAACAAAATAACATAAAGATAGAATCTTGAACCTTGCTATGGTTATTGTTGTTATTATGAATATTTTGAACTACTTGGACTATGATTTGTACATAAGAATGGCTGAAAATCAGGGTGGGGGTTTTTCTATTTTATTTGTATTGATTCTTGTTCCCTTTTTGTTATGTGTGTTTTGTTGTATGTTCTGAACATAACTTGGATTAATCCTAAGCATAAACAAGGTTGTAGGGATCAAAATGATCCCATGAAAGTATTGATGGTAGAACTTAAATAAAAGACATAAAGATTGAGTCTTTAAGATTTGTTGTGGTTATTTTACTAAAATAACAACTTGGACTAAATTGTTTGGGCATATGAGTAGTGTGAGTCAAAAGGACCACATGAAGAATTTTGAATGTAGAACTTGCTAAAAATACATAAAGGTTGAATCTTTAACCTTGTTATGATTATTGTTGTTATTATTGTTATTTTGTTAACACAAATGACAACTTGGACCTAAATCTATGAGCATATAAAGATTAAGTGCAGTGAAAATACTTACACCATTTTGGGGTTGTAGAACTCAACTAGCTATTTAAAGATAAGTATTTTGTTGTATGTTGCTCTCTACCTTGTTAAAAATCAAGTTTTTTACTAAACCTAGTTCATAAAAAGTGGACTTGTTGTATGTTGTTTTCCTATCATGTTATAAATAAAGTCCTTACTAATTCTAGTTCATTTTTAGTAGTTGTTGTATGTTTACTTTCATACTTGTTAAAAATCAAGTCCTTGGTAAATCTAGTTTATGAAAGATTAAGCTTCTATTTTGCTTCTAGATTGGAAAAGATTAGTTCTTTTGTAGCATGTCTATTTTGCTTTTAAGATAGAAATGATTACTTCTTTTCTTATTGTATGTAGGAGCTTGTAGGTGGAAGAAAAGTAGATTTTGTAACATGTAGGACTTGTAGATGAAATAAAAGTAGGTTTTGTAATATGTAGGAATTTGTAGATTCAATAAAAAGTAGTTTTTGTATTATGAAGAACTTGTAGATTAAATAAAAGTAGGTTTTGTAATATGTAGGAATTTGTAGATTCAATAAAGGCAGTTTTTGTATTATGAAGAACTTGTAGATTAAATAAAAGTAAGTTTTGTAATATGCAGGAACTTGTAGATTTGATAAAATTAGATTTTTTTAATAAGTAGATAGTTGTAATTCATAAAAGAAGTAGTCCTTGTAATAATTTATATAAAGTTTTTAGTAGCATGTTCTAAATTATTCTAGGTTGGTAGAAGACCCATGAACCCATCATGCTTGAGTTGTTGTAGTAAGAAACCCATGCTAAGTTATTGTAGGTTATTGTACTAAAGAAACCCATCATGCTAATTAATGTAGTAAAGAAACCATGCTTAAGTTGTGTAGTAAAGAAACCCATCATGCTTGAGTTGTATATGCTAAAAGAAAACCATGCTTAAGTAGTTGTAGTAAGAAATTCATGCTTGAGTTGTAGTAAGAAATTCATGCTTGAGTCGTTGTAGTAAAGAACCATGCTTAAGTCGTATACCATGCTTGAGTTGTTGTAGTAAAGAATTCATGCTTGAGTTTATATGTGTAGTTATTCTAGACTTAAAAAGAACCATTGATGCCTGAGATTGTATGTGGTAGTGTTCTAATAAAAAGAACCCATTCAAGCTTGTGGTGTATAAATGTTCTAGTTTCAAAAAGAATCCATGAACCATAGTTGAGTATGTGTAGCATTTACTAAAATCTTAAAAGAACCCATGAACCATGCTTGAGTTGTATATGGTAGTATTGTAGTGAAGGATTCGTAATGGACCCATGTTCCATAGTTGTTCCAGTTCGATTTTTAAGAAGAAACCCTTGAAACTAGATCCATGATAGTTTTAGCTCGAATTGGCCAGGAAGCCATGCATTTAGGTTCTAGGTGGTTCTAGGTCAACCTTGAGAAAGAACCCATGAACCTAGTTGCATGTCGTCCTAGTTCAAATTTGAGAAAAAGAACCAATGAATTCTAGTTGTGTGTGGTTCTAATTGAAATTGGACCATATAATATGACATGCTTTCATCTTCAATGTATGGGTAATAATGTTTGGGAAAGTCACTAGTATTGTTAGCTCGATAAAAGCTCGTCTAGGGTCTTATAGTTTACCCTAGGGGTCATTGACCATCAAGACTAGCATATTTCCACTTTGGAAACTATGGATAAATCACACCTCGAGCACCGACGGATCTTAACTGATGTGGGTTGATCGCGTGTCTGAGAATGTTGATGAGATCCGAGTGAGGGGTAGTGATGAGTGAGGGAGATCCTGTCACCGGTGTCTCGGATCGATAGGCCATGAGTTGGATCGGGATAATCTTAAGAAAGTTCTTATTGGAAACCCCGTGAGATTGTTTGGGTTTAGTGACATCGTTGGGGTAGTAACTTGTGGCTATTACTACTTAACCTTTACTTATTATCATTTTCGCTGAAGGGAAAGAGTTGGTGTTAAGGATGATACCTTATTATTCGACCTGTCCTATAGGCCGACACTAGGCAGTGTTATTGGGTTGTACCCTTCTTGTCAAAGGGATACGGTCTATGCCTTCTCACGAGTTGGGAGCACGGGATCCATATCTCGTCTGTTAATTTCTAAAGTGCCTTGATAAGCGGGAGCGATTCCTATCGGAGCTAGGGGGATGGACCCCCGAAACTCCATCTTGTCTTATATCTAAGGGTGAGAAGCCATAGACTACGGTCTAGCTAGGGGGCCACATGGGATGCTTCAAGCTAACCTGCGACTGCAGAAACTCCAAAGATTCGTCAGATATTTGAGTGAGGTCCGACGCGAATGGTGGGATTAAACCATTTCAGAGCAACCTCATCAGTCACGTCGTATCTTCAGAAACAAGTCGATTACAAGAGTAGAATTCATGGCGCGGGTTCAAATCCCTATACATGAAGAAATGGCTTGATATGGGACGTATGTAGTATGGGCTACATACTGTTCCTGAGTCTTGCTTGCATTAGAATAAGAGCATCATTATATTAGTAAATCCTGCATTAGATTTTAAGTCATAGCATACACTGACACATCAAGTATATATACACGTTTCTCTTTTCATCAATCTGTTTGCTTAAGTGGAGAATCACTGCTAGTCATTAGTCTTAAAGTGTCAGTATATGTACTGACGTCCCCATTTCATTAGGTACTGGATTGCAGAAGTACAGGTATAGGATTCAGGAGGACTCAAGGCGAGAGAAGTAAGAGTCAATTTTATTTCCGTTGTAATATATATTGTTTACTATTGTTCTATTTGTAACAATTGTTGTAATTCATTTATTTGTTGGGAAACATCCAAGTGAAGTACCAAGTATTGTTCTTTATTCATTATACTATGATGTAAATTTGTTGAAAGTTGTAACACTTGGGCTTGTAAAGATATTATTGTAACACTGATGTAATATATTGCAGTTTTATAACTTTCGAACTTATAATATAATTGTGTTGAATAAGAAGTTTTAAATTTTTTTGTTTTTCTGTGTATTGTGACTAATTGAAGGAAAGATTATGGCTTGTGTCACAGTTTCCCAGTATATGGAAATCGGGGCGTTACAATACCATATGACTAATATATATTTGCTAAATTTGTCCGAGTGTCTATTTTCCAGATTTTCTGACGGATCCAGGTTTGCACGTTTGTAGCAACGGGAAGTCCAGATTTAGTGCAGTACTGTCTTGCTGTCCTGAACTAGAATTGTCGTTGTTCTATCCTTGTAGATTAAATAAAAGTAATATGAAGAACTTGTAGATTAAATAAAAGTAAGTTTTGTAATATGCAGGAACTTGTAGATTTGATAAAATTAGATTTTTTTAATAAGTAGATAGTTGTAATTCATAAAAGAAGTAGTCCTTGTAATAATTTATATAAAGTTTTTAGTAGCATGTTCTAAATTATTCTAGGTTGGTAGAAGACCCATGAACCCATCATCCTTGAGTTGTTGTAGTAAGAAACCCATGCTAAGTTATTGTAGGTTATTGTACTAAAGAAACCCATCATGCTAATTAATGTAGTAAAGAAACCATGCTTAAGTTGTGTAGTAAAGAAACCCATCATGCTTGAGTTGTATATGCTAAAAGAAAACCATGCTTAAGTAGTTGTAGTAAGAAATTCATGCTTGAGTTGTAGTAAGAAATTCATGCTTGAGTCGTTGTAGTAAAGAACCATGCTTAAGTCGTATACCATGCTTGAGTTGTTGTAGTAAAGAATTCATGCTTGAGTTTATATGTGTAGTTATTCTAGACTTAAAAAGAACCATTGATGCCTGAGATTGTATGTGGTAGTGTTCTAATAAAAAGAACCCATTCAAGCTTGTGGTGTATAAATGTTCTAGTTTCAAAAAGAATCCATGAACCATAGTTGAGTATGTGTAGCATTTACTAAAATCTTAAAAGAACCCATGAACCATGCTTGAGTTGTATATGGTAGTATTGTAGTGAAGGATTCGTAATGGACCCATGTTCCATAGTTGTTCCAGTTCGATTTTTAAGAAGAAACCCTTGAAACTAGATCCATGATAGTTTTAGCTCGAATTGGCCAGGAAGCCATGCATTTAGGTTCTAGGTGGTTCTAGGTCAACCTTGAGAAAGAACCCATGAACCTAGTTGCATGTCGTCCTAGTTCAAATTTGAGAAAAAGAACCAATGAATTCTAGTTGTGTGTGGTTCTAATTGAAATTGGACCATATAATATGACATGCTTTCATCTTCAATGTATGGGTAATAATGTTTGGGAAAGTCACTAGTATTGTTAGCTCGATAAAAGATCATCTAGGGTCTTATAGTTTACCCTAGGGGTCATTGACCATCAAGACTAGCATATTTCCACTTTGGAAACTATGGATAAATCACACCTCGAGCACCGACGGATCTTAACTGATGTGGGTTGATCGCGTGTCTGAGAATGTTGATGAGATCCGAGTGAGGGGTTGTGATGAGTGAGGGAGATCCTGTCACCGGTGTCTCGGATCGATAGGCCATGAGTTGGATCGGGATAATCTTAAGAAAGTTCTTATTGGAAACCCCGTGAGATTGTTTGGGTTTAGTGACATCGTTGGGGTAGTAACTTGTGGCTATTACTACTTAACCTTTACTTATTATCATTTTCGCTGAAGGGAAAGAGTTGGTGTTAAGGATGATACCTTATTATTCGACCTGTCCTATAGGCCGACACTAGGCAGTGTTATTGGGTTGTACCCTTCTTGTCAAAGGGATACGGTTTGTGCCTTCTCACGAGTTGGGAGCACGGGATCCATATCTCGTCTGTTAATTTCTGAAGTGCCTTGATAAGCGGGAGCAATTCCTGTCGGAGCTAGGGGGATGGACCCCCGAAACTCCATCTTGTCTTATATCTAAGGGTGAGAAGCCATACACTACGGTCTGGCTAGGGGGCCACAGGGGATGCTTCAAGCTAACCTGCGACTGCGGAAACTCCAAAGATTCGTCAGATATTTGAGTAAGGTCCGACGCGAATGGTGGGATTAAACCGTTTCAGAGCAACCTCATCAGTCACGTCGTATCTTCAGAAACAAGTCGATTACAAGAGTAGAATTCATGGCGCGGGTTCAAATACCTATATATGAAGAAATGGCTTGATATGGGACGTATGTAGTATGGGCTACATACTGTTCCTGAGTCTTGCTTGCATTAGAATAAGAGCATCATTATATTAGTAAATCCTGCATTAGATTTTAAGTCATAGCATACACTGACACATCAAGTATATATACACGTTTCTCTTTTCATCAATCTGTTTGCTTACAGTGGATAATCGCTGCTAGTCATTAGTCTTAAAGCGTCAGCATATGTACTGACGTCCCCATTTCAATAGGTACTGGATTGCAGAAGTACAGGTATAGGATTCAGGAGGACTCAAGGCGAGAGAAGTAAGAGTCAATTTTATTTCCGTTGTAATATATATTGTTTACTATTGTTCTATTTGTAACAATTGTTGTAATTCATTTATTTGTTGGGAAACATCCAAGTGAAGTACCAAGTATTGTTCTTTATTCATTATACTCTGATGTGAATTTGTTGAAAGTTGTAACACTTGGGCTTGTAAAGATATTATTGTAACACTGATGTAATATATTGCAGTTTTATAACTTTCGAACTTATAATATAATTGTGTTGAATAAAAAGTTTTAAATTTTTTTGTTTTTCTGTGTATTGTGACTAATTGAAGGAAAGATTATGGCTTGTGTCACAGTTTCCCAGTATATGGAAATCGGGGCGTTACAATACCATATGACTAATATATATTTGCTAAATTTGTCCGAGTGTCTATTTTCCAGATTTTCTGACGGATCCAGGTTTGCACGTTTGTAGCAACGGGAAGTCCAGATTTAGTGCAGTACTGTCTTGCTGTCCTGAACTAGAATTATCGTTGTTCTATCCTTTTATGTGTTTCATTCATTTGTGAATGTTTATCTTTCAATTTGAACCTGTTACCTGTTTATGCCATGTTATTCTTACTCTGTTTTGTGACACATACATGCCTGTTTAATAATAAAAACAAAATAACCAAGCAGGGGTTATGGGAAAGATCTAGTAGTGGACAATATAGAAATGTATACTTGGAAAGAAGCTCGTGTTTCCCACAGGATTATCTGCTACGTGTTGAAGTCTACATGATACACGACTCTGTACCCTGACTGCACACTTCCCTATAGGAAGGTGTACTTAGAAGAGAACCCGTAGATTCTATCTGTCTGTCTGGATCTGCATCTGATATCTGTCTGTCTGATACACGAGTACACGGCCCTATGGACTCCACTACGAAATCTAAACATAACTTGTTTGAATATAGCAACCATGTGGTAAAAGTTTGGGATGCATGAAGTGCTACCTGGATAGTAATAATACACGACTTAACATAACCTGACACCTGTTACATGCTTACCTGTTACATGATACCTATACTTGCTTCTTGTACCTGTTTACTTGTTCACCTGTATACCTATTTACCTGTTACATGTTTACCTGTATACCTGTTTACCTGCTTGACACCTGATACATGCTACCTGTACCTGTTAGTATACCATGTTACTTGATTCTGTTTCCTGATTCATGTTAGTTATCCTACTATGTTGACATGCTTATTCCATGCTATGTTTGTTTCCACTGTTACTTTATATTTGTTTATTCTTTTCCTGTACTTGTGCCTGCACTACAAGCGGTCCGTAACTTGCATTGACGGGCTTTTTGTTTCTCTTTCCTTTTTCCCGCAATTTGTTAAATTGCAGATTATGATGATCAGCTGCTCGATGGAGTACGTGATCTAAGATTCTAGTTGCTGGAGTTCTTACTTTATTTATTTTCCTGCTAATCTTGAATAATTGTATCTGTTACTTGGATTATTTTGTATTAGACAATGTTACGCGGAATTATTAACTTATTCAGATCTGGTTTATTTGAAATTTATTAAATTTTGTTTAAGTAAATTCCTGTTGGTACATTGATTCAGTTATGCATGCGTGGTTGACTTCTCTTGCTTCCTACTCCGATTATTCTTGTGCTTGTTGTAAAGATCCTGACAGCTTATGGATGATGAAAATCATTCGCTGGGCTTAGTCACGTATCCGTATTCCGTATTTTCCTTTTAGGGAAGGGGGGCGTGACATCACACATGATATAATAGCAATAAAGCAAGCAACTTTCATAAAAACAAGGTTTAAATCTTTTCCAATCTAGACAACGACTCATACTAGTCTTATACAATTTAGGGAAATATTCATGCAAAATGTAGTAAAAAGGTGGTGGAAAAACTCAATCGTGACGGTCAACAGCTGCAGCTAATTCAAAAACTGTGGTCGACTGACATGCAGTCTGCAGAAATACCCAGTTTTGTGCATGTGCGATTACTCAAACAAAATATAGGGAAAGTAAGAATTTTTGTGCAGTATCAATCTGTAACATTCCTCAACCATCTATGCATGAAAGGTCACTCATCAATTTATGTTCTTATTAATGAAAGATGTTATTTTGACTACTCATTCATTGAGATTCATTCTCTAATAAATCTACATCAAGTTTTTTAATCATACAAAATCCTATAATATATCTTAATTGCTCAATCATCAAATTCTACAAGTATATAACAAATCAAGTGATGATAAGTACTACCCACCTCAAAGAAGATCAATTGAATAATAATAATAATAGAAAGAAAGCTTCTCCTCCTCCTTGCAAAAATCCAAAGATCCAAGCTCCAAACTCCAAGAAATAATAATAAAAATAACAGTACTTTGTTGTGAACAGAGGGGGGTTGCTGCTGCTACAGTTAATATAGGTCAGGATATACTTTTTAGGGTTTTACAAAGATTTTACAAAAATATCCCTCAAGAAAATAGATCTTTAAATATATGGATCTTTCCAAATCAATTAGTTAAATCAAATCAATCAATTAGGGTAAAAGTCTAATTCCCTAACTCCCCTGATCTGGCCGGTCTTCAAGTGCAGCCCAGAGAAAACAAAGTTTCAAAAATTTGCCTCCAAGTGGCAACTTTAAACAAAAGTCATTCACTTCGAAATATTGGCAAACATGCCATAAATTATTCATAAAAATCAAGAAAATTTAGAATCATTACCTACTAATAAAGATTAGATTTTCCAAATAAATTTTCTGACTTCTCGTTTTCCAAGAAAAATATGTTCAATAAAGTCTCCAACAATCCCAAAATTGCATAAATATATATACACTCAACAAAATCAAATCAAATCAAATCAAATTAGAGGGATAAAATATCTCCCCCCAATCTCCCCAATCTCTCTCCTGTCAAAATCGGCCTACCAAAACAGCCAACCAAAATTTGAATTCGAATTTACCTCCAAACGACATTTTGCGCAAAAACCCTTTTCTTTCAAAGTATTTACAAAAATGGTTTCTTTATTCAGAAATATCCCAAAATTTAGAATATACTTGATATAAATAGGAGAATTTTCAAAAATTCAAAGGTGAAAATTTGCACTTCAAAAATATTTGCACGTGTAAAAAATATCAATTTTACAAAAATTCAAAATAATTAAATAAATTGATTTAAAAGTTATTTATTAATTCAAAAAATTGTAATAAAATTTACGGGGTGTTACATCCCTGGAAAAAACTATAGCATTAAGTTTTGAACGGAATATAGTTATCGCATATCCCAAAGATTAAAATTAGGGATTAGGAATATAATTATTTCTAAAAGTTTGATTTAATCCATCCATCCATTTACTAGGCATTCAGGTTTGGGTATACATGGGTATTTTAGTTGATTTGGTGTTGCTACTTTTTTTGGTGTGGGAGCAATCAGATGATGTCCTTTTTTTAGGAGGAAAGCTCTGATCTGGACTGTCGATCGTGATATGAGTCTAGTTGGCTTTTGATCTGGATGGCTAAAATGATCTGGATCTGGAACTGGACGGCTGAAAACGTTTGGGAATCTGCAAAAAATCTTTACACCAGTGGTGGCTCTGGAAAAAGACCCTCTAAAGCTCAGTTCAGTAATTCAGAATGGGGATTAAGGTTTTTAGTGGAGAAAGATTGAGTACATTCTTTTGATTGAAGGGGGAAAGTATTTATAGGTTTGGAATCAGTTATTGAAGGAAGATAAACTTGAAAAGGTATCTTTTAATATTAGGTTGGAGATTCCTCTGGTTAAGGGATAGAATTATCTATTTAATTAATGATTTGGGTAGATTTGACTAATTGCTATAATTTTCTATAAATCCTTCTTTCTTAGGCTGTAAGCAAGCCATAATTGTGGATCTAGTTGAGTTGATGGGCCGGAAGACGGCACTTTTTCTTATAGTGGGCCTGTTGTTGTTGGGAAATTACTATTCTGCCCTGGGAAGCTTCACGATGCGCTTTAAGATCATGTTGCTCCGATTTTACCTATAACATAAACCCCCACTTCTGAAGGTTGGGTATTGCATCCTTTGAGGAGTAGTTCACTCTGCTTTGGACGACCAGGATATCATACGTGACCTTAGGGAGGGTTTGGAGTCATGTTCCGAGTTTCTCTAGGTAGTAGCTGTCTTGCTGAATTTCCCATTACTTTTCCCAAAATTTTAGAATTTTCAATTACTTTTTCCAAAGTTTTAATTATTTTTAGAATTTTAAACTAATTTTTTAGGGAGTTGGTGAGGAAATCAGAGTGTCTCCAAGGCGAGCGCCAAACTAGAGGGGCTTGAATGACAGGCAAGCACCAAACTAGGGGGTTTGGCTCAGTGAGGCAGGTGCGTTATTCAAGAAGGGCTCGAATGACCGACCGAGTGCCGAAATTGGGGGTTTGGCATAGCGAGGTAGGCGCGTTGCGCTAGGGGTGCTCGAACAATAGGCCAAGCGCCGAACTAGGAGGGGTTTTGGCCCAGCAAGGAGGGGCTCAGTTTGGAACAGTCGATCCAGCTTGGATGGTATAAATCTCGAGGAGGTTGGGCGGTGGATTAGGAATGGAGGACTTTTGAGGAGATTTAATGGCAGATCGTGAGTGTAAATTTTTTTAAGATATCTAACTGCAAATCAAAAATGCATGATTTTTTAGGAGATCCTTCAGAAGATCAGGAGTGCACATTTTTTTAGAGGATTTGATGGTCCCCAAGGTTCTTAACGCCAGTTGTGCTCGAACGACAAGTTGATAGCCAAACCAGGAGGTGTTCGACTCCGCAAGGCAGAAGGGTTCAAACAGACCGAGCGCCGAGCCTAAGTAGTTATTTTGTGTTTCCTGCCAGGGGTTCGAACGATAGGCTGAGCGTCGAGCTTGGGACATTTTGAGTGTTTCTTGCGAGGGACTCGAACAATAGGCCGAGCGCCGAACTCAGAAGAATTTTGCCCGCTTCATGTGAGGGGCTCAAACGACAAGCCGAGCGCCGAGCATAGAAAATTTTTGGGCACTTCTTGCGAGGGACTCAAACGACAGGCCGAGCGCCGAGCCTAAAAGATTTTGCGCATTTTTTGCAGGGGACTCGAACGACAGGCCAAGCGCTTAGCCTAGAAGACCTTTGCCCGCTTCTTGTGAGGGGCTGGAACGACAGGTCAAGTATCGAGCCTAGAAGATTTTTGTGCTTCGTGCGAGGGGCTCGAACGACAAGCTGAGTGCCAAGACTAGAATATTTTTGTGCACTTCTTGCAGCTTCGTCGTTAATTCTGGCATGTTTTCTAGCAGCTTCCATTGTTAATTTACTATCTTTTCCTCTAGGTAATTCTTTAACTAAGTTAATATCTACGGTCCAGTCTGGTGACTCACCCTCCACCTTCGGCCGACACCCAACCTTTTCGTTCGTCCAAGGAGATAAGGAGGCGGCTGTGATGTCTGAGCAGTCAGAGGGGAGGGGGGAGCAAAGCAATGATCTCGAACGAAGAGGGTGAGGTTGTGGCACTGCCTTCCGAATGGGAGGATGAAGTGAAAGTATTACTAATGCCACTTAGAGCTCTGAGGAGTAAGGGAAAAGGATGCTTGTTTTTCGGAGGAGAATTCGAGTATTTTGGGGAGAGTGGTTTGGAGTGCCCTCATTATCCGGATTCATTACTGGTTCGGATGTACTCAGAGGATCTTCGAGACTTGGTGCGATATGGAGCCCAACCCCCTTTGCCTGGCGGAGTACTGATTGAAGTCAACCGTACCCAAAACGTCCTATTGAGAGATGACCCCTAAACTATTTGGAATGTCTTCCTTATTCCAAGGGAATATGAGTTGTTTCTGCTCGCCCATGGGATCCGATCTACCGATGCTCTTTTCCCTGGATTTTGTATCTTCCCCTTCGATACGTTTCGTTTGGGCATGCATCTGCTGATCCACCCCTTTATCAAGGAGGTGGTCAATTTGCTCGGGGTGAGTCCATTGTAACTATTGACAAATTTTTGGAAGCACATAGTGAGCTTCATCTTGCTGTATGGGAGAGGAGCGGTACCGCCCCTCAAGGTCTTTCGTAGATGTTTCAGTCTTTGTACGCTCTCAACCGGAGAGGGTCAATATTATCTATCCCCTCGTACTGGGAAGTAGGTGGTTCAGAGGCATCCCAACTCCATAAAGGAGTGGAAGTTGAAATACTTCGTGGTGCATGCCGACGAACCATGTGATATTCCCATGTAGTGGGTTTTCGATCCACCAAAGCTGAAAGCTTCCCAGGAGAAGGAGTTTAGTGGGGAGGAATTGGGGGCGTATGAATGCATATTTACTGAGGGAGTGGTGATCTGGTCATTTCTAAAGGTAAAGCACTTAGCGAAGTTGCAGTTCAGTCCAACGAACCCTAGTAGGCTCTTTGTTTATGCCTTTTTACCAAATTTTAGTTTTTTTTCAATCTCTCTATCTTTCTTGCAGAAATTATCAGCAAAGAGGAGCTTAAAGAGGAAGAAGACAACCGACAAGGTAAAGAGATGAAAGAGGCCTGTCGGTAGTCACCTTCACCTCTCGTGCTTCGACAGAGTTGGTGCTGGCGGAGGACCCTTTTTCGAGCCAATTAGGTACCCCCTAGCCCCACTGCTCTCTTTGTTGTCGACGTTGTTCGGGCTCCTCCCCCAGTTCTCACAGTTCTCGTCTCTACGACGGAGATGACCTACCACCCGACTTGAAGGTGACTATTGAGAACTCGATGACCAAGTCAAGGGTCGCTGTCAAGGTGGTGGACAACCTAGCCCTTTCGAGATCGGACAACTTTGGCCCAAGAGACCTTCGAGTCCAATTACGTCAATTGGGCTCAATCCAATGTTGTGGTACGTTTCATCTTATCAAATTTTCTTGGTTAATTTTCTAAGTGTTTGGAGCTTTTTCTTTGCAGGCTACTCTCTATAGTGTCGAGATTAAGAGGCAGTATGACTACGATATGAAGCTACTAAAGGGAAGAAGTGCCTTGACACCAATGAGGTGCTCGAAGCCTCTGAGAAGAGGGAGAAGGCCTTGCAGTTGGAGGTTACCTCGCTCAATGCCGAGTGAGAGAAACTGTTGAAGGAAAATTTACGCTGGGAAGAGGATGGCGGAGGTCTGAACCGAGGCCTTGGACATGGTCATCAAGGCCCAAGATGAGGGCTACAAGAAGGCCCTAAAAGACGCAGAGGAGAGTGTTACCGGCTATAGCAGCGAGGGTACCACTCTGGCCAAAAAAGAGGCGAGGATGTTGTGGTTCTCGATTACACCTGGCACAGATCGGAGGAGAGCGCACCCAAGGGGGGTCGGGAGGAGACTACTTCGGAGCCCCTGGAGAGGGTGTTGGAGACGAGCAAATATTTTTGTAATTTTGCCAAACCATGGACTGGCCACTGCTATGTATTATTTTCTTGATTAATGAACATCTTTTTATGACGAATCGTTGAGTGCAAGATTTTTTGAGGCATTTTGATGGATCGTTGAATCCTCTAAAACATTTTCATAGTCGAAGCTAAGTGTTTCGGAACTTTTCTATGTTGTAACTTCTTTGCTTGCGTTGACAGATTATTGTGTACATCGGAGGGGATCATCGGGACACTGAAATCACTTGTCTTCATGGTTAGTTGAACAAATACCAGGTCAAAAATGATAGTCTAAAAGAAATAGCTTCTCGAGGTGAACTTAGAGCTTGATCACTTGAAGGAGACTTGTCCTGCACTAGTAAGGTTCGGAGGAAGATTTATGTCAAGGATGCTCGCCTTAAGGATATGCCTCTCTAGAAGGACTTTGAGATTTACCATCTGAAGGCAAAGCTCGGGGTTTGCGGAACGCAGAGTACGTCACCCTCTTATAGTGAATATAATCAAGGAATAAGTTTCAATGAGCTAATCCCTGGGTTCCAGGCAACACCAAGGAATCTCGGGGATGCTCAGAGTGGAGTAGCTGGTAGCATCTACTGAGAGGGCGTTACTCGTTTATGTTTGATGAACACATCCTCAAAGAACGCTGCAAGTCTAGATTCTACTAACACAAATTAGATAGATCCAAAATCTGTCCATAGAACTACATTCTGTACTTTCTAAGTACGCACAAATATTTATTATAGGTCATACTTTAGTCCTTCTATGGTCATATACTCTAACAAATGTATCACACTACATGTTTTCACTTTAACAAAATTATTTATGTTTTTATGCCATAATCTACAAGGTATAAATAATTTAGAGTGTAGTAACATATTAGGAATATGATTAACCATACAACATCACCCATAATTACACAAAGTCAAACAACAGTCAATAATATAGAATTCTACATTTCACTAAGTGTTTGTTCTAACTTTTATCAATACCGTTTCGATTGTAGTAAATAGAGTGCACTAGAAATTATGCCAAATGCAAACTTCTCTAAAATTATTAAAACATATTTACCATCTTTATCAAATCTGAACCCTTTTGGTCTTAGCATTTAACTAGATTTCTAATTCTTCAAAAAAAAAAAAACGTGCTTCATTCTTCATATATATGACAAACCTTCAAAAAATATCTACAAAAGTTATTAAATACTTTTGACCAATCATTGTCTCATCTAGTCACAATGCTACTGAGATCACAAATATCAGAATGTATTGACTAAAAAATTTGTGTACTCTTAGAGACAACACTAAATGATTTTCTAGTGTTCACAATCTGAGCACAAACTTCACATTTGTCATATTTTAATAAAGTGTCATTTAGCAAAGTTATGAGCTTTAACAAGGGAAAACAATTTAATATATATAGTTCACATATCCTAGCCTATTATACTGTGTTCAAGAACTACACAAATAGGAACTACCATTATCAATTGCTTTCTTTTTTTTACCCAACTTACACATGCTATTGACTATGTAGGCACATTATAAAATAATAATAATAAAAGTTAATACAAAATTACTTTACCATAGTTCACAATACCGTTTGCTTTCTCTCGAGGTTCTAACAATGTCCAAGTGCTTAAACACATTGAGAGAAGAGTTCATTCCTTTATTCATTCTTCATCATCTTCAAAATGCTAAATGAGATAATGACAAATATGTTATAATTCAACTTTGTACACATAATACAATGAACAAGAAAGAATAGAACGTAACTAATGGAGTTACATCCTCCAATACAAGTTATCAAAAGAAAGCATAAAGTGTTTTGTAGCTAGAAATGAGGATGGATGGCTATGACAATAATGTTTATGTTATTAATACTAATGAGATCACAAGAAAGTATAAAGTATTTTGTAGCTAGAAATGAGGACGGATGGCTATGGCAATAATGTTTATGTTATTAATACTAATGAGTGATCACAAGAAAGTATAAATTGTTGTGTAGCTAGAAATGAGGACGGATGGCTATAGCATAGGCAGCTTGGACATACGAAAATGGACAATATGAACAAATTAGTGAATACATAATTTGTGAGAGGCATCCCAAAAATCAAGTTCGGACTGGATAAACCGTGTGATTTTTGTCAATTTGGTAAGCTAACCAAAAGCTCTCACAAAACCGAAGAAAATAGTATCAACTTCTTAACCTTTGAACTCTTGCACTTATATCTACTTGGTCCAGCTCGTAAACGTAGTTTTGGAGGTGCACGATATTTTTTTTAATTGTTGATGATTTTAGTCATTTTACTTGGGCTGCTTTCTTATCACAAAAAGATGAAAATCCACTTGTTTTTCAAACAAAGTTCGGTAAAGTTAAAAATGAGAAAAACTTTACCATCATAACTGTTCATAGTGATCATGATGGGGAATTTCAAAATGAACTCTTTACAACTTTTTTTGATGAGAAAGGAATAAAGCATGCGTTCTCTGGTCCTTGCTCTCCTCAATAAAATGAGGTTGTTGAGAGAATAAATCGAGCTCTTTACGAAATGGCTCGTACTATGATTAGTGAACACGATCTTCCCAAATCCTTTTTGACTGGAGCTGTCAACACAGTATGTTACACTATAAACCAAGTAATAATTAGAAATCATATTGAGAAAATGTCTTTTGAACTATACTACGAAAAATTACCAAACGTAAGCTATTTTTGAGTCTTTGGATGTAAAGTTTTTATCTTAAATACTTTTAAGGAAGTTTGATCATAAAACTGATGAAAGCATATTCTTATAATATTCTCTTAATAGTAAATCATATTGTGTCTTCAACAAAAGAAGACGCACTATTCAATAATCTATTAATATTATATTTGATGAGTCTAATCCTCTTGCAAAATAGATATTACATGTTGTAGATGATGACGAGGCAAATATTTATCGAGAGAATAGACAGTTCACATTGAAAAGGAGATGCAAAAGGACTCTTAAAATAATATACACAATTCAACTCATTTTGACGAACCAGCTTCATAACAAGTAGACAACAATAATATCAATGTGCAACTGATAGCATAGATGCAACCTCTAAAGAATGATCAGGTGGAAGATAGTAACTAACAAACAAATATTCCAACTCCAACTCCCATCATTGAAAAACTCCCTGCGTGGAAAATCATTTCTCGTCACCCTTCAGAATTAATACGAAGCGACATTTCAAAGGAGGTAACTACTCAAACTCAGGCCAAAAATTTTATGTGTTTTCCGCATTTGTATGCATACTTGAATCTAAAAGTTTTAAGGATGCCTTACAAGACAATGACTGGATCATTGCCATGCAAGGATAACGTAACCAATTTGAAAGGAATTAAGTATAGAGACTTGTTCTTAGACCCTGTAATGGAACTATTCTCGGAACAAAATGGGTGTTTAAAAACAAATTGGATGAATCCAGAACTATTGTTAGAAGTAAGGCCCTACTTGTTACTCAAGGTTATAACCAATTAGAAGGTGTTGATTTTGAAGAAACTTTTACTCTTGTTGCACGGCTTAAAACCATTCGTGTCTTATTAGCATTTGCATCGTACATGTATTTTACTCTCTTTCAAATGGATGTTAAAAATGATTTTCTAAATTGTTTTATCTCTGAAAAAGTTTATGTTGAACAAACTCCATTTTCTAAATTGTTTTATCTCTGAAGAAGTTTGTGTTGAACAACCTCCAGAGTTCACAGACCCGACACACCCAAATCATGTATTTCACCTCAATAAAGTGCTATATGGTTTGGGGAAAGAACCTCGTGCTTGGTATGAGCGAAGAAGTTGTTGTCTCATTCACAATGGATTTTCAAAAGAAAAAGTAGACACTACACTTTTTTATCAAACATCACACCAAAGATATTGTGATAGTTCAAATTTATGTTAATGATATTATTTTTGGATCTACTCATGAAAATCTATGCAATGAGTTTTTAAAGCAAATGCAGGATGAGTTCAAAATGGTGGGTGAGTTGAATTACTTCCTTGGTCTTCAGGTACAACAACAAAAAATGACATCTTTACCAACCAATCTAAGTACGCGAAAGAGTTAGTTAAGAAGTTTGGACTGGATAGTCCAAATACGTACAAAACGGCAATGGAAACCACTACAAAACTCTCAAAGGATGAAAATGGTAAAAAATTGATTTTTCTACCTATCGTGGTATGATAGATAGTTTACTTTATATTACTGCATCTCATCCTGATACTATATTCAGTGTTTGTTTATGTGCACATTTTCAATCGTGCCTAAAAGAATTACATTTAATTGTCGTTAAGCGTATTATCTGATACCTTAAAGGTACTCCAAATGTGGGTCGTTTGTACCTGAAAATTAAATAGAGAGTTTTCTCTTGTAGGCTATTCACGCAGACTATGTTAGAAGTCTAACCGATAGAAAAAGCACAAGTGGTACATGTTGGGGTATGCCCTAAGGGCCAATTATGTATTGAAATTACTAGTTTACGTTGTATCATGATATTATTTCATATATGAGGCAATTTTATTTATTGTATTGTTTATTGTGATTAAATGAACATAATAAAGTCCTGAGAATAGTAGGTTCAATACTATGGAATATCAAGTGCATGACTTGATTGTGAGATCCTATTGGTTGTAATCAGAACACTTGTAACACTCTGGGCCCCGCTCAAACAAATTTTAACAACTGCGCAGCACAGGCCACCTCACAAAAGTTTTCATGACTAGTTGGTGCCCTTTGTTCATTGGCAATACTATTTAACTCACTCATTTCCCAAGTTATTTTCCGATGTGGGAATAATCCACATCACACACACACACACACTCTAAGCATGTGCATTGCACAAACATCACACACACAACCACTTCTTCCCTGGCTCCCACGTGCATGGCACACCTCCACCACCTGGCCTGCACCACCACATGCAATTGAGTGAGACTGCAAAATGCATGGTCGTGCTCAAATGAGTCAATATGAGATATTGAACTCATTTGTTTTAGTAAGTCTACTCGGACATCAATAAAGCAAAGATTGAACTATACAAGGGTGACACGCTCTATGCCTTGTGGTCAATTAGATATCTAGACAAAAGGACTCGACTACATGGTAACATTGGTCACGAATAGGTTATGTCAAATTACTGGTATTCTCATTACTTGAGTAGCAATAATGCATTGATAGATACCACTCATTGTTTGTAACAATAGAATATGATTTTAATATTACTGTCAACGTAATGGAAATCTATAGGGTCACATACTTAGAATGGATCGAAGTTGGATTTAAATTTATGAGATGAATTTAATTGGGAATCCTAGTAAGACTTGGACTCCTGACATGGTTGGGTAATTAATTAGATTAAATCGGTCAACTAAAGTTCAAAGGCCCACACATAAATCTGACCCAGGTCAAATGGTGAGCCCAATAACCTCATTACACTCTTAGGGTTGATTTTCTACATCTATATATATGATATGTATTTGTGGAAAAGAGATAGTTAGAGAAAAACCCTAACCATCACAGAAATTGTAAGAGAGAGATCGTGAGGAACATCTTCTTCCGCAGTTAGCACCGCGACGTGAGAGAAAGCGTTATTTGATCTGTTCATGTGGATACCGTAGAGGCACCGCAATATTGCAGTGTTGTGATAGATATATTATGGAGATAACAAGTCCATCTTTAAGATATAACTCCTAAACACGATTTATGGTTTTTGCATTGATCCATAGCTAGATTTCAATATTTTTTTCTATAATTTTTCCACTGTCTATTTATTCTGAGATTGCCCTTGAAACCTAACAGTACATGTCAATTTTTCAAGGAAATTGTCTAGTTTCATGAGCTTCAAAAAAGAAAAATTCAATCACGTTATCTACCGCTGAAGCCGAATACATAGCTGCAAGGGCTTGTTGTGCACATGTATTATGGATGAAACATATGTTGGAAGACTATAAGTTAGTTCTTGATCATATTCCAATTAAATGTGATAATACTAGCTACTATTTCATCAAAGAACACTTTTTTAAAGGAGACATTATTTTTGACTATGTTTCAACAGATTTACAAAACAGTAAATGAAAAATGCTTTCATTACTTGTAAGGTGAATTGAATGTTATTGATATTTCTACCTAATTTATTGTTGATTTTCTTGATTGTTTAAATTAACGTACTTAAAGTCGACTACTAACATAATAGTTTACTGACAAATTCAGAACATAGTTGAAAATTTGACAGTCGACTATGAAAAGTAGACAGTCGACTGCAATATGTGCTTCTTAAGTCAGAGAGCTTGAGTGGTCGATTGTCAAATCTAGAACTTGATAGTGAACTGCACAACTTGACTGTCGACCGTAATAACCAACGCTCAAGTAAGAGAGCTTGAGCAGTCAAATGGCTCAAAACATACTCAATCGTCATAACACTCCCGTCAAAGAGTTTGGACGGGCGACACAGTAGACCGACAACTGCTATAGTTTATTTCTGTCTATTTCTCTCTCTATGACTCGTGGGGCTTTCTTAGGTTCGCTCTTCTTCTTCAGAACCGAAACCCTAGCCTTTTTTAATCATGTAACCCATCCAAATTCCTAGATTTCTTACTTAATCTTCTTCAATATTTTTGCGGTTCTAGCAAAATGATTTTAGTTTTTCAACAATGGCCTCCAAACCTAGGTGCTCCACCAGAAATCCCTCTTCCTCTTCTACCACACCACAATCCTCCAGGTTTAAGTGTAAGCAACACGGAACTTCCAATTTTGTCTACGAAGAAGACATCGCTTTTAGAAACCAAACCAGTGTTAACTTGTATTTCAAATCCATAGTCGATAAAGTGGTTTTCCCTAGCTGGGTCATCAAATTAGACAAACTTGGGGGAAATTTTGATGGTTTGGTTAGGATTCTTAAAGTTCCTAAGTGGTAAGACTACCTAGAAACCCCAATTATCCATTCAGAGTTTATCACCAGCCAATTTTATGTCAATCTTGAATTTGATGCCAAAGAGCTCTTCCTCTCCTATATAATTCTTGGCAAACCCATAGAGATTACGCCCACCTATCTAAAAACCAAGTATTATCTTCCCACCAGGGAATTTGATGCTTATCTCCTTGATATCGACTCCCTCACATATAAACCCGGTCTTGACTGCAATACCATTCTTTGCATGATTCTCAATCCAAATACTAGGTCCCTTAAGAAACTCAAGCCTACTGATTTCACTGATGTCTCTCGCTTCCTGAATAATTTTTGGTCCAAGAAGACCAATCCTATCCTTCATTCTTTCTTTAGTTCTTGGTGAATACAAATTTGATTTTCCATCCTTAATTATTCAAACCATGATCGATGCCCCTAAAGGAACCCGAGCTCTACCATTTATCACGTTGATATATAATCTTTCCATTGATTCTGGTATCCCAATCAACCAATATATCCTTAGCAATCCCAATAAACCCATCATTCCATCTCAAATGGGTATTAATGTACCTATGGCCAGGCGACCGATCAGAAAGAAGGCTGTCTCCTCTTCACAAGCACCCGCTCAACCCTTCTATGCGACGACTAAGCAACTTGATGAACTCAAAGATCTCTTGTACCGCTACTATGTCAACACAATTGACTACTTCGGTGACAAAGAAGGATGGCTTCAAGCTCTGTGTACATCACTATGAAACTTCAAGATCAAGTGCTCAACAAGGAAAGCAAAATAGACTACCGTACTTAATCGATAATTGTATCGAAAAGAGAAATGACACAACAATAGCATTCGCTATATTAATGCTGTTATCGCTAAGAGTGGCATTTGTAATGGTATTCCCAAATTTGACAACTCTTTACTCAAACTTGATGTCTTCTACCCCTCCTCTCACTCTGAAATTAAACATCTCCAATATGATAAATATCCGACATTGTCTCTGGTCGTGCTCTAACTAACGGTACATTTGACATCAAGATCCATAACCACAATGAATAGAACCAACCATAAACTACCAGAACGCATTCTCAATGAAGTCAAACAATAAACAAAAACATGACAATCAAAATTCATCAACTAAAGGGGAAGCACCCAAATTCATACCTAGGGTTTGCAAAATTAATCAAAAATAGATGGCCACGGGTGATGGTGGAAGCGGTAGGTGACGGCGGACAACGAAAGACGACGGCGGATGAAGAAGTGGGCGACGGAGGTGGGTGGCGGTGGGTGGCGGCGGAAGAAAACGGCGAGAGGAAGATGCTTGCTGCGGTGGCGAGGGAAGACAGCGGCGGCGTGGAAGACTGACGACGGCAGCGACGTTCAAGACCGACGACGGCGACGTGGAAGACCGACGACGGCGATGCGGTCAAGGGGGGGATTCGGTTGTGAGAGATAGAGAGGAGAGAGAGAGAGAGATGGGTGTGAGCGTGAGAGCTGTATAAATTGGGGGTATTTGGGAATTGGTGGGAAAATGAAAAAGTTGGGGGGAAATAAAATATAGAATATACCCATGGTTTTTTATCCCGTTGGTAAAACCTATAGCTACGGATTAAAAACTCTAAAGCTATAGGATACCTATACCCACAGTTTATTATACGTCTGTAGGTATACAATGTCTATACCCACGGTTTTAGTGATCCGTCAGTATAGGTGTCCGTTGGTATATGGCAAATTTCTTGTAGTGTGGGCATTACTCCGTCCTCCTTGTCAATCTATTAATGTTGACTAGATAGCGGCAACAAAGGCAATGCAGAGGAGAATGATGACGACGATGATGAGGATGACAATGATGAGGAGCAGCTCCCTTTTGCTGTGTTCCAAAAAGAGAGATTGTAGGGATTTTTATGTATCTTGAAGAACTTGTCACTTGTTTCACTTGTTTTGTGTATTTTGAAGCTTTATTGTACTTGGTTCTTATCAAAAGGTCATCTCCATCATGCTATCTTGTATAAATCCTTTTGAATTGGAATGATATTTTTAATGCTATTTGTATGATTTTAATTCTAAACATATGAGCTCTTTTGATTGAAAAAAGTTTCGTGATTCTTAATCCAAATATGATTTTCCCATATAGGATGCATTATGCACACACACATTTATATTATCATTTGATGTATTCATGGATTAAACAGGAGTATTAGATTAAGGGGGAGTATTTATCTTAAATTCTGAGTGTATTTTTCCACACAAAAAGGGGGAGATTGTTGACCCTAAGTTTGATGTGTACAAAAACATACACATGTATCTAATATTTTCATCCAAGATATGTACAGAAAAATAAAGAATGAAATTCAAATAAAGTCTCAAGATATTCAGAAGCAAAGAAAAAGGAAAGAACGGGCATATCTAAAAGACTGTGAAGTATCGGGAAAGATTCACTTAAAGAAACATGTGATTAAATCTTCAAGAGGCCAGCCGTTCAAGATTATATTGTGCTATAATTGTGAGGATTACATCTGTAGAATTATCGCTGGTAATTAGTTGAGTTATGGAAATAATATAAAATGGATTCACCAAATAATTGGATTGGGGATAAGTCCAGTTAAACACAGTCGACTGAACTAGAAGTGTTATTTGGTGAGTCGGTTGTCAATAATCTTTGACTTTGATCTGGGGAGAATTAACAGTCGACCACAACCTACATCAAATCATTTTTGGTATTTCTTTTCACTTTTGTGGAAAGAAATAATTTTATAACTATTTAAATAAGGTGAATCCACTCAATATTCTCCATCTCCTTTGACTCTAAAACTTCATAACTCAATACTTTACTAACGATCAAGAGAGAAGTGTGCCTTTATTGTTTTCTTAGTCAAGACGTCGATCTTGTTTTTTCATTTTCTTTTAGTAAGTCCCATAGTGCTTTAAGTCATATGATACATCCTTCCTGAAAAATATAAAAAATATCCTCATTGGATAGGTAGGAGATAAGGATGTTTTGGTCAGTTTTGGTGTGTATTTTATGATCTTAAAACTTCATGTAGAGTATTAAAAGGTAATAATTTTTGCTAATTTTAATCCACTTCTTGATTGCGTGAAATCGCATTCTCCTCTTGGGTTTCTAAGGATCAGCGTGATATTGTAGAGATCGTGGCACATTAGGTATGGAATAAAAGCAATGCACGAAGGTAATGACTATAGCACTACTCATATATCCTTTCAGGTTATATGTAAGGTGATATATCAAAACGCACACAAAAAAAAACCAATTAAGGTCTCAACTAATAAAATTACCTGAGATGAAGTGCAAGTAGTGATTATTTTTAGCTCTGAGCCTGGAAATTATTGTGAAAGCAAGTTCTTCAATTTCAAGAGTGAAAGAAAGTGCTTTGTAGCATGCACGGCACCAAAGTTTTGAATGGGAGAATCAAGGCCATTATTAACAAGTCAAGCATTCGCGTGAGTAAACACCACCACCTTATTCTTCTGTAAAATTTCTGCCAAATCTGTTGCGTAATAAGAACCCTACATAGGAAAAAAATAACCTTCAATTCAATCAAAATTGAAGACATAGGAAAAATAAGAAGCCTACATAGCATAATTTGACAGGATAACTAGGTGTACAGGGTAATACACCTGTGCCCATAACCAAACTATCATTTCTTGATGTCTTAGCTGGTAGGTGTTAGGATTATGTCTTGAATACTCGTTGTTCAGATTAGAAGAAGTTAAGATGAAGCACGAAGGTCGAAGCGTCGAAGGCGGCAGAAGAAAACAGCAGAGCAAGGTGCAGGCTATGTTGCGGTCGACCGCACTCCCCGACTGCAGTTGCAATGGGTTTAGCCGAGAGGTGGACGGTCAACTGGTCTTGTTGGACGGTTGTTGGTTGATGCCCCAATCCCAACAACTGGTATCAGAGCTTTAGATTGCCGAGTCCCTTAGTTAAAATGACAGGCCATAGTATTTTGAAGATCAAGCAGTTCGATGGAAAGATCAATTTCAATCTTTGGAAGACTGACATGTATGATGTCCTTGTTCAAGAACGTTTGCAATTAGCCGTTAAGAAGAAAGAAAAGCCAACTGATATGAAGGATGAGGGTTGGGAAGATATTCGTGAAAGAGCCATAAGTCTGATCCAACTATTCCTGGCGGACGAGGTCAAGTGCAGATTTCTTGAAGAAACCGATGTGGCAAGTTTGTGGGAAAAACTAATAGCTGACTACTCTGCCTCGTCGTTATTAGATCAGATGCATTGGAAGAAATTATTTCATTTATCTATGAAGGAAGGTAACGATCTCTAAGACCACATTACAGAATTCAATAAGGTATTATCTAAACTTAAGATGATCAATGCAGATGTGTGTGAGGAAGATAAAGCTTTCAACCTGATATATTCATTGCCAGATTTGTATGAGCCTTTGATCACTACCAAGCTACACGGTTGATCTGCCAAGGAGAGTATTTCGGTAGATGGTGTAATCAAAGTATTGAAGGAAAATCAACTTAGGAAGGAGACTCAAAAATCACCGTCTATTCCCACAAGTTGTCTAGCAGTGGATGGTCCTTCTGGGGGAAGACAAAGTGCTTTGCAAAAGGATTCGATCTGTTGTCGATGTTGCAAGAGGCCAGGGTATATCAAGAAAGACTGTTGAAAATTGGAGAATCAGGAGAGCGCAAAAGAAAGTGTAACCCCTGTTTTTCGTTTTTCGTATTCTTGGTGTATTTTTCTTCTTTCTTGAGTATTTATACTCTTTTTGTATTTTGGACCGTATATTGGAGTTGTTTTCAATATATATATTCATTTTATTTCACTTTGAGCTATTTGTGTTTGATTGTTCGTCTTTTGCTACGTTCTTTATCGATTATTGTTTTTCTCTTTATTGGATTCTGTTCTTTTCTTTGGCTCATGTTTTGGGGTGATCGCGATTTCATTTGCCTAAGCCTATTATTGATAATCCTATTTGCAATTTAAATTCTAAACCCTCATGATTATCCCTAAACCCAATTGAATAACCATCTCCTACTACTACTCCTAATAAACCCATAAACCCAATTACCCAACTATCCTACTACAAACCCTAATCACCTCCTATATAAACTAATCCTCTCTCTCTCTCTCTCTACCGCAACCTAACCCTAGCCCCCTAGCACTGTGCAACCACCAAAACCCCAACCCCCCATTCCTTCCGAAACCCCCAGCACCCTAACCCTTCACCATCAACCTCCTGATCCTTCACCTTCAACCCATTACCACTGCACCTTAGACCCACTACCATAACCCCATTGTTGCACCCAACCCGTCGCCGATCACCCTACTCCGAGTGCCTTCATTGTCTCTCCATCTCTCTGTCGTTCTCTCCCTCTCACTGTCTCTGTTCGGCGCGCCCAGGAACAACAATAACAGCAGCAGCGACTCCAGCACTTAGCCAGCACCGTCGCCGCCACCGCCCCTCCGATCTCTCTCCCTCTCTTGTTGGTTGTGCGCGTGCACGGGTTTGCACGTGTGGATTGCTTGCTTCATGATCTTTGTTCGTGGGTTTTGTTCGTTGCTGGGATCCATTCCCATTATTCTTGGTGTTTGTTTCGTCTTCGGTTAAGGCAAGTAACTTGTACTCAATTTCTTTGTATGATACAAGTCATAAATTCCGCTTGTAGTGTAGTTGGGTTCTAGAGACAACTCGTGTGTGATGTATCTTGATGATTGTTGTCTCTATAGTGCTATTTGACCATAGTTTCCTCACGACACAAATTTGATATGAAACAACTTAGGTTTTGACCGTTCTTGATGTGATCATATATGTGAGATAAATATGTAATTTGGGTGTTCGTTTGGATCCATGTGATATACTTGTTGTGGACATGCCACATACCCTATTTCATGTTGTTTGGACATTTAGTAGACTCTATAACATATTTGGTTGTGTTTGGGACGAGTTTCTTATGTTGTATGTTGATTTGTTGTTAAAAGAAAAATCTGTATTTTGTCGATAATCAGTTTTGATTGGTAATTTAGACTATATTAAGTTCAATATCTTAACTTCAGTATTCAACATGATTTTTAGAGAAATCCGTCTTCTTTCTTTATTCTCTGACCTTGATTGATTTCGTTTTCGTATGTGTGAGATATGATTGTTTTACTACAGAAGTGTATTTCGTTTCCAGATTTCGTTTAGTGATGATTTCGATGACTAAACTATTTTGATATCAGTGCTAAGCATATTATTCTGATCTGAAATTTTGGTCAGTATTTATACACTGAATTAGGGCTTACCTAGAATTTTGGTGGATTTTACTAATGAGTTTTATATGCCGTTTCATGCTTAGTTATAAAAACTATACTTGCTGGATTTTGCTCACTGTTCTGAAAAGATTTATATTTTTACCTTAATTCCTTTTACTTTTTGGAAAATCTTTATGAAATATGAAAGTTATCTTATTTTTTCTATTTTCTTATCTCTTTGACGGATATGGATTTTGTTTCACGGTTTGCCAGATATTACAGTTTTCGTACAGCAGTGTTGGGAATTCCAGATTTGCCAAACTATCATTTCTTGATATTTTCTGATTTTTGTTGGCTAAACTAATCTTACTGGAAAATTATGAAACCTTATATTCTGATACTAGACATATAGGGGAATACCCCAGATTTTTCCTGGATTTATTTGAGTTGTTTTGATGCTGTTTTCCAGTCCTTGAATATGATTTACTGATTTCTGGCTGAACGTATTTTCTGGATTTAAATCAGTTATGAGTTATGTTTTTCTGAAATACTATATGACTTATATGTATTCGCTGGATTTGGTTGGAAGTCTATTTTCCAGATTCTTCGACGGAATCAGGTTTTGATATTTGGAGAAACGGAAATCGCTGTTTTAGTATTGTACTGTCGTGCTGTCCTAAATTAGGAAGTACCCAATTTTGTTCTGTTATGTGACTAGTTATCATCTGTACATTCTTATCTGTTATTCTGAAATTATGGGTCGACATATCATGCTAGACTTACTCTGTTTCATGTACATACACATCTGTCTGATAATAATTAAAAAATGATCAAGCCAGGGTTTATGTGAAAGATCTATTAGTGAGAAAGCATAGAAATGTGTACTTAGAAGGGGGCCCATGTTTTCCATGTGATTATCTGTTATCTGTTATTCTATACCCTGTCTACATTACTTCCTATAGGAAGGTGTAGGGAAAAAGAGAACCACTAGTTTCTATTTGTCTGTTTGGATCTGTTATCTGATATCTATCTGAACCCTGAGTACACGGCCCTATATGATCTCCTACGAAATCTACAAACATAATTGTTTTGAATGTAGCAACCATATGATAAAAGGATGTCATATGAAGTGCTACCTAGTTAGTAATTAATACAAAACTTATAAGAATTTGAATCTGTATCTGACAACTGTATCTATATCTGTATCTGATTTTCTGATTATCTGACTATCTGAGTATCTGTTATCTGTCTGACACTATCACTTGACACCATTATTTGACACCATCTGTATATCTGTCTGCATGCTATTTGACTTTGACACTTGACACATATTAGTATACCATGCTAGTTGATTCTGCTATACCATGTTATATCTGTTTCTACTATTATTTAGATTTGTTTCTGCTATTATTTAGATTTGTTAGTTTTCCTTGTACTTGTATCCTGCATTACAAGTGGCCCGTAACTTGCATTGACGGGTACTTGTTTTCTTTTTCCTTCTCCTGCAATTTATTGATTACAGATCAGAATGGTCGTTTGCCCGATGGTATTGGAGAAATGAAATATTAGTGTTGGACTATTTTGCTATTATTATTATCTGTTGCTTTTGAAAAATGTATTTGAGTACTTGGATTTTATTTGTATTTGAGCGATGTGAACCAGGATAC
The DNA here is from genome assembly GCA_017893485.1 of Hemerocallis citrina. Classification (NCBI taxonomy): domain Eukaryota; kingdom Viridiplantae; phylum Streptophyta; class Magnoliopsida; order Asparagales; family Asphodelaceae; genus Hemerocallis; species Hemerocallis citrina. The sequence goes on from CM030365.1 coordinate 35,220,442, forward strand.
GAACTTGTTCAGTTCTGTTTATTTGAGACTATTATATTATTGGTTTTCAATTAAATTCTGTTGGCACTTTGTTTTGTTTTGAGATATACATGTCTGTGTGAGGATGATTCTTTTGGCTTCCAACTCTGATTATTCTGAGATTTATTGTAAGATTCTGAACAGCTTATGGATGATGCAAATCATTTGCTAGGTTGAGTCGTGTATCCGTATTCTGTATTTCTTTTTGGGAAGCAGAGCGTGACAGAATGGAAATTTAGCCGCTAATGTGGTTAGTGCCTTTGATTCAGGTGATTCGTGTCTTCTTGTTTCAAATTCTTTAGAAGTGGATTCTAGTTGGTTTCTTGACTCGGAGAGTTCTGCTCATATTTACTCCGAGAATGAGTTGTTTTCTACTTATAAATCTACTACAGGACGTTGTGTGACAACGGGAACTGGGGAGATTTGTGAAGTAGTAGGTGAGGGGACAGTTGAGTTGAAGATGTCAGGTCTAAACATGTTCACTTTAAGAGATGTTTTGCATATTCTTATGTTGAAACGGAATCTGATTTCTTTGGGAACTCTTGATGTACGGGGTTGTAGGTACACAGCTCGATGTGGAGTTTTGTCTGTTTTTCAGGGTCGTCGTAAGGTTATTGGAGGTATAAGAGTGGTTGGGCCAAGCCAAAATAATCTCTACAAGCTTTGGGGAATCCGAACCAGTTGTGCAAGTGTTGCTTCTTTTCCCGTTATTCCCGTAAGCTCAGCTAGTTTGTCGCAACTAGACTCATCGAGACAAGACCACGACATTCGAATATCGTCGAGAGGTGGAGAAAGCCTAAGGGTATGTGGAGTTCGTGCGGAGTTTGGCAACATCGTGAGTAAATCTACGAAGGTATACCCTTGAAGGGGTATACTGATTCAGTAAGATTAGGTAGAGATCAGTTCAACTAGAAGAAGAAGCTATTGTTCTATGTTTTATTTGCAAGTGAAATTCATTGATGCCTGGAGATGAATAACACATCATGTGATAGCACTCATATGCAATCCAAGGAGAAGTTTGTTAGGATTGTGACTTGAATACTCGTTGTTCAGATTAGAAGAATGTAAGATGAAGCACAGAGGTCGAAGCGTCGAATAGGGTAGAAGAAAACAGCAGCAGCAAGGTGCAGGCTATGTTGCGGTCGATTGTCTTATGTTGCGGTCGACCGCACCCCCGGACCGCAGTTGCACTGGGTTTGGCCGAGAGGTGGACGGTCGACCGGTCTTGTTGGATGGTCGACCGCCAGCGGCGCTGTGTTTATTTTTGGGTTTCGATTTGTTAGGTCGTTTCAGCCCAATCTTCAACTCCAAGTTAGATCGTACGGCTCCTATTCAGTTACTTCTTTTCCAGGTTATATCGGATGACTGAGAATCAAGATTAGACCTAGGTTTCTCTCTATTCTTCTATATATATTGTAAACTCCTCCTTTATGAGAGAAGAGTACTTCATAGATTATTTTCTCCATTGCAAAGAGAGACTCAAGAGAGAGAGAGTTCTTGGTGAGTAAATTTAATTCCTTGTATTGAGTGAATCAATAATACCCTGTAATCTCTTCTAGTTGAATATCAGATCTCCTTATATTTCCTCCCGGATTAAGCAAAAGCTAACCAGGATAAGTCATCATTGTGTTTGTGTTAGTTTGGTGTATCTACTTGCTTGCTCAATTGATTTGTCTCATCTACTTCGACTTCCTCATTGTTCTATTTAGTTCCGCTATGACAAGAGGCGTTGGTTGACGCCCCAATCCCAACAGTAGGTGCTCTACTACCTGAATGACATCTTTCAACGTATTCAGGAAGTGCTTCTAGTTAAATATATCTTTAAATTCACTTTGAAAGACTTAATTTGACTCATGTTTCAAATCCAAAAGATTAGAGTTAATGGACCAGCAAGAACTCAGTACCTTGGATCACTCCAAAATGAAGAATGATCTAAATAAGGAAAAACTAGTGATTCATCAATTCTGCTGCAACTACCATATCACATATCTGCATTTAAGCGATTAAAGTCAGTTAGTTTGAATGGCTTTCTTTGAAAACAACATTGTGTAACTTTAATTATGGCTCTGATGCATACCCCCATTCGCATCTGATTTAAACCACCATTGGCTTGAACAACGAGATATCCATTTGTTTTCCTACCGAGATTCCCTGATTAAAATTAACAAATTAAAGTCAGAAAGCACTTCAGGCGTTTAGCATGAATAACAAAAAATAGAGGTAGATGATTTAAAATATACATTCTCTCTGTTTCCGGATTTGACACATTGATAGAAATCATCACTTTTTGGTGGTGCTGTCCAGATTTTTTAGTGTACCTGAAAACCAGTCATAGAAAGATATGACAGCAATCAGAATATAATCTACCACAAATTTAAAGCAGTTTATTGATAACAAAATTAAAGGCATCTACTGATACATCACAGTTTTGTATTAGGCATTAGTAAGAACAAAAGGGGCTTTTGGGATTTAACCCCATATAAATGGAAACCACACTTTCCCAGCTAATTACTTCAAATTCCATAAATTAGTAATTTTATTTGTTAGTTATGACCACAAAATTATAACTGGCTAGTTGTCTAGTAGCAATTTAAGTAGATACAATATGATTAAAATTTCCATCAACCCACAAAAGATATGGTTGGTTATGTTCTAACTTGTAAGCAAGTAAAGGACGAATTAATTGCTGGCAATTGACCTAAAATGTAATAGGTATCAACGAAAGGTTATGACTCTTATGATCATAGAATTGATAAGGAGTAGAATGAGATCATCAAATGACAAGCCAAAGGGAGGTCACAACTACAACCTAATTGTAGTATTTTTGAAGAAAATTTTATACTAGAACAACGAATTGTACAAGAAGATACTTGCCTGCAATTGACGAAGGATCCGACGGAGAGAAGGAGAATAACGGGAATAAATTTCCGGGCGGCGAACCACGAACGCAAAAACACGGAATACGGAACACACAAGCACGTGCGCTCTACTTGCAAACCAACACACAACGAAACACAAATTGTCACGCCCCGCTTCCAAAAGAGAATACAGAATACAGATACGTGACTCAGCCCAACGAATGATTTTCATCATCCATAAGTTGTTCAAGAATCTTTACAACATTCACAAGAATAATTAGTGTCGGAAGCAAAAAAATGAACCAAGCATGCATATATGAATCAAAATACCAATAAGAATACTTGAAACTAAAAATATTATAATATCAATATCCTGGGTCACATTGCCCAAATATAAATAAATCCAAGTAATCAAGTACAATTGTTCAAATAAGCAACAAGAATAATAAAAGCAAAATTCAGCACTAATATCTCATATCACCAACACCATCTGGTACCTGTTATCCAAAATCTGCAATTTAACAATTGCATGGATAGGAAAAAGAAAACAAAATCCCGTCAATACAAGTTACGGGCCGCTTGTAGTGCAGGATACAAGTACATGAAAAAAGATAACTAATTACATGGAATAGGCATGATAATAAAGTAAAAAAGCTAGCATGGCAAGGTGAACAAGTACAAGTAGCATATCAAGTGTCAAGTGAACAAGTATCATGTAAATAAGAAACAAGTATCAAGGATCATGTAAACATGTAGCAAGTATCTAGTATCAAGTATCCTATATCATGTAGTCAAGTATTGAGTAAGCATGTATCATGTTCATGTGTCATGTATCAAGTCTGGTAGTTATTACTATCTAGGTAGAACTTCATGCATCCCGGTTTTTACTACATGGTTGCTACATCGAACAGTTTCATTTTAGATTTCATAGTAGGACCATAGAGGGCAGTGTACTCAGGGACAAGTATCAAGTAATCGAGCTCTAAGCTCCAAGTATCACGTATCATGTATCACATGTCAAGTTGTGCAAGTGGTAAGTAATCACATGTCAAGTATCATGTATCAAGTAATCACGTAGGATCAGTGGATCCCCTTCCGAGTACACGTTTCTAAATTATCCACTATTAGATATTTCCCTTAACACCGGCTTGGTTATTTATTATTATTATCAAACAAGATGTGCGTGTACAGAACATAGCAAGAATAACATGGTATGATCAAGTAACCAGTTCAGGTTGCAAGATCAGCATGTACAAGTGAAAGGCAACACATATAAGATTAGAACAACGAGAATTCTAGATCAGGACAGCAAGACAATACTGCACTAAAACAGGGATTCCTATTGCTATAGACATGCAAATCTGAATTTATCGAAAGGTCTAGAAAATAGACTCCCGACCGAATCCAACAACCATATATCAGTCATATAGTATTTCACAAAACCATAACTCAAAACTGAATTGAAACCAGAAAATATGTTCAGCTAAAAATCAGAAGATCGTATTCAAGAACAGGAAAACAGCATGAAAACTCATTAAATAAATCCAAAAAAATTCTGGTATTCCCCTATATGTTAACAGAAAATCAAGTTTCATAATTTTCCAATAAAAATAGAGTAGTCAAGTAAAATCAGAAAACATCAAAATGTGGTAGTTTTGTAAATCTGGAATTATAAACACTGCAGTGCGAAAACTGCAATATCTCACAAACCATAAATCTAAATCCAAATCCGCCAAAAGGGTAATAAAATAGATACAGTAGGCGAACATTCATATTCAAAAATAGTTTAGAAATAGCTAGTAGAATTAGGTCGAAAATCAAGTTCTTTATTGAACAGCAAGAAAAATCTGCTAGTATAGTAGTTGTTTGAAAACATAGAACGGTTTGTAAAACTCATCAAATAAATCCATTAAAATTCTAGGTAAACCCCAATCAAGTCTAGAAGTACTGAGCAGAATTTGAGATCAAAATAATAATTTTAACACCAAAATAAAAATTGATTTCTCTTCAGAATTCATAGAAAACACAATCTGGAAATCTTTCGACCCCACTGTAGTAAAATAGGCATAACTCACAAACCAAAAAAATCGAAACTGAGATCCGTCAAAAGGGTTAGAAAATAGACAGAATTCTCTATAAATCATGTTCTCAAAATATTCTCAAATACTGACCTTAACAGGGTCTAAAATACTGTTCAAAAGTGAAAAGCCAGTAAAATTAAAAATATTGCATATGCACAAAATCCACTAGTTCACATAGAACTCATCCAAAACACAACCAAACATGAGATAGAGTATACTAGATGTCCAAGCAACATGTTATAGGGTATTTCACAGGTATGTAACAAGTCTACCACGAATAACACGAACGAGCATAAGATAACACATGAACAACACACATGTATGCAATAAGATGTGGTCACTCCTAGGTTATATCATGTCATGTATGTCATGAGACAACTATGGTCAAATCATCACTATAAAGACAATATCAATGAGGAGATTCACACACAAATTGTCTATAGAACCCAACTATACTACATGCGGTATTTAGTACTTGTATTACACAAAGAAAAGAATACAGGTTACTTGCCTGAGCGACGATGACGAGAACGACACAAAAGCAAGAATAACGGGAATAGATTCCCGAAATCGAACACAACGAACGGATCATGAACACAAACCAACAAACGGATCACGATGACGATCAAGATCAAGATGATCAAACAACGAACTAGCGGATCAGCACGGATGAGATCAAGATCAATAAGATCGGACGGTCCAGATCAAGGTGATAATGAAGTTGATGCTGATCGCGATCAAACGACCAAGATCAGCCCGATGGTGATGATCAAGATGATGATCAAGACCGGTCGATCGAACGGCCAGATGAAGAGATCATGATGATCAAGATGATCAAGATCGGACGACTCACAACCAAAGATGATCAAAAGGAGATCGACGGCCCACAATACACTTGATCAAACTTGATCAAACAACATACAAGGAAAAAGATAGTAGAGGGGTGTGCACGGAGTGACGGCTGAACGGACAGCGGGCGAGGGCGGCAGTACCGGCTGTTATCGGAGGAGCACACACAAACGGGAAGCGCGCTGTGATGCTGTTGCCGGCTACAGGAGGTCGACTGTGGGGCTGTGTTGCTGTAGTCGCGCGGTAGGGCGTGCACCGTGGAAGCATAGGGCGGCCATGGCAGAATGGCCGGGCTGCGTTGCTGTCGGTGTCGAAGCACACAACCAGGGCGACGTTGGGGTGCGCTGTGGACTTCGAGAGAACAGCAGCAAATCTGTCGTTGATGCTGTTGCTACAGGCTGTCGGAGGGAGACGATGGGCTAGGAGGTCGGTGGGTGAGGTTGAGAGGTCGGGAGGGGATGAGAAGCAGAGGTAGGGGAAGATAGAAGGTGACTGTAGGGTTATCGGGAAGGTGAACAGGTTCAGGGGTTTAGGGTTACACAGTGGTAGGGTTATATATAGGTAGGGTGGGTTAAATGGGTCTGGGTAGATAATAAATGGGTATGGGTTTATAGGGTAAGTGAACTGAAATAGAGTTTTAGGGATAATGTGTTTTGGTTTTTTTTTTAATATTTAAAATTAATAGAAAAATATAATAACTGATAAAAATATTGTTTATAATAAAAAAGTAATTTGCATTACAAAATAGAATTTATTTAAAATACTACAAATACAGTTAGTAAATAAAAGTGGATTTTTTTTTAATAACCGGTCAAAAATATCAGTAATAACAATAATACTAATAAAAATAATAATAATAAGAAAATGATAAAATAATGATAGTAAAAATAATAACAGAAATAATAATAATAAGAGTAATAATAACAAAAATACGGATTGTATTACAATATAAAAATCATAGAAAATAGTTACAAATAAAATTATTGATCGAAACAGATTTTAATAGGAGATCCAATAGTACAATTTGACAAAAGAAATCGAAAGTGGTAAAAAAAATAATTTTCGAAAATTTTATGTACAGAAAATAAACAAAAATACTTTTTTGGGAAAACAGGGGTTACAAATCCTACTCACCTTACAACAAAATTTCGTCCTCGAAATTTACTTAGGCGGTACATAGGACAAGGCAAAAGCAAACTTAGGGAAAGGGTAACAAAACAGATGATTAAAGGGGAAGGAACAAAGAAGTGGCAACACCAGAAAAATAAGGAAGTGGATAACAAGGATGTCAAATGGAGTGCATGATGGCAAATTGGAATGTAAGAAAGAAGTAACCGGTATCAAAATGAAGAACAAACACCACAAGACTTGCAAGAAAACAAAGCAAAGAGATGAAGAAATAGATAGAGCTAGAATCAAAGAAAGGATGGACAAGGAAGAGTTGAGCCAAGCAAATGAGTCAACGGATGAAGATGGATGCAAGGGATAGAGAAGCAAACAGTGCAGGGAAGGAGAAACAAACAATATAAAGGAGGAGAAGAAACAAGAGAATCCTGGGACCTGTGGGTCATGGGCCCACAACGCTTCCGCTGTGCTACTCTGATCGGGAAGACTCTACCAATAGCATCCAGCGATGCCGACCGAAGAACCAAGCAGGAAGAAAAGAATATATAGCACCATAATCAAAGGATATGGGTACGAAAAGAAATGAATTCGTACCCAAGAAGAAATCAACAAAGAGGACGACTGAAAAAGTCGGAAGAAACAAGGAATCAAGAGATTGAATAAGAAGGGATCAAATGAAAGAAATAAGACTATTATCCAGATCAATGTTGATTATAATTCATTTATGCATGCATGGCTGGTGAAATAGTGAGCTGATCCCAGATTGAGCCAAGCTTATCTAATATATCAGTCAAACTAATACATTAGCCAAACCTGGGCTCTAATACCACTAAAAACCTTGTCACGCCCCGCTTCCCAAAAGAGAATACGGAATACGGATACGTGACTAAGCCCAGCGAATGATTTTCATCATCCATAAGCTGTTCAAGATCTTTACAACATTTCATAAGAATAATCAGAGTCGGAAGTAATAGAATCAACCAAGCATGCACATATGAATCAATATACCAACAAGAATACTTGAAACCAAAAATATTATAATATCAAATAATCCAGATCTGAATAAGTCAATATTCTGGGCCACAATGCCCAAATAAAAATAAATCCAAGTAATCAAGTACAATTGTTCAAATATGCAACAAGAATAATAATAGCAAAATCCAGCATTAATATCTCATATCACCAACACCATTTGGTACCTGTTCTCCAAAATCTGCAATTTAACAACTGCAGGGATAGGAAAAGAAAACAAACTCCCGTCAATGCAAGTTACGGGCCGCTTGTAGTGCAGGATACAAGTACATGGGAAAAGATAACTAATAACATGGAATAGGCATGATAATAAAGTAAAACAACTAGCATGGTAAGGTGAACAAGTACAACTAGCATGTATCAAGTGTCAAGTGAATATGTATCATGTAAACAAGAAACAAGTACTAAGGATCATGTAAACATGTAGCAAGTGTCAAGTATCAAGTATCCTGTATCATGTAGTCAAGTATCGAGTAAGCATGTATCATGTTCAACTGTCATGTATCAAGTTTTGTAGTTATTACTATCTAAGTAGCACTTCATGCATCCTTGTTTTTACTACATGGTTGCTACATTAAAGAGTTTTGCTTTAGATTTCATAGTGGACCAGTATACTCAGGGACAAGTATCAAGTAATCGAGCTCCAAGCTCAAAGTATCATGTGTCATGTATCACGTGTAAGGTTGTGCAAGTGGCAAGTAATCACGTGTCATGTATCATGTATCAAGTAATCATGTAGGATCAGTGGATCCCTTTCCAAGTACACGTTTCTAAATTATCCACTATTAGATCTTTCCCTTAATCCCGACTTGGTTATTTATTATTATTATCAAACAAGATGTGAGTGTACAAAATATAGCAAGAATAACATGGTATGATCATGTAACAAGTTCAGGTTGCAAGATAAGTATGTACAAGTGAAAGGCAACACATATAAGATTAGAACAACGAGAATTCTAGTTCAGGATAGCAAGACAGTACTGCACTAAAACAGGGATTCCCGTTGCGACAGGCTTGCAAATCTGAATTTGTCGAAAGGTCTAAAAAATAGACTCCTGGACGAATCCAGCAACCATATATAAGTCATATAGTATTTCACAAAAACATAACCCAAAACTGAATTGAAACCAGAAAATATGTTCAGCCAGAAATCAGAAGATCATATTCAAGAACAGGAAAACAACATGAAAACTCATTAAATAAATCCACGAAAAGTCTGGGGTATTCCCCTATATGTATAGTAATAGAAAATCAAGTTTCATAATTTTCAAATAAAAATAGATTAGTCAAGTGAAAAATCAGAAAACATCAAAATGCAGTAATTTTGTAAATATGGAATTACAAACACTGCAGTATGAAAACAACAATATCTCACCGACCATAAATCGAAATCCAAACCCGCCAAAAGGATAATAAAATAGATACAATAGGCTAACATTCATATTCAGAAATAATGTAGAAACAGCAAGTAGAATTAGGTCGAAAATCAAGTTCTTTACTTAACAGCAAGAAAAATCTGCTAGTATAGTAGTTGTTTGAAATCATAGAACGGTTTGTAAAACTCATCAAATAAATCCATAAAAATTCTGGGTAAACCCCAATCAAGTCTAGAAGTACTGAGCACAATTTCAGATTAAAATAATAATTTGAACACCAGAATAAAAATAGATTTCTCTTCAGAATTCATCAAAAACACAATCTGGAAATCTTTCGACACCACTGTAGTAAAATAGACATAACTCACAATCCAAAAAAATCAAAACTGAGATCCATCAAAAGGGTTAGAATATAGACAGAATTCTCTACAAATCATGTTCATAAAATATTCTCAAATACTGACCTTAATAGGGTCTAAAATACTGATCAAAACAGAAAAGCCAGCAAAACTGAAAATATCGCATATGCACAAAATCCACTAGTTTACATAGAACTCATCCAAAACACAACCAAACATAAGATAGAGTATACTAGATGTCCAAGCAACATGTTATAAGGTATTTCACAAGTATATAACAAGTCTACCATGAATAACACGAACGAGCATAAGATAGCACATGAACAATACGCATGTATGCAACAAGATGTGGTCAATCCTAGGTTATATCATGTTATGTATGTCGTGAGGCAACTATGGTCAAATCATCACTATAGAGACAATATCAATAAGGAGATTCACACAAAAATTGTCTCTATAACCCAACTACACTACAGGCGGTATTTTGTACTTGTGTTACACAAAGAAAAGAATACAAGTTACTGGCCTGAGAGACGACGATGAGAACGACACAAAAGCAAGAATAACAAGAACGGATTCTTGGCAACGTACACAACAAACAGATCACGAACACAAACCAAAGAACGGATCACGATGACGATCAAGATCAAGATGGTCAAACAACGATCGGGCGGATCAACACGGATGAGATCAAGATCAAGATCAACAACATCAGACGGTCCAGATCAAGGTGATGATGAACTTGATGATGATCGCGATCAAACGGCCAAGATCACCCCAATGGTGATGATCAACATCGATCGATCGAACGGCTAGATCAAGGGATCATGATGATCAAGATGATCAAGATCGGACGACTCACAACCAAAGATGATCAAAAGGAGATCGACGGCCCACAATACACTTGATCAAACTTAATCAAACAACACACAAGGAAAAAGGAAGTGGAGGGGTATGCACGGGGTGATAGCTGAACGGACAACAGGCGAGGGCGGCTGTGCCGGCTGTTGTCGGAGGTGCACACACAGGCAGGAAGCGCACTGTGATGCTGTTGCCGGCTACAGGAGGTCGACTGTGGGGCTGTGTTGTTGTAGTCGCACAGTAGGGCACGCACAGCGGGAGCACTGGGCGGCCATGGTGGAATGGCGGGGCTGCGTTGCTGTCGGTGTCGGAGCACACAACCAGGGTGAGTTGGGGTGCGTTTGCGGACTTCCGAAGAACGACAGGGAATCTGTCGTTGATGCTGTTGCTGCAGGCTGTCGGAGGGAGACGATGGGCTTGGAGGTCGGGGGGTGAGGTTGAGAGGTCGAGAGGGGATGAGAAGCAGATGTAGGGGAAGATAAAAGGCTATTGTAGGGTTATCGGGAAGGTGAATAGGTTTAGGGGTTTAAGGTTACACAGTGGTAGGGTTATATATAGGTATGGTGGGTTAAACGGGTCTGGGTAGATAATAAATGGGTATGGGTTTATAGGGTAAGTGAACTGAAATAGGGGTTTGGGGATAATGTGTTTTTTTTTAATTCAATAGAAAAATAAAATAACTTATAAAAATATTGTTTATAATAAAAATATAATTGGTATTACAAAATAGAATTTATTTAAAATACTACAAATACAGTTAGTAAATAAAAGTGGATTTTTTTTAATAACCGGTCAAAAATATCAATAATAACAATAATACTAATAACAATAATAATAATAAGAAAATAGTAAAATAATAATAGAAATAATAATAACATAAATAATAATAATAAGAGTAATAATAACAAAAATACGGATTGTATTACAATATAAAAGTCAGAAAATAGTTACAAATAAAATTATTGATCAAAAACAAATTTTAATAGGAGTTCCAATAGTACAATTTGACAAAAGAAATCGAAAGCGGTAAAAAAATAATTTACGAAAATTTTAAATACCGAAAATACACAAAAATACTTTTTTGGGAAAACAAGGGGTTGCACAAATCAGCCAATCCTCTTCATGAACAGCAAAAACCAGTTCAACCTTCTCCTTTCACTTACTGCGAAGGAGACAATGGTAGTGGCAAGGATCGGCGGCGACTGCAGCGACGGTGACTGCGACACTCACGACGAGGCGGAGCTCCGACGGTGGGTGACATTGGCAAGGGTGGCGACGCTCGCGGTCGAAGAGCGACACAGAGATGAGAGGCGGCTGAGCGGTGCTCTATTTTGACGGGGTAAAACAAAGGAGGATGAGAGGGGCGGTCGTGGAGTGGCTGCGGTGCTCAGGAAGAGGCGCGGCACAGATGGTCGACGGCGGTGCGAGGAGCGGGAGAGGATGGCAGGGATTATCGACCAGGGCGACGAGGAGCAAGGCGGTTTGGGTTCGACGAACATGATGGGTTTCAATGGAGAAGGCAGGACGAGGGAGATGGGCGGCTGACAGGCTAGCGGTGATGAAGTTGAGGGCGATGGAGGTTGTTGTGGAGGTTGCAGGCATGGTTCGATGAGAGGGATAGGGTGATAGGGAGTATTCGACGGGAGGCGAGGTCGACTGTGGAGCGGTGCAGGCGGCAGGGCAACGGTTGGACGCAGGTGGCATTAGAGTTTGCTGGCATCGTAGGGAAGCACAGTGCAGAGGCGGCTATCGAAGCGAGGTGGGGCGATGGCTGCCGAGGTGGGGGTGAACGGGGTGAGGGAGAGAGATGAGCGGGAGAGATGAACAGTGGCGGCTAGGGTTGGGGGTAGAACAGGCGGCGGGGTATAACAGTAGGGGTAGGGTTTAGGGTTAGGGTGTGGGGTTATAGGATAGGTTTTTATAGAATAGGTTATTGGGTAGATAATCCAATAGGAGAATGGGTAATGGGTTATGAATCAATTAATATGTTTAAATCCGATAGGAGAAAAATAATAAGCATTATAGGGGTTTATAAAACATACATATACATATACATTAAGTCAAATAATGAATACATATAAAATAGAGTATGTTCGGCTTAAAATAAAATAATAATAATAATAATATTAACAATAAAAAATTGATACTGCAAATAACAACACTAACAAAAATAATACTGATAATAGTAATAATAATAATATAAGTATATCAAAATGCAAATTCAAGTTGAACAGATTTATTAAAATAATCCAAACAATATATATTATAAATAGTAGATCAAATAGAAATAGAATTTTCGAAATAAATATACCCTTATTCGAAATAAAATTGAGGTTAAAATATACCCTTATTCGAAATAAATAAAATTTTCGATTAGAAAATATTTTAATAGAGAATCCACAACAAATTTAACACAAGGTAAATTATAATTAATCAAAACACTGAAAATATTCAAAAAATATTTATTTACGGGAACGGGGGTTACAAATCCTACCCACCTTACAATAGAATTTCGTCCTCAAAATTCAATTGAGGCGGAATGTAGGACATGGAAAAACAACTTGGGGTAACAAAACAAAGAATTGGGGGATGGGAAAATGAAATAGTGACAACACCAAAATGAGAAGGAAGTGGATAACAATGATGTCAAATGGAGTGCATGAAAGATAATAAATGGTTTCAAAAGGAAAGAATACAAGATAACAAAGCAAGATAGGGAGTAGGTAGAACTGGAATCAACGAGGGAATGAACAGGGAAGAATTGAATCAAATAATGAATGGATGCATGATGGCAAAATGGAATGCAAGAAAGAAGTAACCGGTATCAAAATTGAAAAAAAATAAACAACGCAAAACTTGCAAAATAACAAAGCAAAGAGATGAAGAAATAGATAGAGCTGAAATCGAAAAAAGGATAGACAAGAAAGAGTTAGACCAACCAATGAGTCAACAAATGAAGATGAGTACAAGGGGTGGAAAGAGGCAAACAATGCAAAGAAGGAGAAGCAACAAGAGAATCCTGGGACATGTGGGTTATGGGCCCACAACACTTCTGCTGCGCCACTCTGATCGGGAAGACTCTACCAATAGCATCCACCAATTTGCTTCGTGGCTCACCATGTCATTGACATGTCCAAACGACATCCCTCTAGCATGAATTTCACACTCCGGACAACTTCAGATTCTGAACACTTCGTGAGATCCTGGGACTCTGCATGCACACCTTGGAGCAACGATGACACTTCCTTTCCTGGCGATGATCCAAGCCGCTGACAAGTCGTAGTAGATCTAGTGATGCCGACCGACGAACCAAGCAAGAAAGAAGAGAATGGATAGCACTGGAATTTGAGGAGAACAAAATGATGAAGAAACAACAAGAATGATACACAATATGAATCAACAAATAAAGATGAATGCAAGGCACGGAAAGCAATGAACAACACACGAGATAAAATAAGAAGGATTCAATGAGGCAAGCAGAAATAAGAGATTGCTTGCACCAGAATCAAAAGAATATGGGTACTGAAAGAATGAATTCATACCCAAGAAGAAATCAATCAAAGAGGACGAGTGAAAAAGACGGAAGAATCAAGTAATCAAGGGATTGAATAAGAAGGCATCAAAATAAATAGAATAAGACTAGTATCTAGATCAAGTTGATTATCAATTTGTTCAAGTGATTGCATGGTCTTGTTTAATGTTGAGTTAATCCTGACTGAGTCAAGCCTGTCTAACGTATTAGTCAAACAAATAAATTAGCCAAACCTGGGCTCTGATACCACTAAAAACCATGTCATGGCCCGCTTCCCAAAAGGAATATGGAATACAAGAACATGACAAAGCCTAGCGAATAATTTTCATCATTCATAAGCTCTAGGATTGACTCAGCATCATAACAAGAAATATAACAAAATATACTCAACCACGTATACATGAATAAATTATTAATCAACAGAAATTATTTGAACAAATATAAACTTCCCAAATAAATACAAGACCTGGATCAAAAAGTAAAACTTCGGGACAACACGCCCTTAACAAGTTTCAAGTAGCAACAAGAATTTAAATAAACTCAAATACAAAATAACTAAAGTAAATTTTCCCAAGTGAAGCCTAGAACATTGGCTCACCAACTCCTTCTGGCAGCTCGTCTCCAAAGTCTGTATATATCATGCAGAAGAAAAATAGAGAAACAAAGACAAACGCCCTTAGTGAAAGTTAGGACCACAAGTAGTACAAGCAAGTGTACAAGAACGAAAATATAATAAAGAACAAGAACCAAGGTATAACAAGGAACAAAGACAAGAATCAAGGAACATGAAAAAAAACGAAGTCAAGTGTGATGCAACTAGAAATAAACATATGAACGGAAGGACAACAACTTGCAACTGGGAAAACGAGTAACATAAATTGGTTCATGCAAACTTATGAATCAAAATCATGTGACTTCTAAATCAAAATCATGTAGCTTCTAAATCAAAATCATGTAACTTATAAATCAAAATCATGTAACCAAATCATGTAACTTGCAAATCATAATCATGTAACCAAATCATGTAACAGGAAAGTGGCAGACAGGATCATGCATGTGTTTAGTGTCACCTTAAGTCTATTGTTTAATTCTATCTAGGTAGCACTTCATGCGTCCCAAATATTTTAGCATATGGTTGCTACATTCAAACAGTTACATTTTAGATTTCATAGTGGATCATAGTGGGCAGTGTACTCAGGGACAAGCTCCAAGTAATCAAGCTCTAAATACTAAATATCAAGCTCCAAATACCAAATATCAAGCTCCAAATAACCAAATATCAAGCTCTAAATAACCAAGTATCATGCTCCAAATAACCAAGTAGTGTCTATGAATTCTCTTCCGAGTACACGTTTCTGTATTTTCTACTATTAGATCTTTCCCTTTAAACCCGGCTTAGTTTCTTGTTATTATTATTAAATAGAAATATACATGCATAAAACAGGGCAAGAATAACATGGTATGAACAAGTAACAGGTTCAGGACGGAAGATAAACATGCACAGGTGAATGACAACACACAGAAGGTCAGGTTAATAAGGATTCTAGTTCAGGACAACAAGACAGTACTGCACCAAATCTAGAATTCCCTTTGCCACAAATGTGCCAATCTGGATCCGTCTGAAAATATAGAAACTAGACTCTTTGTCGAATCTAGCGCATATAAACAAGATACATAAAGTTGTAGCAATTGGTGTCAAAATAGCAAACTACACACAAATCGTTTTCAGCCAGAATTTGTTAAATTGTGTTTATAAGAATGAAACGGGTCTGAAACTTCATTAACTAATTCCAGAAAAATTAGGAAAGGTTATCTAGTGTGTCTAGTATCAGCATACATAATTTCAAGTCATTATCTAACAGGTAGAATAGTTAATTTAATTCGTGAAACAAAGTGATGCAGCAAATTATGAATCTAGAATTCTACGACACAGCAGCAGTAAAACTGTAATAACTCACAGACCATAACTCGGAATTCAATTCCGTCAGAATGGTAGTAAACTAGACATCTAGGGCTACATTCCATGTTTAGAACTCAAGTCTAGATTCTGATATTATTGGGGTCAAAACAGCAAGCAAAGACATGAACAACAACAAACAATGATAGTTTTTGCATGAAAGGCCTTATAATTATTATTCATATGGTCTAAATTAATATGTGATGCAAACCAAAGTGTAATAGGTATCAACGAAAGGTTATGACCCTTGTGATCATGGAAGCGATAAGGAGTAGAATGAGATCATCAAATGATAAGTCAAAGGGGAGTCACAACTACAACCTAGTTGCAGTATTTTCAAAGAAAAGCTTGTACTAGAACAACGAATTGTACAAGAAGATACTTGCCTGCAATTGACGAAGGATCTGACGGAGAGAAGGAGAATAATGCAAACCACGAACACAAAAACACAGAATGCGGAACACGCAAGCACGTGCGCTCTACGTGCAAACCAACACGTAGGAAAACACAAATCAGCCAATCCTCGTCACAAACAGAAAACAGCAAATTGCGATCCCCTCTACTGCCGAACACCAAACACCAGTTCAACCTTCCCCTTTCACTTACAGTGACGGAGAGAGAGACAGTTGCGTGGATCGGTGGCGACGGTGACTGCGACACTCACGGCGAGGCGAGGCTCCGACGGTGGGCGACAGTGGTGAGGGTGGCGACGCTCATAGTTAAGGAGCGACACAGCGACGAGGGGCGGCTGAGCGGTGCTCCATTTCGATGGGGTAAAATAGAGGAGGATGAGAGGGGTTGTCGTGGAGTGGCATGCGGTGCTCAGAAGGAGGTGCGGCACAGATGGTCGACGGCGGTGCGAGTAGTGGGAGGGGATGGCAGGGATGAACGGCGAGGGCAACGAGGAGCAAGGCGGTTGGGTTCGACGAAGATGATGGGTTTGAGGGCGAGGGCGGGACGAGGGAGATGGAAGGCTGACAGGCAAGCGGTGATGAAGTCGAGGGCAACTGAGGTTGTCGTAGAGGTTGCAGGTGGGGTTCGATGAGATGGAAGGGGTGATGGGGAGTAGCCGACGGGAGGCGAGGTTGACTGTGGAGTGGTGTTGGCGGCAGGGCAACGGTTGGAAGCAGCAGCACTGGAGTTCACTGGCGTCGTAGTGGAGCACAACGTAGAGTGTCACGCCCTGTTTCCCAAAAAGAATGCGGAATACAGATACGTGACTAAGCCCAGCGACTGATTTTCATCATCCATAAGCTGTTCCAGAATTTTTACAATATTTCACAAGAATAATCAGAGTCGGAAGCAAAAGAGATCACCAACATGCATATATGAGTCAAAACCAACAAGAGTACTTGACACCAAAATATATTAATCTCAAATATATCCAGATCTGAATAAGTCAATATCCTGGGTCATACTGCCTAACACAAATAATCCAAGTACAAGATACAATTGTTCAAAACAGGAAATAATAATAATAGCAAGAAATCATGGCATAATATATTAATAACAGGCATGAATCATGTAATCGTGAGTTCATGGCAGAATATAATAATAACAGACATGAATCATGCAAGCATGAAACATGGCAATAGATAGTGGGATCACGGGCCCCCTTCTGAGTACACATACCTATATTGTCCACTACTATGGTCTTTCCCTTAACCCCAACTTGATCACTTTTATCATAATTATCAAACAGGCATATACGAGCATGAAGCAATGTCGAACTAACATGGTATAATCATTATTAGGTTCACGGGAAACAAAAAGCATGCATAGATGATATACAGTCACATAAACGAGTAAAATGGTGTATGTTCATATTCAGGACAACATGATAGTACCGTACTAAAATAGTGATTCCCGTTGCTACAGAAATCCAAATCTGAATCGTCGAAGAATCTGGAAAATAGACTTCCAAAAAAATTCAGCGATTATAACTAAGCCATGTAGTAATTCACAAAATCATAACTCAAAACTGATTTTAATCCAGAAACACGTTCAGCCAGAAATCAGCAAATTGGATTCTCTGTCAAAAAAACAGCATTAAAACGTCTCAAATAAATCCAGGAAAAATCTGGAGTAATCCTCTATATGTCTAGTATTGGAATATAAAGTTTCATAATATTCCAATAAAATTAGCTCAGTCAACAAAAATCAGAAAATATCAAGAAACGATAGTTTAGGAAATCTGGAATTCCCAATACTGCTGTACGAAAACTGAAATATCTCGCAAACCGTGAAACTAAATCCAAATCTACCAAACGGAGGTGAAAATAGAAAAAATATTCTTAATTTCATATTTCATAAATATTTTCCATACAGTAGAAGGAAATAGGATGAAAATACGATTCTTTACAGAATAGCGACCAAAATACAGCAAGTATAGTCTTTGGAAACAAGCATGAAACAGCATATAAAACTCATCAATAAAATCCACCAAAATTCTGGATAATCCCTAGATAGATATAGAAATACTGACCAAAGTTTTAGATCAAAATAATATGTGTAGCACAAGTATCAAAATAATTTAGTCATCAAAATCATCAAGAAACGAAATCTGAAAATGATCATATCTCTCACATATGAAAACGAAATCGAGCAAGGTCAGAGGGGTTAGAAAGAAGACGAATTTCTCTAAAACTCATGTTTTATACTGAAATTAAGATTCTGACCTTAATATGGCCTAAATTACCGATCAAGACAGATTATCGGCAAAATACAGAATTTCCTTTAGGAACAAAACCAACATGAATCATACGAAACTTAATCGAAACATAACGAAACATGAATTAGAGTCTACTAGGTGTCCAAACAAGATGAAATAAAGTATATAACATGTCCACAATAAATATCTCACATGGATCTCACAAGCACACGAGTTCTCATAATTGTTCCACATATACATCACATCAAAAAAAGGTCACTCCTAGGTTAATTCATGTCATATGTGTCATGAGGAAACTATGGTCAAGAGCACAATAGAGACAATACTCATCAAACATATATCACACATGGGTTGTCTCTAGAACCCAACTACACTATAAGCGGTATTTTTTACTTGTATCATACAAAGGAATTTGAGTACAAGTTACTTGCCTGGAAGACGACGAATCCAATGGAAGAGAAAGAGAATAACGGGA
Source organism: Hemerocallis citrina (assembly GCA_017893485.1). Lineage (NCBI taxonomy): Eukaryota > Viridiplantae > Streptophyta > Magnoliopsida > Asparagales > Asphodelaceae > Hemerocallis > Hemerocallis citrina. The sequence goes on from CM030365.1 coordinate 35,239,636, forward strand.
ACGGATCCCGGGCACGAACTCAAACAAAGAGCGATCGAACTACGAACCGATCACACGAACACAATGAACCAACTAACAACGGACGACGAACTCCAAACGAACCAAACACAGCACTCGCACACAACTACCCGAACAACGAGATCCATATAGGTTCCAACCCACGCGCACCAAAGAGGACTACGGGTGGTGCACGGAAGATGGCGACGCAGCGAAGATGCTCGCTGTTACTGTCTGCCGATGCTGTTGTCGCTACTGTCTGGCAGAGACAACACAGGGGTGCGACGGGAAGAGGCACAGGGTGGCGCTGTCGAGGTGCGGTGGAGGCTGGGGTCGCGAGACGGGCGGCTAACGCTACAGGGCCTCGACGCTGTCGCTCAGACTGGCATCACAGCGAGGACAGGAGGGTAGCGAAAAGGAGGCTACCGTCGGTTTGGGCTACAGGAGCTAAGAAATGGGAGGTCGGGGCAGAGAGATAGAGATCGGGAGGATGAAGAAGTCGAAGCGGTGCATGGTTTAGAATATATAGGACGGGATAAATAGGGTTAGGTGGGTTTGGGCATTGGTATTGGGTACGGGTAGAATAGGGCGTTGGGGTTAATTGGCAAACGGGTTGGGGTTTTTTTTATAAGGATAATTGGGTAGTTTACTGGGTGGTTGGGTTTTACTAAATGGGTTTTGGGTAGTAGGATAATTGGGTTTTGGGTATTAATATGGTCCAAAAGAATATATAAAATAATCAATATAATGTAGGATTAAAATGAATAGTAAATAATTAAATCAAGTATAACAATTAGTAATACAATAATAAATCAAATAGTATACTTCGAGTTAATACTCAAATACTAGCAAATACAATGGGATTTTGTAATAATAAAAATAATAACAATGACAATAGTAATAATAATAATAATAATTTGTATTATGAAAAGAAGCATTGGGAACTAGTTATAAATAAAATTATTAATTAAAAATAGATTTTAACAGAAGATCAATAATACATTTTAACAAAAGAATTTGAAAGTGGAAAAATAATTTACAAAAATTTTAAATACCGAAAATACACAGAAAATACGGATTTGGGGAAACAGGGGTTACACAGAGTTGGCTGTCGAAGCGAGGTGGGGCAAAGGCTGCCGAGGTGGGGGTGAACGGGGGGAGGGAGAGAGATGAGTGGGAAAGATGAAAAGTGGCGGCTAGGGTTGGGGGTAGAACAAGCGGCGGGGTATAACAGTAGGGGTAGGGTTTAGGGTTAGGGTGTGGGGTTATACGGTAGGTTTATATAGAATAGGTTATTGGGTTTGAGTTATTTGGTAGATAATCCAATAGGACAATGGGTAATGGGTTTAATAGGTTTAAATCCGATAGGGGGAAAATAATAAGCATTATAGGGGTTTATAAAACATACATATACATGTAAACTAAGTCAAATAATGAATACATATAAAATAGAGTATGTTCGGCTTAAAATAAAATAATAATAATAATAATAATATTAACAATAAAAATAATGATACTACAAATAACGACACTAACAAAGATAATACTGATAATAGTAATAATAATAATATATGTATATCAAAATGCAAATTCAAGTTTAACAGATTTATTAAAATAATCCAAACAATATATAATATAAATAGTAGATCAAATAAAATAGAAATTGTGGTTAAAATATACCATTATTCGAAATAAATAAAATTTTCGATTTGAAAATATTTTAAAAGAGAATCCAAAACGAATTTAACACAAGGTAAATTATAATTAATCAAAATATAAAAAATATTCAGAAAATATTTATTTATGGGAATAGGGGGTTAGAGTAAACTTGATCGGTAAGTTGATTGGTAAACTTGATCGGTAACTTAATCGATTAACTTGATTGGTAAACATGTAACACGGGAAACACGGGTCCCTTTCCGAGTACACTCTGCTATATTGTTCACTACTAAGTCTTACCCTTATTGTCCCAGCTTGTTATGCTTTTGCTATAGGTAGACATGAACAGTAAACATGATCGGTAAACACAAACGATAATATGATAGGTAACTTGGACTTACAATCAATAGGAACTGTATCAGAACAGGATTAAGGATGTATCAAGGGCTATGCATTGCATGATACACATGTTCAATTAATTAAATAAAAGAAAATAGACATATTTACAATCAAGGACATGAAGTTACAATTCTGGACAGCAATACACTGTTGTACAAAAATTCACTTTCCCGTTGCTACAGGAAAGAAAATCAGTTACCATCAGAGGTTCGAGAAAATAGTCTTCATACCGGTTCTAATGCATATTGACATGATACATTATAGATAGAATAGCTAGGTCAACCAGACATGTCTTTACTGGATTATTGTTCATGCAGTAGCTCAATGCAAGGTCATTATATATATAAATAAACTGTAAAATCATTTAAAAATGTTATAAAAATTATAAAGTGATTCATAATCATGTCTAGTAAAAAACCTGGTAAATTTCAAGTCCTTATTCTACTGTTAACATGATATTTTAATTAGTTAATCTTGATTCTTGATTTTGATGATTACAACACAATGCAAAGTTGTTGTCCTACTTCTTATATATTACAGGATGTACACAAAGGAAAAATGTTCAGTTCAAACAAGCTCAAAGCAAATTGATCAAGCTCAAAGCAAATTGATCAAGCTCTACAAGGTTCTAAAGCTCAAGTGTGATCAAGCATTCAAAGACAAAGACAAAGGCTAAAGCTCCATCTCAAGACTCAAGTCACAAGACAAAACCAATGCTGAAATGTGTTATTTTATATGTCTTGTAAGCAATTTGTAATTTTTTCCTTTCTTTGAGTCTTAGATTGATGTAATAGCCTTATCACACACACACACTCACACTTATTTTATAACTGAGTGTTGTTTTTTTTCAAAAGATTACAAGGTCGAAACAGTTTGATTTAGATCAGTTATTGAGTACCAGCCAACTGCCTTATGGCATCAGTCGACTGTTCAATACGAAACTGTTTGAACTCAACTCTGACCAGTCAACTCATCATGGCAACCTAGTCGACTATTCAAGTCGTTTCGACAATTTACTGATTTCAAAACTTGAATTTTCGAATTCAAAAGTTTATATCCATTTTTAATCGGTTTTATAAACGATTTTTGTAACATTTCAGTGGATTCCATTCTATATATAGAGTCTGTGAATCAACATTGAAAGGTTCCAAGATTTTTGTTTAAAAGGTTTAAGACTCTTATTTTCAAAAGAACAAGCTTTCTAACTTGCACTCCAAAATTTCTAAGTCTTGGTTCTCTGTTTTCAGTCCAGCATAACATCGATTTCATTTTGGACTGAATTCAGAAGTTGACCGAATAGTCACGTACAAAATCACATTCATAATAAGGCTATAGGTTGATTGTAAACATTTTATTGTTTTCTTGTCACTCTCGGTTGTAAAAGGTGGTCCTCTCAGTTGGAGAGTAGGACTCTAGGTTGTAGAGTCAGGTTTTCACTCTTTGTAGAAGAGTGGGTTGCTCTTTCTAGTTGTGAGAGAGGACTACGGGTTGGACAAGGTTATTGTCTGATGCCGTAGGGTATTCTTGTACTTTTTCAAGAATAGTGGAAAATCTCAAGTGGGTTGCTTGGGGACTAGATGTAGGTCGGGACGACCGAACCAGGATACATTGTATGTACTCTGTGGTTGTATTTTTCTAAACTTGCATTTCTTTTACTTGTTTTCTAAGTTCTCTGTGAAATTTGTCTGGACAGTCGACTGCGTCTCCTTTTAAGTCGACTGGTCAGACTTGTACTACATGCTCTCTGAAAACTTGTCTGGTAAGTCGACTGGTTCTTCTATAAGTCGAATGATCAGACTCGTCTTAAAATACTCTTCTTAATTATCGCCCCAGTCGACTGGTTTCTCTTTTCAAGTCGACTGGACAGAAGAAAAAGTTCAATTCCGCAATTATTTTTTATAAAACACTTTTCACCCCTCCTCTAGTGTTTCTTGTCTTGCCTACAGGATCCAACACTTGGTATCAGAGTCTGATTAAGTGCAATGGCAACTACTTCTAATGCAAATCAATATCATGAAGGCCAATCTACACAAAGGCCACCCATCTTCGATGGAACCAATTACAACTATTGGAAGTGTAGAATGAAGATTTACCTTCAGCACATCAACTATGAGATATGGAACATGATGGAGATCAAGTACACCGCTCCTACCATTCCATATGCACAATGGAACGACGGCATGAAGAACCAAACAATGCAAAGGCGATGAACGCGCTATTTTGTTCCCTTACAAAGGAGGAGTTCAACCGTGTGTCCAACGCAACAACCGCACATCAAATTTGGCACACATTCGAGGTAACTCATGAAGGAACAAATAAAGTAAAAGAATCTAAAATATCTGTTCTTGTTCACAGGTTCGAAATGTTCCGCATGAAGGAGAACGAGAATGTGTCTGAGATGATTACAAGGTTCACGGACATCACAAATTCACTGGTGGTGCTTGGGAAGACGTACACTCAAACTGAAATGGTGCGAAAGGTCCTTCGTACACTAACCCCCGAATGGGAGAAGAAGACCATCGCCATAGAAGAGGCCAACGATTTAATACAACTTTCTCTTGAGAATCTTGTAGAAAATCTCATGGCGTATGAAGTTCAACTTGAAGAGCGCAAGAAGGATCTTGAACCACAACAATCAAAGAAGAAGACACTAGCATTCAAAGCCATGTCGGATTCCGAGGATGAAGAAGAAGATGAGGAAGAGATAGCCTTGTTCACGAGAAAGTTCAAAAAGTTCCTAAGAAAATGTAAGTTTAATTCAAAACCTAAGCAATCTAATGAACCTCCAACTTATTTTAGGTGTAACAAAACAGGACACATGAAGAAGGATTGCCCACTAGAGAATGCGAAGTCTAAAGGAAAGGCATCCAACTTCAAGAAGGACAAATACACAAAGAACAAGTTCATAAAGAACAAAAAGGTGTACCAAGCAACTTGGAATAACAGTGACTCTTCATCGGAAGAAGAAAATGAAGAGACAAATGAGGTTGCTGTCGTTTGCTTTATGGCATCTCAAAATCAAGTAAGTGATGATTATAATTCTAATGATTTACTTGATGCTTGTAACGAGATTTTTCAAGAACTTAAGAAAGAAAAAATTAGAGTTAAGAACTTGGAGAAAGTAAATCAAACACTTTTCCAAGAAAATCTTAACCTTGATAAAGAGGTGAAATCTTTAAATTCTCGTCTTTCTAGTTCAGATATAGATCTTGTGTCTCTAAAGAAAAATTATGAGGAGATATCCAAGAATGTATCTAAATTTAATAAAGGAAAGGAGAATTTAAATGATGCTCTCCAAAATCAAGTGCAATCCAATAAAAGGTTTGGACTTGGTTTTCAAAAGTCTTTTGAAAAATCTCATGTTTCTAAAAACACTAGTGTAAATAAACCTGTACCTATTTCTAGTGTTAAGAATAAACTGTATGAGTTTTTTGAAAAACCTAAAACTGTAAGTTTTAATGATAAAAGCAAGTCTATAGTTCAGACTGAACCCAATTATCAGTCGCCTGTGCAGAGGTTCTGAGTTTCATTCAAATATACCAAAACCTTAGTAAGTCGGCCTAATCTACCTCCCAGTCGACTAAATTTAAGGAACAGTCGACTGAAAGGTAACATAAAGTCGACTGGACAGAGCAAAAATATATGGGTTCCAGTCAACCTGAGTCCGAAAGATAGAACTACTTACATTAATTCATACATTCTTTCTATATGTAGTTCTGTTAATTATATTTCTGTTTTTGGTGGAATATCAATCTCACTTTGGGTTTGGTTTCGCACAAACTAATCTCTTTTGGACCCAATGAAAAGGGTACCATATTCACATTGAATATTTTATAGGTACCTAAGAGAGATCGTTGGATACTTGTCAGTGGATGCTCAAAGCACATGACTGGTCATGCCAACCTCTTATATTCCATTCAAGACATTGATGGATGAACAGTCACATTCGGTGACAACAACAAAGGAAAGGTCATTGGAATAGGCATGGTCGGTAAGTACACTAACCCGTTAATAGAAGATGTTTTTCTAGTTAGTGGACTTAAGCATAACTTGTTAAGTATTAGCCAACTATGTGATAAAGGTTATAAAATCATGTTTGAAAAAGATGCATGTTTAATTTATGACTCTACCATGCAAAATATAATTTTTGAAAGATGTAGGAAAAATAACATTTATGAATTGTGTCTAAAGTCTTATGATTTTTCGAATGATTTCTGCTTAGTAGCTATTAATAATGATTCTTGGCTATGGCATAAACGTTTTGGCCATGTGAACATGAAAACTCTTGCTAAATTGTCTAAGTACAACCTAGTTAAAGGGCTGTCAAGACTATCCTATAAAAGGATAAGTTATGTTATGCATGTCAACTAGGTAAACAAATTAAATCTACTTTTAAAACAAAAGGAGTAATTTCTACTAGTAGACCGCTCGAATTAATCCATACGGATTTATTTGGCCCTACTAGAGTTGCTTCTTTAAATAAAAGTAGGTATGTATTTGTTTTAGTAGTCGATTTTTCACGATTCACTTGGACTTTCTTTTTAAAACATAAGAATGATGCTTTTGTAGAATTTGCTAATTTTTGTAAACGAATTCAAAATCAAAAGTCTCTAACCATAGTCACTATTAGAAGTGATCATGGTAGAGAATTTGAAAATAAAACGTTTGCATAATATTGCAACAAGAATGGTATAATTCATTCGTTTGCATTTCCTAGAGCTTCACCACAAAATAGAGTGGTTGAAAGGAAGAATCAGACTTTGCAAGAATGTGCACGTACCATACTTGTTGAAAGCAATTTACCTAAGTATTTTTGGGCTGAAGCCGTTGCTACAGCATGTTATGTTTTAAATAGAATTTTGATTAGGCCTAAGCTAAAGAAAACATGTTATGAGCTATTATTTATTAGAATTCCTAAGGTCTCTTTAAGATATTTGGATGTAAATGTTTTATTTTGAACACTAAGGATAATTTAGATAAGTTTGATCCTAGATCTAATGAGGGTATCTTTATAGGATACTCAAATAGGAGTAAGGCATATAGGATCTTCAACAAGTCAACACTGACTATTGAAGAATCCATGCATGTTGCATTTGATGAATCTCTGCCTTCATCAACTTTAATTGAAGATGATGAAACAGATTCATCACCTTTAAATAAGGTTATTACATCTTTAGAGCAAACGACCCTTGTGGATAAGTTGACTAACAAGGAAGTCAAGTCGACTGGTGTGAATCAGTAGACTGATGGACTAGTTAAGTCGACTGATCCTATTGTGATGTCTCCAACTTTACCAAATTTTTTTGTTGAAGTTAGAGATCATCCTCATGACTTAATAATTGGTGACATTTCACGTGATATGCAGACAGAGATCTCATGTTAACATGATTTCTCACACAGCTTTCTTATCAAATTTTGAACCGAAGAATATACAAGAAGCTTGTGAGAATGAGTGTTGGATTAATGCCATGCAAGATGAGTTAAACCAATTTATAAGGAATGATGTATGAGATTTAGTTCCACGACCTCCTGATCATACTATAATTGGTACCAAATTGGTATTCAATAATAAGTTAGATGAATTAGAATAAGTCGTTAGGAACAAAGCTAGGTTAGTTGCTCAAGGATATAATCAAGAAGAAGACATAGATTTTGATGAAACATATGCTCCTGTTGCTAGACTAGAATCCATTCGTATTTTATTATCTTTTGCTTGTTTCATGAAAAGTGCTTCCCTTAATGGGTTTATAAAGGAAGATGTTTATGTTAAGCAACCACCTGGTTTCGAACATGAACAATTCCCAAATCATATTTTTAAAATGAAAAAGGCTTTATATGGTCTTAAACAAGCACCACGTGCTTGGTATGATCGATTGAAGACTTTTCTTTTAGAAACGGGTTTTGAAATAGGTAAAGTACACACTACCCTATTTATTAGTAGAATAGGGACAGATATTCTGATCATACAAATATATGTAGATGACATATTTTTGGTTCTACTAATAGTAATCTCTGTTAAGAGTTTGCTAACACCATGAAAAACGAGTTTGAGATGAGTCACATGGGTGAACTCAACTATTTTCTTGGACTACAAATTAAACAGTCAACTAATGGCATATTTATTAATCAAGGAAAATATGCTAAGGAATTACACAAACGGTTTGGAATAGATAGCACGAGCAGTACAATATGCAATGTCGATATGAGGCAAACTCTTAAGTTTATTATTCATTTTAATCCTAACTAATGCACTATCACGCCCCATTTCCCAAAAGAGAATACGGAATAAGATATGTGACTAAGCCCACCGAATGGTTTGCATCATCCATAAGTTATTCAGAATCTTTACAACATTTTACAAGAATAATCAGAGTCTGAAGCAAGAAAAGTCAACCAAGCATGCATATATGAATCAAAATACCAATAGGATTACTTGAAACAAAATATATTAATCTCAAATAAGCCAGATCTGAATAAGTCAAATATTCTGGGTCACAATACCCAAATACAAATAAATCAAAGTACAAGATACATTATTCAAATAACAACAGGAAATAATAATAATAGCAGGAAAATCCTGATAGCAAAACTCCTGCATCTACTATCTCATCCTGCCTATTCCATCTTGCAGCTGATCTCCAAAATTTGCAATTTAATAAATTGCACGAAGAGAAAAAATAAAACAAACTCCCATCAATGCAAGTTACGGGCCGCTTGTAGTGCAGGATACAAGTACATGGGAAAAGCTAACTAATAACATGTAATAGGCATGATAATAAAATATAACAACTAGCATGGCAAGATGAATAGGTGTAAGTAGCATGTATCAAGTGTCAAGTAACACAAGCATCATGTAATCAAGTAATAAGTAATCAAGTATCAAGTATCATGTAACAGGTAATCATGCAAGTAGGTTAACAGTTAACAGATGAACAGGTGTCAAGTATCAAGTACAAGTAGCAAGTATCAAGCATTAAGTGAACAAGTATCAGGCATCATGTATCATGTGCAAGTAATCAAGTATCAAGTCTTGTGTTATTACTATCTAGGTAGCACTTCATGCATCCATACTTTTACTACATGGTTGCTACATTCAAACAAGTAGCATTTATATTTCGTAAGGGATTCTATAGGTCATGTACTCGGGTATCACAGAATCACATAACTTTGTCGGTAAACTTGATCGGTAATAGAAATTAACTTGATCGGTAACATGATCGGTAAACTTGATCGGTAACAAAAATTAACTTCATCGGTAACTTGATCGGTAACAGAAATTAACTTGATCGGTAACTTGATCGGTAACATGTCATACGGGAAACACGAGTCCCCTTCTGAGTACAAGCTCCTATATTGTCCACTACTAGTGTTGCTGCTGAAATCGGTGTGGGGGCAAACAGATAGATTTGTGAATTTGAAGGGAGGTGAATAGTCAAACTTGAACAACTTCACCAGAGTTTGACCGAGATCCTTTCGCCGTTGACTTACAAAAAGTGCGAGACACTGGGATTGATTCCGGTGACGCACCCTCCGACGCTCTTGTCAGTAATTTGAATGACTATGAAAGAGCTTTTGGTATGGAAAAATTGATTACCTTGCAACGATGAGAGGAGAGGGTTTATATGGTTGCCTCCGGAATCAGTTTCGAGATGAGGTTGAATCTCTACTTCCCGGTGATAGGATAATGTCGGTTATGCCATCCATGTGAAGGGATTGGGATTGGACTCTTCTCTTGATAAAGAGATAGAGTTCTCAGATCCTCCCTTGTGTATGGATAGGGCAGAATCGGTTACCCCCTTGAAAAAGGGGATTTCGACTGGGTTCGACGAATCTAGACTCCTTTGTGGTAGAGTTGTTGTAACAGTCCCTATTATAGGGTGGATCCGTTTGCCGGGCTTGAGAACGGCCTAGCCGATCTTATCAGACCTGTGTCTGCTGAAATTACCGTTTACCCCTGGAAGCTTTAAGATCCGTGCCCGATTTGAACGGTCCCGATTTAGCTCTATTTTTTACCCATATCACGAGCCCCCCTACTCCTGAAGACTGAGTTTTAGATCCTTTGAGGAGTAGTTTGCCTGTTTTCAATGGTTTATAGAGTTTATTGGAGTTCTCAGGAGAGTTTGGATCTTGCTCAGGGTGTAACGGTGTTATTTTGAACTTGAAAAATGCCCAAAATTATTTTTAGAATTTTCTGGATTTGTAGTGATTTTTTCATATTTTTCTGAATTTTTCCCAAATTTTTAATATTTTTTGGGAATTTCAAAGTAATTTTTCTAAAGTGTTATTTATTTTTTAGAATTTTAAAATAATATTTTTAATTTTTAATTTTTTTTTTAGAATTAAAAAATATTTTCCAGATTTTTAAAATAATTAATCCGAATTTAATATTATTTTCTGGAATTTTAAAATAATTTTTCTAAAATAATAATAATTTTTCAAAAAAATGAATATCTGAATTTTTAATTATTTTTAGAATTTTTAAATAATTTCCCAGAATTTAAAATTACTTTTTCAGATTTTTAATTATTTTTCTGGAATTGATTAATAAGAGAATAAATTTTTAAATAATAAATAATACCTAAATTATTCTGGATCGTTGATTGGAAGAACCACACTTTTGGGAGAGATCCAGGGGTCACAAAAAGCTAAAACAAGCAATAAACCCGATTTTGGGTCTACCTGGTTTGAAACCGGGTAGCCCACCTTTTTTTATTTTGATCTGGATCGTCCATCTTGATGGGCACGCATTTTAAAGCCATCAGACGGTCGAAAAGCGCTCAAAACAGTCGCTATACCCGGTTCACATGCTACTCGATTTGCAGTAGGCAGAGCGTGGACCCCACTACCATGTGGCGATGTGCGACTGGAGGGTCAACAGCAGCTGGGCCCATGTGGGCGCAAGCGTTCAAAGTAGCAGCAGGTAGGTGGGGCGCATCGCCACGCATCCCCATGCTGGAGTGCCACGTGGCTCTACAGGCGCTCTCTCTCCCCTCCGTCATGTGGGCGCCAAGAGATAGAGGGGAAAGGCGGGGCCCAGGTGCTGATGGGGCAGCTTCTGCTGCTACTGCACCGAGGTGGGCCCGGCCTCACATGGGCGACTCAGAACAGGAGAGGGGAGCTGGGGCCCATCACCACATGGCGACCGATCAGCGGAAGGGAGCAGCGGAGCCCACTGCCACGCAGGCGCTCTGCACGTGGGCGAGCTGTGGGTCCGCGAACACGCGCAGTGTGCGTGAATTTTTTTCTTTTTTTCTTTCCGCTGCTCTGTTCATGCAGTGTATTTATACGCGGTAAAGCATATTTTTAAGCATTTTTGCGTATTTTACGCATTCGAACACATTTTTGCTGCTGTTTTGTCCCCTATAAACTCAGTGACTCTTCATTCTTTGCTCCTCACTCCTCCATTCATCGTTCTCACTTCCCAAAGGCCATTTTCTTCTTCAAGTGCTTGAATTGCACGGTATCTTTTCGCCTCCCTTTGTCCCGATGGTCAGGTAATGTTTACAGTTTGTAATTTATTCTCGAGCCATGACTAGGGTACCATCGGGTAGCTCCTCCTCTTCTGGTACTGACGGAGTAGAAGTGATGTCTGACCTTCCTTCTTGTAACGGGAAAGAGGCGGTCGGTCCCTCTGTTATCGTAGAGGTTATCGACAAGACGAGGGATGACAGGGGGTGTCATCTTTCACGGTTTCATCCTCCTCTTGTTCCGTTACTAGTCCGTCAGTACCCAGAGGATGTATCGAGCTTGATCAACTACGGGGTTGTAGGTGAGGGACTCGACGACAATTACCCGATTTTTGAGAACGACCATGTGAGAACTATTCTGGGGAAGGAGGACATCTTGGCCATTTGGAGCTACTTTGGAATTCCTTGTGAGTTCGAGTTGCTCCTCCCCGGTCCTGGGGTTAGGGCGTTCTCCCGAATGTTGGGCGAATACTGTGTGTTTTCTCTCAATGCTTTCCTTGGCGGGTTACATTTGCCGATGCCTCCCTTCATGACGACGGTGCTCAACTGGTACGGACTGAGTCCTGTTCAGCTTGCGCCTAACTCCTGGAGGCATCTCACAGGATTCATCTTGAGGTGTTATGAGGTCGGTGTCAAACCAAATCTTCGGTTGTGGCACAGACACTTTAGGCTCCATAAGCAACGGGCATGTGACAACTGGTACTACTTTTCCCCTCATCCCAAAAGAGGGGTGATCACTGTCTCGGATTCCATCAAGAACTGGAAAAGCAGGTATTTTATCGTACGGAGTCCCAAACCATGGGGATTTCCAACTAGGTGGGGGGGCTCGGTGTCAAAAAAGTTAACCATCGAACCAGAGTTGACGGAGGAAGAGGAGAAGGTTAGTGACCTTCTTCTTTTGGCTGGCGAGATGAAGTGGCAGGATATCTCAGAAGAGGTCCTTTTCTCGAGGGGGTTAAGCCCGATGGACCCTAGTACAGCTTTTCATTATCTGCATTTTCATACCTCTATTTTCGTTTCAGCATTTTCTCGCTTTTCATACTTCTATATTTCTTGTCTTCACTCCCTTTTATTTTCTTGTGTGCAGGTAGCATGGACTTCAAGGGTCTTCTCGCGAACCGAGTCTCTTTACACACCAAGGGTTCAGAGGACCTGAAGAGAAAAGGCGGAGCTGGCCGTCTCGGGATTCCGAAGTCCGCTAGGGGCTCTTCTACCTACGCACCGACTGGGATGGAGACGGCATCAACAGATGTGTCTGCAAGCCCTGCTGAGGGGGGTTCTAGCTTGGATGTCCTCTTGGCGCTCCAACACGCTCCACTCACCGCCACAGTTGATGCTATTTTTACTTTTGAGGAGAAGAAGGTGTATGCTCCAGACTGGGGGTTGAAACGGTGTGACGCTATCCTGGGGGACTCTGTGAAGTGCCTTGACGTGGTTCAGAATCTCCCCACTCCTCGGGACCAGAAGGCTATAGCAAAGGAGTCGATTGATGGCTTTCTCATGGTGATTTCTCGGTGTGTTGTTTCGGTGAGTCGTCTACCTTTCCGTTTTTCAGATTTGGCTTCAGATTTTTCCTTTGGCCTTAAGTTCTCCTAAGCCCACTATCTCTTTTCTTATTGCAGGCTACTTGTTGATCCAGAAACTTGATCATGCTGATACAGGCCGAAAAGAAAGAGTGGAGGAATGAGGCCGCTAGAACCGACAGGCTTAGGAAGAAAGCCATTCTGGAGTTGGAGGCAGCGACAAATGTGAAAGCGGCCCTCCTTGTTAGTTTTGAGGAGGAGAGGAAGAAGTGGAAGGAGCAGGCAGCGAAGGATTTGGAAGACGTGGTAGCGGATACGGAGGCAAAGGCATTAGTTCACCTTAATGAGGTGATGGATCAGTCGTATGCTAAGGCCATTGCCGATGTGGTGGAGCGCGTCCCCGGCTTCGACGGGAAGAGTTGTTGACCTGAGCTTCTTCCGGGTATGAACCCATTAGCTGAGGAGACCGACGAGGAAGGAGGGGATGGCACAGGTGGTGGTGGCACCCCCTGGCTTCATCGGATGACGAGGGAGCCTGATCTCGTAGCTGTTGTGCCTCATTTCTTTTTCTATATTGATGTCTTTCCCTTTGCATTTAGTAAGACACCTTTTGTAGTAGCCTAATAGCGGACTGGCCACCGCTTGTTTTATTTATGCATTTGAATGAAGAAAAAAGCTTTTGTGTTGAGGCCTAGTATTTGTTTGTTTCTCTTCATACCGTTATTTGTGGTTTTAGAGAGTTTGTAGTTCCGAACTTGTTTTGGGAGTAGTTCGAATGGTCGTGTTCGAGCCCCGAACCCACATACTTGCAAGTTGTGTGGGCGATTTCAAGCCATGATTGTGAACTCCGAACCAGTCGTTTAAGATTCATCAACGGTTGTGGGAGCAATTCCGATTGGTGAGTTGCCCTGCACTTGCTTGTTTGCGAGCGGCTAAGACAACGTCGAACCAAGTGCTGGACTCCGAACTCGTCGTTGGGATATTTCAACTCGTTGCAGGAGCAATTCTGAATGGTGAGCTGCCCCGCACTTGCTTGTTTGCGTGCGGCTAAGGCAATGTCGAACCAAGTGCTGGACTCCGAACTCGTCATTGGGATGTTTCAACTCGTTGCAGGAGCAATTCCGAATGGTGAGTTGCCCCGCACTTGCTTGTTTGCGAGAGGCTAAGGCAACGTCGAACCAAGTGCTGGACTCCGAATTCGTCGTTGGGATGTTTCAACTCGTTGCAGGAGCAATTCCAAATGGTGAGCTGCTCCGCACTTGCTTGTTTGCGAGCGGCTAAGGCAACGTCGAACCAAGTGCCGGATTCCGAACTCGTCGTTTAAAAGAGAATTAACGGCTGTGGGAGCAATCCCGAATGGCAAACCACTTCTTACTCGCTTATGAGTGAGTAGTTGAAGCGGAGTCGAGCCAAGTGTTGGACTCCGAACTCGTCGTTTAAAGAGAAAATCAGTACACTTGAGAAAGATAATCTGAACACAAGAGAATTATTAATCAAAAGGAACTCTTTATCAAAGATTGCTAATCGGTCGCTTCTAGGTTGCGAGCCGTTATTACAATGAGAAAACAAATGGAATGGCCTTAAAACTGATGTTGCTTGGAGAGGTGTTCAAACACCCTCTTGGTACTTCAGTAAATGGTCGGCGTTCCATGTTCTTGGTATCTTCCTGCCCCCCCAGGTCTTCCAGTTGATACGCTCCGGGGCGAACTATTCTGGAGACCTTGTAGGGTCCCTCCTAATTTGGGGCTAGCTTGCCCTTCTTGCTGGAAAACGAGATGGCTAGCTTTCTGAAGACTAAGTACCCCTCCTTGAGATTCGTAGGGCGGACTCTTCTGTTGTAGGACTGTTCGACCCTTCGTCGATAATTCTCTTGACGAATCAAGGCTCTCTCCCGGAGTTCATTGATAAGGTCTAGATTGGCTCGGAGCTCCCTTGCCTTCTGCTCTTCATTATATGCAATTAGGCGGGGGGGACGGCAAACCAACCTCTAAGGGGATCGCGGCCTCGGAACCATAGGTGAGGTTGAAGGGCGACTCTCCTGTGGGGGTTCTCTTGGTAGTGCAGTAGTTCCACAGCACGTTAGGGAGTTATTCTACCCACAATCCTTTAGCTGACTTACTTAGCCTCTTCTTGATGCCCGAGAGAATTTTCCTATTGGCGTTCTCTAATTGGCCACTGGATTGAGGGTGGGATACAGAGGAGAATCGCTGCTGAATGCCAAGGTCTTCACAAAAAGAGCGGAATGTTGCCCACGCAAACTGTGTCCCGTTGTCTGTTATCAAGACTCGGGGTATACCGAATCTGCAGACCACGTTCTTCCAGAAGAACTGTTGCATCTTGTTCTCCGTAATAGTTGCTAGTGGTTCGGCCTCAATCCACTTGGTGAAGTAGTCGATCGCCACAACTAGGAACTTGAATTGGCCCGGAGCTGGCGGGAACGGACCAAGCAGGTCCATGCCCCACATTGCAAAGGGGGTTGGACTTGAGAGGGAAGAGAGTTGAGCTTGCGGTAGGCAGCAGATAGTGGAGAATTGTTGGCACGGGCCGCATTTTCGGACATGTTGCTCGGCGTCCCGAAGGAGGGTAGGCCAGAAGTACCCATAATTCAAGGCTTTGCAGGCGAGGGACCTCGATCCCGAATGAGCTCCGCCTATCCCTTCGTGGAGTTCTTTCAGAGCATATTGGGCTTCTTCTGGAAAGACACCTCAAGTTGGGTCGGCCATCTACTTGGGTGTAGGAGCGTTTGTACAAGATTCCCTCAATGAGGGTATACCGCTCCGCTCTTGTTCGGATTCTGTGGGCTTCCTTGGGATCTTGGAAAAGGATCCCATCTCTGAGAAACTCAACTAGAGGCCTCATCCAGTTATCTTCGAGTTGGACTGGTAGCGATTCCATCGACTCGGGGGCTTCTTCTTCGATGCTGGACCTCAGTAGAACTTCGATCAGGACAGTCTGCTCGAGCCCTTAGAGGGAGAAGGAGGCTAGCTTCGAGAAGGCATCAGCCTGGCATTCTCCTCTCGGGGGATCCGCTGGAGTTGTGCTTCCTCAAAAGAAGCCATGAGACTATTGACCTTGGCTAGGTACTTGGCCATACGGTCGTCTCGTGCCTCGTATTCTCCTAAGACTTGATTCACCACAAGCTGAGAGTCACTGAACATCCAAATACGCTTTGCCCCCGCCTTACTTGCCATACCTAGGCCCGCTATGAGGGCTTCGTACTCGGCCTCGTTGTTGGAAGCCTTGAATTGATGCGGAGGGAGTATTGGAGGACAAAGTCATCTGGGCCCGCCAGGATAATTCCCGCTCCGCTCCCTTCGGCGCAAGAGGACCCATCCATGTACACTGTCCAGATGGGCGATCCGGTTGCTGCCTGACTGACCTCAGGAATCATGCCCTCCAATATAAATTCGGCTAGAGCTTGAGCTTTGATGGCGGTCCGAGGCTGATAAGATATGTCGTGTTGACTTAGCACGATCGACCACTTCATGAGGCGTCCGGAGGTCTCGAGCTTGTACAGGACCAGTTTGAGCGGCTGGTCGGTGAGGACGACCACCGAGTCGGATTGGAAATAGGGACAAAGCTTTCGGGCCGCCATAACCAGGGTGTAGGCCATCTTCTCCAACCTCGGATAACAGAACTCGGCATCTCTAAGGACCTTGCTCACGTAATTGATAGGCTTCTGTGCCTTATCTTCTTCCCTCACTAGAACGGCACTGAGGGTCTGCTCGGCAGCGACGAGGTAGAGGTAAAGGGTCTCTCCGGGATTGGCTTGCTGAGGAGTGGGGGATTGACCAAGTAGGCTTTGAGTTGGTCAAACGAATCTTACTGCTGCTGGCCCTACACGAAGCCCTTAGCCCCCCTGAGGGCTTTGAAGAATGGGAGACACTTTTTCCCAGACTTGGAAAGGAAACGCCCTATAGCCGCGAGGCGTCCAGTGAGCTTTTGCATTTCTTTCACGTTTGAGGGGGGAGTCATATTGAGTACAGCCTTTATCTTCTCAGGGTTGGCTTCAATACCCTCTGGCTGACCATAAAGCCCAAGAACTTACCCGATGAGACCCCGAATGCACATTTATTCGGATGTAGTCTCATATTATGCAATCTCAGCATGTTAAAGGCTTCTTGGAGGTTGGCGACATGGTCAGACCCCGTGATGCTGTTCACCAACATATCGTCGACGTAAACCTCCATATTTTGCCCGATCTGATTTTTGAAGATCTTATTGACGAGACGTTGGTAGGTGGCACCAGCATTTTTAAGCCCGAAAAGGCATCACCCTATAGCAGTAGAGGCCTTGATCTGTGAAGAAGGATGTCTTCGGGATATCTGGGGGGAACATTCAGATTTGGTTGTATCAGGAGAATGCGTCCATGAAGCTCAACAGCTCATGGCCTAAAGTGGCGTGGATCAAGATGTCGATGGTAAGGAGCGGGAATGGATCCTTAGGGCTTGCCTTGTTTAGATCTGTGAAGTCGATACAGATCCTCCAACTTCCATTGGTCTTTTTGACCATCACAACGCTGGAGAGCCACTCCGGGTTGTTGACCTCCTGTATGAACTGGGCTTTGAGGAGCTTCTCCACCTCCTCCGTTATGGCTTGCTGGCACTCGGGGGAAAACTTGCACCTCTTCTGCTGGACCGGTTTGGCCCCCGAAGCGACACTTAGATGGTGGACAAGGAGCTCTTCGTAGATCCCCAGCATGTCGGCTGCTGTTCAAGCGAGGAGGTCGCAGTTTCCCTTTATGCACTGGACTATGTAGAGCAGAGGGCAGAGGGGAGGGCTTTGCTGACTAAGAATTTGCGGGTCGGATCTTCGTCCGAGAAGAGCACTTCCTCTAGCTCGTCTACTAGCTCCGACATAGGCTGGGTGTTCCCCTGGGGGATCTCGACGGCATCGAGGGAGAGGACGGGTCCTCCAGTCGAGGTCATATAGCATTTGCGGGCCGTTTCCTGACTTCTCCTCACTTCTCCCAAGCCCGCTTTGGTGGGAAACTTCATCTTTAGATGGTAAGTCGATGGGACGGCTTCTATAGCAGCTAGGCCAGGTCGACCTAGGATCACATTATAGGCAGCTTGGACATTAACTACCATGAAGTCCATCGGCTCCGTTCGGGTAGTAGGAGCTTTGCCAGCGGTTACGTCGAGGGTTATAACATCCTCGATCGTCACTGGCACTCCCGTGAACCCATGGAGAGTATAGCCGGCAGCCTTGAGTCTGTCCCTCGACAATTGGAGCCCTCGAAAGGCCTCTAGAAAGAGAATGTTGACAGAACTGCCATTATCCACTAGTACCCTCTCCACCTTGAAGTTGGCCATGTGGAGGTTGATCACCAATGCATCACGGTAGGGGGTTCGGACACCCTCCAGGTCATCATTTGGGAAGGTAACTAGGACTCCAAGACCTTTGGTAGGGGGAAGGCTATGCACGGAGTTCACTTCTCTGACGAAGGCTTTTCGAGAGGAGTTGGAAGTTCCTCCCATTGGGCCTCCATGGATGAGGTGCAGGATGCGCTCTTCTTCAAAATCGGGGGTCTCCTCGCGCCTCTCGGGCTGCTTGTTAGCCCTCCTGGGGGGTGGAGGAGGATCGGCCCGGTCCTTCCTCACAAACTTGGCGAGCTGCCCTCTCTGAATGAGGGCTTCGATCTCATTTTTTAGGGCCCGAAAGTCATTCGTGTCGTGGCCATGGTCCCGATGGTAGCGACACCACTTCTCCCTATCCCTCTTCTTCCCAGGAATGTTCATTTTTGGGGCAGGAGGGAGAATTTCTTCTTTCTCGACCTCCATTAGAATGGCGAAGACATTGGCATTGAGAGGAGTGAATCTCTCAAACCTGGGAGGGGGGCGACGCTGACCCCCGTTGTCCTTTTGGAGCTTTTAGCTCCCTCGACTTCTGTGGCCTTCCTCTTACTTCCGGAAGATGACCCCTCGAAACTAGGGCGGTGCACAGCTTCCTCCGCCCGGATGTACTTCTCGCTTCGGAGAAGAAGCTCGGAGAAGTCTCACGGGGGCTTCTTGGCCAGGGACGCCCGGAGGTCCGCGTTGAGCACATTAGATTGAAAGGCTGTCGAGGTGACCGATGGATCAAGGGAGGTGATGGACCGGGCCTCCGCGGTAAATCGCTGGACATAGTCCCTCAGTTTCTTGCCCTTATTCTGACTAAGGAAGAGTAGTGAGATACTCGTCTTTTCGGAGCGGCGGCTGCTCACGAAATGAGTTATGAGAAGGGCCTCGAACTGGTCAAAAGAGAAGATGGAGGAAGGGGTGAGGCGGGAGTACCATTCCCGAGCCGGACCTTTAAGAGTGGTCGGGAATGTCTTGCAAAGGAGGGCATCGGAAGCCTGGTGGATCATCATGAGAGTTTTGAAACTCTCGATGTGATCTACTAGGTCTGACTCCCCCGTGTATGTCTCGAACTTTGGAGGCTTGAAATTTGCGGGGACAGGGGCCTCCATGATGGTACGAGAGAATGGAGGCCTACTCGGACGAAGGTTTCTCCCTCTTAGCTCTTCGTCCCTATCAAGTCGGTCGAGGTGCCTCTTCATCTCGTGGAGACGGTGATAGACAATGTCTTCCCTTTGACCGTACCTTGGTGAGCCCCGAGACTCATTTTTGTATGAAGGAGAATGGGGGCTACGACGCCGGTAGCTTGGAGACTGGTGAGGACTGGGAGTGTGATGGCAGTGGCTTGGAACTTAACGAGGACTTTGGGACCGATGGCAAGGGCTCCAAAGCAGCTCAGGAGTGGGCACCCCTTGGATGTTATTGTTGTTGTTAGGCGGGGCATTGAGGGCCCGCAAGACTGCAGCCTGGAAGTCTTGAAATTCTGCCCTGGTGATAGGTCCGTTCTAGTCCCTTTGGGCCTGTCGACCAGCGGTAGAACGGCTCCTTCTTTGACAGTATTGGGGGATTCCCTTCGCCTCCTAGGAGAAACGGACCTTCTACGGTCGTGGCGTCGAGAAGATCGAGCCTTTGGACATTCTGGGCAGCTGCCTCTTAAGCCCGCCTCTCATCCAAACGGCGGCGAAGGTCTTCCTCATTCTGCCTGTTGATTATGATGTTACGGAGGTCTTCCGATGGCCGAGGGTTATGAGATGCCATGGAGTCGGTGGAAGGGTTATGTACCGAGATATGATCGCGGTGAGGAGGTTGCTTCTGGGGATTAGGACGAGAGGTCCCTACCCCAGCATGTTGGGGCCCGAGTTGAGCCTACTGGGGTTGAAGATTTTGAAGAGGATGCTTCCCCTGCAGCAACGATGGGACAGGTTGAGGGGGAAGTTGTCCTTGTTGCTGGATTGGTTGGTCGGGTTGAAGGGGAGCCCCCCAGTGGTTGTGGAGGAATGGGAGTTGCTCTACGGTTGGAAGCCATAGATCTCACTTTCCTTAGAGGCATGGCTGGAGGCGATCTTGACCGGCTGAAGAGGCTGGATTGCTATTCGAGTGTTCCCACATAAGGCACCAAAGGATAGATTTGTGGATTCGAGGGGAGGTGAATAGTCAAACCTGAACAACTTCACCGAAGTTTGATCGAGATCCTTTCGCCGTTGACCTGCAAAAAGTGCGAGACACCGGGGTTGATTCTGGCGACGCACCCTCCGATGCTCTTGTCAGTAATCTGAATGACTATGAAAGAGCTTTTGGTATGGAAAAATTGATTACCTTGCAACGGTGGGAGGAGAGGGTTTATATGGTCGCCTCTGGAATCAGTTTTGAGATGAGGTTGAATCTCTACTTCCCAGTGATAGGATAGAGTCGGTTATGCCATCCATGTGAAGGGATTGGGACTGGACTCTTCTCTTGATAAAGATATTGAGTTTTTAGATCCTCCCTTGTGTATGGATAGGACAGAGTCGATTACCCCCTTGAATAAGGGGATTTCAAATGGGTTCGACGAATCTGGACTCCTTTGTGGTAGGGCTGTTGTAACAGTCCCTATTGTAGGCTGGATCCGTTTGCCGGGTTTGAAAACAGCCCAGCTTATCTTATCTGGCTTGTGTCTGCTAAAATTACCATTTTACCACTGGGAGCTTTAAGATCCGTGCCCGATATGAACGGTCCCGATTTAGCTCTATTTTTACCCATATCAACTAAATCTTTCCCTTAACCCCGGCTTGGTTATTTGTTACTATCAATCAAACAGGCATGTATGTGTTACAAACAAGGGTAAGAATATCATGAAATAAATAAGTAACAGGTCCAGGATTAAGAATAAATATGTCCAGGTGAAAGATAACTCATACCAGGATAATACAACGAAAACTCTAGTTCAGGACAGCAAGACAGTACTGCACTAAAACTGAGATTCCCGTTGCTACAAAAACACAAATCTGAATCCATCAAAGAATTTGGAAAATAGACTCCTGGATGAATCTAGCAAATATATAAGTCATATAGTATTTCACAAAAACAAGGCTCAAAACTGATGTGAATCCAGAAAATGTGTTCAGCTAGAAATCAGCAATCGTATTCAAAGTCAGGATAACAGCATGAAAACACATTAAATAAATCCACGAAAAATCTGCGCTATTCCTCCATATGTATAGTAACAAAAAGTCAAGTTTCACTATTTTCCAATATAAATAGAGTAGTCAACTAAAATCAGAAAATAACAAGGCACGACAGTTTTGTAAATCTGAAATAACAAATACTGCAGTACGAAAACAGCAATATCTCACAAACTGAGATCCGTCAAAAGGGTTGGAAAATAGACAAAATTCTTTACAAACCATGTTCACAAAATATTTTCAAATACTGACCTTAACAGGGTCTAAAATATTGATCAAAACGGAAAAGCCAGCAAAACTGAAAATATCACATATGCACAAATTCCACTAGTTCACATAGAACTCATTCAAAACACAACCAAACATGAGATAGAGTATACTATATGTCCAAGCAACATGTTATAGGGTATTTCACAAGTCCACGACAAGTATATCACGAATAACACATCAAGCACAGATATCTCAAAGTAGCATGAACATATACATCAAAAGTGGTCAACCCTAGGTTAATTCATGTCATATATGTCGTGATGCAACTATGGTTGAATCAACACAATAAGAATGGATAACAGAGAATTCACACACAATTTGTCTCTAGAACCCAACTACACTACAAGCGATATTTAGTACTTATATTACACAAAGAAAAGAATACAAGTTACTTGCCTGAAAGATGACAACGGAAACGACGATGCAAAGACAAGAATAATGTGAACAGATTTCGGGCACGAACTTAAGCAAACGAACGTACGAACACAACAAATGGATCACGAACCTATCATGAACACACGATCACACAAATCACGAACACCAAGCACGAATCTCGATGATCAAGATGATCAAAATCGATCGGACGGCTGATATCGAAGATCAAGATCAACAAGATTGGATGGTCCAGAACAAGGTGATGATGAAGTTGATGATGATCGTGGTCGAACGGCCTACAATCACTTTGATCAAAACTAACCAACAGCAAAGCTTGGCGGCAACCAGCGGCGGTGCACGGCGGCCAGGGGATGTCGGCAGACGGGGAGCGGCGATGGCCAAGGGGGAACTATGGAGGAGGAAGTTGGGACTGTTGCCGGCAGGGGGAGGCCCTGGCTGAACGGGAGGAAGCAGGATGAGGAGGGGCTGCTGATATCGAGGCTGGCTTGGTGGCGCAAAGGTGACGGGAGGTCGCTGCAGGGTGCACCAGGGTTCTGCAGTCGAGCGGGAGTGGCTTCGAGAGGTGCTGGCAGGAGCTAGAGCAGCGTTGCGACAGGGAAGCACGATGAGGGGCTGTGCTGCCGCACATCGACAGAGGAGCAGCACGGGGAGGAGTTGACTAGGGGGTCACGGTGGACGGCTGAGGGCAGCGCAATGCGGGGAGGAGGCGCACAGAGGGGGAAGCTGCGGTCTGTTGCTGTCGCTGCTGACAGCGGAAGAGGAGTCAAGGAACAAGGAGTCAAGATGAGCGGGGAGAGGGCAGGAGGACGAGAACGAGAGGGAAGCGGAAGCAGGGGGATCATGGAGGGTGAGTTGGAGGTCGGGGGTTGGGTATAGGAGGCGGCTGATGGGGTTTATATAGGTAAGGGTAAAGTATTTAGGGT
This sequence comes from Hemerocallis citrina, assembly GCA_017893485.1. Lineage (NCBI taxonomy): Eukaryota > Viridiplantae > Streptophyta > Magnoliopsida > Asparagales > Asphodelaceae > Hemerocallis > Hemerocallis citrina. The sequence goes on from CM030365.1 coordinate 35,262,770, forward strand.
TAGGTACAACTGGGTTTCGGGTTAGAGTGGGTAAATGGGTAGGGGGATGTTAAAGGGTTTATGGAAACATTGGGTTTATGGGTTTTATATAATGGGTAATGGGTTTGGGTTTCATATAGGGTATTGGGTGTAAGTTAATGGGTTTCTAGGTTATAAAATCCAATAAGAAAACTTAAAATAACTAATAAAATATAATTTATAAAACAATGTAATTTACATTACAATATAGACTTTATTCAAAATAACTAAAAATATAATTTATAAATAGAACTAGATTTTTAATAACCAATTAAAGTAATAACCATCATAAAAATGATAATAACAATAATAGTAATAATAATAAAAAAAACTACAATAATAAGCATAAACATAAACATAATAATAATAATACTAATAATAACCGAAAATAAATAAAATTATTGATAGATTTTAATAGAAGATCCAATAGTACAATTTGGCAAAAGAATTTGAAAACCGAAAAAAAAAATTTGCAAAAATTTTAAATACAGAAAATACACAATAATACGTTTTGGGAAAACAGGGGTTACAAATCCTACCCACCTTACAACAAAATTTCGTCCTCGAAATTTGCTTTGGCGGTAAATAGGACAAGGCGAAAACAAACTTGGGGAAGGGCAACAAAATAGAGGGCTAAGGGAAAGGAACAAAGCAGTGGCAATACCAAAAAAAGAAGGAAGGGGATAACAATGAGGTCAAAGGAATACATGAAAGAAAATAAACAGTATCAAAAGGAAAGAAACAACACAAGACAACAAAGCAAGATAAGGAGTAGGCAGAACTGGAATCAAGGAGAGAATGAATAAGGAAGAATTGAATCAAATAGTGAATTGGTGCATGATGGCAAAATGGAATGCAGGAAAGAAGTAACCGGTATCAAAAATAAAGAAGAAACAATACAAGACTTGCAAGATAACAAAGCAAAAGGATGAAGAAATAGATAGAGCTGGAATCAAAGAAATGATGGACAATGGAAGAGATGAACCAAGCAAATGAGTCAACAGATGAGGACGAGTACAAGGGATAGAGAAAGCAAACAATGCAGGGAAGGATAAACAACAAGGGAATCCTGGGACCTGTGGGTTATGGGCCCATAACGCTTCCACTGCGCCACTCTGATCGAGAAGACTCTGCCAATAGTATCCAGCGATGCCGACTGACGGACCAAGCAGAAAATAGAAAAAGAACGGATGGCACCAAAATCAAAAGAATATGGATACGAAAAGAATGAATTCATACCCAAGAAGAAATCAATCAAAGAGAACGACTGAAAAAAGACAGAAGAATCAAGGAATCAAGGGATTGAATGAAAAGGGGTCAAAAAGAATGGATTAAGACTAGTATCCAAATCAATGTTGATTATAATTTATTTATGCATACATGGTTGGTAAAATGTTGAGCCGATCCCGGTTCGAGCCAAGCTTGCTTAATATATCAGTCAAACTAATACATTAGCCAAACATGGGCTCTGATACCACTAAAAACCTTATCACGCCCCGCTTCCCAAAAGAGAATACGGAATACGGATACATGGCTAAGCCCAGCGAATAATTTGCATCATCCATAAGTTGTTCAGAATCTTTACAACATTTCATAAGAATAATCAGAGTCGGAAATAAGAAAAGTCAACCAAGCATGCATATATGAATCAAAATACCAACTGGATTACTTGAAACCAAATATATTAATCTCAAATGAACCAGATCTGAATAAGTCAAATATTCTGGGTTACAATGCCCAAATACAAATAAATCCAAGTACAAGATACATTATTCAAATAGCAACAGGAAATAATAATAATAGTAGGAAAATCATAATAGCAAAACTCCAGAATCTAGTATCTCATCTCGCCTATTCCATCTGGTAGTTGATCTCCAAAATTTGAAATTCAATAAATTGCAGGAAGAGGAAAAAGAAAACAAACTCCCGTCAATGCAAGTTATGGGCCGCTTGTAGTGTAGGATACAAGTACATGGGAAAAGCTAACTAATTACATAGAATAGGCTTGATAATAAAATATAACAACTAGCATGGCAAGATAAAAAAGTGTAAGTAGCATGTATCAAGTATCAAGTAACACAAGTATCATATAATCAAGTAACAAGTAATCAAGTATCAAGTATCATGTAACAAGTAATCATGCAAGTAGGTAAACAGGTAACAGATGAACAGGTGTCAAGTATCAAGTACAAGTAGTAAGTATCAAGTATCAAGTGAACAAGTGTCAAGTACAAGTAGTAAGTATCAAGTATCAAGTGAACAAGTATCATGCATCATGTATCATGTGTAAGTAATCAAGTATCAAGTGTCAAGTGATCAGGTTCAAGTCTTGTGTTATTACAATCTACGTAGCACTTCATGCATCCATACTTTTACTACATGGTTGCTACATTCAAATAAGTTGCATTTAGATTTCGCAGGGGGTTCTATAGGACATGTACTCGGGTATAACAGAATCACAGAATTTGGTTGGTAAACTTGATTGGCAACAGAAATTAACTTGATCGGTAACTTGATCAGTAACTTGCTCGGTAATAGAAATTAACTTGATCGGTAACTTGATTGGTAACAGAAATTAACTTGATCGTAACTTGATCGGTAACATGTCATACGGGAAACACGGGTCCCATTCCGAGTACAGGCTCCTATATTGTCCACCACTAGATCTTTCCCTTAACCCTGGCATGGTTATCAGTTATTATCAATCAAACAGGCATGTATGTGTCCCAAACAGGGCAAGAATAGCATGATATACATAAGTAACAGGTTTGGGATGAAGAATAAACATGTTCAGGTGAAAGATAACTCATAATAGGATAATACAACGAAAACTCTAGTTCAGGACACCAAGACAGTACTGCACAAAAACTGAGATTCTCGTTGCTACAAAAATGCAAATCTGAATCCGTCAAAAAAATCTGGAAAATAGACTCCCGGCCGAATCTAGCAAATATATATAAGTCATAGTATTTCACAAAAACAAGGCTCAAAACTGATTTGAATCCAGAAAACGTGTTCAGCCAGAAATCAGAAGATCACATTCAAAGTCAGGAAAACAGCATGAAAACTCATTAAATAAATCCACGAAAAATCTGGGGTATTCCTCTATATGTATAGTAACAGAAAATCAAGTTTCATAATTTTCCAATATAAATAGAGTAGTCAATTAAAATCAGAAAATAACAAGGCACGACAATTTTGTAAATCTGAAATCGCAAACACTGCAGTACCAAAACAGCAATATCTCACAAACCATAAATCGAAATCCAAATCCTCCAAAAGGGTAATAAAATAGATACAGTAGGCTAACTTTTATATTCAGAAATAATTCAAAAATAGCAAGTAGAAATATGTCGAAAATCAAGTTCTTTACTGAACAGTAGTAAAATTTTGTGTGTAAAATCTTTATTTGCAAACATAAAAAAGTATGTAAAACTACTCAAATAAATCCACCAAATTCTGGGCAAACCCCGATCAAATCTAGAAGTACTGAGCAAAATTTTAGATCAAAATAATAGCTTTAACACCAGAATAAAAATAGTTTATTCTTCATAATCCATAAAAAATAAAATCTGGAAATTATTCAACACTACTGTAGTAAAATAGACATAACTCACAAACCGTAAATCGAAACCGAGATCTGTTAAAAGGGTTGAAAAATAGACAGAATTTTCTACAAATCATGTTCACAAAATATTTTCAAATACTGACCTTAATAGGGTCTAAAATACTGATCAATACGGAAAAGCCAACAAAACAGAAAATATCGCATATGCACAAAATCCACTAGTTCACATAGAAATCATTAAAAATACAACCAAACAGGAGATACAGTATACTAGATGTCCAAGCAACATGTTATAGGGTATTTCACAAGTCCACAACCAGTATATCATGAATAACACATCAAGCACAGATATCTCAAAGTAGCATAAACATATACATCAAAAGTTGTCAACCCTAGGTTAATTCATGTCATATATATCGTGAGGCAACTATGGTCGAATCAACACAATAGAGACAATGGATAACAGAGAATTCACACACAATTTATCTCTAGAACCCAAATACACTACTGGCGGTATTTAGTACTTGTATTACACAAAGAAAAGAATACAAGTTACTTGCCTTAAAGACGATGACGGAAACGACGATGCAAAGAAAAGAATAACGGGAACGAATTCCTGGGCACGAACTCAAGCAAACGAATGAACGAACACAACGAACGGATCACGAACACACGATCACACAAATCACGAACACTAAGCACGGATCTCGATGATCAAGATGATCAAAATCGATCGGACGGCTGAGATCGAAGATCAAGATCGACAAGATCGGATGGTCCAGATCAAGGTGATGATGAAGTTGATGATGATCGCGATCGAACGGCCTACAATCACTTTGATCAAAAGCGACAACCGGCGGCGGCACACGGCGGCCAGAGGATGTCGGTGGATGGGGAGCGGCGATGGCCAAGAGAGAACTGCGGAGAGAGCAGTTGGGACTGTCGTCGGCAGGGGGAGGCCCTGGCTGAACGGGAGGAAACAGGATGAGGAGGGGTTGCTGACGTCGAGGTTGGCTTTTTGGCGGAATAGTGATGGGAGGTCACTGCACGGCACGCCGGGTTCTGCAGTCGAGCGGGAGTGGCTTCGAGAGGTGCTGGCAGAGCAAGGGCGGCATCGCGACAGGGAAGCACGGCGAGGGGTTGTGCTATTGCGCATTGACGGAGGAGCAGTACGGGGAGGAGTAGACCAGGGGGTCGTAGCGGTCGTCTGAGGGCAGCGCGACGCAGGGAAGAGGTGCAAGAGGGGAAGCTGCAGTCTGTTGCTATCGCTGCTGACATCGTAAGAGGAGTCAGGGACCAAGGCATCGAGATGAGCGGGAAGAGGGCAGGAGGAAGAGAACGAGAGGGGAGCGGAAGCACAGGGATCACAGATGGTGGCTTGGAGGTCGGGGGGTTCGGTATAGGAGGCGGCTGTGCAGGATGATGGTGAGTAGGGTTACACAGGTGTAGGTTTAAATATAGGGGAATGGGTACAGCAGCTGATGGGGTTTATATAGGTGAGGGTAGAGTATTTAGGGTTAGGTACAACTGGGTTTCGGGTTTGAGTGGGTAAACGGGTAGGGGGATGTTAACGGGTTTATGGAAACAATGGGTTAACGGGTTTTATATAATGGGTAATGGGTTTGGGTTTCATATAGGGTATTGGGTGTAAGTTAATGGGTTTCTGGGTTATAAAATCCAATAAGAAAACTTAAAATAACTAATAAAATATAATTTATAAAACAATGTAACTTACATTACAATATAGACTTTATTTAAAATAACTACAAATATAATTTATAAATAGAACTATATTTTTAATAACCAATCAAAGTAATAACCATAATAAAAATGATAATAACAATAATAGTAATGATAATAATAAAAACAACAATAATTATCATAAACATAAACATAATAATAATAGTAATACTAATAATAACCGAAAACAAATAAAATTATTGATAGATTTTAATAGAAGATCCAATAGTACAATTTGACAAAAGAATTTGAAAACCGAAAAAAAAATTGCGAAAATTTTAAATACAGAAAATACACAGTAATACGTTTTTGGGAAAATAGGGGTTACATGCATGTACTACTGCATCCCATACTACAGGTTCGATGCATACAATCAATTTCGTTTAGACTGAGTGGTGAATTCTATAGATCTTGTATCGGTACAGTAATCACTGATACAATACAATATTGTTCCACAATTTATTATAATGATACACTAATACACTGATTCACGAATTCACGAGTTCATGGGTTCACAGGTTCACGAGTTCATGAGTTCACGGGTTCACAAGGTCACGACACGAAAGATTGGGGTGTCGTAGTCAGCGCTCCACAATCAATTGATAAACACTAGTCGACACAATCACTATATTATTCACTACTCAAGTCATTCCCTTAAACCCCGGCTTGTTAACTATTTTATAAATGCAACAATACAATATGCAATTCGAGACATTGGATGAACAATAATAACAATAGAGGGATAATAAGGTGATAACATGAAGTAGGGCAATTAGAATGATGATAATAGGACACTAGGAACATGTAATGCAACATACACACTTCGATTCATGCAATACTACGATGCAGGATTAATTAACTATTAAAAACTAGAAGATAAAATTCTGTACAGCAAGAGTAATCTGTACAAAAATACAGTTTTCCATTGTTTCAGAACTCAAAAACAGAATCCGTCAGAAGTTCAAGAAACTAGACTTCCACACGGTTCCAACGCATATTTAAAGTTCAAAATCCGACAAAAGTAGCTAGGTCAATCACAGTGTTCTTTACAGATTTCATGTTCAGGCAGAATTTCGACATCACGTTATTCTATTTTTAGAATCAGCAAAAACTAAATAATAAATTCATTAAAAATATTTTCTAGACTCCTAAACATGTTAAGTAATAATCTGGAAATTTTCAGGGGAAAATTTTATTATTTGATCGGCCTTTTTACTGTTTGAATATGAAAGATATAAGAATCTGAAAATCTGGAATTAAAGATACAGCTGTAGTAAAACGGGCATAACTTTTGCTACACAATTCGGAATTCAAAAATTCAAGATGTTCTAGAAACTAGAAAGATAAGGCTACAATTCATATTCAGAAAGTAATTTGTTTTAAGATCATTTATGGGTTCAAGACTAGTAGTCAATATACAGATCAGCAAGCAATATACAGGGGTTTGGGGATATTTTCAAGAAATAATTTAATTTAACAGGATGGGTATCCATTCTACTAGATGATAAACTTCTCAATCAGCATGAAGGGTGTCTAAACATGATAAATAAAATTAGAACACGCTCATACATCAATTTATCATCAATCAATCATCAATCGATCAAACAATATACAACCTATCAATTGTCTCTACAATAATGTATTTGTGTGACGATTATATGAACAACCCTATTATCAATTCTATATGCACTCATGAAAGATCCAAACTTTAGAGTCAAAAGTGGCACGATATCAAGAATATTGGGGTTAGCTCATGATAACCCTCAATAGACCCAACGAAGAGATGAACAATGGATAATACGATAACAAAGAGATCTACTTGCAAGAGTTTCAACAAAGGTTGAATTTGATACAATTAACAATTCAAGATGACGGTGACTTGCCTGTTAGATGGTGAAAATGAATACCAAGAATAACGGGATAAGAATCCCAAAGCAATGAACCCACGAACTAGCAATTAACACGTGCACAATACGTGTACTAGAAATCAAGCAACAAAGAGGGAGAGCAACCACAGCAATAGCATCAAAACACCCAATAGCCACAACAGGAACAAGAGATAGCAATTGCAACGTCAGCAATGGAAGGAGCGGCAGCCAATGGACGGTGGATGGTGGGGGCTCGGGCTGGCGGCGACTGGTCGCTGCCGTCGAGCGGAACAGAGGGGCGGCGGGTTTGGCTGGCTGCGAACGGTGCTGGTCGATGGGTAGAGGAGCAGTGTTGGGTTTCGATCTGGTCGCTACTGAAGTCGAGGTCAGAGGAGAAGGGTGTCGACGGGGGATTGAGGGTTGGCAATGGTGGCTGTGGTCGGCGATCGAAACAGAGAGGCTTCGGGATTTGGTGGAGATAACTGCGATGGGTTCCGCTGTTGTCGCCGCCGTTGATGTCGAGGAAGAAGGGAAGGGTGCAGGGGGTGGCTGGCAACGCTAGGAGGGAGTGGCGACCGGGTCACCGGAGGTTGCTGACAAGGAAGGCATCCGGAGTTGGCCTGAAAAAGAAGACCGGAGGTGGGTTGGTTGATTTGGGTGAGAAAACACAGGAGAAAGAGAACGGCGAGGAGAGAAAAAGATAGGTGAGAGAATAAGCGGCTATGGTTTCGAAATTGGGCAATTTTTAGGGTTTGCAGAAGGATTAAATTTATAGGGTACAATTAGGATGTTGGGTTAGTCAATTAGGGTCGAATAATAGCATATTTGGGTTTAAAATAATGAAATTGGGTTTTAGGGTTCAAATCAGAAATAGATCTAAATCAATAGTGTTCCAATAAAAATACCCACAATTAAATAAAAGATAATAGGTTCAACAAGAAAAGCTCAATCAAGAACAACGGAAATTTTTCAGGAACAAATTTAATCAAAAACAAAATAATCAACAAAGAACACTAAGGTATTTAAAATATATATATATATATATATATACATTGAATCAAATAGTGAAATGCATATAAAATTGAGCATGTTCGGGCTTGAAACAAAATAATAATAAAATAATGCTAATAATAATGATAAAAATAATAATACCGATAACAATAATAATAACAACAATAATAATAAATATTAATACCAATAGCAATAAGAATAACAATAACGATAATAATAATAATATGCATCACAATAGGATTTGAGTTTAACAATTCATTAAAATCCGAAAATTAATAATATGAATAGTCGATCAATTAGGGATAGAAAACAAGTTCAAATATACCATTATTCAAAATGAATAAAATCTCGATTAGAAAACACTTTAATACAAGGTCTGAGATGAATTTAGCACAAACTAAATTTATAAAAAAAATCAAATTATAGAAAATACATGGAAAATACTAATTATCGGGAATGGCAGTTACAATCCGTTAGTCATTCACTGGGCCAATGTCATGTACTCGTATTTCATATTTTTGGAAAGCGGGGCGTGACAAGGTTTTTAGTCAGCAGGCTATAAACAGATTTTGTGTAGTTTTCTTGAGAATAAATCAATTAAACATGATGGGTATCGATTCATTAGTCAATGAATTGTGTAATTAGCATGAAGGGTGTCAAAACATGATAAATAAAATTAGAACACGCTCATACATCAATTTATCATCAACCAATCATCAATCGATCAAACAACATACAACCTATCAATTGTCTCTACAATAATTTATTTGTGTGACGATTATATGAACAACCCTATTATCAATTCTATATGCACTCATGAAAGATCCAAACTTTAGAGTCAAAAGTGGCACGATGTCAAGAATATTAGGGTTAGCTCGTGTAAACCCTCAATAGACCCAACGAAGAGATGAACAATGGATAATACGATAACAATTAGATCTACTTGCAAGAGTTTCAAAAGCTTGAATTTGATACAATTAACAATTCAAGAGGACGGTGACTTGCTTGTTAGAAGGTGAAAACGAATACCAAGAATAACGGGATAAGCATCCCGAAGCGACGAACCAAGGAATTAGCAATTAACACATGCACAATACGTGTACTAGAAATCAAAGAACAAAGAAGGAGAGCAACCACAACAATAGCATCAAAACACCCAACAGTCACAACAGGAACAAGAGACAGCAATTGCAACGTCAGCAATGGAAAGAGCGGCAGCCAATCGACGGTGGACGGTGGGGGCTCGGGCTGGCGGCGGCTGATCGCTACCGTCGAGCGGAACAGAGGGGGGGGCAGGTTTGGGCGGATGCAAATGGTGCTGGTCAAAGGTTAAAGGAGCAATGCTGGGTTTCGATCTTATCGCTGCTGAAGTCGAGGTCAGAGGAGAAGGGCATCGACGGGGATTGGGTGTCGGCAATCGAAACAGGGAGGCGATGGGTTCCGCTGTTCTCACCCTTGTTGATGTCGAGCAAGAAAGGAAGGGGTTGGCTGGCGATGCTAGGAGGGAGTTGCGGCGGGGTCGCCGGAGGTTGCAGACGAGGAGGGCAGCCGGAGTTGGCTTGAGAGGAGGACCGGAGGTGGGTTGGTTGATTTGGGCGGGAAAACACAGGAGAAAGAGAACGGCGAGGAGAGAGAGAATGGCGAGGAGAGAGAGAAAGAGATAGGAGAGAGAATAAGCTGCTAGGGTTTCGAAATTGTGCATTTTTAGGGTTTGGAGAAGGATTGTATTTATAGGGTACAATTAGGATGTTGGGTTAGTCAATTAGGGTCCAATAGTAGCGGATTTGGGTAAAAACAAATGAAATTTGGTTTTGGGGTTCAAATGAGAATTAGATTTAAATCAATAGGCTTCCAATAAAAATACCCACAATTAAATAAAAGATAATAGGTTCAACAAGAAAAGCTCAATCAAGAAGAACAGAAATTTTTCATGAACAAATTTAATCAAAAAGAAAATAATCAAGAAAGAACAATAGGGTTTTTAAAATATACATATATATATATATATACATTAAATCAAATGGTGAAATGCATATAAAATTGAACATGTTCGGGCTTAAAACAAAATAATAATAATAATAATGCTAATAATAATGATAAAAATAATAATACCGATAACAATAATAATAACAAAAATAATAAAAAATATTAATACCAGTAGCAATAAGAATAACAATGATAATAATAATAATAATAATAATAATAATAATAATAATAATAATAATAATAATAATAATAATAATAATAATAATAATATGCATCACAATAGGATTTGAGTTTAACAATTTTTTAAAGTCTGAAAATTAATAACATGAATAGTCGATCAAATAGGGATAGAAAATAAGTTCAAATATACCATTATTAAAAATGAATGAAATCTCGATTAGAAATCACTTTAATACAAGGTCTGAAATGAATTTAGAATTAAAATAAATTCATTAAAAAATAATCAAATTATGGAAAATACACGGAAAATACTAATTATCGGGAATGGGGGTTACAGATAATGGCAGCTCCTAGCCCATGTATGAACTAGAAGCGATCTCCTTCTCCAAAAAATATTAGACCAAGTGTTTTCATGTAAGCAAAGCTCTCCCCCACCAAGTTTGAGGACAATTTATTACAGAGTCCCCAAAATCGTCCACCCAGGAGCTTATTGAATTGAAGACCTGGGAGGCTAGGAGGGTATCAAGTGCGTAACGTCCTCCACTAACCAGCATTAGGTTCTCAATTTGTAATATGACCAATCACACAATGCTCACTGCATGTAATAGAGAGTAGCCACCAAGGTAGCCTCTTAGATTGACTTTTCAATAAATTTTAGCATATTCTTAGCAAATTATTGTACTACTCTCCAGTTGCAAACAATGAGTTAGGTGCTCAGCTCCTCCTCTGATAGACACCATCAACTCACCAACTCCACACAATGAGTTAGGTGTTCTGCTCATCTCCCAAGCTCATCTGACAACTCATTAGCTCCCTACAATGAGTTCAGTATTCCGTTTGCCATTCAGGTTACTCCAACAACTGATTAACTCCAATCAGCAAAAGCGTCGCGCCCCTGACATGCAACAATCAGTCAAGGAAGAGGTTAATATACCCCCTAACCACCCACTTCATTCAAGAAGTTAACTAACCCGAGTGACTAGCCAATGAAGTCATGGTGAAGAAAGCGAATGACAAATGGACAACTTGCTTCGACTTCACTAACCAGCCCCTCAAGTAAGTACTTCACAATCCAGAGAACTCTGGGCAACTCATAAAGTGGTCCATCGAGTTGAGCCAGTATGAGATCAACTACTGACTAAGGACAACTTTCAAGGTAGAAGCTTTAGCCGAATTCATCGTCAAGAGCACTATTCCCGATCCTTCCAAAGATTATCATGACCCTCCAACCTGGACCGTCTATGTCGATAGCTCATCTTGCACCGAAAGGAGTGGGGCTAGTGTCATCTTGCTCGGATAGACAAGTTCATTCTCCAATACTCATGCTGTCTCAATATCCATGCCACTTACAATGAGGTGAAATATGAGGTGCAGCTAATTTGGAGTCCAACTCTTCCTTAGAGCTACTCCCAAAACACGCTAACTCTAAACAGCTAGTTTGAAGTGCAGCTAGAGCTGCTCCCACAACTTTCTAACTCCAAAGGAAAGTTTGGAGTCTAACTAAAGCTGCTCCCACAACTCGCTAACTCCAAAGGCAAGTTTGTTGTCCAGCTAGAATTGTTCCCCACCTTTTCTCTAGAACCGCTCCCTTAAACTCACTGACTCACTTCAGGGGGTGGCAACGCGAAGAAGGCAAGAGTCAAGAAAAAGACACAAGGGAAAATCTCTATTTCACATTAACACTCGAGTAAAGAGTTCAAGAATCTAAGTGTGCCTCAGTGCCACAATGCTCCTCGGCTCCACTAATCTCATTGGTAGCAGAGCTCCACTTCTCAGTTCATCGATAACACTTTTGTTGGTGGCAAATATCCTTAGTGGTAAACCTCTTCTGCGCCGCTGTCACACCCGCTTCCCAAAATACAGGAATACGAGCACGTAACGAAGGCCCAGTGAATGATTATACATATCCATAAGCTGTACCAGTCTAACTCGACAATATACAAGAGAAAATAACCATGCAGGAAGAATATAATCACATAAACAAAGAGTAAACTCCAAAATAATCATGAAATAAATGCACTAAATAATAATCCAACATCTGGGATAAAACAAACTTCGGGTCATAAAAGCCCAACAATACAAAGTATGATAAAAGCAATACAATAAGCAAATAGTAAGAGATAGCTAAGTAGTCACTACAAAAGATACTCGATTTACCGGCGTATATTCCCCGGCATTTTACCAGTAGCGCCGGGGTAGGGAGAGAATAGGAATGGGGCGCCAGATAGGAAGGTTATACACCGGCAGTCGCTTTAAACCGTCGGGCAATCTTCGTATTCACCGGCGTTTTATTTAAAAATGCCGGTGAAGTGTATTATTCACCGGCGTTTTAATAAGAAATGCCGGTGAATATACCGATACATTCACCGGCGTGTCTAATTGAAACGCAGGTGAATAAGCTGAGATAAATCCCGCGAACCCTAATCTTTCGCTCGCCATTTTCCCAAACCCCAAAAAAAAGGGGCCGCCTTGTTTTCCCTCCTTCCCCGCTCTACTTCCCACGCGTTTGCCTCCGCCGCTTCGTCCTCTTCGACAGCCTTCAACCTTTCGTCATCGTCCCTTCTTCCCTTCGTCATTTTCGATTTCCCTCCTCCCTCTCTCTATTTGGAGGTGAATTGGCGATCGGAAACCACCGCTTCGCCCCGCTCTCTCTTTATCTCCTACGCCCCCGCGCTTCGCCCCGCTCTCTCTCTCTCTCTTCGGTATCATCTCTTGATTTCCCTTATTTTTCAAACTTAGCATGTTTTTTCAGATTATGCATCTTGATTTTCCTTATTTTTCAAACTTAGCATCGTCAAAGATGCTGAAATCATGCATCTGATTGTCATCTTAGCATGTTTTTTTTATCCAAAATGGGTTAACTGTGAACTAAGGATGCTAGCTGTATACCAAAATCCTCCAAAATGGGTACAAGAATTGGGCCGAACGCACCTTGTGTTTGTTTCTTTTGGAGCCACAAACATGAATGGTTTAGTTGGGATGAAGAATTAATAGAAAAATATATGCTTAGATACTGGAAATTTTCATTTTCTTTTACTGTTAAAGAAGCTGATTTCATGCATCTGATTGTCATCTTGGCATGTTTTTTTAACCAAAATGGGTTCACTGTGAACTGAGGATGCTATAGCTGTATGCCAAAATCCTCCGGATATGTACAACAATTGGGTTTTATATTTAGTTGGGCTAAAGAATTAGTAGAGCAACATATATGCTCAGATAATGGACCATTTCATTTTCAGATACTGTTAGAGAACCTGATTGCCATCTTTGGCATGATTTTTTAACAAAAAATGGGTTCACTTCCAAACTAAGTATGCTGCTAGCATCCTCATCTTCTTTTACTGTTAATGAAGCTTATTTCATGCATCTGATTGTCATCTTGGCATGTTTTTTTGACCAAAATGGGTTCACTGTGAACTCAGGATGCTATAGTTATATGCCAAAATCCTCCAGATATGTACAAATATTGGGTTTTAGATTTAGTTGGGCTAAACAATTATTAGAGCAACATATATGCTCAGATAATGGAAATTTTCATTTTCACATACTGTTAGAGAACCTGATTGCCATCTTTGGCATGATTTTTAACAAAAAATGGGTTCACTTCCAAACTAAGTATGCTGCTAGCATCCTCATCTTCTTTTACTGTTAATGAAGCTTATTTCATGCATCTGATTGTCATCTTGGCATGTTTTTTTGACCAAAATGGGTTCACTGTGAACTGAGGATGCTATAGCTGTATGGCAAAAACCTCCGGATATGTACAACAATTGGGTTTTAGATTTAGTTGGGCTAAAGAATTGGTAGAGCAACATATATGCTCAGATAATGGATATTTTCATTTTCAGATACTGTTAGAGAACCTGACTGCCATCTTTGGCATGATTTTTTAACATAAAATGGGTTCACTTCCAAACTAAGTATGCTGCTAGCATCCTCGTCTTCTTTTACTGTTAATGAAGCTTATTTCATGCATCTGATTGTCATCTTAGCATGTTTTTTTGACCAAAATGGGTTCACTGTGAACTGAGGATGCTAGCTGTACGTATGCCAAAATCCTCCGGATATGTACAAGAATTAGGCTGAACAAACCTTGTGGGGGTTTCTTTTGGAGCCACAAACATCAATGATTTAGTTGGGATGAAGAATTAATAGAGAAACATATATGCTTAGATGCCATTATGTTATCATTTTTCTTTTACCGTTAAAGAAGCTGAATTCATGCATCTGAAGATTTAAGATCCAGGATGGCAAATTTTGATTGGGCTGTGATTGGATTGTTTAGTGGTTGTTGTCTATGTTCTTAATTGGGCTGTGATTAGAAAGAGAGGGCTCGAGTGGAGATCTGGAAACCCATATAGAGACATCTTGTTCATAATAATTTATTATTGTTGTTGTTCTTGTCGCTCTTGCTTTTGTTGCTGATGTCTCTTTGTGTTCGTGTGCTGAAGGGAAACAAGGGAGGAGAGAGAGATGAGGAAAATGCTGCTATGTTAGCCTGGTGTATCCAAAGTCTCTACCATTCCTCTTTCTGTTTCCATTTCTGGCTTCTATATTTGGTTTCCTTCCACGATGACAGTTCCCTAAAAATACACTTGATATGAGCCCTATATTATTTTTCTTATTTTTCTTATATTTGGTTTCCTTCCACGATGACAGTTTCATGGATTGTCTGAACAATCCATGAAAGACATGCTTAGATACTGAATTTTCATTTGTTTTACTGTTTTAGATAGTGGATATTCCCAATCAGAGGAGAATATAAAGGTTTCAAGTTAGATACTGAATTTTCATTTGTTTTGTTGTTTTAGATATATTTAAAAACAAAATTAAGTACTAGATTTTTAGCATTGAAATATAATTATTTTACCTCTCTATATATCATTAACAATTCCATTTGCAATTGGCACTTTGATCTTATAATTTAAGATACAGGTAGATCTTTTTACAAGTTCAAAAAATATGTATATTCTATATTGTGGTCTACTGTTGAATTAAACTATTGTTTTTTTTTCACAGAGTGGCCGCCCAGATGAAGGAAATTCTGATGATCAGAACTGAAGCTACTCGAGGGGTATGAATCTGTTGTCGGCCTAGTATGGTTGTTGTTCTTATGTCCTCCTTGCTGTTGTTATGTCAGACTGTTTTTTTTTATGAGAGTTATGTCAGACTGTTAATTTGGGATATTTGGGATATTTGTCAAACTGGTTTGTTGGGATATTTGGGATGTTCGTCGCTATATTAATTTGTTAATTATGACACTGTTCATTTTGCGGTGAATTTGGACGTTGATATGACACGTGTGAAACTTTATTATCTTTAATTATTCTTATGTTTGGTTGTGATTTGGGCATTAATATGCAACGAAATTGGTTGAATCAGTTGTGAATTAGTTTACAGGTTTTGTAAATGAAACTGTGAATTGAAATCGAACAGAAAACCAGAGCATGAAAAACAAACGGGCATAGATAGACCGGCGTTTTATAAAACGCCGGTCTATCTAATGAATTAGTTGCAGTGTGCGATATACCGGCGTTCCCACACACGCCGGTGTATGCCGCTAGCTGTAACGGCACCAAGAAACACCGGCATTTTATAAAACGCCGGTGAACCTAACTACACCAGCATTTTTTGGTCACGCCGGTGCTTGTAAGTTGGGAAAACCGGGCACTCATAAACGCACATACACCGCCGGTATACTTTCATTCTACACCGGCGTTTATAGAAACACCGGTGAATGGATAAATACCGGCGGTTTATGGCCGCCGGTGAATGTATATTGGGGGTAAAAGAACGGCACTCAGAGACCCCCATACACCGGTGTTTTCTGACCGCCAGTGTAGTTGTAATATTTACCGGCGTCCAGTAAAACCGCCGGTGTAGACCCCTTCCTTTCCGCGACGCTCGCTTCGGTGGCATTTGGACCGGCGCTATTATAAACGCCGGTGAAGGTTTCACCGGCGTAAAAAAATGCCGGCAAAGACGTAAAAAAACGCCGGTAAATCGAGTATCTTTTGTAGTGAGTCTAATAGTCCAGCTCCGATCTTCAGAGAGTTTGCTCACCAATTTCTTCTGGTATTGCTCCTTCGGTACCTATGAATTCTTGATCTAAAAAGAGAGAAAAGAGTGTCCTTAGAGCAAGTCGTGGAAAGCAAGTAGAGAAAAACAAAGGATAAAGGAAGCATGAATATCAAAGAAATAGGAACAGGATCAAAGTCAAAGAACAAAGCAAAGAGCAGGCAATAATATCAAAGGTTTACAATAATCACGCATGTAATGAGTGATGTCAAGTCAAGTTCAATATAGGATCAACTATGCAGGTTATTAATTATTTTATTAGCCTATCTAGTGCATGTACTATTGCATCCCATACTACAGGTTCGGCGCAACACACAGTGAACATTTTAGACTAATGGTGAATTCATGGATCGTGTACTCGGTTAACAAGATAACGTGATAACAAGATAACATGATAACATGATAACATGATAACGTGAAAACAAGATAACAAGATAACGTGATAACAAAATAAAGATTTCTCCTCCTTCCATGTCAAGTGTTTGAGTGAGCAAGAAGGCCAAACCGAGTACATTTCCCGATCGTTCACTACCAAGTCTACCCATAATATCCCGGCTTGTTAATAGTTTATATTCATCCTATGTGATCATGCAAGAATGTGTCAATGTTGTATGATACTAAGTGTGTCTAATTCTATGCGTTATAGACAAAGCAATAAGCAACCACATCAAATAAGCACAATTCACACAATCAGGACAGCATGACCTTACTGTACTAAAATATGGATTAATGTCACTACGAAATAGAAAATCTGAATCCGTCAGAAGGTCTAGAAAGTAGACTTCCACACGATTCTAGCAAAATATAAATAAGGCATATAAAAGATACAGAAACTAGGTTGAAAACTCTATTCTATTCAGGTTTTATGTTCAGGTAGCATGGTATAAATTGTGTTCACCTATTTGTCTCAGGTCAGAAAACTCATCAAATAAATCTATAAAAATTCTGGGGCATTCCTACACATGTCTAGTCTCAGCTAGATTTATTTCAGATTTCTCTTTTACTGTTAGCATGGTCAATTAAATTATAGAACAGCAGGACACGTATGCATTTGTGAATCTGAAAATTCATTACACAGCTATACTAAAATGATGATATCTAACAGATTACACATCAGAATTTACATCCGCGAAAAGATTAGTAAAGTAGACATCAGAGGCTAAATTTCAGGTTCAGAAAGTTATTTCAAAATATGAAAGTAACATGGTTGAAAATCTGATTCAAAAATAAATAACTAGCAGTCCAAAATTTGTTTTAACATAAAAGGCCAACAAATAAATCATGCAACTATATTTTTCATGCAAATTGGTAATCAAAGTGATCCTATGTGTCAAGATGCATATTTCTATGTTTAAGCTACAATTTCACAGGCATGGTATTAATTCATCGATCAAATTCAATCCAACATGTATACAATTCATCAACAAGTCTACAATATGGATCTAGTTATTTTTCATGTAATATGCATATGCATGAACAATAGGAACTAGGTTTTAGATCAAAGAGAATGGCACGATGTTAAGAGTATGTCGGGTTAGCTCGTGTAAACCCTCAAAAACTTAACAGAATTGTCAAATACAGCATGATAGGAAAAGGACGGGATCTACTTGCAGAGATCAAATAATTTTAAACAAAACAAAATACTAGTTCAAGAAGAGACTTGCTTGTGAGACGGTTAATTCGAATAATATAGAATAACAAGATTGGAATCCCGTGCGACGATCCACAAGAACACGTGCGAGTCCATGCAAAATACCAAACAGCAAAACCACACAAGATCCCACAACAGCAAAACACTGCAGATCCTCTCACACACTCAACGCTCAACAGTGGATCTCCCACAAAACAGCATACACCGAAGTTGGGATCCCACCACACAAAACACCAAACAGCACCAACTCCCACTGCCTACTCTTCTTCCCCACTCGACCGAGAGAGAGAGAGAGCGGGAGAGCTGGCGGCGCTGGCTGGCTATGCTCAGGACAACAGAGGCGACACCACGGCGCGGCGGCGACGGCGGCACGATGGCACTGCGGTCGGGAAGCAACGACAACGGCGAGGCTCGGCAAAGCTCTTTTTCTCTCGACGAAACAGAGGAGACGACAACTGGGGTGCTCGGGGCTTGGACAGCGATGACGATGAGGCGGGAGGGGTTCTTCGGTGGTTGTGAGGGGGTGCACGGAGAGGGTGAAGACGAACGGCGGCGAGGAGATGGGTTCTGAGAAGTGGGTTCGGCAGTGGAGGGGAGTTCGAGCGGGAGGCGAAGACGATGAGGACGGGGAGATGGAGACAGGGATGATGAGGAGCAACGAGGAGAGGGTGAGAGGTCGAAGATGGCGATCGGAGGGTTTGGGCGATGGATGGGTTGAAGCAGAACAGGGGAGAGAAGCGGGAAGGATGGATGAATAGTTTTGGGAGGGTTGAACAGGGAGAGAGGGGTTAGGCAGCTGAGGGTTAGATTTAATTAGGGTTAGGGTTAGGGGATTAATAGAAGATTAGTATATATAGAGGGGAAGTAGGATATTGGGCTATTGGTAATGGGTATGGATCCAATAAAATAAAATAGATTGTACACGAATATAATTGATCAATATAATCCCAAATACAAAATAATAGGATATCTGGAAAAATATAATTTGTATTACATAAATTATTTGAAACAATTAAAAACACCAATATTAAATAAGAATGGATTTGTTCTAATAATAAATAATAATAAATAACCATAATAACTATGAGAATAATAAAATATCCATGTCAATAAAAATAATAATACTAATAATAACAATTAATAATAATCACAACAATAAGAGTAAAATACCATCAATGATAATAATAGTAATAACAAAATAGCAATAAATAATATTAACAATGACAATAGCAATTATCAAAATAATAGTAGTATATAAAAATAGGAATTTATGGAAATATTCCAAACAGTAATAATATTTTTGAGGGTTCAAATGCAACTGGTTGATCAAATAGAAATGGAAACAAAGTTTATTCGAAACAATTATAACTATGGTTTAGAAAAAATGCTGTAACATAAAATTCAAAATGAATTTAACAAATAATGAAGTTATAAATATCGAAAACAGAAATGTACTTAGAAAATACGTATTTACAGAAATGGGGGTTACAAATCCTACCTACCACCTTACAACAAAATTTCGTCCTCGAAATTTGCTTAGGCGGTACAGAGGATAAGGCAAAAACAAACTGGGGTAACAAAACAATGAGTTAAAGGGAAAGGAACAAAGCAGTAGCAACACCAGAAAAAGAAGGAAGTGGATAACAATGAGGTCAAATGGAATGCATGAAAAAGAATAAACAGTATCAAAGGAAGGAAACAACACAAGACTTGCAAAATTGCAAAGCAAAGAGATGAAGAAATAGATTTAGCTAGAATCGAAGAAAGGATTAACAAGGAAGAGTTAGACCAAGTAAATGAGTCAACGGGGTGAGGATGAATGCAAGGGATAGAGGGAAACAAACAATGCAGAGAAGGAGAAACAACAAGAGAATCCTGGGACATGTGGGTTATGGGCCCACCACGCTTCCGCTGCGCTACTCCGATGGCGATGTCCCAAGCAATATACATGTCGCTGTAGGACACATGACACCGTCGACGAACCGAGCAGGAAGAAAAAGAATGAGACACCAGGATCATAGAGAGTATGGGCTCACGATAGATATAAATAAATAATGCAAAATGAATATAAAGTTGAGCTTCAATTTAAATAATTAAATGATACAATATAGATCAAAACTAATGGGTTTTAACAAAAATAATAAGAACAACAAATATAAATTATAAAAATAATAATATCAATAATAATATAATAATAATAACAATAATAATAACAACACATGTTAATAGTAAAAATAATAATAGCAATGATAATAAAAATAATAACAACAATAAAGATAATGATAACAATAATAATAACAGCAATAGTAATAACAATAATAATAACAATACCAATAATAATAACGAAAAACAATAGCAATAATAATAGTAGTAATAACAACATTATACGACAAAATAAGAATTTGGCTTATCAACTTTATATTTAAAATAATCCAAACATGAATATATATAGTCAATCGATTATAAAACGGAAAGTGAAGTCAAAATACACCATTATTCAAAATACATAATTTTCGTTTAGAAAACATTTCTAATAAGATCCAAAATATAACAAATAATAATCGAAATACAGAAAATATTCGGGAAAAATAATTATAAAGAGAAAAATAGGTAGGAGAAAGATGAATTTATACCCAACAAAGAGTCAAAGAAGAGGATGACTAGAAGGGACAAAAAGAAATCAAAGAATTGAATATGAAGGAAAAGGAACGAGGGGGCATAACCGAAATTGAAGAGAATATAGCAGGAAAGAAACAACTAACACGATACTCAATATTGAATTGACAAAATATGATAGATGCAAGAACATAAGAAATAAAAGATGCAAGAACTGGAATGCAACAAAATAGCAAAATACCTGCAATCGCACCTTCGGCAGTCTCTGCTTCCTCTGCAATCCGGTTGTGGGCCTGATCACATTCTCTAGCCTGTTCTTCACTGGGAGCTGATCCTCCAGTTGGTGCACTTCTCATGTTCCTTGGGCAGTCCCGAACCTTGTGGTCATTTGCTCCGCGTACAAGACATCGACAGTTAGCTACCCAGCAATCCTTGCGTATGTGACCAATCTTGCGATAGTAGTTACATGTCGGGCCCTTCCTTCTTTGGGTCTGCCTCATGGTAGTAAAGGCGTGATGCTGGTGTGCAAATACACACAGTCGGGTGAGCTGTGCGTTCTCCTGGGCTCTTTCCAGACTAGCTCTCATCAGCTCATTGTGCTCTCGATGTAACTCCATCATTCGTTGCATCACCTGAAGAATAACGACATTCTCTGATGTTTCAGCCCTAGCCGGAGGAGTCGAAGAATCTTCACGAACCATAGTCTGAAAAACCATCCAGTTGGTGAGTACCGAGACATACATTGGTTATTATGTGTTTATGTGATCAACGTGGCGCGCATATTATTGAGTTAACCTAGCTTGAGCCAAACTTGACTAATATATCAATCAAAGCCAGACCTCCGTAAAGTTAGCCATGTTTGACTGATATATTATCCAAACCAGAGCTCTGATACCACAAGAAAAGGTATCACGCCCCATTTCCCAAAATACGAGAATAAGAGCACATAACGAAGGATCAACGAATGATTATACATCATCCATAAGCTGTACTAGTCTAACTCAACAATATACAAGAGAAAACAACCACGCAGGAAGAATATAATCACATAAACAAAGAATAAACTCAAAAATAATCATGAAATAAATTCACCAAATAATAATCCAATATCTGGGATAAAACAAACTTCGAGTCATAAAAGCCCAAGAATACAAAGTATGATAAAAGCAATACAATAATCAAATAATAAGAGATAGCTAAGTAGTCTAATAGTCCAGGCTCCGAACTTCAGAGAGTTTGCTCACCAATTTATTCTCGTATTGCTCCTTCGGTACCTGTGAATTCTTGATCTAAAAAGACAGAAAAGAGTATCCTTAGAGCAAGCCATGGACAGCAAGTAGAGAAAAATAAAGGATAAAGGAAACATGAATATCAAAGAAAAAGGGACAGGATCAAAGTCAAAGAACAAAGCAAAGAGCAGGCAATAATATCAAAGGTTTACAATAATCATGCATGTGATGAGTGTTTCAAGTCAAGTTCAATACATGATCAAGTATGCAAGTATGCAGTTTATTAATCATTTTATTAGAATATATAGTGCATGTACTACTGCATCCCATACTACAGGTTCGGTGCAACACACAGTGAACGTTTTAGACTGATGGTGAATTCACAGATCATATACTCGGTTAACAAGATAACGTGATAACATGATAACATGATAACGTGATAACAAGATAAAAAGATAACGTGATAACAAGATAAAGATTTCTCCTCCTTCCATGTCAAGTGTGTGAGTGAGCAAGAAGGCCTTACCGAGTACATTTCCCGATCGTTCACTACCAAGTCTACCCACAATACCCCGGCTTGTTAATAGTTTATTTTCATCCTATGTGAGCATGCAAGAAGGTGTCAATGTTGTATGATACTAAGTGTGTCTAACTCTATGCGTTACAGACAAAATAATAAGCAACCACATCAAATAAGCACAATTCACACAATCAGGACAGCATGACCTTGCTGGACTAAAATATGGATTACGGTCACTACAAAATAGCAAATCTGAATCCGTCAGAACGTATAAAAATTAGACTTCCACACGATTCCAGTAAATATAAATAAGGCATGTAAAAGATACAGAAACTAGGGTGAAAACTCTATTCTATTCAGATTTTATGTTCAGGTAGCATGATATAAATTGTGTTCACCAATTTGTTTCAGGTCAGAAAACTCTTCAAATAAATCTATAAAAACTTTGGGGCATTCCTACACATGTCTAGTCTCAGCTAGATTTATTTCAGATTTTTCTTTTACTGTTAGCATGGTCAATTAAATTATAGAACGAAAGGATACGCATGCATTTGTGAATCTGAAAATTCCTGACACAGCTGTACTAAAATGATGATATCTAACAGATTACACATCGAAATTCAGATCTGCGAAAAAGGTAGTAAAGTAAACATCAAAGGATAAATTTCATGTTCAGAAAGTTATTTAAAAATATGACAGTAACATGGTTGAAAATCTGATTCAAAAAGAAACAACTAGCAGTCCAGAATTTGTTTTAACATAAAAGGGCAATAAATAAATCATGCAACCATATTTTTCTTGCAAATTTGTAATCAAAGTGATCCTAGGTGTCAACATGCATATTTCTATGTTTAAGATACAATTTCACAGTCATGGTATTAATTCATCAATCAAATTCAATCCAACATGCATACAATTCATCAACAAGTCTACAATATGGATCTAGTTATTTTTCATGTAATGTGCATATGCATGAACAATAGGGACTAGGTTTTAGATCAAAGAGAACGACACGATGTTAAGAGTATGTTGGGATAGCTCGTGTAAATCCTCCAAAAACTGAACGGAATTGTCAAATACAGCATGATAGGAAAAGGACGGGATCTACTTACAGAGATCAAATAATCTTGAACAAAACAAAATACTAGTTCAAGAAGAGACTTGCTTATGAGACTGTTAATTCGAATAATATAGAATAACAGGATTGGAATCCCGGGCGACGATCCACATGAACATGTGCGAGTCCATGCAAAATAACAAACAGAAAAACCATATAAGATCCCACAACAGCAAAACACAGTAGCTCCTCTCACACAATCAGCGCTCCACAGCGGATCCCCACAAAACAACATACACCAAAGTTGGGATCCCACCACACAAAACACAAAACAGCACCAACTCCCACTGCTACTCATCTTCCCCACTCGACCGATAGAGAGAGAGAGAGCGGTAGAGCTTGGGACGACGGAGGATGACGGAGGATGACAGCAGCACGACGGCAATGGCAAGGCTCGGCAAAGCTCTGTTTCTCTCGACGAAATAGAGGAGACGACGACTGGGGTGCTCGGGGCTTGGACGGTGATGACGACGAGGCAGGAGGGGTTCTTCGGTGGTTGCGAGGGAGTGCACGGAGAGGGTTAAGACGAACGACGATGAGGAGATGGGTTCAGCGAAGTGGGTTTGGCAATGGGGGGAGTTCGAGAGGGAGACGAAGACGACGAGGATGGGGAGATAGAGATGGGGATGATGAGGAGCGATGAGGAGAGGGTGAGAAGTCGAAGATGGCGATCGGAGGGCTTGGGCGATGGATGGGTTGAAGCGGATTAGGGGAGAGAAGCGGGAGGATATGGATGAATAGTATAGGGGGGTTGAACAAGGAGAGAGGGGTTAGGCGGTTGAGGGTTAGATTTAATTAGGGTTAGGGTTAGGGGATTAATAGAAGATTAGTATATATAGGGGGAAAGTAGGATATTGGGCTATTTGTTAATGAGTATGGATCCAATAAAATAAAATAGATTGTACATGAATATAATTGATCAATATAAACCCAAATACAAAATAATAGGATACCTGGACAAATATAATTTGTATTACGTAAATTATTTGAAACAATTAAAAACACCAATACTAAATAAGAATGGATTTGTTCTAATAATAAATAATAATAAATAATCACAATAACCATGAGAATAATAAAATATCCATGTCAGTAAAAATAATAATACTAATAATAACAATTAATAATAAGAGTAAAATACCATCAATGATAATAACAAATAACAAAATAGCAATAAATAATATTAACAACGACAATAGAAATTTTCAAAATAATAACAGTATATAAAAATAGGAATTTATGGAAATAGTCCAAACAGTAATAATATTTTTTAGGGTTCAAATGCAAATAGTTGATCAAGTAGAAATGGAAACAAAGTTTATTCGAAACAATTATAACTATGGTTTAGAAAAATGATTTAACATAAAATTCAAAACGAATTTAACAAATAATGAAGTTATAAATATCGAAATACAAATAAATACGTATTTGCATAAATAGGGGTTACAGCCACAAATCTCCTTGGTAGCAGAACTCCACTTCTCAGCTCCTCGGTGGCACTTTCGTCATTTAGGGAGTTCGACGCATTTGACCAATCAGAGTCATCAGTCTATTCTAACTTTCATGCCTACCTCCTCACCACACAAGAAGAAGAAGAAGAAGGTGAAAAGAAGCAAAGTACAGCAAAGCAACAAAAAGGAAAAAAACCATGTAAAAACATGTTCAAACACGTAAAATTATACCCAAGCTGCGTAAAAATATGCAAAATTGAGCAAACATACACGACAGACGTGCTTTAAAGTGCGGATCATGTTAGAAAACCACTCGTGACACAGGTGACAGTGCCCCACCAACAGGCACTGACTTGGCACAGTCCAATTGACGTGGCATGTTGACCCCGCCGATTTCGTGCTGATGTGGCACGCTGACATGATGAGGCCTAGCTAACATGGCATACTGATGTGGTGACCTGACCCCCGCCAACCTCATGCTAACATGGCATACCGACGTTGCGAGGGCCCAACTGATGTGGCGTGGTGACCCCGTTGACTTCGTGCTGACGTGGTAGGGCCCAATTGACGTAGCAAGTAAACGGGCCTTACGATTCTCGTTGTCTCAAACGGGGGCAATGAGACCATCCCCCTCAGAGGCTGCTAAGCCTTCTCCTCCCGGAGGAGCACCCCAGCTAATCGGGTGGTCGCGTCCGTTCCTCGAAGGACAAGCCCGGAGATCGAGCTCAGGGTGTCTGTCTCTGATATGCTCAAGGGCACGTTGTACCCCTCGGCCTGCCCCTGGTGATACTGACCAAGGCATCATCATACTCCTCCGATATCTTCTTCTCCCTCTCCTGCCATGCCTGCCTCTCGCTGACGAGCTCCTCTTTTTCCTTCGAGAGCTTTTCTCTGTCCTCCTTCTCCTTTGCAAGGTCCTCCTTCAGCGTCTTCACCTGCTGCCACATAAGGCCGTTTCGATCAAGGAGCTCCTTCTCCACAGCCTCAACTTGCTTGGCCCGTCGGAGGAGCTGCGCATGCCACCTCTTTAACTCGGCCCCATTTATGGCTGCCTGCAAAATACCAGAATAAAGTTAATAAAGGGAGGAGAATATAAGCAACGTGTCGTTAATAGCTAAAACAGAGTCTCACCATGATGGAGGCCGGTGCCCAGTGACCATAAACCTCCTCCTTGGATTCTTTGCCCACATCAGTCTGATCCCGAGGAGAGACGAGATGGTCGACAACCTCCGAGGCGTTAGGGCGGTTCGCTGATAGGTCTGCCTCGGTTATGGACCATGAAGGTACCCACACCTTTACCGACGAAGGAAGTTTAGGAACCTCCACTGCGTTCTGCGTTTAGAATCGGGATCTTGTCGCCCTCCTTCTTGAAAACCACTTTGGCCGTCTTGGACTTGGGGGCTCAGCGCCTTTCGACTTCTTATTCGAAGGCTCCTCTATCTACAAAGGAGGTGGATGCTTTGACGTCTACTCCTGCATCAGGGCTTTCTCCTTTGCCATTACCTCTGCCTTTATGGCCGCACGCCTCCCCCTCAATATCTCTGCAGACACCATAGTCGCTTATCGAGCAGACGGGAGAGAAGGGACTAGAATAAAATGAAGTCGAAGCAAAAATGACACAAGTAGAAATGAAGATATCATAGCATATATATAGGGGGAAATGGGACGTTGATCACTGTGCCAAACACATGATAGCACGCATGTGAGCATGCATGTGAGATTCCCAAAAAGTTTCCCCTCAAAATGGTACTCCGACTCTGAGCACGTCGTGGAATATTTGTGCAATACTACTCACCCTCGAGCCCAGCTAGCTCTGAGTTCGAGTGGCATTTCACCCCTAACCACAACTCATCCAGTGATTCTTCAACATCATATGTTTTGGTGTGAATATACCATACCAATTCGTTATGTATGGATGATAAGATTCCATTGATACAGAGCCAATTCTGAGCATATCGCATATGTCTCTGAAACAAGGCTCAAGCTTCAGGCATAGTGCCTCGACGTAGCACTCTGATGCCAAGGCTCACACCACGACGTAGCACTCTAACACCGAGGTAGTTGCGGAGTTTGTCGCCATTAGGCTCGGTCGTCACGACACATCAATTGAGGACCACGATATGGACAATCACTTTTATCACCAACAGAAATGCTACATTATCAAGGTTACATAAGAAATTTCAAACTGAAGGCACAAGATCCTAACCCCCGTGGTCCCCTTTGACAGGTCCCGATCGGAGGTCCACCACAGCTGTCCCCGAGGGAAGGGTTCCTTACCTTGATGATCCAAGATCCCCTCGGACACTAAAAACACTAGAAGATTTGGCCACTCCACCTTGGGCGCCCCCAGGAACCCCCATTCATGATCGGGTCCTCGGATAAGTTTATCGACCGAGAATGGGCTCCAAAAGATAGTTGTCGTGCCCATCTCAACAAGCTTATCCCTCAACAGATATATCTCCAAGTCCTTTTCCATGAGCATCAGCCTAAAGATGAAGTCTGAATACTACCTCCCCCCCCCACCCTGGCTCGAGTGAGAGCTAAATGGATATTGGGAATGGACGCTTTTAAGTGAGCCAACTCTTCTGCCACCCCATGTGACCTTCGAATATAGTACCCGAACACCCCTTTGCTTTTGCTCGCTTCCTTCCGAAGGTGAATGATGGTGTCCTCAGCCTGACGCAACTGCCTATGAAGGGCTCAAATTTCATTCTCATACCCACTTTTTCGAGGCTCGCACCTTATGATTTGGTTAATAAAATAACCGTCTTAAGACTCGACAAATGGGCGAAACACAAGATTGTCAAAAATCGGGTGAATTCTCATTAAACGAAGTAGTTACAAAAGGCGGTGGCTAGTCTGCAATCGACATCGATACAAAAACAATGAAATAAAAAACTTTAAGGTGAAGGGGACACCTCCCGAAAAGACACCTCCCAAAAAGACAAGTGGGGTACCTTGTCCCCGATCGCCTCACGCTCAATGGGATCATGGGCATCACTGGAAGACGGCCCGACACCTTCTTCATTAGAAGGTATTCGCACAGGGGTCGGAGGAGTGCTACCGAGCCCAGACTCGAAAGAAAAGACCACTAAGGTCTAGGTTGGGATACCTCTCCCTGACATGGTCGAGGGCCTGCTTGTAGCCCTGGTCTTCTCCCGAGATGATCTGTCCACAGAACGTTCTTTCTCCGACCACAGCTTTGCTCGTTCCTCCTCCCAAGCCTCTTTCTCGTCCATCAGAATTTCCTGGTTTAAGCTCCCAACCGTAACGTCGCCTTCCAACTCCTTCACCCTCTTCGCAAGCGCATCGGCATGAAGTTTCTCATCCTGATATTTCGTTTCAAGCCGTTGGCACGCCTTTTCATTTTAGCCCCTTGAAGCATGGCCTACAGGAGATAAGGCAATTTAGAATAATATAGGGCACGAAAGCAGGCACACTGAACCTATGCTAGACACCTGCCATGACGGAACCTTGGGCGAACTTGAGATAGCTAGAAGCAGTTATCTCCGAGTTGAGAGCCCGCCTGTCCATCGGTCGGGCGATGTTGTCTACCACCTCGAGAGCTACGTGGGACTCCAGTATTGTAACCTCCGTTTTCACCTATACTTAATTTTTTTATGTATTTTCTGTGTTTGGATTCTTTATAAAATTTTACGTTATCTTGAATTCATTTTGTCTTAAATTTATTTTGTACCTCCTGTTAAAATTCATTTCTATTCATTAATTATATCTATGGTTATTTTCAAATAATTTCTATATTGTAATACAAAATCCTATTTTGTTATATGATATTATTATTATTATTATTATTATTATTATTATTATTATTATTATTATTATTATTATTATTATTATTATTTCTTTTGATTGTTTATTAATTTGTGAAAGCCCGTACATTTTTAATCCATCTATTATTATTATTTATTATTTTATAGTCCAAACCAAGTATATTATTAATATATGATTATTCTAATTATTTATGAAAGTTAAATCTTAACCCAATTGTATTCTTCCAATTAATTTTATTTTTGTTGAACCCTGAAATTTTTGTACAACCTATTTATATTTTGTATGTTGAATACTCTAATTTATCTAATATATTTATATTTATTTTTCAATAGGATTTAAACCAGAACCAGTTAACCCTATAACTCATTCTTATTGGATCCTACCCTATAACCCATTAACCCGTTATCCTAAACCCACATCCTAATTTTCTATAAATACTAATTACGCTAAACCCTACTAATTAAACCATTTATCCTCTCATTAACCCTAATTAATCCCCACCGCCTAATCGCTATCTTCTTCCTCTCCTCTGTTAATTTCGAAACCCAACCCCTCATCTTCTCCTCACCTGTCGAGCTGCCGCTCTCTTCCACCTCGACACCCTGCTGCTCCTCCACCACCCTATCTCCCCAGTCGCTGCCCTCATCTCCGTCATCGACCTCCAACATTGCCCTCATCCTCCACCACAATCCTCATTGCCCTCGACTTCATCCCCATCCATCGCTCATCGCCGGCCTCCACCTTCGACCACCACACCAGCCTCTCCGTCGACTCCTCGCCCTGCACCGTCTACCGCCTGCAGCCAGCACTGATCGCACCACTACTGTGACTGTGCTCGACTCCCCTATTCACCACAACCATCGGAGTTCCCTCCTCGCCTTGCCGCCGTCCCCGATCGCCTGCACCCATCCTCTAGCTGAGTGCCACCATCGAAGTCGACCACGACCCCCGACCTGCGCCGCTATCCCCGCTGCTCTCTCTCTCCCCTCGCACAACACTCATTGTTGTATTTTCTGTTGTGGGGCTCTTGCTGTTTACTGATTGGGTGATTTCGCTATTTGCTGTTGTGTGCCCCACTGTTGCAGTTGGTGTTGCAGTTGGAGCTCTTGTTGTTTGCTGTGTTAGGATTTTTGATGTTTTCTGTTCCGTGCTTCGCACGTGCTTCACCCGTAGTTGCACGTGTAGCGCCGTTAGGATCCTAATCCCGTTAATCTTATATTCGGATTAATCATATAAAGGCAAGTCCTTTTGAACCAATTTATTATTCGTGTTCAAGAATTCTTTTGATCTCCCGCAAGTAGTTCATATTCCACTTATCTTATATATTTGCTTAATATTGGTTCAGGAGATTATCACGGATTCATCGGCCAAACCAAGTGATATTTCTCTTTCTTGCCGTTATCTTTGACTCAAACCCATGCTTTATTGTACATTGCATATGCACGTAATACATGAAAACAATTATATCTATGCTATAGAATTGATTGATAATTGAGATATTCCCGATTGAATATTATTTTCGTGAATTAATTGTCATTATTATGAAATACCTCGTTAATGTTGAAATTGCATGCTGATAATTAAATAGAGCTTTTGTGATTTAATTGCCATGAAATTGCATGTTACATTATCAAATTATTGATGATTCATCTCTATTTATTTGCTGGCCTGTCGTTTGCTCTGTGTTTATTTGAGTTTTCGACCTAGTTTCTGTCGTAATTTAATAAAACTTTGTAAACATCATCTGTAGCTTTTTGAATCTATTTTTTGGAACTTTTTACAGAACTAGATTCCGATTTATGAACTGAAAGATATCATAGTTTTAGTACTGCTATAATTTCAATTCCATAATTCTATCCAGAGATACATCAACTTGATTTTCTTTTGAAATAAAATGCCACCAACATAATTAGAACTTGAAATTTTATATTTTGTTACTAGACATGAATGTGAATCACCCTATTATTTTTGTAAGATTATTTGATAATTTTTTAGACCCTTTATAAATGTGCAAACTTGACTCTAGGTTGCTGTTACAACACTAGTTCAGTAAAGAACCCGATTTTTGACCTATCTACAGATAATATCAATAACAACACATTAAATAAGAATTATAGCCATGTGTGTCTAGAGTCCAGATCATCTGATAGTTTTGCAATCTGACCTACATATTGCAAGATATCCATATTTTTGTACAGTGACGTCTGATTTTCAGAATACAGTTTGAATATGCATCACCCTACTTAATTAACTGAAACAGTAGATCAAATTTAAGAAATAAAATCCTAGATTAATTTTGTTGTTACTAAACATTGTTAGGAATTAAAATATGAATTTTTTAAGATTTATAAAGGATTTTACAGTCTATTTTTATACACGAGTATTTTGACTCTGATATGCTGCCTGAACCTGTAATCAGTAAAGAGCAAACTTATACGCCAAGTCTCTATATTTATTATATATAGTGTAAATATTCGTTGGAACCGGCAGAGGGTCTAGTTTCTAGAATTTCTGACGGATCCAATTTTATTTACCTGTAGCAACAGGAATCTCCATTTTTGTACAACAACGTCTTGTTGTCCAGATTGTATGAATTGCATTGATTTAGTATAAATGTTTCTTGCCTTGCATGTAATTGGTAGAATTAGTCACATCTTGCATTATACAACCTTGACATCTTCTTGCATGCTCACAAAGGATAAAATAAAATAATAACAATGTGGGGTATTATGGGTTGACTTGGTAGTGAGCAATCAGAGACTGTACTCGATGGGGCCCTTATTGTTATATTGATTATTGTCATGGAAGATGGAGAATCGATTATTAATTATTGAATGGTAACTATTGTTTATCGATGCTAAGTACATAATCTTTTGAGTTCACCATCACAGTCTAAAACGGTCACTTGTTTGCATGCACCGAACCTGTGATATGGGACACAGTACTACGTGCATTAGATTGGTTAATAAAATGAATAATAACCCTAGATTGACATTGCATGCTTGATCTCGTATATTTTCATCTATATTGATCTTGAATTGTAATTATCGATTATTGCATAATTAAACATAGACCCTTGATATTATTGCCAACCCTTGTTTTTGTTCTTGACTTTGATCTAGTCCTTTATTCTTGATATACCATGCTTTATTTATTCTCTGTTCTTCGCTACTTGTTGTCCGTGACATGCTCTAACGGACACTATTTTTCTATTTTAGATCATGAGTTTACAGGTACTCAAGGAGTGATACCAGAAGGACTTGGTGAGCAACAATTTTAGAGAATAGAGCCCAAGAATAAACTGCTTGAATTATCTTTTATGTTATTTTCCCCTTGAACATTGTTATTGATATTGTACTTTGTTTATAGGCTTTGTTGACCCGAAATTGTTTTATCCCAGATGTTGGATATTATGTTTTGAATTATTTCATTTATTATTGAAGTTGTTCTTCATTTATGTGATTATATTCTCTTGCATGGTTGTGATTGTTATTCGTGTTATTGAGTTAGACTGGTACAACTTACGGATGGTGTTTACATCATTCGCTGGGTCTTTGTTACATGCTCGTATTCCTGTATTTTGGGAAACAGTGCTTGACAAGTATAGAGTGTCTCACTTTCAAAGACCAATTAGGCATGAAAGTCTCCTCGGACTTACCGAAATAACTACACTAAGTACCGGGTAGAACGGCAGAAGGGGGGACTCAACCAATTCAGTAGCTCGGAGCAAGTTCTCGCTCGGTTGGCCCCTTGGGGACTTCTTCTGGTCGTGGATAATCAGTGCATTCAATTTCTTCATCCTGCCTGTCCACCTATCAGGAGATGCCTCAGTGACTCTCTTT
Organism: Hemerocallis citrina; assembly: GCA_017893485.1. Taxonomy (NCBI): domain Eukaryota; kingdom Viridiplantae; phylum Streptophyta; class Magnoliopsida; order Asparagales; family Asphodelaceae; genus Hemerocallis; species Hemerocallis citrina. Next base: position 35,295,437 of record CM030365.1, read on the forward strand.
CCCTTGGGATCCTCGGCTCCAACGATTTGGGTATCAGCGTGGCATTGTCGTCATCCATAGCTACAAGGAAACGAGTACATTAAAACAACGCAAAGACGTAAAAACAGAAGGGAAAAACTACGAGGGACAAGGGGGCTTAATCCATAGTCGGACAGCGTTCCCTCCATCACCTTTGTCCAATCTATGTTGTTGCCTCCCTCGAATAGCCCCTTGAACTTGGCATACTCCTCCAAAGTGAAATCCTTAGGCTTCGGGGTCTTCCTCGGCGGGTCTGCGTATGACCACTTAAAGCATCTGTAGTTGTTGTTAGCAAAAATTCGCATATTTGGCATATAGCCAATAGCTATATGACTTTTGTCTGTAGTCGTTGTTAGCCAAAATATGGCTTTTCGAAATCTTAATAGGACGGACAGAAACTCATTTCCCGTCCGACGTTTTTTTTAAAAAAATCTTAATAAAAAATTTTCAAGAATGATGGTGACGATTTTTTTATATTAAAAAAAACAAAAAATTTCACCCAAAACCAAGGAAGACAGATAACTTCCCTTCTGTCCCAAAACTATTTTTTTAAAAAAATTCGGACGGTGTATAATTGCCCGTCCTGTAAATTTTTTTTAAAAATGTTATGGGACGGTATATAATTTACCGTTCGATTTTTTATTAATAAAAAAATTTCAGACGGTAAATTATACACCATCCGATCAACAAACGGAAAATAACATTTCGTCAGGCTATTTTATCCATTTAACCAAATAGTCTGCCAAATATAGCTCGCTACTGTTCCCCAAAAGCCAAATTTTGGCAAAACAGCCAACGACTATAGTAGGATTCGAGCCAAATTTTGGATATTTTGGCTAAATAGCCAATGACTACAGATGCTCTTAGTAGGTATATCCCAAGGCTCGGGACTGTAGATGATAAAATACTTCGACTTCCAGTCCTTATTAGAGTCCAAGTGATTGTGCAGCACTCGATACCCATGGCCAGGTGAAATGTACCACCGATGCCGATACCCCGGAAGAACACTTAATCCCAAACACATGTTGAAATACTTGAGCCTCAAAGGAACTTTCTTCTCCGAGTAGAGCATAATGAAGTTTGTCATCTGTGTCCACGAGTTCGACCCGTACTGAGTAAGGCTCATCCCCACCCAATTCAAAACTTCCTTGATAAATGGGTGAAGGGGGAAGAGGAAACATATAGAACCATTCCGAAAGGTTTTCAGTTGGCCAAACCCCGGCATTAGGAAGATATAGTAGGAACTTTTGGGGAATGTGATATTCCTCATGGATGTAGGCGAAGTCACCACCCACCATAGTGTTCACTATTTCTTTTGCCTTTATCTTCGGTTTGTTCAGTGTTGATGGTTGAACACCGAAGCGGATGACATCCTATAAGTCCTCCGAGTACATCTTGATCAGTTTTGTGATCGTGCTTGGTTGAGATAAGTTCATGTCGTAATCATACTCCATCGGTTCATACTCCTGGTCAGGGAAAAGATTTATCTTCTTCTTCTTCGACGCCCGATGTTCACAATGAGGGGGAACCACTAGGATCTCACTAAGCAATGAAGCTTCCACTTCTCGAACCGGGGGATTTCCCTCTTCTTGATCGCCCCCTTCCATGGCCTCCTCACGACTCTCCCCAGCTTCCTCGTCCTCACACTCATCCTCCATCACCTGCTTGTGACTTTCCATGTCCCCTCCAACGACGGACGAGATGGGACGTTCATCTTCTGCTCCCTCTCGACTTCCCTTCTCGACGAACTCAACCTATTGATTTACCCTCTCCTCTCCTGTCTCAGTCGTCTTCTCAAAGTTACCCTAGAGGCCTGAGCTTACCTCAATCTCAATAGCCTCCTCGGAAGAGACATGCGCGGGCCTCAAATAATAAGACTCGATCTTCCGCGAAGAAGACTGAGCTGGTCACCCCGAGTAAGACCCTGATAATGAATCACTTCAACCAGAGGACGAAGACGAACCTCTAGACTGAACACCATACATTTTTGAAGTAAGAGAACTTGTTTCTAGAGAGAGAAATTCTAGATGTCGAAAGAGAAAGCAACCGAAGGAAAGGAGAAGGGGAGGGGAACTTATAGAAGGGGGAGCGACTTCTCGAATGACCACTGTCACGTGCCGCCCTATCAATTTCTGCAAAATCATGCAACAGCTACTCAAAGATCATAAGAAGACACATTAACATTGGGCTCATCACCCGCCCAACCTGTTATAACCAAATTTCTGGAAGTTTCATGCCTCGTGCCTAGCACCTCGAAGGGCGCTCCGACCACAAGGCAATCATGGATTTCTCCAAAAAAATCTTTAATGCCTCGTGCCTAGCACCTCGAAACTGTGCTCCGACCCTGAGGCAATCGTAGATTTCTCTACAAAATGGCTAATGCCTCCTTCCTAGTGCCTCGAAATGGCTCTCCGACCACGAGGCAATCGCAGATTTCTTCGTAAAATCTCAAATGACTCGCGCCTAATGCCTTATAATGGCTCTCCGATCCCGAGACAATTGTCGATTTCTCCACAAAATGGCTTATGCCTCGCACCATCACCTCAAAATGGCACTTCGACCACAAGGAAATCGTGAATTTGTTCCTAAAATCTCTAACGCCTAGCACCTAGCACATCGAAATGGTGCTCCGACCCCGAGGCAATCGAGGATTTCTCGGTAAAATGGCAAACGCGTCTTGCATAGTGCCTCGAAATAACGCTTCAACCTCGGTGCAGTCATCGATTTCCCTGCAAAATATCTTACACAATGCTCTAGCTCCTCGAAATGGTGATCCGTCCCTGAGGCAATCAAGAATTTCTCCACAATATCTCTTGCGCCTCGCATCAGCAACTCGAAATGGCGCTTTGACCACGATGCACTGATTTCTCTATAAAATGGCTATCACTTTGCGCCTAGCATCTCGAAATAGCACTCCAACCCCGAGGTAATCGCAGATTTCTCCACAAAATTGATAATGCCTCATGCTTAGCAACTCGAAATGACGCTCTGACCCCTGAGGCGGTCACAGATTTACCCGCAAAATAGCTCACGCCTAGCGCCCGCACCTTAACATAGCTCTCCGACCCTCAAGCGATCGCATATTCTTCCCCGAAATAGCTCGTGCCTCGCGCCTGATCTTCGACATTGCGCTCCGACCTCGAGGCGGTCACGGATTTCTTCGCAAAACCGCTCGTGCCTCACGCTTGTGCCTTGACATGGCACTCTAACTCCGAGGTAGTCGCGAATTTCTTTGCAAAATAGCTCGCGCCTCGTACCTGCACCCTGACATGGAGCTTCGACAGGCACACGTGAGACGCCTCTCTCCTTGGGCTCGAGGCAGCCAGGATTCTGGACCCCTTGGAAGGAATCTAACACCGTTATGCTGGAATAATTTTCCCTACTGGTTACCAACTGCTCAAAGGCGATCGGGACCTCGCTTCCCGGGAGGGGGGGAAGCTTGTGATACGGGTAAAAATTGCGACTAATCCCCACTGCTTGATCCCAGTGCAGATCCCGGGGTTAACAGGATCAAATTCATTACTTCATGAAAAGCCACAGACCCAAAAACAATTTGTGGGCCTTCCACAGACCCACCGGCTCAACTTGGCCCGAATGGAGAAGGGTTGACCAGCCACTCATTGCTGGTAATCAAATCCCCTTAAATTAAGGGATTAACTGCTCCATTACATCCATTATCTGTGAATTCTAATTAGGCAGCTGGGAATCTTTTCCTAACAGATTTTCACTGGCCTATAAATACAGTGCCACCTCAACTGTTACCAGGCGATCACTCTTTTACCACCTAATTCCACTTTAATCCCCCTATTATTGACTTGATCGTCGGAGGGCCTTTCGCCGGAAATACGCCTGGTGTTTCAGACTTTTTGCAGGTGTTCTGCTCCGGTCAACCACCACCGGATTCACATACCTCACGCAAGAAAACACCCTATAGCCTCACATTAGGGTCAGATCCATGGTAAGATCTGCTTTTCCTCTCCAACAAAAGATCTTATCATCTATTGCTCCCACACCCGAAAAGAGCAGCATCACTGCTAAAATCTTCCAAACAGCCAAAAGTGGCAAACGACATAAGGGTTCTCCTAGTTGGATTGAATATGGCTATGTCAACTATTCGCCAGATTCTCATAACGAAGGATGTTTACACATTGTAACTGTATAATTGTATACGTTTATATCTACAATTATAGCTAGCTGGTGATTGAGACACAAACAGGATTAATATAATGTAAGAATTGCCAAATGACTATGTTTGCTGTTCTTTTGTTGTTGTGAAACTACTCGAAAGCTGTCGCGTCATCTTCACTTGAGCTTTTCTGTTGGTGTTTTATTTGTTGTTCGGTATCAATTTAGTTGAATTTTAACTAATGTTATCTTCTCCTACGTAAAGCTTAGCAAAATTCATTTCATTTCAGTGTTCTACTGTAATTGAATGCAATTCCGAAGCTTACTTTCTGTGATTCTTTGTATTATTTTCAGAAGCAAATAAACTACTTAATTGTTTAAGTATGGATATGAAGATTAAAATCTAATATTTGTGCACTACTAATCTCAATCAAAAGCACCATCAAATTCTTTAGTATTCACTTCTTACTACATTTTCAAAAAGGATGAAAATAAGGAATCACAGAACTATTTTCACTTTTCATTGTTTCATTAATTACTGTCATTATTAAGTACACAGAATTTTTTCTTTGGTCTCTTATGATTAACTCTAGTAAGAAAATTTATGTTAGAAGGTTTTTTTTTTTTTTTTTTTTTTTGAAGGAGAGGGTTATTTCATTAATAAGAAACTAACAAAACATACAAAATACGAGCAGAAAATAAAACATAAATCACTATGACCCGTATAAACAATATATCCCTCCAACAACCGTAGAGGGTGGGCTGGCACTACTCCTCAAAGCTCGGCTCTGCAAAATTGTAAGTACGTCAATATAATTTTGTACACTGTCTCCACGACATGTGCACACCCACGTGAAGTCAGGTGGGATTTTATCAGCCGCCGACCCCTGTCGTCTCAGCGATGGGGAACCCTTTCTTCGGTCCCATGGCCCGCAGTTGTGCGATAGGGGACCCCTTCTACGGGCCCAAGCCCCGTAGCCGTGTTGCAGCAAATTTATGTTAGAAGTTGAACATCATGGTCTGCTTGTCCAATCATTGGGTGCACCGTGCACTACTCAAAGCAGTGACAGTTCCTTGTTTTTTGGGACAATATCAACCTACGAGATAGTACAGGATATAAGTTTGACCTAATTTTCTTGACTTGTGCTTGTGATCGCGAAACCTCTGAAAAGTTTACGCGACTATAGGAAGATAAAGGGTATCGATATACACTACAAAAAATACATCTCTAGAAACTGAAGGTCTTCAATCCTGCGATTGCAAATATGCAGGCATACAAACAAAAATAGATAATTCGGCCATATTATGAGTAAAGGCATCCAAGAGTAGTGAGAATTATAATGCACTTGATGCCTGTCTCTTATTGGAAAGGTGGCTAAATGACGTTACGTGGATAATAAGAAATGATAAATCAAGAAGAAAGGGAAGGAATGAAAGAAGGACAAAAGCAAGAGTCTCAGATTATCAGGCACTAGTTAATTATTGAGTGCCACAGAGCTAGATGATGATGTTAGGAATCCAAACAACACATCAAATTCCCTCGACCATCTACTAGTACAAGAAAAACAAGAATTCAATCCAATCAAGAAGCACAGAGCCAAGAACTTAAAACTCTCACAAATGTGGCTTGGACAAATCTCACCTAAATCCAATGGAAATAAAGAAAGAGTTCTTTTTATCTGAAAGGTGACAATTATATTTCTTTAACGGAGAAAGATAACGTAGTAGAAAAGAAATCGGTACCCCTTTCAAGACATAGCACAGTAGAGTTAAGAGTCTGAGGACATCTTAATAAATCATTTGTATCTTAGTTTCCACTCTCTCTATCATCTATCTCTGGGAAATTAAAATGGATGCCCATAATCACTATTAAGTTGCCATTTGGAGCATCAGGAGTATACTTTGTACATATGGAATCAATCTGTTCTTATCAAAGACATGGCTGTCACTTGATCATCAATTTTACAGCTAGTGATTCTCTATGTGCCCAGCCCTTTGGTAGTTTCTACTTCCAATTGTCCCCCAAGAATTTTCTTAAACATCCAGTTGGAAGTTTAGCAGAAAATATAACAAAGAGTTCTAATACCATCAGAAACGGTCTCTTAACTTTTCCAAATTTCAGTTACTTGTAAGTGGAGGATGTGACAATTTGAATCTGTAAACAAATTTTATTTATGTCTACAAAGATTGATCAAAGTTGACATACATAAGGATATTAATGCGATCTTTAATCAGGGCATGTCCTGAGAAATCAGAGGCCCTGTACGAAACTTAAGATTGGGCCCTAATAAAAAAAAATATTATCGATTTATTGTTTTATTGCTTAATTGTTCACATAAAGCAAAATATAACTAAGTTGTTCAAACAAAAGTGTATTTTAAAAGGCAATCCTAATATTTTATTATAACTGAATCTATATGTTGTCACTAAACAAAATCACCAAAATTATAAAAGAAATGTTCAAACATTACAGTTATAATGAACATACTTTAGTTAGAAGGCTGACATTCAAAGGCCTGCCTCAAAACTTTTCCTACAATCAATATGTTTATGACAACAAATAATAAAACAATCAGTGCTCAAATGAGTAGTAATCACAGTGATTAAAACTAAAAGTAATAGTAAAAACTTACCTGGAAATTACTGAGTATTTTCATTGGATCTTCAACAATTGAAACTATTATTAGACATTACCAATTTCTAAAAATTGATCTTCTTGCAATCCTAGAAGCAAAATCATTAATTAAACTTTCATAATCAAGCTTTTCTAAAGATGCATTTTCAATAGAAATCAAAGTCAATCCATTTAATCTTTCTTGTGACATGGTTGATCGCAAGTAAGATTTCAATAGTTTTATTTTTGAAAAACTTCTTTCGGCTGATGCAACCTTAACATAAATAGTTAATAATATTCTATATGAGAGGCAAGAAGTTGGATGACAATTCATTCTTCTCAAGAAATTTAATATTGCACTAGCTGTATTTTTTTTCTTCTGGTAAACTTTTTTGTAATAATTGTAATTCATTAAATAAACCCTCACTATCAATATCTGAAATTTTGCCCTTCTCTAGCTTAATTGTTGCAGCTTGTCTTCAATTCATCAACATCCAATGACTTTAACTTTTTTGGTGTAAACAAAAAGTCAAAAGCATCTTCATATTGCTGATATTACTCAAACCTTCTCTTAAATGAACCAACTGCTTGATCAACTAGGTATAGAAAGTACTGAATTCTAAAAGGTTCTTCTTGACTTGATTCAGATGCCTCAGTGGCAATCTCATCAAATTGTTTTTTTTTCCTTTGGATACTATTTTTTTAAATTTTCTTAAGAAACATCGGATCATTATCCATTTCAGCAGCAATTTCTTTAGCACAAACCAAAGCATTTTCAAACCCATTTTCTCAGGTACTCTTTAAAAACAAAAAAACAAACCCTTCACACTATCCATTGCGACAGCAATACACATATCTTTATATTGCAATTACTTGTTGACTGTATTAACTTTAGCCAAAATGTGATACGAAATGACCATGCCTCTATAAACTCAAATTTTCCATGTTCATATTCTGCCAAACAAGTAGCTTGACTTTTAATCTTGTAGACAGCCTCAGTTTCGGCAAGCTGAAGTAGAGCATCTCCTATTTCAGGAGCTCGAAACACTATTGGTTTAGCACTTTCAATTCTGGTTTCTCATCGTCTGGAGGACAATGATTTTAGAGTCAAAACTTTTCCTGTTATTGTATTTCAAAATCATCCACCACTTTGTATCATAAGCAAACAATGTATAAATACGTTGTACAACTCCAAAAAACTCTACTGCTTTACCACAAGAGTTTGCTATATCTGATAGTGTCAAGTTGAGAGAATGACAAGCACATGGTGTATGAAATGATCAAGGATTGATGTCTAAGAGTTTTTTTAGTACAACATTGTGTTTACCCTTCATGTTCGACCCATTATCATAGGGCTGACCTCTAACATTATCAATATCAAGATGGATATGGTGTAGCACATTTTGTAACTCTTCAAATATCCCTTGACCTGTTGTGTCATTCACTGTCAAAAATTCTAGAAAATATTCTTGCACCTTTATTGGAACTGTAGAGACATCAACACACCTTAATGTCATCGTCATATGTTCTTGCTTGTTCACTTCAGGAGTACAATCAAGTATTACTGAAGAGTACTTGGCTTCTTTTATTTTTTGAGGATTGCACTTTGATTTCATAAGCCAGCAAGAGTATCAACTCATTTTGGACCTTGTGACTCAGATAGTGGTTTTGAATCTCACGATTTTGTTTCTGTTGGAGATACTCCTTCAAGGTTAAATCTGTTGCAATCTGCTGAGAGTTCTTCAACTATACAGGTCCAACAGAGGAGGGGACAGTCGACGTGCAGTCGACCGATCAGGTCTCAGGTCTGGACTTACACGTTGCGGTCAACCGACATTGGGGGCGCGGTCGACCGACTTCGGTGCTGATTGTTTTTGGGCTTACGAGTTTAAGGCCCAATTGCTGGATTTGTGTTTATGTTTTAAGGTTTACTTGGGGACTATATATATGGCCGTAGACTCTAGGATTAGAATCAATTTTTGTAATCAAGAGGTGAGCCGTTATCATTGTTCAACTTCAAGAAGGGATTGTGCCGAGTGTTTCAAAGGTGTGAGAGAGAGAGATTGAGAATTGTAATCTCTTTTGTAATCTTTGTATTTCTTAGGGAATAAGAAGTATTGGTTATCTTTACATAATTATTTTGTTCTTGTGAGATCTTGCATATATTGTAGTGGCTTGTTCTTGGTTCATATAAGTCTTGGTGGTTTCTACTGCTTGTGGTGCACTTCCGCTATTAGCACTACGAGTTGTGATAGATTCTTCAACAAAATTCCACTCAGCAAACTTTTCAACTAAAACCATAATATTTCCATTGTTTTGCTCAAAAACCGTTTCATTACATCCAAGAAATGCCAAGCTCTATTTAGCCAAATATTTCACTATTGCAAACAATCTTCGCAATACCTTCCTGTCGCTTTACTAATTTAGTCATGCACAGCTTTGTCAATCATTTGATTGTTTTCCAACCCTCGCACACAACTCAACCCAAATGGTCATATGACTGATATACTCTCGACTTCGTTCATGCATTTTAAAATTGTTAGCAAGGTCTCCCGATTTGTTTGATCCCTCATATGCTAATTGATTTGGTTGTGGTTTGTTCTTAAACAACTTGCAGCAGAAGCAAGATACTTTATCAAGAACCTTGGAATACAATAGCCAATCTTGATAGTGCTTCTCTCCATTTGGTAAGTATCCATTGTAAAATTCAGAGGATAAATGTCTTTTCAATCCATCTGTAGCCCCTTTCCCTATTAACAAATCTCTTATAGGACCCTTTTTCACCAATAAGTCATTCCATTTAGGATCAAGACTATCCCAGTTTCTAGGATCATAAACGTTCAAACCATCACCATTGAAGTCAGGTTCCTTCCTCCACATTTTTTTCCACATGATTCTCCACATATTCTCCTACAGGTTCATCAATATGTTCTTCCACATTTTCTTCCACATGATTCTCCATATTTTCTCATACAGGTTCATCAACATGTTCTTCCACACATTCCTCCTGCGTAGGTTCCTCCACATGTTCCTCTGCATATGCTGCTAGGTTCCTCCTCATTATTTTTAACATTATTCAATTTGAAATCATTCATTCCTTTAACTGAATCTTCATTGACTGGACATTGTGGCCTTTTAACAATAAATCTATCAAGAGCTCATCTTTCATCTTGATCCAATTGCTCAGCTTTTCTTCTTTTTAGGCGTTTAGCATGACCAGAATCATATTTTCTAATAGGTGGCATTCTAGAATTCTCGAAATACATCACAAGAGAAAAAAAAACATAGAGCACAACTACATCAATATCGAATGGTTTAATTATGTTTAGACCCCCTAAAGCTAATAGATACATATCAAGAATGATTGCACAAAGAATTAACTCGATTGAATAACATATTTGAAATAAAAGAAAAAAAAAGTGACAGCAAATTACCTTTGAGAATCGCAGGTTCTGGAGTTTGGAGGATGATAATTACAGAGAGTGAGAAAGATAACGTTGTATCAATGAAAAATTGATAAAGACTGAACCTTTAATTTTTATGTGAGAAAATGAAAAAGTTATGAAGAATAGGGTTTTTTTTTTCTTTTGTTAGGAATTTTGAGTGTCAACGAAGAAGGGAGTTGGGATTTCGGCCTGAGAATCCGTGCAATTGCCAGCAAAAAAAAAAAAAGAAATTCGAAACCCAGGGCCCTCTAACCTTTTTGATGAGTTTTAACCAACTGAGCTACACTGCTAACCTCAGTTCAAATCCAGGTGTCGCCCTCTCAACAACAGCAAAAAAAGATTTGTTTTTTTAATACTTCATATCGTATATTCAATTTCGGGGGCCCTTGAAAATTGGGGGCCCTATGCGCTTGCACCACCCGTCCACCCCCATGGCCGCCCTGTCTTTAATTGCAGTCATTAAGAAATTCTGCTGGTGATTCTTTTTCTATCTTTGTTAGTTAGTCTTCTTACTTGTTGGTGAATTGTTTATAGCTGGGTTTGCCGCTTCTTTTACAACTATTGCCTAATTTTAAATATTTCATTTACTGGATGTTTTATATTTCTTAATTAGTGACTTAATAAGCCTCAAGCATGTAAACTATTTATATGAGAAGGCTAAATGTAGCCCAAGTTGCTGAGACCTTCTACCTTCGCACAAAACCAAATCCAAAACTGTGTGAAGAAGACCTTCAAGGGGTGTTTGGTAGGGGGATTATCTTTTGTTTCCTGGGAATCTTAACTACAAAATTTAGTTTCCCATATTTGGTGTATTAATTTTTAAATTCAAATTCCCATGAAACTAAGATTCCTAGAAATTTTTTTGGCCACAATTCCCATAAAAAAAATTCCATGGGGAGGGGTGAGATTCTTAGTTCCTAAGTACTTGGGAAAATGTTAGTTCCATGAAAATACAAGTATGCCCCCAAAAACTCACCTCTCTCCCGTCTCTTCGTTTCTCCAGTGCTATTTCTCCCCCTCATCCCCATAATGCTTCATCTCTCTGGTTGTTCATCTCTCCACTGCTTCTCCTCAACTTCCTCCTCCTTCTTTGAGTACAACTAAAACCCATTCCCATCATCCCCTCCTTCTACTCCCTGCCTCCTCCGTTGCCCAAGCACCACCGCCAGCGCCCTCGACCCTCTCTTGCTTCTCCCTGTGCTGCATCCCGCACTCACACCTCACCTCCTTCGTCGCCACCACCCTGAGCACCTCCCACTCACCTCACCATCGGAGCGTAGCCCTGCCTCCGACCTGCACACCCCTGATCGCCTCGACCACCGACAGCCCCGAACTCCCTATTCCCATCTCCTGATCCCTGCACCAAATAGTTTGTTCTGTTATTTAAGAATGAGAGAGGTATTTTTGGATAATAAGATTAATATTCCCAGAAAATATATAGCTCAACCAAACATAGGAAATTAAGTTTCCAACTAACAATTCCAGAGATGTTTAAGACCTGCCAAAACATGTTTTATGATTCCTAGGAATCATAAATCCTAGGAAACATAAATCCTATGATTCCTGAGAGCCAAAAAAAGATCCTCAAACGCTTTTTGGCATCCATCTTTCATAATTAATCAAATAAGTGCTTAATTACTACTAATGGATTGTAAGACTGGTAACCAAACTAGTTATTTCAATTATTAAACCTAAGGTTTTCTTTTTATTCTTAATGAGGGGTACTCATTCTAGAACTTAATATGGAGAGGGAGGAATTGGTCACAATTGATTTTATGGTCTTTTACCTCCAGAGTCGACATAATATCTCTGAAGCACGAATACTTCACGGAGGGTGCTGTCCCCGTACAGGTACGTATCCGATACTCGTATCCCCATATCTTGTACATTCCCGTATAATGCATTTTTTTATTATCCAACTATTTGATACTGCTAAAACTTGTCTTACTATTTGATTTGTCTACTTATGTTATATTGCTTATGAACTTGCTTTGTTCTTATGTTATTGCTTATGCTTATGAATAATTATTATAGCCTTTATGAATTAACTTATTTATATTTAATGAAAGATATTTACCATTTCCTTATTAACAAGAAAGATTATTTAGTTATGTGTAATTATTCATATTTTTTTGATATATATATATACACACACACACAGACAGTCGTATCCCTGCCGTATCCTGTATCCTACTTTTTTGAAAATTGTCGTATCCCCCGTACCCGTGTCCCCGTACGCGTATCGCCGTATCCGGTGCTTCATTGCATAATATGGTAAGGGTCTTCCATTAGATCACTCTGCATCATAAGCCTCAACTAGAATCCCTTACTTGGATGCATTATTAATTCTTTCATGCTTTCAAAATGAGTTATACTATTGGTTTGGGGTTTTCATGTTTAAATTAATTGTCTTAGGCGACTATAGCGTGCACCAATCATATGGGAAACTAGCACTATACGTGCATTATCATCAATACATTCACCTATCCAGGATCAAGGTCTTTTCCAAAGAAGATAATATATAAATAAACTTATAACCTATGTTCTATTTTTATTTTCTAGAACAAACCAACACTTGCAGTGCAGTTGCCAAGGATTTTCACACTTAAATGAGAGGTAACATGTTCAATTTCGCCCTCATTTGTCTCCGATCTGGGCTACTATGGCGAAATTTTGGGGAAAAAAAATTGCAAAAAAACAGAACAAAAAACAAACAAGCAAAAAACAATTTTTTTTATATATATACACCAGCGCCTCTTTTTGGTTGACATGTGGAACATAATACATCTATCAGTGAAATGAAACTCTCAAAAACTGTCAAAACAAATTCCGATAAAAAATCAAAAAGAATTATTATAAATGAGGAATGATCACAATATAATTTCAGGCATATAACAGATACACAAATGGATGCACAGTATATAGTCCTTCAAACAAGGCAGATTCCGCTAGTGCTAACTGTTCTCGATCTCCATGAAACCAATGAAACATCTTATACAAATTTAATTTCTGGAATTATGACTTTAATTTCACAATGGACATTTCGGAATTAGAACTATGATGTGAAGGATTCCAAGTGTTGTAAAAGTTGTCAGCAGGTATAATACAACAAGGGGATGAATTTGTGGGACTAAGCATTAAGCCTGCCGATTAATTAGTATATATGCAATAAATCACATATCACTAAGAAACAAACAGTCAAACACAATGGAAATACACAATTATTATTTTATTTTTTTTTGTCCATATTGGTTTAGTTTAAGGGTGAGTGTCACAATGAGAAATTTCTTAATACTACACTTGTGGAACCCTCAATGTTCCACGCAATAACAAGGCTGCTAGAAAACATTCATTACTTGATTATTTGGTGCAAGGGTTATTTTTAATTGAAACTCAAAGGAGCAAGAAGTAAAGAAAGACATCAAGTTACAAGATCAATTTGTTACAATATTATGAGCTCCATGATTTACCATGTCAAACCAATTAAATTGTTATTTTGTTTTCACAAATTATTCATTTCAATAAAAACAAGTTAAAGGACAATGATTGATTTTTTTTTTTTGGATAATCAAAGGGCAGACTGAGATACAATGATTAAATTTTCTGATAAATTTCACCACTAACAACAATCTTTACAAGTACTTTTGCAAGATTTCAACTAGAGCTATTTGTTGAAGAAAGTCTCACATTCATTTCACACAAAATTCTGTATGCATACGATCATGCTTAGTCGACTAGCTAGCTTATATGGGAATGTTTTGACAGCTAACATCATTATTCATAAGAAATGCTCGAATAATGATGTAATAGCTTTGTCACACACACTCACACATATCATTTAATAATTGAGTGTTTTACAAACTTAAAAAGATCAAAACAAGCTTGAATAAGTTCAGCTGTTAAGTACCAGTCGACCGCTATTTGGCACCAGTCGACTGTCTAGTACGAAACTGTCTGAACTCATTCAAACTCTGGTCAGTCGACTCAATATGGCAATCCAGTCGACTGTTCAACACGTTTCGACAGTTTTCTGATTTTAAAACTTGTTTTTTAAATTCAAAATAATTTCTATCTATTTTAATTCAGTTTTAGGAACTGTTCTTCAACGTTCCCATGATCCCTCTCTATAAATAGAGCATAGGAATCTCCATGAAAAGGTTCCAAGAATTTGTTTCTAAAGTTTTCAAGCTTTTGGTTTTGAAAAGAACAAGTATTCTAAAAGCATTCATATTCTCTAAGTCTTGGTTCTCTGAAAATCAGTCTAGTATAACATTAAATTCGTTTTAGACTAATTTCAGAAGTTGACCTATTAGCCACCATACAAAAATCACAAATCACAAATAAGGCTATAGGTTGTTGTAATTCTTTTATTGTTGTTCTTCATTCTCGGGTTGTGAGAGTGGTCTTCTCGGTTGGAGAGTAGGGCTCTAGGTTGTAGAGTCGGGTTTTCACTCTAGGTTGTAGAGTGGGTGTGCTCTCTCTAGTGGTGAGAGAGGTCTACGGGTTTGGCAAGGTTGTTGTCAAATGCCGTAGGGTATTCTTGTATTTTCTCTCAAGAATAGTGGAAAATCTCAAGTAGGCTTGCTTGGGGACTGATCTAGGTCGGGGGAACCGAACTAGGATATATCGCTGTGTACTCTGTGGTTGTATTTTCTTCACTTGCATTTCAATTTTTCTGTGTTTTATTTGAAAACTTGTCTGGCAAGTCGACTGAGTCTCCTCTATAAGTTGACTGATCAGACTTATATAAAATACTCTTCGAACACTTGTCTGGGAAGGCGACTGAGTTTCCACTATAAGTCGACTGATCAGACTTGTATAAAATACTCTTCTTTTCTGACGCCCCATTCGACTGTATTCTTCTTTTAAGTCGACTGGACAGAACGAAAAGTTAAATTTCTTAATTATTTTTTATACAACACTATTTACCCTCCCCCCCTCCCTCTAGTGTTATTTGCCTTGCCTACAGGATCCAACACTTGGTATCAGAGCTTAGTTGAGTGCAATGACATCTACTTCAAATGTGAACCAATACCATGAAGACCAATCCACACAAAGGCCACCCCTATTCGATGGAACAAACTACAACTATTGGAAGTGTAGAATGAAGATCTACCATCAGTCCATCAACTATGAGATATGGAACATGACGGAGACCTAGTACACCGCTCCTACAATTCCTTATGCACAATGGAACGATGACATGAAGAGCGAAACAATGAACAATGCAAAAGCGATGAACGCTCTATCTTGTGCTCTTACCAAGGAGGAGTTCAATCGTGTGTCCAATGCAACAATGGCATATCAAATTTGGCACACACTCGAGGTAACTCATGAAGGTACCAATAAAGTAAAAGAATCTAAGATATCTATTCTTGTTCACAGGTTTGAGATGTTCCGTATGAAGAAGAATGAGAATGTGTCAAACATGATCACACGGTTCACAGATATTACACTCTCTTGTGGCTCTTGGAAAGACGTACACTCAAGCCAAAATGGTAAGAAAGTTCTTCATGCCTTAACTCCCGAATGGGAGAAGAAGACCACCGCCATAGAAGAGGCCAACGATTTAACACAACTTTCTCTTGAGAATCTTGTAAAAAATCTTATGGCATATGAAGTACAACTTGAAGAACGCAAGAAGGATCTAGAACCTCAACAATCAAAGAAAAAGATACTCGCTTTCAAGGCCATGTCGGACTCCGAAGATGAAGAAGAAGATGAAGAAGAAATAGCCATGTTCACGAGAAAGTTCAAAAAGTTTCCAAGGAAAGGTAAATTTAATTCCAAATTTAAAGATACTAATAAACTTCCTACTTATTTCAAGTGTAACAAAACAGGTCATATGAAGAAGGATTGCCCACTAGAACAGGCGAAATCTAAAGGAAAGGCTTCCAACTTCAAGAAGGATAAGTACACAAAGAACAAGTACATGAAGAACAAAAAGGCGTATCAAGCAACTTGGACGATAGTGACTCTTCCTCGGAAGAAGAAAATGAAGAGACAAACGAAGTTGCGAATGTATGCTTCATGGCTAAGCAAAACGAGGTAAGTGATAACTTTGATTCAAATGATTTATTAGATGCTTTCAATGAGATTTTTTAAAAAACTTAAGAAAAAAAATTAGAATTAAAAACTTAGAGAAAGTTAATCAAACACTTTCTCAAGAGAATCTTGACTTAGATAAAGAAGTCAAGTCTTTAAATTCTCGACTTTCTAATTTAGATATAGATCTTATATCTCTTAAGAAAAATTAAGAAGAGATATCCAAGAATGTATCTAAATTTATCAAAGAAGAGAATTTAAATGAAGTTCTCCAAAATCATGTTCAAACTAATAAGAGATTTGGACTTGGTTTTCAAAAGTCTCTTGAAAAATATCATGTTTCTAAGAACACAAGTGGTAATAAGACTGAATCTATTTCTAATGTTAAGAATAAATTATATGAATTTTTTGAAAAACCAAAAACTGTTGTTTTCAGTGAAAAGTGTTATTCTGTAGTTCAGACCAATCGACTGAACCCCAATTTCAGTCGTCTGTCCAGAGGTTCTGAGTCTTATTCAAAGAGACAAAAACCTCAGATAAGTCGACCTATTTCACCTTCCAGTCGACTGCAATTCAGTAACAGTCGACTGAAAGGTTCAATTAAGTCGACTGGACAGACTAAGAATATATGGGTTCCAGTCAACCTGAGTCAGAAAGATAGAATTACTTATATAAATTCATATGTTCTTACTGTATGTAATTCTGTAGATTATATTCCTGCTTTTGGTGGAAATCATACTCACTTTGGGTTTGGTTTTCCAAAAACTAATCCCTTTCGGACCCAATAAAAAGGGTACCATTTTCACAACGATTATTTTATAGGTACCTAAACGAGAACGGTGGATACTTGATAGCGGATGCTCCAACGCATATGACTGGTCATGCTAACCTCTTGTCTTCCATTCAAGAGATTGATGGAGGAACAGTCACATTCGGTGACAACAACAAAGGGAAGGTTATTGAAATAGACATGGTAGGTAAGAACACTACTCCTAATATAGAAGAAGTTTTTCTTGTTAGTGGTCTTAAGCATAATATGTTAAGTATAAGCCAATTGTATGATGAGGAATATAAAATTATTTTTGAAAAAGATGCATGTTTAATATATGAATCTACCATGCAAAATGTAATTTTTCAAGAATTTAGGAAGAATAATATTTATGAGTTATGTTTAAAATCAAATGATTTTTCGAATGATTTTTGATTAGCAGCTTCTAATAATGATTCTTGGGTTTGGCATAAGCGATTTGGCCATGTGAATATGAAAAATATTGCTAAATTGTCTAAGTACAACCTAGTTAAAGGGCTGCCAAGACTATCCTATAAAAATGATATGTTATGTGATGCATGTCAACTAGGTAAATAAATTAAATCTACTTTTAAGACAAAAGAAATGATTTTTACTAGTAGGCATCTCGAATTAGTCCACATGGATTTATTTGGCCCTACTAGAGTCGCTTTTTTAAATAAAAGTAGATATGTATTTGTTTTTGTAGATAATTTTTCAAGATTCACATGAATTTTCTTTTTAAAACATAAGAATGATGCTTTTGATGAATTTGCAAATTTTTGTAAATGGATTCAAAATCAAAAGTCTCTAACCATAGTCACTATTAGAAGTGATCATGGTGGAGAATTTGAGAATGAAACGTTTTCAGAATATTGCAACAAGAATGGTATAACACATTCATTTGCATTTCCTAGAGCTTAACCACAAAATAGAGTGGTCGAAAGAAAGAATAGGACTTTGCAAGAATGTGCACGTACCATGCTTGTTGAAAGCAATTTACCTAAGAACTTCTGGGCTGAAGCTGTTGCTACATCATGTTACATTTTAAATAGAATTTTGATTAGGCCTAAGCTTAAAAAAATATGTTATGAACTATTTTTTGATAGAATTCCTAAAGTATCCTATTTTAAAGTGTTTGGATGCAAGTGTTTCATTTTAAACACTAAAGATAATTTAAATAAGTTTGATCCTAGATCTAATGAAGATAACTCCATTGGATACTCAAATAGGAGTAAGGCATATAGGATCTTCAATAAGTAAACTTTCACTATAGAAGAATCCATGCATGTTTCATTTGATGAATCTCTGACTTCATCTACTGTTATTAAAGATGATGAAACTGATTCATCACCTTTAAATAACGTAATTAAATCACTAGAGCAAACTACCCTAGCAGATAAGTCGACCGATAAGGAAACCAAGTCGACTGATGTGAATCAGTCGGCTGATGGACTAGTCAAGTCGACTGATCCTGTTGTGATGACTCAAACTTTACCAAAATCCTTTGTTGAAGTTAGAGATCATCCTCATGACTTAATAATTGGTAACATCTCACGTGGTATTCAAACAAGATCTCATGTTAATATGATTTCTCATACGGCTTTCTTATCGGATTTTGAACCGAAGAATATATAAGAAGCTTGTGAGAATGAATTTTGGATGAATTCCATGCAAGATGAATTAAACCAATTTATAAGAAATAATGTATGGGATTTAGTTCCACGACCTCCTGACCATACTATAATTGGTACCAAATGGGTATTCAAAAACAAGTTAGAAGAATCAGGACAAGTCGTTAGGAACAAGGCTAGATTAGTTGCTCAAGGATATAATCAAGAAGAAGACATAGATTTCGATGAAACATATCCTCCTGTTGCTAGACTAGAATCAATTAGGATCTTATTATCTTTTGCATGTTTTATGAACTTTACACTTTTCCAAATGGATGTTAAAAGTGCTTTTCTTAATGGTTTTATTAAGGAAGATGTTTATGTTAAGAAACCACCCGATTTCGAACATTAACAATTTCCAAACCATGTTTATAAGTTGAAAAGGGCTTTATATGGTCTTAAACAAGCAGCTCGTGCTTGGTATGATCGACTGAAGACTTTTCTTTTAGAAACTAGTTTTGAAATAGGTAAAGTAGATACTACCTTGTTTATTAGGAGAATAGATATCATATCCTAATCATATAAATATATGTAGATGACATAATCTTTGGCTCTACTAATAGTACCTCTGTTAAGAGTTTGCTAATACCATGAAAAATGAGTTTGAAATGAGTCACATGTGTGAACTCAATTATTTTCTTGGACTTCAAATAAAGCAGTCACATAATGGCATATTTATTAATCAAGGAAAATATCCTAAGGAATTACTCAAACGATTTGGCATGGATAGCACTAGTAGTAAGACCACACCTATGGCTCCTACTACTACACTTGACAAAGATGAATTAGGTAAGAGTGTCGATCAAAAATTCTATCGAGGAATGATTGGCTCACTTTTATATATAACTGCTAGTAGATAAGATATTATGTTTAGTGTATATTTGTGTGCTAGATATTAGCCAAGTCCTAAAGAGTCTCACTTAAAAGCTGTGAAACGTATTTTAAAATACATTAAAGGCACATCTAAGTATGGTTTATTTTATCCGCGCACTGATAATTTTCAACTTTTGTCATATAGTGATGCGGATTTTGCTGGTAGTAAAACTGACCGTAAAAGTACTAGTGGTACTTGTCACTTTTTGGGACATTCACTAGTATCTTGGTACAGTAAAAAGCACAATTCAGTATCCCTATCTAGTACAGAAGTTGAATATATTGCTGCAAGTTTGGCTTGTGCCCAAATTTTGTGGATGAAGCAAATCCTATTAGGTTATGGTATTTCATTTTTAAAACCTGCTATTATGTGTGATAATACCAATGCCATTAATTTATCTAAAAATCCTATTCAATACTCACGTACGAAACATATTGATATTAGACATCATCTTCTATGTGATCATGTTTTAAAGGGAGATATATCTTTAGACTTTATTTCTACTGATAAACAAGTAGCAGATATCTTTACTAAACCGCTTATGGAAGACACTTTTATCACCTTAAGAAGAGAACTAGGAATTTGTAGTTTTCATGATATTTCTTGAATTTTTTATCTTGTATAAGTCGACTTAAAACTAATTTTTCAGACGACTGACCAAGTACTTTTTGTAATCTATTTTTGACTGAATTTTTTGTTCTGGACAGTCGACTGTGAACAGTACCCACTCGACTGACAGAAGTATTACTTAATATTTTCGTTTGTTTTATTTTTCTCTCGACTAAGTCGACTAATCTAAAATCCTAGTCGACTGTCACGACATTAGTCTATCTTTCTGCTTCGAAATGGCGCTCTTTTTGTGGCAACTCTCTTTACCCTTTCTTACCCGTTGGCTGATCCCAACCTTTGATTCTCTCCAACTTTGATCTTAGCCCTCTATTCTTAAGTAAAACCCTAGTTTTTTACTTCTCTCTTTTACTTTCCCCCCTTTTCATTATCTCTCTCTTTGAAGACATAGAGCAGTCGGCTGCTCTTCAATCTGACAATTTCAGCGATTTGAAGCTCAAAAATTGAAGATTTCGTTCAGACTTCGAGTACATTTCTCTTGCCGAAGTCCATTTTCGAGATCTCTTGAAGCTTTGTGCCTCTCTTTCAATCTCCATTGTTGGGTATAATTGCTTGTCCTCTTTTCTTTTCAATTTTCTAGAGTTGAATCATGCCTCCCAAGAAAGCTCGTCATTCTAATGTTGAGGAAGGACAATCCTTTAGCAATTACCTTCAATATTTGAGAAGTCCAAACCTAGTTGAAATTTTTTTCATTATCTGTAAAATTGTAATCTTTCCAGGAAGATTTGTCAATTTTCCTGATCTAGATAGGTCTCCCATCGCTCGATTGTTTGAACAATGTGGGTTGTTGCTTGCTTTCCTTGGTGAATCAACCTCCTTATTATCCAGAGCTTATATATTTGTTTTATACAAATATGAAAGTTTTTACTTCTGAGGATGGTAGCGAAATATTTTTACTCACTTCAGTGAAAAATATTCGCATGAAACTCACCTATGCAAAATTAGGAGTTATTTTGAATCTTCCTAATGAAGGGATGGACTTAGGAGAGATTGAAATGGATGATCACTCTATTCTTTCAAAAATCTATTTGCCAAATCGCGGTCCCCCAATGACAAACAAGTCAATTACACTGCTTGCTAAACTTGTTGCAAGAATTTTGTCGTATAACATTATCCCTAAAATGGGTAGCTACGACCAATTTTCTTTTGAATTCCAACAAGCTGTGTATGCCATTTTCGGCAACATCCAAATAAATTCGAGTCGAGTCATTTTTAGTCGTCTCCAAAAGGCTCATACTTCTTTTCTTCCTTTGGGTGCTTTACTTACTCATGTCTTTAACTTCTATGTAGTTAATCTTGCTTCTGAGTTGAGTGTTGTCACTCATTATGAGTCTTTTAATCATGCGAGTTTAGCTCGTATGAAGATTCTTAACTCTCCTCTTAGATCTCCTCATAAGAATGTCCCTCTTATTCCTTTAGCCACTTCAGATCGTAGGTCTTCTGCATCTAGTTCGTCTCGTCCTCGAGCTGTTTTTTCTGATCCTGAGAGTCTTTATCCTTCTTTAAACTATCTCATGGATCATTAAGATACCCTTGAAGCTAGTATTTCTCATCTTACCCTCTTGTTCACCCAACAATTTCCACCTCCTGCCTCTCAAGGTGCTAATGACGAAGAAGAAGACTGACTTGATGTATTTTCTATTTTTTTTAACTTTTTCGTTATGTTTTATGTATTCCACTTTTATGTGGTATTTGAAACCATGGACTTCATTTCCAATGTATCAATTTGTTCTGTTTTTTTTTCACTGTGTTATGCTTTAAATTTTTATTATTGTTTCTTTCCTCCTCTATTTTTTGTTGATGACAAAGGCGGAGAAATGGATGTGTATGGTATGTGCATGTTTTGTGGTTTTAGTGCATATTTTTTATGTGCATGTTTTTTGTGCATGTTTTTTAACTTGTGCATATTGTACATTAGTTAGGGGGAGCATCTTTAATTATGATTACTATTGTAAGCTATTGTGTTGTCATCATCAAAAAAGGGGAGAATGTTGATTCTTGGTTTTGATGACTACAACACAATGCAAAGTTGTGCTATCACTTATATATTGCAGGGTGTATAAAGATAAATACCATGGTGTAATATACAAAGGCAAAGTTGATTCAATGAAGTTTTCAGAGAGAACTGATCAAGCCACAAAGAACTTAGCTCAAGTCACATTGATCAAGCAAGCTTCAAGATATAAAGATATTGGCTCAAGCTCTAGTCAAAGACTCAAATTCAAGACATGACTCAAGTGCTTCAAATGTGTTGTATTAAGTGTCTTGTAACAATTGTAGCTTTTTACTTCTTTGAGTCTTAGAATGCTGTAATAGCCTTGTCACATACACTCACACATATCTTTTAATAATTAAGTGTCTTACAAACTTAAAAAGATCAAAACAAGCTTGAATAAGTTCAGCTGTTAAGTACCAGTCGACCACTATTTGGCACCAGTCGACTGTCTAGTACGAAACTGTCTGAACTCATTCAAACTCTGGCCAGTCAACTTAGTATGGCAACCCTAGTCGATTGTTCAACACATTTCAAAACTTGTTTTTCAAATTCAAAACAATTTCTATCCATTTTAATTCAGTTTTAAGAATTATTTTTCAACGTTCCTATGATTCCTCTTTATAAATAGAGCATAGGAATAGCCATGAAAAGGTTCCTAGAATTTGTTTCTTAAGTTTTCAAGCTTTTGGTTTTGAAAATAATAAGTATTCTAAAAGCATTCATATTCTCTAAGTCCTGGTTCTCTGAAAATCAGTCTAGTATAACATTGAATTCGTTTTAGACTGATTTCAGAAGCTGACCTATTAGCCACAATACAAAAATCACAAATCACAAACAAGGCTATAAATTGTTGTAACTCTTTTATTGTTGTTCTTCACTTTCGGGTTGTGAGAGTGGTCCTCTCGGTTGGAGAGTAAGGCTCTAGGTTGTAGAGTCGGGTTTTCACTCTAGGTTGTAGAGTGGGTGTGCTCTCTCTAGTGGTGAGAGAGGTCTATAGGTTTGGCAGGGTTGTTGTTAAATGCCATAGGGTATTCTTGTATTTTCTTTCAAGAATAGTGAAAAATCTCAAGTGGGTTGCTTGGGGAATGGATGTAGGTCAGGAGGACCGAACCAAGATACATCGCTGTGTACTCTGTGGTTGACTCTCTCTGTGGTTGTATTTTCTTCACTTGCATTTCAATTTTTCTGTGTTTTATTCGAAAACTTGTCCGGCAAGTCGACTCAGTCTCCTCTATAAGTCGACTGATCAGAATTGTATAAAATACTCTTCAAACACTTGTCTGGTAGTCGACTGAGTTTCCGCTATAAGTCGACTGATCAGACTTGTATAAAATACTCTTCTTTTCTGACACCCCAGTCGACTGTATTCTCCTTTTAAACCGACTGGACAGAACGAAAAGTTAAATTTCTTAATTATTTTTTATACAACACTATTCCCCCCCCCCCCTCTAATGTTATTTGCCTTGCCTACAGGATCCAACAGGGTTCTGGGTGAATCTGTTTGAGCCGAACTTACTCTCCAAATTAGATCGTATGGCTCCTATCGTGTGGCTTTTTCTTCAAGATATATGAGACGGTGATTGTAACAAGACTACAACCTAGGATTTCTTTAGATCTCTATATTACAATGTAATAGCCTCCACTGAGATGTAGTTCTTCATCGAGAGTTTTCCATTGTAAACAACAGAGTACCTTATAGTGAGACTTAAGAGATAGATATGTTCTTGGTGAGAGTAATTATAACTCTTGTATATTCTCTAGTTGAATAATATATTGGTTATTTCTCCCATGGATTAGGCGAAGCCGAACTAGAACAAAATTGTATGCTTGTGTGTTTGGTTTGGTATACTGATTTAGTTGGTTACCGCTTCTCTACAACCCCTTTCCGATGTACTTTATTTTGTAACGGTACATGTACTATATAAGATGTTTTTCCAAGATTACGAGGAAATTGGTTGGTCAAGGAATTTCTATAATATTAGTGAGGCTTTTGAACTAAAAATCAAAATTTTGGCCTTCGAACAGAGTTTAGCATATTTTGGCATAGAACATCTGCTCTATATTTTCTATTATAACAAAAAAGGGTTTTTCCCACATGGGTAACTAACAAATATGGAAATTCCATATACGTCACTAAAAAATTGATATTTCCATATCACTCACTCACAATATTGACCAATACCAAAAACGTACTTTTTTGTTATTGTCTTTTATGTTAAATGTTACCCTGAGTTTAAAAATAACTATTTTGCCCTCCTATTAGGGTTTGGGTTAGGGATTTAGGGTTTAGGGTTTAGGGTTAGGATTATGTTAAGGTTAGGGTTAGGGTTAGGGATTTAAAAGATGGCAAATAGTCATTTTTAACACTTAATTTTAAAAATAGTCCTAACCTTAAACCTTAAGCCTTAATTTTAAAAGAGGGCAAAAAATTATTTTTATATTTGTGGTAAAATTTAACATAAGAATAGTGAGAATAGCAAGTTAGTGAGTTATATGGAAATATTAATTTGTGAGTGAGGTATATGAAATTTCGACATTTGTTAGTGACCCGTGTGGAGTTGACCCAACAAAAAAATGTTTTGTGAAGCCAACCTTTAAAAAATGGGAAATGCCGATGGAGTAGCATACTTCTGTATCAATATGTACGGTGAATATCATTTACATTCCTGAAAATAGTAAAGTACACACGTGAATCACGTGCATAATAAAGATGGTCACTTTTGCTGTTACTTGATAGTGGCGTCTCTATGGTGCCTTTCACAATGGATGTAACTAGCACTTTCACATTTACCCGATAACCGGATCCGACTCGGACCCGGCATTGGACCGGAACAAACCAGATCTTTACGGGTCTAGGTCCAGGTCCTAAAATAAAACTCGATGCACTTTCAGGTCTGGGTCCGCTCAAATATAACCGACCCGGACTCGCACCTGTTAAAAAATACCCTAAAAATATGGAATTTGAATAATAGGGTTATAGAGATATACATGTAAATAGTAATTGTTGAAGATAGATGTGTAAATATAATATTTATTCATGTACTTATGTGCAAAAATAGTTGAAATTGGAAGGTATCGGGTGCAAATATACTTAAGTACAAATATTTATTCCCCTCCACCAGACCCGGCGGGTAGATTTTTTAAATTAGGACCCAGACCTAGATCTGGACCCAGTTCTCACAAGTCCGGATCTAGGTCCAATTTTTGGATCCGTGAGGTACCGGGTCTCGGGTTTGGGTAGGGGAGGACCTGACCCAATAGGACCCGATACCAACTCTAGATGTAGCTCAGGTTTGGGTAATCTTTAGAGTTTCATGCGATGGCCGTGATTAGTGTGATTTCCCAGATCTGTTTTAAAAATTTATGCTTATTTTCGAAACTATTTATAAAAAGATGACAGTTGCCAAACTAATAGTGCTTGGGAACTCAACTACTATACTCATTGTTTCTAATGGCGAGTTTAGTTATTTCATGCTCACTGTTGGGACACGGCGAGTGTAGTTCTAACTTTTTTGAGACACTCGTCGTTCCCAATGGTGAGTTCAGTTAAAAAAATTGAAACAAGACTCGTCGTAGCTAATGGCGAGGTTCAATGTACTAGATAGGCTATAGGGAATGATGACTGAACACTTTTTGAGATTTCACAGAGAGTAAAAACTCTTTGTTGGACTTGGTGAAATTTCCAACTCGTTGTTGAGAACGACGAGTCTACTAGGTCACAACTTTATTCACCCGAATTCATTCACTACTTTTCTCATTTCACTTACTTCTCTCTAACATTTATTCATCTCCTTCTTCAATCAACCAAAACCCAAGCTCCCATCTTCATCTTCTACCTCATTCATTGGTTGATAATTTCAGTTATCTGAATCTCTAACATTCTCCAACAAATCTGTATCGACTAAATTCATGTTCTGATCATAAGTATCCATAGAAAGGTTTGTTTGAACTTGACTCATACAATGTAATTAGATATGGTTAGGGTTATGATTAGGTTATGTTTTAAATTGAATGTAGGATTAGGGTTGGGGTTACGGTTAGGAGTTGAAGAGGGGTTGTGTTTGGTTTCAAGTAATTGTTGGGTTTTTTAATGGACATAAAGTGTTCGATGTATTCATAAGTGATCAAATTGTTGGTTATGCATATTGGGTGTTCGATGAATTATATTAGAACTGATAATTGAACGTAGGTGACCCTACCTTTGTTTGTACAGACATGTTTGTAATAAATTACCTTCGTTTGTAGTCGTTGTACATAAAATATGTTAAAAGGAAAACCGATAATGCAATGTATGTGCATTGGAGTTAATTAAATGTTGCCTTTTTTGCAGGCTCATAATGACACGAACTAGTGGTTCTAGATGTCGTCCTCCTACTGCATCCGGGAAGGGGAAAGCTCATGAAGTGGTAAAAGTTATTTATTGTACATTATCATTTTTTTTAAAGTGAACTCCATGAGATATATATATATATATATATATATATATATATATATATATATATATAGAGAGAGAGAGAGAGAGAGAGAGAGAGAGAGAGACAGAGACAGAGAGAAATGCTTTATTGAAAACGGGTCTATTTTCACAGACCCGTGAAAACAGCAATTCTGGTCGTTGGATCGCTCTCGATCGTGATCAACGGATCAGATCGAGCCCGCCCATCACCCATCTCACTTAAGTGGCGGAGGGGTAATTTGGGAATGTCGTCACTCTTCGCCTCATTCGCTCTAAAAAACTGAATGAACAAACAACGGCCTAGGTTATAAAAAATTGAATGAACCTAGGCCGTTGTTTGGAACAACGGCCGTTTATAACCTAGGCCGTTGTTCCCAACAACGACCTAGGCTAAAATTTCGTTGTTTCAAACAAACTAGACTATACAATTTTATAGCCTAGGCCGTTGTTGGGAACAACGACCTAGGTTATAAAAGGTCGTTGTTCCAAACAACGACCTAGGTTCATTCAATTTTTTATAACCTAGGCCGTTGTTTCAAACAACGGCTTAGGTTCATACAACCAATGTGGGTCTGTTTTCACGGGTCTGTGAAAATAGACCCATTTTCAATTGAGCATTTCTTATATATATATATATATATATATATATATATAGTAAGTCTATTAAGAGATGGAAAGCTGAATTCCTTATCTGAGCTGGAAGTGATCAGCCGTCCGATCTGGTTTGATTCAGATCGAATGGCTGAGATCTGATCCCGTCTCGAGCCTCTCTTTGTTGAGGGTAAAATGGTCATTTGGCCCCCTCTCCTTATCTTTTGGCATGCTGGTTCCCAACTCAAATCCCGCTCTCTTCTCGATCGTAAGAAACCCTAGCCGCGCTCTCCTTCGAATTACTCGCTCTCTTCTCCTTCTTCGATGAAACCCTAATCGATCTGAGAGAAACCCCCATTCTCCTTCTACGATTTCTACTCTCTTGGATTCTCTCACTCTCTTCGACGAGAAACCCTAGCCACCAAATCCAACGACTCTCAGTGGTCTCTTTCTCTCTCTCTGAGATCGAAGACCCAAATCCTCTTTTAGGGTTGCGATGCTCTCTCTCTCTCTTCGACGTCAAACCCATCTTCCGATTAGGGTTTCGTTTCCTCATCGATGGTTTCTTATAAACTTAACCCTCTTCAGCGATGGTAATGTTCCCGTTCTCATATTTTGATTCCATTTTGTATATGGGTTTTCTTTGTTTTGATTAATGCTTTGATGGGTTTGTTGTTTTGGGGTTGAAACTAGATCTGGGTTCGAAACTAGATCTGGGGTTGAAACTAGATCTGAGAAAAATGAGGGGTTTGGTCAAAGAGTTGTTGAGGAAGCTCTGCGTTGAATTCGGATGGTCGTATGCTGTTTTTTGGAAGGGGATTCGATGCGGAAATCAGATGTAAGTTTTTGATTATCATGTAACTATTGAAGTTGGGAGATAACGACAGTGTTTGTATATGAAGTTGTGAATTTTCTGAGTATATCATATTATTGGTTCTGTTAGGCTCTTATCAGTAAAAAGATAATCAAGGCTAAAATTGGCTGGGATCTTGCTAAGATGACTTTTATTTGGCTCATTTAGAAGGAGAGGAACAATAGAGTATATCTTTGCCAAAAAAAAATCGGTGACATTTCTGATCTCATTGATAGTTTTCTTTAGGTCATTCATTTTTTGTCTGAATTGCTTCCTTTGGTTAAAAGAAGAAAGCTTCATCTTTCTAATATTGATAATTGGTATAGAAGTAGATTATTTTATTTTCTAATGTTTTTGTGATGTCGCAGAGTTAATTGTGCTTGATCCTTATCATGGAGTTCTGATGTTGTCTATGTGCCTATGATGCTATGGTGTTGATCAGTTTTCTTTCTGCTTATTCTGCCACCCCATTCTCTGGTGCTGCATACAGGATTTGCAGTGTTCGGGTAAATTGAAGTCTTGGTTGATATTCTGCTGCTATTTTATTGCTGCCTCAGTATTCGGAAGATGTTATATATATATAGAGTTAGTCTATTATGAGATGGTGAGCGGGCCTCCTTATCTTGAGCGGGAGCTTCCAGCCATCCGATCTGAATTGATTCAGATCGAATGGCTGAGATGGGATCCCGTTCTCCATCCTGTTTTGTTGA
Organism: Hemerocallis citrina; assembly: GCA_017893485.1. Classification (NCBI taxonomy): domain Eukaryota; kingdom Viridiplantae; phylum Streptophyta; class Magnoliopsida; order Asparagales; family Asphodelaceae; genus Hemerocallis; species Hemerocallis citrina. Next base: position 35,324,249 of record CM030365.1, read on the forward strand.
GGGTGAAATGGTCATTTACCCCCTCTCCTTATCTTTTTGGCATGCTGGCTCCCAACTCTTATCCCGCTCTCTTACGATCGTAAGAAACCCTAGCCCCCTCTCTTATCTTTCTCCCGCGCTCTCCTAACCCATGGCCGTTTTTGTGTGTTGGTCTAGGCAATGATGATATGCACTCCCTAACAAGCTAATAAGTTAGAACTAGTTGGCGCGGCATAATAATGCAGCCCTAGACACATTCTTAATGCTTGATTTACAAAATGAATATATAGAAGTGTGTTCTGAGCCTGAGACTAATTCAGTTCATGTGTTGAAGACAACTATGATGATGAAAAATTTAGCTCCGAATAAGCTTGATTTTAATTTAGCTGTCCGACTCTGATGAAGACAACCAGTCAGTAGCTGGAAATTTACACTCATTACAGTTAGCAGATAAGGTACTCACCAAGCTTTTTGTTTGTAAGTATCAATTTGTTATTAATACGTATCTATATTAAATTATTCTATACGATGCTTTTGTTACAATTAGCAGAATGATGCTACTGTGGAGCTTCAAGACATTCCGCTGCTTCAGTCTATCAATGCTCTAGCTGAACATACACAAGAGGTTAGCTTAACTTAAGATTTGACTTTTGCTGGAAGGAATTGTAGACATGAATACTATGCTTTTAGCAACATTCATTTTATGTTTTCAACTCTATACAGAATGAATCTGGCAGTACTTCTAATGATAAAGTAGATTTGCATATTGCATATTGTTGTTTTCTTTGTGAATTACTGTACTTTATTGTGTGAAGAAATTGATGATGTGTTGATAATAAAGAGTTAATGTAGTGCAATTTCTTTCTGTAGGTAGATGTGAGTGAACTGAAGTGGGTGTATACATTATCATATTGTTCAGATATTGAAAAAAATTCATTATTGTAGAAATGAATGAAATACTTATTGAGATGTGAGCTCACTTAAATGAATTTTCTTCTTCTTCAGAACAGTGACAACTCGTGGGACATCAGTACCAAGTGTTAGAAGCTCTACTTTCGGTGCCAAGCGTCGTTGGGTGATGCTCTCTTTGGGGTTTTGTCAGCTTTTGGTTGCTAATTAGAATCAAAGGTTATGCTTATGTATGTTTTGGGAGGCAGAATGATGTATATGAAATCCGGGAGTTATTGATGGATATGTATAATTATGCGTTATGGATAAGCTTCCTTATGTTTTGTTTGATGGATATGTATAACTGTATGAGAATCGGGAAAAATAGCTGCAGAAATTTAGGTGACCTTGAACATGTTGTTACTTTCTTTGCCCGGAATTGATATCTTGATGGTGTTAAGCACACATCCAAGCAGGATTAGTACTTCATATTTGGGTTCGGGGTGTTACAAAATCTCATTCATTTTGTGGACTATGGAAGCATGCAAGGTACTAGCTTAGAGACAGATCATACCGAAAAGTTTATTAGTTTTATGAATTGTAGTAGAGCAGGTTAGTTACTCATCTTCTGACTGGTGTGTACATCTGGAGTTTGGCTAAACGCTACAGTAGAGAGTAAGAACTGTTGATTTGTAGATTGCAATGTTGTCGATTTGCTACAATTTGTCCAGTTTAGAACCCTACTATATGTCTTTGATATTTCATTGCATTTCATGACTGAAACATTGTAAAAGAACTCTTTACTGTTAAGTTTGCCTCCATTTGGGTTACTTAAAGCTTTTAAAACCAGAAAAATCTGATCTCTTTTTCAGTATGTTGCCTTCATTTAGTCAGCTGAGATTTCTCTTGCATGTGTTCCTGCTATTTCTCCCACCCCACTTAATTAATTTCAACATTCCTCTTAGGGCACTTCCGCTTTTTTACGTTAATACCCCAATTTCCTCAGTATATACTCATTGCAGTAGTACTGTGTCGCACAATGCGTTTTGCCATAGCTAGAAATATGACAGTTATGCTATTTGGCTGTTAACTTCCTGATATATGAGGAAGCATTATTATATATATACAAAGGTATAAAAAAAGCTATGTTAAATACATACGAGTAGAAATGGCAAGAACCCATACAGGTGGAAACGATAATGGCAAGAACAATTGCTGTGGACCACAAATACAATGAAGACCACAAATACAATTTAACCCAGACATATTATTGAACTCCAAAATTGGTTAGGATGGACATCTATTTCCAGTCATTTCCTTGTACCAATTACACATAATATCTACAAAAGCCTCCTGCAATAATAGAGAAAGCAATTTGTAGCAAATCATTACTATGGATCCTATAAAACAATTTAGCTATAAAATACTCCACAAAAAAGAAAAACAATCTACTGCTCTCGAGTCTCGACTATTACACTTACATAAGAACTACAAAATTTTCGCAGACGTGGCCCTAAAAGACAAACTCTTCCTCTTCAAATATATGCAATATAGATCGGCGAGCTCTTCTTGTGACGACCAAGACAAGGGTGCTGAAGAAACATCAGTGTCACATGCTAACAAGTCATTAAGTGAAGATACCTGCAGGAAAATCAGAACAGTGAACTGTTGGTTTAGAATCTACCACGGCATATAAACAATGTTCCGGATTATGATACAATTTAGGAAAATATTCCAAAGTGTTTATGCAGAGATTTATGTCAAGGATAATAATAAAAGCTATTTTTTGAGAGGGTCACAGGAAACATTTAACAAGTAAGACGTACACCATATATAATGCAAATCTACCAATACAACAACAAAGCCTTTAATAACAAATATTTAGGAGTCAATAATCTTTTTTCCTTCCTCAGCTCAAGTAAGGTTGGTTTTTACATCAAATTAACAACCATTTATTCTTCATATCAAATCCATTTTTGTTCATAACTAGCCCCTTTGCTCCATTATGTCCACAACTAGGCTCTTTGCTGATTTGATTAGAAAAGATGTGAAGCTCCAAAACTGCTTCTACATCTTCGAAGCATGAAATAACAAAATGAAATACTATCTACTAACCAAATTTTTTGAACTTCAGTTGAAACTTTTTTTTCCTTTTCGGGGGACTTAATATCAAAGTCATAAAGACTCCAGCTTGTTATTTATTAATATAGAAAACATCCATACAATTGTCTGAAACTTAAAACTGATTACAAAGAAACCAAAGTCTCATCTAGGAGTGAAAACAAAGACAAAATACAGGATCATAACATAAGCTAAAGAAAACTATAGACTATAACATCTTCCGAATACTGAGGCAGCAATAAAATAGCAGCAGAATATCAACCAAGACTTCAATTTACCCGAACACTGCAAATCCTGTATGCAGCACCAGAGAATGGGGTGGCAGAATAAGCAGAAAGAAAACTGATCAACACCATAGCATCATAGGCACATAGACAACATCAGAACTCCATGATAAGGATCAAGCACAATTAACTCTGCGACATCACAAAAACATTAGAAAATAAAATAATCTACTTCTATACCAATTATCAATATTAGAAAGATGAAGCTTGCTTCTTTTAACCAAAGGAAGCAATTCAGACAAAAAATGAATGACCTAAAGAAAACTATCAATGAGATCAGAAATGTCACCGATTTTTTTTTGGCAAAGATATACTCTATTGTTCCTCTCCTTCTAAATGAGCCAAATAAAAGTCATCTTAGCAAGATCCCAGCCAATTTTAGCCTTGATTATCTTTTTACTGATAAGAGCCTAACAGAACCAATAATATGATATACTCAGAAAATTCACAACTTCATATACAAACACTGTCGTTATCTCCCAACTTCATTAGTTACATGATAATCAAAAACTTACATCTGATTTCCGCATCGAATCCCCTTCCAAAAAACAGCATACGACCATCCGAATTCAACGCAGAGCTTCCTCAACAACTCTTTGACCAAACCCCTCATTTTTCTCAGATCTAGTTTCAACCCCAGATCTAGTTTCGAACCCAGATCTAGTTTCAACCCCAAAACAACAAACCCATCAAAGCATTAATCAAAACAAAGAAAACCCATATACGAAATGGAATCAAAATATGAGAACGGGAACATTACCATCGCTGAAGAGGGTTACAGTTTATAAGAAACCATCGATGAGGAAACGAAACCCTAATCGGAAGATGGGTTTGACGTCGAAGAGAGAGAGAGAGCATCGCAACCCTAAAAGAGGATTTGGGTCTTCGATCTCAGAGAGAGAGAAAGAGACCACTGAGAGTCGTTGGATTTGGGGGCTAGGGTTTCTCGTCGAAGAGAGTGAGAGAATCCAAGAGAGTAGAAATCATAGAAGGAGAATGGGGGTTTCTCTCAGATCGATTAGGGTTTCATCGAAGAAGGAGAAGAGCGCGAGTAATTCGAAGGAGAGCGGGGCTAGGGTTTCTTACGATCGAGAAGAGAGCGGGATTTGAGTTGGGAACCAGCATGCCAAAAGATAAGGAGAGGGGGCCAAATGACCATTTTACCCTCAACAAAGAGAGGCTCGAGACGGGATCAGATCTCAGCCATTCGATCTGAATCAAACCAGATCGGAAGGCTGATCACTTCCAGCTCAGATAAGGAATTCAGCTTTCCATCTCTTAATAGACTTACTCTATATATATATATATATATATATATATATATATATATATATATATATATAGGGAAAGCTTCGGTTGAGCACTACTCTAGTGCTCACCTGCGTGAACACTAGGCCTTCAGGCATTCATATCGAAAATCTGAACCGTTCACATTGATCTACACATCTAAATTAGTCTAAATATGTAAAATCAAATCATTTAAAATTTATTTGCCCATTCATTGAAGTGTTACAAAATTGTATGGCTGAAAATCATTGTTTTTATAGTCACATGATGGATAGGCAAATGAATTTCAAATGATTTGATTTTACATATTTAGACTAATTTAGATGTGTAGATCAATGTAAACGGTTCGGATTTTCGATATGAACGCCCGAAGGCCTAGTGTTCACACGGTGAGCACTAGAGTAGTGCTCAACCGAAGCTTCCATATATATATATATATATATATATGTATATATATATATATATATATATATATATATATATTTCATCCAACCATTGTCGGTTAATGTCAACTATAGTTTCTTCCAATGCAGGATGTTGCTGACGCCCCTATTGATGTCCCCAAAACCCCACATTTTTTTATACATGCAGAAGCACCTGGAGGTCCCGGTCCAATAGATCCATACTTCGTAGGATGAAAGCCTCTCACCGATCAAGTTTTGCATGGAAAGGTGAGTTGAAGGACTTGACATTCCGAAAGTACAGAATGTTGCCCCTACACGATCGCATTATACCATACTTGGTGGAAGCGGGATTCTATAGGGTTGTAGTGTAACTCACGTTTTTGTTCTTTTCCTTTTTCCCTTTATTGTAATCTTTTATTTATAATTTGAATAAGATACTCTATTTTTCCTTGATCATCTCAATCAAATTTTGTTCATGAGTTATTCTTGTCTTCTTGTTGGGCTATCTATCTTGTGGACCTTATTTTTGTTGGATTGTGAATATTTAATTTGATCCATATTGTCTTGAAACCCACCCCTTATTGAACCCGAAACCCAATTGCAATTATTTCTAGACCCAAACCCATTTAATATTGGATCCTTGCCCAATAACCCACAACCTAATTGTAATCTATATATACTACCCTAATGCAAACCCTAAAAACAGAACCCTAATCACCCAAACACAGCCATCTCTCTCTCTTCCCTGACTTGCTCTCTCCCCGATCACCATCCCTTGTTCATCCCCATTTCCCGCCTTAACCCATCCTGAGTAGCCTCGCCCCTATGGTCAGCCACCCTGTCCCTTCCGCCGTCGCACCTCGCTGCCCGTCGACGCCTCCCGTCAGCCGTGAGCTGCCAGTTGCCCGCCATTGACAACAACCTTGTTGTGGTTTCTGTGTGCCATTGCTTTGGTTGCTGTTGTGCACTTGCTGTTGGTGGCTGTGTCTCCCTTCCATGTGCTTTGGATTATGCACGTTGTGTGCACGTAGTTCCTCACGGTTCGTGTTTGTTTCACCGGGATCCTAATCCCGTTATTCTTTGGTATTCGAACTAATCGTCAATAAGGCAAGTCACTTTTCTGTTAAATTTAATATTGTATCAAATTCATGTTTTTATTGAAATTCCACAAGTAGATCCTAATCATTCATAGTATCGTATACTATTGTTCATCTTTCGTTGAGTATATTGAGGGTTTACACGAACTAACCCAAATATCCTCAACTTCGTGCTATTATTGACTCTGAAAATTGAATCTTGCATTCATCCATGTAGTATTGATTATAGGGGTTATTCATACAAACACCACACAAATAAACTATCGTAGAATTGATTGCTAGGTTGTGTGCTTGAATGATCGATTGATGTTATATTGTTGTTAAACTAGTGTATGTGTGTATTCTTAATTATGTTTACCATGAAATTGTACCAACCCTGCTGATTATAAGGTTTGTTAACTATTGAATTGAAACCCATCATGTTGGATCGCTTTATTTCATGAAGTATACTGAAATCAGAATGATTACTGTCAGTCCAAAATTTGTGAGACGTTTTTGGCCCAGTATTTGACATTAAAATTAATAACTTTCTGAACAAGAATTTTAGCTCTGTGTTTCTAGCTTCCAAAACATTTAAAAAATTTAAATTCCGAGTTGTATTGCAAAAGTTATGATGATTTTACTACTGCTGCCTTTTATTTTCAGAATTCCAGATTCATGTGTCTTTATGTTTAAACTATTAAAAAGCTAAGTTAATGTTAGAATAATGCTCTGATAATTTCCAGAAAGTTAGTTAACATGATTAAGAGTCTAATGAATATTTTTGATGAATTTATAATTGAGTTCACTGATTCTAAAAATATAACAACTTGTTGTCGATTTTCAGTCAGAACAAGTAATCGATAAAGAATGATGTATTTAACCTAGCTACTGTTGTATGATTTTGTATTTTAAATATGCGTTGAAATCGTTGGAAAGTCTAGTTTCCAGAACTTTTGACGGATTCAGTTTTTGATTTCTTTAGCAGCGGGAAAGAATAATTTTTGTACAGTGACCTCTTGCTGTCCAGAATTGCGTTTTTCAGATTTTCTTAATATAATTATACATATATCATTGTACTGCATGAATTGAAGTGTATATATTGCATTGCATGCTCCTAATTACAATTGTCATCATTCTATTTGTCCCATCCAAAGTTATCATCTTATGTACTTCTATTGTTACTATCATCCATCTAATGTCTTTAAATTGCATAATGTATTGTTGCATCGATAAAGTATTTAACAAGCCGGGGTTTAAGGGATTGACTTAAGTTGTGGACAATATAGAGACTGTGTCGGCCAGTGTTTATCGATTGACTGTTGGATTACTGACTACGGTATCCCAATCTATCGTGTATCATTTTAGTGTATCGTGCAACAAAGCTGCTATCGTTTTAGTGTTATCATACCCGACACATGATCTATAGAATTCACTACTAGAGTTTGAACGACATTGTTTGTATGCATCGAACCTGTAGAATGGGACGCACTAGTACGTGCATTAGTTATGTTGAAAATTAATAAACTTAAGAATTAACACAATATCGACACTGCATATTGAACATCATCATTACTATTGTTATCAAACATTGTCTAAGTGATATTGACATCGACCATTGAACATTGACATCGAAAATTGAATCATCGTTTATACCAATTGCATTGACTATCATTGATATTTATTATTGCTATCGTCCATTATTATTTATTTCTATTGACCCATTGAATTCATTGTTATATCATTATTGACATTGTTTCTCTACTTTCTCTACTTGCTGTCCATGACTTGCTCTAAGGATAATTTTTCTCATCTTTTTAGATGAAGTGTTCAGAGGTGATCAAGGAGAATTACCTGCAGGTCTTGGAGAACAAGCTTTCTAAAGATTTATTTCTTTCTAGTTGATCGTTATTTCATAGAACTTATTGTATTGAAGCTTATTATCATTGTGTTTGGATTTATTATTGTATTGGGCTTATGACCAGGATATTATTATTTGTTTCCAGATATTGGATTATCGTATTTAGTTATTATATATTTTCTTATTCCAAGTATTATTGTTCATGTAGTTGTTTTTATTGCCTGCACAATTGTTTTATATTGTTTATATTGTTGAGTTGAATGGGTAATGCTTATGAAAGATGCAAGTCATTCGCTAGGCCAATGTCATGTACTTGTGTTCCTTATTTTTGGGAAGCGGGGCGTGACAAGGTTTTTAGTGATATCAGAGCCCGGGTTTGGATGATATATCAAATATCATTCGAAATTGACTAACATATGGAGGTTTGGCTTTGGATGATATATTAGTCAGATTTGGTTTAACTGGTTTGACTCAACAGTATATACAATACGGGAATCACATGGATAATTGATAACCAACTTATAATGTGGATGTTAACCATTTTATTTTTATTACAGACCATGGTTAGAAAGGGTGCTTCATCTTTCCGAGCTAGGGATGATCTGCCGGATGAGCCGACTGTTCCACAGATGATGCAGATGCAGCGTGAGCACAATGAACTGATGAGGGTGGCTTTTGAAGCTGCCACCAGGGAACCTACTGTACCTGCACTCGAATTACTGCCACCGAGACCTGGTAATGTGGTAGATTTTATGAGGCTCCATCCAGATAAATTCTCTAGCACTGAGGGTGTAACACCCCAAATTTTTTTTTTTTTTGAAAACTAAGTCTCCAAATTCAATTCCTTCAATTTCTATATCACTTTAATCATAAACTAAGAAAGTTATATTTCAGGAAAAATTTTGACAGAGTCTCCCCTGTAAATTTTGCCCCGAAACATAAAAAGCTTACGGAATTCTGCTCAAAATTCCGTAGCTCACAATCCACATAATATTTTCATGGGCTCCCCAGGCCAAAATGAGCAGATACACATAGGCAATATAATATAATGCTCTTGGGGCCAAACTCATAATGGATTATCAAATATCAATTAAAAACTATAAATTTCTTTGAAAAATGAGGTAAAATTTTAGAAAAATCCTTGTAAAACCTACCACAGAGCCCGGTACTCCACAACGAGATGGGTACAGGGTCACAAACATACCACACCACCTCACACTATACTCATCATCATCATATACATGCTTATACACCCATAATACAATTTAGATCATAAATTTTATTATTCCTATAACTAAATAGTACAAAGTTTTGAAATAAAAATTTATCCTACCAATCCACGCCTCACCTCTGCACTGATGAGAACCTGCAACAGTGGGGGATCTAGGGTAGTCCTCAGACTCCCCTAACCCCCTAAACACTAAGGGGTCAGCCATTTCTGGTGTGAGTATAATTAAAAAATCTAACAAATGAATTAAATTGAATAAAGAAAATAATTTAAACTTACAAACATCATGTAAGAAGGTACACCTGGAATATCTGAACTTAAAAACATCATTAATACGAATTATATCCAAATACTCGTCAAATAAGCATCGAATCACAAAATTTCCCATAATTCACACCTTTCCGCTATATATTTCACATCAACCTCATATATATCCTTGTCTTACATTCTCATAATACGAATATTCATCTTTCCACACTTATCGTCACATCAGCATTCAACTATTTATATTAATATAACTACATGATGTTATTACATCATTTCTCCAACTCTATTAAGCCATGCGTTTCATTTACTTATATTATGTCATCAACACACACATTCATCCTGGAAGTTGTGCCGAGGCAGGTAGTTCCCACCATTTCCATGGAAATAGTGGGCAAGTAGTTCCCCGACACACTTCCAAGGTACACAAACTCATATCACAACATACTTTCTTTAATAACCATTTTCATACCCAATCTCATAATACAGGTATTTATTTTATTGTGTTATAATAAGTATCACATCATAAACATATGCATCTATTCTCATAATACCACCTTCCTTCATGCCTTATGACATAAATACCACATCTCATTGCCCATGCGATTTACTCACATTTCATCACATCATTAACACATCATTAATTAGAATACTTATACTCATTGCATCAAAACCATGTTTTATAGCTCATTCACATCTCATTATATCACTTTAGTAATTTCTCATTCTTATAAACAATAAATCTTATTATCATTTTCACTTAATCCTCAAACACAATCTGGGGCCACAACATATCACATCCCATAGCCGATAGCTTGGGTAATAATCACCGCACCCCAAACACACAGTTTGGGTAATATCACATCACATCTCAAGCCGATAGCTTGGTTATTAATCACTTCAATCACTTATCATCTTCACTTTACTTTATTTCTCATTTCCATCAATCATTATCACTATTATAACAACTCACCCCGCGAATTATGCCAAGGCAGGTAGTTCCCACCATTTCCACAGAAATAGCGGGCAGGTAGTTCCTTGACACAATTCCAAGGTACAACTCACATCAACTGTATTTTACTTTAATGATCACACACATAATACCATTACTTCGTATTATTCATAAGAACACATGTCTCTTCTATTATTATCATTTTAAATTAACCACGCACTGCATTTATCACTTCTTTTCATATACTAACTCATAACTCATTTTCTTTCACATTTACTTCATTCACAACCACTTTCTTTCTCATCCACAATTCACATTCCACTATCCACTTTCTTTACTATCACATTTATTATTAACACTTAGTTATTTTATTAGTTTGTCGACCAGTGAGCCACAGTATCCCAACATACTGAAAGCCGACAGCCCAGTAAACACGCGGTCCGATGCTCTCCCAGAGTCTTACTTGTCCGAGGCTACGTCTTCCTCCTAGCCGAACTAGCGAGGGAACACAGCACTCCTAGTCCCACTGGGGTGCCTCCTCGCGACGTCTGTCATCGAGGGAAAAAAAAACCACAATCCCCTAGTCCCACTAGGGTACTTCCTCCCAGCCGAAGCCAGCGAGGTAAACACTCACCACTAGTCCCACTAGGGTGCTTCCTCGCGACGTCTGTCATCGAGGGAAAAACCACAATCCCCTAGTCCCACTAGGGTACTTCCTCCCAGCCGAAGCCAGCGAGGTAAACACTCACCACTATTCCCACTAGGGTGCTTCCTCGCGACAGCTGTCATCGAGGGAAAACCGGGCCTCAAGCCGATAGCTTGGGCGATAAAAATCACTTACCCCAAACATAGTTTGGGTCCACTATTCCCAAGCTGGTCCTTGGGCGTTAGGAGGTCTAGCCCAAACCCCCAGGATTGCTGTAGGTACTGGTCAACAAAACCATTTGTTATCTCATCTTTTCAACTTATTAAATCAACACAAAGCATCACAGCTTTTAATTAAACAATTGCCACATTCTTAGCTTTAATCATGTGAATTAATAACACCTTTTATTAACACTTACCATCTCACCTTTTATCTTGCATTGATGCACATCTGATGTCCACGATATTAATTATCATCTCAATATATCACATATATACACACCAAGTCATTTAACACATAAACCGTCATGTCAGATTATCGCATATCATGAATGCACCATGTTATTTATTACTTCATTAAATCACATATAACCATACACCAGGTTATAATATTAATAAAAGAACCATATTAGGTTATTCCCTATCGTAAGAATATCAAAATAGATAATTCATCATATCGTAACATCATACTATTGCCCATTAATTCACTTCGAACATAATTAAAATATAAACAGGTACCCAAGTATTAATTTCATCAACCATTGCATCACACGTAATAATCATTTATATATATATATCACCATTACACACCACACATGCGGGTTTTCCAGAAAAAGGGGCCAAAACCACTTATTTCCTTTAATTAAATCTTATAATATCTAATTATAGCATACTAGCTTATACACCATGCTCCATGTAATCATAATTGCCTATAAGGGCCTATATGCCCCATAACATGCACAAAATATGCATTGGATAAAAATATGCATATTCAATCTAATATAATTAGTTTTTATACTTCAACACATCCCATTAACCCATACTATAGATTTTATACATTTAAAATAATCACTTTCACCACATATCTCAAAAACCCGTTTTGGACCCTTGAAAATCCGTATTTTCAACAAAATTCACTTTTGGGCATAACTCCCACAAAACATATCAAAAGGCCACGAAATTCGGCCACAATATAAAATATTTATAAACACAACGTACTCACCTGAAGGATCGAGCAAACAATGTCCCACGTCCGTCCTGTAGCCAGTCGAAGTTCGACTTTTTCCACCTAATTGAAAAATTATAGAACCGATTAGTTTAAAGCTCAAAACTCAACCTTCGGACCTCCAAATTTCAATCCGTCTTCACCCACGCGTCACAAATGACATATGTAGATGAGCTACATCGATAGATTTCGAATTCGGGTTCTAATACAAACACTCCCTTATTGATCGGAGGCTTTCTAATAAAAAAAATTCATATTTTCTAAATTCCTTAATCCCCTTTGTCCTAATCTCACATATTAGGGTTAATAATAATAATAAGACTCAACTACACCTCCGAACCCATCAAATTCTCACCTAAATCTCACTCGGGCATTTCATCGAACACCCGGCGTGCACTTTTCACATATAGTCTATTTCTCTCAATTTAATTGAGCTTAAGCCTATAAAAATCATCCTAAATTTATATTAATCCTTTCATAATACTCTACACCCTCATACGCATTTTCTACAATTATTTGGATCGAGTTTTCTACCCGATTTCATAAACTCCATAATTCGAGTTTATGCCAAAATCACCACTCCCCATTTTATTCTAATGGCTCACTACAATTTTTACTACCATACAAGGGATAATTCTCATGTATATAACTCTATTTTACAAACCCAAAATCCTAATTTATCAACAACTTACAACTTCTCTAACCATCTACCAATTCCTCCAATCTACCACTTTCAACCTCTCTAAATTTCTCTATTATAAAATTTCTACTCAATAAAACTAACCACACTTAATTTTATACAAATAAATAAAATATGGTATACCTTTCCGGAGTTATTTCTCCAAATCGAAGCTACCACGGTGTAGAGGACCCTTCCATTAGTCATCTCCCTAGATTAATTGAAAAACCATGGAGAGACGAGGTGGAATCGGGCGGGAGAGAGAGGAGGCCGATGGGTTCGGCGGGTCGCTGCTTGCGATCCGGAAGAGAAAGAAGAAAAAGGGAAGGAAAAGAAGAAGAAGGAATGGGGAAGGGGGTTTTTAAAAATGCATTATATATTAATAATAAGAATAAGGTATGTTTTCATATAAGCCTTCCAAATCTAAAATTTTACAAATAAACCCCACTCTTCTCTATAATAATACGAACAATACCAAATACATTAAAATTATCTTATAATAATCCCCCATAGTGATAAAATAAAATAAACTATATTTCCTCACACACAAAATGTCAACTCTTTATAACTCTAATATAACAGTAATACCAATCTACCACAAATATTCAATACCAGTATCGATATTAAAAATAAACAAAATAAGATCACTTAAAATAAACCCCTACAAAATATAAAAATGAATATTTTCGGTATTTTAAAATCTGAGGTGTTACAGAGGGTCCGCTTGAAGCCGAGCAATGACTTATTCAGACTGAGCAGCTGTTGACTGCAGCACGGATCTCGGATATCGATTGTGTGGATGTCGTGAGCATCCAGCTCGTTGATCTTGTCCCACATCTGGTGTCTAGCAGAGGCTGAACGATTGGAGCGACCCATCCCTTGGGCCTCCTTCACGGAGAGCTTCCTCACAAAGTTCTTTCCTAATGCCACCAAGAATGAAATGGAACGGCAGTTTGTCTCACTAACTCAAGTTCGTCAGATAGTGTTTATTCATGCTTTTTTGTTGTTATTTCATAAAGTACCGACGTTAAATTAAACATTGTCTTGAACCAGGGGAGTCGGACCGTGGACGAGTACGCTACGGAATTTACCCGGTTAAGCCATTTTGCTACTTCCATGGTGGCGGATGATGAAGATAGAAGCCAAGCCATCGTTTCTTGTTAGGCTTGGATATTGAGATTCAGGACCGCCTTGCTGCCCTGCAACTTTGATTTTATGCTGATATCCTAGATGCTACTAGAATTCTGGAGCAGACTAGTACGAGGAAGCGTGCCATCCTGCAGTCAGTTCCGCACCCTGTTGCTGCCAAGCATTCTGGAGAGCCTATTATGAGGCCAGTTCCGACCCTTCCTTCTAGAGCATCGCCGCACCCACCTACCATTTAGAGGTGTAAACCCTATTTTCCGTATATATGTATTTCTGTGTATTTTCTACATTTAAAATTTTTGTAAATTATTTCTCCGCTTTCAAATTTCTTTTGTCAAGGTGTATTCTTGACTCTTCTATTAAAATCAATTTTTTTTTATTTTTTATTTTTATCAATAATTTTATTGTAACTACTTTCTATGATTTTTTATACAAATCTTATTATTGATATTATTACTTTGATTTCTTTTATTGTTACTGTTACTTTTATTATTATTGTTATTGTTATTGTTATTGTTATTATTATTATTAATATTTCTATGAAATCGAAATTTTATATTTATATTTGTTATTTTATTTATTTATTTATTTATTTTATTTATTCATTTATTTATTTTTCCCAAACCCATACCCAATTCTCTACCCACTACCCATTACCACCCAATATCCATTTTAATCCATATACCCATTTAAATAACCCTACCCATTAAGCCCATCACCCTATGTTTACCCAAACCTATTTGCAATACCCCAGACCCGTCATCCCCCCATGCATAACCCTAAACCCTATTTTTAACCCACCTACTTAAATACCCTGTTCCTTCGCCCTCGTTCACGTCTAGCCCTAGCGCCTCCTTTACCTGTGCATACCCCCCCACCCCTTCGTCTCCTTCCCTGCTCACCCTACTCCCGCTCTCCTCTTCCCGTCTCCTGCACTGGCCTCTCGCTGTGTCCCTACTCCCTCTCTCTCCCGACCTTTTCCTCGTGACGCGTCGGAGCGCCGCTCTCGGCGACGTCCTCCTGTCGCACCACCGTGACAGCAGCAGCCACACTGCTTGTCGCCTTCAACGACTGCACCAGCCTCCCTGGTTCCTCTTCCGTTGTGTTAGCCCACCGCGATGCCCTGCTAGTGCTGCCCTCAGCCGCCTTGAGTGACTGCACCTCCCCGCGTGCGCCTTCTCCGACTCCGGTGACCCCCGACACCTTAGCCAGCACCCCTCTGGCCCTGTGCTCCCTCACAGTTGCGCCAGCACCTTGCCATGCACTCCCCCTGCACCCTTACCATTGTCTTGCAGCCGTCGCGCTGCCTGTCCCCGTCGGCTGTCACCTTGTCTAGCCACGAGTCGAGCCAAATCGAAGCTTGCTGTTGTTATTGGATTCTTTGTCATTTGATTGTGGACCGTCAGATCTTCATCATCTTATCTTGATCATCTTTATCATCATCATCAAGTGATCCTGGACCGCCCGATCTCCTCCCGATTCGATCAGATCATCATCATCATCAGCAGCTTTTGATCACAGCCGTCCGATCCTCCATTTGATCATCACCAAGCCATTGGATCTAGGCCATCCGATCGTTGATCATCACGATCATGATCATCGTCTCCATCATCATCAAGATATTGATCTCAACCGTCAGATCTCTTTTGATCATCGCGATCATGATCATCATCTTGATGTTGATCTTTGTTACCGCTAAATCTGGTGTGGGGGAAAACAGATAGTATTTGTGGATTCTTGGAAAACCTGAAACCTGTTCTGTTCCTGCCGGAGTTTGACCGCTGACTCCCGCCGTTCACCTGCAAAAAGTGCGAGACACCGGGATTGATCCCGGCGACGCACCCTCTGATGCTCAAGTCAGTAATCAGGAATGATTATGAAAGAGCGTAAATTGGCAAAAGATTGATTACCTCATAACGATGGTGGATGGGGGGTATTTATAGCTGCCTTAGGGATCAGATTAGGAATGTAATCCCTATGATCTGATAAGGAATATAATCCCCATAATCAGATATGGAATGTAATCCCTAATTCCCAGTGAAAAGATAGATGTGAATCAGGGTCGTTGATTAGGATTAATCAGAGACCTTGATTTTATCCTGCTGGACCGAGTTTGCCGCGGGTTAAAAACCCATACCCGGTTGGAGATGGATCCGTTCGCGGGTTAATGGGTCTTTGAGGAGGAGAACCCGTACCCGCTTCGGACCTATTGGTAGGCAAAATTACCATTTTACCCCTAGGCTTTAAGATTCGTTCCTGATTTGGACGGTTCCGATTTAACCCCATTTTTAGCCATATCACGAGCCCCCACTCACGAAGACTGAGCTTGATCAGCCTTTGAGGAGTAGTTTTACTATTTTAATGGTTGGTGGAGTTGTATCGGAGTCCAAATGGAAGGTTTCGAATCTTTGAAGGAGGCAGTATGGTGATTTTTCTAAGTTAGTTGCATGCTCTGAGTTGTTCTTGAACTCTTCTGGACATTTGGTGATTTTTATCTATTTTTTCGGAATATTTACTTAATTTTGCGAAGTGTCGATTCGTCGTACGGGGGTCTTAATAAATTGTCCTAGGCGATAATTACTTACTTGGGGGATCAAAAATATTTTCTCGACTTTATAATTATTTTCTAGGATTTTTAATTAATTTTTCCGAATTTTTAATCGTTTTTTTGCAATTTTTAAATAAATAAAACGATTTCAATAAATAAAATACCGAATTATGGCGTGGTGCGATCTGGACTGTTGATCTTGTGCGGGCGCGAATTTCTGAAAGATCGGATGGACAGGGTCGCTCGGCAGCAATTTCTCTGCTTTTGTGGGTCGGATGGCCACTTGCTCGGACCCGAGCAAGTGGCTCGGTTTTTCGCTCGTGCGAGTGGCTCGGATCGCTAGTTGCTCGGCTCGGAATTCCAAGCGATGTGGAGCGATCTGAGCCGTCGGATCTCAGTGCGGATCTCGAGGTAGGCTCGGTTTCCAAGAAAATGCTATCTTGTCGTTTAGTGAACGTGGCGTAATCTGGACCGTCTATCATCTCAGGCGCGATTTTCGCAATGATCCAACGGTTGGAGACACTCGGCAGCATTTTTCTTCACTTTTGCGGGTCGGATTGACACTTGCTCGGTCTCCAAGCGATGTAGCTCGGTAGCCGATCGTATAGCTCGGTGGCCGAACTGTTAGCTCGGTGGTCGGACTGTACGCTCGGGATCGAGCGTATAGCTCGGCGGCCGAACTGTTGGCTCGGATCGCCAGTTGCTCGGCTCGGACTGCTAAACGTCGTAGTGCGATCTGAGCCGTCGGATCTTGGCGCGAATCTCGAGGCGGGCACAGTTTCCAAGAAAACACTATCTTGTCGTGTAGTGGTGCTGGCACGATCTGGCTTACGCGAATTTTGAGGGGAAAGTCGTTTTTCTCCAATTCGCAGCTCAGATTGGCACTTGCTCAGAATCCGAGCTATCCTTTTGGTTGTGGAGGTCGGATCGACAGTCGCTCGGATTTTGGTTCCGAGGGATGTGGGACGATCGGAGCCGTTGGAAGATGGCACAGATCTCGAGGCTAGCACAGTTCCTAAGAAAACACTATCTTGTCGTGTAATGGTGCTGGCACGATCTGGGCCGTCCGATTGAAACCTTACGCGAATTTTGAGGGGAAAGTCATTTTTCTCCAATTCACAGCTCCGATTGGCACTTGCTCGGAATCCGAGCTATCCTCTTGGTGGTTGAGGTCGGATCGCCTGTCGCTCGGATTTTGGTGCCGAGGGACGTGGGGCGATCGGAGCCGTTGGATGATGGCACAGATCTCGAGGCCGGCTCAGTTACCATGAAAACACTATCTTGTCGTTTAGTGGCGCTGGCATGATCTGAGCCATCCGATCTAAATCTTATGCGAATTTTGAGGGGAAAGTCGTTTTTCTCCAATTCGCAGCTCGGATTGGCACTTGCTCAGAATCCGAGCTATCCTCTTGGTTGTCGAGGTCGGATCGCCTGTCGCTCGGATTTTGGTCCCGAGGGACGTGGGGCGATCGGAGCCGTTCGATGATGGCACAGATCTCGAGGCTGGCTCAGTTCCCAAGAAAACACTATCTTGTCGTTTAGTGGCGCTAGCATGATCTGGGCCATCCGATCGAAATCTTATGCGAATTTTGAGGGGAAAGTCGTTTTTCTACAATTCGCAGCTCGGATTGGCACTTGCTCGGAGCTATCCTATTGGTTGTCGAGGTCGGATCGCCTATCGCTCGGATTTTGGTCCCGAGGGACGTGGGGCGATCGGAGCCATTTTACTTGTATCGAAACGTTGCTTCCTTAGCCAACAGTTGCCGCTCTTCGTTACTTGGTCGTTTGGGCTTTTGTAACGCTTCAAGGGAGGCCCAAGAGTTGCGCCCTCACGTTACAAAGCCCAAGAGGCGTTTCTTTTACTCTAAGTTTTCACCCCCTCAACACTTAACCTCATTTCTCACTTTCACTTTCTCACTCTTGGTTTTACTCCTTAACAGCGAAGTTTTTAGCTCTTGGGTGGTGCTGTTAGCTGTCGCGGCAAGGCATTTTGAGCTCTGGTGATCTTTTCCGACCGTACTAGTCACTTCAAGGTCAGTCTCTCTACTTATTCTTGAAAAGATTTCTTCTACGGATGAGACCCCTACCTCGGACCAAGTCGTCAGCCGAGCGATGACGGTCAGGTCGGAAAAAGGGAAGGATCCTGCCGAGCCGACCGTAGAGACAATGGTGAGGCCGAGCGAAGGCGAAGAGGTTGCCGAGCCACTCCAAGAGGTAACCTGTCAGAGCCAGCAAAGGCAAGGGGGTGGTGACGATAGTCGAGCACCCGAACACTGCAGGGGAGTTGGGTCGGCACCCGAGCGTCTTGTCTAGTGTTGGTGGTGTGCGGAGCTACTCTGGGGATTTGCTGGAGAAGGTGATGCAGGGCACCGCCAAGTCGATTGAGGAGAACGAGCCGAGGGAGACTTCCGAGGTTGATCAGATTTCCTCGATCTTAACTGAGGCGGATTTGCATCGGATTCGGAGTGGGTTCCGGATCCCTGCGGAGTATGCCCTCCTTCTCCCCGGCCCTGGCATCCGAGCGTGCACGTCTTCTTCGACAGACGTTTGCATATTCCTTGCCGACGCTCTGCACGCCGGTCTTCGGCTGCCATTGCACCCTTTCGTGATCGAGGTGCTGCAATGGTTCGGCTTGAGCCTGGCCCAGTGGATGCCGAACACTTGGCGGCACGTGATGGCCTTTGCTCTTCAATGCCGGGAGGTCGGCGCGCAGCCCTCGATGTTCCTACTGCGAAGCCTCTACCGACCCTGCCAGATGAACAAGAATGAGCAGAGGTACTATCTCTTGCCGAGGAAGGGCGTGAAGCTTATCGAGAACCCGAACTCGATCAAGCACTGGAAAGAGAAGTATTTCCTCGTCCGGGCTCCCGAGCCGTGGGTCATCCCGACAGTGTGGCTGAGGGAAGGGGTTCCGAAACGGGCGAAGAAGGAGCCCGTGCTCAGCAACGAGGAGGCAGAGATTGTAGAAAAGCTCCTCGGTTTTCCGACCCTCAACTACAAGGACATTACCGAGGAGGTCCTATTCCGAGGGGGTCTCAGTCCGATCGACCCTAGTACGCTTCTCTTTTTCTTTGCTTTGCTTTGACTTTGAGTTTAAAAAAAATTTCTAACTTCTTTCGCTCGGTTTTTGTAGAAACTCTCGGCATGGACTACAAGGGTCTGATGGCCAGGGCCCGAGCGGCTAAGGAGCAGGAGGTGAGGAAGAGAAAGAGGACCTGTGTCCGGGCCTCAAGGCGGCCGAGAGCCCAAGATCCCCTCGGTCTCTCCGACCATCGAACGGCGGGTTGTCGAGGCTCCTCCGGTCGAGCCCGATCAAGTCCTCATCGTGACGTCCCCCCCACCTACCTCGGATGCGCCGACCCAAACGGCGCGAACAGATGCTCCAGGGTCTTCGGGCGGAGCGTTCAACGTGAGCGTGGCACTGGCTCTCGATGTCCTGCCCCTCACTGCCGAGGCAGAGACAATCCTGACCGAGGAGCACAAGCGCATCTTCATCCCCGATTGGCGGGTGATGAAGGTCGATGGGTTCCTAGGCGACGGTAACATCTGCATGCAGGCGGTGAAGCACCTGCCGACCCCTAAAGACCGAGCGGCGGTCAAGGTGGGTCAAGTTGGTGACTTCGCGATGTAGATTGCTCGGAACACCATGTTGGTAAGTACTAGAGGACTTTCTTCAAAATTTTTCCAAGTTTTTGTGATCGTGCTTAACTTCTTTTTGTATTGTTTTCAGACCCTCTGCCACTTCAACTATTTGCTCGAGGAGTTTGCGAGCAAGGAGAAGGAACTGACCGCGCTGAGCGACCGAGAGAGGTCGGAGCGCGTGAAGGCGGTGAAGCGGCCTGAAGCCGAGCAGCTTCTTTCTTCTTCGCGTGCGGCCGAGGTAGCCAGACTGGAGACGAAGCTGGCCGAGGCACTGGAGCGGTCGGCTGACGAGGCATCCAAGGTCGTAGCCTTGGAGAAGGAGAATGCTGAGCTCAAGGAGGAGCTGGCCAAGGCACAGGCAGAGACGGAGAAGGCTCGGAAGACGACCAAGAAGGTGTTGGCCAAGCACGCGTCAAAGGTGGCCAAGGCGAAGAAGGCCATCCAGGATGAGGTCGAAGCCCATATGTTCAAAAACATGGAGGAAGCCAACGGCCGCACGTTGCTACACATCTCGGCTCGGAACCCCGGGTTCGACACCTCCTCTTATCACTTTTACGATCCTGTGGAGGGGGAGGAAGAAATTCTTCCAGCAATGCTCGGAACCGAGGGGGGTGAGGGCGTCGAAGGTACGGGCGAGACTGAGGATGAGGCCAAGGAGGCCGAGGACGAGACGGAGAACGAGGCCGAGGACGAGGACGAGGCGAAAGTCAAGAAGGCTATAGTTACTGTGCCGAGCGATGATGGCTCGGAGCAACACTAAGAGGTCGACCCCTGACTTAGTCGTCTCTTCTTAATTGTTTTCGCTTTTTTTGTTTTGTTTTTGTAATGCCTAACTGCGGACTGGCCACCGCTTTTGTGTATGCTTCTGGAGTTTTCAATGAAAGGACTCGCTTTTTGTTGGTCGAACATTCGAGCAGTCTAACGCTTGGTTTTGTATTGAAAATTTGTGAGATTTCTCTAAGTGTTGGACACCTTTCGTTGGTATTGAGAATTTCGAGAGTTGTGAACTTAAGCGTTGTTAACACCCCGAAAATTTTCTAAGTGTTGGAAACTTTTCATTTGCATTGAGAACTTCTCTTCGCCTTTCTATGTTGACATCTCTTCGCTTTTTAGGTCGAGTTGGGTCCGATTACTGAGGTCTCCCATCTTCGTACTGAGCTGAAGAAAGCGAAGCGGGCTCTTTCTCGTAGTTGGGATAACTCGTTTTACGACTTCTTGAAGTTGGAGGACATCAAAGCAACTATAAGAGGGTATTTTCGCGAGTTGAGGCAACTGCGGAAGCAACCTCGAGAGACTCATCTTGAAGGCGAGATAGAGTTGCTCCGTAAGAAGCTCTTCGATGTCGACCAAAGGAATAGTGAACTGCTGGCGGAGATTCGTCATTTGGAGGTAACAGTGAAAGAACATTCGGCAGAGGAAGAGGAGTTAGCTTCGAGGGTGGGGAAGTTGATGTCCGAGCGCGATGAGTTGACGGCAAGAATTGACAAACTGAGGAGGATCATGATCGATAAGCGGTATCGAAGTGACTCATTTCCGTCGTATTGTGGCCGACAACACTAACGTCACAGGCTCGTCTAAACTTTCCCGTTTCAAAGTATCGGCGGAGGGCAATATTCTGAGAGATAGAATCGTCGAGCTAGAGGAGGAGATTGCAACGCTGAAACCTCAACCCGTAAGGATCAATGTTCGCAGTACATCGGGTACTCGCGAAGAGAGCGAAAGAGGAATCTCTTTCTACGAACTTGCGACTCGTTTGCCTGCCGTTAGGCGGAGCCCAGCTGACGCATAGAGTGGTGTAGCTGTTTCGTCTAGTGGTGCCTCGGTTGGGGCCACAGGTAGAATCAGCGGCGAAGGGGGATCTCGCTTCGCTGGTTTAGAGTCGAGCTCAGGGGTAAGGCGACGCTGCCCTCGTGTGTCTCTGAACCGAAGCGTTCCCCTTCCAAAGAAGCAATAAACAAGTTGTATTATGCTCTTCAAGTTATTGTAAAACTCTGTTGTAGTGTCAGCCTTGTTTGAGCTCTTAATTTTAAAAAAGTTTGTTTTGCTTCTGCTATTCAAATGCTGTGTTGGCTGGTATTAGTTTAAGTATAACTCCTCCAACTTTTGACAACTACTCAAAATCAGAATCAAATCTTCCTTCTTATGGGCGAACCACTTTTGGCTGGCTTAATAGCGAGCTTGAGAAGTGGAGTCGAGCCAAGTGTTGGACTCCGAACTCGTCGTTAGAGTTTGTTCAACGGTTGTGGGAGCAATTCCAAATGGCGAACCACTTCTAGCTCGCTTAAGAGCGAGCTTGTGAAGCAGAGTCGAGCCAAGTGTTGGACTCCGAACTCGTCGTTAAAGTTTGTTCAACGGTTGTGGGAGCAATTCCGAATGGCGAACCCCTTCTAGCCTGCTTAAGAGCGAGCTTGCGAAGAGGAGTCGAGCCAAGTGTTGGACTCCGAACTCGTCGTTAGAGTTTGTTCAGCGGTTGTGGGAGTAATTCCGAATGGCGAACTACTTCTAGCTCGCTTAAGAGCGAGCATGCAAAGCAGGAGTCGAGCCAAGTGTTGGACTCCGAACTCGTCGTTAGAGTTTGTTCAACGGTTGTGGGAGCAATTCCGAATGCCGAACCCCTTCTAGCCCGCTTAAGAGCGAGCTTGCAAAGAGGAGTCGAGCCAAGTGTTGGACTCCGAACTCTTCATTAGAGTTTGTTCAACGGTTGTGAGAGCTATTCCGAATGGCGAATCCCTTCTAGCCCGCTTAAGAGCGAGCTTGCGAAGAGGAGTCGAGCCAAGTGTTGGACTCCGAACTCGTCGTTAGGGTGAAGAGTAAAAGCAGAGAGATACAAGCAATTTTACAAGTAAAATATAAAAAAACTTTCTTTATTGATAACTAATAGTTGGCTGCTTCAAAGTTGTGAACCGTTATTACATAAGAGAAATAAAGGAAAAAAATACAAGTAAAAGGAGAGGAACGGTTCGACATCCCAGAATACTTAGAGAGGCGTTAATGCCCTCTCTTGGTATTTCAAAAGATGGTCGGCATTCCAAGTCCTGGGGATCTCTTTGCCTTCGAGGTCTTCTAGACGATATGTCCCGGGCCGAACTACTTTGGTGATCTTGTAGGGTCCCTCCCAATTTGGAGCTAGTTTACTCTTCTGACCAGGAAAAGAGATTGCTAACTTTCTGAGGACCAAGTCCCCTTCTTTGAGGTCGGTAGGACGGACTCTCTTATTGTACGCCAACTCGATCCTCCTTCGATAACTCTGTTGGCGGATTGATGCTCTTTCTTGTAGCTCGTCGACCAAGTCTAAGTTTGCCCGAAGTTCTCTGACATTCTGTTCTTCTTCATAGGCAAGAAGGCGAGGAGAAGGTATGCCGACTTCCAATGGGATCACAGCCTCGGACCCATACGTGAGGTTGAATGGCGACTCTCCTGTGGGGGTCCGTTTCATGGTGCGGTAGTTCCACAGCACGTTAGGGAGCTGATCGACCCATAATCCTTTAGAGCACTTAGCATTTTCTTAATACCGGAGAGGATCTGTCGGTTAGCATTCTCCACTTGACCATTCGACTTTGGATGGGAGACGGAGGAGAAACGTTGTTGGATGGCGAGGTCTTCACATAGAGCTCGGAAGGCAGCCCCGGTAAATTGGGTTCCGTTTTCTGTTATGAGGACTCGGGCGAGACTGAATCGGCAGATAACGTTCTTCCAAAAGAACTGAAGTACTTTGTTCTCGGTGATTGTGGCCAAGGGCTCGGCCTCTATCCACTTCGAGAAGTAGTTGATTGCCACGACTAAGAATTTGAGCTGGCCGGGAGCTGGTAGGAATGGCCCTAGTAAATCCATCCCCCACATTGCGAAAGGGATAGGACTTGATAGGGAGGTGAGTGGAGCTTGTGGGAGGCGACGGACGTTGGAGTACTTCTGACAAGAGCTGCATTGCCGAACGTGCAGTTCGGCGTCTTGAAGGAGAGTGGGCCAGAAATATCCATAATTCAACACTTTCCGGGTTAGGGATCTGGACCCTGAATGTGCCCCACCGATGCCTTCGTGGAGCTCTTGCAGAGCGTAATCGGCTTGTTCCGGGGAGAGGCATCTCAAATAAGGCATGCCGTCTACTTGTGTGAAGGAGCGCTTGTATAGGATGCCCTCGATAAGTGTGTATCGCTCTGCTCGGGTTCTTACTCAGGCGAGCTTCTCTAGGGTCTTCGAGGAGGAGCCCATCCCTTAGGAATTCTACCAGGGGTTTCATCCAATTATCTTGAAGCAGGACAGGTAGCGACTCCATCGAGTCGGAAGTTTCATCCTCTATACTTGGCTTCAGGAGCACCTCGATCAAGACGGTCTGCTCTAGACCTTGGAGGGAGGAGGAGGCCAGCTTGGAGAGGGCATCGGCTTGGGAATTCTCTTCTCGGGGGATTCGCTGGATGAGAGCTTCTTCAAATAGGGCCATGAGATTCCTGACCTTGGCTAGGTACTTAGCCATTCGGTCATCCCGTCCCTCGTACTCGCCTAGGACCTGATTTACGACCAGCTGAGAGTTGCTAAAGATCCGGAGGCGCTGCGCCCCTATATTGCGAGCCATTCTGAGGGCGGCTATGAGTGCTTCATATTCTGCTTCATTGTTAGAGGCCTTGAAGTTGATGCGGATGGAGTACTGGAGGACGAAATCATCCGGGCCGGCCAGAATGACCCCGGCTCTGCTTCCCTCGTTACAAGAGGATCCATCTGCGTAAACCGACCAGACAGGCGGTCCCTTCATTGCTTGGCTGACCTTGGGGATGGTACTCTCGACGATGAATTCAGCTAAGGCCTGAGCCTTGATTGCGGTCCGAGACTGGTACGATATGTCATGTTGGCTCAGCTCTATAGACTACTTCATGAGACGACCGGAGGTCTTCGGCTTGTGGAGGACTTGCTTCAGCGGTTGGTCGGTAAGAACGACCACCGAATGAGACTGGAAATATGGGTGAAGCTTTCTTGCGGCCATGACCAAGGTGATGGACCCAATAATATTCACATTTAGGAGCAATAATCTTAGTGCAATTAGACATTTAAATGCTTTTTATGTGTTATTTTACTCTTCTTTTCTCTTTTTCATAGGAAAGAACCAACAGCAGCAAAACGAAGCAGATTCCAGACTAATACAGACTTAGAGGATGATATACAGGGAACAGCAGAGATCAGTCGACTGGTTCTTCAACCAGGCGTCTGGACAGAGAGTTTGATGGGGCTCGGCACAGTCGACTGCTTCCCAAGCCAGTCGACTGGTATTCGGCGGAGTCAGAAGATAAGAACAGATGAAGATGCATCCTCATCCAAACCCAGGTCATCTGCGTGTAACAACTCGTCATTAATTAAGAAGGTGGACTCAGTCTTATGCGTTAAAAGATAAGAAATCAGGAATTCTGCAGAAAAGGAAGGAAAGAAGAAAAGAGAAAGAAATAAAACGCAGATCAAATAAGGGAAGAAAAAAAAAAAGAAGAGGGCCTTTCTATAAAAGAAAAGTGAAAACCCTAATTCTCTAGCCGTGTTCTATAAATATCAACCAAGAGGCATTAAGAGAAGATATAGAGAGAGGCTGGACCGATCAAGAAAATCCATCGACAGCAAGCATCAAAGAAGGAGAACAAGTTGA
The DNA here is from genome assembly GCA_017893485.1 of Hemerocallis citrina. Lineage (NCBI taxonomy): Eukaryota > Viridiplantae > Streptophyta > Magnoliopsida > Asparagales > Asphodelaceae > Hemerocallis > Hemerocallis citrina. The sequence goes on from CM030365.1 coordinate 35,350,101, forward strand.
CTGCTGATTGGGCTCAATTTCAACATCATACAAATCAGTGTTCTTCTGTTCTTCCTTGAGTCTTATTTTCATTGTAGTCATGAATTCTATTTTATTAATCAATAAAGGTTGTATTATGTGTAACTAATTTCATACTTGGGTAGATTGAAACCGTAGTCATGTAATGCTATATTCTTCTGAATGCTACTCTATTACTTATTGATTAAACCTGATTGAATTGGTATAGATTTATAAGAATCAAACTTGTTCAGAGTTCTAAGGGCAGTCGACTGAGGGGACAGCAAGTCGACTGACACACAGAATCTGAGATTATTAAGTTTGTGTAGTATAGATCTGAATCTGTTATATGAGCATATTGAGACGACCCGTATCTCGTGTTCATATCTTGTAACAAGGGAATCTTTCGGGGTTCTTAGTTTAATCAACTTGAAGGATCTAGATCTGATACCAATCTCTAGAACTTCAAGTGTTTGTTCGTTTCCATTGTTCCTATGTTTTCTTTAAGTGCAACTTAGTAGATACCATGCTAAATACTTAAGGAAAGAAACGAATTAGAGTAGATACCATGCCTAATTCTTGGCCTAGGGAAACATTAACTTTAAGGAGTAGATACCATGCCCTTAAAGGAACAAACATGAGTAATTAGAGTAGTATACGATTTAGCATTACTGACTATAGGTGGAAATCAATGCCCAACTACTTTAATAGATATTCGTGACTCAATTTGTGATGCTACTTAATTTAGATTTTTATCTCTTTCATTTCCTTAGACTTTTAGATCAACACTTTAAGATTCTATTTTCTATTTTATTGATTAGTGAGTTAAGTACTACAATCTCTGTGGGATCGACCCTTGCTTGCCGCTACGCTTCTATAAACGATTCGTACACTTGCGAGGTTTTTAATTTGTGTCTAGTTTATCTATTTATTTAGGTCATCTAGATTGCACAACAAGTTTTTGGCGCCGTTGCCGGGGATTGTTTAGTATTTTAACTTGCAAAATCAATACGAATCTTTTTCATTTTTTTTCTTTTTTTTTTCTTTCTTTTCTTTTATAACATTTTCTTTCAGGTTACACTCTGCACAGACAGACCAGTCGACTGTCTCCAAGGACCAGTCGACTGTACAGCGAATATTTCCAAAATCAACAATGGGGGAGAACGTACCAAATCGAGTACCAATGCAGGACTAATTCATTCCGAAGAACATTGAGCAACCTTCTTGCATAGATTTTCAACCTAATGTCACAGGGAATATGCATCTATCACCTCAATTGCTCAGCATGGTTCCCCACTTCAGTGGCAGACTAGACGAGGATCCGCATCTACATTTACAAGATTTCTTTGATCTTTGCAGAACACAAAGCGTCCAAGGGCTTACCCCCGAACAAATCAGGTTAATCTTGTTTCCATTTTCTTTAAAACTTAATGCTAAATTGTGGTATAATTCTTTGGAACCAGGATCAATTCAATCATGGGAGCAATTGGCAACAAAGTTCTTGAAAGAATTCTTTCAGTCCAGAAAACCAAACAACTAAAAAGGGAAATTCTACTCTTCCAACAAAAAGATGGTATTTATTCTTCGAGGCATGGAAGGACTTCAAGAACAAGCTTCTCAAGTGTCCTATGCACAACATACCTAAGGATGATCAGGTACAAGCATTTTATGAGGGTTTAAATGACACTAACAGAGCAATTGTAGACTCAGCTTGCAATGAAATCTTGATGAGAAAGAGTGGTGAGGAGGCCATTGAACTATTTGAAGAACTCAGCGAGAACTCACAACAATTCTCAACAAGGGGAAGAGGCCTTTCGAAAAAACAGGGAGTTTACGAAATTTCTAATAATAATAACATGCAACTAGAAATGAAAATTATGAACAAAAAGATTGATATGCTTGTTAATACAATTTCAACGTTGGGTGGCATAAAAAGCCAACCAAAAGAAATTTGTGCAATTTGTTCTCATTCTAATCATACAACTAATTCATGTCCCATGATTTCTTTCGCAGATCAGGAGCACACAAACTACGTAGAGCAGGGAATGTACCCACCCCAGAACAACACTTTTTCAAACATGTATAATCCAGGGTGGCAAAACCATCAAAATTTTTTATGGAGCAATAATCAAAACCATCAAGGCAATCAATTTGCACAAGGGCATGCGCAGCAAATCCAGATTGGGTATGAGTTTGATCAGCCAGTGCAAGAACAGAAGAAGTTGGATTTCGAATCCACCATCCTTCAATTACTCCAACAGCAACAGCAAACAAGCAACCAACAAGGGCAGGCCATTCAGAAATTGGAAAATCAAATTGGTCAAATTGCTAAGGAGTTAAATGAAAGAAAGGAAGGAGAACTCCCACCACAAACCATACCAAACCCTAGAGGACAAGAACAGCTCCAATCAGTGACAACACTAGAGGACGATATTGAGTTTAAAATATTTGATGCACCAAAATTAACACACGATGATCATGACTGTTATAATGATAATGTGGTTCAGGAAATCTGCGACCAAACAATTCAGAAACATGGTGTTGATCCATTACAAGCAACAATTACACACCCTCTAACATTATCTCATGTTGAACAGGAATACTATGACTGGAGGATTGCAGAGACAGTACATTATCTTGAAACTCCACAATCATATTCAGATCAGTCGACTGGTGCATGGAGTAAGTTGACTGCTACCAGGACACCAGACATGGAACTGAAGACGCTGCCTGAACATTTGAAGCATGCATATTTGGGCGAGAACCAGACATTACCGGTGACAGTTACGGCAAACTTAAGGATGCATGAAGAAGAGAATCTGCGGGGAGTCTTGAAAAATCACAAAGGTGCATTAAGGTGGTCCATTGCGTATAGGCTTATATCAAGATGGTACGGTCCAGACATTGTTCCAAAGGTTTCCCCACATGGAGCGTTGGAGAAATAATCAAACTTTCAAAGGTGAATGGGCATAGGGGGAAACCTTATAATAAGATGAGTTTTGAGCCGCGAGCCATTCAATACATTGCACAAACTCATCGAGTCTAGCTGAAGACAGGAAACACAGCGCTTATTGGGAGGTAACCCAATTTTTCAGGGGAGTACTTACACTCTCTATTTATTTATTTATTTCTCTAGTCATTTCTTTATTTCTTTAATTTATTGTTCCTTCAAACTGGGTGGTAACACATGCCTATTTTAAGTTTTTGTGCGAACATTGAGGACAATGTTCCATCTAAGTTTGGGGGTAGTTATTTACATTTGGAGTCTTTTGATTTTTTTTAGGATAAACAATTTCTTATAAAGTAAGAGTAAGGATACTTATTTACTTTAGGATTGTTGAGTTTCATAATTTCTTACAAAATTATATGAGTCATGCTATTATACATTAAAGACAAATGTGATGCTTTTTTCTGGTGATTATCCTCTTTGATCTAGTCCTAAACAGAGTTTAAGTAAATAGAGTAAAAACAAAAATTATATATATATATGAATAAAGTCAATCTACTCCAATGTTTTGAGTTGCTTAGTAACTAGGGGTATTCATCACCAATGTTTACCTTTATGTCAAACGGCAACTTGAAATATGAGTATGCAAAGCACTTAAAGTTTGTGACTTGTTGAGTAACCGGGTGGATTCATCACAAATGTCTTGCACTCGCGTCAAAAGGCAAGTGACAACTTTAAAAAAAAAAAAAAAAAAAAAAACTCTAGTTTGCTACTCGGTTTGTAGTAGTGAGAAGGGATAATCACAGATGGAGTGTTACATACTATAACTATAATTAATTGCATGACAAGTGTGGTTGGGTTTGGAGTTATGAATAGACAATTGCACTAGAGAAAGTGGGTATGCTTGTTTTTACTTTATTTGCAAATTGTTTATAATTTTGATTGCAACATTTTGATGCCTGCATAATGAGACATTTTCTAGGAGTGATGGGTTGAGACTATTATTTTTCCCTTGTTCATAATTTCACTTTTTGCTTGAGGACAAGCAAAAGCTAAGTTTGGGGGTATTTGATGGACCCAATAATATTCACATTTAGGAGCAATAATCTTAGTGCAATTAGACATTTAAATGCTCTTTATGTGTTATTTTACTCTTCTTTTCTCTTTTTCATAGGAAACAACCAAAAGCAGCAAAACGAAGCAGATTCCAGACTAATACAGACTGAGAGGATGATATACAGGGAACAACAGAGATCAGTCGGCTGGTTCTTCAACCAGGCGACTGGACAGAGAGTTTGATGGGGCTCGGCACAGTCGATTGCTTCCCAAGCCAGTCGACTGGTATTCGGCGGAGTCAGAAGATAAGAACAGATGAAGATGCATCCTCATCCAAACCCAGGTCGTCTGCGTGTAACAACTCATCATTAATTAAGAAGGTGGACTCAGTCTTATGCGTTAAAAGATAAGAAATCAGGAATTCTGCAGAAAAGGAAGGAAAGAAGAAAAGAGAAAGAAATAAAACGCAGATCAAATAAGGGAAGAAATAAATAAAATAAAAAAGAAGAGGGCCTTTCTATAAAAGAAAAGTGAAAACCCTAATTCTCTAGCCGTGTTCTATAAATATCAACCAAGAGGCACTAAGAGAAGATATAGAGAGAGGCTGGACCGATCAAGAAAATCCATCGACAGCAAGCATCAAAGAAGGAGAACAAGTTGACTCCTGATTGGGCTCAATTTGAACATCATACAAATCAGTGTTCTTCTGTTCTTCCTTGAGTCTTATTTTCATTGTAGTCATGAATTCTATTTTATTAATCAATAAAGGTTGTATTATGTGCAACTAATTTCATAGTTGGGTAGATTGAAACCGTAGTCATGTAATGCTATATTCTTCTGAATGCTACTCTATTACTTATTGATTAAACCTGATTGAATTGGTATAGATTTATAATAATCAAACTTGTTCAAAGTTCTAAGGGCAGTCGACTGAGGTGATAGCAAGTCGACTGACACACAGAATCTGAGATTATTTAGTTTGTGTAGTATAGATCTGAATCTGTTATATGAGCATATTGAGACGACCCGTATCTCGTGTTCATATCTTGTAACAAGGGAATCTTTCGGGGTTCTCGGTTTAATCAACTTGAAGGATCTAGATCTGATACCAATCTCTAGAACTTCAAGTGTTTGTTCGTTTCCATTGTTCCTATGTTTTCTTTAAGTGTAACTTAGTAGATACCATGCTAAATACTTAAGAAAAGAAACGAATTAGAGTAGATACCATGCCTAATTCTTGGCCTAGGGAAACATTAACTTTAAGGAGTAGATACCATGCCCTTAAAGGAACAAACATGAGTAATTAGAGTAGTATACGACTTAGCATTACTGACTATAGGTGGAAATCAATGCCCAACTACTTTAATAGATATTCGTGACTCAATTTGTGATGCTACTTAATTTATATTTTTATCTCTTTCATTTCCTTAGACTTTTAGATCCACACTTTAAGATTCTATTTTCTATTTTATTGATTAGTGAGTTAAGTACTACAATCTCTGTGGGATCGACCCTTGCTTGCCGCTACGCTTCTATAAACGATTCGTACACTTGCGAGGTTTTTAATTTGTGTCTAGTTTATCTATTTATTTAGGTCATCTAGATTGCACAACACAAGGCGTATGCCATCTTCTCTATCCTCGGGTAGCGGAGCTCGGCATCCCGAAGTACCTTGCTCACGTAATAGATGGGCTTTTAAGTCTTATCTTTTTCCCTCACGAGGAAAGCGTTGAGGGTTTGCTCTGAGGCGACTAAGTAGAGGTATAGGGCTTCCCCTAGAACAGGTTTGCTGAGGAGAGGAGGATTGACTAGGTAAGCCTTTAGCTGGTCGAATGAATCTTGTTGCTGCTGACCCCACTCGAAACCTTTGCCCCCCTTGAGATCTTTGAAGAAGGGAAGACACTTCTCCCTTGACTTGAAAAGGAAACGCCCTATGGCTGCAAGGGACCTCTTTAACATTCTTCGGGGGAGCCATGTCCAATATGGCTTTGATCTTCTCAGGGTTGGTCTCGATTCCTCTTTGGTTGACCATGAAGCCTAGGAATTTCCCCGACGAGACTCCGAACGCACCTTTGTTCGGGTTGAGCCTCATATCGTGCTTCCTGAGTATGTCGAACGCCACCTGTAGATCGGCCACATGATCGGCCCCGTGGATGCTCTTCACAAGCATATCGTCAACATATACCTCCATATTCCGGCCGATCTGTGCTTGAAAAACCTTGTTGACGAGGCGTTGATAAATGGCGCCTACATTCTTCAAACCGAAGGGCATTACCCTGTAGCAGTAGAGGCCCTGATCGGTTACAAAGGAGGTCTTCGGGATATCCGGGGGAAACATACGAATCTGATTGTAGCCTGAGAAGGCGTCCATGAAGCTGAGGAGTTCATGGCCCGATGTGGCGTCAATCAAAGTATCGATGCTTGGAAGAGGGAATGGATCTTTGGGGCATGCCCTGTTGAGGTCGGTAAAGTCGATACAAATCCTCCAGGTCCCATTGGACTTCTTCACCATCACTACATTCGAGAGCCATTCGGAATAATTGACCTCTTGTATGAACCGAGCCTTCAAGAGTTTGTCCACCTCCTCTTTTATAGCTTGCTGGCGCTCGGGAGCGAACTTGTGCCTCTTCTGTTGGACCGGTTTGGACCCCGGAGCGACGCTGAGGTGGTGGACTAAAAGCTCTTCAGAAATTCCGGGCATGTCTGCGGCCGACCAAGCAAAGAGGTTGCGGTTCCTACGGATGCACTGGACTATGTCGGAGCATAGGGCAGATGGGAGGGTCTTGCTAACAAAGAACTTTCGGCTCGGATCCTGCTCAGAGAAGAGCACTTCCTCCAACTCATCCACCGGCTCGGACGTTGGTCGGACAACATCTTGGGGGATTTCAAGAGTTTCGAGGGAGAGGACTGGACCCATAGTAGAGGTTATGTAGCATCTGCGGGCCGTTTCCTGATTGCCTTTTATTTCCCCTACTCCTGCCCGGGTGGGGAATTTCATCTTGAGGTGATAAGCGGAGGGGATGGCTTCGAGAGCAGCTAAGCCGGGCCGACCCAAAATGAAATTGTAAGCTGCAGGTAATCCACGACCATAAAGTCCATCGACTCCGTTCGGGTAGTAGGAGTTTTGCCAGCGGTTACGTCGAGGGTGATCACCCCTTCAATAGTCACTGGCACTCCCGTGAACCCATGGTGTGTATAGCCGGCGGGCTTAAGTCTGTCCCGGGATAGTTTGAGGCCTTTGAAAGCGGCGAGGAAGAGGATGTTAACAGAGCTGCCATTGTCCACCAGGATCCTTTCCACTTTAAAGTTCGCCATATGGAGGTTGATGATAAGCGCGTCACAATAGGGGGTTCGGACACCCTCAAGGTCTTCATCTGAGAATGTGACGGGCACTCCGAGGCCTTTAGGAAGAGGTGCGGCGCGAATTGAATTAACTTCCCTTATAAACACCTTTCGAGAGGAGTTGGAGGAGCCCCCCATTGGGCCCCCATGAATGAGGTGTAGGACACGCTCCTCTTCGAATTCGGGCATTTCATCGCGTTCAGGACGCTTGTTAGCCCCCTGAGGAGGGGGAGGAAGATCGGTTCGGTCCTTTCTCACGAACTTGGTTAGCTGACCCCTCTGGATGAGGGCTTCTAACTCGTTTTTTAAGGCCCGATAATTATTGGTATCGTGGCCATGGTCCCGGTGATAGCGACACCACTTCTCTTTATCCCTCTTCTTGCCAGGGGTGTTCATTTTTGGCGCAAGAGGTATCACCCCCTCCTTCTCAACTTCCATGAGAATTGTGGAGATGTTGGCATTAAGAGGAGTAAAATTTTCAAATCTGGGAGGAGGTTGGCGCTGCCCACCATTATCCTTCTGGAGCTTCTTGGCCCCTTCCTCTTCTGTTCCCTTTCTCTTGGACCCGGAGGAAGGCCCCTCCAAGTTGAGGTGGTGCTCAGCTTCCTCGGCACGAATATACTTTTTCGCTCCGGAGGAGGAGGTCAGAGAAGTTCTGCGGGGGCTTCTTGGCGAGGGAGGAGCGGAGGCTGGAGTTGAGGAAATTGGATTGGAATACTACTGCAGCGACCGACTGGTCGAGGGATGCTATGGACCTGGCTTCCACTGTGAACCTTTTCACATAGTCTCTCAGCTTCTCACCCTTCTTCTGGTTGAGGTAGAGTAGCGAAATGTTGGTCTTCTCAGTTCGGCGGCTACTCACGAAGTGGGTGACGAAGAGGGTCTCAAATTGCTGGAAGGAGAATATTGAGGACGGGGCAAGGCGAGAGTACCATTCTCGAGCCGGACCCTTGAGAGTAGCGAGGAAGGTCTTGCACAGCAGAGCATCGGAAGCTTGATGGATGAGCATGAGGGTCTTAAAGCTTTCGATGTGATCGACGGGGTTAGACTCCCCGGAATAAGTCTCGAATTGAGGAGGTTTAAAGCCAATTGGTACGGGTGCTTCCATTATGGTTCAGGAAAAAGGAGGTCAACTCAGGCGAAGGGTCCTTCCTCTGAGCTCTTCTTCTCTGTCTAACTGACCCAAGCGCCTCTCCATTTCGTGGAGACGGCGGTAGACAGCGTCATCTCTTCGACAGTAATCAACCGAGCCTCTAGACTCGTCTTCGTACGAGGGAGAGCGGGGGCTACGACGACGGTAGCTCCTGGAGCGGCGAGGACTAGGAATGTGCTGGGGGTTGCTAGGAGCTGGAGGAGTTAGGGACCGTTGGCGAGGACTTCGGACCGGAGGAGGAGTGGGAATCCTTGGAGCATCGGTGTTGTTGGGCTGGAGATTGAGAGCTTGTAGGATGGTTGCTTGGAATTGCTGGAACTCGGCACGAGTGATGGGTGCGTCATCGCTCCTGGGAGGTCACCGACCAGTAGGAGAGTGGGGTCTTCTTCTGGGATGCTCGGGGGACTCTTTTCGCCCTCTTCAGGTAGGGGACCTTCTGTAGTCTCGGCGGTGAGGAGATCACTCATCCGGATGTTGTTGGCGGGAGGCTCCCTCTTGGGCCCACTTTTCATCCAGACGGTGGCGAAGATCCTCATCCTTCGGCCGATTGAGGATGGTATTGCGAAGGTCGGAAGCTCGGGGATTGTGGGAGGCCATAGAATTCGTAGAGGCATTGTGTATTGAGACGTAGTCCTGATGGAGAGGTTGTTTCTACGGGTTGGGTCGCGAGGTCCCTGCACCGGCATTTTGAGGACCGGGGGGACCCTTAGGAGGTTGCTGATTCTGAAGAGGAGGCTGGTCCTGTTGGAGAGGGTCCTCGGCTTGAGGAGGAAGTTGCCCCTGCTGCTGAGCGGGTTGGATGGGGACTTCCTGTTGCTAATCAACGGGATTGGGTCCACGGTTGGACCCTCTGGATCTTACTTTCCTAGGAGACATGGCTGGAGAAGATCTGACCAACGGGAAGAGGGGAGACTGCTATTCGTTTGTTTCCCCACAGACAACGCCAATCTGTTACCGCTAAATCTGGTGTGGGGGCAAACAGATAGTATTTGTGGATTCTTGGAAAACCTGAATAGCAAACCTGAAACCTGTTCCGCCGGAGTTTGACCGCTGACTCCCGCCGTTCACCTGCAGAAAGTGCGAGACACTGGGGTTGATCCCTCCGACGCTCAAGTTAGTAATCAGGAATGATTATGAAAGAGCGTAAATTGGCAAAAGATTGATTACCTCATAACGATGGTGGATGGGGGGTATTTATAGCCGCCTTGGGGATCAGATTAGGAATGTAATGTAACGCCCCGAATCCCAAATACAACTGAATTCGAGAGTTCTACAGGATCTTTTTGCTTCATTTAGTACAATTTTACAAGGAAATTTGAACTTTTCACTTTACATTAGAGTTCACATAAAAACATTACACTTTACATTGCACAGCGGAAGTAAATTTACAATATTGAAATAGATGTACAACAACATTGAATAATCTTTAAGCATCTGTTCCTCTTTAATCTTTATCATGTCACTTACCTGCATATAAGACTGTGGGTATGTCAGTTTATTCAACCGATGAACATTATACACGGCCATCCTCTCTATGCCGGAAATAGTATAACTTATTTTCCATAATTAACAAACACAAACTTGTCACATGTCAAACTAAAGGGACTACCCTATGGATGCCGTGTTGTGATTGTGCACTTAGTCCTTAATGCAGTTATTTATATTACATGACACTAATGCACACTTATTCGGATTCTATGCATCCCATACTACATAGGTCCGAGGGCAAGCCCTTAATCGTTCTTCATCTTTGTAGGGTTCAATCCCTCGTTATGACTTAATCTACTACTGTAACTACGGTAAGTATCCTAGATGTTATCTGACCTACGAACTCATGTCTAAGCGCCCTGGAGGGAATCCCAACGCACTGACACATGACTCATCATGCAGGCATCCTGTGGAAATTCAGCTCCTACCATAGACATGACACTACCCGTAGTCTTCAAACATCCCACGAGCGTCGCCACCGGGACGGTACTCTGGAGCAGTATCCTCGCCCTGACTCATCATGGGACATCCTGGGATACGTTCTCGCCGCTGATCTAATGGCCCTCATACTCAATATTTTTCTCTTACTTTCATCACGTCTTCACTATGTAACTAATCCTTAATTCTAAGAAATAGAATCATGAACACAATCAAAGCACTAGAGTTAGCCTCTTCACTAAACCGGACTTATTCACTCATTCAACATGACCAACCTTGGCCTTTTATTTCAAATTTCATTTCATTTCTTTCCAAATGCCGGGGGAGACTTAGCTACTCTTTTGTTTCAATTCCCATTCACAAATTCTAAAGTTGAGTGTTTCCAACTCATAAGTTCACATGTTGAGTTGTCATACTCAAAAATATTTCTTTTCCAATCATGATTTCTAAATCGTTCAATAGTCCATAAATAAACATGAAATTCAACTATTCATCATGTAACTCATGAAATGTTATTTTCACATAAAAACCCTCATCAATAATTATTCAATCAAGGGTAGACATTTACACTTCATAATTTCCACACTATTCTCAAATGAGAATAATTTACATCACATCAAAAAAATAATTTCTTTCTTTGCCATATTAATTTTCTAATCCTTCATTTCAAGTTCTTTTTGCAAGATATAATTTTCACAAAAACATAGATGTAGAATCATAGTTCTATTTGCACATTTATTCTCAAATCATATTTTATTCTATGTAAAATAATTCTCAAATTATTTTTCATAAGCTCCACATATTTTTAAGATAATAAATATATTTTTTCCATATTTTTTGACCATTAAAAACCCCCAAAAAATTGTTTTTCCCACTCATAAACAACAGCTGAAAGCCAGGGTCGAACCAGCGACCACAGGGAAGCCAACCGAAGGCACAAACCAATAGGCCGAGTGCCCTTTGCGTTAGAAGTAGGTGCTGAGAGCATTAAATGTTCTTGGCCGCTGTCTATATATATATATATATTTTAAATGAAACAAAAGTATGGCAGCCCGGGGATTCGAACCAGTAACCTCAGACCCGTGAGCCTATACTGTAGCGATTAGAGCCGTCCTGACCACTTGAGCTACGCACTCAGGTTGTCAAAGTTACAACTCGAAATTTATTTAGATCAATTCTCTCTACTATTAAAACGTTTCGATGTTCAACTAGTCTTCATTTCACTTTGCCTTTATAAAAATTACTGAAAAATTCCAGATTGATTCTTCCTCACATAATTTACATACCAGTATGTAGAAAATAATTTTTTCAACAATTAAAACATATTTTTCATACAATTAAATTCGAATTCTACATTATAACTACCACATTTCTTCTTTTCGACATTTCTTAACAATTAACATCTCAAATCCATTTACTAGCAATTCTTCACATTAATTCTCTATTTTTAATCTTTTACCAAACATACAAATCTATATTTTAATTCGTTTATTTCAATACAACACAAAGATTCATTTAAACACATAAAGTAGCATGGTTAATCTACTAACTTTTGTGTACATAATTTGTGATGTAGATAATGAAACTTTCTTCAATAATTTATGGCTACAATCAATTCACACATAATTTTGCCTTTACTAATAGAACCACATACAATTGCACATCCATATATCAATCAATCAATAAGTCAATTTTTCAATTAAATGCGCACTCTTATTAATCATTTTCATGCATCATTCTTCTAATTAAATCTAGCATGCATTCCTATTTAGAAATAGGAAAAATTTACCCACCTTATTGAAGAAAAGTACAATTAGCAACCTCCTAGACGAATGTCCTTGCAAACGAATGCTCCTCCGCGCGCACAAGCCAACTCAAGCACTCCACAATGCCCAAACCGAGAGCACTCCTCCTAGATGAAACCGGCCTCTCCTCCTTCTTGATGCAAGCAAAAATTCCACACAATCTCTCAATCTTTTACTCTCTTACTAACTACTAGATACTTGTATTTTAACTATAGGTTTGGAAGAAATGATTTGCACAAGAATACTAGCCAAAAGGGGGGGTATTTATACTAAAAAAATAGGAGAATGGATGGCTAGGATTGAAGTAGGAGCTAGGAACAAATGGCTTAGATCTAATGAGGAGTTACACTAACTACCCATGATCAAGTAACCACTCCACCATGATCCCACTCAAAATTTTCCCATTCCCTCCAAAATGCAATCCGGTCATGCAAGTGTGCTTGTGCACGTGTACGTGCAACGCACGTGCATGCAACTTGGTCTCCATAAAAATTTGTACATTAAATTTTGTATAAAAATAATCTTTAAATTGTGTTCTACATGACAAGTTTTATTTAAAAATAGCTCATGGGCTTTAGTTTTTGGGCCAAAATAATAATTATAAAAATAATAATTGAATTGAATTTTTGGGCTTTAAGAAAAAGGCTTTTTGTCTAATTGAAAGAAGGCTTTGTATAAAATAATTAAAAGCACATATTTAAATATCTATACTCATCACAATGAAAATAATTATAAGATTTAATTCAACCAAAAATATTGCACGTGCACACTACGTGCAAAATAAAATAATTTTTCATTAAATGAAAAATCGGGGAATTACATGTAATCCCTGTGATCTGATAAGGAATATAATCCCCGTAATCAGATAAGGAATGTAATCCCTAATTCCCAGTGAAAAGATAGATGTGAATCAGGGTCGTTGATTAGGATTAATCAGAGACCTTGATTTTATCCTGCTGGACCGGATTTGCTGCTGGTTAAGAACCCGTACCCAGTTGGAGATGGATCCGTTCGCGGGTTAATGGGACTTTGAGGAGGAGAACCAGTACCCGCTTCAGACCCATTGGTAGGCGAAATTACCATTTTACCCCTAGGCTTTAAGATTCATTCCTGATTTGGACCATTCCGATTTAACCCCATTTTTAGCCATATCAATCTTGATATTCAATCTCAGCCGTCCGATCGACCAATCACACTTGATCTCGGTGCTTGATCATCTTGTTCGTATTCTACTTGGTGAGTTAAACATTTGATCCACGTTTTATTCTCATTCATCAAATTGTCAATCATGGTATATTTACTCTTTTGGTACTCTTTTAATTCTTATATGTTTTATGTTTGATCTCGGCCGTCGTATTCGCTTGTTCTTCACCTTGATCACCATCTTGATCAACGAGAACCGTGCCCGATCGTGATCATCGTGATCATTTGCTCGTCGCCATGTCGCCGGGATTCCGATCCCGTTATTCTCAAATTATCAGATCTAATCGTTGTCCTAAAGGCAAGTATTCTTCTTGTGCAAATTATTGTTCTAGTACAAGCGTTTAATTGAAAATACTGCAAATAGATCGTAATTGTGACTCCTCCTTGTCTCATCGTTTGTTGATCTTAAATTATCTCTCATCAATTCTATAATCTTAAGAGTCACAACCATTTGTTGATATATTTACAAAACTAGTTGGACCCTTTTTATCTCCTAATTACTTGAACATGAATCCCTTGACTTGTAGATGTGTGTTGTATGATGTATTGTGTTGATCTTACATACTTTTGGGTTGAGAAATACATGTGACTTGCTGATTTGATTCCCAATGCATCTGTATTGGTATCACACACTAATCTAGACTCATAATAGTCATTTATCATGTAACTTGTATATAAAAGAAATTCACACTTGCTGCTATTCTGTCTTTACTTGCTGTTTCGACCCCGATAAAACCAAAATCTGAACTCGAATCCTGAATATGAAATGTAGCCCTAAGTGTATAGTTGTCAATAACATCCAAATTTTTTGAATTCCGAGTTACAGTCTAGGAGATATTATAGTTTTACTGCTACTGTGTCGGAAATTGCAGATTCATAAAAAATACTGCACCACTTTGGTTTACAATTATTTTAACTATGCTACCAGTAAGTAAATGACTTGAAATTTTGCATGCTAATACTCGACACCCTAGAGAACATTCCCAAGTTTTCTCAGAATTAATTAATGATGTTTCAACCATGTTTCATATGTATAAATTCAGTTTTACAAATTCTAGCTTAACACAAATACTGTATAGTTTGCTGTTTTGACATAAATTGCTACAACTTTTTTGTATCTTAATTATATGCGTTGGAACCGGGCAGGAGTCTACTTTCTATACCTTCTGATGGATCCATATTTTCTATCTTGTAGCAACCGGAATAGCAGTTTCGGTGCAGCAACGTCATGCTGTCCAGATTTGAGAAACTCGTTGTTCTTGATACTTTGATTTGTTTTGACCCTCGAACATGTATCCTACTTAGCCTAGACTTGTCCCTTGTTCTTGAATATGTTTACTTGACTTGTTTCGCACACTTTCATGCTTGCTTCATGATAATAATAAATAACAAGCCGGTGTTTAAGGGAAAGACCATAGTAGTGGACAATATAGATAAGTGTAATCGAAAGGAGGCCCGTGTTTCTCATGATTTTACGTTAAATGGAACTAAGTGCTACGTAGAACTAAGTGCCACATCAAGGGTTGACGGGGGCCACCTCTACAGTATGTGGGGGCACTTCTAGAGCCCATTATATGATTAAATAATATGTATTTGCGATCAGATGGAACTAAGTGTCACGTAGAACTAAGTGCCACATCAAGGGTTGACAGGGACCATCTCTAGAGCCTGCGGGGGCCACTTATAGAGCCCATGGTTTGATCACATGCTCGTATTTTATACATGACCTGAGTACACCGCCCTAAAAAATCCACCACTAGGCCTAAACGAAATTGCATTAACTGTAGCAACCATGTAATAAAAGGATGGCACATGAAGTGCTGCTACCTAGATAGTAATAACTACAAGACTTGACACATGATAATTGAACATGACACATGCTTACTTGATACTTAATGATATGATACATGAGACTTGATGCTTGAACATAATACTTGACACTCGCTACTTGATACTTGTACTTGACAACTTGACACTTGAGACTTGTTACTTGTTACTCGACACTTGTACGTGATACTTGTTACTTGATGCTTGATACCATTACATGTTCACTAGCCACTTGTTCTACTACTAGTGTTTGTTTCCCAATCTTGTCACTTGAGTTGTCTTTCTTACTAGCTAATTTCTTGAATCCCACTACTTGTTGCATCCCTATTATATTATGTAATACATTCTTGATTTCAAATCTTGTTCCATATTCTTTTACTTGTTTTACTATTTGCAGCCCTAACTTGCACTAAGAACGTTTATCATGTTTTCTCTATTTTCTCCTTATATTTTTACAAACAGACTTTGGAGAGAATTGCCTGCTAGAACTGGTGAGCAGAAATTTTAGGCTTCGCTTAAAGTAAGGAATTGCTTAAATACTTGTTTTCTTTGAATTATTTATTTCTTTTGCTACATGAACCTTGTAACGGGCTATAGTCTCGAGTTTTATCTTTTGTTCCAGATTTAAAAACCATTGAAATATTATTATTTGGTTTTATTTGTTTTCTGTTGTTTAATAAATTATTCATGCATGCGTGGTTGTGTACATTTTGTTATATTCTTGTTATGATACTGAGTCGATCCTACAGCTCATGAATGTTGAAAATCATTCGCTGGGCTTTATCACGCGCTCGTATTCCGTATTTTTGGGAAGCGGGGCATGACAAAAGGTTTCATCAGGTTTGTGCATACTATCACATGACTGGGCACTTGCGCCAAGACTATCGGATAGCAAATCGCCAGTGCCTTCTGTATGGAGGCATGACCACATAGTTCGTGATTACCCTAAGGCCAGGCCCCTTGCACCAGTTGGTGGTTCCGCTTCACAGGGAGCGCTTGCTCGTGGCCAGGGCGAACCACCACTCCCACCTCAGAGGTAGGTGTTTGATAGAGGAGAGCCGCTCCTAGGGGTAATCTTTCTGGAGGTCGTGGTCAGGCCTACAACCTGACTGCTCAGGATGCTGAGACCGCTTTGGGTGTTGTTGCAGGTATATCTTTAGTTGTGTTTATTTTAGTTTTTTATTTTTTTCTTGCTATCTTGTTATTCTATTCTGTTGCTTTATCATATTATCCTCCCATCCATGTCTGTTTCTTACATTTTTGCTTTCTGCATATTGTGTTCTCAACTTTGACTTCTTGGTAGGCATTATCCTTGTTCACTCCTTTTCCACTCATGTTCGTTTTGACTTCGGTGCAACTCATTCCTTTGTTTCCTCCCTCTTCTTTGACCTGCATTATTTAGCCAGCAGCGCTATGCCAGCAGCATGGAATATCACTATAGGTGGAGGTGTTGTCGTGTGTTCTCAGATCTATGAGCAAAGTCTTTTGATTATTGGTGGTGTTTATTTTGTAGCCGATCTGATTGTCATCAACAATTCTGGTTTTGATGTTATCTTGGGGATTGATTGGCTTGGTGTTACTCATGTTGTAATTGACTATTGTGTGAAGAAGGTAGTGTTCCGAATGCCGGGTCATCAGGGTTTTGAATTCTATGCCGGTGAAACACCGCTTGGTTGTGTGGAGAAGTCGGCAAGTCAAGAAGCTGGAGTGATGGAAAAAGTGTGTGCTAATGGTGATGTTGCACCGTTGGTTGTGCAAGACTTTCTCGATGTTTTTCCTAAGGAATTGCAGGGATTACCGCCAGACCGTGAGGTGGTGTTCAGTATTGATGTTCAGCCGGATACAGCTCCGATCTCTAAGAGTCCTTACAGAATGGCTCCTGTTGAGCTTGCCGAGTTGAAGGAGCAGATTCAGGAGTTGCTGGATAGAGGTTTTATCAAGTCGAGTGTCTCATCTTGGGGAGCTCCGGTACTGTTCATCAAT
This sequence comes from Hemerocallis citrina, assembly GCA_017893485.1. NCBI lineage: Eukaryota > Viridiplantae > Streptophyta > Magnoliopsida > Asparagales > Asphodelaceae > Hemerocallis > Hemerocallis citrina. The sequence goes on from CM030365.1 coordinate 35,367,340, forward strand.
AAGAAGGATGGTAGTCGCAGGTTGTGCGTTGACTACCGTGAGCTGAATAATATCACAGTGAAGGACCAGTATCCACTACCAAGGATTGATGACCTATTTGATCAACTGGGGGCACTTCTATATTTTCAAAGCTGGATCTTCGTTCTGTTCACCATCAAGTTAAGGTAAAAGCCGAGGATGTGCAGAAGACTGCCTTTCGTACAAGATATGGGCACTATGAGTTCTTGGTGACGCGTTTCGGAGTTACTAATGCTCCAACTGTGTTCATGAGCTTGATGAATCGGGTTTTCTCTCCCTTCCTAGACAAGTTTGTTATGGTTTTCATTGACGATATCCTCGTCTATTCTCAAAATCGTGATGAGCATGCTGAGCACTTGAATGTTTCTTGCACACATTGAAGGAGAATCAAGTGTATGGGAAGCTTAGCAAGTGTGAGTTTTGGTTGGATCGTGTGGCATTCTTGGGCCATATCACTTTTGGTGATGGAGTTTCTGTTGATCCATCCAAGATCACTGCAGTTAAGGATTGGCCGACACCGAAATTAGTACCAGAAGTTTAGAGTTTCCTTGGTCTAGTGGGGTACTACAGGAAGTTTGTTCATAATTTTTCGAAGATTGCCGGGCCGTTGTCCAAGTTAACCGGGAAGGATCATAAGTTTGTATGGGATGAGTCCTGCGATGAAGCCTTCGTTGAATTGAAGAATCGGTTGACATCAACACCTGTGTTAACCATACCATATGGATCAGGAGATTTCGTAATTCACTGTGATGCTTCGGGAAGAGGTTTGGGTGTTGTTTTGATGCAACGAGGCAAGGTTGTCGCATATGCTTCTAGGCAATTGAGGCCGCATGAGAAGAATTATCCTACACATTATTTGTGCTTGCAGATGTGATTTTTGCCTTGAAGCTTTGGAGGTATTACTTACTTGGAGACCGAGTGGAGATTTTCACTGACCACAAAAGTCTCAAGTATGTATTCACTTAGAAGGAGTTGAATATAAGGCAGAGGCGATGGTGCAGATTATGATATCAATCTGTAGTATCATCATGGCAAGATTAATTTGGTGCCTGATGCTCTGAGCAGAAGACTGGTTGCCATGGTTCTAACTGAGTAGGATGAGCTTGTGAAAGCCATGAGAAGTTTAGATTTGGATGTGGTTTTGCCTGGTTCCGAGCAGAGTTGTATGGTGTTTCAGTTATAGTCGTCTTTGGTAGATCAGATTAAAGAGACACAGTCAGACGATGAGCAGTTGCAGAAGTTTCGAGCCAAAGTCAAAGCAGGTTCAAGGACTGATATGGTTAGTCATAAGGATGGATCTCTCCGCTTTGGGACCCATCTATGTGTTCCGAAGGTAGAAGTCAGGCAGAAGTTACTCGAGGAAGGCCATCGCTCGCTCTATTCTATTCATCCCAATGGTACGAAGATGTATCGAGATTTGAAGTTGCATTTCTGGAGGCATGGTATAAAGAGAGTTGTGGCGAGATTTTTTTCGCAGTGTCTGATCTGTCAGCAGGTGAAAGCAGAGCATCAGAGGACTGCTGGATTTCTTCAACCTCTTCCTATTCCGGAGTAGAAGTGGGAAAACATTACCATGGATTTTGTGACTGCTTTGCCATGAAGTCCCCAAGGGTCACAATGCCATCTGGGTAATTTTAGATCGCTTGACAAAGGGTTCTCATTTTATTTCCTTCAGAGTGGGCCAGTCTACGAAGAGCTTTGCAGAGAAGTATACGCAAGAGATTGTCAGATTGCATGGGGTTCATGTCTGCATTATATCAGACAGAGACACTAGATCTAGATCCCAATTCTGGGAGAGTCTCCAAAACAGTCTTGGGAGTAAGCTGAATTTCAGTACTACATTCCATCCACAGACAAATGGGCAATCGAAAAGGACTATTCAAACATTGGAGGTATGTTGAAGTCCTATATTCTTCAGTTTGGAGGATCATGGGAAGATCATCTACACTTGGTGGAGATTTCATACAACAATATCTACCAAGCAAGTCTTAAGGCAGCTCCGTATGAACCTTTGTATGGTCAGAAGTGTAGATCACCAGTGTGCTATGACATTGGTAAGAGGAAGCTTTTGGGGGCAGGGTTGATCATGAGGGCTGTTGATGCAGTGGGCCAGATTAGGAAGTATCTACAGGCAGCTTGGGACAGGCAGAGAAAATGGGCAGACATTCACAGGAGGCCGTTGGAATTCGAAGTGGGTGATCATGTGTTCCTCAAGGTATCACCATGGAGAGGTGTTATCCGGTTTAGAGGTGGGGGCAAGCTAAGCCCTAGATTATTGGTCCGTTTGATGTGGTGGAGCAAGTAGGCAAGGTACCTTATAGACTCGCATTGCTGTTGTCCCTATCTGGAGTGCATGATGTCTTTCATGTCTCCCAACTCAGGAGGTATGTTAAGGACGACAGTCATGTTATCGACTACTCGGAATTTTCTGTTTGAACAAATTTTTCCAGTGAGATTCGTTCGGTTTCGCTTTTGGACCGACGAGAGAAGGTTTTGAAGAATAAGGTCATCAGATTGGTTTGAGTTGGTTGGAATCCTCACTCGCCGGGTGAGTCGACTTGGGAACTTGAGGAAGAGATTCAGAAGAAGTTTTCCCATCTTTTTGTGTAGTTCTTCTCTTTTCTTTGGGGTTATCCTCTTACCACTTGATTAAATTTCGAGTACGAAATTTTATTGTAAAGTGGGTAGGATTTTAACTCCCGTTTTCGTTCTTTTCCTTTTTCCCTTCATTGTAATCTTTTATTTATTATTTGAATAAGATACTCTATTTTTCCTTCATCATCTCAATCAAATTTTGTTCATAAGCTATTCTTTTCTTCTTATTGGCCAATCTATCTTGGGGATCTTATTTTTGTTGGATTATAAATATTTTATTTGATCCATATTGTCTTCAAACCCATTTCTTATTGAACGCAAAACCCAATTACAATTATTTCTAGATCCAAACCCATTTAATATTGGATCCTAGCCCAATAACCCAACAACCTAATCGTATTCTATATATACTACCCTAATGTAAACCCGAAAAACACAACACTAATCACCCAAACAAAGTCGTTTCTCTCTTCCCTTACTTTCTGTCACGTCCCGCTTCCCAAAATACAGGAATACGAGCACGTAACGAAGGCCCAGCAAATGATTATACATCATCCATAAGCTGTAACAGATTATAACTCAATAATATGCAAGAGAATACAACCACACAAGAGAAATATAACCACATAAACAATGAATAAACTCCAAAATAATCATGAAATAAATTCACTAAATAATAATCCAACATCTGGGATAAAAACAAACTTCGGGTCATAAAGCCCAAGAACACAAAGTATGATAAAAGCAATACATAAGCAAATAACAAGAGATAGCTATAGTAGTCTAAAGGTCTAGCTCCGATCTTCAGAGAGTTTTCTCACCAAGTTCTTCTGGAATTGCTCCTTCGGTACCTGTAAATACTTGATCTGAAAAGAAAGAAAAGAGTGTCCTTAGAGCAAGTCGTGGACAGCAAGTAGAGAAAAAAACAGATGATAAAGGAAGCATGAACATCAAAGAGAAGGGACAAGATCAAATTCAAAGTACAAAGTAAAGAGCAGGCAATAATAAGAGGTCTACAGTAATCACCCTTGTACTAAGTGATGTCAAGTCAAGTTCTATATGGGATCAAGCATGTAGGTTATTACTCATTTTATTAGCCTATCTAGTGCACGTACTACTGCATCCCATACTACAGGTTTAGCACAAGCACATAGTGAACGTTTTAGACTGATGGTGAATTCACGGTTCGTGTACTCGGTCCAGTAATCAGGAATTTACGGGATGTACAGGATGTTCGGGATTTTCGGGATGTTCGGGATGTTCGGAATTTTCGGGATGTTCGGGAATTTGCTAGCGAGGGACCCCTACCGAGTACAGTCTCTGATTGTTCACTACCAAGTCAACCCATAATACCCCAGCTTTTTATTAGTTTATTTTCATCCTATGTGAGCATGTAAGAAGGTGTCAATGTTGTATGATACTAAGTGGGACTAATTCTATTTGTTATAGACAAAGCAACAAGCAAACAAGTCAATTAAACACACATCACATAATCAGGGCAGCATGATCTTGCTTTACTAAAACATGGATTACTGCTACTACAGAAAAGCAAATCTGGGTCCGTCAGAAGGTTTAGAAATTAGACTTCCACACGGTTCCAGAAAATATATATAAGGCATATAAAAGATACAGAGGCTAGGGTGACAACGCTATTCTATTTAGATTTTATGTTCAGGCAACATGTTATCAATTGTGTTCACCTATTTGTTTCAGGTTAGGAAGCTCATCAAATACATCTATAAAAATTCTGGGTCATTTCTACACATGTCTAGGTTCAGCCTAATTTATTTCAGATTTTTATTTTACTGTTATCATGGTCAAACAAATTGTAGAACAGCAAGATACGCATGCATTTTTGAATCTGAAAATTCTGACACAGCTGTACTAAAATGATGATATCTAACAGATCACACATCGGAATTCAAATTCGCAAAAAAAGGTAGTAAACTAGACATCTGAGGATCAATTTCATGTAGATATTTCTAAATATGACACCAACATGGTCGAAAAACTGATTCAAAATGGAACACACATCAGTCCAGAATATATTTTAACATGAATAGGTAACAATTAAATCATACAATCATATATTTCATGCAAATTAATGATCAAAGTGTCAATAGATGTTTAACATGCATAATTTTAGTTCTAAGATGTAATTTCACAAGCATGATAATCAATTCATCAATCAAATCATTCTAACATGTATACAATTCATCAACAATCTACAATATGGATCTAGTTATTTTTCATGTAATTGTGCAAATGCAATGAACAAGGGGGACTAGGTTTTATATCAAAGAGAGCGGCACGATATTAAGAATACATCGGGTTAGCTCGTGTAAACCCTCAATAAACTTAACGGAATTGTCAAATAACAGCATGATAAGGAAAATGATGGGATATACTTGTAGAGATCAAAGGAATCTTGAACAAAATTACTTCAACAAGAGACTTGTCTGTTAAATTGTAGATTTGAATAATATAGAATAACGGGATTGGAATCCCCGGTGACGATCCACAAGAACACGTGCGAGTTACGTGCAAACCACGTGTAAAGAAACCCAAGCAGCAAAGCAACAACAGCAACTCCAAGATCGGATCCAACACAAACACCAAACACCCAAACTGGATCCGCTACACGCCAAACACCAAACGGCGAAATCCACCACTCACCCTTTGTCTCCTTCTTCCCTTCTACACAGAGAGAGGGAGGGGGAGAGGTAGACAGGCGGTGACTGGCGGCGAAGGCGACGATGACGAAGGCGGCGCTGCGGTCGGGAAGCGGCGGAGCAGTGAGGGCGACGGCGAAGTGAACTCTGTTTTCGCTCGAAAATAGGGGAAGACGATGACAGCGCTAGGGGATCTGCGGTTGTTGCGAGGCTGAGCGATGAGGGTCAGCGAAGGCAATGGGGGCACGAAGTGGAGCAACAGTGGCGGCAAAGTGATGGCAATGGGTTTCAGTGAGTTAGGTTCGAACAGGTTTTAATGGCGAGGACGGGGATGATTGGAGGCGATGAGATGGTGGTGACGAGGGGACGGTGAAGAGGACGATGGTGGACGAGGAAGGTGGTCGGAGTGGCGATCGGGAGTTGAGTGGGTTTCGGTTGGGTGAAAATGAAACAGGGAGAGGGAGAGATGAAGGTCAGGGAGAGAGAAAGAAACCGTCTGGGAATTAAAATAGGTTCAGGGTTTACTAAATAGAGATTAGTATTTATAGGAGAAAAAGTAGGATATAGGGTTATTGGGTAATTGGGTATTAGACCCAATAAGTAAAATGGGTAGGATATAAATATAGTGGATCAATATAAACCCAAACACAAGAGTAAGATATCTGATAAAATATGGTTTATGAAAAAAATACAATTTGTATCACATTACACAAATTATTTGAAACAATTAAAAACACAATTAATAAAAAAGAATTGATTCGTTTTAATAATCAATAATAATAATAAATAATCATAATAACAATAATAATAGAAATACTATCAATAATAATAGTGTCAATAACAATAGTAAAAATAATAATAACAATAGTACTAACAATAAATAATACTAACAACAACAATAGAAATTATCAGAGTAATATCATTATGTAAAAATAGGAATTTGTTGAAATAGTCGAAACAGTAACAATATCTTTGAGGGTTAAAATGTGAATAGTTGATCAAGTAGAACCGGAAACAAAGTTTATTCGAAATTATTATAACTATTGTTCAGAAAAAAATGCTTAAACATGAAATTCAAAACAAATTTAACAAATAACGAGTTTATAAATATCGAAATACAGGAAAAAAATACTCAAAAAATACGTATTTGCATAAATGGGGTTACAAATCCTAACCACCTTACAACAAAATTTTGTCATCGAAATTTGCTTAGGCGGTACATAGGACAGGACAAAAACAAACTGCGGGTAACAAAGCAGAGAGTTAAAGGGAAAGGAACAAAGCAGTGGCAACACCAGAAAAAGAAGGAAGTGGATAACAATGAGGTCAAATGGAATACACGAAAAGAATAAACAGTATCAAGGGAAAGAACAACACAAGATAACAAAGCAAGATAGGGTGTAGGTAGAAATGGAATCAAAGAGAGAATAAACATGGAAGAATTGAATCAAATGATGAATTGGTGCATAATGGAAAGATGGAATGCAAAAAAGAAGTAACCGGTATCAAAATGAAGAAGAAACAACTCAAGACTTGCAAGATAGCAAAGCAAAGAGATGAAGAAATAGATAGAGCTGGAATCGAAGAAATGATGGATAAGGAAGAGTTAGACCAAGCAAATGAGTCAACGGATGAGGATGAATGCAAGGGATAGAGGGAAACAAACTATGCAGGGAAGGAGAAATAACAAGAGAATCGTGGGACATGTGGTTTATGGACACACCACTCTTCCGCTGCGCTACTCGGATGGTGATGTCCCAAGCAACAAACATGTCGCTGTAGGCCATATGACACCAATCGACGAACCGAGCAGGAAGACAAGAATGAGACACCAGGATCAAAGAGAGTTTGGGCTCATGTCAGATGTAAGCAATAATGCAAAATGAATATAAAGTTTGGGCTTAAATTTAAATAGTTAAATGATATAATATAGATCGGAACTAATGGGCTTTAACAAAAATAATAAAAACAACAAATATTAATAATAAAAATAATAATATCTATAATAATAGAATAATAATAACAATAATAAAAATAATAATAAAAATAATAATAACAACACTTATTAACAGTAAAAATAACAATAACAATGATAATAAGAATAATAACAAAAATAATAATAAAATAATAATAATAACAATAATAATAAAAATAAAAATAACAATAACAGTAATAAAAATCATCATAATCATACTGGTAATATAATAAAATAAAAATATTAACAATACTAATAATAATGATAACACATACACGACAGAATTGGATTCAACACATTCATAAAAATAATGCAATAATAATAACAATATTCATAATTACAATAATAATAATAATAATAATAATAATAATAATAATAATAATAATAATAATAATATTTAAAAAATATTAACATTACCGGTAAGAATAATAATGCAAGACAGAATATAATTTGGGTTCAACATATTTTTGTATGAAAGAAATTAAATATTAACAACAACAATAAAGATAATGAAAACAATAATGTAACCTCTGTTTTCCCAAAAATGTATTTTTGTATATTTTCTGTATTTAAAATTTTCGCAAATTATTTTTTTCGGTTTTCAAATTCTTTTGTCAAATTATATTATTATATCTCATATTAAAATTTTTTTTCGATCAATAACTTTATTTGCAAATATTTTTTTATGATTTTTATATTGTAATACAATTCTTATTTTTTTTAGTATTACTCTTATTATTATTATTGTTATTAGTATTATGGTTCTTATCGATGTTTTTGACTGGTTATTAAAAATCTATTCTTATTGTTAATTTGTATTTTATAAATCCTATTTATAATTTCTTAGTGGATCCTATTTTTAAAACCTATTCTAATTTTCATTTGGACCCATTTAAACCACATTTAAACACCCTAAACCCAAACCCACCTATTATACCTAACCATCCACAACCCATTACCCTACCCTATTTTTATCTCAACCCAACCCACACTAAACCCATAACGATTAGTATTTTACCGAAATCCATTTACCTACATCATCATAAACCCTAAAAACCCAACACCTATATATAACCGATGTTTACAAACCTGTTCATCTTCCTATACTTCCCTGAGCTGCCTGTTCATCTTCTCCTTACCCTCCCGATGCTTTGTTCCCTCTCCGGCGTGCCCCTCAGCCATGCCAGCCCCGGCCAACTCCTCGCCTGCCGCCCTGCAGTCCAGACCAAAGACTGCACAGCCCTGTATCGCACCCTCTTGCGTCGCTTGCAGCGCTGCCCAGCAAGCCGTGGCAACCTCAACACCAATCGACGCAATGCCAAGGACGCCCTCATCTTCCCTCCACCAGTCGCTCTGCCTGCAACCTCCGAAGACAAGAATGCCAGCAGCTCCTTCCAGCACAGCAACAGCGAGCCAGTCCAGCAGACCACCCCGACCTGTCCTCCACCGCTGCAGCCACCTATGGCCACCACCATGCAACCCTGAGCATGCTGCCAGCATCACTGTCCCCACCGTCCATGGCCGAGCCCCTGTTCTTGGGTTTTGATATTCCTTGATTGTGGGCCGTTGATCAACATCGTGATCATCATCTTGGAGTTCTAGATTACTTTGATGGTGGACCGTCCGATCGTCGATCTGATTCGATCATCATCATCATCATCAAGATACTTGACCACATCTTGATCTTGATCTTGATCTTGATCTTGATCTTCAATCAGAGCCGTTCGATCTGATATGATCTTGATCTAGATGTTAGATCTCTTGATCTTCATCATCTTGATCATCCTCTTGATCATTGAGATCTGTATGTTGTGTTCGTGATGGCGATCGTGATCGTCTTGTGCATCTTGTTCGTATTCGATCGTTCGTTATTTGAGTTCGTGCTCGAGATCCGTTCCCGTTATTCTCTTTCTCTTCTGTTGGATTCGTCGTCTTCCAGGCAAGTAACTTGTACTCAATTCCTTTGTATGATACAAGTCATAAATACCGCTTATAGTGTAGTTGGGTTCTAGAGACAACTCGTGTGTGATGTATGTTGATGAGTACTGTCTCTATAGTGCTATTGACCATAGTTGCCTCACGACATATATGACATGAATTAACCTAGGAGTGACTGTTTCTTGATGTGATGTGTATGTGAAACAGTTATGAGAACTTGTATCCTTGTGAGATCTATGTGATATACTTGTTGTGGACATGTCGTATACCCTATTTCATATTGTTTGGACACTTAGTAGACTCTAATTCATGTTTAGTTATGTTTCGATTAAGTTTCGTTTGATTCATGTTGAAAATTCTGTATTTTGCCGATAATCTGTCTTGATCAGTAATTTAGAGCATACTAAGGTCAGAATCTTAATTTCAGTATCAAATATGAGTTTTAGAGGAATTCGTCTTTTTTCTAACCCCTCTGACCTTGCTCTATTTCGTTTTCGTATGTATGAGATGTGACTGTTTTACTACAGAGGTATAGATTTTTTCCGGATTTCGTTTCGTAAGGATTTTGATGACTAAACTATTTTGATAATAGTGTTAAACATATTGTTTTGATTCGAAATTTGGGTCAGTGTTTCTACATCGGTATAGGGATTACCCAGAATTTTGGTGGATTTTATTGATGAGTTTTATATGCCGTTTCATGCTTGTTTATAAAAGCAATACTTGCTGGATTTTGTTCGCTGTTCTGTAAAGATTTGTATTTTCACCCTGATTCTTTTTACTGTATGAAAAATGTTTGTGAAATATGAAGATTAGCATGTTTTGTCTATTTTCATCTCCACTTGGCAGATTTGGATTTCGTTTCACTGTTTGCGAGATATTACAGTTTTCGTACAACAGTGTTGGGAATTCCAGATTTGTCAAACTATCATTTCTTGATATTTTCTTATTTTTTATAGCCGATCTAATTTTACTGGAAAATTATGAAACTTTATATTTTGATACTAGACAGATAGAGGAATACTCCAAATTTTTTGTGGATTTATTTATTGAGTTTTGATGCTATTTTCCTGACTGAGAATTGGTTTTACTAATTTCTCACTGAACGTATTTTCTGGATTCAAATCAGTTTTGAGTTATGATTTTATGAAATACTATATGGCTTATTTATAATCGCTGGATTTGTGTGGAGGTCTACTTTCCATATTCTTGGACTGATTCATATTTGGATCTCTGTAGTAACGGGAATCACTGGTTTAGTACTGTACTGTCTTGCTGTCCTGAATATGAACATACACTGTTTTGCTCGTTTATGTGACTGTACATTATCTATGCATGTTTATTTGTTTCCCTAAACCTAATACTGATTATACTATGTTAGTTCGACACTATTTCATGCACTATCATGTCTGTTGATAACCATAATAAAAGTAACCAAGTCGGGTTTAAGGGAAAGATCTAGTAGTGGAAAATTACAGAAATGTGTATTTGGAAGGAGGCCCGGGTTTCCCATACTGAGCATCTGTTATACTGATTACCTGACTGCACTCTTCCCTATGGGAAGGTGTACTCGGAGGAGGACTAATAGGTTCTGACTGTCTGATTACTGTTACTGATTACCTGACTGCTCACTTTCCTATAGGAAGGTGTAATCGGAGGAGGACCACTAGTTTCTGACTGTTACTGCTACTGCGACTGTTACTGATACCTGAGTACACTGCCCTATAAGATTCCCTATGAAATCTACAAACGTAACTGTTTGTTGTAGCAATCATGTAGTAAAAACCGGATGCATGAAGTGCTACCTAGTTAGTAATAGACACAATACTGTACGAACATAACACTGATACTGTTACACTGACACTATTTTACCAATATACTACTATACTGTTATACAGTTATACTGATACACTGAACCTACTGCTACTGATACTGTTATTTGATACTGTTACTGGGTACTGTTAGTTGCCATATGACACTGTACCTGACACATTCATTTGTACTATTATTATACCATGCTAGTTAACTTCATTTTACTGATTCATGCTAGTTATCACTGTTGATGCATTATTCCATATTATTTGTTAGTTTTCTATGTGCTTGTATCTTACATTATAAGTGACCCGTAACTTGTAATTGACGCGTACTTGTTTTCTCTTTCCTTCTTCTGCAATTATTAATTGCAGATCAGGAATGTCAGCTGCTCGACGGTATTGGTGAAATGAGATATTAGTGCTGGATTTCTTGTTTATTAGTATTATTATTATTGTTGCTTTGGAACAATGTATTTTGAGTACTTGAATATTTATTTTGTATTTGGGCGATGTGACCCAGGATATTTGACTTGTTCAGATCTGATTTATTTGAGAATATTATATTTTGCTTCAAATAAATTCTGTTCGTTTATTACTTCAGTTATGCATGTGAGGTTGACTCTTTTGCTTCTAACTCTGATTATTTTGTGAGATGTTGTAAAGATTCCTGAACAGCTTATGGATGATGAAAATCATTCGTTGGGCCAATGTTACGTGCTCGTATTCCGTATTTTTGGGAAGCTGGGCGTGACAGGGTTTTTAGTGGTATCAGAGCCCAGGTTTGGCTAATATATTAGTTTGACTGATATATTAGACAAGCTTAGCTCAATCTGGGATCTGCTCAACATTTCACCGACCATGCATACATGAATAAATTAATAATCAACATTGATCTGGATACTAGTCTTATTCCATTCATTTGATCCCTTCTTCTTCAATTTCCTTGATTCCTTGTTTCTTCCGTCTCTTTTAGTCGTTTTCATTTGTTGAATTTTTATTGGGTATAGTTTCGTTCAATCTATACCCATATTCCTTTGATTCTTTCATTCATCTTGCATTATTCTTTCATATTATCTTTTTGCATTGTGTTTTCCTCATCCGTGATCATCAATTCTTTTTCTCTTGTTTTTGATTCTATCTTAGGTGTTGTCCTTGTTTATTTTTTTCCTGCTCATGTTCTCTTTGATTCCGGTGCGAGTAATCTCTTATTTCTATTTGCCTCGTTGATTCCTTCTTATTTCAACTCGTGTACCATTCATTGCTTTTCTTGCCTTGCATTCATCCTCATTTATTGATTCATTTTGCCTTATCCTCTTCAAATTCTGCTTGTGCCCCATTGTTCCTTTCCTTTATATTCAATTCTTTGATTTCTTATTTTCTTTCGTCCTTTGTAGTCGTCCTCCTTTGTTGACTCTTTATTAAGTATAAAATTCATTTTCTCCTGCCTATATTTTCTATATATATATTTTCGAATATTTTGTGTATTTCGATTATTATTATTTATATTTTGAATCTTCTAAAAAATTGTTTTCTAAAACGAAAATTTTGTTATTTCGAATAACTGTATATTTTAATATCACAAATTTCAAAACGTAACTTCGTACTTAAATTGAGCAACCAATATCTAAGTATACCTGGAAGATTGCATCATCTTGTTCATCATTTTGTTGCAACTGGATGTCGAGATGGCAAACATGCAACTAGACATCAATGGAGACAAATTGCAACTGGATATCGGGGAGGCAAAATGTGCAACCGAATATCCAGATCGCAACCTACAACCTGATGTCATGGAGGCAAACCTGCAACTTGATGTCGAGAAGGTAAGTCTACAGATGGATATAAATGAGGCGAACCCACATCAAAGAATTTCTACTATAGTAACCCCTGTTTTTCCAAATTCGTATTTTCTGTGTATTATCTGAGTTTGGGTTCTTTATAAAAATTTTCTTTTTCTTAAATTCATTTTTATTCAAAAATATTTTGTATCTCATGCTAAAATCCGTTCTTTTTATTAATTGTATTTATTATTATTTCAAACGATTTCTTTATATACAAACCCTATTAATGTCTTTTACTATTATTATTGTTATTACTATTACTATTATTATTGTTGTGTTTTTTTTACTATTTTATTATTGTTGTTAATATTGAATTATTTTCACAAAAATAATGAACCTCAAATTATATTCTGTCTTGCATTATTATCCTTACAAGTATGGTTAATATTACTACTACTATTATTATTTTTACCAGTATGATTATGATAATTTGTATTGTTGTTATTATTTTTTTATTTTTGTTATTATTATTTCATTATTAATAGGTGTTGATTTTTGTATTATTAATATTATTTTTGTTAACTCCCATTAGTTTTGACCTAATTATTTAAATTAAAGCCATCATCTAAAGTCCAATTTTATTCTGGTGTCTCATTCTTTTCTTCCTGCTCGGATCGTCGCTTGGTGTCACGTGGTCTACAACGACATGTCTGCATCTTGGAACGTCACGATCTGAGTGGCGCAGCAGAAGCGTGGGGGGCCCATAACCCACAGGTTCCAGGATCCTCTTGTTGCTTCTCATCCCTTGTATTGTTTGTTTTGTTCCATTCCTTGTATTTTCTCTCATCCATTGACTCATTGCTCGGTTCATCTTTTACTTGTCCATCCCTTCTTCGATTTCAGCTCTATCTATTTCTTCATCTCTTTGCTTTGTTATCTTGCAAGTCTTGTGTTTTTTCTTCTTTATTTTGATACCGGTTACTTCTTTCTTGCAAGTCCATTTTTCCATCATGCACCCATTCATTATTTGATTCAATTCTTCCCTGTCCACTCTTTCTTTGATTCCGGTTCTACCTACTCCCCATCTTGCTTTGTTATCTTGAGCTGTTTCTCTCCTTTTGATACTGTTTGCTTCTTTTCTTGCATTCCATTTGACCTTATTGTTATCCACTCCTTCTTTTTCTGGTATTGCCACTACTTTGTTCCTTTCCATTTAATTCCTTGTTTTGTTATTCACCTCAGTTTGCTTTTGCCTTCTCCTATGTACCGCCTAAGCAAATTTCGAGGACGAAATTTTGTTGTAAGGTGGGTAGGATTTGTAACCTCTGTTTTCCCAAAAATGTATTTTTGTATATTTTCTGTATATAAAATTTTTGCAAATTATTTTTTTCGGTTTCAAATTCTTTTGTCAAATTGTATTATTATATCTCCTATTAAAATTTGTTTTCGATCAATAACTTTATTTACAAATATTTTTTATAATTTTTATATTGTAATACAATTCTTATTTTTTTGTTATTATTACTCTTATTATTATTATTGCTATGGTTATTATTGATTTTTTGACTGGTTATTAAAAATCTATTCTTATTGTTAATTTGTATTTTATAAATCCTATTTATAATTTCTTAGTGGATCCTATTTTTAAAACCCTATTCTAATTTCTATTTGGACCCATTTAAACCCCATTAAAACACCCTAAACCCAAACCCACCTATTACACCTAACCATCCACAACCCATTACCCTACCCTGTTTTTATCTCAACCCAACCCGCACTAAACCCATACCCATTAGTATTTTACCGAAACCCATTTACCTACATCATCAGAAACCCTAAAAACCCAACACCTATATATAACCCATGTTCACAAACCTGTTCATCTTCCTATACTTCCCCGAGCCGCCAGTTCATCTTCTCCTTACCCTCCCGATGCTTCTTTCCCTCTCCGGCGTGCCCCTCAGTCTCGCCAGCCCCGGCCAACTCCTCGCATGCCGCCTTGCTGTTCAGACCAGAGACTGCACTGCCCTGCATCGCACCCTCTTGGATCGCTTGCAGGACCGCCTAGCAAGCCACGGTAACCTCAGCCCCAGTCGACGCAACACCATGGCCGCCCTCGTCTACCCTCCACCAGTCGCTCTGTCTGTAGCCTCCGACGACTGCAATGCCAGTAGCTCCTCCCAGCACAGCAACAGCAAGCCAGTCCAGTAGACCCCCCGACCTGTCCTCCACCGCTGCAGCCACCTGCGGCCACCACCGTGCCACCCTGAGCGCGCCGCTGCTGTCTCTGTCCCCACCATCCATGGCCGAGCCCTTGTTCTTGGGTTTTGATATTCCTTGATCGTGGGCCATTGATCATCATCTTGTAGTTCTTGATTGCTTTGATGGTGGAACGTCCGATCGTCGATCTGATTCGATCATCATCATCATCATCAAGATACTTGATCACATCTTGATCTTGATCTTGATCTTCGATCAGAGCCGTCCGATCTGATATGATCTTGATCTAGCTGTTGGATCTCTTGATCTTCATCATCTTGATCATCCTCTTGATCATCGAGATTTGTATGTTGTGTTCGTGATGGCAATCATGATCATCTTATGCATCTTGTTCGTATTCGATCATTCGTTGTTTGAGTTCTTGCCCGGGATCCGCTCCCATTATTCTCTTTCTCTTCCGTTGGATTCGTCGTCTTCCAGGCAAGTAACTTGTACTCAATTCCTTTTTATGATACAAGTCATAAATACCGCTTGTAGTGTAGTTGGGTTCTAGAGACAACTCGTGTGTGATGTATGTTGATGAGTACTGTCTCTATAGTGCTATTTACCATAGTTGCCTCATGACATATATGACATGAATTAACCTAGGAGTGTCCGTTTCTTGATGTGATGTATATGTAAAACAATTATGAGAACTTATGTGCTTGTGAGATCGTTGTAATATACTTGTTGTGGACATGTCGTGTACCCTATTTCATATTATTTGGACACTTAGTATACTCTAATTCATGTTTAGTTATGTTTCGATTAAGTTTTGTGAGATTCATGTTGGCTTTGTTCGTAAAGAAAATTCTATATTTTGCCAATAATCTGTCTTGATCAGTAATTTAGACCATACTAAGGTCAGAATCTTAATTTCAATATAAAACATAAGTTTTAGAGGAATTTTTCTTCTTTCCAACACATCTGATCTTGCTCAATTTCATTTTTGTATGTATGAGACGTGACTGTTTTACTACAGAGGTGTAGATCTTTTCCAGATTTTGTTTCTTGAGAATTTGGATGACTAAACTATTTTGATACTAGTGTTCAAAATATTATTTTGATCTGATATTTTGGTCAGTGTTTCTACATCTATATAGGGATTACCCAGAATTTTGGTGGATTTTATTGATGAGTTTTATATGTCGTTTCATGCTTGTTTATAAAAGCTATGCTTGCTAGATTTTGTTCGCTGTTCTGTAAAGATTTGTATTTTCACCCTGATTATTTTTACTGTATGAAAATTGTTTGTGAAATATGAAGATTATCATGTTTTTTCTATTTTCATCTCCCTTTGGTGGATTTGGATTTCGCTTGACTGTTTGCGAGATATTACAGTTTTCGTACAGCAGTGTTGGGAATTCCAGATTTGCCAAACTTTCGTTTCTTGATGTTTCTGATTTTTGATGACTGATCTAATTTCACTGGAAAATTATGAAACTTTATATTTGTATAATAGACAGATAGGGAAATACTGCAGATTTTTTGTGGATTTATTTATTGAGCTTTGATGCAATTTTCCTGACTGAGAATTGGTTTTACTGATTTCTGACTGAACGTATTTTCTGGATTCAAATCAGTTTTGAGTTATGATTTTGTGAAATACTATATAGCTTATTTATAGTCTCTGGATTTGTGTGGAGGTCTACTTTCCATATTCTTCGACGGATTCAGATTTGGATCTTTGTAGTAACAGAAATCATTGGTTTAGTACTGCACTGTCTTGCTATCCTGAATATGAACATACACAGTTTTACTCGTTTATGTGACTGTATATTATCTATGCGTGTTTATTTGTTTCTCTGAACCTAATACTGATTATACCATGTTAGTTCGACACTATTTCATGCACTATCATGTCTGTTGATAACCATAATAAAAGTAACCAAGCCGGGGTTTAAGGGAAAGATCTAGTAGTGAAAAATTATAGAAATGTGTACTTGGAAGGGGGCCTATATTTCCCATACTGAGCATGTGTTATACTGTTATACTGATTACCTGACTGCACTCTTCCCTGTAGGAAGGTGTACTCGGAGGAGGACAAATAGGTTCTGACTGTCTGATTATTGTTACTGATTACCTGACTGCACACTTCCCTATAGGAAGGTGTAACCGGAGGAGGACCACTAGGTTCTGACTGTTACTGCTACTGCTACTGTTACTGATACATGAGTAAACTGCCCTATATGATTCTGTACGAAATCTACAAACGTAACTGTTTGTTGTAGAAACCATGTAGTAAAAACTGGGATGCATGAAGTGCTACCTAGTTAGTAATAGACACAATACTGTAAGAACATAACACTGATACTGTTACACTGACACTGTTATACAAATATATTGATATACTGTCATACTATTACACTGATACACTAAACATACTGCCACTAATACTGTTATTTGATACTGTTACTGGACACAGTTAGTTGCTGCAACGCCCCGAATTCCAAAAATACACAGAATTCGAGATTCCACAGGATCTTTACACTTCTTTCATACAATTTTACCAGGAAATTAAAACTTTTCACTTTACATCAGAGTTTACATGAAAACTTTACACATTACATCTGACAGCGGAAGCAAATTTACAACATTTAAATAAATGTACATCAATATTTGAATAATCAACATTTGAATAATCTCTAAGCATCTGTGCTTCTTTAATCTTTATCATGTCATTTACCTTGCATACAAAACCGTGGGTACGTCAGTTTATTCAACCGACGAACATTATACACGACCATCCTCTCTACGTCGGAAATAGTATAACTGATTTTCCATATTTAACAAACACAAACTTGTCACATATCAAACTAAAGGGAATACCCTATTGATGTCGTGTTGTGATTGTGCACTTAGTCCTTAATGCAGTTATTTATATTATATGACACTAATGCACACTTGTTCGGATTCTATGCATCACATACTACATAGGTCCGAGGCCAAGCCCCTTAATCGTTCTTCATCTTTGTAGGGTTCAATCCCTCGTCATGTCTTAATCTACTACTGTAACTACGGTAAGTATCCTAGATGATCTATGAGTACAAGCTCGTGTACAGAAAACCTGGAGGGGAATCCCACGCCATGTCTTGACTCATCAAGCATGCATTCTGTGGCAATTCAGCCTCCTTCATGGCACACGATCCTCTTGCAGTCACCAAACATCCCACAAGCGTCACCAAGGTCCGATCATTCTGAGTAGTGCCCACGTCATGTCTTGACGCATCAAGCATGCATTCTGTGGCTCACCCCCGCATCGTAAACTCGAAGCTCTCATACTTGTGTTTTTTTCACACTTTCATCACCTCTTCACTATGTACGAAATCCTTAAATTTGATAAAATCATGAACAAAACCAATCTATTAGAGTTAGCCCTCTCACTACTACCGGTCTCATTACTTTCATTTCACAATGACCCAACCTGGTCTTCTCAATTTCAATAATCATAATTATTCATCACTTTCACTTGCCGGTGTGAGTTTTGGCTACACTCTAATTTTCAATTTCGATTCATAATCTATATGTTTGAGTTTTTCATACTCAACAACATTTCTCTTTTCCAATCTCATGATTTCAAATTATCCATGAGTCCATAAACATACATAGAATTCAATTATTCCTTATGTATTTCATCAAATATCATCTTTACATTAAAATCACATCACTAGTTTATAGTCAAAATGAGTATTCACAACTCATAATTGTCACACTATTCTTCAATAAGAATAATTCATACTACTTCACTTCATATAGTTTCTTTCTTTATCATATTTCCATTCTATCACTTTATTTCAAGTTCCTTTGCGAATTATAAACTCCACGAAATATAGATGTAGAACCATAGTTCTATTTATACATTAGTTCTCACAAATGTACTCTATTTTATTTTGTTAACTCCCAAATTATTTTTCATAAGTCCCACATATTTTTAGAATAATAATCATAATTTTTTCATAATTTTAATCATAAAAAACAACCCCAAAAAATATTACTTCCCCAAATTTAATACTGGCCAAGACCAGTATTCGAACCCACAACTAGAGGGAAACAAGCCACAAGCACAGACCACTAGGCCGATCGTGCCAGCGATATGAAGGAGGGCTGAGAGCTATAAATGCTCTCGGCTGCAACCTTATTATCTTTTCAAAAATACAAAACAAAATATATGTTGCCAACGGGAATCGAACCGCCGACCTATGAGACCCACCACATACACTGTAGCGATTAAGAGCATCCAGACCACTCGAGCTATAGGCTCGAGTTGTCATAATGCAACTCGAATTCTAATTAAATCAATTCTCTCTATTTAGTAAAACATTTCGATGTTCAACAAGCTCTCATTTGATTTTACTCTTACTAAACTTATTGTAAATTTCCAGATTGATTATTCCCATCATAATTTATACTCCAGTATATTAAAAATAATTTTTTCAATAATTAAACACATATTTTCCATATAATTTGGTTAAATCATAAGCTACTGCTAACACATTTCTTTTTCGACATTTCTTATCAAATTTTAACATCAATGATCTCTACATCAATTCTCTGTTTTTAATCATTTCACAAACCCACAAATTTCAGGTCATTCATTACCATATTATCACACAAGGTCCATTTAAGCATACAAAACTACATTGTCATCTACTAATTTTTTGCTTATAGTTCTTGATGCTAATAATAATTTTTTCTGCAAACAATCCATAGCTATAATCAATTTACACACAACTTAAATTAAATGATGGAAACACATACAAGCCATTGATTAACATTCCAATCAATTAATAAGCCATTTTTTCTAATTAAAATGTACTCTTTATTAATCTTTTTCATGCATCATTAATTCAATTTAGTTCTAGCATGCTTCCTAATTAGAAATACGGAAAATCACCCACCTTAATTGGAGAGAAGTACAATTAGCAAAACCTCCTAAACAAATGCCCTTGCCAAGAGAGCGATCCTCCTCCTCCTCGTCGATGCGCACACTAGCCTCCAAATGCCAAACCCTAGCACTCCCTTTTGATGCTGGCCTCCCTCTTGTTGATGCAAGCACAAACTCTCCACACAACTCTCAATCTTTTAACTCACTTACTAAACTACTAATAATGTATTCTATACTATAGGACTTGGAGAATTAATTAGCACAAAAATAACTAGGCTAGGGGGGGTATTTATACTAAAAATTTGGGTAAATGGAAGGCTAGGATTGAAGTAGGGGTTAGAAACAGAAGGCTGAGATTCAAGGAGGAGTTACAATAACCAACCATGATCAAGTAACCACCACCCATGACTGCACTTGAAAATTTCCTTTTTCCTCCTAAAGCTAAAAACTGGCCATGCATGTATGGTGCAATTTGCACGTGTACGTGCAATGCACGTGCATGCATTTGTCCCCATTTAACAAAAGTTGTACATTATATTTTTCATAAAAATAATCTTTAAAATGTATTCTACATTACAAGTTGTATTAAAAATAAAAATAGCTGATGGGCTTTAGTTTATGGGCCAAAATAATAGTTTATAAAAAGAAAATAAATAAATTCAATTTGGGCTTTAAAAAGAAAGGCTTTCGTTTATTGAAAAAAGACCTTTATATAAAAATAATTAAAGAGAACACATCATCCATAATAAAAATAATTATAAGATTTCATACTACAAAAACTGCACGTGCACACTACGTGCAAAATAAATAAATAATTTTTATAAATGAAAATCGGGGCATTACAACACTTCCTCCTTAGAATAGTTCCGTCCCCGGAACTACAGTCAAGAGCGAGAAAACAAACACTCACAAGAAAAATACAAAAATACAAATCAAGCAAAAAGCTCAGGGTAATCTTTCAACATCCTCTCCTCAGACTCCCAAGTAGCCTCTTCAACCAAATGGTTTCTCCAGACTACCTTGACCATTGGTATCGTCTTATTCCTCAAGACTTTCTCTCGATGTTCAACAATCTCGACAGGAGACTCGATGGAATTCAGATCCAACTTCAAACCTTCCGGCACTTCAGGCAAATGATGACTCGGATCTGGAATATAACCTCTCAGCATAGACATATGAAAGACATTGTGCACCTGAGATAACTCTTCCGGTAATTCAAGCCGGTAAGCAGTTTTCCTAATCCTTTTCAATATCTTATACGGGCCTATAAACCTCGGGGCTAATTTCCCACTCTTGCCGAAACGGATCACGCCTTTACAGGGCGATACTTTCAGAAAGACGAAGTCACCTTCCTCAAACTCAAGGTCCCTTCTCCGGTTGTCTGCATAGCTTTTCTGCCTGCTCTGAGCTTCTACTAACCTTTTCCTAATCAGATCAATCTTTTCAGAGGTTTGCTGCACAAGCTCAGGCCCAAACAATTGACGCTCCCCAACTTCAAACCAACAAACAGGTGTTCTGCACTTCCTGCCATACAAAGCTTCGTACGGCGCCATCCCGATGCTAGCCTGAAAACTGTTGTTGTAGGCAAACTCTACCAAAGGTAAATGCCTTTCCCAACTGCCTCCAAAGTCTAGTACACAACACCGAAGCATATCCTCACGAATACGGTTGACTCTCTCGGTCTGCCCATCGGTCTGCGGATGAAAAGCAGTGCTGAAATCCGTCTTGGTACCCAAAGCTATCCGAAGACTCCTCCAGAAATGCAAAGTAAACCGCACATCTCGATCAGACACAATAGTTGACAGAACACCATGAAGCCTGACGATCTCGCCAACATACAACTCAGCTAATTTTTCCATCGAAGCAGTGAGTTTCATCGCCAAAAAGTGAGTGGACTTGGTTAGTCGATCGACTATAACCCAAATCACATCATTGCCTTTAGGACTCTTGGGCAATCCCGTAATGAAATCCATACTGATGTTATCTCACTTTCATTCTGGAATAGGTAACGGCTGTAATAGACCTCTGGGTCTCTGATTCTCGGCTTTGACTTGCTGACAAACCTCACACTTCGCCACAAATTCAGCCACATCCCACTTCAAACCTGACCACTAGAAATGCGGTTTGATGTCTCTGTACATCTTAGTACTTCCAGGATGTACCGACAAAAGAGTAGCATGCACCTTTTGAAGAATACTCTCTTTCAAGTCCATCTGATTTGGAACGCATAGTCTATCTCCAAACCACAGCACTCCATCCTTGATTTGAAATTCGGGCAACCTGCTAGCACCAACCTGCTCCTTCATCTCCAAGATATCAGCATCAATCTCTTGACTTGCAATGATCCTTCCATTCAGTGTAGGCTGAAGCCTCAACTGAGCTAAAGATGCTCCTAATCCTTGCAAGACAACTTCAATACCTGCTCGGTCCAATTCCTCAATCAGATGCTTCTGAGTTGTAATCAAACTGGATAAACTGCTCTCGCGACTAAGTGCATCAGCAACAACATTAGCTTTCCTAGGATGATACTTGATCTCAGGTTGCATTTCCTCAAGCACTTCCAACCATCTCCGCTGCCTCAAATTCAGATCCTTCTGCTGATATATGTACTTCAAACTCTTGTGGTCCATGTACATATTCAATTTCTCACCGTACACGTAGTGTCTCCATTGCTTCAGGGCAAAGATAATTGCAGCCAACTCCAGATCATGAGTCGGGTAATTCTTCTCATGCGATCGTAGTTGCCTAGACCCATAAGCGATTACTCTTCCTTCTTGCATTAAGACACAACCAAGCCCACGATGTGAAGCATCGCTGTAAACATCATACTCAACACCTGCTCTAGGCAAAGCCAAAATAGGTGCAGTAGTCAGCTTCTCTTTCAACTCCTGAAAGCTCGCCTCACATTGCTCAGTCCACTTGAAGTTCACATTCTTCTTGGTTAGACTAGTAAGCGGTACGGCTAACTGAGCATAACCTTAAATGAATCTCCTGTAGTATCCAATCATTCCAAGAAAACTTCTGACTTCCTTCACTGTAGTAGGCCTAGCCCAATTTCTCACTGCCTCTATCTTCTGAGGATCAGTTGTCACTCCCTCCTTAGAAAGGATGTGACCTAGGAATGCCACTTCAGATTTCTAGAAATTACACTTGGATAGCTTGGCATACAACTCCTGCTCTTCCAGCTTCTTCAAAACTGTTGCCAGATGCTCAGTGTGCTCCTCTTCTGACTTGGAGTACACGAGGATATCGTCGATAAACACCACGACGAAAGAATCAATGAACGGCCTCAGAACTCTGTTCATCAAATCCATGAAGATTGCGGGTGCATTCGTCACTCCAAATGGCATAACTATGAATTCGTAATGCCCATGTCGAGTTCTAAATGCAGTTTTGTGCACATCTTTAGCTTTCACTCGAACTTGGTGATATCCTGATCGAAGATCTATTTTGGAGCAAACAGCTGCTCCTTGTAGACGATCGAACAAGTCATCAATTCGGGGAATAGGATACTTATTCTGAACAGTGACCTTATTCAGCTCTCGGTAATCGATGCACATTCTCATCGATCCATCCTTCTTCTTTACCAAAAGCACTGGTGCTCCCCAAGGTGACGCACTAGGTTGAATAAAGCCTTTCTTCAACAGTTCCTCAATCTGCCGTTTCACCTCATCCTGTTCTACTGGAGCCAGTCTATACGGTGCCTTAGAAATGGGTGCACTTCCCGGTTGAACAGTGATGCTGAACTCCACATCACGATGCGGGGATAACCCAGGAAAATCATCCAAGAACACGGTCGGATAGTCCCGAACCACAGGAATCCTTTGCACTTCCACAGGAATCTCTTCCTTGCGGATAGCTGCCACCAGCCTAGAACATTTCTTCTTCCCTTGGAAAGTGACTTCAGGTCCACCTGGAGCCTTCACTGTTACCGTCTTGGTCTTACACTCGATGCTTGCACTGTACACCGACATCTAATCAATGCCAATGATAACATCGACTCCCAAGATAGTCAGCTCGATCATATCAATTCCGAAGATTCTGTCTCCAATCACAATCTCGCAATCCGCATAGTACCGATCAGTGGTTAAACTTTCCCCTGATGGAGTAGCTACTGCTAAGATCTTGCCTGGAAAAATCTTCGGTTCAACTCCCAATACTTTAGCAAATTTAGGAGACACAAAAGTATGAGAGGATCCAGTATCGAATAACACAACAGCTTTCATTCCATTTAAATAAAGTTTCCCTGTTACATAATACACACTCATTATGTAACAGTTCACTAAATAAGCGGGAAAAAGAAACAACATAAACCTCTAAACATCTTCCCTCGTACCAGTGATGACATGATCCACCTCATCGGCATCAGCTTCCGTCAAGGCAAATACTCGCCCTGGTTGGTACAATCTCTTCCCAGTCTGCTGCATTGGTACATTGCGATTACCATTCCATGGCTTGGGGCATTGAGATTGGTAATGTCCCGTCTTACCACAGTTGAAGCAATTTACCGCAGGAGGTCTCACAACATTGTTCCCAGGTCCTCCAGCCACACTAACAGCATTCGCCCCTGTCGGTTTGAACCTTTGTGCAGATGGTTGTCCCTTGAAATTCCCAGAATTGGCAGGGCCTCTTTCCAGACTGCCAGTTGTTCTTCCGATTCTGAATAACATGAAACTGCTCCATGTCTGCTTCTGTGGCTGCCGTGCACTTGACCAGCTTGTAGAATCTTCTGATACCAAGAGGTATCATCTGGGACCTCAAGCTCGGCCTCAATCCATGCTCGAACTTACAAGCCTCCTTCGCCTCATCCATCACTAATTCAAGAGCATACCTAGAAAGCTGAGTAAACTTGGTCTCGTACTCTCTAACTGACATGCCACCTTGTTGTAGTGATATAAACTCCATAACCTTCTTCTCTTGGACGTCGGAGGGGAAATAGTGACTGCGGGATTCTTGCAGAAATTCCTCCCAGCCAAGAACTATGCCTCCCATTGTCCGCTTCATCGACTGCCACCACACAGCCGCATCCTTCTCAAGTTGCAGAGTTGCCAACTTCACCTTGCTGCCTTCAGGGGTCTCCAGCACTTCGAAGATCGTCTCTACTTGACGAATCCAGATGTCAGCCACAGCAGGGTCTGACTTCCCTTCGAACACAGGTGGTTTCATTCGTTTGAACGATTCCACGAGTTTGATCGCTTCGGGCACCGGATTCGCGGGTACCCTTCCTTGGTTCTGATTCATGGCCACGACGTTGAGTGTATGATAGACCCTCGCGAGTTCCGTTTCTAAATCCAGACCGTCACCATTTCTAGCTCCTCTTCTAGCCATATTCTGATGCAAAAGATCCATTAAATTCAAAGTATAAGACATGAATTTTAAATCAACTTGTATTTCATTGAATTCCAAACTTTATACATTCGAATTGAAAAACATTTCTTGACATCAGAATGAAAACAGTAGAAGCTACAATAGTCTAACTCCTACGGTTCCTCTTCGCTTCTCGAAGTTCTCCCCGTAGTTCATCAACTTCTTCCTTCAGCACATCGGTCATATTCTTCCTCTTCTCGAGTTCCCATACACGATGACTGAGAACTGCAATGTCGTCCTTGCGATTTGCCAATTGAGCCTCCAATAATCTGACTCTCTCTCGCAGTGTTTCTACCTGCCTCTGAAGAGATATCACAAGACTATTTGGAACTGGTTCTTCTTCTTCGTCAGAAGAGTCATCAGATGAATCCGGAGGTGGGGTAATCTCTCGGGATTCAGGCCATTCTTCTCTGTAAGAATCTGCTTGCCCTGGGTAGTACTCTTCCTCGGAATCTGCTTGCCCAGGATAATAATCTTCCTCGATGATATGCCAGTCGTCGTCTCCAGCAGGGTCGAAGTGATCAGCCATCTTAGAAATAGGGAGGAAGAAGCATAAGTCATAGAGCAACACAAATGTAAGTCACTTACATTTAAATCTCTAGACTCAAATGCACACTCTAATGTCCACTTCTAGGGTGTCGTTCCTTATAAATTTGTACAAGTGTGAAGCGTGGCTCAGATACCACTCTGTAACGCCCCGAATTCTAAAAATACACTGAATTCGAGATTCCATGGGATCTTTACACTTCTTTCATACAATTTTACAAGGAAATTAAAACTTTTCACTTTACATCAGAGTTTACATGAAAACTTTACACTTTACATCTGGCAACGGAAGCAAATTTATAACATTTAAATAAATGTACATCAACATTTGAATAATCTCTAAGCATCTGTGCTTCTTTAATCTTTACCATGTCATTTACCCTGCATACAAAACTGTGGGTACGTCAGTTTATTCAACCGACGAACATTATACACGGCCATCCTCTCTATGCCGAAAATAATATAACTAATTTTCTATATTTAACAAACACAAACTTGTCACATATCAAACTAAAGGGAATACCCTATTGATGTCGTGTTGTGATTGTGCACTTAGTCCTTAATGCAGTTATTTATATTACATGACACTAATGCACACTTCTTCGGATTCTATGCATCCTATACTACATAGGTCCGAGGGCAAGCCTCTTAATCGTTCTTCATCTTTGTAGGGTTCAATCCCTCACCATGTCTTAATCTACTACTGTAACTACGGTAAGTATCCTAGATGATCTATGAGTACAAGCTCGTGTACAGAAAACCTGGAGGGGAATCCCACGCCATGTCTTGACTCATCAAGCATGCATTCTGTGGCAATTCAGCCTCCTTCATGGCACACGATCCTCTTGCAGTCACCAAACATCCCACAAGCATCGCCAAGGTCCGATCATTCTGAGTAGTGCCCATGCCATGTCTTGACGCATCAAGCATGCATTCTGTGGCTCACCCCCGCATCGTAAACTCGAAGCTCTCATACTTGTGTTTTTCTCTCACTTTCATCACCTCTTCACTATGTACTAAATCCTTAAATTTGATAAAATCAGGAACAAAACCAATCTATTAGAGTTAGACCTCTCACTACTACCGGTCTCATTACATTCATTTCACAAAGACCCAACCTGGTCTTCTCAATTTCAATAATCATAATTATTCATCACTTTCACTTGCCGGTGTGAGTTTTGGCTACACTCTAATTTTCAATTTCAATTCATAATCTATATGTTATAGTTTTTCATACTTAATATCATTTCTCTTTTCCAATCTCATGATTTCAAATTATCCATGAGTCCATAAACATACACAGAATTCAATTATTCCTTATGTGTTTCATCAAATATCATCTTTACATTAAAATCACATCACTAGTTATATAGTCAAAATGAGTATTCACAACTCATAATTGTCACACTATTCTTCAATAAGAATAATTCATACTACTTCACTTCATATAGTTTCTTTCTTTATTATATTTCCATTCTATCACTTTATTTCAAGTTCCTTTGCGAATTATAAACTCTACGAAATATAGAAGTAGAACCATAGTTCTATTTATACATTTGTTCTCACAAATGTACTCTATTTTATTTTGTTAACTCCCAAATTATTTTTCATAAGTCCCACATATTTTTAGAATAATAATCATAATTTTTTCATAATTTTTAATCATAAAAAACAACCCCAAAAAATATTACTTCCACCAATTTAATACTGGCCGAGACCAGTATTCGAACCCACAACCAGAGGGAAACAAGCCACAAGCACAGACCACTAGGCCGATCGTGCCAGCGATATGAAGGAGGGCTGGGAGCTATAAATGCTCTCGGCTGTAACCTTATTATTTTTCAAAAATACAAAACAAAATATATGTTGCCAACGGGAATTGAACCGCCGACCTTTGAGACCCACCGCATACATTATAGCGATTAAGAGCATCCAGACCACTCGAGCTATAGGCTCGGGTTGTCATAGTGCAACTCGAATTCTAATTAAATCAATTCTCTCTGTTTAGTAAAACATTTCGATGTTCAACAAGCTCTCATTTGATTTTACTCTTACTAAACTTACTGTAAATTTCCAGATTGATTATTCCCATCATAATTTATACTCCAGTATATTAAAAATAATTTTTTCAATAATTAAACACGTATTTTCCATATAATTTGGTTAAATCATAAGCTACTGCTAACACATTTCTTTTTCGACATTTCTTATCAAATTTTAACATCAATGATCTCTACATCAGTTCTCTGTTTTTAATCATTTCACAAACCCACAAATTTCAAGTCATTCATTACCATATTATCACACAAGGTCCATTTAAGCATACAAAACTACATTATCATCTACTAATTTTTTGCTTATAGTTCTTGATGCTAATAATAAATTTTTCTTCAAACAATCCATAGCTATAATCAATTTACACACAACTTAAATTAAATGATGGAAACACATACAAGCCATTGATTAACATTCCAATCAATTAATAAGCCATTTTTTCCAATTAAAATGTACTCTTTATTAATCTTTTTCATGCATCATTAATTCAATTTAGTTCTAGCATGCTTCCTAATTAGAAATACGGAAAATCACCCACCTTAATTGGAGAGAAGTACAATTAGCAACACCTCCTAAACAAATGCCCTTGCCAAGAGAGCGATCCTCCTCCTCCTCGTCGATGCGCACACTAGCCTCCAAATGCCAAACTCGAGCACTCCCTTTTGATGCCGGCCTCCCTCTTGTTAATGCAAGCACAAACTCTCCACACAACTCTCAATCTTTTAACTCACTTACTAAACTACTAATAATGTATTCTATACTATAGGACTTGGAGAATTAATTAGCACAAAAATAACTAGGCTAGGGGGGGTATTTATACTAAAAATTTGGGTAAATGGAAGGTTAGGATTAAAGTAGGAGTTAAAAACAGAAGGCTAAGATTCAAGGAGGAAGTTACAATAACCAACCATGATCAAGTAACCACCACCCATGACTCCAGTTGAAAATTTCTTTTTCCCTCCTAATGCTAAAAACCGGCCATGCATGTATGGTGCAATTTGCACGTGTACGTGCAATGCACGTGCATGCATTTGTCCCCATTTAACAAAAGTTGTACATTATATTTTTCATAAAAATAATCTTTAAAATGTATTCTACATTACAAGTTGTATTAAAAATAAAAATAGCTGATGGGCTTTAGTTTATGGGCCAAAATAATAGTTTATAAAAAGAAAATAAATAAATTCAATTTGGGCTTTAAAAAGAAAGGCTTTCGTTTATTGAAAAAAGACCTTTATATAAAAATAATTAAAGAGCACACATCATCCATAATAAAAATAATTTTAAGATTTCATACTACAAAAATTGCACGTGCACACTACGTGCAAAATAAATAAATAATTTTCATAAATGAAAATCGGGGCACTACAGTTGCCATATGACACTGTACTTGACACATTCATTTGTACTTTTAGTATACCATGCTTGTTGACTTCGTTTTACTGATTCATGCTAGTTATCACTGTTAATGCATAATTCCATGTTATTTGTTAGTTTTCCATTTGCTTGTATCCTACATTATAAGTGGTCCGTAACTTGCAATTGACGGGTACTTGTTTTCTCTTTCCTTCTCCTGCAATTATTAATTGCAGATCAGGATGGTCAGCTGCCCGATATTATTGGCGAAATGAGATATTAGTGCTGGATATCTTGTTTATTAGTATTATTATTATTGTTGCTTTGGAACAATGTATTTTGAGTACTTGAAGATTTATTTTGTATTTGGGCGATGTGACCCAGGATATTTGACTTGTCCAGATTCTGATTTATTTGAGAATATTATATTTTGCTTCAAATAAATTCTGTTGGTTTATTACTTCAGTTATGCATGTGTGGTTGACTCTTTTGCTTCCGACTCTGATTATTTTATGAGATGTTGTAAAGATTCCTGAACAGCTTATGGATGATGAAAATCATTCGTTGGGCAATTGTTACGTGCTCGTATTCCGTATTTTTGGGAAGCAGGGCGTGACAAATAATAATAATAGCAATAGTAATAATAATAATAATAGTAATACCAATAATAATAACAAAAACATTAGCAATAATAATAGTAGGAGTAATAATAACATTATACAACAAAATAAGAATTTGGCTAATCAACCTTATAAATAAATCAAACAGGAATATATATAATCGCTCAAAAATAAAATGGAAAGGGAAGTTAAAATGCACAATTATTCGAAATAACAAAATTTTTCATTTAGAAAACATTTTTATAGAAGATCCAACATGAATATACGAATGATAATTGAATACAGAAAATATTCGGGAAAATAATATAAAGAGAAGAATAGTTAGGAGAAGAATGAATTTATACTCAGTAAAGAGCCAAAGAAGAGGACGACTGCAAGGAACTGAAGGAAACAAGGAATGAAAGAATTGAATATAAAGGAAGAGGAACGGGGGTTTAACCGAAGTTGAAGAGAATATGGCAGGGAAGAAATAACTAGCACGATACTCAATATTGAATTGAAAAACTAATGATGAATACAAGAACAGAAAAATAAATGACGCAAGAACAGGAATGTGACAAAATAAAAATTGCAAAATACCTATAATCGCACCATTGGCAGTCTCCGCTTCCTCCGCAATCTGGTTGTGGGCCTGACCACATTCTCCATCCTGTCCTCCACTAGGAGCTGATCCTCTAGTTGCATTTCTCCTGCTCTTTGGGCAGTCTCGAACCTTGTGGTCATTCGCTCCGCAAACAAGACATCGACCGTTGGCTACCCAGCAATCCTTGCGTATATGATCAATCCTGCGACAATAGCTACATGGGCCCTTCCTTCTTTGGGTCTACCTCATGATAGCAAAGGCGTGATGCTGGTGTGCAAATACACATAGTCGGGTGAGCTGTGCGTTCTCCTGGGCTCTTTCCAGACAAGCTCTCATCAGCTCATTGTGTTCTCGTTGTAGCTCAATCATTCATTGCATCGCCTGGAGAATGGCGACATTCTCTGATGTTTCAGCCCTGGGCGGAGGAGTCGAAGAATCTTCACAAGCCATAGTCTGCAAAACCATCCAGTTGGTGAGTACTCAGACATACGTTGGTTATTACGTGTTTATGTGATCAACGTGGCGTGCATATTATTGAGTTAACCATGCTTGAGCCAAACTCGACATGTATCTTGTTATTTTTCATGTAATTGTGCATATGCAATGAACAAGGGGGGCTAGGTTTTAGATCAAAGAGAGCGGCAAGATGTTAAGAATACCTCGAGTTAGTTCGTGTAAACCCTAAATAGAAACAGAATAGTCAAATAACAGCATGATAAGGAAAACGACGGGATCTACTTGTTGGATCCTGTAGGCAAGGCAAATAACACTGGGGGGGTGAATAGTGTTGTAAAAAATAAATTAAAAACTTGAACTTTTCGAACTGTTAAGTCGACTGAAAATAGATATACATTCGACTGTTGCATCAGATAAGAAGAGTATTTTACAGAAGAGTTACAAGTCTGATCAGTCGACTTACCAGACAAGTTTTTGAAATAAAACTCAGAGAAATTGAAATTGCAAGTTGAGAGAATACAACCACAGAGAGTCAATCACAGCCAAACACAACGATGTATCCTGGTTCGGTCCTCCCGACCTACATCCAGTCCCCAAGTAACCCACTTGAGATTTTCCACTATTCTTGAAAAAGTACAAGAATACTCTACGGCCTTTGACAACAACAATGTCAAATCCGTAGACCCCTTCACCACTATAGAGAGCAAACCCACTCTACACCCTAGAGTGAAACCAACTCTAAAACCAAGAGTCCTACTCTCCAACCGAGAGGACCACTCTCACAACCCGAGAGTGAAAACAACAACAAAAATTGAGTTTACAACAACCTATAGCCTTGTATGTGATAGTACTTTCGTATAGTGGCTATTAGGTCAACTTCTGAATTAAGTCTAAAATGTAATCAATGTTATATTAGACTGAAATTCAGAGAACCAAGTCTTAGAGAGTTTGTATGCTTTTGAAACACTTCTTCTTATTGAAAACAAAAGACTTGAAAGTTATAGAATGCTTGGAACCTTTTCCAAATGATTCTTATACTCTATTTATAGAG
Source organism: Hemerocallis citrina (assembly GCA_017893485.1). Classification (NCBI taxonomy): domain Eukaryota; kingdom Viridiplantae; phylum Streptophyta; class Magnoliopsida; order Asparagales; family Asphodelaceae; genus Hemerocallis; species Hemerocallis citrina. The sequence goes on from CM030365.1 coordinate 35,399,311, forward strand.
TAAAAATCAAGGAACGTTGTAAAACAGTTCCATAAACCGGAATAAAACGGATAAAAAATATTTGAATTTGAAAAACATGTTTTAAATTCAGAAATCTATCGAAACGGCTTGAATAGTCGACTGGGTTGCCATAATGAGTCGACTGGCCAGAGCTTGTATGAGTTCAGGCAGTTTCGTATTATGACAGTCGACTGGTTCCAAGGGGCGGTCGACTGGTACTCATAAAGCTGAACTTATTCAAGGTTGTTTTGACATTTTGGTTTTGTAAAACACTCAGATTATTTACAATATGTGTGAGTGTGTGTGTGACAAGGCTATTACACGTTTCTAAGACTCAAAGAAAAAAATACAAAATTGCAAGACACTTTGTTTAAACATTTGAAGCACTTTGAATCGAACTTGTGACTTTGTCTTGAGCTTGAGCCTTTGTCTTGATGTCTTGAAGCTTGATCAATTACTCTTGAAAGCTTCATTAGATTGTGTTGCCTTTGTGTATTTCACCATGATATTGACATTGATACACTCTGCAAGAGATATGTGGTAGAACAACTTTGTATTGTATTGTAGTCATCAAAACCAAGAATCAACGTTCTCCTCTTTTTTGATGATGACAACACAATAACTTATAATAATAACAATATACATAGCAAGATGTCCCACATAATTGAAAGATATATAAATGTGAAATAAGCTCCCCCTAAATAGTGTACAATATGCACACAATTGTGAAAGAATAACAATATATATAAAACAAGCACAAAAACCACAAAACCACACATATTTTTCTCCCCCTTTGTCATCAACAAAAACATGAGGAAGGATACATCATAAAGAACAAAATAAAAATTGCATAACCATAACACATTTATACATAAGAAATCAAGTACATTATTGCACATTAAAAATAGAAGATAGAAAAATAATAAACATAAAACATAGTTGAAAATAAAAAATACATGAAGTAAAACTTCTGTCAGTCGACTGGTTACTGAAATAGTCGACTATCCAGAACACAAAATTCAGCCAAAATATGGACAACGAAAACACTTTATAAGTCGACTGAAAAGGACGTTTAAGTCGACTTAAACAAAATAAATTTTCAAAAAATGTCAAGAAAACAGCAAATTCCTAGTTTTATTCTAAAGTTGATAAAAGTGTCTTCCTAAAGTGGTTTGGTAAATATATCTGCTACTTGTTTATCAGTAGAAATAAAATCCAAGTTATATCTCCCTTTAAAATATGATCACGTAGAAAATGATGTTGAATATCAATATGTTTTGTACGTGAGTGTTGAACCAGATTTTTAGATAGATTAATAGCACTGGTATTATCACACATTATAGCAGGTTTTGAAAATAAAATACCATAATCTAATAAAATTTGTTTCATCCACAAAATTTGGGCACAAGCCAAACTTGCAGCAATATATTCAGCTTCTGTAGTAGATAGGGGTACCGAATTTTATTTTTTACTGCACCAAGATACTAGTGAATGTCCCAAAAAGTGATAAGTTCCACTAGTATTTTTACGATCAGTTTTACTTCTAGCAAAATCAGCGTCACTATATGACAAAAGTTGAAAATTATTGGTGCGTGGATGAAACAAATCATATTCAGACGTGCCTTTAATGTATCTTAAAATACGTTTCACAGCTTTTACGTGAGATTCTTTGGGATTCGACTGATATCTAGCACACAAACATACACTAAATATAATATCCTGTCTACTATCAGTTATATATAAGAGTGAGCCAATCATACCTCGATAGAGTTTTTGTTTGACACTCTTACCTAAATCATCTTTGTCAAGTATAGTAGTAGAAGTCATAGGTGTGGTCTTACTACTAGTTGTATCCATGCCAAACCGTTTGAGTAATTTCTTAGAATATTTTTCTTGATTAATAAATAAGCAATTTTGTGACTGCTTTATTTATAGTCCAAGGAAATAATTGAGTTTACCCATATGACTCATCTCAAACTCATTTTTCATAGTATTAGCAAACTCTTGACAGAGATTACTATTAGTAGATCCAAAATTATGTCATCTATATATATTTGTATGATTAGAATATCTGTCTCTATTTTTCTATTAAACAATGTAGTATCTACTTTACCTATCTCAAAACTAGTTTCGAAGAGAAAAACTTTTAACCGATCATACCAAGCACGGGGGGCTTGTTTAAGACCATATAAAGCCTTTTTCAATTTAAAAACGTGTTTTGGGAATTGTGCATGTTCGAAACCTGGTGGTTGCTTAACATAAATATCTTCCTTAATAAATCCATTCAAGAAAGCACTTTTAACATCCATTTGGAAAAGTGTAAAATTTATAAAACACGCAAAAGATAATAAGATCCTAATTGATTCTAGTCTAGCATCAGGAGCATATGTTTCATCAAAATCCATTCCTTCTTCTTGATTATATCCTTGAGCAACTAATCTAGCCTTGTTCCTAACGACTTGTCCTGATTCATCTAACTTATTCTTAAATACCCATTTGGTACCAATTATAGTATGATCAGGAGGTCGTGGAACTAGATCTCATACATCATTTCTTATAAATTGGTTAAGTTCATCTTGCATGGCATTCATCCAAAATTAATTCTCATAAGCTTCTTGTATATTCTTCGGTTCAAAATCTGACAAGAAAGCCGTATGAGAAATTATGATAACATGAGATCTTGTTTGAATACCATGTGAAATGTCACCAATTATTAAGTCATGAAGATGATCTCTAACTTCAACAAATGCTTTTGGTAAAGTTTGAGTCATCACAATAGGATCAGTCGACTTAATAAGTCCATCAGCCGACTGATTCACATCAGTCAACTTGAGATCCTTATCAGTCGACTTTTCTAGGGTAGTTTGCTCTAGTGATTTAAGAACGTTATTTAAAGTTGATGATTCAATTTCATCATCTTTAATAACAATAGATGAAGGCAAGGATTTATCAAATGAAACATGCATAGATTCTTCAATAGTCAAAGTTGACATATTGAAAATTCTTTATGCCTTACTCCTATTTGAGTATCCAATGAAGATACCTTCATTAAATCTAGCATCAAATTTATCTAAATTATCTTTAGTGTTTAATATGAAACACTTACATCCAAATATTTTAAAATATGATACTTTAGAATTCTTTCATAGAATAGTTCATAACAAGTTTTTTTAAGCTTAGGCTTAATCAATATTCTATTTAAAACATAACATGTTGTAGAAACAGCTTCAGCCCAGAAGTTCTTAGGCAAATTGCTTTCAACAAGCATAGTACGTACACACTATTATAATGTCTTATTCTTTCTTTTGACCACCCCATTTTGTGGTGAAGCTCTAGGAAATACAAATGAATGTGTTATACCATTCTTGTTGCAATATTCTGAAAATATTTCATTCTCAAATTCTCCACCATGATCACTTCTAATAGTGACTATGGTTAGAGATTTTTGATTTTAAATTCGTTTGCAGAAATTTGAAAATTCTTCAAAGGCATCATATTTATGTTTTAAAAAGAAAACCCATGTAAATCTTGAAAAATCATCTACTAAAATAAATACATATCTGCTTTTATTTAAAGAAGTGACTCTAGTAGGACCAAATAAATCCATATGGATTAATTCGAGAGGCCTACTAGTAGAAATCATTTCTTTTGTCTTAAAAGTAGATTTAACTTCTTTTCCTAGTTGATATGCATCACATAACTTATCTTTCTTAAAAGATAGTCATGGTAGTCATTTAATTAGGTTGTATTTAGACAATTTAGCAATATTTGTCATATTTACAGGGCCAAATCTCTTATGCCAAAACCAAGAATCATTGTTAGAAGCTACTAAGCAAAAATCAGTAGAAAATTTATTTGTTTTTAAGCATAACTCATAAATGTTGTTTTCCCTAAAACCTTGAAAAATAATATTTTGCATAGATGAATCATATATTAAACATGCATCTTTTTCAAAAACAATTTTATATCCCTTATCACAAAGTTGGCTAATACTTAACAGATTATGCTTTAGTCCACTAACTAGAAATACTTTTTCTATAGTAAGGGTAGTGTTCTTACCGACCATGCCTATTCCGATAACCTTCCCTTTGTTGTTGTCACCGAATGTGACTGTTCCTCTATCTATCTCTTGTATGGAAGAAAGAAGATTAGCATGACCAGTCATATGCTTGGAGCATCCTTGTCAAGTATCCAACGTTATCTTTTACATACCTATAAAATAAGCATTGTAAATATGGTACCCTTTTTATTGGGTCCGAAATGGATTAGTTTTTGGGAAAACAAACCCAAAGTGAGTTTGATTTAGCACTAAAAGAAGGAATATAATTTACATAATTACATACATTAAGAACATAAGAATTTATATAAGTAATTCTATCGTTTAGACTCAGGTTGACTGGAACCCAGATGTTTTTAGTCTGTTTAGTTGACTTTATTATACCTTTTCGTCGACTGTTATGTGAAGTCAGTCGACTGGGAGGTGAAATAGGTTGACTTATCTGAGGTTTTCATCTCTTTGAATAAGACTACAAACCTCTAGACAGACGACTGACGTTAGGGTTCAGTCGACTGGTCTGAACTACAGAATTACTATTTTCATGGAAAATAATAGTTTTTGGTTTCTCAAAAAACTCATATAATTTGTTCTTCACACTGGAAATAGAATCAGTCTTATTACTACTATTATTCTTAGAAGAATTATGTTTTTTAAGAGTCTTTTGAAAACCAAGTCCAAATCTTTTATTAGATTGAACTTGATTTTGGAGAATTTTATTTAAATTATCCTTTCCTTTGTTAAATTTATATACATTCTTGGATATATCTTCATAATTTTTCTTAAGAGATACAAGATCTACATCCAAATTTGAAAGTCGAGAATTTAAAGATTTGACTCAACATTTAAGTCAAGATTTTCTTGAGAAAGTGTTTGATTGACTTTCTCTAAATTCTTAACTCTAATATTCTCTTTCTTAAGTTCTTGAAAAACTTCATTGAAAGCATCTAATAAGTCATTTGAATCAAAGTTTTCAGTTATATCAGTTTGTGTAGCCATGAAACATATGTTCGCTACTTCGTTTGACTCCTCATTCTCTTCTTCCGATAAAGAGTCGCTATCATCCCAAGTTGCTTGATATTCCTTCCTGTTCTTCATATACTTGTTCTTTGTGTACTTGTCCTTCTTGAAGTTGGGAGCCTTCCCTTTTGATTTCGCATTTTCTAATGGGCAATCCTTCTTCATATGACCTGTCTTTTTACACTTGAAACAAGTGGGAAGTTCATTAGTATCTTTACACTTGGAATTAAATTTACCTTTTTGTAAATATTTCTTGAACTTTCTAGTGAACATGGCTATTTCTTCTTCATCTTCGGAATCCGACATGGCCATGAAAGCAAGTGCTTCTTCTTTGCTTGTTGAGGTTCTAGATCCTTCTTGCGTTCTTCAAGTTGTACTTCGTATGCCATAAGATTTTCCACAAGATTCTCAAGAGAGAGTTGTGTTAAATCGTTGGCTTCTTCTATGGTAGTGGTCTTCTTCTCCCATTTGAGGGTTAGGGCACGAAGAACTTTTCTCATCATTTCTGCTTGCGAGTACATCTTTCCAAGGGCCACAAGAGAGTTTGTAATGTCCGTGAACCATGTTATCATGTCCGACACATTCTCGTTCTCCTTCATACGGAACATCTCAAACCTGTGAACAAGAACAGATATCTTAGATTCTTTAACCTTATTAGTTACTTCATGAGTTACCTCGAGTGTGTGCCAAATTTGATGAGCCGTTGTTGCATTTGACACGCGATTGAACTCCTCTTTGGTAAGTGCACAGAATAAAGCACTCATCGCCTTTGCATTATTCATTGTGTTGCTCTTCATGTCATCGTTCCATTGTGCATAGGGAATTGTAGGAGCAATGAATTCTGTCTCAGTCATATTCCAAATCTCATAGTTGATGGACTGAAGGTAGATCTTCATTCTACACTTCCAATTTATAGTTTGTTCCATTGAATAGGGGTGGCCTTTGTGTGGATTGGCCTTCATAGTATTGGCTTGCATTTGAAGTAGATGTCATTGCACTCAACCAGGCTCTGATACCAGATGTTGGATCTTGTAGGCAATACAAATAACACTGGAGGGGGGGGTGAATAGTGTTGTAAAAAAATAAAATAAAAACTTGAACTTTTCGTACAGTTAAGTCGACTGAAAATAGATATACAGTCGACTGTTGCGTCATATAAGAAGAGTATTTTACAGAAAAGTTACAAGTCTGATCAGTCGACTTATAGCAGAAAACTAGTCGACTTACCAGACAAGTTTTTGAAATAAAATTAAGAGAAATTGAAATTGCAAGTTGAGAGAATACAACCACAGAAAGTCAATCACAGCCAAACACAACGATGTATCCTGGTTCGATCCTCCCGTCCTACATCCAGTCCCCAACCAACCCACTTGAGATTTTTCACTATTCTTGAAAAAGTACAAGAATACTCTACGGCCTTTGACAATAATGTCAAATCTGTAGACCTCTCACCACTAGAGAAAGCAAACCCATTCTACACCCTAGAGTGAAACCGAATCTAAAACCAAGAGTCCTACTCTCCAACCAAGAGAACAACTCTCACAACCCGAGAGTGAAAACAACAACAAAAATTGAGTTTACAACAACCTATAGCCTTGTATGTGATAGTGCTTTTGTATAGTGGCTATTAGGTCTACTTCTGAATTAAGTCTAAAATGTAATCAATGTTATATTAGATTGAAATTTAGGGAACCAAGTCTTAGAGAGTTTGTATGCTTTTGAAACACTTGTTCTTATTGAAAACAAAAGACTTGAAAGTTAAAGAATGCTTGGAACCTTTTCCAAATGATTCCTATACTCCATTTATAGAGTAAGAATCAAGGAACGTTGTAAAACAATTCCATAAACCGTAATAAAACGGATAAAAAATATTTGAATTTGAAAAATAAGTTTTAAATTTAGAAATCTGTCGAAACGGCTTGAACAGTCGACTGGGTTGCCATAATGAGTCGACTGGCCAGAGCTTGTATGAGTTCAAGAAGTTTCGTACTATCACAGTCGACTGGTTCCAAGGAGCGGTCGACCAGTACTCATATAGCTGAACTTATTCAAGGTTGTTTTGACACTTTGATTTTGTAAAACACTTAGATTATTTAAAGTATGTGTGAGTGTGTGTGACAAGGCTATTACACGTTTCTAAGACCCAAAGAAAAAAATATAAAATTACAAGACACTTTGTTTAAACATTTGAAGCACTTTGAATCTTGTCTTGAACTTGAGTCTTTGTCTTGAGCTTGAGCCTTTGTCTTGATGTCTTGAAGCTTGAGCCTTTGTCTTGATGTCTTGAAGCTTGATCAATTACTCTTGAAAGCTTCATTAGATTGTGTTGCGTTTGTGTATTTCACCATGGTATTGACTTTGATACACTCTACAAGAGATATGTGGTAGAACAACTTTGTATTGTGTTGTAGTCATCAAAATTAAGAATCAACACTACTTGCAGAGATTAAAGGAATCTTGAACCAAATAAAATACTAGTTCAAGAAAAGACTTGCTGTTAAATTGTAGATTCGAATAATATAGAATAACGGGATTAAAATCCCGGGCGACTATCCACAAGAACACGTGCGAGTTATGTGCGAACCACGTGCAAAGAAACCCGAGTAGCAAAGCAACAACAGCAACTCCAAGATCGGATCCAAGGCAAACACCAAACACCAAAACTGGACCCGCTACATGCCAAACACCAAATGGCAAAATCCACCACTCACCCTTGTCTCCTTCTTCCCTTCGACAAAGAGAGAGAGAGAGAGAGAGAGAGCGGGAGACTAGCAGCGATTGGCGGCAAAGACGACGATGACGACAGCGGCACTGCGGTCGGGATGTGACAGCAGCGGCAAAGGCGACGGCGAAGTGAACTCTATTTTTGCTGGAAAACAGGGGAAGACGATGACAGCGCTAGGGAATCTGCGGTGGTTGCGAGGGTGAGCGGTAAGGGCACGGAGTGGAGGAACGGTGGCACGGAGTGGAGGAACGGTGGCGGCAAAGTGATGGCAATGGGTTTCGGTGAGTTGGGTTCGAGCGGATTTTGATGGCGAGGACGGGGATGATCGGAGGCGATGAGATGGTGATGACGAGGGAACGGTGAAGAGGATGATGGTGGAGGAGGAAGGTGGTCGGAATGGCGATCGGGAGTTGGGTGGGTTTCGGTTGGGTGAAAATGAAACAGAGAGAGGGAGAGATGAGGGTCGGGGAGAAAGAAAGAAAATGGCTGGGAATTAAAATAGGTTTAGGTTTTATTAAATAGAGATTAGTATTTATAGGGGAAAAAGTAGGATATATGGTTATTGAGTAATTGGGTATTAGACCCAATAAATAAAATAGGTAGGATATAAATATAGTGGATCAATATAAACCCAAACACAATAGTAAGATATCTGATAAAATATGGTTTATAACAAAAATACAATTTGTATCACATTACACAAATTATTTGAAACAATTAAAAACACAATTATTAAATAAGAATTGATTCATTTTAATAATCAATAATAATAATAAATAATCATAATAACAATAAGAATAGAAATACTATCAATAATAATAGTGGCAATAAAAATAGTAATAATAATAATAATAATAGTACTAACAATAAATAATACTAACAACAACAATAGAAATTATCAGAGCAATATCATTATGTAAAAATAGGAATTTATTGAAATAGTCGAAACAGTAACAATATCTTTGAGGGTTAAAATGTGAATAGTTGATCAAGTAGAACCAGAAACAAAGTTTATTTGAAACTATTATAACTATTGTTTAGGAAAAAATGCTTACACATGAAATTCAAAACGAATTTAACAAATAACGAGTTTATAAATATCGAAATACAGAAGAAAAAAAAACTCAGAAAATACATATTTGTAGAAATGGGGGTTACACTTTCTCTCTCCTCGATCACCATCCCCTGTTCATCCCCATCTCCCACCTTAACCCATCCCGAGCAGCCTCACCCCTGCCATCAACTGCTCTGTCCCTTCCGCCGTCGCACCTCGCTGCCAGTCGACGCCTCCCGTCAGTTGCCCGCCATCGACAGCAACCTTGCTGTTGTTGTTGTGTGCCGTTGCTTTTGTTGCTGTTGTGCTCTTGCTGTTGGTGGCTGTCTCCCTTGCACGTGCTTTTGATTATGCACGTTGTGTGCACGTAGTTCTTCACGGTTTGTGTTCGTTGCTCCGGGACCCTAATCCCGTCATTCTTTGGTATTCGAACTAATCGTCAATAAGGCAAGTCACTTTCCTCTTGAATTGAATATTGTATCAAATTCAAGTTTCTATTGAATTTCTGCCAGTAGATCCTAATCGTTCATCGTATCGTATACTATTGTTCATCTATCATTGAGTATATTTAGGGTTTACACAAGCTTACCTAAATATCTTCGACTTCATGCCATTGTTAACTCTAAAAATTGAATCTTGCATGCATCCATGTAGTATTGATAATAGGGTTTATTCATACAAACACCACACAAATAAACTATCGTAGAATTGATTACTAGGTTTTGTGCTTGAATGATCGACTGATATTTTGTTGTTGTTAAGCTAGTGTTAGTGTGCATTCTTAATTATGTTTACCATGCTATTGTACCTACCATGCTGATTATAAGGTTTGTTAACTATTGAATTGAAACCCATCATGTCAGATCGCTTTATTTCGTGAAGTATACTGAAAATCAGAATGTTTAGTGTCTGTTTGAAATTTATGAGACATTTTCGGCCCAGTATTTGACATCAAAATTAATAACTTTCTGAACAAGAATTGTAGCTTTGTGTTTCTACCTTCTAGAACATCTACAATATTTAAATTCCGAGTTATTGCAAAAGTCATGATGATTTTACTACTGCTGCCTTTTATTTACAGAATTCCAGATTCATGTATGTCTTCATATTTAAACTATTAAAAAACTAAGTTAATGTTAGAATAATGCTCTGATAATTTTTAGAATGATAGCTAACATGATTAAGAGTCTAATGAATATTTTTGATGAATTTATAATTGAGGTTTCACTGATTCTAAAAATGTAACAACTTGATGTCGATTTTCAGTCAGAACATATAATCTGTAAAGAATGATGTATTTAACCTAACTACTGTTGTCGAATTTTATATTCTAAATATGCATTGGAATCGTTTGGAAGTCTAGTTTCCAGAACTTCTGATAGAATCAGTTTTTGATTTCTGTAGCAGCGGGAAGACAGATTTTCGTACAATGACCTCTTGCTGTCCAGAATTGCATTTTTAGATTATCTTAATATAATTATACATATATCATTGTATTGCATGAATTGAAGTATATATATTGCATTGCATGCTCCTAAAGTACTATTGTCATCATTCTATTTGTTCCATCCAAAGTTATCATCCTATGTTCTTCTATTGTTACTATCGTCCATCTAATGTCTCTAAATTGCATAATGTATTGTTGCATCGATAAAATATTTAATAAGCTGGGGGTTTATGGGATTGACTTAAGTAGTGGACAATATAGAGACTGTGTCGGCCAGTGTTATCGATTGATTGTTGGATTACTGACTACGGTATCCCATTCTATCGTGTATCGTTTTAGTGTATCATGCAACAAAGTTGCTATCGTTTTTGTGTTATCTATAGAATTCACCACTAGATTCTAAACGACATTGGTTGTATGCATCGAACCTGTGGAATGGGACGCAGTAGTACGTGCATTAGTTATGTTGAAAATTAATAGACTTGAGAATTGATACAACATCGACACTTCATATTGAACATCATCATCACTATTGATATCGACCATTGTCTAAGTGATATTGACATCGACCATTGAATATTGACATCGAAAATTAAATTATCGTTTATACCAATTGCATTGACTATCATTAATATTTATTATTGCTATCGTCCATTATTATTGATTCCTATTGAGCCATTGAATTCATTGTTATATCGTTATTGCCATTGTTTCTCTGCTTTCTCTACTTGCTGTCCGTGACTTGCTGTAAGGACAAATCTTTTCCTCTTTTTAGATGAAGTGTTCACAGGTGATCAAGGAGAATTACTTGCAGGAATTGGAGAACAAACTTTCTAAAGATTTATTGCTTTCTAGTTGATCGTTATTTCATTAGACTTATTGTATTGAAACTTATTATCATCGTGTTTGGATTTATTATTGAATTGGGATTATGACCCGGATATTATTATTTGTTTCCAGATGTTGGATTATCGTATTTGGTTATTTCATATTGTCTTATTCCAAGTATTATTGTTCATGTGGTTTCTTTTATTGCCTGCACAATTGTTTTGTGTTGTTTATATTGTTGAGTTGAATGGGTAACAGCTTATGGATGACGCAAGTCATTCGCTCGGCTAATGTCACGTACTTGTATTCTGTATTTTGGGAAGTGGGGCGTGACATGTAGTCATGAGGTCAGTGAAGTTGGATCAGGGTCTTTTAACAGCTCTAGTCGAGAGATGGTTGCTGGAGACTCATACATTCCACCTACCGCGTGGAGAGACGACGGCGACTTTACAAGATGTTGCATTAATTATCGGACTTCGAATAGATGGTGTAGCCATGACTGGAAGCTAGGGTGGCAATAAGTTTCATCTGCTTTTATTGGTACATCTCTTAAACTTTCATGGTTGTTGAAGTTGTTCAATAATTACTTGAAACCAAACTCAATTGAGTATGAAGTAGAGGTCTATGCCGAGCCTACCTTATGACCCTTTTTGGAGGTGTGATATTTTCAAACTCAACGGGCAACCAAGTACGGTGATGTATTTGTAGTTGATCGCAGACATTAGAAAAGCTGACCACTATAGTTGGGGTAGTGTCACTTTAGCGGTCCTATATAAGAATATGTGTTATGGTTCTTTGAACAATGTACAGGCAACAGGGCTGATGGTGGTACTACAAAAATGGAGTTGGGAGCGATTACACTTTGATCGGTCGTGCATAAGTAGCCAACACCCGGTGTTGGAGAGCATTGGTGTTTGGAGTCGGTACGTTGGCTCCTATTGGTGTCTATTCATCTAGGGATTGCATGCACCATGATAACTGACATGGACTGCTCACATATTATCGTGATGAGCTCGATCAGTTGCGGGAAAAAGTGTATTGTTTGGGAATCGTACACTACCGAAAAATTAGAGAAGTTGCCGCTATGTTGAACAGATCATAGAGATTTATGGTTGATGAATGCACCTCTTATTAACTTCTCAATCGTGGAGCTTCCTCATGTAGATTGATTACTACGACAATTCGATTTTCAACAAGATATATTCGCTGCATGAACCTATGACACCACATTGCACAATTATCGCACCTCCTACCATTGCGCCAGCCCAAGTGACACTTCTGATACCAATGCGCGAGAGGGAACCATCTCCCGACCAGTCATCTCAACAGCCCATGTTTCAGCCAAAGGCAAAGATATTTGCAACCATGGTAAGAAAGTTTAATAACTATATGACTCATTTATAGTTCGTATCACATGATTATCATTTATAGTTCATATCATAAGATTATCATTTATAGTTTGTTTCACATGATTATCAATTATAGTTCGTATCGTATAGTTGATAGTTCATTTCACACACACAAAATTTCATCCAATTTATCTTTGTTTTTTTCATATAGTTAGATCTAATCACAGACAAATGTTTATATGACATTATCTAATTTATAGGAGGAGAACGCATGGGAGATTGCAAGAAGTGCTGCTTGACGATTGTCGAGTACCGCATCCAATGTGACCGATGCTATGAAAGAGTTCGCATACGAGATTCTAGCACCGTGTATACGATCTCTTGATGCGGTGGGGGAGGGCCCGCATTCAATGCATTTATTGCACATCAACCAAGACATCGTGTGCCTACACCTCCTACCACTGTGCCACCGGAACCTGAAGAAGAGAAGCAACCGCAAGATAAGGTGCAAGGGCACAAACGACAAAGAGTACCTAATGATGACGAGCTTCCCATATTCCAAGTAATACAAAAAACCCCTACTCCAAAGATGCGCAAAGTGCTCATGCACTGACAGTGTAAGAAGATCGATAGGTACACGCTGGGTAGATTATTCTAGATTTTGGTTAAGTTTTTAGAGTTTTTGTTGATGTAACAGGGATGTTGTACATATAACTTATGTTAACCTATTGTGTGTTTGTGATGTTGGGTTAATTTATTTTTTTTATGGCTTTTGTTAACCTATAAATTAGGTTTGTGATGTTGTGATGTTGGGTTATATGTTTTAAGCTCGTTTTTGTTGTCATTTGTTGGTTTTAGTATATAACTTTTATTGACTGTAGCTGGGTAATTATGTACGATGTTCGTTTATTTATCGAATTGTGCTCTGTATGTTGAATTTTTGGAGCTAAAATTTTTAACGATATTTTTAAACATGAACAATACACAATTGGATTTGGAATTATCCAATTTGTACTGGACTCGCCTTTCGGAACAATATAGATATTATACCAAGCTCGATGTTCCCAAGAACGAGCTTAGTTTAATTGCTATCGTTGTTGGGAAGAGCGGGCTCTGTTTAGGAGTTTTTTCGAGAATTCACCAAGTCCAACAATTTCACTATCAGTAGACTCGCTTTTCCCAACAGTGAGTTTAGTTCATATTCCCTCGCTAATGGGAACATCGAGCTCTTCTTTGGAGTTTTTTTTTTAAATTTCACCAAGTCCAATAGAGAGTTTGCACTTTATCTGTAATCTCAAAAAGAGTATAGTCGCCATTCTCAACAGCGAGTCTAATATAAAGAATCTTGCCATTGGGAACGGTGAGTCTTGTTTCAAATTTTTGAACAGAACTCGCCGTTGGGAACGACAAGTTTCTCAAAAAAGTTAGAACTAAACTTGATGTGTCCCGCGAGCATGAAACAACTAAACTCGTCGTTGGGAACGGTGGGCATAGTTGTTGAGAGTCCTCGACAACAATTAGTTTGGCAACTGTCATCTTTTTGCAAAGAGTAATGCTACACCCACTACCAATTTCACTACATTTCTCTTCAATACCGTATGTGGCACACTCCAATAGGTGGGGGAAGAGAGAGTAGGTGGGGGAACTCTCCAACAGGAGTGTGTCACCTAAGGTAATGAAGAGAATGATAGTGAAATTGGTAGTGGATGAAACAATAGTCTTTTGCAAATCGTTTAAAAAATAGGCATAAATTATTAAAAAATTCGATTTCCTAAATGGATGCTCCTCTCGCCTCTGTAAGTTAAAGTGGATAGGCCATATGTCTTGTTATTCCTTCTCCTATTGAGCACATGGAGAGGAACCCAAGTAACTCTGAATAGTTGATGTCATATCATGTCTTTGTTAGAAATATTGGTGTAATAGACAAGAGAATATAATTATGGCAAACAATTTACACTTTATGAAAATATTGACCAAACTGACCCACTTTTGAAAATATGTACCCAACTGACCCAGTTTTGGACACGTCGACATAACACAAAAAACAGCATAGGTTAATTCCATGTCGTTGTTCCAAAAAGTGGCATCAATTGTAAATTTCTTTATCATGCCACTGTTTGTGAATAACGGCATCAGTACATTTTTTATACAAGTGTGAACCTTCTGACTTGGAAAAAATTCCAAATGCTGAAATAACTTATAAATGATGTTGTTATCTCCAAGAATGGCATTCGCATTACTAATGCCGTTGTTGGAGATAACGACATCAGTAATAATACTCATTAAATATAAATAGTGATCCCCTCTTCTCCTACCCCTTTCGCTTTAGTTTTTTCCTCTCTCCCCCGAAACCCAAAAACCCTATATCCCAAATCTCAACGGTGAATAGTGCTCTTTTTGTCCCAAACAAATTCATAAATACTCATCCATAAACCCTAATTATGATTTCCTCCTATCTCCGTTCACTTTGATATTTGGCGCTGATTTCTTCTACAGTTCTTCTAAAATCTGAAATTATGGTATGTATTCGAAAACCCTAATTTTCTTTCAAAATATTCACTTTGATGATTGAGAGTTATATTGTTAGTGTAGTATATGAGATGTTGAGGAGATTGATCTAAGTAGTAGTATGAATGGATTCGTGTAGTTTTTGTATACTATAATTGATAATGTTGTGTATTAGACAACTATGAAAAAATTGGTATATACTAGAATTGCTTTATTTTTAATAAATATATTGATAGTTGTGTATGTATGAATGGATGTTCATATGAGATTTTTTTATATAGATAAATATATAGTGTCTGGAGATGTTGTGGTGTGGATTGTTATAAGTAGTAGTTCGATACGAGTATTGAGAAATTGTTGTTATCTTCATACATCGTTTATTAATTTTGTTGAAGAAACATGACATATTAATTTTGTTATCTTCATACATCGTTTATTAATATTATTGTTGACACGTGGTTTTTTATGTTCACAGATAAATAGATGCTAGCCAACCATCTTCTTCCCATGCCGTGGGTGCATCATCTTCGGTCGCACAAGAAGGAATTTCGGATCCATTAGACCCAATCATACTCTATTTGCAAGAAGATCATAGGTCTCAGGTGGTGTGGAAGGGAGACACCAAGAATATGAGTTTCCGAATGCACACGATATTGCCGATGCATCCACGTATACACAACTACCTGGTAAATTGCGAGTTTTATGGAATGTCAATGTTGGCCAAAGTTAAATATGACCATTCATTACTTATCGTTCTTGTGGAGCGATGGAGGCTGGAGACACACGTTCCACCGACCCGTTGGTGAGATGACGATCACGCTATAAGATATAGCCATCATATTGGGTCTTCTAATTGATGGGGTGGTCATGACCGGAAACCTTCTCTTCAATAAAATCATGTTGGTTAGAGATTTATTTGGGAGGGAGGTTGAAGAGGACGAAAAAGGTGTATTCGTCAGCAAATCAATCTGACGTTCGTGAATCTTTACAAAGGTCAACAATAGTTTGGGAGAGGAACCGACCGACTTCGAAATTCAATGTTACACGCGAGCGTATCTTGTGCCGATGATCGGAAGTATTCTTTTTCTAAATTCTTCGGGCGATGTAGTCCATTTAATGTATATTCCTTTGATTGCCGACATACAAAGAGCTGACCTATATAGTTAGGCAAGTGTGGCGTTGGCTTCTCTTCACCGTGCCTTGTGCAATTATTCAGTGGGGTTTATCCAGATGCCAGGGTCGATGGAGATATTACAAATTTGGTGTTGAGAATTACAAATTACACATAGACCTGCACAGTCTGTGACAAAGCACCGAATACAGCTCATGAACCATATCCATGTTTCTATGCTCTCTCCATCCATTATTGCAACGCAAATGGAAACAACTAACCGTTTGCATCGTGTGAAACAGCTATCAACAAAAAAAATTTATATTTTCCATATAAATATGTTATGTCAACACTTATAACTAGTCTGCATACCTTAAACCCCTCGATCGAAGGGCTGAATGCCCAAAATACCCATTTGAATGTTTCTTTGGCGGTACCGGATACAACCTTGGCCCAATGGACGGTCATTCTTGGATTTGAAGCTTGAATTGCTGTGAGAAAATAAGGCAATTTAGTGTAAGCTACTTCAAAGGAACCATAAACTGCTTGATCGTTTTGCCTTCCAAGCTTTCCTACATGAAATAGTATAATTGAACTAAAGCTTGACTATCTCAATGATGGATGTTAGTGTTACACCTAGTTGTGCCTTCACAACATTCAATATCATCATTGCTAAAATTTTAGAATCAATTTTACTATGATTTTGATTCAATGTCGGATTCATACATGTATGCGGACATTCAATGTTCTTCACCACAAAAAAAGATTTCCCTTTTAGAACAATAGCACGGAATCGCCATCAATGTTCTTCACCATGAAAAAAGACTAGCCTTTTAGAACAATTGCACGCAATCGCCATGGACAACCCACTACATTTATGAGTTCTGGATTTTCTGTAATCTCCTCGGGTGAATGTTTTATTGGTGCATATTTACATTTGACATAGTATAAACTTGGGGTCGATTTCACCATCACGAATTCTCGATGGTTCTTCACGGAGTACATCTTAACTTGATATTGTATACTATCTTTAGTTGGAAATCTTTGACCTATGGGAAGTTCATCCGTGTTCGAAGAGCCGACGGAAGACTGTGGATGTTCATGTACAGTCGCAGGGATATCCATTCACTCTTGAACCTCATGTACAGATGCACTAATGGATTGATTTTGCAACACCACATTGTTAACCAATACATTAACATTAACATCATTAACCGAACCTTCTCCGACATCCTCCTCTTCCTCAACTTCAAGCCCGTGATTCTCATCTTATTCCTCTTCTACCAAGTCATTATTAACAATGGCATTGTCAAAGTCTTGCATGACCGTGTCGGTGTGGAGAATACTTTGTGTCGAGGTGCAGATGTACCGGCACATATTCTGTGGTAATAGGTTTCGTTGGAGTTGTGCTAATGTCTTCTTATGTATATGGTATTCTTGCATGTGACTCAGTAGATGGTTTCAAACTCCTAACGGAGCTTGGACTTGGAATAACAACTGGCCCAGTGCTTGGAAGCTTCATTTGCTCAACATATAACTCCAATGCAATCTAACTACAATTTGAATCAAGTGTCCTAAAAATCATGGACCTTAGTACAATATTATTATCTACAGGCACCATGTCACGCCCCGCTTCCCAAAAAAAGAATACGGAATACGGATACGTGACAAAAGCCCAGCGAATGATTTTCATCATCCATAAATTGTTCAAGAATCTTTACAACATTTACCAGAATAATCACAGTCGGAAGCAAGAGAGTCAACCAACATGCAAAAATAAACCAAAATAACAACAAGAATACTTGACACCAAAATTTATTAATCAAAATAGTCATAATTTGAATAAGTCAAATATCCTGGGTCACATTGCCCAAATACAAATAAATCCAAGTATCAAAATACAATTATTGTTCAATGCAAGAAAACAAGAAATAACAATAACAAGATCCAGCATTAATACTTCATATCACCAATACCATCTGGAACTTGTTCTTCAAAATCTGCAATTTAACAATTGCAGGGTTAGGAAAAAGAAAACAAGTACCCGTCAATTGCAAGTTACGGGCCACTTGTAATGCAGGATACAAGTACATGGAAAAACTAACTAGTAACATGGTATAAGCATGATGACAAATAGGATACTAGCATGGCAAGATGAACAAGTACAAGTGGCATTTATCAAGTGTCAAATGAACAAGTATCATGTAAACAAGTGTCAAATGTCATGTATCAAGTATCACGAAATCAAGTAACAAGTAACAAGTGTCAAGTTGTCAAGTACAAGTGTCAAGTATCATGTTCAAGCATCAAGTCTCATGTATCATGTAATCAAGTATCAGGTAAGCATGTATTATGTTCAAGTGTCATATATTAAGTCCTGTAGTTATTACTATCTAGGTAGCACTTCATGTGCCATCTTTTTATCACATGGTTACTATAGTCAATGCAATTTTATTTTAGATTTCATAGTGGACAATATAGGGCAGTGTACTCAGGGACAAGCCTCAAGAATCAAGTATCAAGTATCAAGCCTCAAGTATCAAGTAAACAAGTCTCAAGAGTGAAGTATCAAGCCTCAAGTCTCAAGTATCAAGCCAAGTATTAAGTAACAAGTAACAAACCTCAAGTGGTGAAATATCAAGCCTCAAGTAATCAAGTATCAAACCAAGTATCACATAGGATCAATAGATCCTCTTTCGAGTACACGTTTCTGAATTATCCACTATTAGATCTGTCCCTTTAAACCCCGGCTTGGTTATTTTATTATTAACGTTAAACAAGCATGTATGTGTCACGAAACAAGCAAGTATAATATGGTATGATCAATTAACAAGTCCAAGTTCCAAGATAAACCTGGATGGTTGAAAGATAACACACAAAAGAACAAAATAACCAAATTTCTAGTTCAGGACAGCAAGACCATACTGCAGTAAAATAGTGATTTCTGGTGTTACAAACATGAAAATCTGAATCCGTTGAAAGTTATAGAAAATAGACTCCCAACCGAATCCAGCGAATATAAATGAGTCATATAGTAATTCACAAAAACATAACTCAAAACTGATTTGAATCTAGAAAATACGTTCAGCCCAAAATCAATAAACCGAATTCAGAATCAAGAAAACAGCATCAAAACACCCCAAATAAATTCAGGAAAAATCTGGGGTATTCCCCTATATGTCTAGTATCAGAATATAAAGTTTCATAATTTTCCAGTAAGATTTGTTCAGTCAAAAAAAATCAGAAAACATCAAGACACGATAGTTTGCAAAATCTGGAATTCCCAACACTGCTGTACGAAAACTGTAATATCTCGCAAACCGTAAAACAAAATCTAAATCCTCCAAAGGGAGATGAATGTAGACAAAATAAGCTAACTTATATATTTGATAAATATTTTTTATACAGGAAAAGGAACTAGGGTGAAAATATACTTCTTTACATAACAGCGAGCAAAATCCAGCAAGTATAGTCTTTGTAAACAAGCATGAAACGGTATGTAAATATTATCAAATAAATCCACCAAAATTCTGGGTAATCCCTAATCATGTATAAAAATACTGTCCAAAATTTCAGATCAAAATAATATGTTTAGCACTAGTATGAAAACAGTTTAGTCATCAAAATCATCAAGAAACGAAATCTGGAAATGAAATACACCTCTGTAGTAAAACCACAATATCTCACACATACGAAAACAAAATCGATCAAGGTCAGAGGGTTTGGAAAGAAGACGAATTTCTCTCAAATTCATGTTTAATACAGAAGTTAAGATACTGACCTTAATATGGTCTAAATTAGCAATCAAAACTGATCATCGACAAAACACAGATTTTCTTTTTAATAACAAATCAACATACAACATACGAAACTCGTTCCAAACACAACCAAACATGTTATAGAGTCTGCTAAGTGTCCAAACATCATGAAATAGGGTATATAACATGTCCACAACAAGTTTATCACATGGATCCAAACAACACACAAATTCTCATAATTATCTCATAAATATAATCACATCAAGAACGGTCAAAACCTAAGTTGTTTCATGTCAAATTTGTGTCATGAGGCAACTATGGTCAATAGAACTATAAAGACAATACTCATCAAACATACATCACACACGAGTTGTCTCTAGAACCCAACTACACTACAAGCGGTATTTATGACCAGTATCATACAAAGGAATTGAATACAAGTTACTTGCCATAACCGATGATGAAACGATTCCAAGCAAGAATAACGAGAACGGGTTCCTGGCCAATGAACACGATCGAACGACGAACCAAAAACGAGCAATGAACACAACTAACAAACTCAACGAACAACGAATCCAACGAACCACGAACGAAAACACTAGCGAAAATCACAAACACACCATTACTCGTAAGCACCAAAACACGTGCAAAACCACACATGCGCTACAAGAGAAAAAGTAAAGAAGCAACGGCAGCGGGCTCGCTGTTGCTCGCTGTTGTGACTGGGCTGCTGGCCTGCAGTAGTGGCTCTGCCAGTGGCAGAGAGACAGGGCCAGGGGAGCGCAGGGGGGACGTCGGGGACGCTGCGGAGGAGGCAGGAGGAGAGGTTACAGGCAGGGGCTCAGGGTGCACACGAGAACGGGAGAGAGAGAAGGGAAGCAAGGCAGCGGCTAGGGAAAAATAGGGGGGGATCGGCTGCATGGGTGCAAGAGAGTATATATATGGGTTTGAATTAGGGTTTAGGGTAGCAAAAGGGGAAGGCGGCACCAGGGAATGGGTCGGGTTGCATGGGTTAAACAACAGGGAAGGGAGATAGTGAAGGTAACGGGTCGGGTTGCATTGGGTAATTTGGAGTAGGTTTTCAGGGTAGTTAGTTAGTACACAGGGTGAATAAATGAATTAGTGGATGTGGGCGTAGGAGTAATCAATTGGGCTGGGTGTTAAATAATGAGTTTGGGTATAAAAGTTATTTGATTTAATACAGGAAAAAAAATTAGTTAAGTGGTAATGGGTTAAGTATAAAGTTAAATGGGTATTAGGAATTCAAGCAAAAATATTGATAGGGCAAAATGAATAACAACTAGAAAAATAAAATAAGGTGAACAACAATAAGGAGGATAAAAAAAAAACAGCTCGATCAAAAAGGAACGAAACAAGAGACGAGCAAGAATCAAGAATTCAAATAAAAGAAGACAATAATAATAAAATGAGAATATATTGAAGTAAAATCCAATATACGGTCCAAAAGAAATACAAGAGGAATACAAAGAGAGAAAATACACGAAAATAAAAAAAAATACACTCAAAAATACACAAAATGAAAAACAGGGTTTACAATCCTACCCACCTAACAAGAAGAATTTTGTCCTCGAAATTCAAACAAGAAGATACATAGGGTAACCCCAAAACAACCAAAAGAACAAAACAAAACTACTCAAACAAATGAGGAAACTTCTGCTGAATCTCCTCTTCCAGCTCCCAAGTCGACTCACTGGGCGAGTGAGGATTCCAAGCAACACGAACCAACTTGATGACCTTGTTTTTAAGCACTTTCTCCCGCCGATCAACAATAGCAATTGGCAGAATCTCACAAGTCAAATCTGACCGAACGGTCAACTCAGAACAGTCGATCATGTGACTCTCGTCTCGGATATATCTCCTGAGTTGTGGGACATGGAAAACATCGTGCACTCCTGATAATGCTGGTAGCAACGCAAGACGATATGCCACCTTGCCTACTCGCTCCAAAATCTCAAACGGTCCAATAAACCTAGGGCTAAGCTTGCCCCCACCACCAAACCGAATGACACCTCGCCATGGCAATACCTTTAGGAAAACATGGTCACCAACCTTAAACTCCAACGCCCTCCAATAGACATCGGCACATTGCCTCTGCCTACCCTGAGCTGCCTGCAAATGTTTCCTGATCTGAACCACAACATCAATTATCCTGGTGATCAATTCCGGACCCAGCAACTTCCTCTCACCAATGTCATCCCAGCACACTGGTGATCTGCACTTCCACCCATAGAGTGCCTCGAACGGAGCAGCTTTAATACTGGCTTGAAAGCTGTTATTGTACGAGAACTCTACAAGATGCAAATGGTCCTCCCATAATCCACCAAACTAAAGCATACAAGACCTCAACATGTCCTTAAGAATCTGAATAGTCCGCTCTGACTGTCCATCAGTCTGGGGATGAAAAACTGTACTGTACTTCAACTTACTCCCCAAACTGTTCCGAAGACTCTCCCAGAACTGAGATCTGAATCTCGTATCCCTGTCGGATACAATACTGACTGGAACCCCATGAAGTCTGACAATCTCTTGCATGTACCTCTCATCTAGGCTTTCAGTAGACTGCCCGACACAAAAGGGAATGAATTGAGCACTCTTCGTCAAACGGTCAACAATCACCCAAATGGCATTATGACCCTTAGGACTCCTAGGCAAAGCATTCAAAAAATTCATAGTGATATGCTCCCACTTCCACTCTGGAATAGGAAGCGGTTGAAGAAGTCCAGCGGTTCTCTGATGCTCTGCCTTAACCTGCTAGCAATCAAGTACTGAGAAACAAACCGAGCCACAGCCCTCTTCATACCATGCCACCAGAAATGAAGCATCAAATTCCAATACATCTTAGTACCAGCGGGATGGATAGAATAGGATGACTGGCGGGCGTCCTCAAGCAACCTCTAAAGAACCTCACCCTTCGGGAAACATAATCTGGACCCAAAACGAAGCGATCCATCAGCATGAATAACCATGTCTGTCCTAGACCCAGACTCATCCTCGGCTAGAAAACCCTGCAACTGCGCATCACCAGCCTGCGCCTCTTTAATCTGATCAACAAGAGACGACTGCAGCTAGAGCGCCAAACAGCTCCGACCAGAACTTGGCAACAAAACATCCAACTCCAACCTCTTCATCTGCTCAATCAAATCCTTCTACTGAGTCAAGAACATAACAGCCGGTCTCCTACTCAAAGCATCTTGCACCAAGTTTACTTTACCAAGATGGTATTACAAATTGATGTCATAATCGGCCATAAGTTCCAACCAAAGACTTCGTCTCATGTTTAACTCCTTCTGGGTGAAGATGTACTTGAGACTTTTGTGGTCTGTAAAGATCTCCACTCGGTCCCCAAGTAAATAATATCTCCACAGCTTCAAAGCATAGATCACTACCGCTAACTCCAAATCATGAGTCGGATAGTTTTTCTCATGCGACCTTAACTACCTCGATGCATACACAACGACCCGGCCCTTCTACATCAAAAATACTCCAAGACCCTTACCCGAAGCATCACAGTGAATTACAAATCTGCCTGAACCATCTGGAATAGTCAACACAGGTGCTGACGTCAATTTGTTCTTTAACTCAACAAAAGCCACACCACACTCATCAGACCAACAGAACTTCTGATCCTTTCCAGTCAACTTAGTCAACGATCCTGCTATTTTCGATAAATCTTGGACGAATTTCCAATAATAGCCAGCCAAACCAAGAAAACTCCTGACTTCAGAAACTGACTTGGGAACAGGACAATCCTTCATAGCCTCAACCTTGGTAGGATCCACAGAAATACCATCGCCTGAGATAATGTGCCCCATGAATGAAACCTTATCGAGCCAGAACTCGCACTTGCTGAGTTTTCCATAAAGCTGATTCTCTCCCAAAGTCTGCAGAACCACCCTAAGATGCTCAGCATGATCTTCCCGATTCTAAGAATACACCAAAATATCATCAATGAAGACCACCACAAATCTATCAAAGAACTGAGAAAAGTCCTAGTTCATAAGACTCATGAATACAGCAGGCGCATTCGTGACCCCGAACAGCATCACAAGATACTCATAGTGGCCATATCTGGTCCTGAAAGCAGTCTTCTGCACATCAGTGGCCTTTACTTTGACTTGATGATACCCAGAACGAAGATCCAACTTCGAGAAAATAGCAGTCCCACTCAACTGGTCAAACAAATCATCGATCCTGGGCAATGGATACTGGTTCTTTACAGTAACATTGTTCAGTTCCCGATAATCCACACACAGTCGAACACTACTATCCTTCTTGTTGACAAAAAGGAGTGGAGCACCCCAAGGCGAAACACTGGGTCTGATGAAACTCAAATCAAGCAACACCTGAATCTGCACCTTAAGCTCTACTAGCTCAAACGGCGTCATCCTGTAGGGACTCTTCGATATAGGAACCGTACCTGGCTGAACTTCAATACCGAACCTGCCTTTCAGGGGTTAAGCTAGGCAACTCCTCTGGAAAGACATCCAGGAAATCCCGAACTACTAGAGGTGCAGCCTCACAGCCTAAATGTAACTCCATCGCACAAACCTCCTGATCAATTGCTGCTCGGCCAAGGGAAGACTCCCCAGAATGGAACTCAAACTCTACGCGATCTGGAATCTGGAACACAATCCATAATGGCATGGGTTTCACCCAGCCAATCCATACCCAGAATAATGTCGAATCCTGAATTCCTAATTACAATCAGATTGGCTTTGAACTCTGTGCTACCAATAATTACGGGACATTGCCTGCACTCTCGGGAACAAATGACCACTCCACCACCTGTCACAATGTTCCAAGCATCTGACATGTTGCTGCACTCTTTATGGCGAGTAACAAATCGAGAGGAGACAAAAGAATGGTTGCCCCGGAATCAAAAAGAACATGAGCAGGGAAAGAGCAAACATGGACAACACCTACGACAGAAGCAAAAGAGACAAAGAAAAGAATGGTTGAACAGGGGTGAGGAAAACAAAATGCAGAAAGACAAACAGAAAGAAATAAAGTAAATGGAAATGAAGACACAAAAGAGAAACAACAAAACAATAAATCAATAAAACAAAAGATACCTGCAACCACACCTTCAACTGACTCAGCATCAGCAGCAGTCAGGTTGAAAGCCTAACCTCTCCTGGGAGCAGCGGTTCTCTGACCGACAATCTGGCGTTGCGGAGGAATGGGTGGTCTAACTGGACCACGAGCTAGGGCAACCTGCTGAACCGGACCCCTGGCTGGAAGAGCAATCTGCTGCTGTCGCGGGTAATCCTGCACCATATGATCAGAAGCACCACAACCAAAGCAGCGGTAATTGGCACGCCTGCTGTCCTTGCGCTCATGCCCAGCAAGACGGCAAAAGTTGCAAAAACTAGTCTGCTGAGGAACTGCGGAAGCGTAAGAAGCTGCCCTGACCGGATGGGCTGGGACAGGGCTCCGAACTGGCCCACCAGAAGGCCTAGCAATTGAGTGGGGAACAGTCCACTGAGAAGGAGCCAATCCACCACGAGCCTGCTCCTGAGCACGAGCTACCTCGAGAGCTTCTGCATAGGTGCGCAAGCAGAGGGAGACAAGCTGCACCCTAATCTCGCGCTCAAGCCCCAGTAAATCTACGAGCCCTATCCTCTTCGTTCGCCACAAGAACGGCTGTGAAGCGACTAAGTCTCGTAAATTCAGCTGCGTACTCGTCCACAAACCTGGAGCCCTGTTTCAAGAAAGTCGCATGTTACAATATTGCTTGGACAATATGTAACAAAATTCCATTACTAGAAATAACAACCAACCTATTTCAGGGTTAGGAATTGTTTCTCCATCTCCACTCTAGTGCTGCTAGGGAAGAACTTCTCCAAGAAGATTCAAGTGAAAGTGGCCCAAGTGATTGGTCTTTCGAGCCTTTCGGACTCCGACCTCCACCAGATATGAGCCAAGTCCACCAGCTGGATGGCAACCACATCCACACGATCTGCATCTGTAACCCTAGCTGCCAAAAAGCAGTTGCTCTGTCCAAATCAACCACTGTTCAGCCTCCAAAGGCATCTCAGTGCCTGAAAATATGTTGGGATGTACCCTCATAAAGTCTGTGACTGTACCTGGACAGGAAGAAAGAGGTGCCTACATAGGCGCAACGGGCCGAGGAACTCGAGCGGCTTCCAAAGCAGTCATCACCAAATCACTATGGTTCTGCTGCATATTGATCAAGCGCTCAAGCACAGCAGTGACAATCTCAAGCTCAGGCTGATCACCCGGAACACGAGAAGAATCTCTACGAGCCATAGTCTATACAAAACCTAAAATAGTTAGCATCGAGATCAATGTTGATAATAATTCATTCATTTATGCATGCATGGTTGGTGAAATGTTGAGCCGATCCCAGTACGAGCCAAGCTTGTCTAATATATTAGGTAACTAATACATTAGGCAAACCTGGTGCTCTGATGCCACAAAAAATTCTGTCGCGTCTCGCTTCCCAAAAAGAGAATACGAAATATGGATACGCAAAAAAAGCCCAGCGAATGATTTTCATCATCAATAAGCTGTTCAAGAATCTTTGCAACATTCACAAGAATAATCAGAGTCGGAAGTAAGAGAGTCAACCAACATGCACATATAAACCAAAATACCAACAAGAATACTTGAAACCAAAATGTATTAATCTCAAATAGTCATGATCTGAATAAGTCAAATATCCTAGGTCACATTGCCCAAATAAAAATAAATCCATGTATCAAAATACAATTATTGTTCAATGCAAGAAAACAAGAAATAACAATAACAAGATTCAGCACTAATACTTCATATCACCAATACTATCTGGAACCTGTTCTCCAAAATCTGCAATTTAACAATTGCAGGGGTAGAAAAAAGAAAATAAGTACCCGTTAATTGCAAGTTACAGGCCGCTTGTACTGCGGGATACAAGTACATGGAAAAACTAACTAGTAACATGGTATAAGAATGATGACAAATAGGATACTAGCATGGCAAGATAAACAAGTACAAGTGGCATTTATCAAGTGTCAAGTAAACAAGTATCATGTAAACAATTGTCAAGTGTCAAGTGTCATGTATCAAGAATCACGAAATCAAGTAACAGGTAACAAGTGTCAGGTAGTCAAGTACAAGTATCAAGTATCATGTTCAAGCATCAAGTCTCATGTATCATGTAATCAAGTATCAGGTAAGCATGTATCATGTTCAAGTGTCATATAATAAGTCGTGTAGTTAATACTATCTAGGTAGCACTTCATGTGCCATTCTTTTATCACATGGTTGCTACAGTCAATGCAATTTCGTTTTAGATTTCATAGTGGAGCATATAGGGCAGTGTACTCATGGACAAGCCTCAAGAATAAAGTATCAAGTATCAAGCCTCAAGTATCAAGTAAACAAGCCTCAAGAGTGAAGTATCAAGCCTCAAGTAAAATATCAAGCCTCAAGTCTCAAGTATCAAGCCAAGTATCAAGTATCAAGTAACAAGCCTCAAGTGGGGAAATATCATGCCTCAAGTAATTAAGTATAAAGCCAAGTATCACATAGGATCGATAGATCCTCTTCCGAGTACACATTTCTGAATTATCCACAATTAGATTTGTCCCCCGGCTTGGTTATTTTATTATTAATGTCAAACAAGCATATATGTGTCACGAAACAAGCAAGTTTAACATGGTATGATCAAGTAACAAGTCTAAGTTGCAAGATAAACATGAATGGGTGAAAGATAACACACAAAAGAACAAAATAACCAAATTTCTAGTTCAGGACAGCAGGACCATACTGTAGTAAAACAGTGATTCCCGGTGTTACAAACATGCAAATTTGAATCCGTCGAAAGTTCTAGAAAATAGACTCCCAACCGAATCCAGCAAATATAAATGATTCATACAGTAATTCACAAAAACATAACTCAAAACTGATTTGAATCCATAAAATACGCTCAGCCAGAAATCAGTAAAACTAATTCAAAGTCAGGAAAACAGCACAAAAACACATCAAATAAACCCATGAAAAATCTGGGGTATTCCCCTATATGACTAGTATCAGAATAATAAAGTTTCATATTTTTCCAGTAAGATTAGTTCAGTCAACAAAAATCAGAAAACATCAAGACACGATAGTTTGGCAAATCTGGAATTCCCAACACTGCTGTACGAAAACTGTAATATCTCGCAAACTGTGAAACGAAATCCAAATCCTCCAAAGGTAGATGAAAATAGACAAAATAAGCTAACTTTTATATTTCATAAATATTTTTCATACAGGAAAAGAAACTAGGGTGAAAATATACTTATTTACATAACAGCGAACAAAATTCAGCAAGTATAGTTTTTGTAAATAAGCATGAAATGATATGTAGATAATATCAAATAAATCCACCAAAATTCTGGGTAATCCCTAATCATGTATAGAACTACTATCAAAAATTTCATATCAAAATAATATGTTTAGCACTAGTGTCGAAATAGTTTAGTCATCAAAATCATCAAGAAACAAAATCTGGAAATAAAATACACCTCTGTAGTAAAACCACCATATCTCACACATAAGAAAACGAAATCGATCAAGGTCAGAGGGTTTGGAAAGAAGACGGATTTCTGTAAAATTCATGTTTAATACAGAAGTTAAGATACTGACCTTAATATGATCTAAATTAGCAATCAAAA
The DNA here is from genome assembly GCA_017893485.1 of Hemerocallis citrina. NCBI lineage: Eukaryota > Viridiplantae > Streptophyta > Magnoliopsida > Asparagales > Asphodelaceae > Hemerocallis > Hemerocallis citrina. The sequence continues at coordinate 35,427,843 of CM030365.1, forward strand.
CTGATCGTCGACAAAATACAGATTTTCTTTTTAACAACAAATCAATATACAACATACGAAACTCATTCCAAACACAACCAAACATGTTATAGAGTCTGCTAAGTGTCCAAACATCATGAAATAGGGTATATAACATGTCCACAATAAGTTTATCACATGGATCCAAACAACACACAAATTCTCATAATTATCTCATAAATATAATCACATCAAGAACGGTCAAAACCTAAGTTGTTTCATGTCAAATTTGTGTTGTGAGGCAACTATGGTCAATAGCACTATAGAGATAATACTCATCAAACATACAGCACACACGAGTTATCTCTAGAACCCAACTACCTTTCCGGCATAAACCGTATATCTAAGAGAGGCTACACTACAAGCAGTTTTTATGACTTGTATCATACAAAGGAATTGAGTACAAGTTACTTGCCTTAACCAATGTTGAAACGACTCCAAGAAAGAATAACGGGAACGGGTTCCTGGCCAACGAACACAATCGAACGACGAACCAAAAATGAGCAACAAACACAACTCACGAACTCAACGAACAACGATTCCAACGAACCACGAACGAAAACACTAGCGGAAATCACAAACACACCAATACCCGCAAGCACCAGAACACGTGCAAAACCACACGCGCTACAAGAGAAAGAGTAAAGAACCAACGGCAGTAGGCTCGCTGTTGCTGGCTGTTGTGACTGGGCTGCTGGCCTGCAGTAGCGGCGCTGCCAGTGACAGAGAGACAGGACCAGGGGAGCACAGGGGGGACGTTGGGACGCTGCAGAGGAGGCAAGAAGACAGGGAGAGGTCACAGGCGGGGGCCCAGGGTGCACATGAAAACAGGAGAGTGAGAAGGGAAGCAAGGCAGCAGCTAGGGAAAAATATGGGGGGGGGGGGTCGGCTGCATGGGTGCAAGAAAGTATATATATATGTTTGAAGTAGGGTTTCGGGTAGCAAAAGGGGAAGGCGGCACTAGGGAATGGGTCGGGTTGCATGGGTTAAACAACAGGGAAGGGAGATAGTGAAGGTAACGTGTCGGGTTGCATTGGGTAATTAGGAGTAGGTTTTCAGGGTAGTTAGTTAGTACACAGGGTGAATAAATGAATTAGTGGATGTGGGCTTAGGAGTAATCAATTGGGCTGGGTGTTAAATAACGAGTTTGGGTATAAAAGCTATTGGATTTAATACAGGAAAAAAAAATAGTTAAGTGGTAATGGGTTAAGTATAAAGTTAAATTGGTATTAGGATTTCAAGCAAAAATATTGATAGGGCAAAATGAATAACAACTAGAAAAATAAAATAGGGTGAACAACAATAAGGAGGATAAAAAAAAAAATCAACTCGATCAAAAAGGAACGAAACAAGAGACGAGCAAGAATCAAGAATTCAATTAAAAGAAGACAAGAATAATAAAATGAGAATGTATTGAAGTAAAATCCAATATACGGTCCAAAAGAAATACAAGAGGAATACAAAGAGAGAAAATACACCAAAACGAAAAAAATACATTCAAAAATACACAAAATAAAAAACAGGGGTTACACACCACCATGAATATTGTCATTCTCCTTTACTGGCAGCATAACGAGCTTTGACTTTGACACTCAATTCACCTCTATCCGAATTCGTAACTTTAAATATCTTATCTACTAGTTGTGAGTAAATATAGTTATAGGGAGCCCAAATAATGACCGGTTCAATATCGCTATAACAATATCCAATATTCGGATCTCGAATTATTTCACTCCCAAAATATAACCAAATAAGTATATCATATTCCATACATAAACATAAAAATTCACACATATTCAAGTTATTAACTAGTCACAAGTATAACCTGTGCATACATATAAAACATATGGTTATAATAATACCTTCAAATTAGACCATATCTTGGATAGCTTGAAAATATATCGTGGATGAAGAATTTGATGACCCAATACAATGTTGGAGCTTTTAAGAATGGGGGAGTTGAATTTGGTGGGAGAGGGAAAGGGAGGTAGGAGATATGAAGTTTGAAAGGAAACAATTGAAGTATTTTGATTTTACGGTTTTCGGTTCGGGAGTGGTAGGGAAACAGATCTAAAGTGAAAGGGAAAGGAGAAAAGGGGACCACTATTTATATGCAATCAGTATTACAACTATAACTATTGCCGTTATCTCCAACAACGGCATCATGAATGTGGATGTCGTTGTTGGGGATAGCAGCATCTATTATATGATTTTTTCACATTTGCAATTTTTTTCAAGTCAGATAGTAGATAATTGGGAAGAAGTTAGCTGATGCCGTTATTCCCAAACAGCGGCTTGATAAATAAATTTACAACTGATGTCGCTTTTTGGAACAACGGCATGAAATTAACATATGTCATTTTTTCGAAGAATGTGTTATGTTGACATGTCCAAAACTGGGTAAGTTGGGTAAGTATTTACGAAAGTGGGTCAATTTGGTCAATTTTTTCAAAAAGTTAGGTCAGGACGGAAAATTTTTTGAGAAGGGAGAGTAGGTGGGAGAACCCTCCAATAGAAATATGCCGCATAAGATAATGAAGATAATGATAGTAAAATTGGTAGTTGATGAAACATTACTCTTTTGCAAATAGTTTAAAAAATAGGCATAAATTATTAAAAAATTCGATTTCCCAAATGGCTGCTCCTCTCGCCTCTGTAAGTTAAAGTGGATAGGCCATCCGTCTTCGTTATTCCTTTCTCCTGTTGAGCACATGGAGAGGAACCCAAGTAACACTGAATAATTGATGTCATAGCATGTTTTTGTTAGAAATATTTGTATAATAGACAAGAGAATCTACAATTATGGTAAATAATTTACTCCTTGGATGAAGGAACCAATTTCGAATTAGGAAATACCCTCCTATATCTTTAGAATATTTATAATTTAGACAGGCAATTTTTATTAGAAAATACCGAAAATTTCCCTATAACGCAAATTGGAATTTTGGTGGTAGTAGGATGTATTTTAAATTGAAATTGCTCATCAAGCCAAATGTCCTAAATGACGTAGTCGACTGGGTATCAACCCTCTCTACCCTCTGGATTCTAGATGCTGGAAACTAAGCTCTATGCCTAGCTAGAACACAATCAATCCACTACAACTTTCGGCCAATCTATTCGTCTGTGTCTTTTTTCCCCGTCCTTTATTTGCACGGATTTGCCCCATCGCAAACGATCTTGGAGCTTTCTATATATTTACAGGTCAAAGGGCAAAAATGTGTGTTACGGTGCTGTGGTTGAGATGTTCGTGTTATTTTATGTGATATTTGTTGGTTAGCTTCTGCTGTATCTATTGATCTTGTAATAACACTAGTTGTACAGCATCTTTATTGTTTTTCGCTAATTATACAAACATCTTTTTAGTTGTAAAAAAAGGATCCACTACAAACCGCACGGGCTTCCCCAGCAGTTTTTTTTGCTATTCCAGCGTTTATAAACACCGGGATAGATCGTAGCGACATTTCTAGATACGCTGCTAGAAACGCCACTATAGCGTGCGTCAGGACAGATGTAGGACAAATGTAGGATCTATCCCAATATTTTTTTATAAACATTGCTATAGACCATTTCTATACCGACATTTTTATCAGGATAGACCTTTTATTTAAGAAAAGGAAAAGATTATCTATCTTGGCGTTTTCGAACACAAATGCCGGGATAGGTAATTTGTTTTTTTTAAATACCCTATTACGTTGTTTTTTCCCAAAAACGCCGAGATAGATTAAAAAAAAATGAATTTTTTTTTAAAAAATTAATAAAAAATTACCCTCCATGAAATAGAATCTCATATATATGTTATAAAACAACATATAACTCATTGATTCCATTTAATACAACCAATTCAAATCCATAACATCTAACATAAGGAAAAAGAAAAAAGAAAAAATAATATTCAAGGTTCATCTTCCTCTGTTCCAAACTAGATGCTACAAAAAGAGACTTCATCTTACATACTTTTCCATCCTTCCAAACTAAATTACAGAATTAGGTTATTAGGAGTATGCATAATACACAAACCAACCATACAATCCTTACAGAATACAACACGAACCCTTTTCAAATTTGTTTAACTCCAAAATTATAATACATATTCTGTATATACTTACACTAAAAAGACCAGTGACCAGAATCAAGGACACCTAACCATAAAAATTCTTCTTCTGAATTGCAGATTCCCTGTTTGTGCAACATAACAACATCACAAAATAAAGAGCAATAAATCAAACAAAAACTGAAAATATCTTAATGAACTGATTAACTTAATGCAAATAGTTACCTCATAGCAAAATGTCGTAATCTTCTGCGCACAAGACGTGAATTCAAATTGCAGTTACCATACAAACACATAAGATACATACAACTAAAAGAATAATAAAATTGTAGCTTCGACGTTATCAAATAACCACGTAGTACAATAGTCTTTTAAAGATACATATGATAAATATGCCTAAAATTGACAACAAGCTTTGTGCATTGAGACAATAAATAAGTGTTTAAGAAAAAGAAAACATGCGCATTGCACTTGTTTAGATATCATATAGATGCCTCACCTTGCCGGAAAAGTAATTTCCACATTGGTAACATCCTCTGAAACTGATTTCAAGAAAATCTCTGATGGCTTCACTCTGGAATGCAATTTCTCACCAACACTAAAACATCACAAGATCGAAGCATACAAACCAATCCCAACGACCATTTCCAAGTAAAATGAGTAATAAAATAATAAAAAAATAAAACGCAACAAATCTGTGGAGTTTACTCTTGAACGAGCCTTCAGGATCCTTCTGAAACCCAACCCAAGTTCGGCTCATCTGAAAACAAATACAAACAATCAAATCAAAACTAATGTTAGAAACATCTAAATCAAGAAAGCAAGCTCCTTTGGACCTTTTCGGCAACGAAATCTGCGACAATCTCAGGCATTCTTCTTCTCCAACTCAATCACAAAAACAATTATAAGACACAATTATTTGTGAACTAATTTACTCTATAAACAAGAAAAAAAACGTAGTTCCCGGGATACTCCAACATCGGAAGAGTTCCATGGTCAGGCCCACGTTGCACTATGCTTACTTGGTTGACTCTCTCATTTTCTGCTATCTAAATAATTGGATTTATACGAGAAGCAATGGGTACTGAGTTCGTATGACATACTGAATAAAGTATTTTTCCGGACAGTTAGTTTAATAACAAATCAGTTTATTATGAATGATAATTTGCAAGTAAACTCTAAACAATAATAATTATAAGTAGAATTACATTCATTTCGACTTTATGATTGCTTGCATCATATTATAGTTTTGAGATATTGTGAGATGATGAATTTTGTTCCCTCTCAGACTACAAATTGTTTTCTGCAATGTGAAAATTGAAATTTGTATGTTCAAGCTACAAGTCAGGTCACAAATGGTGGTATTCTGCACCTAAATTTGACAGTGAATTTCATCATTCACTGACTATAGGAGGGTATAAGCATAGTATGGAGCTTAACATTCTCACCATGTTTAAATAAAATCAGTATCTTGAATTAACACTTGTATTAAACTAATGACAGAGAAATCTGAAGTCAGACATCTTTCCTTTTATTTCCTTTTGTTGTTTGAAAATAATATTTCATCTCATACAATCGAAATTCATCTCATCTTAAAATAAGTAAATTAATAAAATAAACAAAACAGGAAAAGAGTAGATAAATTGATGGATGAACCCTAGATTTTGTAAAAAAACTCACATAGGGTTAGGGTTCGGGAAACGAGAAGGGACGGCGACGCAAGGGCTATAAGAGGCTGGCGCGAAGAACGGCGACGGAGGGTGTTGGCGTCGGGGATGACGAGGGAGGAGCAGCGGCTAAGAGATAGAGGAGAGAAGGATTCGGCGGCCAGGCGTGATATGGCTGAAAATGGGGTTAAATCGGAACTGTCTAGATTGGACACGAATCTTGAAGCTCAGGGGTAAAATGGTAATTTCACATATAGATGGGTACGAAGCAGGCACTGGATCTCCCCTTCACAGATCCAATAACCCGCAAAAAGGGTCCACTCCAGCTGGGTACGGGCCCCGACCCAAGACAAACCCAGACCAGCAAGAGAAAATCAGGGTCTCTGATTTGACTAAATCAACGGGTCTGATTTACGGTTATCCTCTCACCGGGAATCAATGATCAGTTTCCTAAACCAATTATGAGGATTTTACTCCTAACGATATCACAGGAAATCAGGTCCCTAATCAAATTCCCATGGCGACTATAAATACCTCTGACCTACCACTGTTACAAGGTAATCACTCTTTTTCCAATTAAGGCTCTTTCTTAATCATATCACTGGTTACTGACAAGAGCGTCAGAGGGTGCATCGCCGGGATCAACCCCGGTGTATCGCACTTCCTTGCAGGTGAACGGCGGGAGTCAGCAGCCCAACTCCGACGAACAGGCTTGGATTCGCTATTCAGATTTTTCTACGAACCCACAAATTCTATCTGTTGGCCCCCACACCAAATTTAGCGACAACAGATTGGCACCATCCGTGGGAAAATCAGACGAATAGCAGCTCCTCCTCTTCCTGTTGGTAAGACCTACTCCAGCCATGCCGCCCAGAAAAGTAAGATCAATGGGATCCAATCGTGGGCCCAATCCAGATCAACAGCAAGAAGTCCCCTTCCAACCCGCTCATCAACAGGGACAACTTCCGCTTCAAACCGAGGATCTACCTCCTCTCCCAAATCAGCAACCTCTTAATGGTCCCACGGGCCCTTCAAATGCCGCCGCGGGGGTCTCGCGCCCCGACCCGCAGAAACAACCGCTCCACCTGGACCACGTGTCCATCCACAATGCCTCCTCGGATTCCATGGCTTCCCACCATCCTCGAGCTTCCGACCTCCGTAATACCGTTCTAAACCGGCAAAAGGATGAGGATCTTCGCCACTGCCTGTATGATAAGCGGGTCCGAGAGGGAGCCTCCTGCCAACAACATTCACGTGAGCGATCTCCTCACCACCGAGACACCAGGAGGTCCCCGGACCGAAGGGGTCGGAGGGAATCCCCCGAGCGTCGTAGGAGGGGACCGCATTCCCCCGCTGGTCGGCGTCATCCGAGGAATGATGAGGCGCCCATCACTCGTGCTGAGTTCCTACAATTCCAAGCAACAGTGTTGCAAGCCCTCAACCTTCGCCCCGCCAACAACAATGCCCAAAGGGTTCCGACACCCCCACGGGTCCCAAGTCCCCGTCCTCGGTCCATAACACCTCCTCCAGCTCCTAATCACCAACTGCACAACCATAGTCCTCGCCGCTCCCAAGACTACCGCCGTCGTCGGTCCCCGCTCCCCCTCCTATGAAGACGAGTCCAGGGGCTCGATCGACTACCACCGAAGGGACGATGCTCTCTACCGCCATCTCCACGAGATGGAGAGACGCATCGGTCGAATGGACGAGGAGGAAGAGTCCAGAGCTAAGACCGTCCGCCCCGGCAGACCTCCCTTCTCCCGAACTATCATGGAGGCTCCCATCCCGAGGGGTTTCAAGCCTCCGCAGTTTGAAACGTACTCGGGGGAGTCGGACCCTGTTGATCATGTCGAGAGCTTCAAGACCTTGATGCTAATCCACCAAGCTTCCGACGCCATGCTCTGCAAAACCTTCCCCACCACCCTTAAGGGCTCGGCTCGGAAATGGTACTCCCGGCTCGCTCCCTCTTCCATCTTCTCTTTTGAGCAGTTCGAAACGCTCTTCATAACTCACTTTGTGAGTAGCAGGCGAACGGAGAAGACCAGCCTTTCTCTACTCCACCTCTGCCAGGAGAGGGGAGAAAAGTTAAGGGACTATGTGAGGAGGTTTACTGCGGAGGTCAGGTCTATCGCCTCCCTCGACCAGTCAGTGGCGACCGTCGCGTTCCAATCCAACGTTCTCAACTCTAACCTTCGGTCGTCCCTCGCCAAAAAGCCCCCACATAACTTTGCCGACCTTCTCCTTAGATGCGAGAAATATATTCGGGCAGAAGAGACCGAGTGCCTCCCGAGTTTCGGAGGATCCACTTCTGGGTCGAAGAGAAAGACAACGGAAGAGGAAGGGGCCAAGAAGCTACAGAAGGACAATAGCGGTCAGCGGCGTCCTCCTCTCAGGTTCGAGAAATTTACTCCTCTCACTACCAACGTCTCCACCATCCTGATGGAAGTCGAGAAGGAGGGGGTTATACCTCCTGCTCCGAGGATGAACACCCCAGCCAAGAAGAGGAACAAGGAGAAGTGGTGCCGTTACCACCAGGATCACGGCCACGACACCAACGATTTCCGGGCGCTGAAGAACGAGATAGAGGCCCTCATCCAGAGGGGGCAGTTGGTCAAGTTTGTAAGAACAAATGATCGGGGAGATCGCACCACTCCATCGCCTCGGGGGGCTAACAAGCGCTCCGAGCGATGCGATGAAACCCCCGAGTTCGAGGAGGAACGTGTTCTACACCTCATCCACGGAGGTCCCATGGGGGGCTCTTCCAACTCCTCTCAGCAGGCCTTCGTCCGAGAGGTCAATTCAGTTCACGGTGCCCCTCCCCCCAAAGGCCTCGGCATCCCAATAACTTTCTCTGATGAAGACCTCGAGGGGGTCCGAACTCTCTACTGCGACGCACTTGTTATCGACCTCCGCATGGCGAACTTCAAAGTGCAGAGGATCCTGATAGACAATGGGAGCTCCGTGAACATCCTCTTCCTCTCGGCCTTCCGAGGGCTTGCAACTATCCCGGGATCGCCTCAAACCGGCCGGCTACACGCTCCATGGGTTCACGGGGGTACCAGTAACTATCGAAGGGGTTATCACCCTGGACGTAACTGCTGGGAAGATCCCTACCACCCGCACAGAGCCGATGGACTTTATGGTCGTCGATGTCCCGGCTGCATACAATGTCATCTTGGGCCGACCCGGCCTAGCTGCCCTGGAAGCCGTTCCTTCGGCGTACCACCTCAAGATGAAGTTCCCCACCCGGGCGGGAGTGGGAGAAGTCAAGGGCAGCCAAGAGACGGCTCGGAAGTGCTACATGACTTCCACTGGGGGCCCGGTGCTCTCCCTCGAGACTTTAGAGATCCCCGAGCCGAACGTCCGACCAACGTCCGAGCCGGCGGACAAATTGGAAGAAGTGCTTTTCTCGGACGAGGACCCGAGCCGAAAGTTCCTCATCAGCAAGTCCCTACCGACTGCCCTATGTTCCGACTTGGTGCAGTGCATCCGGAAGAACCGCAACCTATTTGCTTGGTCCGCCGCGGATATGCCAGGGATTTCCGAGGAGCTCCTAGTACACCTCCTCAGCGTCGAACCAGGGTGCAGACCGGTTCAGCAGAAGAGGCGTAAATTCGCTCCCGAGCGACAGCAAGCCATCAAGGAGGAGGTGGACAAGCTCCTAAAAGCTCGGTTCATACAGGAGGTGAACTACCCCGAGTGGCTCTCCAACGTCGTCATGGTTAAGAAGTCCAATGGTTCTTGGAGGATATGCATCGACTTCACAGACTTGAACAAGGCATGTCCGAAGGATCCGTTCCCTCTCCTGAATATCGACACCCTCATCGATGCCACCTCGGGCGATGAGCTCCTCAGCTTCATGGACGCCTTCTCCGGCTACAACCAGATAAGAATGTTCCCCCCAGACATCCCGAAGACTTCCTTCATTACCGACCACGGCCTCTACTGTTATAGAGTTATGCCGTTCGGATTGAAGAACGCTGGAGCCACCTACCAGCGCCTCGTCAATAAAGTCTTCCAAAGCCAGATAGGCCGCAACATGGAAGTATACGTCGACGACATGCTTGTGAAGAGCATCAGAGGTACCGACCACGTGGCCGACCTACAGGAGGCATTCGGCGTACTGAGAAGGCACAACATGAGGCTTAATCCGAACAAGTGTGCATTCGGGGTCTCGTCAGGAAAGTTCCTCAGCTTCATGGTCAGCCAGCGAGGGATCGAAGCAAATCCTGAAAAAATTAAGGCCATACTGGACATGGCCCCACCCCGGAACGTCAAGGAAGTGCAGAGGCTCACAGGTCGCCTCGCCGCTATTGGGCGATTCCTTTCGAAGTCTGGGGAAAAGTGCCTCCCCTTCTTCAAGGCTCTCAGGGCGGCCAAAGGCTTCGAATGGGGCGAAACTGCAACAGGAGTCGTTCGACCAACTGAAGGCCTACTTGGTCAACCCTCCCCTGCTCAGCAAGCCTGTTCCAGGAGAAACCCTCTTCATCTACTTAGCTGCTTCCGAGCAGACCCTAAGTGCTGTTTTGGTGAGGGAAGAAGACCGGGCTCAGAGGCCCATCTACTATGTGAGCAAGGTGCTTCGAGACGCCGAGCTCCGCTACCCGAAGATAGAAAAGATGGCCTATGCCCTGATTATGGCGGCAAGGAAGCTCCGCCCATACTTTCAGTCCCACTCGGTTGTGGTCCTCACCGACCAACCGCTGAAACAAGTACTCCACAAGCCGGAAACCTTAGGCCGGCTTATGAAATGGTCCATCGAGCTGAGCCAACATGACATCTCCTATCAGCCTCGAACCGCAATAAAGGCTCAGGCCTTAGCGGAATTCATCGTCGAGAGCACCATCCCCGAGGTCAGCCAAGCAGAGAACGGACTGCCCATCTGGACGGTTTTTGTGGATGGTTCCTCTTGCAACGAGGGGAGCAGCGCCGGTATCATCCTGACAGGTCCAGATGACTTCGTCCTCCAGTATGCCCTCCGCATGAATTTCAAGGCCTCAAACAACGAAGCAGAGTATGAGGCACTAATCGCCGGCCTCGAACTGGCCCGAAGTGCCGGGGCACAATGCCTCCGAATCTATAGTGACTCTCAGCTGGTTGTGAATCAAGTCTTGGGCGATTACGAGGCACGAGACGAACGGATGGCGAAGTACCTCGCCAAAGTCCGAACCTTCATGGCCCGGTTCGAAGAGGCACTCATCCAACGAGTCCCTCGAGAAGAGAATTCACAGGCCGACGCCCTCTCCAAGTTGGCCTCATCCTCCCTCCAAGGTCTCGAGCAGACCGTCTTGATCGAGGTCCTCTTGAAACCGAGTATAGGAGACGAGACCCTCGACTCAGTGGAGTCATTGCCGGTCCTACTGCAAGATAATTGGATGAAACCGTTAGTGGAATTCCTAAGGGACGGACTCCTCCCCGAGGACCCCAAGGAAGCACGCCGAGTAAGAACCAGGGCCGAGCGGTACATCCTGATCGAGGGGATCTTGTACAAGCGCTCCTTCTCGCAGATAGACGACTGACCATACCTGAGATGCCTTTCCCCGGAACAAGCCGACTATGCCTTACAGGAGCTCCATGAAGGCATCGGCGGAGCACATTCAGGGTCTAGGTCCTTAGCACGGAAAGCTCTGAATTACGGATACTTCTGGCCGACTCTCCTCCAAGATGCCGAGCGACACGTTCGGCAATGTGGCTCTTGTCAGAGACATTCCCACATTCGTCGCCTCCCCCAAGCTAACCTCGCCTCCCTATCAAGTCCTATCCCCTTCGCAATGTGGGGGATGGATTTACTAGGGCCATTCCCTCTAGCTCCGGGCCAGTTCAAGTTCTTGGTCGTAGCCATCGACTACTTTTCAAAGTGGATTGAGGCCGAGCCCCTGGCCACTATCACCGAGAACAAGGTGCTTCAATTCTTTTGGAAGAACGTCATCTGCCGATTCGGCGTCCCCCGTGTCCTCGTAACAGACAACGGAACTCAGTTTACTGGGGCCGCATTCCGAGCTCTATGTGAAGACCTTGCCATCCAACAACGCTTCTCCTCCGTCTCCCACCCACAGTCGAATCGCCAGGTAGAGAACGCTAACCGGCAGATCCTCTTTGGTATCAAGAAGAGACTGGACAAGTGTTCAAAAGGCTTATGGGTCGACCAACTCCCCAACGTGCTGCGGAACTACCGCACCAACAAACGGACCCCCACAGGAGAGTCCCCGTTCAACCTCACCTACGGGTCCGAGGCAGTGATACCCCTCGAAGTCGGCATACCTTCTTCTCGCCTCGTAGCCTACAACAAGGAACAGAACGCCAGAGAACTCCAGGCGAACCTAGACCTGATAGACGAGCTGAGGGAAAGAGCATCAATTCGTCAACAGAGCTATCGAAGGAGGATCGAGTTGGCGTACAACAAAAAGGTCCGGCCTACCAATCTCAAAGAGGGGGACCTAGTCCTCAGGAAGCTAGCTATCTCCTTCCCTAGTCAGAAGAGCAAGCTGGCTCCAAATTGGGAGGGACCCTACACGATCACGAAAGTAGTCCGGCCAGGAGCCTACCGTCTCGAGGACCATGAAGGCAGAGAAATCCCTAGGACCTGGAATGCCGACCATCTTTTGAAGTACCAAGAAGGTGGCCCGGCACCCCTCTAAGTATTTCAGGATGTCGAACCGTTCCTCTCCTACCCCTGTATTTTCTCTAATATTGTTTCTCATATGTAATATCGGCTCGCAACTTTAGAAGCGGCCGACCATTAATCAATAAAGAAAGCTTTCTCACATTTTACGGGTAAAAACTATTCGCAACTCTCTACCCTTACTCTTCGTTCTACCGATGGTTCGGAGTCCAGCACTTGGCTCGAATCTACTTCGCAAGCTCGCTCCTCGGCGAGTTAGAAGTAGGTCGCCATTCGGAACTGCTCCCACAATCGTTAAACTACTCTACCGATGGTTCGGAGTCCAACACTTGGCTCGAATCTACTTCGCAAGCTCGCTCCTCGGCGAGCTAGAAGTGGGTCGCCATTCGGAACTGCTCCCACAACCGTTGAACTACTCTACCGATGGTTCGGAGTCCAACACTTGGCTCGAATCTACTTCGCAAGCTCGCTCCTCGGCGAGCTAGAAGTAGGTCGCCATTCGGAACTGCTCCCACAACTGTTGAACTACTCTACCGATGGTTCGAAGTCCAACACTTGGCTCGAATCTACTTCGCCAGCTCGCTCCTCAGCGAGCTAGAAGTAGGTCGCCATTCGGAACTGCTCCCACAACCGTTGAACTACTCTACCGATGGTTCGGAGTCCAACACTTGGCTCGAATCTACTTCGCAAGCTCGCTCCTCGGCGAGCTAGAAGTAGGTCGCCATTCAGAACTGCTCCCACAACCGTCGGACAACTCTAACGGTGGTTCGGAGTCCATCGTTCGGCTCAGCTGCGCTCACTCAAAACCCCGAGCCGAACAGACGAGGAACCGACCCTCGTATATGGAAAAAAATTCTGCCGAACCAATTTCGCCGTTGGATCATCTCAAAATGCGTGGTAGAACGTGATGAACGGATCTGATCGTACCACGTGTCCACAAAACTGACAAGATAGTGTTTTCTTGGAACTCGTGCCTCCCACCTCGTGATACGTACCATGATCATGATCGACCGTCTGGATGTTGCCACGTGGCCAGAATCTGATGTCCGAGCTGTCGCACCTCGGAAGCGCACAGTCACTTCGGAATACTCCGAGCGAAAAACTAAAGTTTTGCGGCTAAAACCTACAAAGAAGAACTAAGGGTCCTTATGGTTCGGCGTCAAGAATAAGGCGACCACGGCACGACTATGAACAAAGCAACTTTGATTTTATTAAGATACTTGGTAAATTTACATGGCAAACCATTACAACGGGAAAGCAACTAAATAAATTACAGGTAAAAGGCTCGACACCATTCGTTCAGTGCCTCCTCGGAACAGGGACGTTCTGATTCAGAGACAACCGTGGTTTCCGCCTTTTCACCCCCGAGCTTGTCTCTAGGCCGACGAACTGGGACGCCGCCTCGCCACTAACCCTAACGGTTGCTCCGACCGAAGCTCCGCTCGAGCTAATAGCTACTCCGCTTTGTGCGTCGGCCGCTGTCCGACCAATAACTTGGCCACGAGTCGCTAGCTCGTAGAAGGTGATCCCCCGTTCTCTCTCCTCGCGAGTGCAAGAAGTGCTGCGAACATTAGCTCTCACAGGCTGAGGCTTCAGTCGAGCCACCTCCTCCTCGAGCTCGACGATCCTATCCTTCAGAGTGTCGTCCTTCACCATTATCTTGAACCGAGGGAGCTTTGTCGAACTGGGGTACTCAGCGCTATCGAATATAATACGACGCAAGGTTAGCCACCTCGATACTCTTGTCAACCGTGACCCTTTGCAACTGTTCGACCTTACTCTCGAGCTCATCTCACTCGGCCACCACCGAAGCTAGCTCCGCCTCCTTCGCCGATAGTTCTTCCTCGACTATCCGCAGATGATGCACCTCTGCCAGAAGCTCGCTGTTCTTCTTCTCCACGTTGAACATCAACCTCCTGGTGAGCTCGATTTCACCGACGAGGCGAGCCTCGTGAGATTGCTTAAACAGCTCGGCGCGATGCCGAGCTGCCGCGGTATTTGGGGCGTGTTCGAGGATCTGAAATACAAGAACATCACAATTGGAAAACTACACACCGACCTAAACACTTGCACAAATTTGAATTGAAACAAAGATTTTTCATTCATTGAAAGAAGCGGTGGCCAGTCCGCAAAAAAGGCATTACATTTAAAAAAAAGGAAAATAAAGACTACAAAGAGACGAGAAGATCAGGGGTCCACCTGCGTCGCCGGTTCGACCACAGGCACCTCGCCAAATGCCCCCTCATTTCTCGCCTCGCCCTGGGGGTTCGTCTCCAAAGCGTCGGCGACAACCTCCTCCTCGTCATCGCCCTCAACCTCTTCACCTTCGCCTCCTTCCTCCTCGTCGTCCGATGGGGATCCGGGCCACAGTCTGTAGCCGACCTGCTCGAAGCCAGGGACGCGGTCCTGAACATGGTCGAGCGCCCTCTGGTAAGACTTCTCCATGTTTGAGGCCATGTGCTTCTTCACCTCGGCTTCGACCTCCGCCTTGATCTTCGTTGCCAAGGACTCTTTCTCCGCCTTCACATCGGCCAGACCCTTCGCTGACGCAGCCAGCTCCTCGGCAGCCTTGGCAGCTTTGGCAGACTCCTCAGCGAGCTGCCCCTTGACTCGCTCAAGGTCGGCCACAAGATCAGCAACCTGGACCTCCAAGCCCTCGGCTCGCCTCTGCTCGGCCTCGAGCTGCCGAACCGCCTTGACCTTTTCCGCCCCGTCTTTGTCGCTGGCAGGCCTTCAACTCTTTCTCCTGCTCAGCGAACGCCTCAAGGAGATGGCTGAAGTGACAGGTGGCCTGTAAAGACAAAACAATGGTTAGTGCAAGATACGGGCCGAGTAATAGACTTGAAGAAATTCACAAGAGAAACTTACCGATACGAGCGACCGAGCCACTTCGTAGGTGTCGTCGCCGACTATCCCCGCCTGCAGCGCGGCTCTATCTTTCGGGGTCGCCAGGTGTTTAACGACCTATATCGACATCTGCGAGTTTCCGAGGAATCCATCATGATTCTTCACTCGCCAGTTCGGCACGAACAGCTGCTTGTGCTGCTCGGTCAAGATCTCCTCGGCCGGGGCGGTCAACGGCGGAGCCTCGAGCGACAACGCCGCCGTGACATCGAAGGCCCCACCAACCGGGGCAGAAGCAACGGGCGCCGAGGGCTCTTCGACAACAACCACCGACGAGGGCACCTCGGTCACCGGAGGAGGCGGAGTGGTAGTCGAAGCAACTTTGAGCTGCCGACCTGACGAGGCGGCCGTGCTCGGCCTCTTCCTCTTCCTACCATCAGCCACCTTGCCCCTATCAATCATCATGGCATTGAAGTCCATCTTCGGTGCTTCTGCACCAAACAAAAAAAACAAAGTGAGTCGATAAACCGAGCTAAAAACTTAGGAAAAAATGATAATACGAGATGTCAGGAGCGTACTCGGGTCGATCAGACTAAGGCCTGACCCGAACAGCACCTCCTCGGTCATCTCCCTCCAACTCAACATCGGGAGGGCTACGATCTTCCTCGCCACTTCCTCCTTGGCCGCATTCAATTCCGGGTCGGCCCTCGCAAATTTGGGCACCTCGGGCTTCCACCGGCTCGGAACTTGCAGCATCGACGCCTCCCTCAATATGAAGAACTTTTCCTTCCAGCCTTTGATCGAGTCCGGGTTTTCTATGATCCGAACTCCCTTCCTCGGTGCCAGGTAGTATCGATGCTCGGTCTTGTGCATCCGGTTTATCCGATACATGCTTCGAAGATCGTCAGGTCCGGCTCGACTTCGGCGTTGCGGCACTGGAGCAGGAAGGCGTTCACATGACGCCATGTGTTCGGCATAAATTGGGTCGGCGCAAGGCAGTACCATCCGAGGACCTGGCGAATGAAAAGATGCAGCGGAAAACGCAGTCCGGCGTTCAGAGAGTCATAGTCGAACATGCACATATCCGACGACGACAGCTTGGAGTTCGCCCGCATCCCAGCACCAGGGAGAATTAGCTTGTACTCCGAGGGGATGGCGAACCCCTTTCTGATCCGAAGGAGGTCCCTCTCGGATAGCACCGATCGGATCTCATCTGCCTCAGTAGTCAGAATCGGGTTATTCTCTTCGTAAACTTCCGACTGGCCGAAGATCGCCTTCTTCAAGAGGTCGCCCTCGTACTGCCTAACCCCAGCATGCCCAGACAGTACACAAGGGTATCGGCCCGTCTCGGGGACTTGCTTCGGATTCTCTACAATCACCTCGACCACGGGAGATTGGGCCACTACCCTCCTCTTCTTCTTCTCCTTCCTCACCTCGGCCATTGACGGCTCGGCTACTTGCTTCCCCTTCCTTCGGATCTCCGACTGCCTCCTCTCCTCGGCCCCACTATCGCCTGAGGACGAGGCCTCGCTCCCCGAGTTCACCCTTGACATCTCTATAAAAAAGCTAAGGCAAGAGACTGACCTTGAAGTGACGTTTACGGTCGGAATAAGCTCGCCGGAAATTGCCTGGCTCACGCGACAGCTAACATCACCGCCTTGGAGCAAAAGTCGCCGCTAGCAGAGAGCACAGAGAGTAAAAGTGAAATCTTGGAGTGAAAAGTGAGAAATGAGCTTGGGGGTGGGAGAGTGAAAACTTATAACCCTAAAAGCGATGTTGGGCCTCATTGGGAATCTAAAAGGCCCACTAAGAAGCCAAAGCGTCAAGCGGAGAGTTGCCACGACCCCTCAAATCACTTAAGTCCACGACTCGGCCACCGGTCTGCCAAGCCGAGCTACCGAACAGCCTGGCTAAGCAACCGAGCTACTGAGTCCCTTCAAAGCATCTAACTCCATACTTCGGCTAACGGTTCCGAGCTTCCGAACCGAGGGGACGAGGAACCGACCCTCGAATATGGAGAAAAATCCTTCCGAGGACAAATCACCGTCGGATCTCTCCAAAGTTCGTGTCAAAACACGATGGACGGTTCAGATCGCGCCACGCCCACAAAATGACAAGATAACGTTTTCTCGTGATCTGAACCCAGCACTCGTGATTCACGCAATGATGGATGCTCAAGATCTGACCACGTGTACCTTCCGAGCTGCCTGCCACCGGTTCGCCTAGCCGAGCTACTGAACAGCTTGACTATGCAGCCGAGCTACTGGGCCGGAGTACGACGATGCTTCCAATCCAGGATGCTTCAAAACATCTAACTCCATACCCCGGCTAACGGTTCCGAGCTTCCGAACCGAGGGGACGAGGAACCGACCCTCGAATATGGAGAAAAATCCTTACTAGGGCAAATCACCGTCGGATCTTTCCAAAGTTCGTGTCAAAACACGATGGACGGTTCAGATCGCGCCACGCCCACAAAACGACAAGATAACGTTTTCTCGTGATCTGAACCTAGCCCTCGTGATTCACGCAATGATGGACGCTCAAGATCTGACCACGTGTACCTTCCGAGCCGCCTGCCACCGGTTCGCCTAGCCGAGCTACTGGACAGCTTGGCTAAGCAGCCGAGCTACTCGGCCGGAGTACGACGACGCTTCCAATCCAGGATGCTTCAAAATATCTAACTCCATACCTCGGCTAACGGTTCTGAGCTTCCGAACCAAAGGGACGAGGAACCGACCCTCGAATATGGAGAAAAAACCTGCCGACCATCCTCAGCCGTTGGATCTTGTCAAAAAGCGCGCTCGTCGTGATGGACGGCTCAAATCGTGCCACGTCCACTAAACGACAAGATAGTGTTTTTTGGGGATCCGCGCTGAGATGAACGCTCAGGATCACGCCACGTAGTTCGGCTGATTCCGAGCTATGGACTGACCTGCCGAGCCGAGGGGACGAGGAACCGACCCTCGAATATGGAGAAAAAACCTGCCGACCATCCTCAGCCATTGGATCTTGTCAAAAAGCGCGCTCGTCACGATGGACGGCTCAGATCTTGTCACGTCCACTAAATGACAAGATAGTGTTTTTTAGGGATCCGCGCTGAGATGAACGCTCAGGATCACACCACGTAGTTCGGCTGATTCCGAGCTATGGACCGACCTGCCGAGCCGAGGGGACGAGGAACCGACCCTCGAATATGGTGAAAAAACCTGCCGACCATCCTCAGCCATTGGATCTTGTCAAAAAGCGTGCTCGTCATGATGGACGGCTCAGATCTTGCCACGTCCACTAAACAACAAGATGGTGTTTTTTGGGGATCCACGCTGAGATGAACGCTCAGGATCACGCCACGTAGTTCGGCTGATTCCGAGCTATGCGCCGAGCAGCCAAGCCGAGGAGACGAGGAACCGACCCTCGTATGTGAAGAAACTATCTGCCGAGGAGCGCGGATCGTCTGATCGCCCAGAAAATTGCACTCGCCGCTGATCAAGGGCCCAGATTGCGCCACGCCATAAATCGGTATTTAAAATTAGTTTTTATTTATTTTAATCACTTTATTTATTTAAAAATTGCGAAAAAGTTACTAAAAATTCAGAAAAATTAGCTAGAAATTCCAGAAAATAATTACAAATTCAAGGGAATATTTTTGAGCCCCTGAACGAACAATTATTGCCTGAAATGCGTTGCTAAGACCCCCGAACGACTGGTTAACGCATCGCAAAATTAAATAAATAAACCGAAAAAATAGATAAAAACTGCCGGATATCCAGAGAAGCTCAAGAACAGCTTACAGCTTCAAAATTCACCTCACTACCCCCTTCGAGATTCAAAACCCTCCATTCGAACTCCGATACAACTCCACTAGCCGCTAAAATAGTTAAACTACTCCTCAAAGGCTGATCACACTCAGTCTTTGGGAGTGGGGGGGCTCGTGATATGGCTAAAATGGGGTTAAATCGGAACCGTCCAGATTGGACACGAATCTTGAAGCTCAGGGGTAAAACGGTAATTTCACATATAGATGGGTACGAAGCAGGCACTGGATCTCCCCTTCACAGATCCAATAACCCTACGAAACGGGTCCACTCCAGCTGGGTACGGGCCCCCTCCAGCTGGGTACGGGCCCCGACCCAAGACAAACCCAGACCAGCAAGAGAAAATCAGGGTCTCTGATTTGACTAAATCAACGGGCCTGATTTACGGTTATCCTCTCACCGGGAATCAAGGATCAGTTTCCTAAACCAATTATGAGGATTTTACTCCTAACGGTATCAAAGGAAATCAGGTCCCTAATCAAATTCCCATGGCGACTATAAATACCTCCGACCTACCACTGTTACAAGGTAATCACTCTTTTTCCAATTAAGGCTCTTTCTTAATCATATCACTGGTTACTGACAAGAGCGTCGGAGGGTGCGTCGCCGGGATCAACCCCGGTGTATCGCACTTCCTTGCAGGTGAACAGCGGGAGTCAGCAGCCCAACTCCGACGAACAGGCCTGGATTCGCTATTCAGATTTTTCTACGAACCCACAAATTCTATCTGTTGGCCCCCACACCAAATTTAGCGGCAACAAGGCTCTTTCGGCAACAAGGGAGGGGAGGCGGCGAAGGAGGAGCACGGCGAGGGGAAGAGAGAGTCGACGGTGGCGACTCGGGAGGTGCGGCAGCGAGGGGAAGAGAGAGTCGGCAGTGGCGACTCGGGAGGTGCGGCGGCGAGGGGTGAGTGTCAGTGAGGGGAAAGAGAAAGAGAGAGAGAGATTTTTTTTTTTTTCGCCGGGGGGGGGATTGGATTATAAATGTCGGGATATGTCTTATCTATACCGGCGTTTAGTCTAAACGTCGGGATAGATATGCAAAAATTTGAAAGAAAAAAAAAACAATGTTCTCTATCCTCGGGCCCGATGAATCATTGGGATTCATTTTGAATGGAATCTTACGTAGTCACAGGTTTCGTCGTTCCTATAGCTTCTCCTTTAATGGTAAGGCCTGAACTCGGAATTCCAACGATTTGTTTAATCGATACAAATTGTGACTTAGATCTTACAGATATTTCGATTCCAATCAACGCCGTTATAGTCCTTGCAGTTTGTAGTGATCGTTCTGACACACAAAAATGAGAATGCAAAAGCTACCTATCCCAAGACAAGATACACTTGGGCTAGGCTCTTTCAGGTCGCTAAATCGGCAAGCATATATTTATCTTGAATATACAATGATTTTTACATGGTTCCAAAGAAATTGTGCATTCTTAACCAAAAAAAAAAAAAAGGAAAAGAAATTGAGCATTCAGAATATATATAACATTATCCTTCGAGTATATAAAAATGTGATCAATGTCTGATAATTTAAGGATCATTGATTACAGACTTTAAATATGTGTATTTCATCACAGTGATTTTGCTATTGATTAAATAACTGACTTGTATGGAACAAACTAATCACAGATGTATATATAAATTGATGTCAAATAATTGTTCAAGATTAGGAGCATTCAATTTATCATCCAAATCCCTAATGTAACATGTTACAGAACATGTATGCATGCATTCCAATGTGCAGATCTTGGGTGCTTTGGTATTTCTGGTAACATTATACTGAATTCTGAATTCTGTATATGTATTTCATGAAAATGGCATTCCGAAGAAAAACCTGCAAGAATTACTTCAACCAAACTGTTCATGTATGAATCCTACTCTCATGCATTTCACAAGACAATTACAGGGCTCTTGTATGTTAATACACAAACATGCAACTGATTTTGACTGCTTCAAAACAAAAATTCAAGCAGTAAGAGCATCCACAGTCGTTTGCTTATTTGCCATTTTTTCCATTTTTTTTACTGTAGCTCACACACTCGGGAGCTATTTTGCCATATTTTGGCAAATTTGCTACAGTAGAAAGGGAAAAGTAACATTCCATATAGCAAAATGCATATTATAGCAGACGAAACAACTGGATTATTTAGTTATTATTTTAATTGATCGGACGATCGGACGAAACATCATGTTTCGTCCGAAGTAAAAAAAAAAAAAAAAAAAAAACCAAATAAAATAACCGTTAAATGAATTTAAGCGTGGGAATGAACATGATGTTTCGTCCCAATGTGAGACGAAACATCATGCTTCGTCCCAATCCAATTTTTTTTAAAAAAATTAATTTTGTAAATTTAAATTTTTTTTGCAATTATCTAAATTGATTTTGCAAATTTTTAAATTGTTTTTGCAAAAAAAAATTTTACAATTTAATTTAAAATTTGTTTTTGCAATTTTTTTTTTGCAAAAAAACTTCCGTCAAATCCGGACGAAGCACCCTGTTTCGTCTGGCTACAGTAATTTTTTTGGAACATTTTGTAAAATTTTAAATTTTTTTGCAAATTTATAAATTTATTTTGCAAATTTTTAAATTGTTTTTGCAAATATTATTTACAAACTATTTTAAAAAAAAATTTTGCAAATTTCTTTTGCAAAAAAAAACTTCCTGTTTTTTCCCCTTTTTTGGACGAAACATCATGTTTCGTCCCGTATTTTTTTTAATTACAGACGAAACATCATGTTTCGTCTGTTTCTTTTTTAACGAACTTATGCATTTTTTTTGCCATTCGACGACTGTAGCGTTTCGTCGAATTGGATGGGCAAAATATGCATTTTGCCATTTTTTACATTGAATGACTGTGGATGCTCTAAGAAGGCATAAGGAATTAGCCGATTTTCCAGTACCTGAAAGGAATTAGCTGATTTTCCAGTTTTATATTAACAATTATTATGCATCAATAGCCAAATAACTTTTTTTGTTGATAAAAGGATAGAGTCGAAAGACTCAACTAAAATATATACGAGAAAGAATTAGCATACAACATACAATTTTACAAGATGTAAAACGCAGAAAAATACATATACAATAGAAGAAAGAGGACAGCGAGAAGGATATAACAACAATCAGTAACGGCAATCTGGAGGAGAGCGAAAAGGCCTGAGCAAACAGATGAAGAGACCCAGAATCAACTGGCCGGAGTATCAAAAGCATAAGGATTCCTACACACGAAGCCCTCAAGCTTCTATGAAAACAGATAGATGCAAGCACAGATAAATAGCATCCGGAATCCCCAAAACAACATGCAACCAGCAACACAATGGGAAAATCGCAATCAGGAGCCAGCAACAACGGCATCGAAACCTCAATTTATAAGAAAATGGATATGTTAAGCACTCACAAACAGAAGTAAAATGCAAACCAGCAAAAGACAAGAATACTAAACTCTGAACTAAGCAAACGTTGCAGGAGATATAAGATAAAAGAAGAAGTCAGAACAAATAATAAACACAACGCCAGTACAGGATATAAGAGACCTACAAAACACAGTACAAACGGGGCAGTAGCCAGTAAGTTAGAAACCCTTAATCGCAGATCGGAAAGGGAAGGTAACACAGAACCTGCACACCAAAACCCAAAAAGAGATACAAAAGACAGCTAACCCAAGCACTCGTGGGAGCTCAGATCTGCAAAAGAATAAAACTCGTCATTTAAGAGACAGAGAAATTAGAAAAGAGAAAAAGAAGAGACAAATAAAAAAGGCCAAAAACCAAAGTACCCCTAACGGTTTGGCCTAAGTACAATATATCCATATAACGTTTGAAAAAGTACACTAAACTCATTTCTCCGTTATGTTATAATTATTAAATTACCTTTTTACCTGTTGCCGCTGAAATCGATGTGGGGGCAAACAGATAGATTTGTGAATTCGAAGGAAGGTGAATAGTCAAACCTGAACAACTTCACCGGAGTCTGACCGAGATCCTTTCGCTGTTAACCTGCAAAAAGTGCGAGACACCGGGGTTGATTCCGGCGACGCACCCTCCGACGCTCTTGTCATTAATCTGAATGATTAAGAAAGAGCTTTAATTGGCAAATTACCTGATAACAGTGGGGGAGAGGGGTATTTATAGCCGCCTTAGTAGTCAGTTTTGGAATAAGATCAAATCCCTACTTCTCGATGTAGATGGATAGAAGTGGTTAAAACCACTGTTTGAGGATGATCATGAATCTGAATCCTCTCCTATCCAGTTTGACTGGGTTTCTTATGGGTTGGAACCCGTACCCAAGTAAGACAGATCCGTTTATGGATTATTGGACTTTGACAAAATACCCAGTTTCCATTTCAGGCCCGTTTATGGGTGAAATTACCATTTTACCCCTGAACTTTTAGATTCGTGTTCGATTCGAACGGTTTCGATTTAACCCTAATTTTAGCCATATCACGAGCCCCCCACTCTCGAAGGCTAAGCTTGATCAGCCTTTGAGGAGTAGTTTCACTGACTTAATGGCTTGCGGGGTTGTATCGGAATCCGAATAAGGGGCTTTGGATCTTATACGAGGTAGGATGGTGTTTTTCTAAGTTGGTAGCACGCTCAGGATTGTCTTTGAGCTCTTCTAGATCTTGGGTGATTTTCCTCGACTTTTTAATCATTTTTCGGATCATCTATTCAATTTTGCGAAGCGGTGATTTATTTTTCGAGGACATTAATTAATTATTTTAAGCAATAATTATTTACTCAGGGATTCAAAAATATTTTTCTTGAATTATAATTATTTTTTAGAATTTTTAATTATTTTTCCTGAATATTTAATCATTTTTTCGTAATTTTTAAATTGATAATTCGAATCAAATAAATAAAAAATAGATTTTTATACATATTTATGACATGGAGCGATCCGGATCGTCCATCGGCCTTGGGCGCGGATTTCTGAGCGATCTATCGGCTGGAGTAGCTCAATCACGGTGCGAATCACGGCGCAAAAGGCTGAGATCACGAGAAAACGTGATTTTGTCGTTTTGTTGTCGTGGCAAAATCTGAGCCATCCATCAGCTTTTGGCGCAAATTTTGGGACAATCTGACGGTCCAAAGAGCTCAGAAGCATTTTTCCTCCAATGCGAAGGTCGGTGCCCCGGTAGCTCGGCACAGTAGCCGGTAGCTCGGCGCTTCGTGGGCTGCCGAGCTACGTGGCTAGATCTGAAGCGCCCATCACGGTGCAAGAGGCTCACTTCATGAGAAAACGTGATTTTGTCGTTTTGTGGACGCGGCGAAATCTGAGCCGTCCATCAGCTTTTGGCGCGAATCTCAGGACAATCTGACGGTCCAAAGAGCTCGGAGGTATTTTTTCTCCAATGCGGAGGTCGGTGCCCCGATAGCTCGGACGGACACCTCGGTAGCTCGGCGCTTCGATGGCTACCGAGACATGTGGCCAGACCTGGGTTGTTTCCACCCTTCTGCATTCTATCGTTTAACCTTCTTAATGGGCTTGAGTGGGGCCCAATACGTTAGAAATCCAAGAGTCGCCCTCTTTTTACTATAAGTTCTCACCCCCCCTCATCATTTCTCCCACTCTTTCACTTTTCACTCTTAGAAAAACTTTTGCTCTCGAGTTGCTCCGCTAGCGGTGATTTCCGCTCTTAGGTGGTTATGCTAGCTGTTGCGGTGTGGCAAGGCGATTCCCGGCGAACTATTCCGACCAGGAACGTCACATCAAGGTAAATATATATATTTTCAATTATATCTATATAATAAAACACAAAGAAAGCTATCAAGTGGCTCTATTTCAATTTCCCCAAAAATCAAAGGCCCAGATTTAACCTCACAAAACATATTTTTCCCCCCGAAAGTTCCCACCAAAATTCAAATTCAAATTCCTCACCCAAAACAACTTATATATTTATTTAATTACTTTTTTTCTTTCTCTCTCTCTCTCCCTCCTTCTTCTATTCAAAAAATTAAGAAAATAAAAAATTTTAAAATTTTAAAAATCTATATAATAAATTACAAAGAAAGCTATCAAGTGGCTCTCATTCAATCTCCTCTAAAATCAATGGCCAACATTGATTCTCACAAAACATATTTTCCCGCCCAAAAAATTTAAACCCCAAAATTAAATTTTTCCCCCCAAAACTAAAAAAATCATTACTTTATTACCATCTCTCTTCTCTCTTCACTTTTTCATATTTCTCTCTCTCCCTCTCTCTCTCCCATTCTTTCTTAACTTATTTAGAAATTTAGATTTTAAGATTTCAGGTTTGTAAAATTTTCAGAATTTTTATGCTTTTTTATTGCACATGTTTTATTGAAAATAGCAAATATTTCTTCAACAAGTATTTTTTTGACTGGTTATCTCTTTAACAAGTTAAATTTCATCATTTTCCACTCTTAAAGTTTTAAGAAGTTGGATTTTACACACTCATTTATAATTATTTTTGAACATATACTAACAGAAACATGGACTTTTATTTACAACTAATTATTGTCATACTATTCAAACTTGAACTACATAATTGTTGTTTTACTGTTTACAGAATTTTTCGTGTGTTGTATCGTTCCGACGACGTGCCGTATGCACGTGTACACTGGCAAATCTAGTATATATATACTTTTCAAGATGTCTAGAGTGTCCTCGGGTAGTGAGGCCTCTTCCTCGGGAGGTGAGAGTGAGCAGCGGCTAGTGGCTCTGCCCGTTCAAGAGGAGGAGGCAGAAGTGCTAAGCCAAGAGAAGAGGAAGGAGGTAACAAGGTCGGCCGTGGTCGAGCCATTCGCTTCGCTCGCCAAGGAAAAAGGGAAAGCAGTGGCGCGGTCGGTAATTATCGAGACGGTGGTAGAGCCCGTCAGACAGGGAGGAGAAGTGGGTCGGCTGCCGACGGAGATATCAGGCCATGGGGGGATCAGGCAGTATACCGGTGACCTGTTGATGAAGGCCATCTATGGGAGATCAGAGACGTATAAGGGGAACGAGCCGAAGGAGGTTACCGAGGTTGACGACATCGCCTCGGTTCTGACAGGGAGGGACCTGCTTCGGATATGGAAGAGCTTCATGATACCCCCGGAGTATACCCTAATCCTCCCCAGACCTGGAGTGTGAGCGTGCATGGTGTTCACGCCTGATCCGTGCGTCTTTGCCTACGACGCCCTGAATGTCGGCCTGCGCCTTCCCCTTCACCCCTTCATGACCGAAGTGCTTCGGCGGTATGGGCTGAGCCCGATCCAGTTCATGCCGAACATGTGGTGCCACGTGCCTGGGTTTCTACTTCAGTGTTGGACGGCGAAGGTGGAGCCTCAGCTCATCATTCTCCGAAGTATGTATCGGATCAACCGGATGAACAAGACGGAGCACCGATACTACTTGTCGCCATGAAAAGGTGTCAAATTGATAGAGAATCCGGACTCTATCAAGTCATGGAAGGGCAAGTATTTTTTGATCCGAGGCCTCTCGGCGTGGGACTTTTTGACCAGGTGGAAGGAGGATATGCCGAAGTGGGCGAAGGCCGAGCCGGTGTTAACTCCGGCCGAAGCTGAAGTTGTGACGAAGCTAATCGACCTCCCGACCCTGAGCTGGAAGGATATGACCGAGGAAGTGCTCCACGGGTCGGGTCTCAGTCCGATCGACCCGAGTACGCTCCAGACATCTTGTTCTTTTATTTATTCTCTATACCTTGTGTATTTTTTGTCTTAACTTTGCTTTTTCTATTTGGCAGAGGCTCCGAACATGGACTTTAGGGCGGTCATGGCCGAACGAAACAAGGCTTCCGACGCCAAGAAGAGGAAGACGACCACCGCGGGACCTTCGTCTGGCCGACCTGCCAAAGTTTCCTCCACCGTGGTCGAGACTGTAGACCTGGTGTCTCTTCCCCAACTGACCCCATCGAAGCCCTCAACCGAAGGCTTTTCTATCTCGATGGCGTTGGTGCTTGAAGCCCCGCCCCTCACCGAGAAGGCCGAAGCGATTTTGACCAAAGGGGACGAGAAGCACTTCGTCCCCGACTGGCGGGTGATGAACCACGATGGCTTCTTGGGGGACTCGGCCATGAGCATGCAGGCCTTGCGCCATCTTCCGACCTCGAAGGATCGAGCAGCAATGAACGCAAGGACGACGGGCGAAAATGCTCTCGAGATAGCTCGGGCGACCAGGTCGGTAAGTCTCTTAGTCAATTCGTTGATAATTCAAAAAAATTTCTAAGTCTTTTGCTCGGTTTCATCGTTTCTTTTCCTCTTTTGTTTAGATCATGTGCCACTTTAGCCACCTCCTCGAACAATATTCCGAGCAGAGGAAGGAGCTGAAGCTGTTATGCGACAGGGACTGAGCCGAGAAGGCGACAGTCACGAAGCTGTACGAGGCGGAGCAGCGCCGCTCGGAATCCCTGGCAGCTCAGGTCGCGTACTTTGATACGGCCCTGGCGCAGGCGAACGAGAAGGTCGCCTTGGAGGTGGCTCGGGTGGACGAGGAGAGGGAAAAGGTGTAGACGGCCTTGGAGGACGTGATGAGGGAGAAGGACACGGCAGTGGAGGCGGCGAGGGCGGAGATAGAGGCCGAGGCGAAGAAGCATATGATGGCAAATATGAAGAAGTCCTACGCCACTGCGCTCGAGCACGTTGAGGCTCAAGTCCCCAGCTTCGATAGGTCTGGATACGAACTGTGGGGTTCGGTTGATGGTGAGGACCTCAAAGCCAATCAGGAGGTCGAGGAAGAGGAAGGGGAGGAGCAGGGGGGCGACGATGCTGTGGCCGACCCCGAGGCCGTGGTGGTGGAGAAAGGGGGCGACGAGGCTGTGGGCGACCCCTAAGCCAGAGCGGTGGAGGAAGGGGAGGCGACCACCGAGGAGCCTGTCACCGAGCTACCACTCAAGGTGGCCCCTTGACTTCAGTTGTCTCATATTTTTGTCTTCTTTTCTTGTATTGCCTTATAGCGGACTGGCCACCGCTTTTTTTGTAGCAATCAAACTTTTGTATGAATGAAACTTTCTATTTTGACTAAGTGTTGGAGAAATTTTGAATTCATTGATTGTCTAAATTTTGAGTCTCGCACTATGCTCGCCTAGGCTTAGCTTTTATACTTTGGTCCTTTAAACTTAGCCAATTTTTTCAACTCTTTCAGCTAGTCGAACCATCATCATCCCATTCTCAGCATGGCGTCGTTAAGCTGTCTCTTGCTCGAACTCGTGAGAAACTCTTCAAGACTGAGTCAGAGCTAAATCACGTTAGGGTGCTGTTGGCTAAACGATACTCCGAGCTGGAGCAATTAGAAGAGCAGGCTCGCGAGGTGCCCCCCGAAGGGGAGGAGAGATGCCCCTCAGGGGCTTATCACTATGGCCTGAGGTAAGTAGCTCATCAGGGTTTTCTATTCAAAACAAGAGCTAAAAGGGATGAGCTAAAGAATGTGGTGCTTGAGAAAACTATGGAGGCGGCGTAACTTCGGAGAGACATCTTGGAGGCTCCGCACTGGGGTGGTTCGAGTCGACTACCCCGTTTCAAGATCAAAGTGACTGATGAAGCACTTAAAGAGCGGGTGATTGAGTTAGAGGTGGAGAACTTGCGCCTTCGGCGGTTGACTGAGGGAAGCAATGTTAGGAGTGTCTCTTATCCTCGAGAGGAGTATGCCTCAGGGAGAACTTTCCACAAGTTTGTGCGCCAGTCATCGTCTCTGGTGCGAAGGCCTGGAGACGCGCAAGTGGGGTCGCCGGTTCGTCAAGCGGCGCTGCGGTTAGATTGGGGGCCGAAGGCGCAACCCAATCCGTTGGTGTACAATCTTCAGCGGAGACAGAGAGAATGCAACGTGTAGCTCTTCGACCTCGAGTGTCGCTCCAGAGGAGCATCCCTCATCCTAAGTAGGGTGACTTTGTAGTCTCAAGACTTTTGTTGTATGAGCTTTTGGTCCTGTGTGAGACTTGTACCCCAGCATAAGAGTTGTATCTTTGATTGGTCTTTCGTGAAATAAAGAAATAACTTTTTGCAAGCGTCAATTTGTCCTTTGGTAGTATTAGTTTCGATAATCAACAGTTGTGGGAGAAATTCCGAATGGCAAACTACTTCTTACTCGCTTATGAGCAAGTAGAGGAAGCAGAGTCGAGCCAAGTGTTGGACTCTGAACTCGTCGTTTAAAAAAGATTCAACGGTTGTGGGAGCAGTTCCGAATGGCGAATCACTTCTTACTCGCTTATGAGCAAGTAGAGGAAGCAGAGTCGAGCAAAGTGTTGGACTCCGAACTCATCATTTAAAAGAGATTCAACAGTTGTGGGAGCAGTTCCGAATGGCAAACCACTTCTTACTCGCTTATGAGCAAGTAAAGGAAGCAGAGTCGAGCCAAGTGTTGGACTCCGAACTCGTCGTTTAAAAGAGATTCAACGGTTGTGGGAGCAGTTCCGAATGGCAAACCACTTCTTACTCGCTTATGAGCAAGTAGAGAAAGTGGAGTCGAGCCAAGTGTTGGACTCCGAACTCGTCGATTGAAAGAGATTCAACAGTTGTGGGAGCAGTTCCGAATGGCGAACCACTTTTTACTCGCTTATGAGCAAGTAGAGGAAGCGGAGTCGATCCAAGTTTTGGACTCCGAACTCGTCGTTTAAAAAGGATTCAACGATTGTGGGAGCAGTTCCGAATGGCGAACTACTTCTTACTCGCTTAGAGCAAGTAGAGGAAGCGGAGTCGAGCCAAGTGTTGGACTCCGAACTCGTCGTTTAAAAGAGATTCAACGGTTGTGGGAGCAGTTCTAAATGGCGAACCACTTCTTCCTCGCTTATGGGCAAGTAGAGGAAGCGGAGTCGAGCCAGGTGTTGAACTCCGAACTCGTCGTTTAAAAGAGATTCAATGGTTGTGAGAGCAGTTCCGAATGGCAAACCACTTCTTACTCACTTATGAGCAAGTAGAGGAAGCAGAGTCGAGCCAAGTGTTGGACTCCGAACTCGTCGTTTAAAATGATACACTTGAGGTATTAATCAGAGATAAACTGAGCACAAGAGAATTATTATTCAAAAGAAATTCTTTATTAAATACTACTAATCGGCCGCTTCTAAGGTTGCGAACCGTTATTACAATGGAAAAACAAATAGAATAGCCTTAAAACTGATGTTTCTTGGAGAGGTGTTCAAACGCCCTCTTGGTACTTCAGTAAATGATCGGCATTCCATGTTTTTGGTATCTTCCTGCTCCCCATGTCTTCAAGTTGGTACACGCTAGGGCGAACTACTCTGGAGACCTTATAGGGTCCTTCCCAATTTGGGGCTAGCTTGCCCTTCTGGTTGGGAAACGAGATGGCTAGATTGCTGAGGACTAAGTCCCCCTCCTTAAGATCCGTAGGGCGGACTCTTCTGTTGTAGGATTGCTTGATCCTTCTTTGATAATTCTCTTGGCAAATCGAGGCTCTCTAGCGGAGTTCATCGATAAGATCCAGATTGGCTCGGAGCTCCCTTGCATTCTGCTCTTCATTATATGCAATTAGGCGGGGGATGGCAAACCGACCTCTAAGGGGATCACGACCTCGAATCCGTAGGTGAGGTTGAAGGGCGACTCTGGTTCTCTTTGTAGTGCGGTAGTTCCACAGTACGTTAGGAAGCTGCTCTACCCACAATCCTTTAGCCGACTTACTTATTCTTTTCTTGATGCCCGAGAGAATTTGCCTGTTGGCGTTCTCTACTTGGCCATTGGATTGAGGGTGGGAGACAGAGGAGAACCGCTACTGAATGCCGAGGTCTTCACAAAAGGAGCAGAATGTTGCCCCCACAAATTGTGTTCCGTTGTCTGTCACCAAGACTCGGGGTATGCCAAACCTGCAGATCACGTTCTTCAAGAAGAACTGTTGCACCCTATTCTCAGTAATAGTCACTAGTGGTTCGGCCTTAATTTACTTGGACAAATAGTCGATCGCCACGACTAGGAACTTTAGTTGGCCTGGAGCTGGTGGGAACGGACCTAGCAGGTCCATTCCCCACATTGCGAAGAGGGTTGGACTTGAGAGGGAAGAGAGTTGAGCTTGCGGTAGGCGACGGATAGTGGAGAATTATTGGCAGGGGCCACATTGTCGGACATGTTGCTCGACGTCCCGAAGGAGGGTAGGCCACAAGTATCCATAATTCAAGACTTTGCAGGCGAGGGACCTTGATCCGAATAGGCTCCGCCTATCCCTTCGTGGAGTTCTTTCAGAGCATACAAGGCTTCTTCTGGAGAGAGACACCTCAAGTAGGGTCGGCCATCTACATGGGTGTAAGAGCATTTGTACAAGATTCCCTCAATGAGGGTGTACCACTCCACTCTTGTTCGGATTCGGCGAGCTTCTTTGGGATCTTGGGGAAGGCTCCCATCTCTGAGGAACTCAACTAAAGGTCTTATCCAGTTATCTTCGAGTTGGACCGGTAGCGACTCCATTGAGTCGGGGGCTTCTTCTTCGATGTTGGGCCTTAGTAGAACTTCGATCAAGACGGTCTGCTCGAGCCCTTGGAGGGAGGAGGAAGCTAGTTTCGAGAGGGCATCAGCCTGGGCATTCTCCTCTTGGGGGATCTGCTGGAGTTGTGCTTCCTCGAATGAAGCCATGAGACTTTTGACCTTGTCTAGGTACTTGGCCATACGGTCGTCTCGTGCCTCGTATTCTCCCAAGACCTGATTCACCACGAGTTGAGAGTCACCTAATATTCGAACACACTTCGCCCCTGCCTTGCGAGCCATGCCCAGGCCCGCTATGAGAGCTACGTACTCGTCCTTGTTGTTGGAAGCCTTGAAATTGATGCGGAGGGAGTATTGGAGGATGAAGTCATCTAGGCCCACCAGGATAACTCCCGCTCCGCTCCCTTCGGCACAAGAAGACCCATCCACATACACCGTCTAGGTGGGTGGCCCATTCGCCGCTTGACTGACCTTGGGGATCGTGCTCTCCACTATGAACTCGGCTAAAGCTTGAGCTTTGATTGCGATCCGAGGCTGATAGGATATGTCGTGTTGACTCAGTTTGATTGACCACTTCATGAGGCGCCCGGAAGGTCTCGATCTTATACAGGACCTGCTTGAGCGGCTGGTCGGTAAGGACGACCACCGAATGGGATTGGAAATAGGAACGAAGCTTTCGGGCCGCCATAACCAAGGCGTAGGCCATCTTCTCCAACCTCGGGTAACAGAGCTCAGCATCTCTAAGGACCTTGCTCACGTAATAGATAGGCTTCTGTGTCTTGTCTTCTTCCCTCACCAGGACATCGCTGAGGGTCTGTTCGGAGGCAGCAAGGTAGAGGTAAAGGGTCTCTCCAGGTGTTGTCTTGCTGAGGAGTGGGGGGTTGACCAAGTAGGCTTTGAGTTGGTCGAATGACTCTTACTGCTGCTGGCCCCACTCGAAGCCCTTAGCCCCCCTAAGGGCTTTGAAGAATGGGAGACACTTTTCCCCGGACTTGGAGAGGAAGCGCCCTATAGCCGCGAGGCACCCTGGTGAGCTTTTGCATTTCTTTCACATTTGAGGGGAGAGCCATATTGAGTATGGCCTTTATCTTCTCAGGGTTGGCTTCAATTCCCCTCTGACTGAACATAAAGCCTAAGAACTTACCCGATGAGACCCCGAACGCACATTTATTCGGGTTTAGTCTCATGTTATGCCTCCTCAGCACGTCAAAGGCTTCTTGGAGGTCGGCGACATGGTCAGACCCATTGATGCTCTTCACCAACATATCGTCGACGTAAACTTCTATGTTCCGCCCAATCTAATTTTTGAAGATCTTATTGACGAGACGTTGGTAGGTGGCACTAGCATTTTTAAGCCCAAAGGGCATCACCATATAGCAGTAGAGGTCTTGACCCATGATGAAGGATGTCTTCGGGATATCTAGGGGGAACATTCGGATTTGGTTGTATCCGGAGAATTTGTCCATGAAGCTCAGCAGTTCATGGCCCGATGTGGCATCGATCAAGGTGTCGATGCTAGGGAGCGGGAATGGATCCTTAGGGCATGCCTTGTTTAAATCTGTGAAGTCGATACAGATCCTCCAACTTCCATTTGCTTTTTTTACCATCACAATGTTGGAAAGCCACTTCGGGTAGTTGACCTCCTGTATGAACTGGGCTTTGAGGAGCTTCTCCAACTCCTCCTTTATGGCTTGCTGGTGCTCGGGGGAAAACTTGCGCCTCTTTTGTTGGACCGGTCTGGCCCCTAAAGCGACACTTAGATGATGGACGAGGAGCTCTTCAGAGATCCCCTGCATGTTGGCTATTATCCAAGCGAAGAGGTCGCAGTTTCTCTTTATGCACTGGACTATGTCGGAGCAGAGGGTAGAAGGAAGGAATTTGCTGATTAAGAATTTGCGGGTCGGATCTTCCTCCGAGAAGAGGACTTCCTCTAGCTTATCTATCGGCTCCGACATAGGCAGGGTGTTCCCCTGGGGAATCTCAAGGGCCTCAAGGGAGAGGACGGGTCCTCCAATATAGGTCATATAGCATGTGTGGGCCATTTCCTGACTTCCCCTCACCCCTCCTACGCCCACTTTGGTGGGGAACTTCATCTTTAGATGGTAAGCTGATGGGATGGCTTCTAAAGCAACTAGGCTCGGTCGACCTAGGATCACATTATAGGCGGCTTGGACGTCAACCACCATGAAGTCCATCGGCTCCATTCGGGTAGTAGGAGCTTTGCCAGTGGTTACGTCGAGGGTTTTAACACCCTCGATCGTCACTGGTACTCCCGTGAAGCCATAGAGAGTGTAACCGGGGTGCTTGAGTCTGTCCCTTGATAATTGGAGCCCTTGGAAGGCCTCTAGAAAGAGAATGTTGACAGAACTGCCATATCCACTAGGACCCTCTCTACCTTGAAGTTGGCCATGTGGAGGTTGATCACCAATGCATCACAGTGGGGGGTTCGGACACCCTTCAGATCATCATTCGAGAAAGTAACCGGGACTCCAAGACCTTTGGGAGGGGGGAGGCTATGCATCGAGTTGACTTCCCTGATGAAGGCTTTTCGGGAGGAGTTGGAAGTTCCTCCCATTGGACCTCCGTGGATGAGGTGCAAGATACGCCTTTCCTCGAAGTCAGGAGTCTCCTCGCACCTCTCGGGCCGCTTGTTAGCCCCCCTGGGGGGTGGAGGAGGATCGGCTCGGTTCTTCTTTACAAACTTGGCGAGCTGCCCTCTCTGAATGAGGGCTTCGATCTCGTTTTTCAGGGCCCGATAGTCATTGGTGTCGTGGCCGTGGTCCCGATGGTAGCGATACCACTTCTCCCAATCCCTCTTCTTCTTAGGAGTGTTCATCTTTGGGGCAGGAGGCAGAATTTCTTCTTTCTCAACCTCCTTTAGAATGGCCGAGACATTGGCGTTGAGAGGGGTGAATCTCTCAAACCTGGGAGGTAGGCGACGCTGACCCCCGTTGTCCTTTTGGAGCTTTTTAGCTCCCTCGTCTTCAGCGGCCTTCCTCTTACTTCCAGAAGATGACCCCTCGAAGCTAAGACGGTGTACAGCTTCCTCCAACCGGATGTACTTCTCGCTTCGGAGAAGAAGCTCAGAGAAGTCTCACGGGGGCTTCTTGGCCAGGGACGCCCGGAGGTCAGCATTGAGGACATTGGATTGAAAGGCGGCCGAGGCGACCGACTGATGAAGGGAGGCGATGGACCTGGCCTCCGCATGAATCGCTTGACATAGTCCCTCAGTTTCTCGCTCTTCTTCTGACTAAGGAAGAGTAGTGAAATACTTGTCTTTTCAGAGCAGCAGCTGCTCACGAATTGAGTTATGAAAAGGGCCTCGAACTGGTCGAAAGAGAAGATGGAGGATGGGGTGAGGCAGGAGTACCATTCTCGAGCTGAGCCATTGAGAGTGGCCGGAAATGTCTTGCAGAGGAGGGCATTGGAAGCCTGGTGGATCATCATGAGAGTTTTGAAATTCTCGATGTGATCCATGGGGTCTGATTCCTTCGTATATGTCTCGAACTGCGGAGGCTTGAAATTTACTGGGACGGGGGCCTCCATGATGGTACGAGAGAATGGAGGCCTGCATGGACGAAGGGTCCTCCCCCTTAGTTCCTCGTCACCATCGAGTCGGTCGAGACGCCTCTCCATCTCGTGGAGACGGCGGTAGACAGTGTGCTCCCTTCGACCATACCTTGGAGAGCCTCGGGATTCATCTTCGTATGAAGGGGAACGGGGGCTACGACGATGGTAGCTCGGAGACTGGTAAGGATTGGGGATGTGATGGCGGTGGCTCGGAGCTTGATGAGGACTTTGGGATCGGTGGTGAGGGCTCCGAACTAGCTCAGGAGTGGGCACCCTCTGGATGTTATTGTTGTTGTTAGGCGAGGCATTGAGGGCCAACAAGACTGCCGCCCAAAGGTCTTGAAATTCTTCCATGGTAATGGGTCCGTTCTGGTCCCTTTGGGCCTGTCGATCAGCGGGAGAACGGCTCCTTCGACGGCACTGGGGGGACTCCCTCCGCCTCCTAGGAGAAGAGGACCTTCTTCGGTCGTGGCGGCGAGGAGATCGAGCCTTTGGACGTTCTGGGCGGGAGCCCCCCTTTCGGGCCCGCTTCTCATCCAAATGCTAGCGAAGGTCTTCCTCATTCTGCCAGTTGATTATGATGTTGCGGAGGTCTTCCGATGGCCGAGGGTGATGGGATACCATGGAGTCGGTGGAAGGGTTTTGTACCGAGATATGATCACAGTGAAGAGGTTGTTTCTGGGGATTAGGACGAGAGGTCCCTATGCCAGCATTCTGGGGCCCGAGTTGGGCCTGCTGGGGTTAAGGATTTTGAAGAGGAGGCTGCCCCTGCGGCAACGACGGGATAAGTTGAGGGGGAAGCTGTCCTTGTTGCTGGATTGGTTGGTCGGGTTAGGGCGGAGCCCTCGGTGGTGGTGGAGGAAGGGGAGTTGCTCTGCAGTTGGAGGCCGTAGATCTCACTTTCCTCGGAGGCATGGCTGGAGGCGGTCTTGACTGGCGGAAGAGGCTGGATTGCTATTCGAGTGTTCCCACAGACGGCGCCAATCTGTTGCTGCTGAAATCGGTGTGGGAAAAACCGATAGATTTGTGGATTCGAGGGAAGGTGAATAGTCAAACCTGAACAACTTCACCGGAGTCTGACCGAGATCCTTTTGCCGTTAACCTGCAAAAAGTGCAAGACACCGGGGTTGATTCCGGCGACGCACCCTCCGACGCTCTTGTCAGTAATCTGAATGATTAAGAAAGAGATTTAATTGGCATAAGATTGATTACCTGGTAACAGGGGGGGAGAGGAGTATTTATAACCGCCTTAGGAGTCAGTTTCGGGATAAGATCAAATTCCTACTTCCCGATGTAGATGGATAGAAGTGGTTAAAACCACTGTTTGAGGATAATCATGAATCTGAATCCTCTCCTATCTAGTTTGACTGGGTTTTTTATGGGTTGGAACCCGTACCCAGTAAGACAGATCCGTTTATGGATTATTGGGCTTTGACAAAAGACCCAGTTTTCATTTTAGGCCCGTTTATAGGTGAAATTACCATTTTACCCCTGAACTTTAAGATTCGTGCCCAATTCGAACGGTTACGATTTAACCTTATTTTTAGCCATATCATTACCCTTACCCTTTCAAGTCGTTAAGTTGTAATCTTTTGACCTCAAAATTTCTAGATAGATCGTATTCAAGTCGCTTTGCTGGGTCACTAAGTACTGCAAGCATACCATCACCATGAATTGCCAAAGTCAGTTTCAAGCGTATATATCCTCTCTGTCAAATGCTTGATGCTATCTAAAAAGTATATAGTAATTACAGGAAATCACATTTGTGAAGCTGCTTCTAAAACACTAGCCACTGACTGGCTGAAACAATCTTTATATAAAAGAAGGGCATGCTCATGAAAAGATTTCTTATACATCATGCCGTCATGGAAATGATGGAAATAAAGACAAAATATTACAGAACAGAGCAAAATGGGCGTAGAGAATTCACCCAAATGCAAAATTTTATATCTAGAAAAAACCGTTTGGGCTTAATACGTTTTTAGATTTTGGGGTAGAAGAAAAATGAAAAGAGAGTTGAGCTTCTTTCCATTGCTGATCTTACCGACCCCACCTTGTCGATCGCTACCATTTTGCTGCCGACCGAAGAAATGGTTGCCGGAGAAATCGCTGTTAATAGAGAAAAATGAAAGAAGAAAAAAGAATGAAGAAAGGGAAAAATAGAGAAAAATGAAAGAAAAAAAAGAATGAAGAAAAAAGGAAAAAAAGAAGATATTTGATTATGAAAGGGTAAGGGTAAAAAGGTAATTTAATAATTATAACTTAACAGATGGGGTTAAGTTAACGAAGAAATGAGTTTAGTGTACTTTTTCAAACGTTATATGGGCATATTGTACGTAGGCCAAACGTCTGGGGGGTACTTTGGTTTTTGCCCAATAAAAAAACAATAGATAGTAATTAATCAGTGTGAATAAAAGTGGCAGCAGCGTTGAGAAGCAAAAATAATCGAAGCTTAGTTCTCTTGCAACGGGGGAGACTGCTAGCCCAGAAGTTAGTGAAATAGATAAGGTCATCAATATCCAAATAACTTGTAAAGCAAACTTTATCTATCAATCTCATGTTATTGTTGTTTTTCTTTTTTTTTTTATAAATAAAAGTGACCCCCGGTGTCAACTGTTTCATTAATGAAAAATTTAATGAAACATAGAGTCAAATATTACAAACATAATCTAAGAAAGTCTACTGCATCAAACTACTAAGTAAAGCATCAACAACAAAAGGGAAATATGCATAGATCTTCCAAAATGGTAAGAACCTCCATTTAGTCCATCACAAAACACTGAAAGATATGATGTAAATGCAGACTATTCTTCCTAGCCTAATGCACACCCTTCATGCTGAGTCACTTCCTAACCCCAACTTGACCCACCCAAGCATTAATCAGAGCCAAAATTTCTGCAACATCATATAAAATCTAAAATTAATGCTACAAAAACACGCCTCATTCCTATCTAGCTATAGGATCCACAAAATAGCCGCTACCATAATATCCCACACTACCCTCCTCTTTCCTAATCCATCTCGCTCTCCAAGCCCTCCAAATGTCATCAATATTGTAAGGGCTTACTATAATATCAAAACCCAGTCCCAGAACATCCCATGCAAGTCTAGCCTTTGGACAGTAAAATAAAATATAATTTACATCCTCCTCCCCTAAATTACATTTAAGGCATCTAATATCAACCATAATGTTATGTGGGCATCATGAGGTTCAATTTGGAGAGAATAGCGCTGTTTATCACCAGCCGCATGAATGCCTTCACCTTTGTTGGGACTTTAGATGTCCACATTGTATTTGCGTATGAGCTCCTAATTCCCCCATCGTTCAATCGTCGATACATTGAACTCACTGAGAATGAGTTGTTAGAATCTAACCCCCAACCTCGGTCATCTTCCTTTCCACTCCGATGTAGCCCGACCTCTGCAACTAGATTTTTAAGCATCTCAAGTTGACCCTGGTTCTCGTGGGATAAACCTCCATCAAAGTCAATTCTCAGTCTTTCATGCTTCTAGATTTCGTCCATTAGAACATCCCCCTTAGATATCTCCTTATCCAATTGTGGGAACACTGATTGTATAATATTTTTCCCGCACAATTTGCCTTTACAGATTCTAGTATCTTTCCCATTCCTTACCCTGCATCTAGTATTAGCGTGAAACAACTTCCCCGCCCTGGAAATTCCTTTCCTAAGATATGAAGCTTTTCCATGAGTACTTCATCCCCCGTATCTAAAAGTTTTCCGTCTATGATATAAAGAAAACACCATGATTTGTGAAGCTTACACATTTTTCACCACCATGTAGTGATTAGCGCTCTGTTCATATCTCGGTGGTTGACGATTCCAAGTCCGAACTCTTCCTTCTTACAAACCTTACCCTCCTCCCGAGATGAAACCTTTTTTATGTTCTTGTACTCCTTTTGAATGAAACCGTCTCCTGCATTTATTAATTCGATAAATGGCCCTTTTGGGGAGTTCATAGATTGAAATTAAGTATGTTGGTAGGCTACTGAGAACCGAGTTAATGAGGGTAATCATGCCCCTGCTGATAGAAATTTCTCTTTCCAATTAAATACAGTATTGCAATATTCCTGTGAATCATGATTCTTATCCTCATATTAATCTGTCAATTCCAAAAAAAATTTCAATCCGCGTACTAAACCCCCCTAATACTGGAAGAGACAACTTTAATCAATCTTATCACATTGTTCCTAGCAACCGATTCTGGTATGTAACCAATTACCTACAACCAAGAGACTTCATAATAAACTATGTAAATTAAAGAAAACTGTTTTATGTATAACGTTTAATTGGATCCCTATGGAAAGGACCTTCTGCAAACCACAAATTTAGTTTTATAATCAGGAAATAAAAGGTCTACTCATTGTTTTCTCATTCTCACCCACTTCCAGAAAATAAAGGCCGGCCGCTTCCCTTGAATTTTAAAAGATTCATCCTTCTTCACTCCGTCCTCCTCAATTGAATTCCCACCACTCTGTTCATGGGTTTTGCTCCGCTTCAATTCTACTAATCTCTCAAAAAAACCAGTGAAACACCAGTGAAAATGGACAGATTGATAAGCTTAGAACCATCAAATGAGGTGGCAATAAGGGTCGAGCCTAGCCAGAGATGTTACGGTCAAGTAACTCTACGCAATGTTATGTACACGATGCCAGTAGCCTTCCGCCTTCAACCCATGAACAAAAGTCGGTACACTATCCGTCCTCAATCTGGCATCATTGCTCCTCTCGCCGCCCGCACTCTAGAAATCACTTACCTCCTCCCCCTCAACTCACCTCTCCCGGAATTCTTTCCCAACTCAAACGACTCGTTCCTGCTTGACAGTGTTGTTGTTCCTGGTGCTGCTTTCAAGAATCCTAACTCTTCCTATGATTTAGTTCCGAATGAATGGTTCACCACCAAGAAGAAACAAGTGTTTGCAGACAGTGGTATGAGAGTCTTCTTTGTTGGATCAGCTGTTTTAACTCGGCTAGTAGCAGAAGGTTCCATGGATCAAGTAAGGGAAGTATTGGAGCGCAGTGACCCTGAATGGAATCCTGCCGACTCTGTTGACTCGTTGGGTCAGTCTCTACTTCACATAGCCATTTCTAACTGTCGCGCTGATTTAGTTCAGTTAATCCTTGAATACGACCCCAACATAGAAGCACAGAACCGAGCTGGCCGAACTCCACTTGCAGCGGCAGCAGCAGCTGGAGAATCCCTTATTGTCGAGCTACTATTAGCTCACCAAGCTTCAACCGAGAAATCAGCAACTTCCATGCGGGGTGCACTACACTTTGCGGCTTCTGCTGGTCACTTGGAGGTGATACAACTTTTACTACTGAATGGGTCAGATGTAAATGCTCTAACTTCAGACGGGATTACTGCACTGCATTTAGCAGCAGAAGAGCGCCGTCGTGACTGTGCTCGCCTACTGCTTGCAAAAGGAGCACGTGCAAACATCCGAGGCAGGCCTGATGGTGACACGCCTCTCCACATAGCTGCCTCTACAGGAGACGAACATATGGTGAAACTTTTGTTGAGTAAAGGAGGAGCAGGGCTAAAAGAGATAAGAAACTTAGCAGGAAGAACACCATATGAAGCCGCAGCAGAAGGGGGGCATGGAAAACTATTCGATATGCTCAAGTTAGCTGATGAATTGGCAATGGCAGCGAGGAAGGGGGAAGCAAGAGTTGTGGGGAGGATAATTGAGAGGGGAGCAGCAGTAAATGGGAGAGATAATCATGGATGGACTGCTTTGATGAGAGCAGGATTTAGAGGAAGGGTCGAGGTGATGAAGACCTTATTAGAAAAAGGGGCAGAAGTGGATGCAAGAGATGGGGAAGGTTACACTGCATTACACTGTGCAGTGGAGGCAGGACAAGTAGATGCGGTGGAAGTTCTTGTAAAGCGTGGTGCAGATCTTGAAGCACGAACAACCAAAGGTGCAACTGCCATGAAGATTGCCTTTTCTTTTGGGTATGCAGGAATAGAAAGGATTTTAGCTCAGGGAGGAGCTATGAAGGAGGAGGTGGCTGTAGAAGTTGCAGCAGAGAAGCAACGGATAATGATGGGTGGAAAGAGTAGAAGACGAGGAATGTATGAAAAGGAGGGAAAGAAGACGGCAAGCAGAACAGGTTTTGGAAGCAGAACAAGTCTTGGAAGCAATGGTGGTAAAGGAGGTGGTGGAGGAGGGATGAGCACAGGGTTTAACAGAGCAGCTATGGCAGTGGCATCTTACTAAGTGATTGAATGGTTTGGAGGCGAATTTTTTGTTAATTCAAAAATGGATTAACTTAATTCCTAGAAAGAGTTCATTGTTTGATTTTAGCTAATCACTAATAAGGTGATAATCTATATATTTCATCATCATTGACACTCTGAACTGAAATGGGCTTCCTTCTATTTCCTTTTGATAAATTCGTTTGTAAAAACCGTAAATGGAGACGATTCTCCGTACACAGCTAGCTCAAGGGATGAGCAAGGCTGAGGCTCTATAACGTAGGGCTGCTTTGAGCCAATTTTTTTTTTCTTGTGACCCCTAACAAAGAGTTTTTTTTTAGGGTAATGCTACACCTACAACCTTACAACCTTACAACCTTAGGTGGCGCAATCTTATTGGAGATGTGTACAACTCACTACAACCTACTCTACAATACATTCCAATGAAATTGTGCCACCTAAGGTTGTAAAAGAAAGGTTGTAAGAAAAGGTTGTGGGTGTAACATTACCCTTTTTTTTATAGATATTACCCTCCTAAAACTTAAAACTTAGGTATTTTTCATATTACTCTCAACAAACTTTGTGATTCTACATAACCCCCATCAAACCATTAAGTTACTTCAACAATCCTGCGAACATAAAATATATATTTTTTCTACCTAAAGTACCCCCATCTCTCATCATCTTTCTGACTTAAAACACTCACTATTAAACCCAATTTTCCCTTATTTTTCACTCCTTTTTCCCTCCATTATTCTTTATTCTTCTTTCATTCTATCCCTAATTGCCTCCTTCACCTCTTTCCTTAGATATTTCCATATAGTTCTAAATAAAATTTATATTTTTATATAATCCTATTAAAACGTTAAGTTGTCTTAAAAATATCCACCTTGTTAACTCATAATAGAAGAAATAGCTAATTTCCTTATGTCTCTAACAATCTATTTTAAACAACATGTTTTTGTTTCTTTGAGGTATAAAGGAAGCGTAATAGAAGGACACGAAAGGAAGGAAGGAAGAAGAAGGGAGAAAAGAAAGAGGGATGGAAAATGAGAGGAAAATTGGGTTCAATGGTAATTGTTTTAAGTGGAAAAGATGATAATAGATGGATAGATTG
Source organism: Hemerocallis citrina (assembly GCA_017893485.1). Taxonomy (NCBI): domain Eukaryota; kingdom Viridiplantae; phylum Streptophyta; class Magnoliopsida; order Asparagales; family Asphodelaceae; genus Hemerocallis; species Hemerocallis citrina. The sequence goes on from CM030365.1 coordinate 35,470,142, forward strand.
GGTATTAAAATATTATATTTTATATTTGGGAAATTTTTGAAGTAACTTAATGGTTTAAAATGAATTATTTATAATTATAAAGTTTATTGGAGGTTATATAGAAATACCTATGTTTTTTGGGGTAATATCTAACAAACTCTAGTTTTTTAGTTTAGAGCATTTTTCATACCATAGTGTAGATTATACGCTTATAACTTTTTTACACATTTAGTTATGAGAAATGATAGCATGCTACTACAAATGTGTCACTCCTTATGATTTGTCTACTTACAGAAAGTAAATTGTCTCAACTAACCCCACTTTTATTTTTTTCGTAAAAAAATATGACCAACCATGTGAGTGTGTAGCAAACAGAGTGACATTTGGAGTTCCATGATATAATTTATTTTAATTATATACACTAAAATTATTTATGGAAAACATACAAACTATTAATGGATCCACAAATCAATACTTCCTTTCACTCTTTCTCTCTCTCTTTTCGTATGGACTATCCCATTTGTATCAAGAAAATCAAACGGTAGGTAGCATTTAAGAAACAGTATTTAAGAAGAAGATAGATAGAGGAGACAAATTAGTAATTTCTGACACTTCTTAATATGCGTGAAAATAGCTATGTGAACAATTAATATGAAACAGATGGAGTATTACTGTTTATCCCTTTATCCCATCTCCAATTACAAGAAAAGTGATACGGGTAAATGTAATACCCCTAAACAATGAACAATTATTTATCTATTAAAAATTGTGCAGATGTGAGAGCTGCACGTGCTAGTGTATTTTTCTCATTTTAATTGGGCATGCATGTCTCAGTTAGGATTGAGATACAATAGAAACAATTGTTGATGTTTAAACCCAACCTATAGACTTGTATGGTTGGGCTTAAGCCAACCTAAACCAACCTAACCTAAGTTTGTGCAACATGGCAACCAAAACTACACTTGTGCACACTAGTTGTAATATGACACTACAAAAAAAAAAAAAAAAAAGAGAAATAATAATAATATTGGTCTGCCATTGGCTTGGAGGGAAAGGGTTTTGTTTTGAATTAGTACAGTACCCTAGTGTAGGGTTAGGGGAATCATCTCTTGAATAGTCCCAAGAAGAACTTGAGTGCTTTAGAACCCAAAGAAACACTTCCCCTCCCCCCTTAGTGGCCGGAATTACATAAGGGGCCCTAGAGCCAACCCTCAACCTCATTTGAACTCTTTTCTTCTACTCTAAAACTTTCTGTATTCAGTTGGGTGTTGTTTTGGGAGAACAAGGAGGCAAGGAGGAACATTTCCTCAAATTGGAGGCTTGGAGTTTTGGTTAGGAGCTAGGAGAAGCAAGAAGCATGTTTTGGTGATCAAGCAAGCAAAAAATCTTCAACAAGGTGGGTATTTTCTAACTCTCTTGTTGTATGTGTAGGAATTAGAACATGATGTAGGGTTGTTGTTAGTTCATATTGTGAGTAGCATGTTTACAAGAAACGGTAATTGCAAGAATAAGAAATAACTTTGAGAAGCTAATAAGCAATTGTTGATGAAAATAGTTGTAGCTTTGTTCTTGTAGAGTATCATGCTAACTATTCGTTGGAAAGACAAATAATTTCATGCTAAAATTGTAAACATGACTTGACTAAATTACAGAAATAATAGCATGTGAAATGAGTAGTAATCTAGTTCGTAGTAGAGATTTTATAGATTAAAGTTGCATTTTTTGTTTATGTTTCGGAATGAACTAATAAATCAATTTAAAATCTTAATTGCATGATATAAGAAACTATTGAACTTGGGTATATAGTACAAATCAATTGCATGTGAAAATTGATGTTAACTATGTGCCAGAATGTATCAATCATATGTGCATGTTCACTGTTTTGAAGAAATTGTTCACTGTTTTGAGAAAGAAAATCTATTCGTTGTTTATGATGATTGTGTCATCGTTTATGAGATTTAAACATCCCATTTCAACCTTATTTTGCTGTATAAAGTGTGTGTTTGAATTGATGCATGATCGGAGTCAAATAGCCCTCGGACGAGTTCAAAAAGAGCCCGAAAATGACAGTTTTGCTGTCGTAGATTGCTATTTTTGTGGGCTATCCTTTTTGCAATTTAGGGTGTTTTCTTCACTCTTTTGTAGGTTTATTTTTTTGTTTTGATGCTTTGATGAATGGTCCTAAGTCTAGGATCGCTTGCCCTTGTTTTGTGTACGATTATGAGCTCAAATAGTTGATTGATTTTTCTGTTTTGGGTTGTCTATAGCTGGCAAATTTTTTTTGCTATTTTGGGCATTGCATCGCTCATTTGATGCATTATTTACACTCTCTAACACCTAAATTCACTGTCTAATAGTGTAGTAATATGAACCGTAGGTCTTAGCTTGCTAAAACTTGAATTCGGGGTAGAATAGGAGCTCAAAATGTCACACTTTGTTGGGGATGTTTTCTGTTGGCTGTTATGCTCGCTGTTCGGAGTCAATTTGCTTGCTGTTTTTAGGATAAAACTTTTCGGGAGGACCATGGAATGGTTGGAGTTTCAATAGGACCCAAGAAGCGCTTGGTTGTGGCCCGAAGTCATGTTCGAAACATTGAGCAAAAAGTGGCAAAAGGCAGCCAGAGGGGGGCTCAGGCTACTATTTGTTGGGCCGGGTCTGGGCAGAGTTGGGCCAGCTTCGGGCTTGTTGGGGAGCCGAGCTTGGCCATTTTTGGGTCAGGTTAGGTCTTGATTAATAAGATTTAGTTGCTTAACATTTGGAACTGGAATGTGAGTCTTGAATGTCACCTAGATGCTCATTAATCACTTGAACTCAAGTATAAGAATTGACTAGTTGTCTAAAACTTGAGAATAAGTGAATGAAATCTAAGTTAAGAGTACAATTAGAATGGTAGGTTTAATTTATAAAGGATAATGAAATGTGAGGCAAAGAGTTGCGTGTGATTAATTTGGTACACCTCTACGAGTGAGAAGATCGCCTAGCAACTAAATTAGGTTAATTGAACTTGTAGACTAATAAGGGTCTAGAGTCAAGAGTGAGAGATTAATTAACTAATATGTACGGAATCTATGATTTGTATTAGACGATGCTAATTAGCGAAGTAATAAAGGTAGACTGACTAGAACCGTAGGGAACGAGTGAATCTAGTTAATAATGAATCGACGTAGAAACTCTAGAATTAACAATACCCTATAGTTTTAGTAATTCCTAGTAGCTGGGTTTCCGTAGAGATGACTTAATCAGTAGATTAGTATCTTAATCTAAGCTATGTGGTTCTAGAGGCTAGGCGGGATCCAGGTTGCCGACAGTGTTGATGAGTTCTGCCTTCCGAGGAAGAGTACATGGACTAAGATGGCAAGCTTTCTATCTATGAATAACACCGGTAGGGTATGCTAGCAATAGGTAGCGTTATTATTGTTTGTTAGGACATACACTAGTTGGGTGTTGTACTTACCTGTCAAGGAGACATGTGCGTCGTCATCTTGACTGTTATTTCTGTGATCTAGTGTTAAGAACGGGAGATCAACGTATGAACTGCAAACTCCTGTCGGAACCTACGGGATGGACTCTTAAGTGTTGGTCTATGTTCTATGTTATCAATACGAATGGGGAGCAAGAAATTAACACTGAGTCTCTTGGCATAGAAGGGAAGGCCTGTCGATCCACCTTATGTTCATGATAACTTTTGGTAGGGTCCGAGAGTGAAGAGAGACCATTGGTACTGTTGCCGCTAAATTTGGTGTGGGGGCAAACAGATGAATTTGTGGATTCTTAGGGAAACTGAATAGTAAACCTGTATACCTGTTCCGTCGGGCTTCGATCGTCGATCCCGCCGTAGACCTGCAAAAAGTGCGAGACACCGGAGTTGTTCCCGGCGACGCACCCTCCGACGCTCAAGTCAGTAATCTAGGAAGACTATGAATGAGCACAAAAACTGGTGAAAGATTGATTACCTCTTAATGGAGATGGATGGGGGGTATTTATAGGCGTCTCAGGGAACAGATTAGGAATGTAATCCCTGTGATCTGATATGGAATAATCTCCTTGTAAACAGATTAGGAATGTAATCTGATAAGGTATATTCCTCGTAATCAGATAAGGAATTTAATCCCCAAATCCCAGTGAAAAGATAGACGTACATCAGGGCCGTTGATCAAGATTAGTCAGGGACCCTGATTTTATCTTGTTGGATTGGATGTGCAGCGGTTTAAAACCCGCACCCTCTTGTTGGTGGATCCATTCGTGGGTTTTTGGGTCCTTGGGAAGAAGACCCAATACCCGTTTTGGACCCTCTTGTAGGCGAAATTACCATTTTACCCCTGGGTCCCAAGATTCGTACCTGATTTGGACGGTTCCGATTAACCCCCAATTTTAGCCATATCACGAGCCCCCCACTCCTAAAGGCTAAATTTGATCGGCCTTTGAGGAGTAGTTTAATTGTTTTAAGGGCTAGCAGAGTTGTATCGGAGTTCAAATGGAGGGTTCTGAACCTTGAAGGGGTAGCGAGGTGATTTTCCAAGTGGGTTGTGCTCCGAGTTGCTCGCGAGCTCTGATGGTCATGTGGTATTCTTGCGGGGATGTCCTCTTTACCTTCGTGAAGCGTCAATTCGTCGTTCGGGGGTCTTATACATTTGTACCACGCTTCCGACTACCTCTAGAGCTCGCTGGCTAGGGGGCCGAGGTCCGTATGTGGTTCGGCACGTTTTTCCGAAGAGGAAAGCGAGTTCGGCGTAGCTGCGAGCACTAGGAGGGAGTCTGGCAATCTGCCGAACTTGGTTTTTCCCCGTAACAAGGTCGGTGTCACGAACGCTCGGCAGTGGGTGCCAAACTTGATTTTTACCCCGTAACAAGGTCGGTGTCACGAACGCTCGGCAGTGGGTGCCGAACTTGATTTTTACCCCGTAACAAGGTCGGTGTCATGAACGCTCGGCAGTGGGTGCCGAACTTGATTTTTACCCCGTAACAAGGTCGGTGTCACGAACGCTCGGCAGTGGGTGCCGAACTTGATTCTTACCCCGTAACAAGGTCGGTGTCACGAACGCTCGGCAGTGGGTGCCGAACTTGATTTTTACCCCGTAACAAGGTCGGTGTCACGAACGCTCGGCAGTGGGTGCCGAACTTGATTCTTACCCCGTAACAAGGTCGGTATCACGAACGCTCGGCAGTGGGTGCCGAACTTGATTTTTACCCCGTAACAAGGTCGGTGTCACGAACGCTCGGTAGTGGGTGCCGAACTTGATTTTTACCCCTTACTTGATTTTTACCCCGTAACAAGGTCAATGTCACGAACGCTCGGCAGTGGGTGCCGAACTTGATTTTTACCCCGTAACAAGGTCGGTGTCACGAATGCTCGGCAGTGGGTGCCGAGCTTGATTTTTACCCCGTAACAAGGTCGGTGTCACGAACGCTCGGCAGTGGGTGCCGAACTTGATTTTTATCCCGTAACAAGGTCGGTGTCACGAACGCTCGGCAGTGGGTGCCGAACTTCCAAACTTGTCGTTTTTAGGAGTTTGTTTCTTCTGCACGCCATCTGAACTTCTGACAGCTTCTGACAGCTCTGACAGATGGGACGTTTATTAATTGCAGTGACCTTTGGGCTTCTGTCAGATGGGGCGCGCATTAAATTCTACTCATGATTTGGCGCGGTTAGCAAGGCGACGATTGGGGTCGCTCCGTCGTTTCGTTTGAATGGGCCGGTCGTACAAGCCCATTAACCTCGTTTGGAGTGCCCCTCTCTATAAATCCTCACCCCCCTCTCTCATTTCTCATTTCTCCTCTCTTTTGCTCAGACGATTCCTTGTGCTCAGGCGAATTCTTCCGGTGGTCGGTGTTTGATTCAGGCGAGGCTTTCCGGCGGCTAATTCTCTTAAGGTAATTTATCATCAATTATGTCTGTAGCTTCTGTCTCCGACGAAGTCTCTTGGTCCGAGCCCTCCCTTGAAGACGTCGAGGACTCGACTCCGACCCCGACCAAAGGCAAGGTGTTCGGCAAGGATTCGATCGTTGTGGATCCGAAGAGGATGGGGGAGTTCGGACAACTGCCAGGGCCGTTGACGGGGCTCCACAGAGTTAGGCAGCTCCCGGAGGATCAGGCCGAGCGATTGTTCATGGGAGGGAGAGGTCCTTCGAGGAGAACGCCGCGAGGGAGACGACGGAGGCAGACGATGCGGCGTCGATCCTGCGCGAGGAGGATCTGGCAGTGACCCGGGATTCTTTCTTCATCCCGGAGGAGTACGAAATCATGTTGCCGGGCCCCGGAGTTAGGGCAAACTCACCGCTGCCAGTGACGATGTGTTGCTGGCCGGTCGACGCCTTTCTCGCCGGTGCTCGGCTACCTCTCCACGCGTTCGCTGTTACCGTGGTGAGCTGGTTCGGGGTCAGCCCCGTCCAACTCATGCCGAACGCGTGGCGAGTGATTAATGGTTTCGTTCTCCACTGCCAGGCCGCAGGGATCGAGCCGCAGCTGAACGTGCTTCGGACGTTATACCGGCTCCACCAAGGGAACAAGTCGGAGTACCAGTATTACTTGACTCCGAGGCACGGCGGCAGGCTCATCATATGCCCCGACTCCATTAAGAACTGGCGAAAGAAGTGGTTCGTCGTGCGGAGTCGGGAGGCCTGGCCGATCCCCTCTGACTGGGTAGGAGGGGTGCCGAAGAGGGCGAAGGCGATGCCGAGGCTCTCAGTAGAAGAAGAAGAGGCGGTTCGGATCCTCCTTGACCGGCCGAAGTACGATTGGAAGGAGCTAACGGAGGACGTCCTCTACAAGGGAGAGCTCTGCCGCGTAGACCCTAGTACGCGGCTCTCGTCAAGTTCTTTTTTCCGTACTCGCTGCCTTGTTGTTTTTTATGTGCTAATCAATTTTCGCTTTTGATACAGAATCCATGGACTACGACGCGGTCTTGGCGCTAAGGGCAGGGCTTGCGAGCAAGGCACCGAAGAAGCGCAAGAGGGTGGCTTCCAAGCTGCCCCCGACCTCGAAGACTCCGAGGATCGCGGCCCCTGTCGAGGAGGTGCAGATCCTTGACAGTCCGGTCGGCACCGTGGCTGGGACTTCGGCTCCCGCACCTGTGGGGGAGTTCCCCATTGCCGCCGCCCTCGCCATGCCGACGTCGCCGCTGACTGTGGCGGGCGAGGAGCTCCTGACAGAGGAGCACAAGCGGATTCATATCCCGGACTGGCAAGTCCGGAGGCATGATGGGTTCCTCGGGAACTCGTTGGCGAGCATGCAGGCCATCAAGCATCTCGCCACCCCGAAGGACCGAGCCGCCAAGGAGGCGGGGCGAGAGGGCGACGACGTGATCGAGATCGCACGTTCGGCAGTGTTGGTAAGCTCCGAGTTTCCTTTGTTTGTTGTACTTCTTGAATCACAAAAATTTTCTAACTCTTTTAGCTCTTCTTTGATGCAGATCATCGTCCACTTCAGCCACCTCACCGAGAGGCTGACAGCTTTGGAGAAGGAGCTGAAGCAGTAGTCCGACCAAGCTCGGAACGAAAAAGCCCGCCTGGCGAACGAGCTCGACAAGCTCCGCATCGAGCATGAGGGCAGGTCGGCGAGGAACCAGCATCTCGAGGCCGAGGTGAAGAGGCTGGAGGGCGAGCTCCTTCGACAGAAGGAGGGGTCGGCCAAGCAGTTGGCCGAGGCCGAGGCTGCGCGGGCGGCAGCCGTGAAGGCGGCGGAGGACGCGACCCTGGAGAAGGCCCAGGGGTTCCTCGCGCAGAACATGGCAAAGGCCTTCACCGCCGCCCTCGAGCGGGTGTCGGAGGCGTACCCCGGGGTGGATGTCTCGGGATGGCGGCTATTCCCCAGACACGTTGAGGGCTTCGACCCTGAGTCCGAAGGGGAAGAAGAGGAGGAGGGTGACGGCAAAGTCGGCGCCGTGGCCGGGGCTACTGGTGAAGCCTCCGGCACCGTGATTACTCCGCTGGCGACGGCGTCTCCTTCGGCGAAGTCAACCCCTACCCCACCTCGTCGCCCGGGGAAAGAAGTCGAGCCTTGATTCCGCCTTTTGTTTTCTTGTTTTTGTTTTTTGTCTTTCTTTTCGACCTCTGTAATGCCTAATAGCGGACTGGCCACCGCTACTTTTTGACATGAATGAAAAGAAAGTTTTTCCAAAGTATTGGCGTTCGGACCTTTGTCTTTCGCTACCCTTTTCTCCAAACATTCTCCTTCTAGTTTCGAAAGTTTCTTGTTTTTTAGAACAAAATTTTTTCCAAGTGTGGTGCTCCGGCAGTGCTCGACCATTTCGCTGATTACTTCGATCTCTTTGCAGCTGATGGTGATCGCCCAAGACATCGAACCATCGCGCTCAGATGAAGAAACTCGAGCCGAGGTCGGCTTAGAGGCGACGAGGCTGTGTCTGGCGAGGTGCCGAGAGCGACTCTACGAGGTCGAGCTCGGATTGCGTCGAGCCGAAAGCGAGAGGACCCATCTGCAGCTCGTCCTCGGCCGACGAGATATCGAGATCCGCCGTTTGGAAAGCAGGATCGCCGAGCTTATCCCCGAAGGTGAATATTCGCCAACTGATTTCAGTAATGAGATTCGGGTTCAGTGCATCCGTCATAACTTGTCCAAAATAACAGCGGAGAGAGATGACTTGCTTTCTGAGATACAGCATCTGCAGTCCGTAGAGGCGAAGCTTCGGAGTGAGGGCGAGGGGCTCACAGCCGAAGTGGCCAAGTTGACGACTGAATGGGTCCAACTGTCTGCCGAGGTCGAAGCGCTAAAGAGAGCGACGGTGGATAAGAGCATCGAGGTCACCCACCTTCGGCGCCTCATCGCCAGCCGATCAGGAGTACCGGACTCCGCGATACCCCCTACATTTCGAAGTCGATGTCAAAGACGACTCGTTGCGGGATCGGATCTCGGAGTTGGAGGCAGAAGTGGCCCATCTTAAGCCGCATTCAGGACCGATCAACGTTCAAAGCACGTCGTGCACTCGTGCTGAGAGCGAGCGGGGCATTACCTTTTATGAGATGGCAACCCGTCAGCGGATCGGCCAACCTAGTCCGGGGGACGCGCAGAGCTCGGTGGCAATTTCGTCGAGCGGAGAGTCCGTCGGCGTAGCTACTAGAAGTGGTGCCGAGGATACGTCTCCATTCGCCGGCTTGGGGTCGCGCTCCGGAGACAAGCGTCGTCACCCTCGGGTGTCTTTGAAGCGGAACGCTCCGGCTCCAAAAAAGCGCTAAAGTGGTCGACTACGCGAGTTGTTGTGTATTTTTGTTTTTTGCTAAGTGTAATAAGTCGGCATTGTAACTTTTTCTTTGATGAGTTGTAATCCTGCTGTGTTCGTCTTTGTACTGCATTTGTTTCATCAATAAAAGTGTTGTTGCCGAACTTGTGTGTTTTTACTTTCACGACTGTTGTCTGCTGTGCCGGGGCTTATAAAGTCGGCCTCGTATTAGTCCGTCGATCGGCGAGGGGAATGTTCGGCCTGCGGTGCCGAGCCTTATCTCTACTGCCCAATCATGCTGTCCTCGGATTGTTGCTAGAGTAGTTCGGCAGCTATGACCGCGACTCTGAATGGCGAACTACTCCTAGCTCGCTTAGGAGCGAGCTTGCGAAGTAGAGTCGAACCAAGTGTTCGACTTCGAACTCGTCGTTAGAGTTGTTCAACAGTTGCGGGAGCAGTTCTGAATGGCGAACTACCTCTAGTTTGCTGAGGAGCGAACTTGCGAAGTAGAATCGAACCGAGTGTTGGACTCCGAACCATTCAACAGCTGTGGGAGCAGTTCCGAATGGCGAGCTACTTCTAGTTTGCTTAGGAGCGAACTTGCAAAGTAGAATCGAGCCAAGTGTTGGACTCCGGAACCATTGTTAGATTAGTTTAGGATTGTGGGAGCATTTCCGAACGGCGAACTACCTCTAGTTCGCTTAGGAGCGAACTTGCGAAGTAGAATCGAACCGAGTGTTGGACTCCGAACCATTCAACGGCTGTGGGAGCAGTTCCGAATGGCGAGCTACTTCTAGTTCGCTTAGGAGCGAACTTGCGAAGTAGAATCGAGCCAAGTGTTGGACTCCGGAACCATTGTTAGATTAGTTTAGGGTTGTGGGAGCATTTCTGAACGGTGAACTACCTCTAGTTCGCTTAGGAGCGAACTTGCGAAGTAGAGTCGAACCGAGTGTTGGACTCCGAACCATTCAACGGCTGTGGGAGCAGTTCCAAATGGCGAGCTACTTCTAGTTCGCTTAGGAGCGAACTTGCGAAGTAGAATCGAGCCAAGTGTTGGACTCCGAAACCATTGTTAGATTAGTTTAGGGTTGTGGGAGCATTTCCGAACGGTGAACTACCTCTAGTTCACTTAGGAGCAAACTTGCGAAGTAGAGTCGAACCGAGTGTTGGACTCCGAACCATTCAACGGCTGTGGGAGCAGTTCCGAATGGCGAGCTACTTCTAGTTCGCTTAGGAGCGAACTTGCGAAGTAGAATCGAGCCAAGTGTTGGACTCCAAAACCATTGTTAGATTAGTTTAGGGTTGTGGGAGCATTTCCAAACGGCGAACTACCTCTAGTTCGCTTAGGAGCGAACTTGCGAAGTAGAATCGAACCGAGTGTTGGACTCCGAACCATTCAACGGCTGTGGGAGCAGTTCCAAATGGCGAGCTACTTCTAGTTCGCTTAGGAGCGAACTTGCGAAGTAGAATCGAGCCAAGTGTTGGACTCCGGAACCATTGTTAGATTAGTTTAGGGTTGTGGGAGCATTTCCGAACGGCGAACTACCTCTAGTTCGCTTAGGAGCGAACTTGCAAAGTAGAATCGAACCGAGTGTTGGACTCCGAACCATTCAACGGCTGTGGGAGCAGTTCCGAATGGCGAGCTACTTCTAGTTCGCTTGGGAGCGAACTTGCAAAGTAGAATCAAGCCAAGTGCTGGACTCCGGAACCATTGTTAGATTGAAGAGTTAAAAACGGAGAGATGTAATAGCAGTGAAAATGTGAAAAAACTTTATTTATTAATATCTAATGATCGGCTGCTTCTAAAGTTGCTAGCCGTTATTACAATGAAAAAACAAAAGGAAAAATTACTACTAGTAAAAGGAAGGGAATGGTTCGACATCTCGAGTTACTTAGAGAGGGGTAGTTGCTTTCTCTTGGTATTTCAGAAGATGGTCGGCATTCCAAGTCCTGGGAATTTCTCCGCCTTCGAGATCTTCTAGCTTGTATGCACCGGGGCGGATCACTCTTGAGATTTTGTACGGTCCCTCCCAATTCGGGGCCAGTTTGCTTTTCTGTCCGGGGAACGAGATGGCCAATTTTCAGGAGGACCAGGTCCCCTTCTTTGAGGGCCGTTGGGCGGACCCTTTTGTTGTACGCTAGCTCGATCCTCCTTCGGTAAGCTTGCTGGCGTATGGCAGCTCTCTCTCGGATTTCATCTATCAGATCTAGGCTTGCTCGGAGCTCTCTAGCGTTCTGCTTTTCTTCATATGCTATCAGACGAGGAGAGGGTATCCCGACTTCCAGGGGAATGAGGGCCTCGGACCCATAGGTGAGATTAAACGGGCTCTCGCCTGTTGGGGTCCGCTTCGTGGTACGGTAATTCCATAGCACGTTGGGCACCTGATCGACCCACAAGCCCTTGGAGCACTTGTCTAGTCTTTTCTTGATGCTTGAGAGGATCTGTCGGTTGGCATTCTCGGCCTGGCCGTTTGATTGGGGATGTGAGACGGAGGAGAATCGGTGTTGTATGGCGAGGTCCTCGCATAAGGCTCGAAGGCGGCCCTAGTGAACTGTGTTCCATTATCCGTGACTATGACCCGGGGAATGCCGAATCGGCAAATCACATTTTTCCAGAAGAATTGAACGACTCTATGCTCGGTGATTGTAGCCAGGGGCTCGGCCTCTATCCATTTCGAGAAATAGTCGACTGCCACGACTAGGAACTTTAGCTGTCCGGGGGCTGGTGGAAATGGCCCTAGTAAATCCATCCCCCACATAGCGAAGGGGATCGGACTTGATAGGGAGGCGAGCGGCGCTTGTGGAAGGCGTCGGATGTCGGAATACTTTTGACAGGAGCTGCATTGCCGAACATGTCGTTCGGCGTCCCGTAGGAGAGTGGGCCAGTAATACCCGTAGTTCAACACTTTGCGCGCTAGAGCCCTGGACCCAGAATGGGCCCCGCCGATGCCCTTGTGGAGCTCTTGCAGGGCGTAGTCGGCTTGCCCGGGGGAAAGACACTTCAGGTAAGGGCGACCGTCCACCTGGGTGAAGGAGCGTTTATATTGGATACCTTCGATCAATGTATAACGCTCGGCTCGGGTCCTGATCCTTCTTGCTTCCCTCGGAACTTCGGGGAGGAGTCCGTCCTTTAAGAACTCGACGAGGGGTTTCATCCAGTTGTCTTCGAGGAGGACGGGCAAAGTTTCAACGGAGTCAGGTGTCTCATCCTCTATGCTCGGCTTCAGGAGGACTTCTATCAATACGGTCTGCTCTAGACCTTGTAGGGAAGAGGAGGCTAACTTGGATAAGACGTCGGCCTGGGCATTTTCTTCTCGGGGGATCCTTTGGATGAGGGCCTCTTCAAATAGTGCCATGAGGCTCTTTACTTTGGCTAAGTATTTAACCATTCTATCATCGCGGGCTTCATACTCGCCGAGGACCTGATTGACGACCAACTGAGAGTCGCTGAAGATCTGTAGCCATTGTGCCCCTGCATTTCGGGCCATTCGAAGTCCGGCTATTAGCGCCTCGTATTCGGCCTCGTTGTTCGAGGCTTTGAAGTTTATACGGAGGGAGTATTCGAGGATGAAGTCATCTGGGCCTGCCAGGATGACCCCTACCCCGCTTCCCTCGTTGCAAGAGGACCCGTCGACATAGACCGACCAGACGGGTGGTCCCTTCATTGTTTGGCTGGACTCGGGGATTGTAGTTTCAACTATGAATTCGGCCAGTGCCTGGGCCTTGATCGCGGTCCGAGGCTGATAAGTTATATCATGTTGGCTCAGCTCGATCGACCACTTCATGAGGCGACCGGAAGTCTCGGGCTTGTGAAGGACCTGCTTCAGCGGCTGGTCGGTAAGGACGACCACCGAATGGGACTGAAAGTAGGGTCGAAGCTTTCTCGCGGCCATTACCAGGGCATAGGCCATTTTCTCAATCTTCGGGTACCGGAGCTCGGCGTCCCGAAGCACCTTGCTGACGTAGTAAATGGGCTTCTGAGCCCTCTCTTCTTCTCTGACTAAGACCGCACTAAGTGTCTGTTCGGAAGCTGCCAGGTAGAGGTAGAGTGGTTTGCCAGGTATTGGTTTGCTAAGAAGAGGTGGATTGACGTGGTAGGCTTTATGCTGGTCGAAGGAGTCTTGTTGCTGCTGCCCCCACTCGAATCCTTTAGCCCCCCTGAGGCACTTCTCCCCGGACTTCGACAGAAAGCGCCCTATGGCGGCTAGGCGACCAGTCAATCTCTGAACTTCTTTAACATTTCTAGGAGGGGCCATGTCCAATATGGCCTTGATCTTCTCCGGATTTGCTTCAATTCCTCGTTGGCTAACCATGAAGCCGAGGAACTTCCCTGATGAGACGCCGAACGCACACTTGTTCGGGTTGAGTCTCATATTGTGCTTTCTTAGGACGTTAAAGGCCTCCTGAAGGTCGGCCACATGATCAACACCTCGGATGCTCTTTACAAGCATATCATCGACGTACACTTCCATGTTCCGGCCGATCTGGGCCTGGAAAACCTTGTTGACAAGGCGTTGGTATGTCGCCCCTACGTTCTTTAGGCCGAATGGCATGACTCTGTAGCAATAAAGGCCCTGGTCGGTCACAAAAGATGTCTTCGGGATATCCGGGGGGAACATTCTTATCTGATTGTAACCCGAGAAAGCATCCATGAAGCTGAGGAGCTCATGTCCCGAGGTTGCGTCAATCAGAGTGTCAATGCTCGGCAGAGGGAAGGGATCTTTGGGGCAGGCCTTGTTGAGGTCGGTGAAATCAATGCAAATTCTCCAAGTCCCATTGGACTTCTTCACCATTACTACGTTTGACAACCACTCAGGGTAGTTTACCTCCTGTATAAATCGGGCCTTCAACAACTTGTCTACCTCTTCTTTGATAGCGAGCTGACGCTCAGGGGCGAACTTGCGCCTCTTCTGCTGAACCGGTTTGGACCCCGGATCGACGCTCAGGCGGTGGACCAAGAGTTCTTCGGAGATACCGGGCATATCTGCTGCGGACCATGCGAAAAGGTCTTGATTGGTTCGGATGCATTTCACAATATCTGAGTATAGGGCGGACAGGAGGGTCTTGCTTACGAAGAACTTGCAGGTCGGCTCTTGTTCAGAGAAGAGCACCTCCTCCAGTTCATCCACCGGCTCGGAGGTCGGTCTTGCAGTGTCTTGAGGAATTTCCAGAGTCTCTAAGGAGAGAACGGGCCCAAGGGTTGAGGTCATGTAGCACTTTCGGGCCTGTTCCTGATTGCCCCTTACTTCCCCGACCCCGGACCGGGTGGGAAACTTCATATTAAGATGGTATGCTGAGGGGACAGCTTCCAGAGCTGTGAGGCCAGGCCGACCCAATATGACGTTGTAGGCGGCGGGAACATCCACCACCATGAAGTCCATTGGCTCCGTTCGGGTGGTAGGAGTTTGACCGGCAGTTACATCGAGGGTGATCACCTCTTCAATAGTTACATCGAGGGTGGTAGGAGTTTGACCGGCATACTAAGATCCTCTCCACCTTGAAATTCTCCATGTGGAGGCTAATGACGAGTGCGTCACAATGTGGGGTACGAACTCCTTCAAGATCTTCATCGGAGAACGTGACTGGCACTTCGAGGCCTTTGGGAGGAGGAGTGGTTCGGACCGAGTTGACTTCTCTTATAAATGCCTTCCGAGAGGAGTTTGAGGAGCCCCCCATTGGGCCCCCGTGAATGAGGTGGAGGACTCGCTCTTCCTCGAAGTCTGGCGTCTCTTCTCTTTCCGGACGCTTGTTAGCCCCCCGAGGCGGGGGAGGAAGTTCGGCTCGGTCCTTTCTTACGAACCTAGTCAGCTGCCCTCTCTGGATAAGGGCTTCGATCTCGTTCTTCAGGGCACGACAATCGCTGGTGTCATGCCCATGGTCCCGGTGATAACGACACCATTTCTCCTTATCTCTTCTTTTGGCGGGGGTGTTCATCCTTGGAGCAGGGGGGATGATACCCTCCTGCTCGACCTCCATCAAAATGGTTGAGACGTCAGTGGTGAGGGGAGTGAACTTCTCAAATCTGGAGAGAGTTCGGCGCTGGCCGGCGTTGTCCTTTTGGAACTTCTTGGCTACTTCCTCTTCTGTTCCCTTTCTCTTAAACCCGGAGGAAGACCCCTCCCAGTTTGGTCGCTGCTCGGCCTCTTCGGCCCGGATATACTTTTCACTGCGAAGGAGGAGGTCGGAAAAGTTCTGCGGAGGCCTCTTGGCGAAGGAGGAGCGGAGGTTGGAATTGAGGACGTTAGATTGGAATGCTGCCGTAGCGACCGACTGGTCGAGGGATGCTATAGACCTAGCTTCAGCTGTGAACCTCTTCACATAGTCTCTCAGTTTCTCCCCCTTCTTTTGGTGGAGGTGCAATAGGGAGATGCTTGTTTTCTCAGCTCTACGGCTGCTTACGAAATGGGTGACGAAGAGGGTTTCGAACTGCTCGAAGGAGAATATTGAGGAGGGGGCGAGGCGAGAGTACCATTCTCGAGCTGGTCCTTTGAGAGTTGCGGGGAAGGTTTTGCAGAGGAGGGCATCGGAAGCTTGATGGAGAAGCATCAAAGTCTTAAAGCTTTCGATGTGGTCAACTGGATCGGTCTCCCCGGTGTAAGTCTCAAACTGGGGAGGTTTGAAGCCGAACGGGACAGGTGCATCCACTATAGTTCGGGAGAAAGGGGGTCGGCTAGGACGTAGAGTTCTTCCCCTAAGCTCCTCTTCTCGGTTTATCTGAACCAGGCGCCTTTCTACCTCATGAAGACGGCGGTTCATGGTGTCATCTCTCCGACGGTAATCTGCCGAGCCTCGAGACTCGTCTTCGTATGAGGGAGAGCGAGGGGTGCGGCGATGATAGCTTCGGGAGCGACGAGGACTTGGGGTGCCCCGGGAGTTGGTAGGAGCAGGACGAGGAGATGGGGACCGTCGGCGAGGGCTTCGGACTGGAGGAGGGGACGGGGCCTTCGGCTCGTTAAGGTTTTGACGGAGGTTGAGAGCCTGCAGGATGGTCGCTTGGAACTGCTGGAACTCGGCACGGGTGATTGGTGCCTCATTGTTCCTGGGCTGTTGCCGACCTGCGGGGGAGTGCCTTCTTCGGTAGTGATCGGGGGACTCTTTCCTCCCTCTTCGGACGGGGGACCTGTGGTACCGGTGGCGAGGAGACCGCTCGCCCGGATGGTGCTGGCGGGAGGCCCCCTCTCGGGCCCGCTTTTCTTCCAGATGGCGGCGGATATCATCCTCTTTTTGGTGATTAGGGGCGGCATTGTGGCGACCAGAGGCTCGGGGGTGATGGGAGGCCATAGAGTCTGTGGAGGCATTATGGATGGAGACATTCTCTTGATGAAGGGGTTGTTTCTGAGGGTTAGGACCCTTCGGATCAGGAGGGGGAAGGTTCTGTTGGAGCGGGTCTTCCGCGGTAGGGGGAAGTTACCCTTGTTGCTGAGTGAGATTAGGAAGGACTTCTTGCTGCTGATCGGGATTGGGTGCTCGGTTGGACCCCCTTGACCTGACTTTCCGAGGTGGCATGGTTGGAGAAGATCTGTTCACCGGGAAGAGGAAAGATCTCTATTCGTTAGTTTCCCACAGATGGCGCCAATCTATTGCCGCTAAATTTGGTGTGGGGGCAAACAGATGAATTTGTGGATTCTTAGGGAAACTGAATAGTAAACCTGTATACCTGTTCCGTCGGGCTTCGATCATCGATCCCGCCGTAGACCTGCAAAAAGTGCGAGACACCGGGGTTGTTCCCGGTGACGCACCCTCCGACGCTCAAGTCAGTAATCTAGGAAGACTATGAATGAGCGCAAAAACTGGTGAAAGATTGATTACCTCTTAATGGAGATGGATGGGGGGTATTTATAGGCGTCTCAGGGAACAGATTAGGAATGTAATCCCCGTGATCTGATATGGAATAATCTCCTTGTAAACAGATTAGGAATGTAATCTGATAAGGTATATTCCCCGTAATCAGATAAGGAATTTAATCCCCAAATCCCAGTGAAAAGATAGACGTACATCAGGGCCGTTGATCAAGATTAGTCAGGGACCCTGATTTTATCTTGTTGGATTGGGTGTGCAGCGGTTTAAAACCCGCACCCTCTTGTTGGTGGATCCATTCGTGGGTTTTTGGGTCCCTGGGAAGAAGACCCAATACCCGTTTTGGACCCTCTTGTAGGCGAAATTACCATTTTACCCCTGGGTCCCAAGATTCGTACCCAATTTGGACGGTTCCGATTAACCCCCAATTTTAGCCATATCAGGTACCAAGCAGGGTGGATTGACCACTGGTCTGTTTGGGAGTGGAGAAAGATCATTGGTCCGACTGCAGTAGCAGAGGTGGACCGCAAGTACTACAACTCTATCAGTCACTAGATAAATGTCAGAAACAGGGAAAGAGTATAAGATTAGGTCTGCATTGGGAGGGAACAAATCGTATAATTGTAAGAACGTTAAAGGATTGTTTGGAAAGTATGTTGCACGATATGTATAAGGTTCCAAACAAGTATGTATTTTAATAGGGCATTGTGTGCATTTGATTTATGCATTAGATTTCTAAGGTCATGGCACACACCGACACATCTAGATTTTGTATTCTAAAACTTTCACATTTCTACATTAATTTGATTATTGAGAATTTAGAGATCGTTGGTATCATTAGCATTGCGTCTGTTGCATTCAATAGACGTGCACACAGTTGGTTAGTTTTGTAACCCCTGTTTTCCCAAAAATGTATTTTCCGTGTATTTTCTGTATTTAAAATTTTTGTAAATTGTTTTTCTGCTTTCAAATTCTTTTGTCAAAATGTATTGTTGGATCTCTTATTAAAATCTGTTTTTGATCAATAATTTTATTTGCAACTATTTTCTATGAATTTTATATTGCAATACAAATCTTATTTTTGTTATCATTACTTTGAATTCTGTTATTATTACTACTACTGTTATTATTAGTACTATTATTGTTTTTATTATTATTATTAGTATTTCTATAAAATTCTATTTTTTAAAACCCTAATTGTATTTTTTTATTGGTTATTTTTTCCCAAATGGATTTTAACCTAATACCCATTTAAATACCCTTAAACCCTATAACCCGTTTGTAACCCACCGGCAACCCGAAATCCATTTACCCTCAGCCGTTTTGTAACCCCTGTTTTTCCAAAAAGGTATTTTTCGATATTTTCTGTATTTAAAATTTTCGCAAATTATTTTTATTGTTAAAATTAGATTATTTCACAAATTATATTTATAAATTATTGTATTAATTTTCTTATTGGATTATTTTCATTTTATATTATTTTTCTTGCATTTTTGACCTCCGTGTGTTGTTTGTACGCCGATCGTCCGTTTTCCGCCATTTTGAATTCTTTTTCGCATTTTCTTGGTCTCATTCATATTTGTTAATTATTTTTGGGTCATGGTGAATTTTTAGAAGTATTTTGATCAATTTGAGATTTTTGGCCCTTAAGGAGATTTTTAGGAACCATAGGATTCATTGCATTTTGTATCTCCATTTGAAATCTACCCAATACCCATTACCCAATTGTATACCCATTTAATCCTATTGGTGTCCACTACCCATTAACCCACATTTGATCCCCTATAAATACCCCCTCTTCTAATTAATCCCTAACCCTAATCTTTTTTTTTTCCTTCTCTAATCAAACCCGGCCTTCCCCTCTCCTTCTCTTCTCTCCCGGCCTGCACCTAAACCCCCAGGCCGACACCCCCTTGTGGCTCCCAAACCATTGCCGATCACCTATACCATCCATCCATCAATCCATACAACTCCTTCTACATCAAAACCCTACCTTTTCCTCTTTCTTGTGGCCGGCACCATCCAAGGCAGCACCCAACCTTTCAAGAACAGCCCCCCCTCTTCATCCCTTGCTGATTTGGAGAAGTGGGTATCACCCGCTTTGAGTTCGTGCTTCAAGAAGACGATCGTAGGCAAGATTCGGTTCGTGGGTTCGCTTGAAATAGCGCGTGGAAGGACTTTTGTTCGTGGGTTTTCTTTGAAGGCTTCGTAGCGCCGTGTTCATCATCAACAAGGCAAGTAACTTGTACTTAAATTTCTTAGGTTGATACAAGTAGAAAGTTCACACATAGGATAGTTTGAGACTAGAGACGAACAAAGATCATGTTTTTAATTGTGGGTTTCATCTCTAATATTCAAAACAGGCCATAGACGACTTAAGACATGAAGTTTGATAGGGTTGTGCCTTAGGATTCACCCAAACGCGATTGTTATCGCGTATGTGACATATTGTGTAACCGATGTTTGATTGAACGCCTATATAAGAAATACTAGATTTTGACATGTTAGTTACCCTCTTTTATGATAATTAGACATTGGGTAGACAGCGTTTTGAATTTGGAAGAGTTTGGATGATTTTTGAGCAAGTTATGACGTTTTGAAACTTAGTTGAGAAATCTGGAAATTTGGATTGAACTGGATTGATTGCCGTTTTTACCTGAATTAGAGTCCGAATCTCAACATGACTATTTCTGAGTAATTTGTAGTGAATTGAATCTAATTTCTAATCCCACTGATTTCACCCTGTTTGGAGTTCGTATGGATTAGTTATGATTATTTTAGTAACTGTATGCCAGTAGTTCCCAGATTTGTTTCGGGGTAGATTTTATCACCAATTTATTTTCAAGATCTAAGTTAGACCTAATTTCATACCACAAGATTTTGTCCAGTATTTCACTATGATGTTAGGTAGTTCCCTGATTTTTGTGGTAATTTAAAGATGAGTTTTGAGTGATGCCTTACATTCTTTTCTATAGATCGCTTTTGCTGTAAACTGCGTGTGATTGTATGTTGAATGCCGTGTTCACCTTATTTCTACTTACTGTATGAATATTCAATGTGAGATATGAAAGTTGGGTAATTGTGTATACTTTCACCCTGTTTTGGCGGAAGTGGATTTTGATGTGCTGAGTGCAAGATATGCATGATTTTGTACAGCGGTGTTAAAGAATTCCAGATCCATCAAAACTGTGTTATGTGTTACCTTCTATTTTTGAAAACATATCTATACTTTCTGGAAAAATATGAAAATTTATATTTTGAGACTATACATATAGGGGATTACCCCAGAATTTTCGTGGATTTAATTAATAAATTTGTATTCTGTTTTCATGTGGTTTAAGTTATTCCCCTGTTTTCTGGCTGTACTTGAAAACTGTGTTGGAATGTGTTTTGAGTCGAGATGTTGTGAAATAGCATATGGATTTATTATACCCGTTAGAAGCGTGAGGAAGTCTAGTTTTCAGATCCTTCGACGGATCCTGATTTACATGCCTGTAGATCTTTGGATCACTGTTTATGTACAGACTGGTCTTTCTGTCCTGTTTATAAACATACACTATTTTGATCGTATTTGTGAATGTTTGGTACCTATACTTACTGATCTAATTTCCTGAGTCTAAACCTGATTATGACCTGTTAGTTTGACATTATTTAGCACACTCTCATACCTGTGGATAATATAAATACTAAAGGTAATTAAGCCGGGGTATATGGGACAGATCTAGTAGTGGATAGTGCAGAAACGTGTACTCGGGAGGAGACTTGTGTTTCCTTTATGACAAGTTTACCGATCAAGTTACCGATCAAGTTTACCGATCAAGTTACCGACCAAGTTCTGTGATTTTGTGAATACCTGAGTATACTGCCCTGCATGGTCCCCTACGAAATCTAAAGCAAAATTGTTTTGAATGTAGCAACCATGTGATATAATTTGGGGAACATATCGTGCTACCTAGATAGTAATCACACAAGACTTACATTAATCTGAAATCTGAGATCTGATTATATTTCTGAAGCCTGAATCTGAATCTGATATATGGAAATCTGAATCTGAATACCTATTATATGAAATCTGAATATCTGTTTACCTGACATATCTGTTACATGACACTTGACACTTAATATCTGAGACATCTGCTAGGATACTATGTTAGTTAAGTTTACCATACCATATTAGGTCTGTTTCTGATGATTAGTTAGATCTGTTTAGTTTTTCCCAAGTGCTTGTATCCTATTCTATTTGTGACCCGGACTTGCCATTGACGGGTACTGTGTTTTCTTCTTTTCCTTTTTTCTGCATTCGATGATTGCAGATTTTGGAGGACAGGTTCCTAAAGGTATTGGCAAGATGCGAGGCTAGAGGCTGAATTTTTCTAATGCTATTCATGTTACTTATTTTGGACAATATTGTATTTTGAACTTGTATTACTTCTTGTATTTGGGCGATGTGACCCATGATTATTTGTGTTATTCAGATCATGAATATTTGAGATTAATGTGTTTTATTTCAAGTATTCTTGTTGGTATTTGGTTCATAAGTGCATGTGGTTGATCTTTTTCTGGCTTCCGACTCTGATTTTTACTGTGACATGTTGTAAAGATTTCTTGAAACAGCTTAAGGATGATAATAATCATTCGCTGGGCTTTTGTTACGTACTCGTATTCCGTATTTTTGGGAAGCGGGGCGTGACAGGGTTTTCTGTGGTATCAGAGCCAGGTTTAGCTAATGTATTAGTTGACTAATATATTAGACAGGCTTGACTCGATCTGGAATCTGCACAACATTTCACCAACCATACATGCATAAGTGAATTATTACCAACAGTGATCTGGATACTTGTCTTAATCCATTCATTTGATCTCTTCTTATTTGATTTCCTTGATTCCTTGTTTCTTCCGTCTCTTTTAGTTGTTCTCATTTGTTGATTCCTTATTGGGTACAAATTTATTCTTTCCGTACCCATATTTCTTTGATTCTTTCATTCGTCTTCATTGTTGACTCCTTTTGAGTATCGTGCTAGATATTTCTTTCCGGCCATATTCTCTTCAAATTCTGCTTATACCTCTCGTTCCTCTTCTTTCATATTCAATTCTTTGATTCTTATTTTCCTTCATCTCTTGTAGTTGTCCCCCCTTGTTGACTCTTCATTGAGTATAAAATCCATCCTTCTCTTGCCTATATTTTCTTTATATTGTATATGTATTTTATTGAATATTTTGTGTATTTCATTTTGGATCTTCTATAAAATTATTTTCTAAAATTTTATTATTTCGAATAACTGTGTATTTTAATATCACAGATTTTCAAAACGTATCTTCGTACTTAAATTGAGCAATCAATATCTAAGTACGTGTGGAAGATCGCATCATTTCGTTCATCGTTTTGTTGCAACTGGATGTCGAGATGGCAAACATGCTGCTAGACATCAATGGAGGCAAATTGCAACTGGATACCGGCGAGGCAAAATATGCAACCGAATATCCAGATGGTAAGCTGCAACCTGTTGTCGGGATGGCAAACCTGCAACTTGATGTCGGGAATGCAAGACTACAGATGGATACAAATGAGGCGAACCCACATCAAAGGATTTCTACTATTATTATTATCGTTTTCCTTATTATTATTATTAGTATTATTATTATTTTCGTTATTACTATTACTATTATTAGTGTTGTATTTTCTTACTATTTTATTTTTGATGTTGATATTGAATTACTTTCACTAAATTGATGAACCCCAAATTATTTTCTGGCTTGTATTATTATCCTTACCAGTATTGTTAATATTTTATTATTATTATTTTTACCAGTATATTTATGATGATTATTATTTTTATTATTTCTGTTATTATTATTTTATTATGTGTTGATTTTTGTATTTTTAATATTATTTTTGTTAATGCCCATTAGTGTTGACCTAATTATTTCAATTAAATCCCTCATCTCAACCCCAATTGTATTCTGTTATCTCATTCTTTTCTTCCTGCTCGGATCGTTGCTGGGTGTCGCGTGTTCTACAATGATTTGTCTGCAGCTTGGAACGTCACTATCAGAGTAGCGCAGCAGAAGCGTTGTGGGCCCATAACCCACAGGTCCCAGGATCCTCTTGTTGCCTCTCCTTTCTTACATTGTTTTGGTTTCCCCTATCTCTTGCATTCGTTCTCATCCGTTGACTTATGTTTGATTCAATTCTTCTCTGTCATTTTTCCCAGTTTGCTTTTGCCATGTCCTATGTACCGCCTAAGCAAATTTCGAGGACGAAATTTTGTTGTAAGGTGGGTAGGATTGTAACCCCTGTTTTTCCAAAAAGGTATTTTTCGATATTTTCTGTATTTAAAATTTTCGCAAATTATTTTTATTGTTAAAATTAGATTATTTCACAAATTATATTTATAAATTATTGTATTAATTTTCTTATTGGATTATTTTCATTTTATATTATTTTTCTTGCATTTTTGACCTCCGTGTGTTGTTTGTACGCCGATCGTCCGTTTTCCGCCATTTTGAATTCTTTTTCGCATTTTCTTGGTCTCATTCATATTTGTTAATTATTTTTGGGTCATGGTGAATTTTTAGAAGTATTTTGATCAATTTGAGATTTTTGGCCCTTAAGGAGATTTTTAGGAGCCATAGGATTCATTGCATTTTGTATCTCCATTTGAAATCTACCCAATACCCATTACCCAATTGTATACCCATTTAATCCTATTGGTGTCCACTACCCATTAACCCACATTTGATCCCCTATAAATACCCCCTCTTCTAATTAATCCCTAACCCTAATCTTTTTTTTTTCCTTCTCTAATCAAACCCGGCCTTCCCCTCTCCTTCTCTTCTCTCCCGGCCTGCACCTAAACCCCCAGGCCGACACCCCCTTGTGGCTCCCAAACCATTGCCGATCACCTATACCATCCATCCATCAATCCATACAACTCCTTCTACATCAGAACCCTACCTTTTCCTCTTTCTTGTGGCCGGCACCATCCAAGGCAGCACCCAACCTTTCAAGAACAGCCCCCCCTCTTCATCCCTTGCTGATTTGGAGAAGTGGGTATCACCCGCTTTGAGTTCGTGCTTCAAGAAGACGATCGTAGGCAAGATTCGGTTCGTGGGTTCGCTTGAAATAGCGCGTGGAAGGACTTTTGTTCGTGGGTTTTCTTTGAAGGCTTCGTAGCGCCGTGTTCATCATCAACAAGGCAAGTAACTTGTACTTAAATTTCTTAGGTTGATACAAGTAGAAAGTTCACACATAGGATAGTTTGAGACTAGAGACGAACAAAGATCATGTTTTTAATTGTGGGTTTCGTCTCTAATGTTCAAAACAGGCCATAGACGACTTAAGACATGAAGTTTGATAGGGTTGTGCCTTAGGATTTACCCAAACGCGATTGTTATCGCGTATGTGACATATTGTGTAACCGATGTTTGATTGAACGCCTATATAAGAAATACTAGATTTTGACATGTTAGTTACCCTCTTTTATGATAATTAGACATTGGGTAGACAGCGTTTTGAATTTGGAAGAGTTTGGATGATTTTTGAGCAAGTTATGACGTTTTGAAACTTAGTTGAGAAATCTGGAAATTTGGATTGAACTGGATTGATTGCCGTTTTTACCTGAATTAGAGTCCGAATCTCAACATGACTATTTCTGAGTAATTTGTAGTGAATTGAATCTAATTTCTAATCCCACCGATTTCACCCTGTTTGGAGTTCGTATAGATTAGTTATGATTATTTTAGTAACTGTATGCCAGTAGTTCCCAGATTTGTTTCGGGGTAGATTTTATCACCAATTTATTTTCAAGATCTAAGTTAGACCTAATTTCATACCACAAGATTTTGTCCAGTATTTCACTATGATGTTAGGTAGTTCCCTGATTTTTGTGGTAATTTAAAGATGAGTTTTGAGTGATGCCTTACATTCTTTTCTATAGATCGCTTTTGCTGTAAACTGCGTGTGATTGTATGTTGAATGCCGTGTTCACCTTATTTCTACTTACTGTATGAATATTCAATGTGAGATATGAAAGTTGGGTAATTGTGTATACTTTCACCCTGTTTTGGCAGAAGTGGATTTTGATGCGCTGAGTGCAAGATATGCATGATTTTGTACAGCGGTGTTAAAGAATTCCAGATCCATCAAAACTGTGTTATGTGTTACCTTCTATTTTTGAAAACATATCTATACTTTCTGGAAAAATATGAAAATTTATATTTTGAGACTATACATATAGGGGATTACCCCAGAATTTTCGTGGATTTAATTAATAACTTTGTATTCTGTTTTCATGTGGTTTAAGTTATTCCCCTGTTTTCTGGCTGTACTTGAAAACTGTGTTGGAATGTGTTTTGAGTCGAGATGTTGTGAAATAGCATATGGATTTATTATACCCGTTAGAAGCGTGAGGAAGTCTAGTTTTCAGATCCTTCGACGGATCCTGATTTACATGCCTGTAGATCTTTGGATCACTGTTTATGTACAGACTGGTCTTTCTGTCCTGTTTATAAACATACACTATTTTGATCGTATTTGTAAATGTTTGGTACCTATACTTACTGATCTAATTTTCTGAGTCTAAACCTGATTATGACCTATTAGTTTGACATTATTTAGCACACTCTCATGCCTGTGGATAATATAAATACTAAAGGTAATTAAACCGGGGTATATGGGACAGATCTAGTAGTGGATAGTGCAGAAACGTGTACTCGGGAGGAGACTTGTGTTTCCTTTATGACAAGTTTACCGATCAAGTTACCGATCAAGTTTACCGATCAAGTTACCGACCAAGTTCTGTGATTTTGTGAATACCTGAGTATACTGCCCTGCATGGTCCCCTACGAAATCTAAAGCGAAATTATTTTGAATGTAGCAACCATGTGATATAATTTGGGGCACATGTCGTGCTACCTAGATAGTAATCACACAAGACTTACATTAATCTGAAATCTGAGATCTGATTATATTTCTGAAGCCTGAATCTGAATCTGATATATGGAAATCTGAATCTGAATACCTATTATATGAAATCTGAATATCTGTTTACCTGACATATCTGTTACATGACACTTGACACTTAATATCTGAGACATCTGCTAGGATACTATGTTAGTTGAGTTTACCATACCATATTAGGTCTGTTTCTGATGATTAGTTAGATCTGTTTAGTTTTTCCCAAGTGCTTGTATCCTATTCTATTTGTGACCCGGACTTGCCATTGACGGGTACTGTGTTTTCTTCTTTTCCTTTTTTCCTGCATTCGATGATTGCAGATTTTGGAGGACAGGTTCCTAAAGGTATTGGCAAGATGCGAGGCTAGAGGCTGAATTTTTCTAATGCTATTCCTGTTACTTATTTTGGACAATATTGTATTTTGAACTTGTATTACTTCTTGTATTTGGGCGATGTGACCCATGATTATTTGTGTTATTCAGATCATGAATATTTGAGATTAATGTGTTTTATTTCAAGTATTCTTGTTGGTATTTGGTTCATAAGTGCATGTGGTTGATCTTTTTCTGGCTTCCGACTCTGATTTTTACTGTGACATGTGGTAAAGATTTCTTAAAACAGCTTAAGGATGATAATAATCATTCGCTGGGCTTTTGTTACGTACTCGTATTCCGTATTTTTGGGAAGCGGGGCGTGACACGTTTCTATAGCCTAACCCTAATCTTTTTTTACCCTGTATATATAGACTCATTCTCTCCTTGCGACTGTTCACCTTCCCCCTAAAGCCACATCCCCTTCTCCCCTACTCTGCTCTCACACCTCCCAACCTCCAAACCTTACCCCTGTGCTCACCCCCGTCCTCCCACTCGTTCTCCCTATGTCGTGTCTCCACCCCGATGCCATCTCTCCCTGTGCCACCCTGCCTCCGCCTGCAAGCTGCAACAACCAGCTCGACCTCGGCAGCCTCCCAACCTCCTCTCCGCCCTGTCGCCTTCAGCGACACCTGCAACGACTGCAGCATTAGTCCATGTTTCCATATCTTGACGTCGTGCCGACAGCCCTATCCCGTTGTCGCCGTGATCACCATTATCACCCTCAGTGCGCCGCTACCTGCAACCCCTTGGCCGCCGCCAGTCGCCGTGCCAGAGCAAAGCCGTGACCCCATTGGCTTGGAGTTGCTGTTTTGATCAACTTCGATTATTGGTCCGTCCGTTTGATTGTGATCTTGATTGATTGATTCCTAGCCATCCGTTGATTTGATCTTGATCATCATCATCAGGGGTGATCTTGGTCGTCCGTTGGATCTTGATCATCATGCTTGATTGGATATGGGTCATCGATCTCCTCTTGATCACCCGATTAGATCCTAGTCGTCTGATCTCTTCTTGATCATCATGATCATGATGATCATAAATTTTCTTTGATTGCAGCCGTTCGATCGATCGATCTTGATCTTCATCATTATCTTCATCATCAAGAAAATCTGACCGTCCGATCTGATCTGATCATCTTGATCTTGATCTTCGATCTCAACCGTCCAATTGTGTTCGTGATTGGTTCGTATGTTCGTTCGATCCTTTCGTTGTGTTCGTGCTGAGAATCCGTTCCCGTTATTCTTGCTCTTGTGTTGTTCCCGTCGTGGTCATTCAGGCAATTAACTTGTATTAAATTTCTTTGCAAATACAAGTACTAAATACCGCTTATAGTGTAGTCAGGTTATAGAGACAATTTGTGTGTGAAACCTCTTGTTGATATTATCTCTATAGTGATGATTTGACCGTAGTTCCCTCACGACACATATGACATGAATTAACTTAGGGTTGACCACTTTTAATATATATGTTCATGCTATCTTGAGATATCGGTGTTTGATGTGTTATTCGTGTTATACTTGTCGAATACTTATGAATTACCCTTTACCATGTTGTGGGGACATCTAGTACACTATATTTCATGTTTGGGTTGATTTGGATGAATTTCGTGAGATCTATGTCGATTTGAGTATGAAGAACAAATTTGTATTTTTCTGTTACCCTGATGTTGTTCTGTATTTTAGACCCTATTAAGGTCAGTATTTGAGAATATTTTTGTGAACATGATTTGTAGAGAATTCTGTTTATTTTTCAACCCTTCTGACAGATCTCAGTTTCGATTCTTGGTTTGCGAGTTATGTCTATTTTACTACAGTAGTATCGAAAGATTTCCAGATTGTGTTTTCTATGAATTCTGAAGAGTAATTTATTTTTATTCTAGTGTTAAAATTATTATTTTGATCTGAAATTTTGCTCAGTATTTCTTGACTTGATTGGGGTTTACCTAGAATTTTGGTGGATTTATTTGAGATATTTTACAAACCTTTTCATGCTCGCAAATAAAGATTTTACATGCAGAATTTTACTACTGTTCAGTAAAGAACCTGATTTTCAACCTATTTCTACTTGCTGTTTCTAAAATATTTCTGAATATGAAAGTTATCCTACTGTATCTATTTAATTACCTTTTGGTGGATCTGGATTTCGATTTATGGTTTGTGAGATATTGCTGTTTTTGTACTGCAGTATTTACAATTCCAGATTTACAAAACTACCGCATTTTCAAGTTTTCTGATTTTTATTGACTAAACTATTTATACTGGAAAATTATGATACTTTATATTCTGATACTACACATATAGGGGAATACCCCAGATTTTTTGTGGATTTATTTAATGAGTTTTCATGCTATTTTTCTGACTGTGAATACAATCTTCTGATTTTTGACTGAACGTATTTTTTGGATTCAAACCTGTTTTGAGTTATGATTTTTTGAAATACTATATGACTTATATATGTTTACTGGATTTTTCCGGGAGTCTGTTTTCCATATTCTTTGACGGATTAAGATTTGCATTTTTGTAGCAACGGGAATCCCTGTTTTAGTACAGTAGTGTCTTGCTATCCTGAATTAACATTTCATGATTCTATTCCTTTATGAGCTGTTTATCATCTGTACATGTTTATCTGTCACTCTGAACCTTTACATATTTATACCATTATAATTTCACTCTATTTTTTGCACATACATGTCTGTCTGCTAATAATAACAAAATGACGAAGCCGGAGTTAAGGGAAAGATCTAGTAGTGGAAAATATAGAAATGTGTACTGAAAAGAGGGCCTGTGTTTCCTATTTGTTACGTGTTCATGACTACATGATTCACGAATCTATTTATCTGACCCTGACTACATTACTTCCCTATAGGAAGGTGTACTCAGAAGAGAACCCATAGGTTCTGTCAGTCTGATCTGATTATCTGATATCTGTCTGTCTGAACCCTGAGTACACTGCCCTATGGACTCCACTATGAAATCTAAAGCAAAACTGTTTGAATGTAGCAACCATGTAGTGTGGGCCGCATGAAGTGCTACCTAGATAGTAATCACACAAGACTTATAAGAACATGACATCTGTTATCTATAATCTGTCTAACTATCATCTGTATATCTGTCTACATACCATCTGACACTTGACACTTGACACTTGACACATGTTATCTGTATCTGTTAGTATACCTTGTTATCTAATTTGTTTTCCTGATTCAAGCTAGATATTTCATTCTATTGATATGCCTATACAATGCTATGTTTCTTCTGTTGTTACTCTATATTTGTTAGTTATCCCATGTACTTGTATCCTGCACTACAAGCGGCCCGTAACTTGAATTGACGGGAGTTTGTTTTCTCTTTTCCTTTTTCCTGCAATTTATTAATTGCAGATCAGGATGACCGGTTGCCAGATAGAGTTGGTGACATGAGATATTAGTGCTGGAGTTTTTATTATTAAATCTGTTGCTTATTTGAATAATGTATCTTGTACTTGGATTTATTTTGTATTTGCGCAATGTGACCCAAGATATTTGAAAAATTTAGATCTAGATTATTTGAGATTAATATATTTTGGTTTCAAGTATTCTTGTTGGTATTTTGGTTCATATGTGCATGTTTGGTTGATTCTTTTGTCTCCGACTCTGATTATTCCTGTGAGATGTTGTAAAGATTCTGAACAGCTTATGGATGATGAAAATCATTCGCTGGGCTTAGTCACGTATCCGTATTCCGTATTCCTTTTTGGGAAGCGGGATGTGACAAGTTTACAGGACTTCCTGATCGTTGGAGCGGGGACTCAAGCTGTGCGGAGCATCCATGTGAAAAAGATATACGGTTGTACTTATAATTCATGATGTAATTTTTTGTAAACAACCTTGTACTTTGTAAAATCTTGGAATATAATATAAAGTTTTAATTTCTTGTGTTTTTTTGTGTTGTGTACTCATTTGAAGTAAAGATTATGGATTGCTCATGAGTTTCTAGTGTATGAAAATTGGGGCACTACAGAGTTGGTTTCAGGGCTGAGTTCAAATTGTTGTACTAACACAGTTGAAAATTGGACTTGGATGCCCCAGTTAGAGTCAGGTTTAGTTTGGGTAGTAGGATGGTCGTAAATCATATTGTTAGACTTTCAACTTATGTTTTTGATTTTTCTATATCTGAAACTAATTCCTGTGTTTGCTATTTGCAGGATGGCGGACAAGGATGTGTTGGTAGAGGAAGACGAGCAGATATCAAGAGGAACCGATGATGGACATCAAGCTGGAGGAGGCAAAAAATGGGGAGTTCTCCTTTGTAGAGGCTGGGACACCCTCGCGGACTCCTCACCGGCCAGTCCCGTAGCAGACCTACCTCCACCACCACCACAACTGACTATATAAAAACAAGCTATCCCCAGACTCTATCAGGATTTAGCAGCATACCAGTGGATCCATGGGAGCCTCGAAGAGCATGTACATGCAACTAGGATTCAACAGCTTGCAACAGATGCGGAGGTGTTAGAGCTTAAGAGGTTCAAAGCTAAGGAAGCCTGACGAATCAGGCGATTAAGGGTCGCCCATAGGGCAGAGGTTGCACACCTTGAGGGAAGGCAGGAGCATCTTCAGGCCCAGGTAGCCCAGTTGCAGGTGCAACTTGGGTAGCTTCATAGAGTGGTGAACTCCATTAAGGCCGATCAGTAGATGATAGGATCTAGAGTTACGTGTTTTCTCTTTTTGATTTGATATGTAATGCTACTGGCAAATGCTTTATTTTATGATGAATGAAATTAGTCATTATGTTTTGGTTTCAAAATTGGCGTGTTATATTATTTTACGAGAATACTATTTAAGATGCAATATTATTGACACCCTCTAGACACCGACCCATTATTACTACATATCAGATGTCAAGAATGAGCAGGAGCGCCCGCAATGGAATGACCGAAGAAGAGAGCAATGGGACCAATGGAGCTGGTCTCAACATCGAGACATAGTTCACGCGAGTATACCAGATGATGGGAGACTTTATGGAGGCTAGTAGAAACTTCATGCCACAAGCGGGAGGTCCTGGCAGGAATCTGGGAAATGTTGCGTCCGACCCTGACAAGATGGTTGATTCCATCAAATAGATGAACCCACCGATGTTCGAGGATCAATCGTACCCTATAACAGCTGAAAATTGGATAAGGTAAGTGGAGGTCATTTTTGAAGTACTAGAGGCACTAGAAGAGAGGAAGGTGAAGCTGGCGACCATCTTGTTATAGAAGGATGCCAGAGTATGGTGGTAGTCGGTGAAGCGCATCATGGGCAATGAAAAAATCACTTGGGAAGGTTTTCTGTAAGAGTTCTGACAACACTACTTTCCTCTAGATGTTCATGAGGAAAAGGCCAAGAAGTTTATCAATCTGAGGCAAGGAAGTATGACTGTCAGGGAGTATGAGACGAAATTCACCCAATTGTCTCGCTATGCCCTAGAGATGGTCCAGGATGAAGTGAAGAAGGTGTAGAGGTTCGAGCAAGGCCTTATACTTGAGTTGAGGTCTAGGATGGTACCACTAGGTATTCAGAGATTTTACAAATTAGTGCATCGAGCTGTAGTAATCAAGATGGACATGTACCAAAACTAGTAGACTCAGAGCAAGGTCGTGACATTGAACAAGGGGAAGAGACCTACTGCTACTACCAAGAAGCATGACTCGACCCAGAAGTTTAAGAAAACAAATACTAGTGTGGGAGCAACCAAACCAGGAGGATGCTTCCTTTGTGGAGAACATGGGCATTTTAGGCATCAGTGCCCGAAGAATAAAGCTCAGGCTAGTATTTGTTTCAACTGTTGGAAGACCGGGCATATCAAGCCGAATTGTCCTCAACATCAAAATCACACCAATGGGCAGACACAGAAGGCAAATGACAAGGGAAAGAAACCTTTTTGTTAGGGATGGGTCTTCACCTTGTCTAAAGAGGAAGCTAATGAAGCAGAGGGGGTCATCACTGGTATGGAACAATAAGATATAGTTGTTTTGTCTTGTTTTGTGAACAATTGAAGAAAGTTAATGAAGTATGTAATCTCCATTTATGTAACATGATATTTGAATATTAATGGAATTAGATCCAGAATTTTGTTTGACAGTGGCTCATCTCATACATTTGTGTCAAAATCTTTTACTACAAAGTTGAGATGCAATCATAAGGCATTTCCTGACTTAGCCTTGGAGGTGGCTAAGCCGTCAGGAGCTACTATGACAACTAATGAATGTTATAAAGACTGTAAATTTCAAATTGGTAGGGAAACTCTTAATGCGGATTTGTTGAAACTGGGCTTTATGGGAGTGGATATAATAATTGCAATGGATTGGACGTCGAAATGCAAGTCGACTATAGATTGTACGGGTAAGAAGGTGACTATGTCAATACCAGAGAGACCAGAGATTGTGTTTCAAGGGAAGAGGAAGTATGGAGAAATTGTGACCGACGTAGCTAATACCAGCGAACTTTTTTCTTGTTCTTGCCATGTTATTCTTGCCATGTTTTGTGCACGTATATGCCCGTTTGATAATAATAACAAATAACCAAGCCAAGGTTAAGGGAAAGACCTTAGTAGTGTACAATATAGGTATGTGTACTCAGAAGGGGGCCGTGTTCCCGTTACTTGATGCCATGATTTCATGATTACATGATTTATTACTATATGATGCCATGATTTCATGATCACATGATTCATGCTTGTTATTACTATATAATGTCATGATTTCATGATTACATGATTCATGCTTGTTATTACTGTACGATGCCATCATTTTGTGATTACATGATTCATACTTGTTATTATTATATGATGCCATGATTTCATGATTACATATTTCATACTTGTTATTACTATATGATGCCGCGAGTTCACGATTACGTGATTCATGCTTGTTACTTGACGCCTGAGTACACGGCCCTATAGAAACCCGCCACTAGATCTAAACGTAATTTGTATGAATATAGCAACCATGTGGTAAAAATCTGGGATGCATGAATTGCTACCTAGATAGGACTAGATACAAGACTTGAAAACACACGATCACTTGACACTTGTTACTTGTTACTCGTTACATGATACTTGTTTACTTGACACTTGTTACATGTCTCTTGCACCCGTTTATCTTGCCATGCTACTTGTTCTATTCTTGACTAGAGTTAGTTGCTCTATTTTGCTGTTACATCCTTTTCATGCTATACTTGCTTCTTTTATCACTCTATACTTGTCTATTTGTCTTTCCTGTACTTGTTGTCTGCACTATAAGCGGCCCGTAACTTGCATTGATGGGCATTTTGTTTTTCTTTTCTTTTTCCTACAATTTGTTAAATTGCAGATTATGGTGATCAGTTCCCCGAAGGAGTAGGTGATCAAAGATTCTTGTTGGCTGGAGTTTTTGCTATAACTATTTATTTCTTGTTGCTTATCTTGAATAAATGTAATTGCTACATGGATTATTTGTATTGGGCATTTGTCCCAGACTTGTGTTTTGTCCCAAACACGATTATTTGAAATTTAGTATTCTTTCTTCTTGTTTCAAGTAATATTGTTGACTATATTGATTCAGGTACGCATGCGTAGATAACTATTTCTCTTGTATATCTCTTTTTTATACTTTTACTCGTTGTAAAGATCCTTAAAGCTTATGAATGGTGAAAGCCATTCGCTGGACTTAGTCACGTATCCGTCTTCTGTATCTCCTTTTTGGAAAGTGGGGCGTGACAGGGTTTTTAGTGGTATCAGAGCCCAAGTTGGCTAATGTATTAGTGACTAATATATTAGACAAGTTTGGACTTGATCAAGGATTGGCTCAACAATGTACAGACCACGCAATAACATGAATGAATTATGATCAACTTGATCTAACTAGTCTTATTCGATTCATTTTGATCCCTTCTTATTCAATTCCTTGATTCCTTGATTCTTCCATCTTTTTAGTCGTCTTCTTTGATTGATTTCTTATTGGGTATGAATACATTCTTTTCGTACCCATATTCCTTAATTTGGTACCATCCATTCTTTTGTTCCTGCTTGTTTCTTCGATCGGCATCGCTGGATCTACTTCGACTTGTCTGCGGCTTGGATCATCGCCAGGAGAGGAAGTGTCATTTTTTGCTCCAAGATGTGCATACAGGGTCCCAGGATCTCAGGAAGTGTTCAGAATCTGAAGTTCCCAGGAGTTCTGTGACCCCTATTTTTCATTTTATGTATTTTTGGTTGTATTTTTATTTTGTGTATTTATTCTCTTTGTATCTCTTTTTGGACCTTGTTTTCGATCTTCATTTTCAATATATTTATTTATTTGATTTGTCGTCTTCTTATTTGAGTTCTTGATTCTATTATCCCATATTATTTCATCTCTGTTTGATCGGGCCATTATTTTTTATCCCCATTATTTTAATTCTTCATTCCCTATTTTATTTATTTATTTTGTTCCTATCTCAATTATTGGATATTTAATATCCTAATCCTATACCCAATTAAACCTATTGATACCCCAACGCTAAAACCCTACAACCCTACCCATTAGCCCCTATACCCGTTACCCTCTGTTCTCCCTAAACCCTAACACCTTATTCATATATATACTACAATTGTGCATTCTCCCCCTCCACAAAGCAACCCTAGCCGCTCTAAACCCTATCCATCCTATCTCTCCCGATCTGCGACCTTCGACTCCCGGTGCTCCCCCTTGTCCGCTGCGCCTACCTCCCTGCCTTCGCACCCTGTAGTGCCGCTACCTTCCCCCTGCTACCCCGACCACAGCGGCCCCGCACCCCGACGCACCTTCCTCTCGACGCCCTGCAGTGCAGCGCCACCTGCGACCAACCCCCCTAATCAACTTCGCACCACTTGCGGCCAACCCCCCTAGTCGACTTCCCCTCCTACTCGGCACCCCTGTGCTCCTCCTCCGTCGTAACGGCAGAAGGCAATGACTGCAGCATCAGCATTGCCATCGTCCTCCGTGGGTGCCATCGTCTTGACTCTTGTGTGCGTGTGTGGGATCTCATGTGTTTATTGTTCGTGGTTCGTGTGTTTTGCTCGTTGTTCGTTGGGTTCGTACCGAGAATCCGTTCCCGTTATTCTTGTTCTTGCTTCGACGTTTTCGTTGGCATCTATAAGGCAAGTAACTTGTATTCTTTTTGTTGTGTAATACAAGTACTAACTACCGCCGGTAGTATAGGTTTGTTCTAGAGATAATTCTTGTGCAAAACCCCTGTCATATCTTGTCTCTATGTGTTGATCCGTTCGTAGTTGTCTCATTACACACACGACATGAATTTAGACTTAGAGATAATCAATTCTTGTTTACATGCATGTGTTCGTGAATTATGAGGTGTTGTATGATCTTGTAAGTTTGATGAGTTCGTTGTAGTATAACTCGTTGTAGACTTGTCAAAATACCATATACCATGTTGTTTGGAGATCTTGTATACCCTATTTCATGTTTGGTTATGATTTGGATGTGTTTCATATGACCTAGTTGATTTTATGCATGAGTTATAATTCTGTTCTTGTTGTTACCCCGTTTTTGTTCAGTATTTTAGACCCTATTAAGGTCAGGATATGAAAATTATTTGTGAATATGAATTATAGAGAATTCTGTCTACTTCCATATTTTCTGACAGATCTTAGTTTCGATTAATGAGTTGCAAATTATGGCTATTTTACTACAGATATGTAGAAAACTACAGATTCGGTTTTAGATAAATTCTGGAGAGTAAATTATTTTTATACTGATGTTAAAGGTAATATTTTGATCCATTTTTTTGCTGAATACAACTAGACTTGATTGAGATTAACCCATAATTTTTGTAGATTTAATTGATGACTTTTATGAAGTATTCTATACTTACAAACAACTACTATACTTGCAGAATTTTCATGCTGTTCAGTAACGAACCTAAATTTCATCCTGATTCTATTTGCTTTCTTTAAAAACTTTGTGAATGTGAATTGTAGCCTACTGTACCTATTTTATTACACTTTTGATGGATCTGGATTTTGATTTATATTTTGTAAGATATTGCTGTTTTAGTACTGCTGTGTTTATGATTCCAGATTTACGAACCTGCTACATCTTGCTGCTTGTTGATTTTAATTGACTATTCTATCTATGTTGAAAAATTTTGAAACTTTATTTTCTGATACTAAACATATTAGGGAATACCCGGAATTTTTTCGTGGATTTAGTTAATAAGTGTTTATGCCACTTTCCTGTTTATGAATGCAAACTTTTGATTTCTGGCTGAACATGTTTTCTGGATACAATTGTGTTTTGAGTCCTGTTGTTGTGAAACACAATATGACTTATATATATTTGCTGGATTCGGCCGAGAGTCTACTTTCCAAATTTTCTGACGGATCCAGATTTGTACATTTGTAGCAACGAGAATTCTAGATTTAGTGCAGTACTGTCTTGCTGTCCTGAACTTGAATTTTCGTTGTTCTATCCTTTTATGTGTTGTCTATCACCTGTACATGTTTATATTTAAACCTGAACCTGTTACTTATTCATGCTATGATATTCTTACCCTGTTTTTGACACATACATGCCTGTATGAAAATAATAACAAATAACCAACCCGGGGTTAAGGAAAAGATCTAGTAGTGGAAAATATAGAAATGTGTACTTAGAAGGGAGCCCGTGTTTCCCACCGTTACGTGTTTCATGACTACATGATACATGATCATGTTTACTTGATTACCCGAATGCACGCTTTCCTATAGGAAGGTGTACTCGGAAGAGGACCAGTAGGTTCTACCTGTACCTGTTTACTTGATTGCCTGATTGCACACTTCCCTATAGGAAGGTGTACTCAGAAGAGGACCAGTAGGTTCTACTTGTACCTA
Source organism: Hemerocallis citrina (assembly GCA_017893485.1). Taxonomy (NCBI): domain Eukaryota; kingdom Viridiplantae; phylum Streptophyta; class Magnoliopsida; order Asparagales; family Asphodelaceae; genus Hemerocallis; species Hemerocallis citrina. Next base: position 35,507,268 of record CM030365.1, read on the forward strand.
TTCCTGTACCTGTTTTTCTGATCTCTGAGTACACGGTCCTATAGCCTGCACTACGAAATCTAAGCGTAACTTGTTTGAATGTAGCAACCATGTGGTAAAACCTGGGACGCATGAAGTGCCACCTAGATAGTAATAATACAAGACTTGACATAACATGACACCTGTTACATGCTTACCTGTACATGTTATCTGTATACCTATTTATCTGTATACCTGATTACCTGTTTACCTGCTTGCATGACACTTGATAGATGTTACCTGTTTACCTGCTTGCATGACACTTGATACATGTTACCTGTACCCTGTTAGTATATCATGTTACTTGATTTTGTTTCCTGATTCATGTTAGTTATCCTGCTTTGTTGACATGCCTATTCCATACAATGTTAGTTTCCACTGTTACTCTATATTTTTTAATCCTTTCCTGTACTTGTGCCTGCACTACAAGCGGCCCGTAACTTATATTAACTGGCATTTTGTTTTCTTTTTTCCTTTTCCTGTAATTTATTAAATTGCAGATCTTGGTGATCAGCTGCCCGATGGAGTAGGTGATCTAAGATTCTACTTCCTGGAGTTCTTGCTATTATTATTATTATTTTCTGTTGCTTAGTTTGAATAATGTATCTGCTACTAGGATTATTTTGCATTGGGCGGTAAGACCCAGAATTATTGACTTGTTTCCAGATTTGATTTATTTGAGATTATTACATTTTATTTCAAGTAAATTTCTGTTGGTATATTAATTCGATTATGCATGCGTGGTTAACTTCTCTTGCTTCTTACTCTGATTATTCCTGTGAAATATTGTAAAGATCCTGACAGCTTATGGAGGATGAAAATCATTCGCTGGACTTAATCGCGTATCTGTATTCCGTATTCTCTTTTTGGGAAATGGGGCGTGACAAGTTCGAACTTTATGCTAGAGAGATGCTATTTGGACGTGTCAAGATATGGTGAGCCACGAAGCAGATTGCTGGAGCTAATGGATGCTATTATCAGAGTCTTCCCGATCAGAGTGGCGCAGCAGAAACATGTTGGCCCATAACCCATAGGACCCAGGATTCCCTTGTTGCTTCTTCTTCTTTGTATTGTTTTCTTCTCTCTATCCCTTGTACTAGTCTTCATCCGTTAACTCATTGGCTGTTCTAACTCTTCCTTGTCCATCCTTTCTTCGATTCCAGCTCTATCTATTTTTTTTATCTCTTTGCCTTGTTATCTTGCAAGTCTTGTATTGTTTCTTCTTCATTTTTGATAACGGTTACTTCTTTCTTGCATTTAATTTTGCCATCATGCACCAATTCATTATTTGATTCAACTTTTCCCTATCATTTCTCTCTTTGATTTCAATTCTACCTACTCCCTTCTTGCTTTGTTATCTTGTATTGTTTCTCTCCTTTTTTATACTGTTTATTTTCCTTCATACATTCCAATTGACATCATTGTTATCCACTTCTTTCTTATTTCTAGTGTTGCCACATTTCATTTCTGTTTCCCTAATTCTCTGTTTTGTTATCCCATGAGTTTTTTTTTTTTGCTTTGTCATATGTACCACCAAAGTAAATTTCGAGGACGAAATTTTGTTGTAAGGTGGATAGGATTTGTAACCCCATGTTTTTCATTTTCTGTATTTTGGATGTATTTTTTTTCTTTTTTTCTTTTTGAGTATTTATTCATTTTGTATTCTCCTACTCCTTTTTGAACCGTGTATTTGATCTTCATTCTCAATATATTCATCTATTTGTCTTGTCGCCTTTAAATTAATCTTCTTGATTCTATTGGCTACCTATTGTTTCTCTCTAGTTGATCGGGCTATTATTTTTTATTCTCATTAATAAATTGTTCATGTCATCTTTTATTTATTTGGTTCCTATCACATTAATTGGATCATCCTATATTTTATTGGATCCTATTAATACGCTATTTCTATTTCTTGTGGACCTTTAAACCCTACAACGCATTTAACTCAATCCTATTCTTATTGGGTTTAAAACCCAATATCTCTTATACCCAAAACCCATTAATACACCCTTAAACCCTAATAATACCTATCTCCTATATAAACTAAACCACTGTTAAACCCATTACCCACCAATATCCAACCCGTTAAACCTACCCATCTCCTATATATAACCACTACTGTTAAACCTACTAATACAAACCCTAATCATCTAAAACTGTAACGCCCCGATTTCCGGTAACTAGGAAACCGTGACATAAGCCAGAATCTTTTCTTCAATTAGCCACGATACACATAAAAACAGGAAAATTTAAAACTTTTTATTCAACACAAATGTATTACAAATCCGAATGTTACAAAATTGCAATACATTACTATAGTGTTACAATAATACCTTTACAATCCCAAGTGTTTACAACTTTCACATATTACATCAGAGTACAATGAATAAAGAACAACACTTGGTATTTCGCTTGGATGCTTTCCAACAAATAAATAGATTACAAAACTGTTACAGTGGAACAATAGTAACAACATATAATGCAGCGGAAATGAAAATGACTCTTGCTTCTCTCGCCTTGAGTCCTCCTGAATCCTGTACCTATACTTCTGCAATCCAGTACCTATTGAAATGGGGGCATCAGTATTCACTGACGCTTTAAGGCTGATAACTAGCAGCAATTCTCCACTTAAGCAAACAGATTAATGAAAAGAGAAACGTGTATATATAATTGATGTGTCGGTGTATGCTATACCTTATACTTTAATACAAGATTGACTAATGCCAAGATGTTCTTACTCTAATGCAAGCAAGTCTCCGGAACAGTATGCATCCCATACTACATACGCCCTATCTCAAGCCGTTTCTCCATATATAGGGATTTGAACCCTCGTTAAGAATTCTACATTGTACATAATCATGTTCCTGAAAATACCCCGTGACTGATGAGGTTGCCTTAAACGGTCTAATCCCTTCAGGCGCACCCGACCTCACTCAAAAACCAGACGAACACAGGGTCTTCCGAGCGCAAGATAGCACGAAGCCTACCCTGTGTCACCCATAACTCATAGACCGTGATCTATGGCCCGTTCGCTCTCCCTAGCATAGAGTGTGATGGAATTTCTGGGGTCCATCCCCTAGTTCCGACAGACCGTTCTTATCATGTTAATTCAGGAATTAACAGATGAGATACGCAACCCGTGCTCCCAACTCGTGAGAAGACACCGTACGTATCCCTTTGACGGAAAGGTACAACCCAATAACACCGCCTAGTGTCGGCCTATAGGAAAGGTCGGATCATAAGGAATCACCCTTAACACCAACTCTTTTCCTTCGGCAAAAATAATAATAAGTAAAGTTTTAAGTAGTAATAGCCATAAGTTACTACCCTAACGATTTCACTAAGCCCAAACGATCTCACGGGGTTTTCAATAACTTCCTTATGATTATCCCGATCCAACTCATGGCCTATCGATCTAAGACACCGATGACGGAAATCTCTCTCACTCATCATTACCCCTAACTCGGATCTCATCAATATTCTCGGCCCACGATCAACCCACATCAGTTAAGATCCGTCGGTGCTCAAGGTGTGATTTATCCATAGTTTCTAAGGTGGTAAGATGCGATTCTTGATGGTCGATGGCCCCTACGACAATTATGAGACCCCATCACTACCCCTAACTCGGATCTCGTCAACACTCTCGGCCCGCGATCAACCCACATCAGTTAAGATCCGTCGGTGCTCGATGTGTGATTTATCCACGGTTTCCAAGGTGGTAAGATGCGAGTCTTGATGTTCGATGACCCCTGGGCTAGCTTTTATCTAGCTAACAATACTAGTGACTTTTCCAACCATTATTTACCATATATTGAAGATGAAGCATGTGCACATCATATGGTCCAATTTCAATTAGAAACGCATACAACTAGAACTCATTGGTTCTTTTCCCAAATTGAACTAGGACAATATGCAGCTAGGTTCATAGGTTCTTTCTCAAAGTTGAGCTAGAATCACCTAGAACCTAATTGCATGGGTTCCTCGCCAATTCGAGCTACAACTATCATGGAGCTAGTTTTATGGGTTTCTTTTTAAAAATTGAACTAGAACAACTATGGAACATTGGTTCATTTCAATTGGGTTATCATGTAAGCTCAACTCATGAGTTCCTTGTAGAATTTAACCGAAACCACTACAATCATATAACTCAAACATGCATGGATTCCTTTGAATCTAAAACAACTACACATCTCAACATGGGTTCTTTACTAGAACCACTACAATAACACAAGCATGATGGGTTTCTTACTACAACAATCTACAACAACTCAAGCATGGTATCCTTCTATAATCAACCTACAACAACTCAAGCATGGTATACTTACTAAAATAAACTCAAGCATGGGTTCCTCACTATAATCAACCTACAACAACTCAAGTATGGTATATCTACTATAATCAACTCAAACATGAGTTTCTCACTATAATCAACCTTCAACAACTCAAGTATGGTATACTTAATACAACTCAAGCATGAATACAATTTAAGCATGGGTTTCCTTCTACAACAACTCAAGCATGGTTTACTTACTAAAATCAACTCAACCATGGAGTTCTCACTATAATCAACCTGCAACAACTCAAGCATGGTATACTTACTAAAATTAACTCAAGCATGAGTTTCTCACTACAATGGTTAGAAACTTAAGCATGGATTTCTCACTATAATCAACATACAACAACTCAAACATGGTATACTTACTAAAATCAACTCAAGCATGAGTTTCTCACTATAATCAACCTATAACAACTCAAGCATGGTATATCTACTATAATCAACTCAAGCATGAGTTTCTCACTATAATCAACTGTAGTACCCCGTATTTTTAAATATTATTTTAAAGGTTTATAAATGAATTCAAATTAATTTTTGAGATTTAATAGATATTTTCTGAAGATTTATCTTTTACACGTGCAAAACACGTGCAAATATTTTCTTGAGATGTTCAAAAGCCAAAATTTCTTCATGGAAAATCATCATTTATTATTTTGGAATTATTTGTAATTTTTTCCAGATTTTTCTGATATTTATTGGATCTATTTGCAAATATTAAGAAAAAAGACGGATCTTTTTACAAATTGTTATTTTGAGGGGTGAAAGTGCAAAAAACTATTTTATGGACTTTCAAACAGTGCCGACTGGAAATAGGGAGTTTATTTTGCTTTTAAATCTCAATTTAATTGATTTTATCAAGTTTCCAAGTATAGGGATCTATTTATGCAAAGTTATATTTTAAAGGGGGTTGTTTTGCAAATGTGTCTAAAAACCCTAAAACTCCTATTCCGGGTATTTAAAAGGGGTGTAGTGCAGCCGTCTTTCCCTACACAACATAAAGTTTTATTATTTTTGGAGTATTAAGAAGAGGATCTTGGATTTTTGCAAAAGAGAAGTTTTCTCATCGGATTTCTTCATTCGAGGTGAGTGATGTAAATTGTTTGTTGTTTTGTTTTTGTTTGTTCTTTGAATGTTGTATGTGAGTGATTTGTTGTCTTCTTTCATTTTGTGAATGTTATATGATGGATCTTGGATATTGAATTCTATTTGCTAGAAAGCATGATTAGGGTTTGAATATGAATATGCACATTATGAATTTGGATGGACGGATGAAAATTAGATCTTGTGAAACCCTAGTTGTGGTAAATAAGATTGTATGTGGGTAGTCTATTTCTTTTGGATTGGATTGATTGAATGTGGTGGATTTCATACATAAATCTAATAAAAATGATATTTTTAGTACTTTGAGTATTGGTTGAACACAAATTAGATATGGTTATGTTATTCATTGATTAAGGTTGTAAGTTGTAATGGTAATTTAGTTTTGAGAAATGTGAAAGGAAAAGTATGAATCAAGAGATCTTGACATGAAAATCGAGATTTGAGAAATTAGTTGAGTTGAGGAAATATACCCAAATTGGGGATTCTCTTGAGATTTTGATGTTTAGATGGTTTGGATCTGAATACGAACTATTTCAGTGATCAATAAATTTTAAGAAACTCTATTTTGACTATATGCACAATCCATATTTTAATCGAAAGAAATCAACAAAATCTTTATTTTTATAAATTCAAATAGTTTTGATTTAGTTTTATGGACCATTATATGTCCTACAAGTTGTATGGGATCATATAAGAAATAAGGTTTTCGTAGAAATTATTTTCATGAAGTAAAACTACGTATTGGTTGAAATGTGGACAACCAAAAGCATGCAGACTGTAGGTCGACAGTCGACTGGTATGACTTCTCAGTCGACCGATACGACCCGACTGCTATGTTCTTTAGTTTTCATGAAATTCTCGTCTGGACAGTCGACTGAAGACTTTTACAGTCGACTGGTGCCACTTAGAATTATTTTTTTAAAAGTTATTGTAATTTTTCTCTCTGGACAGTCGAACCATACCCTTTACAGTCGACTGCTACACTTAGAATTATTTCTTAATGATTATTGGATTTTCGTTCTGGATAGTCGACCGATAGTTTTTATAAGTCGACTTATAACACTTAGATTATTTTCTAAAAACCATGGAATTCTCTTTCTGGACAGTCGACTTACGTTTGTTATTAGTCGACTGGTACTGATGTATTTTTATATTTTTGAATGTTCTTTCAACTGATTTATTCTCTAAATATTTTAATCTATAACTTACTATTCTATACTTTACCTTCTACTGAACATATGTTTTCAAGTTGTTTTGACTGAGCAATTCATATTGGAAGATTGGTTGGATATTGAGTGTGAGTCTCTAGAGGATGTGTGTGATCCTAGTTTACCGGCAGTTGAGATATTTATGTTTGTGCCTGTTGAGGCATTTAGTTGATCAGTTGTTGAGTTAAGTCCGGTAGGGTACACCAACTCTAGGAGATTCGTTAGGTAATTAAACAACCAAAATGATAAGGACAGGAACTAGTGGTGATATGATGAACGAGAACATGGGTTATGGACCTCAGTATGGCTCGCGGTGTGAGATAATCCCCGGAATTATCCAGGTGTGAGTGAAATAGTTTTCCGGAATTACCTGTGGTGTGGGATTGATCTCCGGAATTATCGGGGTCGAGGCGATGCACATGTGGTATTCGTGTGATGAGGTGCCATTGCTTGCGGTGTGGGGTATTTTCGAAGATTCCTAAGTGTGAGTGAAATAGTCTCCGGAATTATCTGTGGATAGAGATTAACTTCCGAAGTTATCGGGGCATGGGCTAATACTCACAGTTTATCTTTATCTCGTAGTAGTCATCGTGTTAGGATTAGTTGCATAGTGGGGGATCAAACCCTGTAATGTGGAGACGTTAAGGGCTTGCACTGGACCTATGTAGAGTGGGATGCATAGACTCCGACAAGTACGCATTAAAGAGTCAGCATATAGACTTGATATTTTCTTGATTTGGTTTCACACATGTGGTTTTTCTATTTTCTACACTTGACACTTAATTTAGCTTCACTTGAGGTTTACATGTTTCCTTGCTACGTCACATTTTATGTATCATTATTAGTTCTGTTGTTGATAAATCCATGCTTTACTTATGTTGCTTGTTTTATGTCACTCACACCTTTATGGCTGACCCCTTTAGTTTTGGGGGTTAGGGTTATCTCAAGCCTCATATTTTATAGGTGATTTCTTATAGCTCGGATTCGGATGCTTGAGTTAAAGTGATGTAGTGACTTATGTAATGGTAAAAGAAAGTGTTGTAAAGAAAAGAGATTTTGATTTAAGCTGTATTGTATTCCGTTGTGCTATGTAAATGATTATTGTAATGAAAGTTGAAAAAAAAAAAAAATTTATTGGTGTCGGTTGTGTTTAATATTACATTGAAGTTGATACTGGGAATTGTGCCACATATTTTCTAAGATATTAGATTAGAAATTCGGGACGCTACAGAGATTGGTATCAGAGAATGCTTCAATGGTAATAATAAACATGGTATAAAAATAACCTAGGTGTGGACACTAGAGCGTGAGTACCTAGGTGTGGACATTAGAGAGTGAGTATCACATAGAACTGAAACATGATGCTTTTACTTTTGGGGTACAGTTGAGGTTTTGCCAAAGGGTATTGATGTGAATCTGAGTTGTGTGTGGTGCTCTAACTTTTCCCTCATTTTGCAGTATTCAGAATGGTTGGACCCAGATCCAGGGTTGGTAACAATGGTGATGGAGCTGGTAGTTCCCAAGGAACTGGAATTGATCTTGAGGTCGAATTTGGCAGGGTGTATCAGACTTTGAATGCACTAATGACAGCCAATTTGGCTCAGAATCAGAACCAAAATCAGAATCATGGAGCTGGACCAGGATTGGTTAACGCCGATCCCATCAAGCAGATTGAGTCCTTCAAGAGGATGAGGCCGCCTGTGTTTGAGGGGCAATCTGATCCAAACGAGGCTGATGATTGGATTAGACGGATGGAGACAATCTTCGAGGTCTCAGAAACTCCGGCAGCCAATAAGGTGAAGTTGGCCACTATGCAACTGGAAAAGGACGCTGGTGTTTGGTGGCAAATGGTGAAGAGGACTTTGGGGGACTAGCAAATGACTTGGGAGGCTTTTCTGGAAGAATTCAGAGATCGTTTCTTTCCCCTGGATATTCAGGAGAAGAAGGTGACAGAATTCTTGAATCTACAGTAGGGCAGCATGACCGTGCGAGAATATGAGACCAAGTTTGCTCAGCTGTCGAGGTATGCACCAGAGCTGATAGTTGACGAGGCGAAGAAGGCCAAAAAGTTTGAGCAGGGCTTGAGGCCAAGCTTGAGGTCGAGAATGATTCCGTTGGGCATAAGGAGGTTCGACAAGCTGGTCAGGAGAGCGGCTATGACAGAGGAAGACATGGACCAGTTCCAGAAGAAGCAAAAGACCTGGAACAGGAACAAGAGGCCAACATCATGTCAGAGTGGGAAGGGATTCCCAGCGAAGCAAGTCAAGTTCAGTGGTTCAGTGCAGAAGGCACCCACAACTCAGGAAGTGACTTGTTATTACTGTAAGGAGGCAGGTCATTACAGGTCAGCGTGTCCTAAGTTGGCGAAGCAGACTTGTTTCCAGTGTGGGCAGGCGGGACATTCTAAGTCTCATTGTCCGCAGTTAAGGAAGGATGGTCCAGGTGGAAGTAAATTCCATAGGCAAGGGCGAGTGTTCGCATTAACCGAGGAGGATGCGGGTAACTCGGAAGATGTGATCCAGGGTACGCAAGAGTTTTGATTTCATTTTTAATCAATGTGAGTAAAACTTTTATTTTGAGAATAATTGGAGATTGAGTATCGTTCTTCATGTAACATGGATTGTTTTGATCAATGGAATTAAGGCAAAAGTTTTATTTGATACTGGTTCTTCGCATACTTTTGTGTCGCCAAATTTTGCAAAGGTCTTAGGTGTGGAGCCTAAGTTGTTTCCAGGCAAGGTTTTGTCGGTGGCAATGCCGACAGGTGAAGAATTGATCGTTGATCGATATTACGAAGGCTGTGATATCGAGATTGGCAGGAGATTATTCGGCATCGATCCGATCGAGCTGCAAGTCTTAGGAGTGGATGTGATCGTGGGCATTGATTGGATGACAATATATGATGCCACAATTGAATGCAAGCAGAAAGAGGTGTTAGTAAAAGTACCAGGTGGTCCCGCAGTGACTTTCCAAGGGAAGAAGAAAGTTCCGAAGGTGATTGCAATGGTATATAAGATGGCGATTTCAGATGTAGTCAAAGGCATTCCGGTTGTCAGAGATTTTCCTAAGGTATTCTTGGAAGATTTTCCAGGATTATCGCCGCAGAGAGATGTGGGGTTTTGCATCAATGTTTAGCCGGGGAGTGCTCCGATTTCTAAGGCTCCGTACAGGATGGCACCTGTAGAGCAAGACGAAGTGAAGAAGCAGATTGAGGAGCTGTTGAGCAAGGGGCTAGTTAGGCCAAGTTCCTTACCGTGGGTTGCGCCAGTGTTGTTGGTCAAGAAGAAAGATGGGTCAATGAGGATGTGCATTGACTACCGGGAGTTGAATAGGGTGAATATTCAGAACAAGTATCCACTTTTGCAGATTGATGATTTGTTCGACAGGCTTCAAGGAGTAGCTGTGTTTTCGAAGATTGATTTGAGATCAGGGTATCATCAGGTTCGAGTCAAGGAGGATGATGTGAGTAAGACAGCTTTCAGGACTCGTCATGGGCTCTACGAGTTTTTGGTGATGCCATTCTGGTTGACGAATGCGCCTGCAGTGTTCATGGATATGATGAATCGGGTTTTGAGGCCATTTATTGAATCCTTCGTAGTGGTTTTCATTGACGATATTTTGGTGTATTCGAAGTCGGAGGAGGAGCATTCTATGCACTTGACAGGGTTATTACAGAAATTGCAGGAGCACAGCTTGTATGCCAAGTTGTCGAAGTGTGAGTTTTGGAAGTTGGAGGTAGCTTTCCTTGGTCATATCCTTTCTAAGGAGGGAGTGGCCACTGATCCTCAGAAGGTTGAAGCAGTAAAGGATTGTCCCAGGCCAACGTCTGTGAAGGAAGTCAGAAGTTTCTTGGGTTTGGCTGGTTACTACAGGAGATTCATCCAGGGTTATTCTCATATTGCAGTTCCTTTGACAGGTTTGACTCGGAAGAATGTGGCATTTTCATGGACTGATAAGTGTGAGGCGAGCTTCCTTGAGTTAAAGGAGAGGTTGACTACTGCACCTATCTTAGCTTTGCCACAAGCTGAGAAGGATTATGATATCTTCAGCGATGCGTCTCTCAGAGGTTTGGGTTGTGTCTTGATGCAAGAAGGCAAGGTTATTGCTTATGGTTTGAGGCAATTGCATCCGCATGAGAAGAATTATCCGACGCATGATTTGGAGCTAGCAGTTATTATCTTTGCCTTGAAGAAGTGGAGGCATTATGTTTATGGTGAGAAGGTCAATATGTACACCGACCACAAGATCCTGAAGTACATTTATCAACAGAAGGATCTTAATCTTCGGCAGAGAAGGTGGTTGGAAGTTTTGGAAGACATTCGTCCTGAGATCAAGTATCATCCGGGCAAGGCGAATGTGGTAGCTGATGGACTTAGCAGGAAGAGTAGTTTATCAAGTTTGATCACTACTCGAAGCGAGTTGGCAGTAGAAATTGATCAGGCAGGTATCGAGGTGGTGCTGCAGAGTTTAGGGGCATCTTTGGCTCAGTTGAAACTGCAGCCTTCCTTGAGAGAGAGGATTGTGGAAAGTCAGAGATCAGATTCAGAGATTCAGAAGATGCTGCAATAGGTTTCAGAAGGCAAGCTATCATAGTTTCGTGTCCAAGATGGAGTTCTTTGGATGGGTGAGAGGTTGTGTGTTCCCGATAATGCAGATTTGAGAGAGAGTATCTTGCAGGAAGCACACAGTACCTTATTGTTAGTACATCCTGGAGGTACGAAGATGTACAAGGATATCAAACATCACTTTTGGTGGTCTGGTATGAAAAGAGATGTGGCAAATTTCGTGGCAAGGTGTCTGACTTGTCAGCAGATCAAAGCAGAAAATCAGAAACCTGGAGGTTTGTTACAGTTGTTGTCCATTCCAGAGTGGAAGTGGGAGAAAGAATATCAGTATGGATTTCATCACAGGTTTGCCGAGGAGTTCGAAGGGCAATGGCTCGATTTGGGTTATCGTGGACCGTTTGACTAAGTCGGCTCACTTTCTGGCCATGAAGATTACTTGGTCGTTGGAGAAATTGGCTGAGTTGTACATTGGTGAAATTGTGAGGCTTCATGGAATTCCTCTGTCGATTGTTTCTGATAGGGATGCAAGGTTCACTTCAAGGTTTTGGAAGAGCCTACAAGCAGCTTTGGGCACCAAAACTGATTTCAGTACCGCATTTCATCCACAGACCGATGGTCAGACTGAGAGGGTGAATCGAGTATTGGAAGATATACTGAGGGCTTGTGTTATGGATTTCGGTGGTAGTTGGGAGAGATACTTGGCATTGGTTGAGTTTTCTTATAACAACAGTTACCATGCGAGTATCGGGATGGCACCATAGGAGGCTTTGTACGGGCGGAGGTGCAGGACACCTGTTTGTTGGTACGAGGTTGGTTGAGGCTCAGAGTCGGCAGAAGAGTTATGCTGATACTCGAAGAAGGGACTTGGAGTTTGAGGTTGGAGATGCAGTTTTCCTCAAGGTGTCTCTGACCAAAGGAGTGATCAGGTTTGGTAAAGGACGTAAGTTGGCACCAAGGTATATTGGGCCATACAGGATCGTGGAGCGGATTGGCAAGACAGCATATAGATTGGAGCTTCCAGAGGAATTGACACAGGTGCATGATGTATTCCATGTGTCGTTGTTGAGGAAATATGTCCCAGATCAGAATCATTAGTTGGTAGAGATTCCTGAAGGTCTATAGGTGAACTTGAGTTACAAGGAACAGCCTGTTGAGATCGTTGACCGTAGGGAGAAAGTTCTTAGGAGCAAAGTGATACCTATGGTCAAGGTGCTGTGGAGGAATCAACAGTTCGAAGAGGCTACTTGGGAGCCAGAGGATCGCATGCAGAAGGATTTCCCTGAGCTTTTTGTATGAATGTATTTTTCTTTTATGTGATTGTAATTCTTTTGAATGATTGTACCTTTAAGTTGAGTGGTATTCCTTCTATTTTGATAATGTTCTCATATGCTATTGTTTGAACTATGTTTCCATTTATGAGATATTGTTTTCCTTGTTGGTATGCTTTTTGGACCTCATTAGCAATAGTTCTGAGGATACAACTCTTCTAAGGAAGGAGTGGTGTAGTACCCCATATTCTTAAATATTATTTTAAAGGTTTATAAATGAATTCAAATGAATTTTTGAGATTTAACAGATATTTTCTGAAGATTTATCTTTTACACGTGCAAAACACGTGCAAATATTTTCTTGAGATGTTCAAAAGCCAAATTTTCTTCATGGAAAATCATCATTTATTATTTGGGAATTATTTGTAATTTTTCCAGATTTTTCTGATATTTATTGGATCTATTTGCAAATATTAAGAAAAAAAGAAGGATCTTTTTACAAATTGTTATTTTGAGGGGTGAAAGTGCAAAAAACTATTTTATGGACTTTCAAACAGTGCCGACTGGAAATAGGGAGTTTATTTTGCTTTTAAATCTCAATTTAATTGATTTTATCAAGTTTCCAAGTATATGGATCTATTTATGCAAAGTTATATTTTAAAGGGGGTTGTTTTGCAAATGTGTCTAAAAACCCTAAAACTCCTATTCCGGGTATTTAAAGGGGGTGTAGTGCAGCCGTCTTTCCCTGCACAACATAAAGTTTTATTATTTTTGGAGGATTAAGAAGAGGATCTTGGATTTTTGCAAAAGAGAAGTTTTCTCATCGGATTTCTTCATTCGAGGTGAGTGATGTAAATTGTTTGTTGTTTTGTTTTTGTTTGTTCTTTGAATGTTGTATGTGAGTGATTTTTTGTCTTCTTTCATTTTGTGAATGTTATATGATGGATCTTGGATATTGAATTCTATTTGCTAGAAAGCATGATTAGGGTTTGAATATGAATATGCACATTATGAATTTGGATGGACGGATGAAAATTAGATCTTGTGAAACCCTAGTTGTGGTAAATAAGATTGTATGTGGGTATTCTATTTCTTTTGGATTGGATTGATTGAATGTGGTGGATTTCATACATAAATCTAATAAAAATGAGATTTTTAGTACTTTGAGTATTGGTTGAACACAAATTAGATATGGTTATGTTATTCATTGATTGAGGTTGTAAGTTGTAATGGTAATTCAGTTTTGAGAAATGTGAAAGGAAAAGTATGAATCAAGAGATCTTGACATGAAAATCGAGATTTGAGAAATTAGTTGAGTTTAGGAAATATACCCAAATTGGGGATTCTCTTGAGATTTTGATGTTTAGATGGTTTGGATCTGAATACGAACTATTTCAGTGATCAATAAATTTTAAGAAACTCTATTTTGACTATATGCACAATCCATATTTTAATCGAAAGAAATCAACAAAATCTTTATTTTTATAAATTCAAATAGTTTTGATTTAGTTTTATAGACCATTATATGTCCTACAAGTTGTATGGGATCATATAAGACATAAGGTTTTCGTAGAAATTATTTTCATGAAGTAAAACTACGTATCGGTTGAAATGTGGACAACCAAAAGTATGCAGACTGTAGGTCGACAGTCGACTGGTATGACTTCTCAGTCGACCGATACGACCCGACTGCTATGTTCTCTAGTTTTCTTGAAATTCTCGTCTGGACAGTCGACTGAAGACTTTTACAGTCGACTGGTGCCACTTAGAATTATTTTTTTAAAAGTTAATGTAATTTTTCTCTCTGGACAGTCGAACCATACCCTTTACAGTCGACTGCTACACTTAGAATTATTTCTTAAAGATTATTGGATTTTCGTTCTGGACAGTCGACCGATAGTTTTTATAAGTCGACTTATAACACTTAGATTATTTTCTAAAAACCATGGAATTCTCTTTCTGGACAGTCGACTTACGTTTGTTATTAGTCGACTGGTATTGATGTATTTTTATATTTTTGAATGTTCTTTCAACTGATTTATTCTCTAAATATTTTAATCTATAACTTACTATTGTATACTTTACCTTCTACTGAACATATGTTTTCAAGTTGTTTTGACTGAGAAATTCATATTGGAAGATTGGTTGGATATTGAGTGTGAGTCTCTAGAGGATGTGTGTGATCCTAGTTTACCGGCAGTTGAGATATTTATGTTTGGGCCTGTTGAGGCATTTAGTTGATCAGTTGTTGAGTTAAGTCCGGTAGGGTACACCAACTCTAGGAGATTCGTTAGGTAATTAAACAACCAAAATGATAAGGACAGGCACTAGTGGTGATATGATAACGAGAACATGGGTTATGGACCTCAGTATGGCTCGCGGTGTGAGATAATCCCCGGAATTATCCAGGTGTGAGTGAAATAGTCTCCGGAAATACCTATGGTGTGGGATTGATCTCCAGAATTATCGGGGTCGAGGCGACGCACATGTGGTATTCGTATGATGAGGTGCCATTGCTTGCGGTGTCGGGTATTCTCGAAAATTCCCAGGTGTGAGTGAAATAGTCTTCGGAATTATCTGTGGATAGAGATTGACCTCCGAAATTATCGGGGCATGGGCTAATACTCACAGTTTATCTTTATCTCGTAGCAGTCATCGTGTTAGGATTAGTTGCATAGCAGGGGATCAAACCCTATAATGTGGAGACGTTAAGGGCTTGCACCGGACCTATGTAGAGTGGGATGCATAGACTCCGACAAGTACGCATTAGAGAGTCAGCATATAGACTTGATGTTTTCTTGATTTGGTTTCACGCATGTGGTTTTCCTGTTTTCTACACTTGACACTTAGTTTAGCTTCACTTGAGGTTTACATGTTTCCTTGCTACGTCACATTTTATGTATCATTATTAGTTCTGTTGTTGATAAATCCATGCTTTACTTATGTTGCTTGTTTTATGTCACTCACACCTTTATGGCTGACCCCTTTAGTTTTGGGGGTTAGGGTTATCTCTAGCCTCATATTTTACAGGTGATTTCTTATAGCTCGGATTCGGATGCTTGAGTTAAAGTGATGTAGTGACTTATGTAATGGTAAAAGAAAGTGTTGTAAAGAAAAGAGATTTTGATTTAAGGTGTACTGTATTCCGTTGTACTATGTAAACGATTATTGTGATGAAAGTTGAAAAAAAAAATTATTGGTGTTGGTTGTGTTTAATATTACATTGAAGTTGATGCTGGGAATTGTGCCACGTATTTTCTAAGATATTATATTAGAAATTCGGGGCGCTACATCAACCGACAACAACTCAAGCAGGGTATATTTACTATAATCCACTCAAGCATGGGTTTCTTTCTACAACAACCTATAACAACTTAGCATGGTCCTTTACTAAATAATTAGCCACTCAAGCATGGATTTCTTACTACAATGGTTAGCAACTTAAGCACGGATTTCTACAACTACGTAAGCATGGTTCTTTACCAAAATAATTAGCAACCCAAGCATGGTAGGTTCATGGATTCACAAGTATGAATAGGTTCATAAGCATGAATGGGTTCTTGGGTTCCACAAGCATGAATAGGTTCATAAGCATGAATGGGTTCATGGGTTCCACAAGCATGAATAGGTTCTTTTTAATCTAGAATTACTACACAACTCAAGCATGGTATCTTTTACTACATCTCAAGCATGATGGGTTTTTAGAATTACTACACAACTCAAGCATGGTATCTTTTACTACATCTAAGCATGATGGGTTTCTTTCTATAACGACTTAAGCATGGTATCTTTTACTACATCTCAAGCATGATGGGTTTCTTTCTATAACAACTTAAACATGGTATCTTTTACTATATCTCAAGCATGATGGGTTTCTTTCTATAACAACTTAAGCATGGATGGGTTCACAAGCATGAATAGGTTCTCTTTTTGACATAGATTACAAACATGGTAGGTTCATGGGTTCACATAAGCATGGATGGGTTCTTTGCTACAACTCAAGCATGGGTTCTCTAGCAACCTAGAATAGTTTAGGACATGGTACTACGACATTCATCTCAAGCATGGTTGTAAACTTATAAAGCTGCTAAGGACTTTATCTAGCTATTACAAAAACTACTTCTTTTGTAAATTACAAGTCCTACTTAACTATTACAAGAATCTATCTTTATTGAATTTACAAGTCCTATATATTACAAAGACTACATTTATTAGTCTACAAATTAGTACATACTACAACCCACTTTTTCTTCAATCCTACAGTTCCTACATACAAAAGAGCAACTTTTTATGAACAAGGGTTAGTAAGAAATGATTTTTTAACAAAGTAGAGAGTAACTTATAACAAAAACTTATCCTTTAAAAAGCTAGATGAGTTCTACAACCCTAGAATGGGTAAGTAAACATTCTTACTACACTAATATTTATATGCACATAGCTATAGTCCAAGTGGTCATTTATGTTAACAACATAACCATAAAAACAACAATAGTCATACATGGTTAAAGAAACAACCTTTATGTATTTTAATTAAGTTCCATCACCTATCTTTTTCATGGGATCCTTTTGATCCCTACAACAACTTTATGCTTAATAATTAGTCCAAGTCATTTTTAGAACACACATACAACAAAAGTGGACAAGAATCCACACAAATAAAAAGAGAAAACTTTATTTTGATTTCCACCGTTCTTATGCACAAATCTTAGTCCAATTAATCCAAAATAATCATCACAACAATACTAACCATACAAGGTCTCAAAAATCAACCTTTATGTGATTTGTTGAGTCTTTTCAATCCAATTTTTTCATGGGATCGTTTTGATTCCTACAAACATGCTTATGCTTATGAAATTATTCCAAGTTATTTAGGAACACAAATACACAATAACACATCATAAGATGGGTTCTTTTTCCCACTTACAACCACTTATATGCTTAGAAAAATAGTCCAAGTTATTTAGAACATACACCTACAATATCCACCATAAAAAGATGGGTTCTTTTTATCCTACAACAACCAATCATCAAAGATGGGTTCTTTCACACATACAACCATTATTAACCATAAAAGATGGGTTCTTTTCTATATAAACAAAATAAATAAGAACATACAACCTAAAAATTTAGAAGTAGAGAATCCCCACCTTAGATCTCTTTGTAGGAAGAACTAGCTAGCTTTCCTTCTCCTTCCTCCTAGCTTTCCACTACAAAAATCTCTAATGAAGAACACACCTATGGAAAACCCCCAAATTAAGAACACTTAGGGTTTTTCCTCTCTTTCTTTCCTTCTCTTTTTTTTTCTTATAAAATGAGGCAAAAGGTGAAAGGGAGGGGTATTTATAGGATGAAAAGAGGGTGGGAAGTGCAAAATACATCCACACAAGTGCACAAACCCCCTTGGGGTCATTTTTGCCGGCCTTAGAAGGATGAGGTGGAGGGGGTGAGGTGGAGGGGTGAGGTGGAGAAGAGTCTTCTAGTAGAAGATACAAATAAATAATCTTATGTAACCCTAATTAATCTTAACCCTAGGTTTAAGCCTCCAAACAAATCCTAGCCCTCCAAATTTGATAATCATGACAAAAATAAGATATTTTTATCCAAAACACATACTACATGATATGTACAAACGTACGAAATCGGTACAATACACTTACGTATGTATATATCTATATACCGATAATTTCTGTTTGTAAAACCGCTCAATCCGTACAAAAATAATTTAATTACGAAAATAATAATAAAATAAATTTTATTATCAACCCGAAAGATTCCACTACCAATTTGATACAATACAGATGTATACAGACTAGTATGTGTACACAGATAATGCTTATTAACAAAACCGGGTGATATCCACCAAAAATATTTCATTTCGGAAAATAAAAATAAAATAATAATAAAATAATAATTTTCAGTGTCTGCCCGGGATTCTCCAGATATTTTTCTCAAAAATGTGTTTTTTCAGGATTTTGTACAAGTGCACAAAACTGATACAATACCTGTATATACTTACCAGTATATAGGTTCAGGTAACTTTTTATGAGTGAAACCAAGAAATTTCCATTAAAAATATTTTAATTAAAAAATAATAATTATACAATATAATTATTACAAAAATCCACAGCCGCCCCCTTCACTACTCATCATCTCCTACCTTCTGTGCATCCTGCTCACCCCACTCCCTGCATCCCGTGTGCCCCCTCAACCCCTTCCACCATCACTGCAGACATCGACTACCATCCCTATCCTCCTGCTCATCCCATTTCCCCTGTTCCTCCCCCGACTGCCTCCCGCTGCGTCAACAGCCAGCAACAGCCAACCCTGCACCCTATCGTCCTGCCTCCCTCGGGCACGCCCATGTCGCCTTCAGTCCTAGCGCAACCTGCCAGCGAAGCGGCGCTGCACCACCACGCCGACTCTCCTCTTTCCCTACTCAGCCAGACCCCAGCAAACTCCCTTGCCTTCTCTCTGCGGTCAGCGCAGCAGCACCGACTTGTGCAGCGCTGCTCCCCCGACGCCAGACATCAACGAAAGCAAAACATCAGCCCAGCATGCCCATCCTTTCCCTGGCCGACTTTGCCCACCACGTCGGCTGTCCCCGTGGTCACCGTCGTCTTCTCATCCAGTGTCGTCTCTCCCCCTCTCGCTCTCCTTGTATGCACGTGTTGTTCCGCGTGTGAGTTCGTGATTGTTGTGTTCTTGGTTGGTTCGTGATTCGTTCGTCGTTCGTTGAGTTCATGCCTAGGAAACCGTTCCCGTTATTCTCGTTCTTTCTATGTTTTCGTTGTCAACTATAGGGCAAGTAACTTGTATTCCTTTTTGTTGTATAATACAAGTACTAAATACTGCATGTAGTGTAGTTGCTTCACGATCTATTGTCAAGAAAATCCTTGTTATATCTTGCCTCTATATGTTGATCTGCCTATAGTTGTCTCATTACATACACGACATGAAATAACTTAGAAATAATTTAAACTCTTGATGTATACGTGCATGTTGTTCGTGATTCATGATGTGTCATAGGATCTCATATGCTTGACGTGTTAGTAGTAGTATAACTTGTAGCAAACTTGTTAAACACCCTATACCATGTTTCTTGGACACCTAGTATACCATATTTCGCATTTTACTATGATTTGGATGTGTTACATATAAACTAGTTGATTTTATGCATAAAGAAGATTTTTGTTTTTGCTGTTATCCCGTTTTTGTTCAGTATTTTAGACCATATTGAGGTCTGTAAATGAAAATTATTTGTGAATATGAATTATAGAGAATTCTATCTACTTTCCAGAAATTCTGAATGATCTCCATTTCGATGTGTGAGTTGCCAGTTATGGCTATTTTATTACCGAGGTATAGAAAAATTACAGATTTGGTTTTATGTGAGTTCTGTAGAGAAATTTATTTTTATACTGATGTTAAAGATAATATTTTGATCCAATATTTTGCTGAGTTCAACTAGACTTGACTGGGATTAACCCCTAAATTTTTTGAATTTAATTGATGACTTTTATAAACTATTCCATGCTTGCAAACAAATACTATACTTGCAGAATTTTCATACTGTTCAGTAAAGAACCCTAATTTCAACCTGATTCTACTTGCTGTTGATAAAAACTTTGTTAATAAGAATTGTATCCTGTTGTATCGAATTTATCACCCTTGATCTGGATTTCGATTTATATTTTGTAATCTATTGTTATTATTGTACTGCTATATTTATGATTTCAGATTTACAAACTTGCTGTACCTTTCTGTTTTTTGATTTTATTTGAGTATACTATCTATGTTGGAAAATTATGAAAATTTATTTGCTGGATACTAAATATACTAGGGAATACCCCAGATTTTTCTTGGATTTAATCAGTAAGTTTTTATGCCGTTTTCCTTATTATGAATACAACATTGTGATTTCTGACTGAACATATTTTCTGGATACAATTCTATTTTGAGTCATGTTTTTGTGAATTACTATATGACTTATATATATATTTACTGGATTCAAATGAGTGTCTATTTTCCAGATTTTCTGACTGATCCAGGTTTGCATGTTTGTGGCAACGGGAATCTCTGTTTTGGTGCAGTAGTGTCTTGCTGTCCAGAACTAAAAGTTTCGTTGTCCTAGCCTATTATGAGTTGGTTGTCACCTGTGCATGTTTATGTTCCAACCTGAACTTGTCTCTTGTTCTTGTCAGGTTATTCTTGCCCTGTTTTGTGCACGTATATGCCCATTTGATAATAATAACAAATAACCAAGCCGGGGTTAAGGGAAAGACCTTAGTAGTGGACAATATAGGTATATGTACTCAGAAGGGGGCTCGACTTGTTCCCGTTACTTGATGCCATGATTTCATGATTCATGATTCATACTTGTTATTACTATATGATGCCATGATTTCATGATTACATAATTCATGCTTGTTATTACTGTATGATGCCATGATTTCATGATTACATGATTCATGCTTGTTATTACTATATGTTGCCATAATTTCGTGATTACATGATTCATGCTTGTTATTACTATAGGATGCCATGATTTCAAGATTACATGATTCATGCTTGTTATTAGTGCATGATTCATTTGTATGAATGTAGCAACCATGTGATAAAAATCTGGGACGCATGAAGTGCTACCTAGATAGGACTAGATACAAGACTTGAAAACAACACGATCACTTGACACTTGTTACTTGTTACTCGTTACATGATACTTGTTTACTTGACACTTTTTGCATGCCCCTTGCACCCGTTTATCTTGCCATGCTACTTGTTCTGTTCTTGACTTATAGTTAGTTGCTCTATTTTGTTGTTACATCATTTTCATGCTATACTTGCTTCCGCTGTCACTCTATACTTGTCTATTTGTCTTTCTAGTACTTGTTGCCTGTATTACAAGCGGCCCGTGACTTGCATTGATGGGCATTTAGTTCCTCTTTTCTTTTTTCTGCAATTTGTTAAATTGCAGATTATGATGATCAATTGCCCGATGGAGTAGGTGATCAAAGATTCTAGTTGGCTGGAGTTTTTGCTATAACTATTTATTTCTTGTTGCTTATCTTGAATAAATGTAATTGCTACATGGATTATTTGTATTGGGCATTTTGTCCCAGACTTGTGTTTTGTTCCAGACACGATTATCTGAAATTTAGTATTCTTGCTTCTTGTTTCAAGTAATCTTGTTGACTATATTGATTCAGTTATGCATGCGTGGTTGACTATTTCTCTTGTATATCTCGTGTTTATACTTGTACTCGTTGTAAAGATCCTTACAGCTTATGAATGGAGAAAGCCAATCGCTGACTTAGTCACGTAGCCGTATTCTGTATCTCCTTTTTAGGATGCAGGGTGTGACAAATGACCTCGAACCACACCTTAGCTTTTCCACTAACATGGTGGCTCGACATTCGACATTGACCTCGAGCAATGCCCTAGCTTTCTTAAGCTGTATGGGCTAGGCACTCGTCAATGACCTCGAGCCACACCCTAGCTTCTCTACAAGCATGGGGGCTCGACATTCGGCATTGACCTTGACCAATGCCCTAGTTTTCTCATGCTGTATGGGCTAGGCGCTCGACAATGAACTCGACCCACACCCTAGCTTTTCTACAAGCATAGGGGCTCGACAATCGACATTGACCTCGAGCAATGCCCTAGCTTTCTCAAGCTGTATGGGCTAGGCACTCGGCAATGAAATCGAACCACAAACTAGCTTTTCGACAAGCATGGGGATTGACATTCGGCATTGACCACGACCAATGCCCTAGCTTTCTCAAGCCGTTTGGGCTAGGCGCTCGGTAATGACCTCGAGCCACACCTTGGCTTTTCCACTAGCATGGGGGCTCGACATTCGGAAATGACCTCGAGCAATGCCCTAGCTTCTCAAGCTATATGGGCTAGGCGCTCGGCAATGACCTCGAGCCACTCCCCAGCTTTCACAACAAGCAGGAGGGCTCGACATTCGGCGTACGCCGCAGACAGCACCTTAAGCTTTCTTACAAGTGGGAAGGACAGAAAAATCAAATTTCATTCATCATAATGCCTTGAATGGCCATAGTACAATAATGGTTTATTAGAACGGTTCTTTTTGCCCCAACCTAAGGGTTTCTCGTGGGGCTTTTTTGGCTAACACGGACCATCTCGAGCCCCGCCGAGCGGGTCCTTCCTCTAGTGTGCTCATCTGGCACCACCGACCTCGCCAGTGTAGATGTCCCGGCAACGAAGCTTTGCGTATCAGCCGGTCTCGCCATTTCGAGATACAGGGTCGGTGTGGAACCCAAGATAGAGGGGCTGCCTCCCCCAAAAGGGCCGAACTGGGATCATCCTATGCCGAGCATGACCTTAAGCCTCTGAATTTATAGCTCCTTCTCCACCACGACCTCACGGAGAACGGACTCTAGGTCGGTCGACTGGTGGAGGCATCAGACATCGACCAGTTCGTCTCAGCAATCCCCCAGTCCCAGTCGCCTATAGCCTTCTCCAGACGCACCGCCTCTAAGATGAGCTCCTTGGACTTGTTCATGAAATAGCTCACAACGACTTCCCGATCACAAGCATGTTTGAGATAGCGAATCTAGACACTCTCCTTTGACTCCAGCCTGTTCCGAAGTTGCCTAACCTTGTCATAACTAAGGTCGGTCTCATCCATCAAACAAAAAGGAGAGGAAACAAGATTTCACTCCAAAATTTTCAAAAACGACAGGTCATAACAGGTCGGCCAAAAAACACATGTTTATATTAATCTCAAAAGTAGTTACAAAAAAGCAGTGGCCAGCCGCGCTCGGCAAATACAGAGAAAAAAAGAAAATATAAAGACTACTTTTTAGGGGGGATCTGCAGCTCTTCGCCGACGGTCGCCCCCTGTCTCTCTCTCTCTATGCTCGGGTCTCTCGGTGCCTCGTCACCTTCACCTCCGGGGGTCAGTGGGAGCATGGGCGGCTTGCAGCCATAGTGGAGGTGGTCGATCTTCGCTTAAGGGTAAAAGAGCTGAAAGTGCTCCTTCGCCCGATTATACGCCTCGTCTTGGGCGTTCATCAGCTCCTCCCCTACCGCGGCCTGCAGCTCCTCGTACTCCGCAGCCACCTTGCCTCTGACCTCTGCCAAAGCATGGAGGTGCTTGTCCTGTTTGGAGGCGAGGTCAGCTTGAAGGGACTGCACCGCCACCTGAGCCGCCGTCAGCTCGATCTTCAGGTCCTTCACCTTATGTAGGTACCTGTCGGCGTTCTGCTTCTCGATCGCCAGCTCCTTCTCGAAGCACCTCTTTAGCTGCGCCCCGGCCATAGATGCCTAATTGAAGAGAGACGAACATCAGAAAACAATACCAAGTACAAGAAAAGTTAAAGCAGGCAAACAAACACTTACGATCACGTGGGCTTGAGCCCACTTCATATAACACATCTCCACCGTCTCGGTCGCCAGGATGGATCGGTCGCGCACTGTGGCGAGGTGATCCACGACCTTGACCGAGATCGAGCCCTCCACGAGTGAGTCTCCCTCCTTTACCAACCAGTCCGGGGAGAACGGTCGAAGCCCCCTCTTACCCACCATCTGCTGGGCGTCGGGGTGTAAGGAGGGGGTCCCCGCATTCAAGACTTCAGCAACCTTACGGCTGCTGGAGCTCGGTGCCGACTCGGGCGCGTCTCTAGCCGAAGGGGCCTTCTTTGACTTCTTATGGGGCTGCTCCGAGGGGCCCTTGGAGCCCCTGGACGGACCCCGCCTGTAGCGCTGCCTTCTCGGCCCTTCTCTTCTGGGCCAGAGCCTGCAGGGCTTTCCTTGCGTTGAGCTTTGACTGATCCATTGCTGCAGAGAAAAAAGAGGAAATGTTAACACGATGGCAGAAAGTTAAACAAAAAATAAACAAAAACATATAAGGGTCAGCTGTGTAGCGCCCCAAACTTCCAAAATAATATCTCAGAAATACGTGGCACAATTCCCAGCATCAATCTCAATTGTAATAGTAAACATAGCCAAAACACAGATAAAATTTTTCAACTTTTATTACATTAATTTTTTACAAAGCGCAGCGGAAAACAAATACCTTGAATTACAAATTCTTTGTTTTACAACATAATCCTTTACAATTTACATAAGCTATAACATCAATCTAGCACAAGCATCCAAATCCCAATGCTATAGGTACCTACCTATAAAACATGAGGTTAGAGATAACCTTGACCCCAAAACTATAGGGGTCAGCCATAACGATGTGAGTGGCCTAAAATAAATGCAATATAAATAAAACATAAGGTATAGAGTCATAAACAACATGTATCAATAGTAGTAATGAATGGAATAAGAAATAACAATAAATAAACCATGAAAACATCAAGTGAAACTTGACTAAGTGTCAAGTGTAGGAAAACAAGAAACAATATGCATAAAACCAAGTCAAGGAAACACCAATGCTATATGCTGACTCTCTAATGCATACTTGGCAGATTCTATGCATCCCACTCTACATAGGTCCGTTACAGGCCCTTATCGTTATCCACTTGATAGGGTTTAATCCCCCGTTATGCAACTAATCCTACTATGATGACTACTACGAGATTTAGCATTATGCAAGTATTGGTTCTCGCCCTTGGAACACTGGAGGCCAGTCCCACTCCACAGATCATTCTGTAGCCCTTACGTCCATCGTCCCGAAAAACTGGGGATTGCCTCACTCCGCAGTTCATCCGGGAACCCTCATTGCACAAATATATCATGAGCGTCGCTCTCGTCCTCGGAATACTGGAGATCAATCCCACTCCGCAGATCACTCTGTGACCCTTACGTCCATCGTCCCTGAATAATGGAGAATATCTCACTCCTTGGATCATCCTGGAGTCCATAACCCACGTTTGCTCTCATTTCATCATCTCACCATCTAGTGATTGTTCTTATCTTGTTAAGTTAATTAGTTATTTAATAGATTGCGAATCTCTTAGAGTTGGTGTACCCTACCAGGCTTAACTCAACTGAACAACAACCAAAATCTCAACCGCTGATAGTTAGGGCCCCACTCAATCTCTAAAGACTCATAGCTCAACCATTAAAACCAAAACTTTCAATAAAACTCACAAATCCATCATCAAAACGATTATATGAAGAAAACTGCTTAAATCAACAAAAATCCAAATCTATATAGTGTACACATAAAATTCTAGAATTCAAATAAAATATTAAATCCATTAAATAATAGAAAATCATATTTTTAAGTCGTAGAATATCACTAAAACTTCAATTCTTTTGAAAACACATATAACTCACTTAATAAGGTCATAAGAATACAATTAAAATTCTATTATAAATAAAATATAACTTCTTGTAAAATACTGTAATCTGTAGTAAAAACATCATCTAAAATAGTAGAGCAATAATCCATAATATCGAAGAATTAAGCGTTTAAAAGAAATGAAGAAAACTCAACAAAACGACTCAAAATAGCAGGTGCGGTCGACTGCCCAAATAGTTCAAAAACAAGGCAGTCGACTGCCCCTTTTGAACTTTTTTCCAAAAAAAATGAATGGCAGTCGACCGTGCGGTCGAACGCTAGCTGTTAAACAGCCAGATAAGGGTTTTGTGCATGTTTTCAACTGATACGCTAATTACACTTTGTAAAATCACAAATTTGCAAAACCAATTTCCTGAGATTATCAAATATAACTTGTATAACATATAGGAGTTTATAAAACAAAGCAAAAACACATCAAGATCTCAAAAGAGCAATTTTTGACGAAATCTTCAAAACAGTGAACATGAATGAGTATATATGCATATAGGTGAGTTTAAGCATCCGTTTAAGCGTCGAAATTCATTGTGTATAAGTAGGATCTTGTCTAGTTCAATCTCAGTACCAAAACAACTCAAATCCAATTGAAAACTTCACGAAACATCAACTTTTGAGAATTCTTCAAATAGTATAAGTGTATATATATATATATATCCAATTGAAAACTTCACGAAACATCAACTTTTGAAAATTCTTCAAATAGTATAAGGTGTATATATATTTGATATATATATGTATATAAGTGTAGTTAAGTGTATGTTTGCATCAGTAACATCAAGAAACTCATTGTATATATGTAGTATGAAGTTCAAAACCACCTCAGTACCCAAAAAAACTCAAATCTAATCGAAAACATCAAAACACCAAAAGTCCAATTTTTCAGTCTGCACATAATCAGACCCAAAAACAGAAAACTAAAAACTCCTCTTTTACTTCAAAATTGATCTTTTTAATTTGAAAGCACTTCTTGTAATTCATTTAACTCATATACAATCACTCACAATAATTTACTCATGAATATAAGCAATTATAACATGTTTTTAATCAAGTTCTTATTCAACTAAAATCCAAACAGAGCATATCCATACATATACATAGCAAAGGTGCACTTTTACTCAATTTCATGAATACTCATATCATAAAACTCATTATAAAGAATCAAAACAGCAAGTATATGAAGGAAAACATCCTACTCATGAGTTTTATTAGGTTCTTTAACATTCTCAAATCATCTATATGAAGTTTTAATCATCAAAACATAGATTTCATGAAAAGATTCAACTTTTAGTTCATCTATTCATCAAAATTTCATATTATCATCATACAATCCTTAATCATGCTTTCTAATACACAATCATCACATACAACATGCTTAGAACAATAAGAAAACTAACATATGTCACTCACCTTATTGAAGAATCAACCGAAGATAATAAAGAAAATAAGAAAATCCCTCCTTTCACAAGATAACCGAGATCCTCGCTTTGAAACTCCAAGAAAATAATAATAAAGAAATCCATTTGTGTTGTGCAGCAAGGATACGGCTGCACTTCACCTTTAATAGGTCAGAAATAGAGTATCTAGGGTTTGTGAATAGATTTGCAAAATATCTCTTTTAAATATATCTTTACATATATACATCCTTATACTTGGAAATTAGATAAAATCAATTCAATTCGTATTTAAGAACAAAACCAACCCTCCAGATCTGATCGGCACTATTGTAAAACTCAGAAAATGAAATTGTATTTTTTGCCATCTAAGTGACAATTTTGCAAAAAGACCCTTCTTTATTAAAACTTGCAAAATAAACTAAATTTACTATAAAAAAGGTAAACTATAAAAAAGGTAAACTCTTTACCTCTGAGTTGACTAGGCATCATGCCTAGCCCAAAAATCAAAAAATCTTGAGTTTTCACTCCAAGTGGTAATTTTGCACAAAAGTCTCTCTTTTTGTAATATTTGCAAATAGGTCAAATAATTATCAGAAAAATCCAAAAAAATAACAAATAATATCTAATAATAATTAATGGGTTTCTCCAAAATAATTTCTGAGTTTGAACTTCCCAAGAAAATATTTGCACGTGTTTTGCACGTGTAAAATGGTAAATTTCAGAAAAATATTTATTAAATCACCAAAAAACATTTTAATTCACTTATTAATCTTAAAAGCATTATTTAAAAATCTGGGGTATTACAGGCTAGGCTCAGTCTAGTCCGAGCTAAGTGTGATTCTGTCACATTCGGCCAACCGATGTTGTGTCCCTCAACAATCCTATCAACATCCGTCCACTCCGCCTGAGTCAAGTCCCTCCGCCTCGGAGGTTTGTGGTTCGGCTTGTAGAAATTCCAAATTGTGGGAATCTCCTAAGGAGCCTCGCTTCGGACCACGAAGTACTTAGCCTTCCACCCCTTGATGGTTACAGATGCCCGTGCACCACCTTCTTGTGGGGGCGAGACGATATGTAGTAGATGCTCTCCTGATCTCCGAGCGAGCTCAACCCTAAGATGGCTCAAAAATACTTCAGCTTTAGAGGCACCTTCTTCTCTTCACACTTCAGAATGAAGCCGACCAACTGCTTCCACGAGTTGGGGCCGTACTGCATTGCATAGAGCTCCCCCCACCTTAGCACTCTCTTGATGAACGAATGCAACGGTAGCCTTAGCCCCAAGATGAAAGCATCCTCGGGAAACATGCAGAAGTCAGGGGCCAACTCGGTGGTAGGGCGAAGACCAGGGCTCGGGATCATCAGCTCGTACTCCTGCCCGATGAAATAACTAGCCCTTATCATAGGTAGGTAGTCGGCCTTCAGAACGCACTGAACCTTGTCCATTTGTATCTGTGCTCGGGCCTGCAAAAATACAACTACGCCAAATTGAACCAAGTTCTTAATGTCGTCCAGGTACATCCTGCCAGGTACATCCTGATAGACCGCGGGTTCTTGTAGTATGGGACGTTGAGCCTGTGCATTGGCTCTAACTCATCTGGTGTCTTCGGACATCCGGCAGGCGCTACTTCCTCTTCTTCTTCCGGATACGAGGAGCCTTCGGCGGAGACGGTGTCGCCAAAGACGGGAGAGGGGGGAGAGCCTCTCTTTCCTCGCTACCTTCCTCATTTGCCTCTCCCTTGACTCCTCTCTCACCGCCTCGAATTCCACCCCCATGACGTCAGCATCACATACAATGCCCTAGCTTTCTCAAAAGCTATATGGGATCGATACTTGGTAGTGACCTCGAGCCATGCCCTAGCTTTCACACAAGCAAGGGAGCTCGACGCTCGGCAGTGACCTCGAGCCACACCGTAACTTTCTCACAAGCTATATGGGATCGATGCTCGGTAGTGACCTCGAGCCACCACTTAGCTTTCATAACAGGCAGGGGGACTCAACACTAGGCAGTGACCTTGAGCCACCACCTAGCTTTCACACAAGAAAGGGGGCTCGACACTCAGTAGTGACCTCGAGCCACACCGTAGCTTTCTCACAAGCTATATGGGCTCGACGCTCAGCACTAACCTCGAGCCACCACCTTAGCATTCTCACAAGGTATATGGGCTCAACGCTCAGCAGTGACCTCGAGCCACCACCTAGCTTTCATAACAGGCAGGGGGGCTCGACGCTCGGTAGTGACCTCGAGCCACGCCCTAGCTTTCATACAAGCAAGGGGGCTCGAAGCTCGGCAGTGACCTCGAGCCACACTGTAGCTTTCTCACAAGCTATATGGGCTCGATGCTCGGTAGTGACCTCGAGCCACTACCTACCGTTCACAACAGGCAGGGGGGATCGATGCTCGGTAGTGACCTCGAGACATGCCCTAGCTTTCACGTAGGTAATGGGGCTCGACGCTCGGCAGAGATCTCGAGCCACGCCCTAGCTTTCACATAAGCAAGGGAGCTCAACGCTCGACAGTGACCTCGAGCCACGCCGTAGCTTTCTCACAAGCTATATGGGCTCGATGCTCGGTAGTGACCTCGAGCCACCACCTAGATTTCACAACAAGCAGGGGGCTTGACGCTCGGCAGTGACATCGAGCCACCACCTACCTTTCACAATAGGCAGGGGGGCTCGATGCTCGGCAGTGACCTGGAGCCATTCCTTAGCTTTCACACGAGTAAGGGGGCTCGACGCTCGGCAGTGACCTTGAACCACACTGTAGCTTTCTCACAAGCTATATGGGCTAGACGCTCGGCAGTGACCTCAAGCCACGCCCGAGCTTTCACAACAAGCAGGGGGGCTCGACGCTCGGTCGTGACCTCGAGCCATGCCTTAGCTTTCACACAAGCAATGAGGTTCGACACTCGGTAGTGATCTCGAGCCATGCCCTAGCTTTCTCACAAGCTATATGGGCTTGACGCTCGGTAGTGACCTCGAGCCATGCCCTAGCTTTCTCAACCGGTAGGGGGCTCAATGCTGGGCAATGACCTCGAGCTAAGCCCTAGATTTCATGCAGGCAACGGGGCTCGATGCTCGGTAGTGACCTCGAACCCTGCCCTAGATCTCACACAAGTAAGGGGACTCGATGCTCGGCAGTGACCTAGAGCCACACCCTAGCTTTCACACAAGCGAGGGGGCTCGACGCTCGGCAGTGACCTCGAGCCACGCCCTAGCTTCTTCACAAGGGGGGCTCGATGTTCGGTATTTGCTCGATGCTCGGCACCGAAGCATGGAGGCTCGACCACCGATGCTCGACCCTCGAATGTCCGTCATGAGCTTCGAGCCAATTCTTGGCTCTATCATAGGCTAGGAACCGATGCTAGATGCTCGGCTCCCAACCCTTGGTTCTTGGCTCTCGACGCTCCCTTTTGTCTCCAGGGTATCTCCTTCGTCCTACCCCACTTTTCACTCCAAGAAACTACAAATCATACTCGCCAAACACACCGCTCCACTCTTCCTACAGAGACAGACTACTCCTCCCCGACTGGCTACGCAGCCCTCCAGGAGTGGGGAGCTCCTGATATGGGGTAGATGACGTGGCCCCATCCAGGCCATCAGATCTCTTCAATTTTTGCTCCTCCATGATCATCAGTTCAAAGCAGGTCCAACGGGCTTCAGCCCATTCAAGCCCACCTGCAAATGGGTCTGATCCGGTCGGTTAGGGTCTCAGACCCGTTTACCCCTCACTAAAAATACCAGACCCCCTCCTTATTTTCAAAGGTAATAAAATTCTCCCCACCTGAACCCTAGTTACTGTTTCTTTCTCAGTGACTGACTAGATCGTCGGAGGGTCTGTCGCCGGGACTTCTCTCGGTATTTTTAGGCAGTGTGTAGGTACAAAAGACCGAGCCGAACTAGTAAGATCCGAGCCAAGCTACGAGATCTGAGTCAAGCATCCGGCCTCTACCTCCCTCCTGCTACCCTCGAGCCGATCCTACAGCCGAGGGTTGGATCAGCGCTAGTACCGCATCTTCCGCTTCACAAATTACAAGAACTCACACTTGTTGCCCCCACGCCCAAAAACAAGAAGCATCAATTGGACATATTAATAGTGTTTAAATGGATTTTTTTCTATTACATGGAAATATTATTTTGTTAAGGGGTAGTATGAAAGTATGAAAAGCTCCTTTTCATTATATATATATATATATATATATATATATATATATATATATATATATATATATATAGAGAGAGAGAGAGAGAGAGAGAGAGAGAGAAGAGAGAGAGAGTTAGTCTATTATGAGATGGTGAGATGGGCTCCTAATCGTAAGCGGGAGCTACCAGCCATCCGAACTGGTTTGATTCAGATCGAATGGCTGAGATCAGATCCCGTTCTCCATCCTGTTTTGTTGAGGGTAAAATGGTCATTTCCCCCCTCTCCTTATCTTTTGGCATTTCGATCTCTCCCAACTCACTCCCGCTCTCTCTTCCACCGTAAGAAACCCTAGTCTCCTCTCCTTTTCTTACTCCCGCACTCTCACCTCTCAACTCTCATCAATCTCACTCCCGCTGTCTCTTTCTTCGTCGAAACCCTAGCCGAAGCTCTCTGACGTTCTCTTTCTCTCGTCGACGAGAAACCCCCCTATCGTGAGAATCGGTTCTCTCTGACTCTTCGTCGAAACCCAGATCTTCGAATCAGCTCTCGATTTCTACTCTCTCCTGTTCTCTCTCTCCCTTCGACGAAGAAACCATACTGGGCATCTGCCATTTAGGGTTTCGATTTCTCTTTCTCTTGGATTCTCTTTCTCTTTTCGAATAGAAACCCAAATCGCCGTTAGCCCCTAAATCGATTTGTTCTGGTTGCGATTCGAAGAGAAACCCTTAAATCGACATGTATCATTTTTCCTGATTAAATTTTGACTATGTTCATCTTGTCTTCATTGATATATTCACCTCATTTGGACACGGCTCCCCCTAGATGGGTCCACTTGGCTCATGGTCCGTTTTCAAAGATTGCCATGGGACGACAGCCTGATACATTGACTGTAAGTGGTTCATTGTATTTTCTTCTTTTCATTATTATGTCAATATTTATCCTATGTTTATTGTAACTTGTTTGATATTTTTATAGTTTATATATTAACATCATTTTAAAAAATATATATTTTTGTACAAATTGGGGAGTGTTCAGCTAGCTGAGAGTTAGTTATGTGGGCCTATGCAGAAAGTGTAGAGTGGTCATTTAGAGAGTAGGGAAACTTAAGAAAGAAGATTTTGACATTATGGACTTACTTTGTTTGAAAAAATGATGGGTGGATCATGTGTATGTAGCTTTGTTTGTGGTTTCTAATCTAATGCTGGTTTGTATTGGTGACAATTCAGATCGAAAAGTAGTCCAAATTCAAAATTTGCAAACTTCTCATAAAGAAGAGAGATCAACCGGTTATAGATATAAAAGTTCTAACTACTTGAAACAGATCTGTCTGTTATTTTAATGTATATGATTGAAATTCTAAGCGACTTTGATTTTATACACTCAATTAAATAACACATAAAGCAATCATTTAACAAATATGCCTACAATTAAATCTGTTCTTTTAACAATTAAATCTGTTCTTTTCTAATTGATTAGGAGTTTCATGGAGTTTTCTTATATCACCTGCTCCCTATTAGATGCTTGTTTCTTTATCTCGTTTTATTTTGGTTTCTTCATTTTCTGATGCTGGTCATTGCGTTTAATGCTTGCAGGGTTGAATGTGTTTCGTGGACCTCCCATCTTGTTTTTTTGAGCCAGTATCTTTGGCTATTAGTGGGAGGATGCATGCCTGGTTCTTCAGTTGTGATAGTTCCATCTACCTCTAACTTTTGTTCTGTTGTTCCTTACCTTATTATATCTAATTTTTACCCCCTATGTTGGAGGGTCTGTTAACCTCTGCGATGGATTCTGCTTTAAGCAAAAGGTTTATGATATTGTGTGTGATTTTGGATGAACATGTACATATGCAAACAATGGGAGCAGCCAACAAGGGCTATGCTGCTGAGATATTAGTCATAACATACAATCGTTTAAAGGAACAGAAAACCAACAATCTGAAGTTTCGGATTCTTCAGATAATATGAATCTGAAGAATATTTCCGATAATATGAATTGAGGGAAGTATTCTGGTAAAGATGAACTCATTCATATTTTAGTGAATGAATAATTTATGAAACTAGGCAATGATGAACTTTATTATGCTATAGTAGTCTACCAGTCTGTTATATTCATGTGATTGTGAGTTTGCTTCCTCATTGGATAACTTGGATTCTAGTTTTACAAGTGATGATGAGATGGATTATGTTTCTGAAGTTGCACACTATGAATCATTTATTTAATGATTTGTAGGAGTGGCTACTGATGAATTAATCCTATCTGAGCTTTATTTTTCCTCGTTGGTTATAAGTGATGATGAGATGGATTATGTTTCTGAAGTTGCACACTATGAATTAATGATTAATAGGAGCGACTAGTGATGAAACAATCCTGTTTGAGATTTACGATTGTTACTTCAAATGACTTTTTTTCAGGAAAGCTTAGTTTTTTTCGGATTCGTCAAGGAGAGAGAGAGAGAACGGGATAGAGTAGCTCAGATGAGAAAGATCTGAGCTTAGAAATGACTGTTTTGCCCTACTTCCTTCTCCATGTGTATAGCCCAAAATATATGGCCAATACATTGTTAGGTCAAATATTTCCATCATACATGTGGCTTATTGTGAAGTGAGGGAAAATTGATAGTATGGATTATCTCACTCATTATGCTAATGGATTTAAGGTGAGCTAATCTAATCCTCCCTTTTTTTATGCTTTTCTTTAATTTCTTTTGAATTAGCTACAATTTGGGCCCTCATTTATTATTTCAATTGTTGTTTCTTAGTTTCTATATATAGTTCTATTTTAATTGTTTTACTAACACTGTCGTTCTTGTTTACCTTTTTGAAATTCAGGTTAAGACATTCATTCTATTGAGGAGGATATGGGAGATTACCATATTCAGGTTTGTGAAATTTCTGTTAATAAGCCATATGAATTATGCCTTACTTGTTTTAGGCACTGCCACTAGAATGGGGTTTCTGCCATTGGTTTAAGTATATATCCTATGAATACTTGTTTATAACTTTGTTTCCAATATCTGAGTGTTCTTTATTTCCTAGGTGGTGCCAATGGAAAATTTGAATGGTCGTAAACTTGTTGGGTTTGTTTCACAACATTTACAAAACATAGTTTATTTATTTATCATCTCCTTTTTTTTCATTTTCATATACAAGATTTATGTTACTTTATTCACGGAAAGCCTTGTGATTGGCGACTTGGAATGTCCATTCCATATAGTGCTAATTATATAGTACAGTAACTTAAACATTCTGAATTTTAATGCACTTGATAGCAATGCACATGCACTTTGTGAATGGTGACTGCAACTATTTTGATTATTTACCTTTGGACCCATAAAGAGGAAGTCAAATAATCTTTCCTTCCTCATTTGAAATATGATTTTCAGTTACTTTGCACATACCTATTTCCTTCAGAGTAATGGTTTGCTTATTAATTGTTGATTTGCCTTTCTGCAATAAATCTTTAAATTTTTTTGTCGTCATCCTTTTCTTTAAACAGCTCCAGTTGGTCAAGAATGGGATATGGTATCAGCTCCAGTAACTGAAGCCGCCGAAGTTGCTCCTGCTGGTTGGCATGAACCAACCACTGCTGTGGCCCCGACAGGCTGGGAAGCCTAGTAATCATGCAAACCGGAAAATCTTTCTCTGTTGGCTGTAATGTGGTTTAAATTCATCATCTGTGGAGTTGAGCTTATAAACTTGATGTTTTTTCTATTAAGATCATAATTAGTTACAAAGTTGACTGGAGCTGTGAGATTGTTAATTATTTTTGTTTAATTGTTTTCTTTCTTTGTTGAGAACTTCATAGCATCAAATATGTAATGTTAAAGATTGTCTGCCTTCTATTAGCATTTTGCTTTGAATTTGCTATATCATGTACTGCTTCTCTGCTCTGTCCATTTCTCATTCAATTTGTATCTTTTTATTGCCAATATGTATGATTCAGAGTGCTCTGGCATCTGCATTAATCAGATGAAGGAAAGCTGCAAGAAACTTTTATTTGTGGAAGATATATTGGCGATAATAATGATAATAGTGTAGGCTATGTAAAAAACATGAAAGGAATGGAGAATGATGGAAGAGACAGGGCCTTTTTCACTCACTGACCAAGATATGCCTGAAGAGAGCAGTCAGTGGTAGCTCTTCATCTCTATAACCACTTCAATCTGTGATTTCTTATCAAGGACTGGCTTTTCTGTATCTTTTGTTCCCTCGTGTCCTTTTTTTCCTGTTCTTCGTCTTGTATCCTTATTTCCTTCCAGTGTTCCAAAATATATATATATATATATATATATATATATATATATATATATATATATATATATCGCCCTTTTCCTTTGTTGCTAAAATTCTCTTTTATTTGATCCTTTGGATTCAATGACCATTGTGGTTCAGGCTCCATAAATTTGACAGAAATCAAGCTGCACTCTGATTACAGAAAAACACAGCATATGGTGCTTTTGAACCATCAAATAGGAGGCGCATTTTGAACCCGCAATAGGAGTTACACTCT
Organism: Hemerocallis citrina; assembly: GCA_017893485.1. Classification (NCBI taxonomy): domain Eukaryota; kingdom Viridiplantae; phylum Streptophyta; class Magnoliopsida; order Asparagales; family Asphodelaceae; genus Hemerocallis; species Hemerocallis citrina. Next base: position 35,543,084 of record CM030365.1, read on the forward strand.
GCTCATACACGAAATTAGGAGTCTTTCACAATATACAAATAGGCACAAAATCAAGAGTATAATCTTTAACAACATCTGATGACAATCTCATTATAACTTGTACATAGCCAAAAATGGCATAAGGACTGATCCAATCCAGAGCTTGTCATCTTTCTCTTCTACTTCGCTCACTGCTCGAACCACTTTACCTTCCCTGTCCTCCAACACCTTCAACAACTTCCCATCTTCACTATATTTAATGATGATTCCATGATGCTTGCCTCCAATTTGCATTAGGTAGTGATACTTGGCTTTGATTAGAAGACTGAGTGTGAACTTCCTTAACCGAGGGAACAAACTCATCGCTTCTGCGAAGAGTGTTCTGCGACAATGGATCGCCACCCAACATTTGCCCTTTTCGTTGGTTCTCACATTATCTGGGAATCCAGGAAGGGACACTAAAACTTCTGACGTTCCTGCCTTTTCACCTTTCAACCAGTATTTACTCAGCCTGTACCAAAAACAATCTTCAAGAAGCATATACCCATGCACAATACATTAACATCTTGGTGCTTTTGTGTAAAAGCACCATAGCATTTCAAGTTCACTACAAATTTAACTTTGAAGGACACTTCTTATGCCTATTTTTTTAAAACAGAACAATAAGCACCATAATACTGGCTCAAAAAAACAAGATGGGAGGTCCACGAAACACATTCAACCCTGCAAGCATTAAACGCAATGACCAGCATCAGAAAATGAAGAAACCAAAATAAAACGAGATAAAGAAACAAGCATCTAATAGGGAGCAGGTGATATAAGAAAACTCCATGAAACTCCTAATCAATTAGAAAAGAACAGATTTAATTGTTAAAAGAACAGATTTAATTGTAGGCATATTTGTTAAATGATTGCTTTATGTGTTATTTAATTGAGTGTATAAAATCAAAGTCGCTTAGAATTTCAATCATATACATTAAAATAACAGACAGGGTTGTTTCAAGTAGTTAGAACTTTTATATCTATAACCGGTTGATCTCTCTTCTTTATGAGAAGTTTGCAAATTTTGAATTTGGACTACTTTTCGATCAAAATTGTCACCAATACAAACCAGCATTAGATTAGAAACCACAAACAAAGCTACATACACTTGATCCACCCATCATTTTTTCAAACAAAGTAAGTCCATAATGTCAAAATCTTCTTTCTTAAGTTTCCCTACTCTCTAAATGACCACTCTACACTTTCTGCATAGGCCCACATAACTAACTCTCAGCTAGCTGAACATTCCCCAATTTGTACAAAAATATATTTTTTAAAATGATGTTAATTTATAAACTATACAATTATCAAACAAGTTACAATAAACATAGGATAAATATTGACATAATAATGAAAAGAAGAAAATACAATGAACCACTTACAGTCAATGTATCAGGCTGTCGTCCCATGGCAATCTTTGAAAACGGACCATGAGCCAAGTGGACCCATCTAGGGGGAGCCGTGTCCAAATGAGGTGAATATATCAATGAAGACAAGATGAACATAGTCAAAATTTAATCAGGAAAAATGATACAAGTCGATTTAAGGGTTTCTCTTCGAATCGCAACCAGAACAAATCGATTTAGGGGCTAACGACGATTTGGGTTTCTATTCGAAAAGAGAAAGAGAATCCAAGAGAAAGAGAAATCGAAACCCTAAATGGCAGATGCCCAGTATGGTTTCTTCGTCGAAGGGAGAGAGAGAACGGGAGAGAGTAGAAATCGAGAGCTAATTCGAAGATCTGGGTTTCGACGAAGAGTCGGAGAGAACCGATTCTCACGGTAGGGGGTTTCTCGTCGACGAGAGAAAGAGAACGTCAGAGAGCTTCGGCTAGGGTTTCGACGAAGAAAGAGACAGCGGGAGTGAGATTGATGAGAGTTGAGAGGTGAGAGCACAGGAGTAAGAAAAGGAGAGGAGACTAGGGTTTCTTACGGTGGAAGAGAGAGCGGGAGTGAGTTGGGAGAGATCGAAATGCCAAAAGATAAGGAGAGGGGGGAAATGACCATTTTACCCTCAACAAAACAGGATGGAGAACGGGATTTGATCTCAGCCATTCGATCTGAATCAAACCAGATCGGATGGCTGGTAGCTCCCGCTCTCGATAAGAAGCACATCTCACCATCTCATAATAGATTAACTCTCTCTCTCTCTCTCTCTCTATATATATATATATATATATATATATATATATATATATATATTAAGTATGTACGAGAGCAAGTGATAGCTAATAGTGGGAGTTAGGGAAAGGTTCGGTTGTGCACTCCTCTAGTGCACACGATTTGTGCACTAGGCCTTCGGGCATTCATATCGACGATCCGAACCGTTCACATTGATCTACACATCTAAATTAGTCTAAATATGTAAAATCAAATCATTTGAAATTCATTTGCCCATCCATCATGTGACTATAAAAAACAATAATTTTCAGCCATACAATTTCGTAACACTTCAATGGGGGTAAATGAATTTCAAATGATTTGATTTTACATATTTAGACTAAATTAGATGTGTAGATCAATGTGAACGGTTCGGATCGTCGATATGAACGCCCGAGGTAGTGCACAACCGAAGCTTTCCATATATATATATATATATATATATATATATATAGAGAGAGAGAGGATGTAAGAATGGATATAAATTAAGTATGTACGAAAAGAAGAGAGAGAGAGAGAGAGAGAGAGAGAGAGAGAGAGAGAGAGAGCAGGTGATAGCTAATAGTGGGAGTAGGGGTTCAGAGGATGATGGTGGTGATCGTGCTGTGATCCAAATTCTAAATTAGTGGAATTCACCAATCATTTGCGCTTAATTAGTAGCATTGGAGGTTGCTTGAGCAGTAAAGATTGCTACTTGAAGGAGGAATTGCAAGTGGATAACTATATCTCTACCTATTTACTAGTATTCATGTTTAGTTTGATTGAATTATGTGTAGTTAATTATTTGTGCGATATGTGCTAAAAGAATCATATGGATATTTGCAGTTTCTATTATATATATCATGGTTACTTCCAAAACTATTTTCTTTCCAACTCTATGGAATTCAAAGCTGACTTTTTGTGTATATAGTATATGTCTATAAGAAGTCCACAAAATTTCAGGATGTTTAGATATCGTTTAGTTTTTTAAATAAATCTGAATTTATGACTGGTTGACAGCTGAAAAGAACCTATTTTATGGATGTCCTATAGATTATGTCTTGAATATCAAGCTACTTCCAAAAATCATCTCTCCTCAACTACATGGAGTTTGAAGTTTCAACTTTTATCTAGTATATGTCTATAACATCTCCACAAAATTTTAATGATGTTTGGATATCATTTAGTATTTTATAAATTTGAATTTATGACTGGTTTGACAGTTTTGCTTGAAACATAGTTAATTTTATTGATTATGATTTTATTCAGCTAAATAAGAAGTTATTTCTAACATGAAGTTGTTAAGTCAAGTTAAGGATATATCAATTGCATTTTTTGATGAATTTTGTACATGTTCATATTGGATTTTGAATGTAAAAACTATGAGTGTAGAAATCATAGCTCTATATTCAAATGTTAATTTGAAATTTCAGCTCTATAAATGTTGTATTCCACAATAACTTATTACTAAAAAAAAAATCAAGTAGACTCGTATTTCATCGATTTGAGCTAAAGAACATAAGTTTTGTTGAAGTATTGGAGTTTCGGTGTTTTTTACATGTATCACTAGTTGCAATTTTCACGAACTATGAGTTACTGTTTTGAGTGTGAAATTAGACAGAATAATAATGGTCAAATTGAAATCTTATTAACTACACTATTGTAGCAGACTTATTCTGGTTTTATATGAATCTAAGCAATCGAATTTCTTATACATAATGGAATTTATGTGGTTTTTCGAATACTTCTATGTTTCTGTCCAAAAACAGAGTTGAGTATTCAAATGGTGATGTTATATATGAGAATTGAAGATATATGCCAACTAGTAAACTATCATTAATCCTCATGTTTGAACTTGACACGGTGATGCATTTAATTTGGATGTGTCATGAAGATTAGCATACATTTATTGATTGGGGTTGTCCACGAATGCTAGTTTAATAAGTTCTAGTAAGAATAGTGTGGTACACCTGAATGTGTGAAATATTAATGTCTAGGCATATCACGGGGCCTATTAAAATAATATCACTCCTTTGGCAGAGTGAGAATTTCCCAATATAGGGAACTTTGAGACAGAATGAGAAAGGCAAGCAGAATGCTAGACTAGTTGCATCGCAATGAGTACGAATTTAGTATAGTTATAGTTTGCATTAGAAAGGTGGACTGTGATAGAATTGTTCGGCATTGGTGGGAATGAGAGGATTTCTCAACATCGTTAATCTCGAACTCGCCAATAAGGGATTTAGCTTGGCAAGAACACATGTCTGATCTATGTGTGACACCGAGTGGTTAAATGGAACAAGGGCACCCAGCGTGTCCTTCAGGGGAATAGACCATCGTAGATTGGTTGAACCTGGAAGGAGTACCGTTCAGTGACTCCCGGCTGTAAGCTTCTCCGGAGTGCACGTACATCGGTGATTCCCGGCAGAGACCAAATGTAAGCTCTTCCGTTGTATAGAAACAGTTGGTGACTCCCGGTAAAGTCTGCTGCAAGCACTTTTGTACAAATGATATATATATATATATATATATATATATATATATATATATATATATATATATATATATATATATATATAGCATTTGTGGGAAGTCTGCTGGCCCACTGGGCACTTAGCAGTGTCGAGAACATAATAAGTCACACGGAGATGGGCATGACATTACAGGGGTTTTAATCCCAATATGGAGAGCAATTAACAACTTGCATTGAGATGTTTATGTTGTATGGGCAACATAGTCCTCCATACAAGCACTACATTTGTTTTGCATCCCTGCACATACATATGCAGATGTGATTGGTTGCAAGTGTCTTGTTATGAGTTTATTATGTGGACATGCCACATATAGATCATGATCACTTACACATTGTCACATATGCACTCACCACATCACTACACGAGTCCACTAAATATCACATGTTGCATTAAAATTCACTTTGGTACACTCATCGACACTCTTGTAATTTTTTAATATTATAATGAGTTGTATTGTTGATTGAGAAATTATAAAATGAAGATTGTGCTGAATCATAAATACCAAGCTAATAGATAGAGTTGTAGGTACTGCCTTTTATGGAGTTTATCTTCACCTTCATGAACTGACGAACCCACAATTGACTAATTTTGCAGGTTTTGCGGAGCCTGCAGATGAGATTGCAAGTTTAGAAGACCCAAGATCATATTTCTTTTTTTAAAATGTAGTTTATCTATGTAATTTGAGTAAAGAAAATTTATTTGTAGTGAACATACAATAAAAGAAATTTTGTTTCTTGCAATTGTGTACTTGTATATTATACTCAAAGTTGATCCTGCAATAATAGCTAGTACGAATTTTGAGGCAAAGAATTCAGGTCGTTACAAGTGGTGTGAGAGCAGGCATTGAGTAAGTAATGCCAGGTATAGTGGGAAATGACGTAGGATAAGATCACTACAAACCGCACAGGCTATAGCGGCGCTTTTACAAGGCTATAGCGGCATTTTTTGGCATCGTTATAGCTCATAACGGCGCTTCTGAAATTGCCGCTAAAAGCGTCGTTAGAACGTGCATCGTTATAGCCATATAGGCTATTGCGGCATGTTCGGACGCCGCCGCTATAGGGTGTCCACCTATAATGGCGTTGCTAAACCGCCATTATAGGAGCGTTTTCGTTTTTTAAAAAAATAGCTATAGCGGCGCTTTTTCCAAGCACCGGGACTGCACCACGATTAAAAAGCTAGCATTGGTACCCTGCTGCGGCGCTGGTCTAGCGCCGCGATAGAGGGTACTCAGAAGCTGTAGTACCTATTGCGGCATTTCGTGGTAAACGCCACGATAGTTTTTTTTTTTTTTTTGACATTTTATTATAAAATTTTCAATTGAAAAAGCTAGTAATTAATCGCATATTACAAATACATTTAATCATATTAAATTTAAATGCAAATCAGGTAAATCAATAATATCATAATCAAGAACCAAAAGTCACACATCACAAAAAACAACTCAATAGAAAACAAAATATGTAACACATATAAACTGTCATACAACGAATATCAAATGTATATGTTGTACAACACTTAGTTATTACAAAACATAGATATAATTCCTACAAAACATTTTTAAGAAAGTCCAAATTCAACAAACTACAGCAGGAGAGTTTCCTCGTGTAGCCCGCTGTTGCTTCCAATTTTATCGTTATTTTGCCCTAATGTATGTGCGTGACTGGAAACCGATGGAATACACTGACCCTGTAGAAAAAACATAAATATTTCAGTAAAGTAATGGATATGAGAGGTAACACAAACACATAAATAACTGTATAAATAATAATGTATAAATGATAACTATATATAGGAAGCATCAAATGAGGGTGGCTCAATTTGCTGTATAGTTCTAAATTTGCTGTATAGTTCTAAAAACACGTAAAACTGTGTGAGTAGTGCAAAAGAAGTACAATTAGTATTCATCTTTAGTAAGGGCATAGACAGCATAGATAATTCCTGGCAGGTACTCGATGCTTCCAATTCCATCGTTATTTTGCCCCAGTGTATGTGCGTGACTGGAAACCGATGGAATATGCTAGCCCTATAGAAAAAACATAAATATTTCAGTAAAGTAATGGATATGAGAGGTAACACATACACATAAATAACTGTATAAATGATAATGTATAAATGATAACTGTATATAGGAAGCATCAAATGAGGGTGGCTCAATTTGCTGTATAGTTCTAAATTTGTTGTATAGTTCTAAAAACACGTAAAACTGTGTGAGTAGTGCAAAAGCAGTACAGTTAGTATTCATCTTTAGTAGGGGCATAGACAGCATAGATAATTCCTGGCAGGTACTCGAAGAATGTCAGCAGCACACACAACCAGAACTCCAACTGCCCATTTAAACAACATTCACAAGCAAGCAAACAAATTCTCAGTTAAATCATTACAATCACTAGTTATTGTTAGATGATCTCTTCATCTCCCTGTGATAACCTATTTGTATATATAAATATATGTTATGTCCAATTAATGAAAGATTTCATGAATTCATTCCTCATTCAGGTACAATAATTTCATTCCCAGATTTCAAAATTTTTTAAAAAAAAAAATCTTAATCTATAGCATGATGAAAAAAACTAGACTATACTTAGTATATCGCAGTTCAAGGTGAATCCAAATAAAAAAAAGTATTTGTATTAGGGTAGATTTAAGACAGATTGAGGTGGTTCTTTGCTTGCCAGGAATGTTGAAAATGCTAAAATAAGTTGTAACAATGAGGTAAAGGGTTAGAATAGATTAAGGGGAAGTCTCGGGTTCGAAGCCTGGCTACAAATCAAATGTAGCCCTTTATTAAAAAATAAAAAAAATAGTAACAATGAGGTAGATATTGTACCTTGCATTGGAATTTTAAGAAGACTCCTAATGGAGGGAGGATGATGGCAAAAAGAAGATCAATGCAAGTTGCTGCTCCCATTTTTGACTACGCACCTACGCAGCTTACCTGATTAAACTATCATTACGCAGCTTACCTGATTACAGAGTCGGATAAATTTGATGCTTGAAAGAGATAATTCATGAGGGGGGATGGTAGCCAAATTCTAAGCAAGATGTATGTAAGATGAGAATTCCAACTCTCTTGGGAGGCACTGCCTGAAGTATGCGATCATCCGAAGGTCACGTGATGCACGTGCATCCTTTCATGCCGTTAACCTGTAAAGAACAAGGATCAGCAGACAGTCAAGTTTCTTTCATAAAAATATATTAACATATAAAAAATATTACTACCATCAAATTCATATTGTTTAATAGTGAATAGCTCAAACTGACATAATTATTTGCATAATTCTTTTTAGATTTGTAGAATTAGGACTCAACCCTGTTCACAAGCCCTATCAAATATCAATAACTTCCAAGTCTATCCATCAACTCAAAGTTAAAAAGAAAACTGAAAAATTATAATGAAAACTATTCAAAATAAGGCAAATTGTGTCAACTCTAGAGAACAAATATGCAGCATTCGTTCTTCTTATCTAAAACCATCAGTTACTCCCAAATCCTATTCATCTAATTTAAAAATATATAAAACAAAGAAAACCTAACGAATTTTGATATTCACATGAAGAAAATATATTTCAAATTACTTAGAGCATCTGTAGTCGTTTGCTATTTATCCATAATATGCATTTTTGACTAAAAAAACCGCTGCAGTCGTTTGCTATTTATCCATATTATGGATAAATCGCTACAGTAGATTGCTATATTTGAGAATCCGCATAAGCTATATGCATATATGAGTGACGGCACATCATGTGCCGTCCCACAAAAAAAATTAATTTTTTTTCGTCGGACGGCACATCATGTGCCGTCTGTTGATTTTTTTTTTTTCAATTAAAATAATCCGGCGCTCCCCAAATCCTCGGACGGCACATGATGTGCCGTCCGGTGGGTTTTGTTATTTTTTAATTTTTTTTTGCAATTTTTAAAAATGTTTTTATAATTTTTTGATTTTTTTTGCAATTTTTGAAATGTTTTTGCAATTTTTATAATTTTTTTGTAATAACTGAAATGTTTTTGTAATTTCTAAAAAATGGAAAATGACAAAAACAATAATCACCAGATCCTTGGACGGCACATCATGTGCCGTCCGGGATTTCCGGTGGAATTTTTTTTTTTCTTTTCTTCTCCGTGCTTTCTCCGTGCTTTCGTGTATATTTTTTTATTTTTTTTTCTCAGACGGCACATCATGTGCCGTCCCTTAATATTTTAATATAGAAAGCTAAAAAATAGCTTTCCACGACTGCAGCAAAAGTGGGATTTCTATTTCTATTTATCCATATATGGATATTTTACATTGCAACGACTACAGATGCTCTTACTGTTGACTTTAAGACTCTCTTTGAGCTGCATTGATTTCGATCATATTTGCTGACCCCTCCTCGTTCTCATCCATCCAGAATTTCCCTTTAGGAAGGTTTTTACTGTCAGGATAGATGCGAATCTGAACTACATGAGTAGGAGAAATGTGCCTTATCATTTTCACCAGCATATCATAACCAGTACCTACAACCCCAAAGGAAAAAAAAAATCCGGTGAAACGATCGTCTTTTTTAAAATCTAAAAAACATTGAAACATAAAGCATACCTTTCATCCATCCAGATGTATTAACTACAAGAGGCATCATGCTTTCCTCAAGTTTCCCAGACTTACTAGGTTTGTGATGCTCTTTGTGGAAGTAGTCAAAGAGGCTGAGGATATTTTTCAGATATACTCTGGTGTTTTTCTGGCAGTTGGTATCACCGTAAAAGAAGAACCTGAGAGAGCCAAAAGCACCATTACCAATAGCTCAAAAATAGGTTCTGATAGGGAAGTTGCTTAGTAATTGAATAGAGAGCTTGGATTTTAAGCACTTGTTATGTGAATATTGTGTTTTAAGACTAATTAACTATCTAAAATTACTACTAGGAGATCAGGTTTTTTCTTTTTTATTATTATAGTGCTCGTTTGGTTACAAGTAACCAAAAATCTCATAAAGGAATCAACTTTTCTTGCCTCACCTACATATGCAAATTTTATGTTTGGTATCAAGTACTCTAAGATTAAAACCAATCCTTATATTCTTGTGTTTGGTTGGTAGTAAACCAATCCTTATATTGTTCTTGGCTACAGTTCACCTCTGGTTGGCTCAGTTGCCTTAGAACTTCAACTGGGTGCCACTTGATGATTCCGATGTCGATCTTTCGGAGCACCTCAAGATGTCACTTGAGATGAAGACTCCTCTGGTCTGCAAAGCTATTCTAAGGTTCTGAAATTGGGGTTTGGTGTTTTTGTTGGAGATTGAGTTCATTTTGTTGCCTAATCTCTATTATCTATGTCAGTTTTGTCAGTTATCAGTACTGTTAGTTAATGTTAGTTGTGTTTGTTCTAGTTCTAGGACTCTGGAGATATGCATATATTGGTGAATATGTTGCTCTGTAGGTGTCTGTGTTTGTCTTCTCATATGGTTATTCTTATGTTCTGATGCTAGAGAACTTAATTTGGTGTGTTCATGAGATGCATACAGCTTCAGCCTCCGACTATATTTCTATAAGCTTTTCTATAAGCTTTTCTATATCGTGTGAACACTTTATCAATAATCAAACACCTCTTTTGTTCCTCAAAGCAAAGTTCACAGACTCAAAGTAGTAAATTTATTTTAAAAAAGTCATGGTAATTGTCAATAATTTACCCTTGAGTATTAGTATAAAACTGAGTTCAAATATGATATTTTTATAATAAAACAGGAAGGCCAAAACTATCTCTGTCCATCAAATATCATGATCTCATCCCCAATTCCCATCCCTAATCTCTTCCCAAATTACCCATAAAAATCTAAACACCCAACCAAAACTCTACCAAATATAAGTATTTATACCTGTAAATTGCTCTTTCTAGAACAGGCCCTTCTTCATATAAAACTCGCCGTCGATCCACTGCAGCAAGAAACTCCAACTGCTGCTTTGCGTCCACGACCAAGTCTTTTCCAATCCCAATCTTCTGGGATTAAAGCCATTCCAATACTTGTACCTCATCCATACCTAAGTTTGAAAAATAAAATCTTATCTAATTAGAATTAAAAGCGAAGAAATATATATCAACGATAGGAGAGAAAAAATGAGGAATGAAAAATAGTACATTATATGTGGGGCAATCTAGTAAGTTAAATAATTAAATCATAATTAATAAAGGAGGAGCGGCACGAGGGAGTTGAGGCGGTGAGTGGTGAAGGGAGAGCCGGTCGTGGTAGGGTCGTCAGTGGTGAGGGGAGAGAGCGGCGATTATTTGGGAAGTAGAGCGGCGATCGAGCGGGATTATTTGGGAATTAAAGCGCGAACCTTCGAGATCAGATACTGCGCCCTCATCACCAATGCATTGCCCTCCTCGTCTTCATTCTACTCGCCCTCCGCCACCACCGGCCTCTCCTCCTCCCCAGCCGCCTCCACCGCCGGCACCGGCCCCTCAAAATTCGCGTCCGACTTCATCGATTCCTAGGGTTTCAATTTGGGAGTCCAATAGAAGAAAAAAAAGAGGGGGGAGGGTTCAGGTTAAAAAAATTGGGGGAAATAAAGGGGGGGGGGGGATTTAGAGCGGGGTAAATTCCAGAACATTATTTACCCTACCCTATAAGGGCGCGTTTACATAACCGCCGCGATTGGCGATTGTTGCCGCTGAATCTGGTGTGGGGGACAAACAGATAGTATTTGTGGATTCTCGGAAAACTTGAATAGCGAACCTGTTACCTGTTCCGCCGGAGTTTGACCGTTGACTCCCGCCGTACACCTGCAAAAAGTGCGAGACACCGGGATTGATCCCGGCGACGCACCCTCTGACGCTCAAGTCAGTTATCAGAAGTGATTATGAAAGAGCGTAAAATTGGCAAAAGATTGATTACCTCTTAATGGAGTTGGATGGGGAGTATTTATAGGCGCCGCTGGGGTCAGATTAGGAATGTAATCCCTGTGGTTAGATAAGGAATGTAATTCCTAATCCCCAGTGAAAGGATAGGTATGAATCAGTGTCGTTGTTTAGGATTTAATCAGAAACCCTAATTCTATCCTTTCTGGACCAGGTTTGCTGCGGGTTGAAACCCGCACCCAGTTAAGGTGGATCCGTTCGCGGGTTAGTGGGTCATCAAGGAGGAGAACCAGTACCCGCTTCGGACCCATTGGTAGGTGAAATTACCGTTTTACCCCTAGGCTTCAAGATTCGTGCCCGATTTGGACGGTTCCGATTTAACCCCATTTTTAGCCATATCACGAGCCCCCCACTCCCGAAGACTGAGTTTGATCAGCCTTTGAGGAGTATTTCTACTGTTTTAATGGCTAGTGGAGTTGTATCGGAGTCCAAATGGAAGGTTTTGAATCTTTGAAGGAGGTAGTGCGGCGATTTTCCAAGTTGGTTGCACTCTAAGTTCTTCTGGTCATGCGGTGTTTTCGCAGGAATATTCGTTTAACTTTGCGGAGTGTCGATCCGTCGTTCGGGGGTCTTAATAGATTCTCCTTGGTAATAATTACTTGCTTGGAGATTAGAAAATGTTTCCCCAACTTTATAATTATTTTCCAAGAGTTTCACTTAACTTTCCCGAATTTTTAATTGTTTCTTCGCAATTTTTTGGTGAACGGCTCGGTTGTTTCCTTCGTTGTGCGGCCTACATGCTTTTACTTCACCGCCGATCCCTTCGAGTGCTCGCTGCCAAGGAGGCCGAAGTCCATGGGTGGTTCGGCGCCTTCTGCCGAAGTGCAGAGGCAGCTCGGCCAGGTGGTAAGTGCGGAGAGGGAGTTCGGCAAGGTCCGAGGTGGTTCGTTCCATGTAACATGGTCGGTGGCAAGAACGCTCGGCAACTGGTGCCGAAGTCCAACTTTCCATGTAACATGGTCAGTGTCAAGAACGCTCGGCAGCTGGTGCCGAAGTCCAACTTTCCATGTAACATGGTTGGTGTCATGAACGCTCGGCAGCTTGTGCCGAAGTCTAACTTTCCATGTAACATGGTCGGTGTCAAGAACGCTCGGCAACTGGTGCCGAAGTCCAACTTTCCATGTAACATGGTCGGTGTCAAGAACGCTCGGCAGCTGGTACCGAAGTCCAACTTTCCATGTAACATGGTCGGTGTCAAGAATGCTCGGCAACTGGTGCCGAAGTCCAACTTTCTATGTAACATGGTCGGTGTCAAGAACGCTCGGCAGCTGGTGCCGAAGTGCAACTTTCCATGTAACATGGTCGGTGTCGAGAACGCTCGGCAGCTGGTGCCGAAGTCCAACTTTCCATGTAACGTGGTCGGTGTCAAGAACGCTCGGCAGCTGGTGCCGAAGTCCAACATTCCATGTAACATGGTCGGTGTCAAGAACGCTCGGCAGTTGGTGCCGAAGTCCAACTTTCCATGTAACGTGGTCGGTGTCAAGAATGCTCGGTAGCTTGTGCCGAAGTCCAACTTTCCATGTAACATGGTCGGTATCAAGAACGCTCGGTAGCTGGTGCCGAAGTCTTTGACTTGTCGTTTTTGGCGGAGCACGCCCTGCGGAGTTGGCGGCTTCTGCGCTCCTGACAGATGTGGCATCCATTAAATGTGATGGCTTCTGAACTTCTGACAGCTCTGACGGATGTGACACTTATTTAATGCGATGACTTCTGAACTTCTATCTGATGGGACAGTAATTAATGCGATGTGTGGCTTGGCATGGTAAACAAGGCGACGGCTCAGATGGTTTTTGTCGCTTTTTGTAAATGGGCTGGCAGTCTGGGCCCTATTAACATCGTTTTGCACGCCTCGTTCTATAAAACCTCACCCCCCCTCGCATTTTTCACTTCTCCACTTTTTTACTCAGGCAGTGATTTGTGCTTAGCGAGAGCTTCAGGTGATCGTCGTCCGTGTTCCGGTGAAGTTTCCGACAGCATATCTCTTTAAGGTAATTTATACTTAGTTTCTTTCCAAGTATAAATATGTCTCTTTCCTCTGTCTCCGAGTCGTCTTTTTCTTGGTCCGAGCCCTCCCCTCAAGTTGCCGAAGCCCGCACTCCGAGTCGCCCAGATAAGGGGGAGAAGGTGTTTGGTCGAGATACGAACGTGGAGGATCCGACGCATGGGGCTGTTTGGCAGGTTGCCGGGACCACTGACTGGGCTTCACAGAGTTCGAGAACTTCTGGAGGAACACGCCGAGTGTATTGTTCACGGGAGGGGGAGGACTTTTGATGAGAATGAGGCGAGGGAGACGACCGAGGCTGATGAGACGGTGTCGATCCTCCGCGAAGAAGACTTGGCAGTGATCCGGGATTGTTTCGACATTTCGGAGGAGTACGAACTTATGCTGCCGGGTCCCGAGGTTAGGGCCAACTCGCCGCTGCCAGTAACTATGTGTTGCTGGCCAGTTGACGCCTTTATCGCCGGGGCTCGGCTACCTCTCCATCCGTTCGTGATCCTTGTTCTTAGGTGGTATGGGGTCAGCCCCATTCAACTTATGCCGAACGCTTGGAGAGTCATAAATGGTTTCGTGCTTCACTACCAAGCCGCTGGGATCGAGTCGGAGCTGAGTGTGCTTCGGACAATCTACCGGCTTCATCAAGCGAACCGGTCGGAGTTCCGGTATTACTTGGCCCCGAGGCATGGCGGTAGGCTCGTTATATGCCCTGACTCCATAAAGCACTGGCGTGATAAGTATTTGATAGTGCAGAGTGCGGAGGCCTGGCCTATTCCCTCGAGTTGGGTGGAGGAGGTGCCAAAGAGGTTGAAGGCATTGCCAAAGCTTCGCCTCGAAGATGAAGAAGCAGTTTGGACACTTCTTGATCAGCCGAAGTACGATTGGCGGGAGCTGACCGAGGATGTTCTATTCAGGGGAGGGCTCTGCCGCGTAGATCCCAGTACGCAGCTTCTCTTATGTTTTCGTCCTTTCTTTTCCATACTTTAACTTTTTCGACTTGTAACCCGCTAACAAACTTCGTTTTTAATGCAGAGGCGATGGACTACGAAGCTGTGCTGGCATTGAGGGCTGGTCTTGCTAGCAAGGCACCGAAGAAGCGCAAGAGGGTGGCCACCAAGTTGCCGACTGCAAAGACTCCGAGGGTCACGGAGGTGGTCGAGGAGGTGGAGACCCTGGGAAGCCCGGTCGTGGCCACAGGAGTTGCCTCAGCGTCAACCGAGGTCGTTGACTTCCCGATCGCCGCAGTCCTTAAGATGGCGATGCCCCCGCTCACAGTGGCGGCCGAGGAGCTCCTGACCGAGGAGCACAAGAAGAGCCACGTTCCGGACTGGCAAGTTCGGAAACATGACGGGTTCCTGGGCAACTCCTTGGCGAGCATGCAGGTGATCAAGCACCTGGCGACACCGAAGGATCGGGCCGCCATGGAGGCCGGGCTAGAAGGCGATGATGTCATCGAGATTGCTCGCTCGGCGGTCTCGGTAAGTGCTGAATTTTTGCCATCATTGGTTTTTCTTATGTCTAATTTCTCTAACTCTTTGAACACCACGTTTCCTGTCGCAGATCATCGTCCACTTTGGTCACCTCTCGGAGAGGTTGACGGCTCTGGAGAAGGAGCTGAAGTGGGAGTCTGACCAAGCTTGGAAGGATAAAGCTCGCATGGGGAATGAGCTCGACAAGCTCAGGGTCGAGTACGAGGGGAGGACGATGAGGGTCGAATACCTTGAGGGCCTGGTCCCTAAGCTGGAAGGAGACCTTCTTCGCCAGAAGGAGGAGGCGGCCAAACAATTGGCCGAAGCGACGGAGGCCAAGGTTGCCGCGGTGAAGAAGGCCGAGGACGCCACTATGGTGAAGGCGCAAGGCTTTCTTGCCCAGAACATGGCCAAAGCCTACGTCGAAGCCCTCGCCCAGGTGTCGAAGGCATACCCCGAGGTGGACTGTTCGGGATGGAGATTGTTCCCTGGCCACGTCGAAGGCTTCGACCCCGAGTCGGAGGGAGAAGAAGAAGAAGAAGGGGATGACAAAGTCGAGCCTGAGGTTGAGGTCGTCGGCGAGGCCCAGGGGTCTGTGGTCACCCCGCTGGCAATGGTGACCCCTTCAGGGATGTCGGCCCCCACCCACTCTCGCTGCCCCGGGAAAGAGGTCACGCCCTAACTTCGCTTGCTTTTTCTTTTCTTCTGCTTTTTTAAGTTTTTAAGTGTAATGCCTAATCGCGGACTGGCCACCGCTTTTTTGTAATGAATGAAAACATCCTTTTGGGCTCGACATCGCGTCTCTCTGTCATAACTTTCTCAAAAACTCTTGAAATTTGGCTAAGTGTAGGGATTCGGCTAAGTGTTGAAAATTTGTTGTTTGCTTCGACTTCTTTTCAGCATGCGGTGGTGACTCAAACCGTCGAGCCTACTTGCTCAGGGGAAAGTGCTCGTCCCGAGGTTGGCTTAGGGGTGATGAGGCTGTGCTTGACGAGGTGCCGAGAGCGGCTCTATGAAGTTGAGGTGGGGTTGCGCAGAGCCGTAAGCGAGCGGAACCACCTGCAACTCATCCTGGGTCGGCGGGACATTGAGATTCGGCGACTGGAGAGCAGGCTCGCCGAGATGGCCCCCTTAGGAGAGGATGATGGTTCGTCGACCGCTTTTAGTTACGACCTGCGGCTCAAGTGCATCCGCCATACTTTATCGAAAATAACAGCGGAGAGGGACGATCTGCTCTCTGAGATTCGTCACTTGCAAACGGTAGAGACTGACCTTCGGACGGAGGGAGAGGGATTAACGACAGAGGTAGCCAAACTGACAGCCGAACACGATGAGCTGACGGCTGAGGTCGATGCGCTGAAGAGAGCCACGGTGGACAAGAGCATCGAAGTCACTCATCTCCGCCGTCTTATTGCCAGCCGCTCTGGCATTCCGAGCTCCGCAATACCTCCTCGCTTCGAGGTCGATGTAAAAGATGACTCTCTGAGGGAGCAGATCTCAGAGCTGGAGGCGGAGGTGGCTCGCCTCAGACCGCGTTCGGGGGCGATCAACGTTCGGAGCACTTCGTGTACTCGTGCGGAGAGCGAGCGGGGCATTTCATTTTATGAGCTCGCGACCCGTTCGCCCATCGGCCAACCTAGTCCGGGGGATGCACAAAGCGGGGTTGCCATCTCGTCAAGCGGAGCATCCGTCGGAGCGACTGTTAGGAGCAGCGCCGAGGACACGTCTCAATTCGTCGGTTTGGGATCGAGTTCCGGAGGCAAACGTCGCCGCCCTCGAGTGTCCTTGAAGCGGAACATCCCTGCACCAAGGAGGCGCTGAAGATCTTATTGTCGAGGCCTTTGTATTTAGTCTAGGCGTAACAAGCCAACAATGTAATCTTTGCTTTTAATGCCTTGTAATCTGGTTGTATGAAAGAGTCGTCTTGTATTGTGTTCCTACTCTTAATGATATTTCTTTCTTAGACTTGCATGTTTTTGGTGGCCCTGTGTGGTTATTTTGTTTGTGACTGTGTTCATCGTGCCGAGGTCCTCGAGCTGGTTTTCTGCTCGTTTGGGGGTCGGCGTCATGAGCGTTCGGCCAGGGGTGCCGAGCTCTGCTTTGGTCACTTAATCTCGCGAATTTGTAAGATGAGTGAGCCTCATGCGGCAGGGGGGTAGCCTCTGCTTCTACCTGTTGCTCCCGAAGTCCTTTCTTCTTGCTCGCTTAAGGGCGAGCTTGGGAAGCAGGGCCGAGCCAAGTATTGGACTGGGAACTATCATTGGAGTTGTTCAACGGTTATCATACCTCCTGCTCCGAGGATGAACACCCCCGCCAAGAAGAGGGATAAAGAGAAGTGGTGCCGTTACCACCGGAACCATGGCCACGACACCAATGATTGTCGGGCCTTGAAGAATGAGATAGAAGCCCTCATCCAGAGGGGGTAGCTGACCAGGTTCGTGAGAAAGGACCGAGCCGACCTTCCTCCCCCGCCTCGGGAGGCTAACAAGCATCCTGAACGTGATGAAACGCTCGACTTTGAAGAGGAGCATGTCCTACACCTCATTCATGGGGGCCCAATGGGGGGCTCCTCAAACTCCTCTTGAAAGGCGTTCATTAGGGAAGTCAATTCGGTTCGCACTACCCCTCCTCCTATAGGCCTCGGAGTGTCCGTCACATTCTCCGACGAAGATCTTGAAGGTGTCCGCACCCCCCATTGTGACGCACTCATCATCAATCTCCATATGGCGAACTTCAAAGTGGAGAGGATCCTAATGGACAATGGCAGCTCCGTTAACATCCTCTTTCTCGCCGCTTTCAAAGGCCTCAAACTATCCCGAGACCGACTCAAGCCCGCTGGCTATACGCTCCATGGGTTCACGGGAGTGCCAGTGACTATTGAAGGGGTGATCACCCTGGACGTAACCACTGGCAAAACTGCTACTACCCGAATGGAGTCGATGGACTTTATGGTCATGGATGTCCCTACAGCTTACAACATCATTTTGGGTCGGCCCGGCCTTGCTGCCCTTGAAGCCGTCCCCTCCGCTTATCACCTCAAGATGAAATTTCCCACCCGGGCAGGAGTAGGGGAAGTAAAAGGCAATCAGAAAACAGCCCGCAAGTGCTACATAACCTCTACCCTCGGACCAGTCCTTTCCCTCGAAACTCTGGAAATCCCCCAAGATGCGGCCCGACCAACATCCGAGCCGGTGGATGAATTGGAGGAAGTGCTCTTCTCTGAGCAGGATCCAACTCGAAAGTTCTTTGTTAGCAAGACCCTCCCATCCGCCCTATGCTCAGACATAGTCCAGTGCATCCGAAGGAACCGAGACCTCTTTGCTTGGTCAGCTGCAAACATGCCCGGAATTTCCGAAGAGCTCTTTGTCCACCACCTCAGCGTTGCTTCGGGGTCCAAACCGGTTCAACAGAAGAGATGCAAGTTCGCTCCCGAATGCCAGCTAGCTATAAAAGAGGAGGTGGACAAGCTCTTGAAGGCCCGGTTCATACAAGAGGTAAACTATCCCGAATGGTTGTCGAATGTAGTAATGGTGAAGAAGTCCAATGGGACCTAGAAGATTTGTATCGATTTTACCGATCTCAACAAAGCTTGCCCCAAAGACCCCTTTCCTCTTCCAAGTATCGGCACTTTGATTGACGCCACTTCAGGTCATGAACTCCTCAGCTTCATGGACGCCTTCTCAGGCTACAACTAGATCCAGATGTTCCTCCCAGATATCCCGAAGACCTCATTTGTGACCGACCAGGGCCTCTACTGCTATAGGGTTATGCCATTCGGTTTGAAGAATGCAGACGCCACATATCAACGCCTCGTCAACAAGGTTTTCCAAGCTCAAATCGGCCGGAATATGGAGGTATATGTTGACGACATGCTTGTAAAAAGCATCCGAGGTGCCGATCATGTGACCGACCTACAAGAGGCGTTTGATGTTCTGAGAAAGCACAACATGAGACTCAATCCGAACAAGTGCGCGTTCGGAGTCTCGTCAGGAAAGTTCCTCGGCTTCATGGTTAGCCAACGAGGAATTGAAGCTAACCCTGAGAAAATCAAGGTCATATTAGACATGGCCCCTCCCAAGAACGTTAAGGAAGTTCAGAGGCTAACAGGCCGCCTAGCCGCCATAGGACATTTGCTCTGGAATTCCTTTCTTCTTGCTCGCTTAAGGGCGAGCTTGGGAAGCAGGGCCGAGCCAAGTATTGGACTGGGAACTATCGCTGGAGTTGTTCAACGGTTGTGAGAGCAATTCCGAATGGCGAACTACTTTTAGCTCGCTTAAGAGCGAGCTTGCGAAGTAGAATCGAGCCAAGTGTTGGACTCCGAAACCATCGTTAGAGTTATTCAACGGTTGTGGGAGCAATTCCGAATGGCGAACTACTTCTAGCTTGCTTTAAGAGCGAGCTTGCGAAGTAGAATCGAACCAAGTGTTGACTTCGAACCATCGTTAGAGTTATTCAACGGTTGTGGGAGCAATTCCGAATGGCGAACTACTTCTAGCTTGCTTTAAGAGCGAGCTTGCAAAGTAGAATATTCGAGCCAAGTGTTGGACTCCGAACCATCGTTAGAGTTATTCAACAGTTGTGGGAGCAATTCCGAATGGCGAACTACTTCTAGCTTGCTTTAAGAGCGAGTTTGCGAAGTAGAATCGAACCAAGTGTTAGACTCCGAACCATCGTTATAGTGAAGAGTAAAAGCAGAGAGATGTAAACAACTTTTTCAAGTAAAATAGGAAAAAGCTTTCTTTATTGATGACTAATGGTCGGCTGCTTCTAAAGTTGCAAGCCGTTATTACAAGAGAGAAATAAAGAGAAAAAAATACAAGTAATAGGAAAGGAACGGTTCGACATCTCTGAATACTTAGAGAGGCGTTGATGCTCTTTCTTGGTATTTTAGAAGATGGTCGGCATTCCAGGTCCTGGGGATCTGTCTGCCTTCGAGGTCTTCTAGTCTGTATGTCCCGGGCCGAACTACTTTGGCGATCTTATAGGGTCCCTCCTAATTTGGAGTAAGTTTGCTCTTCTGACCAGGAAAAGAGATGGCTAACTTTCTGAGGACCAAGTCCCCTTCTTTGAGGTCGGTGGGACGGACTTTCTTATTGTATGCCAACTCGATTCTTCTTCGGTAGCTTTGTTGACGAATGACAGCTTTTTCTCGGATCTCATCAATCAGGTCTAGATTTGCTCGGAGCTCTCTGACATTTTGTTCTTCTTCATAAGCCATTAGACGAGGAGAGGGTATACCAACTTCTAGAGGGATCATAGCTTCGGACCCATAGGTGAGGTTGAATGGGGACTCGCCTATGAGGTCCGTTTTATGGTGCGGTAGTTCCACAACACGTTGGGGAGCTGATCGACCCATAAGCCTTTGGAACATTTATCCAATCTCTTCTTAATGCCGGAGAGGATCTGTCTGTTAGCATTCTCCACTTGGCCATTCGACTGTGGATGGGAAACGGAGGAGAATCGGTGTTGGATGGCGAGGTCTTCACAGAGAGCTCAGAAGGCAGCCCCGGTGAACTGGGTTCTGTTGTCTGTTATGAAGACCCGAGGGACACCGAATCGGCAGATTACGTTCTTCCAGAAGAACTGAAGAACTTTTTTCTTGGTGATCGTGGCTAAGGTCTCGGCCTCTATCCACTTCGAGAAGTAGTCGATTGCCATGACTAAGAATTTGAACTGGCCGGGAGCTGGTGGGAATGACCCTAGTAAATCCATTCCCCACATTGCGAAGGGGATAGGACTTGATAGGAAAGTGAGTGGAGCTTGTGGGAGGCGTCGGATGTCAGAGTACTTCTGACAAGAGCTGCATTGCCGAACGTGTCGTTCAGCGTCTCGTAGGAGAGTGGGCCAGAAATATCCGTAATTCAAAACTTTGCGGGCTAGAGATCTGGACCCTGAATGTGCCCCGCCGAAGCCTTCGTGAAGTTCTTGCAGGTCATAGTCGGCTTGTTCCGGGGAGAGGCATCTCAAATAAGGCCTACCGTCTACCTGTGTGAAGGAGCACTTGTATAGGATGCCCTCGATAAGTGTGTATCGCTCTACTCAGGAACCTTACTCGGCGAGCTTCCTTTGGATCTTCGGGGAGGAGCCCATCCCTCAGGAACTCAACGAGGGGTTTCATCCAGTTATCTTGGAGCAGGACAGGTAGAGACTCCATTGGATCAGAAGTTTCGTCTTCTATGCTTGGCTTCGGGAGGACCTCTATCAAGACGGTCTGCTCGAGACCTTGGAGGGAGGAAGAGGCTAGCTTGGAGAGGGCATCGGCCTGGGAATTCTCATCTCGGAGGATTCGCTGGATGAGGGCTTCTTCAAATAAGGCCATGAGGCTCCTAACCTTGGCTAAGTACTTAACCATTCGGTCGTCACGTGCTTCATACTCGCCTAGGACCTGATTTACGACCAGCTGAGAGTCGCTAAAGATCCGGAGGCATTGCGCCCCTGCATTGCGAGCCATTCCAAGGCCGGCTATGAGTGCCTCGTATTCTGCTTCGTTGTTAGAGGCCTTGAAGTTGATACGGAGGGAGTACTGGAGGATGAAGTCATATGGGCCTGCCAAAATGACCCCGGCTCCGCTTCCCTCGTTACAGGAGGATCCATCCACATAAACCGACCAGACAGGTGGTCCCTTCATTGCTTGGCTGAGCCTTGATCGCGGTCCGAGGCTGATACGTTATATCATGCTGGCTCAGCTCGATATACCACTTCATAAGGCGACCGGAGGTCTCTGGCTTGTGGAGCACTTGCTTCAGCAGGTTGGTCGGTAAGAACGACCACCGAATGGGACTGAAAATATGGACGAGGCTTCCTTGTGGCCATCACTAGGGCATAAGCCATCTTTTTCTATCCTCAGATAGCAGAGCTCGGCATCCCGAAGTACCTTGCTCACATAGTAGATGGGCTTTTGAGCCCGGTCTTCTTCTCTTACTAAAACGGCGCTGAGGGTCTGCTCAGAGGCTGCCAGGTAGAGGTAGAGGGGCTCACCAGGAATTGGTTTGCTGAGGAGAGGAGGATTGACGAGGTAAGCCTTGAGTTGGTCGAACGACTCCTGTTGCTGTTGACCACATTCGAGACCTTTAGCCCCCCTGAGGGCCTTGAAGAAGGGGAGGCATTTCTCCCCAGACTTCGAGAGAAAATGCCCTATGGCGGCTAGGCGGCCTGTTAGCCTCTGAACTTCCTTAACGTTCTTGGGAGGGGCCATGTCTAATATGGCCTTGATTTTCTCAGGGTTAGCTTCAATTCCTCGTTGGCTGACCATGAAGCCGAGGAACTTTCCTGACGAGACTCCGAATGCGCACTTGTTCGGATTGAGTCTCATGTTGTGCTTTCTCAGAACATCAAATGCCTCCTGTAGGTCGGTCACATGATCGGCACCTCGGATGCTTTTTACAAGCATGTCGTCAACATATACCACCATATTCTGGCCGATTTGAGCTTGGAAAACCTTGTTGGCGAGGCGTTGATATGTGGTGCCTGCATTCTTCAAACCGAAGGGCATAACCCTGTAGCAGTAGAGGCCCTGGTCGGTCACAAATGAGGTCTTCGGGATATCTGGGGGGAACATCAGGATCTAGTTGTAGCCTGAGAAGGCGTCCATGAAGCTGAGGAGTTCATGACCCGAAGTGGCGTCAATCAAAGTGTCGATACTTGGAAGAGGAAAGGGGTCCTTGGGGCAAGCTTTGTTGAGATCGGTAAAATCGATACAAATCCTCCAGGTCCCATTGGACTTCTTCACCATTACTACATTCGACAACCATTCGGGATAGTTTACCTCTTGTATGAACCGGGCCTTCAAGAGCTTGTCCACCTCCTTTTTTATAGCTAGCTGGCGTTCGGGAGTGAACTTGCGTCTCTTCTGTTGAACCGGTTCGGACCCCGGAGCAATGCTGAGGTGGTGGACCAAGAGCTCTTCGAAATTCTGGGCATGTCTGCAGCTGACCAAGCAAAGAGGTCTTGATTCCTTCGGATGCACTAGACTATGTCTGAGCATAGGGCGGATGGGAGGGTCTTGCTAACAAAGAACTTTCGGGTTGGATCCTGCTCAGAGAAGAGCACTTCCTCCAATTCATCCACCGGCTCGGACGTTGGTCGGGCCGCATCTTGGGGGATTTCCAGAGTTTCGAGGGAAAGGACTGGTCCGAGGGTAGAGGTCATGTAGCACTTGCGGGCCATTTCCTGATTGCCTTTTACTTCCCCTACTCTTGCCCGGGTGGGGAATTTCATCTTGAAGTGATAGGCGGAGGGGACGGCTTCAAGGGCAGCAAGGCCGGGCCGACCCAAAATGACGTTGTAAGCTGCAGGGACATCCACGACCATAAAGTCCATCGACTCCATTCGGGTAGTAGGAGTTTTGCCAGCGGTTACGTCTAGGGTGATCACCCCTTAAATAGTCACTGCACTCCCGTGAACCCACGGAGCGTATAGCCGGCGGGCTTGAGTCGATCTCGGGATAGTTTGAGGCCTTTGAAAGCGGCGAGGAAGAGGATGTTAACGGAGCTGCCATTGTCCACTAGGATCCTCTCCACTTTGAAGTTCGCAATATGGAGTTTGATGACGAGTGCGTCACAATGGGGGTACGGACACCTTCAAGATCTTCGTCGGAGAATGTGACGGGTACTCCGAGGCCTTTAGGAGGAGGAGTGGTGCGAACCGAATTGACTTCCCTATTGAACGCCTTTCGAGAGGAGTTTGAGGAGCCCCCCATTGGGCCCCCATGAATAAGGTGTAGGACATGCTCCTCTTCGAAGTCGGGCGTTTCATCGCGTTCAGGATGCTTGTTAGCCCCCCGAGGCGGGGAAGGAAGGTCAGCTCGTTCCTTTCTCACGAACCTGGTCAGCTGCCCCCTCTGGAAGAGGGCTTCTATCTCATTCTTCAGGGCCCGACAATCATTGGTGTCGTGGTCATGGTCCCGGTGGTAACGACACCACTTCTCTTTATCCCTCTTCTTGGCGGGGGTGTTCATCCTCGGAGCAGGAGGTATGACCCCCTCCTTCTCAACTTCCATTAGAATGGTGGAGACATTGGTAGTAAGAGGAGTAAATTTCTCGAATTGGGGGGAGGTCGGCGCCGGCCGCCATTATCCTTCTGGAGCTTCTTGGCCCCTTCCTCTTCTGTTCCCTTTCTCTTAGACCCGGAGGAAGACCCCTCCAAGTTGGGGCGGTGCTCAGCTTCTTCGGCCCGAATATATTTTTTGCTCCGGAGGAGGAGGTCAGAGAAGTTCTGTGGGGGCTTCTTGGCGAGGAAGGAGCGGAGGCTGGAGTTGAGGACATTGGATTGAAATGCTGCTGCAGCGACCGACTGGTCGAGGGATGCTATGGACCTGGCTTCAGCTGTGAACCTTTTCACATAGTTTCTCAGCTTCTCACCCTTCTTCTGGTGGAGGTAGAGTAGCGAAATGCTGGTCTTCTCAGTTCTGTGGCTACTCACGAAGTGGGTGACGAAGAGGGTCTCAAATTGCTCGAAGGAGAATATTGAGGAAAGGGCAAGGCGAGAGTACCATTCTCGAGCCGGACCCTTGAGAGTTGCGGGGAAGGTTTTGCAGAGAAGAGCATGGGAAGCTTGATGGATGAGCATGAGGGTCTTGAAGCTTTCGCTGTGATCGACGGGGTCAGTCTCCCCGAAGTATGTCTCAAATTGAGGAGGCTTGAAGCCGATTGGTACGGGTGCATCCATTATGGTTCGGGAAAAAGGAGGTCGACTAGGACAAAGGTTCCTTCCTCTAAGTTCTTCTTCTCGGTCTAATTGACCCAAGTGCCTCTCCATTTCGTGGAGACGGTGGTAGACAGCGTCATCCCTTCGACGGTAATCAGCCGAGCCTCTAGACTCGTCTTCGTACGAGGGAGAGCGAGGGCTACAACGACAGTAGCTCCTGGTGCGGCGAGGACTTGGCATGTGCCGGGGGTTGCTTGGAGCTACTGGAGGAGTTAGGGACCGTCGGCGAGGACTTCGGACCGGAGGAGGAGAGGGAATCCTTGGAGCATTGGTGTTGGGATGGAGATTGAGAGCTTGTAGGACGGTTGCTTGGAACTGCTGGAACTCGGCGCGGGTGATGGGTGTCTCATCGTTCTTAGGATGTTGTCGACCGGCAGGGGAATGGGGTCTTCTCCTGTGATGCTTGGGGGACTCTCTCCGCCCCCTTTGGATAGGGGACCTTCTGTAGTCTCGGCGGTGAGGAGATCGCTCATCCGGACGTTGTTGACGGGAGGCTCCCTCTCGGGCCCGCTTTTCATTCAGACGGTGGCAAAGATCCTCATCCTTCTGCCGATTGAGGATGGTGTTGTGAAGGTCGGAAGCTCGGGGATTATGGGAGACCATAGAATCCGAAGAGGCATTGTGGATGGAGACGTGGTCCGGATGGAGAGGTTGTTTCTGCGGATTGGGACCCTTAGGAGGTTGTTGATTGTGAGGAGGAGGTAGGTCCTGTTGGAGAGGGTCCTCGGCTTGAGGCGGAAGTTGCCCCTGCTATTGAGCGGGTTGAGGGGGGACTTCCTGTTGCTGATCGGGGTTGGGTCCTCTGGATTTGGCTTTCCTTGGAGGCATGGCTGGAGAAGATCTGACCAACGGGAAGAGGGAAGGCTGCTATTCGTTGTTTCCCACAGACGGCGCCAATCTGTTGCCGCTGAATCTGGTGTGGGGGCAAACAGATAGTATTTGTGGATTCTTGAAAAACTTGAATAGCGAACCTGTTACCTGTTCCGCCGGAGTTTGACCGTTGACTCCCGCCGTACACCTGCAAAAAGTGCGAGACACCGGGGTTGATCCTAGCGACGCACCCTCCGACGCTCAAGTCAGTAATCAAAAGTGATTATGAAAGAGCGTAAAATTGGCAAAAGATTGATTACCTCTTAATGGAGATGGATGGGGGGTATTTATAGGCGCCGCTGGGGTCAGATTAGGAATGTAATCCCTGTGGTTAGATAAGGAATGTAATCCCTAATCCCCAGTGAAAGGATAGGTATGAATCAGGGCCGTTGATTAGGATTTAATCAGAAACCCTAATTCTATCCTTTCTGGACCGGGTTTGCTGCGGGTTGAAATCCGTACCCAGTTGAGGTGGATCCGTTCGCAAGTTAGTGGGTCTTCAAGGAGGAGAACCAGTACCCGCTTCGGACCCATTGGTGAGTGAAATTACCGTTTTATCCCTAGGCTTCAAGATTCATGTCCGATTTGGATGGTTCCGATTTAACCCCATTTTTAGCCATAGCGATAAAAACAAACTATTGCTTGAGTCTATAGTGGCGTTGGTGTCCAACGCCGTTACAGAGAGTGTATTTTTTATAAAATAAAATTATTCTATACCTATAGTAGCGTGTTGTTGAAGCGCCGGGAAAGATATGCCGCTAGAGGCCTAGCGGTTTGTAGTGGATGACCTGCAGGGTCTAGGATTGTAGTCGTCATAGGTGTATTGTTGGCTTGCAACTGTGGATGTTGTTTTGCTACTACACATTTATGATTTTTCATTTACCTAGACTGACCTATAGTGGTTGTTTTTATATATTGTGAAGCTTATATTGAGTTAGAAATGAAAAGAACTAGTGTTCAGAATTAGATTGTGTCCTGGCCTATAGGCATTTCTAATACAAAAAAAAAAAACTAGTTTAGCGAAATATGCCTTGATTTATCTTATGATTTCATTTCAGAAACAAGATAATTAAGAGTTGAATTGGAGTTATTTGGAGTTATTGGCGAATCGTGAAAATGAGAGGGACCTAACTAGAATTTTATAGATATGTGAGTGTACGTGGATTGTGCCATCTGAAGTAGCTATGGATGAAGGTTAGTGACTTTTCTAACCATAGTTGCTAAGGATAAGTTTGATTGGTTAATTAGTGGGTGCTTGTTTTGATTTCCAGGTGAAAGGTGATGACAAAGAACCGAGTAAGTTAATGATTTTACTTATGCCTTAGAGGAAGAGTAAGGTCAGTTGTTTTACTTTATATAGCTGAACTAGAGACACTTCAGAGTTAGGTCAGTTGTTTTACTTTATATAGCTGAACTAGAGACATGAGACAAACATAACGGTTGTGTATGATTAAGCTATAGCTATCATCATCCATATCGTAATACATGATGGTCATGTTAAGTTTATATCCATGATAAAATATATTAGTGTATTATCGATTTTTTTCCCAAAATGACCCTTTTTATGAAAGTTTTGCCACAAACGACCTGTTTTTTAATTCCATAAACGCCCCACTCGCTTTTTGAAAAAGCGAGTGTGGTATAAACCATCACGCTTTTTCAAAAAGCGAGTCTTAGGGCTCAGAAAATTTGAAAAAGCGAAGACTCGCTTTTTGAAAAAGCGAGTGTGGTATAAACCATCACGTTTTTTCAAAAAGCGAGTCTTAGGGCTCAGAAAATTTGAAACCTAAGACTCGCTTTCTGAAAAAGCATGATGGATTATACCACACTCGCTTTTTCAAAAAGCGAGTCTTGGCCTTCTTTACCCAGCAACACTCGCTTTTTGAAAAAACGGGGGGAATTAACCCACACTCGCTTTTTCAAAAAGCGAGTGTCGTTTGGGACTGTGAAACCAGTGAAGTATTGATCTCTGGTTATCAACAGATTCAAGACTCGCTTTCCCAAACACCGCGCTTCTTTACACCAAACTCGCTTTCTGAGAAAGCGAGTCTTTGGCTTGTTGTAAGTAAAATCAAGAAATGCAAAAGAGGAATAGGAGTTGTAGTACCTCGCCAGATTCTTGTGTAGAAAAACGGACAATCTCGTGAGAGGAAGAAGAAGAAGAAGAAGAAGAAGAAGAAGCTGCTACAGAGCGGCGGAATTTGGAGGGGAACTTTGAGGCGGAAGAGGAATTGGAATTGGAATTGGCATTGGATTGGAGGGGAAATGAGCGGTGGTGTTCAAGTCGAAGATGATGTTGATGGCGGCAGTAGCGTCTCAAGACTTTTATGAAATTCATGGTCTGACAAAACCCTTCAAACCCTAGAACCCGAATAAGGATAATAATAATTGAAATAGCTGAAGAAGAAGAAGAAGAAGAAGAGCAAAACCCAAAGAAAGTATTCTCTAACAAGTAGTAATATCAAGAACCCTGTGAAGACTGGAACTCGAACAAGACAGTAGCAACAATCAAACAACACTCGCTTTTTGAAAAAGCGAGTGTGGGATATTTCTCCGCGCTTTTTCAAAAAGCGAGTGTTGCTGGGCAAAAAAGCCAAGACTCGCTTTTTGAAAAAGCGAGTGTGGTATAATCCTCCACGGTTTTTCAAAATGCGAGTCTTAGGTTTAAGTTTCTGAACCCCAAGACTCGCTTTTTGAAAAAGCGTGGGTGATTATACCACACTCGCTTTTTCAAAAAGCGAGTGGGGCATTTATGGAATTAAAAAAAAAACAGGTCGTTTGTGGAAAAACTTTCTTAAAAAGGATCATTTAGGGAAAAAATTCTGTATAATCTTGATCATGTTGATGTGGGCGAGACTACTACGAAATTAGTTTCATGTTGTTGATATAAGTATGGTTTAATTGGTTATTCTAATATAAAATTCGATGATGGTTTATGTAGATGCTAAGTTGGCAATTGTTATGGGTAACATGTGTGTTCTTATGAATGAGGTTTAAGGGGGTGATTCCGCGTGAGTTAGGGTGGACCTGAGATCAGTTTCTTATCGATGCGCTTAGTGAGAGGGGGGTATCTTGTAGTGACCTCCAATGTTACATTCACCGTGTAAACGGGTGACTGACTGGACCAAGGTGGAGCAGACCGTGCAACTGGGTGACACCGATAGTCGGTGCTGAAGAGCAACCGCTAGATTCAGCAATTAATAAATTAGTGACTAAGGGACCATGAGACTAGGCGGGTTACCCAGTCGTCTGAAAAATAATTGGCTAATGATCAGTAAGCAGTTTGGATACAAGTTTGATAAATATATATCAATGGACTTATGGGTTTAAGTGTAATTTATTTAATAATTTGGGCACTTCCAACGCTATTAAACCAAGAAAATGGGAAGCAGTCCCAACAGAAGAAGAAGTCATATGCATTTGGACGAGTCTTTGCACCGAATGAAGATGTAGAAGATAAGGAAGAAGATATTACCGGTAGGGATGAATAGCTAAGTTAGTTTGTGGATGAATATTTTGGTACGTAAGTATATTATGTTTGAGACGATGTATGAACATATGATGTGGTAGTTGACTACAAGAGGAAGCAACTAATATTAAAGTTGTCTAGAGAGCCAATCTGGTATTTCAGGGAAGAAGTGCAAAAAAGCGAGTAATGATTGCTGTTCAGGATGGTACGATCTTTATTTAAGTTTCAGAGATTCTAGTGGTTCGTGATTTCCATATTGTACTTTTTGATGAGTTGCATGGACTGCCACTATATTGGGATGTTGAATTTAGTATCACCTCACACCCCGGATGTGCGCCGATATCAAAAGTTCCACATATACAAGAACACCAGTAGAGTTGGATGAAGTGAATAAGCAAGATGAATAGTTGTTGTAGAAGGGTTTAATCAGATCAAGTGCATCTCTTGGGGAGCGCCTGCTTTATTGGTCAAGAAAAAGATGAGACTATGAGAATGTGTACAGATTATTGAGAGTTAAAAAAAGGTGACAATTAAGAACAAATACCTGTTACCTAAGATTGATGAACTTTTTGACCAACTACAAGAGGCGGCAGTTTTCTCGAAAATTGATTTAATGTCAGGATATCACCAGGCGAAAGTGAATGATGTAAGAAAGGAATTAGGGGCAAGGTAAGTTTTATTTGGCTTCTATATTGATAGTGATTCATATATGATCAGTTGAGAACCGAGTTTATATTTGAAGAGCTTTATTTGCTACTTTCTAACTTGCAATAATTAGAATGGAGGAGTTTTTGCATCAAAAGAGTATGAAAGGGCTTATTTGAAATGTTTCAATTCCTTCATGTTAAAAAGGATTATCATTAGGCATGTTATATGAATTTGGAGTTCAACATATGGTATTTATTGAGTTAGAGTTTTTGTACAAAGTTGAAAAGTTTAGGGATTGGAGTGTAAAGTTGTAACGCCCCGATTTCCGGTAACTGGAAAACCATAACATAAGCCAGAATCTTTCTTCAATTAGCCACAATATACAAAAAACAGGAAAATTTAAAACCTTCTATTCAATGCAAAATGTATTACAAGTCCGGATGTTATAAAACAGCAATACATTACATCAGTGTTATAATAATACATTTATAATCCCAAGTGTTACAACTTTCAATAATTTACATCAGAGTACAATGAATAAATGACATCACTTGGTATTTCATTTGGATGCTTCCCAACAATAAAATAAATTACAACAATGAGTAAAATGCAGTAACTGTTACAAATGGAACAATAGTAAACGACATATAGTACAGCGGAAATAATGACTTGCTACTCTCGCCTTGAGTTCTCTTGAAACTTGTACCTGTACTTCTGCAATCTAGTACCTGTACTTCTGCAGTCCAAAACCTATTAAAGTGGGAACGTCAGTACATATACTGACGCTTTAAGGCTGATAACAAGCAGCGAATCTCAACTATAGCAAACAGATTGATGAAAAGAGAAACATGTATATATATAACATGTGTCAGTGACTTAGACTCTAATGCAAGACTACTAATGCAAGGATGCTCTTATTCTAATGCAAGCAAGACTCTGGGACAGTATGCAGCCCATACTACATATACCCCATATCAAGCCGTTTCTACATATATAGGGATTTGAACCCGCGCCATGAATTCTACTCTTGTACTCGACTTGATTCTGAAGATTAGACATGACTGAGGAGGTTACTCTGAAACGGTCTAATCCCGCCATTCAGAGTCATATAGTGGTGTCCTCGTTTTCTACTATTGCCCAGTCGCATCGGACCCCACTCAAATATCTGACGAATCCTTGGAGTTTCCGCGAACGCAGGTTAGCTCGAAGCATCCCCTGCCGCCCGCTAGCCAGACCGTAGTCTATGGCTTCTCGCCCTTAGATACAAGACAAGACGGAGTTCCGGGGGGTTCATCCCCCTAGCTCCGACAGGAATCTCTACGGCTTATCAAGGCACTTCAGAAATTAACAGACGAGATATGGATCCCGTGCTCCCAACTCGTGAAAAGGCACAGACCGTATTCCTTTAACAAGAAGGGTACAACCCAATAACACCGTTTAGTGCTAGCCTATAATACAGGTCGGATCATAAGGTATCACCCTTAACACCAACTCTTTCCCTTCGGCAAAAATGATAATAAGTAATGGTTAAGTAGTAATAGTCATAAGTTACTACCCTAACGATGCCACTAACCCTAAACAATCCTAGGGATGACAACAGTATTAGCACAACATGCTAGGTCTTATGTTAGACTTCGCAAGATAACTCTACTACTCTACTAGGATGCTCAACCTAGACTTACCAGAATCCCTAAGGATCTGGTTCATGGCCTATCGATCCAAGACCCCGACAATACGAACGTATTCGTATGCTACTACCCTGAACTTGGATTTCGTCTACGCTTCTGTCCGCGATCAACCTACACCGGTTAAGATCCGACGGTACACAAGGAGTGACTCGTCCACAGTCCCTTAGGAGTAAGGTAAATACACATCTTGATGGTCGATAGCCCTAGGGCAATAATATCGTCCTATACGAGCACAAAGAAACTGCATACTAGTTAATAAGCTACAAACGAGTAAACAGAACACATACGAGCAAACAAGCTACGTATGAAACCAACAACTATATACGAGCCAGGCGGGCTACGTATGAGACAACGACATACATACCAGCCAAATAAGCTGCGTACGAGACCAACAGCTACATACGGGCCAGTCAAGCCGCGTATGAGATAACAACATACATACGAGCCAAATATGCTTGTGTATGAGACCAACAGCTACATACGGGCCAGTTGAGCAGCGTATGAGACAACAATATACGTACGAGTCAAATAAGCTATGTATGATACCAACAACTACATACAGGCCAGTCGAGCCGCGTATGAGACAACAACATACATACGAGCCAAATAAGCTTGCGTATGAGACCAACAGCTGCATACGGGTCAGTCGAGCTGCGTATGAGATAAAAACATACATACGAGCTAAATAAGCTACGTATAAGACCCCCGCTACATATGGGCTAGTCGAGCCGCGTATGAGCAAAACCATACATAAAAAGCCATACAGGTAATCAATGTAGAAGCAACCAAACGTGCTTACTAGCGAAACTTGTTATGCTATAATTAGAAGCAAAAGAAGAATCTACTACCAGTCTAGTACAAACATACTACCAAAGAAAAGCCCGAAAAGCGACATAAAAACCTTCCGACAGCCTAGCTAGAAGCAACCAGTGCTGCGCTTGTCGGAATTCGAAAAAAATATACTTTTTAGAAGGGTAAGAACATCTACCACGACTCTCCAATGGAACACTTTTTCAGATTCCATAAGGAATCAAAATTCCGGTCCATCGCACACACGCAAATAGTTTAACTCAACTGTAGATTTCCAACGAAAAGCTGAAACTTTGCAAGCTGGTAACTTTTGCTTTACTCATCGGAATCTAACGGAACAAGAAATTTTGGAAAGGTGAGAACACCTACTACAACTCCTAGTTGAACACATTCTCAGATTCCGAAAGGAAATCTAAGTTCCTACCCGTCGAACATATGCAAACAGTTACCATACTACTGATTTTCAGCAAAAAGTCGAAACTTCCGTAGCTTGTAACTTTTGCTCAACTTATCGGAATCTAACAAAACTGGACAATTTGAAAACGTGAGAACACCTACTAAAACTTTCCAGTTGACCAGTCGTTCAGATTTCGCCAGGAAATCCAAATTCCTACCCGCCGAACACACAAATGATAACAAAAGCAGCAAACTTAACTAAGGAAAACTGAAACTTTCAAAGCCCATAACTTCTACTCTGCTTATCGAAATTTAACCCAATAGGCCAATTCGGAAAGGGAAGAACGTCTACTACAACTTCTCTAATGGGTCGGCTCGTCAGTTTCATCAAGTAAGACCCATAAAAATGACCAAGAAATTAAACAATAGGTACCTAGTTAAAACAACTAATTTCTGTATTTTGCAAAGGGCATAACTCTCACCCTGCTTATCGAAATTTAATCCGAGAGGTCAATTCGGAAAGGGGAGAATGTCTAGTACAACTTATCTACAGGGTCTCTACCTCTAATTTTGCAAGGAAACCCAAGTAAAAGCCTCTTGAAACATACTGTGATACCTAACCCGAAAAACACAGTTTTATGTTCTTGCTCTTAGTTCGCTGTTTTGGGGAAACGGCTCGTTTCACCCATCAAACCAACTCCGAAAAATCCCCAAAAATTACAGCATGCTACTAACACCTAGGAGAATCTCCCACATAAATTTCGGGTCAAGATTCGTTCGTTTAGATAGGTTATTAAATTAAACCCTACAACACCAAAAGTTGAATCTTTATGATTCTATCTAGTATTCTACTACTTGAAACTTTGCATACTATTTACTCTAGTCTACAAGCACATGAAATCATCTCAATACAACAACATACAACCAAAAATAACCCAAAAATAGCTAGAAAAGACATGAGACGAGAAACCCCCACCTTAAAAACTTGTAGGAAGGCCTAGCCTCTTCTTCTCCTTGCTCCTTGTTCTTGCTCCTCTTCAAGAACCCATGAAAAAAACCCACTCTTTTCTTTTTTGATTTTGATCTCTTCTTTCTTTTCCTTTCTTTCTTATTTTTTTCAATGTGAAAACAAGTAGTAGAAGAAGGGGAATGAGATGAGAAAGAGAAGTAGAAACACAAAAATGAAAAGAGGGCTTTTAGCCCTTGTGTTTGGCCGGCCTTAAGTAGGAGAGGGAGAGAGAACAATTTGGGTTTCATTTATTAATTTGGGTTTCATTTACAAATTTAAACTGCAATGAAACCCTAATCCATTCAATTTGCAAATTTTAAATTGCAATCAAACCCAAAAATTTGCAATCAACACCCTACTCAATTCTAACCATTCATCTCATCAAGATTGATCAAGAATAAGAAATATTTTTCCCAAATCACATACTACATGATTTCGTACAAACGTACGAAATCATGTACAATTCAACTACGAACGTATATCTGATTACACAGATAATTTTTATTAGTAAACATGAATAATTTGTACAAAAATCATTCAATTCCGAGAAAATAATTTTATTACTGGCTCGGAAGACTCCAGTACTAATTTGATACAAAACAGTTATATATTGATTAGTTTATACATATAGATACTATTTAGTAACAAACCGGGTGTTGTCCACCAAAAATATTTTAATTCTGAAAATAATAACAAAATAATAATTTTTAATATCTGCTCGAAAATTTCAGACATTTTCTCAAAAATGCATTTTTCAAGAATTTGTACAAGTGCACAAAACTGATACAATACCTATATATACTTACTAGTATATATATCCGGATAAAGTTTTATAAGAAAAACCAGTAATTTCTATAAAAACATTTTAACTTTAAAAATAATAATTATATAAATATAATATCCGTCCGGGATATTACAATACTCCCCTCCTTAGAATAGTTCTGTCCTCAGTACTACGTTAAGTCTGGACAACAGAAAAACATCCATACTCTAAATAACTCGGGAAAAGAAAGCTTATACGGCTTTCCGGCTCCCAAGTGACTCATCCACGAACTGGTTCTCCAAAGAACCCAACCTCGGTCCTAAAGTTGCCTGAAGAATCCGCCGAAGTCGAGACGTAACTCTTGAATCTTGGTCAGAACTACTGATGCTGGCACTCCATGTTGCTTCCTTACGCCTTCAATGTGGACTCCCGCTAATTCCTCTAGCAACTAAGTCATCTTTATCGGAAGAAAATGTGTAGACTTTGTCAACCGGGTCCCAAATAACCCAAATTGAGTCATACATTTTCGAACTTCTGGGTATTCCTGTGATGAAGTCCATACTGATATTCCGAAATTTTCCTTTATCAACTTGCCGCTTCGGTGCTTCAATCCCTACATATTCTGCCTAAGCCTTCTGACTTGCGCACTTAGACTCGGTTGCGGCTCCCATCGTGCCAAAACTAAGCTCTAATCTTGAGGAATCATTACAATACTGGCCTGCCTGATCTCATAATCTAGCTTCTTACTTTCTTCACGGTCTTTGGTTGAGGCTAATATTTCACTTACCTCGATCTTTTGTAGTTTGGTAGCCACTCCATCCTTAGAATAGGACATGGCCTACAAACGCCACTTCAGACTTCCATAATTTTCTCCTGTGATTTGCTCAAAGCTGATGCTCCAGATGCTGTATTTAAACAACCGAATCTAGATCTGCCTCACGCACACATCTCAATACTTGCAGAAATTTAATTCAAACAAAAGAATACGATGAACTAAGTTTGAACGAAACAGATGCCTGGATTTCATATATATATATATAAATTCGTTCGGTTAAAAAAGTGTTACATCATATGTTACTTCTTAGTCCAAAATAAATTTCAAAACACAACTTTTAAACTTAGTTGCAGTCCCATATGCACATACTGGTAATGGCACTCCTGCTTTCTTCAGCTTGCTGGTAGTAAGTGCGAACTCTATCCTTGGTGAACAGGCTCCTTTCCCTTATTGTTCATCTTCGGGGCTGATCTACCGTCATTCTTCAGAAACTGGGGACAATCTGGTCGGATATGACCAATCTTTCCACATTTGTAACAGACATGGGCATCCATCTGAGGGTCCTTCCTCGGGCACTGGCTCATGAAATGATCTTGCTCACCACATAAGAAACAACTTCCTGTCTTGGTGCCTCCAAGTTTGCCATCTGGTTTCTGAATCTTCTGCTCCTGACCTTGGTTCTCGAACCCTGATGTTGGTGCAAATCTTTTCCCTCATAGTCGTGGACAGACTGATCCTTGTGCCCAGCCTCCTCACAGAAATGGCATACTACAACCTTGGTGGTCTCCAGAATTTGCTCCTATTCATGCTGTAGTTGTGCCAATCTGGCGTTGAAATATTCCCGCTCCTCTGCCAGGCCTGCTAATGCAGCTATGCAAGCATCACCTAGTTGCTTAGCTTTATAATCTTTCCTGGCCACGTACTTCATTAGCTTCCTCATTTCTCGATATATGCTGGCCGCCGCCGCTATGCGTTGATCCACACTTAGCCCCTGCAGTGGTCAAGTCTCCTTCGGCTCCTCGCTCAAGATCATTGGATCCTCCATCGAAATCGACTCACTCTCTTCTCTCAACACATCCCTGGTTAGGATATCCTCGAACACCAATCATGTGTTTTAAGGATGGTAACACATATACTGAAATTAGTCCAGATATAGAAAAATTATAAAACATAAGTTGAAAGAAACAACAATATGAATTATAATTGTCTATAACTAGCTAAAACCCGACTTCTAAAAGGCATCCAAGTTTAATTTTCCTACTGTGTTGGACTGTAAATTGAAGTCGGCTTTGATACCACTCTGTAACGTCCCGATTTTCTGTAACTGGGAAACCGTGACATAAGCCAGAATTTTTTTTTCAATTAGCCACAATACACAAAAAATAGGAAAATTTAAAACTTTTTATTCAACACAAAATGTATTACAAGTCCGGATGTTATAAAACAGCAATACATTACATCAGTGTTATAATAATACATTTATAATCCCAAGTGTTACAACTTTCAATAATTTACATCAGAGTACAATGAATAAAGGGCAACACTTAGTATTTCAATTGGATGCTTCCCAAGAATAAAATAAATTACAACAATGAATAAAATACAGTAATTGTTACAATTGGAACAATAGTAAACGACATATAGGACAACGGCAATAAAAACGACTCTTGCAACTCTCGCCTTGAGTCCTCTTGAAACTTGTACCTGTACTTCTGCAATCTAGTACTTGTACTTCTACAATCCAATACCTATTGAAATGGGGACGTCAGTACATATACTGACGCTTTAAGGCTGATAACAAGCAGCGAATCTCAACAATAGCAAACAGATTAATGAAAAAAGAAATATGTATATATATATGATGTATCAGTGTAAGTTATGACTTAGAATCTAATGCAAGACTACTAATGTAAGGATGCTCTTATTCTAATGCAAGCAAGGCTCTGGGACAGTATGCAGCCCATACTACATATGCCCCATATCAAGCCGTTTATTCATATATAAGGATTTGAACCCGCGCCATGAATTCTACTCTTGTACTCGACTTGTTTCTGAAGATTAGACATGACTGATGAGGTTGCTCTGAAACGGTCTAATCCCTCCATTCGCAATCATATGGTGGTGTCCCCGTTTTCCACTATTGCCCAGTTGCATTGGACCCCACTCAAATATCTGACGAATCCTTGGAGTTTCTGCGGACGCAGGTTAGCTCAAAGCATCCTCTGCTGCCCCCTAGCCAGACTGTAGTCTATGGCTTCTCGCCCTTAGATATAAGACAAGACGGAGTTCCGGGGGGTTCATCCCCCTAGCTCCGACATGAATCACTCCCGCTTATCAAGGCACTTCAGAAATTAACAGACGAGATACGGATTCCGTGCTCCCAATTCGTGAGAAGGTACAGACTGTATCCCTTTGACAAGAAGGGTACAACCTAATAATCTTGCCCAGTGCCGGCCTATAGGACAGGTCGGATTAGAAGGTATCACCCTTAACACCAACTTTTTCCCTTCGGAGAAAATGATAATAAGTAATGGTTAAGTAGTAATAGTCATAAGTTATTACCCTAACGATGTCACTAACCCTGAACAATACTAGGGATGACAATAGTATTAGCACAACATGCTAGGTCTTAAGTTAGACTTCGCAAGATAACTCTACTAGGCTACTCAACCTAGACTTACCAGAATCCCTAAGGATCTGGTTCATAGCCTATCGATCCAAGGCCCCGACAATACGAATGTATTCGCATGCTACTACCCTGAACTTGAATTTCGTCTACGCTCCGGTCCGCGATCAACCTACACCGGTTAAGATCCGACGGTACACAAGGAGTGACTCGTCCACAGTCCCTTAGGAGTAAGGTAAACACACATCTTGATGGTCGATAGCCTTAGGGCAATAATATCGCCTTATACGAGCACAACAAAACTGCATACTCGCGAATAAGCTACAAACGAGTAAACAGAACACATACGAGCCAACAAGTTACGTATAAAACCAATAACTACATACGAGCCAGGCAGGCTACGTATGAGACAATAACATACATACCAGCCAAATAGGCTGCGTATGAGACCAACAGCTATATACGGGTCAGTCAAGCCGCGTATAAGACAACAATATACATACGAGCCAAATAAGCTTGCGTATGAGACCAACAGCTACATATGGACCAGTCGAGCCACGTATGAGACAATAACATACATACGAGCTAAATAAGCTTGCGTATGAGACCAACAGCTACATACGGGCCATTCGAGCTGCGTATGAGACAAC
The DNA here is from genome assembly GCA_017893485.1 of Hemerocallis citrina. NCBI lineage: Eukaryota > Viridiplantae > Streptophyta > Magnoliopsida > Asparagales > Asphodelaceae > Hemerocallis > Hemerocallis citrina. The sequence continues at coordinate 35,581,540 of CM030365.1, forward strand.
AACATACATACGAGCCAAATAAGCTTGCGTATGAGACCAACAGCTGCATACGGGACAGTCGAGCCGCGTATGAGACAACAACATATATACGAGCCAAATAAGCTACGTATGAGACCTCCGCTACATATGGGCCAGTCGAGCTGCGTATGAGCAAAACCATACGTAAAACAACCATACAGGTAATCAACGTAGAAACAACCAAACGTGCTTACTAGCGAAACTTGTTATGCTATAATTAGAAGAAAAAGAAGAATCTACTACCAGTCTAGTACAAACATACAACCAAAGAAACGACCGAAAAGCAACATGAAAACCTTCTGACAGCCTAGATGCAACCAGTGCTGCGCTTGTCGGAATTCGACAAAAATATATACTTTTTAGAAAGGTAAGAACATCTACCACGACTCTCCAATGGAACACTTTTTCAGATTCCATAAGGAATCAAAATTCCGGTCCATTGCAGACACGCAAATAGTTTAACCCAACTACATATTTCCAACAGAAAGCTGAAACTTTGCAAGCTGGTAACTTTTGCTTTACTCATCGGAATCTAACGAAACTAGAAATTTTGGAAAGGTGAGAACACCTACTACAACTCCTAGTTGAACACCTTCTCAGATTCCGAAAGAAAATCTAAATTTCTACCCGTCGAACATACGCAAACAGTTACCAAACTACTGGTTTTCAACAAAAAGTCGAAACTTCCGTAGCTTGTAACTTTTGCTCCACTTATCGGAATCTAACAAAACTGGACAATTTAAAAATATGGGAACACCTACTAAAACTTTCCAGTAGACAAGTCGCTCAGATTCCGCAAGAAAATCCAAATTCCTACCCGCCGAACACACAAATGATAACAAAAGCAGTAGACTTAACTAAGGAAAACTGAATCTTTCAAAGCCCATAACTTCTACTCCGCTTATCGGAATTTAACCCAATTGGCCGATTCGGAAAGGGGAGAACGTCTACTACAACTTTTCTAATGGGTCGGTTCCTCAGATTCATCAAGTAAGACCCATAAAAATGACCAAGAAGTTAAACAGCAGGTACCTAGTTAAAACAACTAATTTCTGTATTTTGCAAAAGGCATAACTCCCACCCCGCTTATCGAAATTTAGCCTGAGAGGTCAATTCGGAAAGGGGAGAATGTCTAGTTCAACTTCTCTACAGGGTCTCTACCTCTAATTCTGCGAGGAAACCCAAGTAAAAGCCTCTTGAACCTACTGCGATACTTAACTCGAAAAACACAGTTTTATGTTTTTGCTCTAAGCTCGCTGTTTTGGGAAAACGGCTCGTTTCACCCTTCAAACCAACTCCAAAAAAACCCCAAAAATTATAGCATGCTACTAACACCTAGGAGAACCTCCCACATAAATTTCGGGTCAAGATTCCTTCGTTTACATAGGTTATTAAATTGAACCCTACAACACCAAAAGTTGAATCTTAATGATTCTATCTCGTATTCTACTACTTGAAACTTTGCATACTTTTTACTTTAGTCTACAAGCTCATGAAATCATCTCAATACAACAACATACAACCAAAAATAACCCAAAAATAACTAGAAAAGACATGAGATGGGAAACTCCCACCTTAAAAACTTGTAGGAAGGTTTAGCCTCTTCTTCTCCTTGCTCCTTGTTCTTGCTCCTCTTCAAGAACCCATGAAAGAAACCCACTCTTTTCTTTTTTGATTTTGATCTCTTCTTTCTGTTCCTTTCTTTCTCAGTTTTTTCTAAGTGAAAACAAGTAGTAGAAGAAGGGGAATGAGATGAGAAAGGGGTGTAGAAACACAAAAATGAAAAGAGGGCTTTTAGCCCTTGTGTTTGGTCGGCCTTAAGTAGGAGAGGGAGAGAGAACAAGTGGATGAGAAGAGTCCACTTGTCTCTTTCTCTTTGTGGCCCAAATTAATTTGGGTTTCATTTGCAAATTTAAATTGCAATGAAACCCTAATCCATTCAATTTGCAAATTTTAAATTGCAATCAAACCCAAAAATTTGTAATCAACACCCTACTCAATTCTAACCATTCATCTCATCAAGATTGATCAAGAATAAGAGATATTTTTTTCCAAATCACATACTACATGATTTCGTACAAACGTACGAAATCGATACAATTCAACTACTTACGTATATCTGATTACACAGATAATTTTTATTAGTAAAAACGAATAATCTGTACAACAATCATTCAATTCCGAGAAAATAATTTTATTACCGGCTCGGAAGATTCAAGTAATAATTTGATACGAAACAGTCATATATTGACTAGTTTATACGTATAAATACTGTTTAGTAACAAACCGGGTGATGTCCACTAAACATATTTCATTTCTGAAAATAATAATAAAATAATAATTTTTAATATCTGTCCGGGATTTTTCCGATATTTTCTCAAAAACGCATTTTTCAAGAATTTGCACAAGTGCACAAAACTGATACAATACCTATATATACTTACTAGTATATATATCCGGATAAAGTTTTATTAGAAAAACCAGTAATTTCTATAAAAATATTTTAACTTTAAAAATAATAATTATATAAATATAATATCCGTCCGGAATATTACAAAAGTTGGGAACGGTACATAATATTTGTGAAATTCGTATAACAATATCTACCAGGCGGGTATTGAGATGGTGCCATTTGAAGACCTATATGGGAGGAAATGTATGACTCTAGTTTGTTGGTATGAGGTTGGTGAAACACAGACAATATGATTAGAAATTGTGCAGAAGATATCAGAGAAGATAAAAATATATTCAGCAACGGAAGGAAGACTGTCTAATGCTGCCAGAAGAATTACGTAGACAAACCAAAAAGTTATTTGGAATTCAAAGATGGAGATGGTATTTTTGGAAAATAACACATTGGAGAATCAGGAAAGGGGTCAAGTTAGCACCTCACTAAGTGGGTTCATACACAATTGTTATCCAAATCCGTATGACAGAACTCTTTTTAGGGAGAAATATTGTATTACCGAGACTTTGTCTAATTACTATTTTATTTCTTGTATTAGGATGTGTTTAGAAAATTTTGTGGCCGACGATTTTACCCTTAAAGTTAAGTAAGGATCGTCTTCACACTTGGAAAATGTACGGTTACTGTATTCAGCAACGCAACTTGGCTGTGTAGTCCTCAAAAAGAAAAATTATCATGCAATCAGTTTGTGAAAATATTGTCGGTACGCAAAATTATTAATATATCGACCTGCGACCTGCGCGCATGCACATGCAAGCTTGTGATATGATTTATGGTTAAAGTCTGCAGGGTTATTGGTAATGTTGCTTAGAATGAGATGATAGGTTGGACATATTAATAGTGTATAAATGGAATTTTTCTATTACATGCGCATTTTATTTTGTAAAGGGGTAGTATGAAATGCTCCTTTTTGTTGTTTAATTATTAACCGATCTCAACCTTAGCTACAAGTGCAGTGGGAGTGAAATGTTGGGAGAATTGGACCTGAGTGTACCAAGTGACCTTTCTGAAATTGATCTGCAACAGGAAGAAAGTGAGAAGTAGCTCGAGGCGTGGGTTGCACTTTCTTTAAGAAACTATTTGGCCGATTCTGGAGATGAATCGTTGATCACCAAACACTTCTCCCGGGATACAACGAGCTTCTGATCTACAGTGCAGCCTAATGCTCCAATAGCAGCACGTACCAACTTGCACCAGAAAAAACCGCAGAAAATGTATTTTTTGAGGAAATTTTGAATGATAGATTTTTTTTTCTTTTCTGTTTTTCTGTAGCTTTTTACTTCCCAAAGATAATCTCATCTTATAGGTTGTAACCAGGAGGCTATAATGTGTGTGCATTAATCCAAAAAACGGCTATATAATGAATACCATTTAATTTTTGAAACTGCTATAACATAAAGTCTATTTAAGTGTGAAACAGCTATATTTATTAAAAACGTTTTGAATTCTGAAAGTTCAAAAAAAAGTTTCTGTTTTTTTTTTTCTTTTCAATAGACCCCAAGACCCCCAAGGCCCTAAGGCCCGGCCCGGTCATAGATATATAAATATATATATATATTATGTAGAATGTAGGAATTGAACCCCCAACCTCTTGTGAACTCAAAACTTTAACCGTTGGGCCATGAGACAGTATTGATAACAAGATGAGTGTTTTGAATGTATACTCAATTCCAACAATCCCCCACTTATATATTTAAAACACTAATTTTAAAAGAAGCGGTTTTTCAAAAGTATAGAACCATGCATAAGTAAGGTGTCCGAAGACTTGAACCTTACATAGTGGACAATCCTCAAAATGCAAGAATAATGAGTGATCTTCAGTCTTGAACTCATTACCCGTTTTTACATAGTGAAGGAAAACCACACGTGATTCTACCAGGTGCAAGTTCTAAATGCCAGCACATTCCGGCCTTGTGCTTATCCTAGTATAGGTGAATGTTTTTAGAGAATCAGCCCCATTCTCATAGAAGCGGCCACACTTCACAAACACCTCGGTGAGTCTATCAAGAGTGCTCTTGTAGCTAGGCACTCCTCTCATTCAGAGATATAGAGTTCATTAAGAGCCAAGCTCATCCTTACTAACGCTACAAAATATCATGCACATACACATCAGGATGGACTAGGGAGTGGTAAAACTCCTAGGTTGCATGATTTCAATCACAGTATGGCTTGTTTTTCCCATTGAACCTATGTCTTGGGATCTCCAGTCGTATAGGTTGGGTTCCCACCAATTGTGATCCTAAATGGGCTTCAGTCCCATCCTTATCGATGTATTCCAAACTTTGTCTCGAGACAATCCTTTTGTCAAAGGATCTGCAAGATTACTTTCTGATCTGACAAAATCCACAGTAACAGCACCAGACGTGAGGAGCTCTCTCACCGTACTGTGCTTGCGACGAATCGCCAGTCTCTTACCGTTATAGTAAGCATTTTGTACTTTAGCAATAGCAGCAGTACTATCTGAGTGGATTAAGATCGGAGGTATAGGCCTATTCCATGAAGGAATGTAAGACAAGAGGTTCCTCAACCAGCTTGCCTCCTCACTAGCCGCAGCTAGAGCAACTAACTCAGACTCCATAGTAGAGTAAGTTAAAATAGTCTGTTTCTTGGACCTCCAAGAAACAGCACCACCAGCGATACTAAAAACGTATCCACTTGTGGCCTTGGAATCATCCGAAAATGAATTCCAATCTGCATCACTGAATCCCTCAAGGACAGCGGGAAATCTCTCATAATGTAGTCCTAAGTTCATGGTCTTTTTCAAGTACCTCATGACTCTGTCAATAGCATTCCAATGCTCAGAACTTGGACAACTCGTAAATCTACATAATACACCTACAGCATATGCAATGTCAGGTCTAGTGCAGTCGGTAGCGTAGCGAAGGCTACCAATAATACTAGCATATTCTTTTTGTCTAACTGCAGCACCAGAATTTTTCAAAAGTTTAACATGACGGTCACTAGGTGTACATGCAGGTCTACGGTCAAAGTAATTGTATTTCTTCAAGATCTTCTCAATGTAATGAGATTGATCAAGAGTAATACCAGTTTCAGAACGTGTGATTTTCATGCCTAAAATAACATTGGCCTCACCTAGGTCCTTCATATCAAAATTTTGACTAAGCATAGTTTTAGTCTCTGAAATTAATTCAAGCGAAGAACCACAAATGAGTAAATCATCTACATATAGACAAAGCATGATGCAACTATCACTGGATGCTTTATAATAAAGGCATTTATCAACATTATTAATAGAAAAACCATTTGAGAGTAATAATTGGTCAATTTTGTCGTGCCACTGTTTAGGAGCTTGCTTAAGACCATATAAAGTCTTATTCAGCTTGCAGACTTTGTGTTCCTGCCCTGGAATCACAAAACCTTCAGGCTGATCCATATAAAGTTCCTCTTCAAGTTCTCCATTAAGAAAAGCTGTTTTAACATCCATCTGGTGGATCATCAAGTTGTGCACAGCAGAAATGGCTAATAAAACTCTAATGGTAGTCACACGGGTCACAGGAGAGTAAGTGTCAAAGAAATCTATATTTTCCTTTTGTACATATCCTTTAGCTACTAGTCTAGCTTTAAATTTTTCAATTGTACCATCTGGTTTAAGCTTTCTTTTAAGAATCCATTTGCATCCTATAGTACGACTACCGCGAGGTAAGTCCACTAACTCCCAAGTACCATTAGAGGTTAGTGAATCCATTTCATCATTTATGGCTTCTTGCCACAAATCGGCATCAGGTGAGGTTAAAGCCTCATTGATAGAACTAGGATCAGATTCTAAAGCATATACAACATAGTCATCACCAAAATCTTTAGTAGTTCTAGCACGTTTGCTTCTACGTGGCTCAGAATCTAAATCAACATTAGCAGCATTTGTATTAGTTTGAGGAATGCCAGAGGAAGTTGAGGGTTGTGAACCCCCACTACCCCCACTACTACCCCCACTGTTCCTCAATAAGTAAGGAAATTTATCCTCATAAAAATCAGCATCTAAGGATTCAATAATCACATTATTATGCAAGTCTAAAAATCTGGAAGCCTTACTGTTTTCTGCATAACCAATAAAAACACATTCATATGACCTACTTGCAAGTTTCATTCTTTTTGGGTCAGGTTTTCTGACATATGCTAAACAACCCCAAACTCTAAAATAATCAATATTAGGCTTTCTACTTCTCCATAATTCGTATGGTGAAGTATCAGAAGATAGATGTGGAATTCTATTTAAAACATGACATACAGATAAGAGAGCTTCACCCCATAAAGATTTGGGTGCTCCAGAACTAATAAGCGAAGCAACTACCAATTCAGTAAGAGTCCTATTCTTTCTTTCAGCTTTTCCATTAGATTCAGGTGAATAAGGTGCAGTGGTCTCGTGAATAATTCCAAATGATGCATATAATTGTTTAAATTCATTGGAATCATATTCTGTACCTCTATCACTACGAAATCTCTTAATATTTCTTTCAAATTGATTTTGCACTTCAGTTACATAAGTTCTAAACATGTCAATTGCTTCACTCTTATGAGCCATAAGATAAACATGTGTATAATTTGAGTGATCATCAATAAACGTAATGAAATATCTTTTACCATTTCTGGTTAAGGTTCCATCCATCTCACATATATCAGAATGTATCAAGTCTAAAATTTTTGTTTCTCTAGCTACACTTCTATGTGAAGTTTTAATTATCTTAGCTTGACTACAGGATGTGCATTTTTCAAATTCATTTAAGTTAACTTTTGGTATCATGCCAAGTTTGCTCATATTATTTACCAATTTCTTATTAACATGACATAGTCTAGAGTGCCATAAATTAAAAGAAGACAAAGAGTAAACAGAAGCATTATTCTTATTCATTTCAATACTGAGTTTAAACATCCCATTACAAGCAAATCCCTTTCCCACAAAAATCCCATTTTTAGTTATAACATACTGGTCGGATCCGATGCTCTGATGAAAACCAGCCTTGTTGAGCAGGTATCCAGAAATCAAGTTCTTCCTCATATCAGGAGTGTGCAAGACATCCTTGAGGGTAACAGTCCTGCCAGAGGTGAACTCCAAGTCCACCTCTCCAGTGCCCATCACGTTGATACAGTGTGAATCACCAAGTTGCACTTTTTGACCTTCAGTCTCCTTATAATTTTTGAACCAGCTGCGCTCATAGCAAACATGCCTAGTAGCGCCCGTATCAGCCCACCACCCATCGGTTACACCGACCATGTGGATTTCAGTAATCATAGCCACTAACGGCCCTTCGATAGCATTTGCCTGTGGTGCAGGTGTACGCGATCGGCAGTTCCTAGCGATATGTCCAAAGCGATGACACTTCCAACACTCGATAGGATCTGTTCCATTGTTGTTGGTTTGGGCTTGCTGGTTATTTGTCTTATTCGGATTCTGACGTCCATTCTGACCATTCTGACGAAAGTTCGAATTGAACTTCCGACTAGCATTCTTCTTGAACGGCTTGTTCTTTGGTTTCAAATGGACCTTTGCTTTGTTCTTTTGAACAAGCAGGACTTCTTCTTTCTGATCTTGCTTTCTGGATTCCTCCTCAACTTTAAGCCTAGTTATCAAATTCTCCATGGTCAGTTCTTTTGATTTGTGTCGCAGGATGTTCTTGTAGTCTTTCCAACCAGGTGGTAACTTGTCAATCATCACAGCTACTTGAAATTGCTCATCGAGGGGTATTCCCTCTGAAATGATCTCATGAGCAATATGCTGTAACTCGTGTGATTGAATAGTTACCAGCTTGTCGTCGACCATGGTGTATTTGAGGTAACGACTGACTGCGAATTTCTTCGAGCCAGCCTCTTCAGTGTCATATTTCTTCTGTAGGGCTTCCCAAACAGACCTAGCCGTATCGGACTGTAAGTAATAGTCATACAGTTCGTCGGATAGTCCATTCAAGATGAAGTTCCTACACTTAAAATCGGCATCCTTCCATTCTGCTATGTCATCTAAAATTTGTTCATTATCATTGGCATCAACAGGTTCTGGGTTAGGCATTACAGGGCAGTCATGGGTAAGAACATGGGCAACTTCCTTCAGCGACAGATAGAAAAACATTTTGTTCTTCCATCGCTTGAAGTTCAAGCCAGCAAATTTTTCTGGTTTGTTGGTTTCATATTTGCGGTCAGAAACTAAAGCCATTACAGATTACGAAAATAGTTTCTTAAAATTGTTGGGAGAATTGGACCTGAGTGTACCAAGTGACCTTTCTGAAATTGATCTGCAACAGGAAGAAAGTGAGAAGTAGCTCGAGGCGTGGGTTGCACTTTCTTTAAGAAACTATTTGGCCGATTCTGGAGATGAATCGTTGATCACCAAACACTTCTCCCGGGATACAACGAGCTTCTGATCTACAGTGCAGCCTAATGCTCCAATAGCAGCACGTACCAACTTGCACCAGAAAAAACCGCAGAAAATGTATTTTTTGAGGAAATTTTGAATGATAGATTTTTTTTTCTTTTCTGTTTTTCTGTAGCTTTTTACTTCCCAAAGATAATCTCATCTTATAGGTTGTAACCAGGAGGCTATAATGTGTGTGCATTAATCCAAAAAACGGCTATATAATGAATACCATTTAATTTTTGAAACTGCTATAACATAAAGTCTATTTAAGTGTGAAACAGCTATATTTATTAAAAACGTTTTGAATTCTGAAAGTTCAAAAAAAAGTTTCTATTTTTTTTTTTCTTTTCAATAGACCCCAAGACCCCCAAGGCCCTAAGGCCCGGCCCGGTCATAGATATATAAATATATATATATATTATGTAGAATGTAGGAATTGAACCCCCAACCTCTTGTGAACTCAAAACTTTAACCGTTGGGCCATGAGACAGTATTGATAACAAGATGAGTGTTTTGAATGTATACTCAATTCCAACATGAAATGATCAAATGTGGGTGAGGGGATGTGATGTAAACATTTAGCCGAGGCCTAAGATTTGTGTCAAAGCTATACCTAGGGGTTAAGTAACTTAGTGATATATATATATATATATATATATATATATATATATATATATATATATATATATATATATATATATATACTAGATTTGTCCTAAGACACGTTTTCGGAATGATACAGCATATATATATATATATACTAGATTTGTCCGTGGGCACGTGCCTAAGACACGTTTTCGGAATGATACAGCATATGAAAGTTTTGTAAACAATAAAACAACAATTATGTAGCACAAGTTGGAATAGTAAAACAATAGTCGTAAATAAAAGTCCATGTTTCCAATAGTATATGTTGAAAAATAATGATAAATGAGGGTGTAAAATCCACATTTTTAGAACTTGGAGTGTGGAAAATGATGAAATTTAACTGTCGATGAGATATTTGCTATTTTCAATGTAACATGAGCAAAAAGATATCCATAAAAAATCTAAAATTTTACAAACCTGAAATCTGAAAATATAAATTTCTAAGTAAACAGAGAGAGAATGAGAGAGAGAGAGAAATAAATAAATAAATAAATAAATAAATAAAAGAGTTGTTTTAGAGATTTGAATTTGAATTTTGGGGGGAAACTTTTAGAAGGAAAAATTTGTTTTGTGAGGTTAGATCGGGACCATTGATTTCAACCATATTGAATGAGAGCCACTTGATATCTTTTTTTGTGTGTTATTATATAGATGTAGTTAGTCTTTTATAAGATGGTTAGAAGAGCTCCTTATCGTGAGCAAGAGATCTGAGCCCTTTGATTTCGATTTCACCGTCCTGATTCACATCCGCCCATCACATAAGAGATGCACAAACAGTGAGGGTGCAAAATGGGATTTCACAACTCATATCTCTCTTTCTCTCAACAGCCAACTTCTTTTTTCTCATCTGACTTCGAACGCAAACCCAAATCATACCTCATCAAATCCCAACACCCCCCGGCCTCCTTTCCCTTCTCACTTCGAACGCAAATCCCGACCTCCTTTCCCCCCTCACTTCGAATGCAAACCCAAACCCAAACCCTTGCTCAAATCCCCGACTCCCCCAAACCCTACTTCAAATTCCGACACCCTCAAATCTCGACACCCCCATAACCAAATTCCCTCCGACTACCCATGCAAAATCATCCTTGGTACCCAAGTCGACGTTGCCCCCGAAATCGAGGCTGCTGCGTCCATTAAATCACCAAAATCACCAGAAATACAAGAAAATCCCAGGTATTGAACACTAACCCTAGTTTTTGTGGGTTAATAAATTTAATCGGTTTGATTAATTATAGCAAAAAGATGAACTTTATATAATTTGTGGTTGGACTTTTACAATGTGAAGGACATTTTGTTTGTGATGTGAACGGGTTGGGTGTTTAGGAGCTAAACCATAATATAGATGAAGGGGTTAGATATTTTATTATTATTATGAGCATTTCCTTGACATTAATAAATATAGGAAGCTTTTGAATAATGTAAATGGAATGGAGGTAGATGTTTACTAATTCAGTTCTCACACAAAGAGTAGTGTGAATTGATGTATGTAAAATTAATTTGGTTGGATAAATTGATGTATGTAAAAATAGCCTAGTTTCTTAAATTTCTTCATTTATTGCTTGTTTTCTTATGTTATAGCTTGATTTTTTTATGTTTTTTCCATATGTTCAAGTGCATGTCTTTTTGAACTTCAAACCTTCTCTTTGTTTCAATGAAACTATCCTGTTAACGATTCATATCTTTCATGTTTAATTATTGTTGTATATTAGGTCTGATCTTTGACCCTAATCTTGATGTTTATAGGCAGAGTGCATGGAAGCCCTTTTGTTTGCTATGATGGATAGAAGAGTGCGTGTGATTCTCACTTAGTCATTTTAAATTTACCCCTTGCCTTTTTTGTATGTGTGTTGGTTGAGGCAATGATGACAAACACTATTTAACTAGCTTTATTTTGAATGTGTGTCTCCCTCTCTACCTAGTTTTGTTGTGTCTTGGTCTCGGGGTTTGGGTATAGGGGTGTATTGAAATCCCTTCACTGTTAGTATCCACATGATCAAGCTTTTTATACAATGCCCATCAACTTCAATAATTTTAGAATGCATGTTGTTTACTTGTTGAATACTTTCTTGATATTGTTGTATATGTACTATAATGTGAAGCCATGGTGGTTTATTGGTATGTGATATTACAATGTTTTTTGGGCAGAAAGAATCAGGACCTGCTGATTGAAATCAAATGGCTGAGATTTCTTGCTCACGATAATGAGCCATTCTTACCATCTCATAATTGACTAACTCATAGTTGGAACATGGTTGGAACATGATTGCTGAATTTATGGTGAATTGGGGGGAGGGGGGGTTGGAACTAGTTGACATGACATAATATTGCAGCCTTAGAGATACCCTGCCTTGATTTTAACAATCATAGACAATGATACAAGTGTGTTATGAGCTTACGACTAATACAATTCATGATTTTGTTGAGTTAGTACAACTTTGTAGTTGTCTTTCAGTTCATAATTTCATGTTCATTTTTTGAAAGAGTTAACTTACTAAAAAAGGAAGGGGGAGATGAGTAATAATTTGAGTGAAGGAAACATGATCATGGAGGAGGTTGAGTGCAATAAAAATTATGAGAGGAAGGAGTTGGGATCACCAGTGGAAATCGATGAGGTTTTGCTTAGTAGAATGCCTTCACTCGATATGGATAGCATTTCGGATTGTCTTCCAATTGCACAGGAGCAGGCAGAACAGAATTCCGAGTTTTTTTTTCCTTACATAAAATCATTTTAACATCATTTTCGGGCATAAATGTTGTCTCCATTGAATTATGCTGAATTGTATCATTGTCTATGATTAAAACAACGAGAGATCTAACAGAAACAACTGATGACATGAATTTTCTACTTCTCATTTATGTTCGGGTTTTTCTCTGTGAGTTCAGAAACTGAAGGGCATTTATTTTAGGAGAGAGATTATAGAAATTGATTGTTTTCGAGTTGAAGCTGCTTAATAGTATCAACTTTATAAACACATAACAAACACAAATCCTTCTAACCAAGGCACTATATATAAAGAGACATTCATAGCACATTAAAGAGACATTCACAACAACTTGATGAATACATAACAATAGTTTCAACTTGAAGCATTCTAACCAAGGCACCATATATAACGAGACATTCATAGCACATTAAAGGTTGCAATCATAATGAGCCATCTTCTCTTCACAAATTGGATGTGAACATAGATAAACAAATTCGAACATCTGAATTAATGAATACATAACAAACACACGAGTACAACCTGCAGTACTATAATTAGAAGAAGAATGTAACAATGCGATTTAGACCCATTCATCCTCTCCTTGCATAGTTGAACTTCAAATCGAAGATGGTTACATTCTTCAAATTTTCCTTTGATTAGTCGTTCTTGAAGTAGAAACTCCTTATGTAACCCTTGTTACTCATTTTTGTATTTCTATTTGTATTTAATTAAATTCATGGGTATTTTATTTTATTTCTATTTTTTGTTGATTTTTGTCCATTGAATTGTAAGTTGTTGTTCTCCTTGTGATTCATTTCTGTTTGATTCCGCCTTTATATTCTCATTTGATTGGTCTACAAATTTGTTCTTGTCATTGTTTATTGTTTAAACCTATTTCATGGTCTATTTGTCTCTTATTGGACCTTTTTTCCTATTGGATACTACCCAGTTCACCCAAACCCATATTGACTCTATTCAAACCCCACTAAACTCCCTAAACCTAAATACCAAAACCCTAATACTTCCTCTCTCTCGTAGCCATCATCTAACCCTACTCCCGATCTCGCTCTCTCCTCCTTCCCTGTCGTCGTCCTACACCTGACACCGGCAGACCCCACCGCAGACCCCCTCTCCTTTTCCCCTCTTCCGCAGCAAACCCTCGTGCCACCCTGTTCCCGTTTGAGCCGTAGCGACCCAGTCCCTCGCAGCGCCACCTAGTCTTCTTTGCTGTTGACGTCCTCCACTGTGGTCGACAGTCGCCGCCCGGTCCTAGCCACTGTCATCGCTGTCTCTTGCCGAGTCCGACGCTGTGCTGCCGCCCTTTTCAGTTGCTGTTGTTGTTGCCACTGTTTTGTTGTGTACGTGTGAGCACGTACATAGCACGTGTTTCGGTTGGTGTTGGATCTCGATCCTTCTTCGTGCATTTTCTTGTTCTTTGTGTTCATTGTTCGGTATCTGTTTCTGTTATTCTAATCTTCATCTTTGTCGTCATTTTTAGGTATCTTGTATGTATCTTTTTGTCATACAAGTTAGATACCACAAGTAGTCTCACATGAAAATGTTAGTACCCTCATGATGACCATATTTTGTTAGCTGATCCATTCCTTCATCTCTTGATCATGAGTAGTTCACAGTAGTTGACACCCGTTGCATGAAAACAATTAGATTAGATGGACATCTTGATTGTATGGTTGTTGTGACACATATCGTATGTTGTAGATGAATGCTTGTTAATTGTCCCATCTCATTTATTAATACACATGCCATACTGATTTAAGTGACCCATATGCCATGCTTTCTAAGCCATCTTAGATTGGATCGTTTGTAACGAAATTATTTGATAAAATGCATAAAAAAACTTTTGTTTCATTGCTACCTTACTTTTGTACATCAACTTTGACCCTATTAGCATAAGTAAAATAAATAAATTTGTGAACATGATTTGTAGCCTTCGTTCTAGTTTTTAGAACTTTTGACGGATCTGAATTCCGATTTTTGATGCATGAGTTATTGCTGTTTTACTGCAATCATATCGTATATTCCAGATTCTGAACTATATGATTTCTGTATAAAATATTATTTTAAAACCGATATTAAAAGTAGAATTTGAACTCTATATTTTTCTGAGTATGTTTAGACATGACTGGGATCAATCCATTTTTTTTGGAATTAGTTAACGACTTTTGTATCTCATTTCATGCTTATGAAACCAATCGTTATATTTCCAAACTGCATGTTGTTCAGTAAAATATTATGTTTTCAACCTGATTCTATTCGTTTTTGATGAAAACTTTGTGAATATAAACTGTAGCCTGATTTATCTATTTTATCACCCTTTTGACGGACCTAGATTCTGAATTGTATTTTGCAAATTATCTCTGTTTTGGTACTGCTGTGTTTGAACTTTCTGATTCGAAGTTTTGTTGTTGTTTTCCCAATTTTATTGATTGTACTATCTGTAATATAAATTCATGATAATTTATATTTTGAGACTAGATATGTTAGGTAATATTCCATATTTTTCTCAGATTTAATTATGATGATTTAAAATTATTTTCATGCTTATAAACATGATTTTGCATTTTCTGGCTGAACATAAATTCTGTATTAAACACTGTTTTCAACCTTATTTCTGTGGCTGATGTATGACTTTTATATATGCACTGGATTCAGCGGAGAGTCTGGTTTCCAGATTTTCTGACGGATATAGATTTGCAGTTTTGTAGCAACAGGAATCACAGGTTTGGTACAGTAGTATCTTGCTGTCCAGAACTGAAAGTTTCGTTGTTTTGACTGTTAGAAGTTGTTTTGTCACCCGTTTGTGTTTCCTATTCATCTTAGACTTATCCTTCGTTCTTGCCATGTTTTAAGCCTTGTTTGTATTCGTTCACATCTGTTTAATAATGACAAACAATCAAGTCGAGGTTTTTAAGGAAAACGATCTAGTAGTGGACAATATAGAAATGCGTATTCAAAAGGGAACTTGTTTTCCCCACTGTTTACTGTGGTACACACAGTTTATCTCAAGATGTAAGAGGGCATGATCTATGACACCATTACTGTTTGTTATTACTGTTACTATTTGTCTGAATATACTGCCCTGTAGGTTCCACTACGAAATCTTAAAACAAAACTGTTTGATGTAGTAACCATGTGGTATGAGATGCATGAAGTGCTACCTAGATAGTAATGAACATTAGACATAAGAACAGCTGTTTTTACTTTCACATCCTGTTACTGTTACCGTTGACTTCACTGTTACCATTGATTTCACTGTTACTGTTGATTTCACCATTACTGTTATTACTACACTCTTTACTGTTATCCTGCTATCTCTGTTATTCGTAGACTGTCACCTTTGTTGCTTATCCCCATGTCAGTACTTTCTGTTTTATTTTAGTTTTTCCCTTTCCTTTTCTTGATTGTACTGCTTGCGGCCCGGAACTTGCATCTAATGGGCATTATGTTTTCATGTCTTCCTATTTTCCATGTGATTGCTATATGAGCAGGTTTTGGTGATCGCTTGCCTACTGGGGTTGGTGAGCAGAAGTTTTGAGCTGTGCATTGGGAAAATTTGCTTAAATGTTTTGTGTTGAACTATTTTATTCATGCTACTGTATTGAGACTTGTATTTTGGCTTGTAGTCCCAGGATATTATTTTGTTTCAGATCTCATATTTGTTTGGGATATTCATTATTATTGCGAATAAATACTGTTGAATTATATTTATTTATGCATGTCTGGTTGAGTATATTGTTATATTTACTGTTGTGATGAGTCAAGTAGATCCGTACAACTAATGGGTGGTGAAAACTATCCGCTGGACTTAGCCGCGTACCGTATTCCATATTTCTTTTGGGAAGCGGGGCATGACATGGTTTTTAGTGGTATCAGAGCCTCAGGTTTGGCTAATGTGTTAGTTTGACTAATACATTAGACATGCTTGACTCGATCAGGATTTACTTAACTACCAATAGGCCATGCATTACACAAAGAATTATTAATCAACTAGATCTCAATGCTAATTGTTTTGGGTTTGTGCAGACTATGCCTCGTGGGAATGCTTCATCTTCTCGCTCGCAAGAAGACCATCCTAAGTTGGCAGCTGTAACTCAGGTGCTCCAACAGATTGCCCAAATGCAGCAGGAGCACAGCGAACTGGTTAAGGCCGCTTTGGAGGCTGTTAACCAGAATGCTGTTCTGACCCCCGTTGTGCCTGCCCCTGTAGTTTTGCCCCCTCGTTCAGGGTACTGTTGCGGATTTCATGAGGTTGCACCCTGATAAGTTCGCTGATACTGAGACGCCAGTAGAGGCTGAGCAGTGGCTGATATGGACGGAGAGTCTGCTACAGGCAGCTAGGATCGCCGATGCCGACCGTGTGGATGTGGTATGCGTCTAGTTGGTGGATTTGGCCCACATCTGGTGGAGGGAAGAACCCAAGAGGCTAGAGTGGCCTATTGCTTGGGCTATTTTTGCTTAGAGCTTCCTGGAGAAATTCTTCCCCCGCATAACCCTGGTAGAAATGGAGCATCAGTTTCTTTCCCTGAAGCAGCATCAGTTTCTTTCCCTGAAGCAGGTGGTTGGTTGGTTGTCTGGTTGATTTATTAATGCCGTGTTTTGAGATTTTGTTACATATTATATATGTAGTATTGTAACACCATGTTTTTCTTGGAATAGGGCTCTAGATCCGTGGACGAGTACACCGCAGAGTTCACCAGGCTTAGCCGCTTCGC
The DNA here is from genome assembly GCA_017893485.1 of Hemerocallis citrina. Taxonomy (NCBI): domain Eukaryota; kingdom Viridiplantae; phylum Streptophyta; class Magnoliopsida; order Asparagales; family Asphodelaceae; genus Hemerocallis; species Hemerocallis citrina. Next base: position 35,598,478 of record CM030365.1, read on the forward strand.
TACCACCTTGGTGGCGAATGAGGATGATCGTGCTCGGAGGTTCCTTTTTGGTCTTGATCAGGGTATTCAGGTGCAGTTGGTCACCCATCATCTCAGTACCTATGCAGATGCCTTGGAGGCAATTCGTGCTTGAGCGACCCCTTTTCAGCGGGTTGTGCAGTACCCCAGTGTTGTTGCTGCCAGGCCTACTGGAGGTTCGATAAGGAGGCCAGCTCCGGTCCTTGCCATCAGGACAGCTCCCATGCTCTTCCACGGAAGGATGTTGTTTGTGACTTTTGCCAGACCCCTACGCATTTGCATAAGGATTGTTGGAAGGCCAACCGCCGGTGTCTTGATTGGGGTGCTGCCGACCACTTGGTTCGAGAATATCCTCGGAGAAGGCACGACCAAGCCGTAGTCGCACCAGTCCATAGTCAGGTCAGACCGTCACTTCCCCCTCAGCGTCAGATCATCGGTCAAAGGACCGCTGCTCCAGGGAGAGGTCAGACTTTTAACTTGACAGCGGAGGAAACTGAGACCGCGGAAGAAGTCGTTGCAAGTATTCTTTTGTGTTTTCTTTTGTTGTTCTCTTATTTATTTCTTGTTTTATTCTTGGATATTTCATTCATGTTGTCTTTCCTGCACCATCTTTCCATATTCCTTGGTTATCTTTCATCTGTTCGTCTGTTCATCTTTTCCCTTGTTTTGACTCTATCTTAAGTGTTATTCTTATTCATTATGTTCTTGCTCATGTTCTTTTTGATTCTGGGGCAGCCCATTCTTTCTTCTCCTCCTGCTTTATGGATCAGCATTAGTTAGAGTGCAGTGTGATGCCAGTAGCTTGGAACATTATCACAGGTGACAGTGTTTTCGTCTATTCCCAGGAGTGCAAGCAGAGTCCCGTGGTGATTAGAAGTGCTGATTTCATAGCAGATATGATTTTGATCGGCAGTTCAGGGTTCGATGTGATTCTCGGCATGGATTGGCTGGGTGAGACCCTACGCAATCATTGATTGTTGAGCAAAAAAGGTTGTTTTCAAGATGCTAGGTCATGCGGAGTTTGAATTCCATGCTGGGGAGTTACCCCTTGGGCGTGGTCAGGAAGTAGTTGTCGATGCAGGTTGTGCAATGGAGTTGCACTCAGGCTGTGAGGCTGCAGCTCTTGTAGTGCGGAAATTTATGGATGTGTTTCCAGAGGAGTTGTCTGGACTACCCCGGATAGGGAAGTAGAATTCGGTATTGAGGTTCAGCCAGGCACTGCGCTGATATCGAAAAGTCCCTACCTGATGGCACCAATTGAGCTAGCAGAGCTGAAGGTGCAGATCCAAGGATTGCTAGATTTGGGTTTCATTAGGCCCAATGTATCCCCGTGGGGCGCTCCTGTATTGTTTGTCAACAAGAAGGACAGGAGGCATCGTCTGTGCATGGATTACCGTGAGCTGAACAGTGTGAAGAACCGGTATCCGCTACCCAGGATCGATGACTTTTTTGATTAGCTGGGTTGAGTTGCTATCTTTTCGAAGTTGGACTTCGCTCTGGTTATCATCAAGTGAAGGTGAAGGCAGCTGATGTGCAGAAGACAGCATTCAGGACCAGATACGGGCACTATGAGTTCCTAGTGATGCCTTTCGAAGTCACGAATGTGCCAGCAGTGTTCATGAGTCTGATGAACAGAGTTTTCTCTCCATTTTTGGACAAATTCATGGTGGTCTTCATAGACGTCATTCTGGTGTATTCTCGGAATCGGGAGGATCATGCTGATCATCTGAGGTTGGTTCTACAAACCTTAAGGGAGAATCAGCTCTATGGGTTACCTTTTTCGGGCACATTATCTCAAGCGATGGTATCTCTGTTGATCCGACCAAGATTTCTGCGGTCAAGGATTGGCCTATTCCTAAGTCAGTTTCGGAAGTGAGAAGTTTCTTGGGTTGACCGGGTATTATCGGAAGTTCGTCCAAGACTTTTCGAAGATAGCTGGTCTGTTGACTAAGCTGACTGGGAAAGATCAGAAGTTCGTCTGGGATGGAACTTGAATGGAGCTTTTGCAGAGTTGAAGTGCAAGTTGACATCAGCGCCAGTGTTGACTATTCCGGATGGTTCAGGTGATTTTGTGGTTCACTGTAATGCTTCTGGCAAGGGCCTAGGTACAGTGTTGATGCAGAAGGTTTGAGTTATTGCTTATGCATCCATACAGTTGAGGCCGCACGAGATGAACTACCCTACCCATGATTTGGAGTTAGCTGTGGTTATCTTTGCTTTGAAGTTGTGGAGACACTATCTACTTGGAGACCGAGTGGAAATCTTTACAGACCACAAAATCTCAAGTATGTTTTCACTCAGAAGGAACTAAACATGAGGCAGAGGCGATAGATGGAGTTGATGGCCTGACTATGACATTAGTTTGCAATACCATCCTGTTAGAGTGAACTTGGTGCCAGATGCTTTGAGTAGGAGACCAGTCGCCATGTTCCTAACTCACCAGAGAGAGCTTGTTGAGAAGATGAGGATGTTGGGTTTGGATGTGATCTTGCCAGGTTATAATCAGAGTTGCATGGTGCTTCAGTCGCAGTCATCTCTTGTTGAGCAGATTAAAGTGGCTCAGGCAGGTGATGAGCAACTGCAAGGGTTCAGAGCAGAAGTTGAAGCGGGTATGAGGACCGATATGGTTGTTCACTCAGATGGATCTCTTCGTTTTAGGTCTAGGTTGTGTGTTTCGAAGGGCAGTTCATCAGACGTTGCTTGAGGAAGCCCACTAATCGTCGTACTCTATTCATCCTGGTGGTACTAAGATGTACCAGAACTTGAAGCTTCACTTTTGGTGGCGTTGTATGAAGAGGGCCGTGGCGAGATTTGTGTCGCAGTGCTTGATCTGCCAGCATGTGAAGGCAGAGCATCAGGGGACCGCCGGACTTCTTTAGCCTCTTCCCATTCCGGAGTGGAAGTGGGAGCATATCACCATGGATTTTGTGACCGCTTTGCCGAGGAGTCCTAAGGGTCACAACGTCTTTTGGGTCATTGTGGATAGGTTGACCATGAGTGCTCACTTCGTTCCCTTCCGAGTTGGACATCTACTGAGAGCCTAGCTGAAAAGTACATGCAAGAGTTTTTCAAACTTCATGGTGTTCCAGTTAGTATTGTATCCGACATGGATACGAGGTTCAGGTTGCAGTTTTGGGAGAGTCTTCAGAGTAGTCTGGAGAGTAAGTTGAAGTAAAGCACAACTTTTCACCCTCAGACAGATGGACAGTCAGAGAGGACCATTCAGACTCTAGAGGACATGTTGAGGTCCTGTGTGCTGCAATTTGGAGGTTCTTGGGAGGACCACTTGCATCTTGTAGAGTTCTCGTACAATAACAGCTTTCAGGCTAGTCTTAAAGATGCTCTGTTTGAGGCACTATATGGTCATAAGTGTCGGTCGCTAGTGTGCTGGGAAGACATTGGCGAAAGGAAATTTTTGGCCCGGAGTTGATGACCAGGATGGTGGATGCAGCGAGTCAGATTAGGAAGCATCTTCAAGCCATGGAAGACAGACAGATGAGATGGGCTGATGTTCATCGGAGAGCCTTGGAGTGTTTTCCTTAAGGTATCGCCGTGGCGAGATTTCATTCGTTTTGGTGGCGGAGTCAAGTTAAGCCCTAGGTTCATCGGACCGTTTGACATCGTGGAACGAGTAGACAAGGTGGCCTATCGTCTGGCATTGCCACCAGCTTTATCTGGAGTGCACGATGTCTTCCATGTCTCGCAACTGAGGAAGTATATCCGTGATGAGAGCCACATGATTGACTACTCAGAGTTATCTGTGAGGCTGGATTTGTCTTGTGAAATTCCGCCAGTTGCTATCTTGGACCGGCGGGAGAAGGTTTTGAAGAACAAGGTGATCAAGCTTGTTCGTGTTTCTTGGAATCCTCACTCGTCAGGTGAGTTGACTTGGGAGCTGGAGGAGGATATCCAGTGGAGGTTTCCTCATTTGTTTGTATAGCTCTTGTTTTGTTGTTTTTGTTTTTTTGTTATTTTCTTTTCTTCTTGGGGTTACCCTATGTACTTCTTGTTGAATTTCAAAGATGAAATTCTTCTTGTTGGATGGGTAGGATTTGTAATCCATGTTACTCATTTTTGTATTTTTATTTGTATTTAATTAAATTCATGGGTATTTTATTTAATTTCTGATTTTTGTTGATTTTCGTCCCTTGAATTGTATGTTGTTGTTCTCCTTGTGATTCATTTTTGTTTGATTCAGCCTTTATATTCTCAATTGACTGATCTACAAATTTGTTCTGGTCATTGTTTATTGTTTAAACCTATTTCATGGCCTATTTGTCTCTTATTGGACTATTTTATTCCTATTGGATACTACCCAATTCACCCAAACCCAAATTGACTCTATTAAAACCCCACTAAACTCCCTAAACCTAATTACCAAAATCCTAATACTTCCTTTCTCTCCTAGCCGTCATCTAACCCTACTCCCGATCCCTCTCTTTCCTCCTTCCCTGTCATCGTCCTACACCCGACGACGGCAGACCCCACCGCAGACCCCCTCTCCTCTTCCCCTCTCCCGCAGTAACCCCCCATGCCGCCCTATCCCCATTCGAGCCGCAGTGACCCAGTCCCTTGTCGCGCCGTCTAGTCTTCTTCGTTGTCGACGTCTTCCACTGTGGTCGACAGTCGCCTCCCGGTCTTAGCCGCTGTCGTCTCCGTCTCTTGCCGAGGCCGACGCTGTGCTACCACCGATCTTCGGTTGTTGTTGTTGCTATTGCCGCTGTTTTGTTGTGTACGTGTGAGCACGTACACAACATGTGTTTTGGTTGGTGTTGGATCTCGCTGCTTGTTCGTGCATTTTCTTGTTCGCTGTGTTCGTTGTTCGGGATCCGTTCCCTTTATTCTAATCTTCATCTTCGTTGTTGTTTTGAGGAAAGTAGCTTCTATGTGTCTTTTTGTCATACAAGTTAAATACCGTAAGTAGTTTTGCATGAAATTGTTAGTACCCTCATGATGACCATATTTTGTTAGCTGATCCGTTTCTTCATCTCTTGATCATGAGTAGTTCACAGTAGTTGACACCCATTACATGAAAACAATTAGACTAGAATGACATCTTGATTGTATGGTTGTTGTGACACATATCGTATGTTGTAGATAATTGCTACATGAATGCTTGTTGATTGTGCCATCTCATTTTAGACCATTAATGCACATGCCATACTGATTTAAGTGACCCATATGCCATGCTTTGTATGCCATCTTAGATAGGATCGTCTGTAACTAAACTATTTGAAAGAAATTTTGTTTCATTGCTGCACTACTTTTGTACAGTAATATTGACCCTGTTAACATCAGTAAAATAAATAAATTTGTGAACATGATTTGTAGCTTTTGTTTTCAAGTTTTCAGAACTTTCTATGGATCTGAATTCCGATTTTCGATGCATGAGTTATTGCTGTTTTCCTGCAGTCATATCGTATATTCTAGATTCTGAACTATATGATTTATGTATGAAAAATTACTTTAAAACTGATATTAAAAGTAGAATTTGAACTCTATATTTTGCTGAGTATGTTTAGACATGAATGGGATCAATTCCAATTTTTTGTGGAATTAATTAATGACTTTTGTATCTCATTTCATGCTTATAAAACCAATCGTTATATTTCTAAACTGCATGCTGTTCAAAAAAGAATTATGTTTTCAACCTGATTCTATTCTTTTTGATGAAAACTTTGTGAATATAAACTGTAGCCTAATTTATCTATTTTATCACTGATATGGCTAAAAATGGGGTTAAATCGGAACCGTCCAGATGGGGCACGAATCTTGAGGCTCAGGGGTAAAACGGTAATTTCACTTACAAATGGGTCCGAAACGGGTACTGGGTCTCCTTCTCACAGACCCAATAACCCGCGAACGGATCCGCTCCATCTGGGTACGGGTCCCGACTCGAGACAAACCCAGATCAGCAAGAGGAAAATCAGGGTCACTGATTTGACCGAATCAACGGGCCTGATTTGCTCTCACCGGGAATCATGGGGTCAGTTTCCTAAACAAACTGGGAGGATTTTTCTCCTGACAGTTACATAGGAAATCAGGTCCCTAATCACTCCCCTGGCGACTATAAATACCTCCCCCTACCACTGTGACCAGGTAATCACTCTTTTCCCACCTTAAGCTCTTTCTTAATCACCACTGGTTACTGACAAGAGCGTCGGAGGGTGCGTCGCCGGAATCAACCCCGGTGTATCGCACTTCCTTGCAGGTAGCGGCAGGAATCAGAAGGCTTGGGTCCGCTGTTCAGGTTTTTCTCGCGAACTCACAAATCTCATCTGTATACCCCCACACCAGAATCAGTGGTAACAGATTGGCGCCGTCTGTGGGAAAAACCACACGAATAGCCTCTGCCTCTTCCTTGTCGACTAGCCCTTCCCCAACCATGCCTCCAAAGAAGGTCAGATCTAGAGGGTCCAACTGCGGACCCAATCCCGCCGATCAGCCAGAGGAAGTCCCTGTCCACCCTGCACCGCAGCCCGAATATCTTCCTCCCCCGGTCTAACAGGGCCAGCCTCCTCTTCCAAACCAACAACCCACCAATGGTCCCACTGGCCATAACGGACGGAGGCAGAAGCAACCTCTCCACCCAGACCATGTCTCGGTTCACAATGCCTCCTCGGATTCAATGGCTTCCCATCACCCCGACCTCCGCAACACCGTTCTGAACCGCCAAAAGGATGAGGACCTTCGCAACCGCCTAGATGAGAAGCGGGCCCGAGAGGGAACCTCCCGCCAACATCAAGGCGAGCGATTTCCTCATTACCGAGAAGGCAGGAGGTCTCCGGACCGAAGAGGACGGGGCGTATCTCCCGAGCGTCACAGGAGGAGGCCTCGTTCCCCGGCCGACCGACATCATCCGAGGAACGATGAGGCACCTATCACCCGTGCCGAGTTCCTACAATTCCAGGAGACTGTGTTGCAGGCCCTCAACTTTCGCCCTAACAACCACAATGCCCAGAGGGTTCCAACACCCCCACCGGTTCCAAGTCCTCGCCACCGATCCAGAAGTCCTCTCCCGGCTCCCAGTCGCCAGCAACACCATCATAGTCCTCGCCGATCCCAGGACTATCGGCGACGCAGTCCCCACTCCCCTTCCTATGAAGAAGAGTCCGGGGGATCGTTTGATTACCAACGGAGGGGCGATGCCCTCTACCGTCGTCTCCACGAGGTGGAGAGGTGCATCGGTCGCATGGACAAAGAGGAGGAGTCGAGAGCAGGGACCGTCCGCCCCAGCAGACCCCCCTTCTCTCGGACAATCATGGAGGCCCCCATACCGAGGGGTTTCAAACCTCCGCAGTTTGAAACGTACTCAGGGGAGTCCGACCCAGTCGATCATGTCGAAAGCTTCAAGACCTTAATGCTGATCCATCAAGCTTCCGACGCCATGCTCTGCAAGACCTTCCCCGCTACCCTCAAGGGGTCGGCACAGGAATGGTACTCCAGGCTCGCTCCCTCTTCCATCTTCTCGTTCGAGCAGTTTGAAACGCTCTTCATAACTCACTTTGTGAGTAGCAGGCGAACGGAGAAGACGAGCCTCTCCCTACTCCACCTTCGACAGGAGAGGGGAGAAAAGCTGAGGGATTATGTGAGGAGATTTACCACAGAGGTCAGGTCAATCGCCTCCCTCGACCAGTCGGTGGCGACAGTTGCGTTCCAGTCGAACGTCCTCAACTCCAACCTCCGATCGTCCCTCGCCAAGAAGCCCCCGCACAACTTCGCCGATCTTCTCTTAAGGTGCGAGAAGTACATTCGGGCGGAGGAGGCAGAGTGTCTCCCAAACTTCGGGGGATCCCCCTCCGGATCGAAGAGGAAGACGACAGAGGAGGAAGGGTCCAAGAAGCTGCAGAAGGACAATAGCGGTCAGCGTCGTCCTCCCCCCAGGTTCGAGAAGTTCACTCCCCTCACCACCAATGTCTCCACCATCCTGATGGAAGTGGAGAAGGAAGGAGTTATACCTCCCGCTCCGAGGATGAACACCCCGGCCAAGAGGAGGTACAAGGAGAAATGGTGCCGTTACCACCGGGACCACAGCCACGACACCAACGACTGCCGGGCGTTGAAGAATGAGATAGAGTCCCTCATCCAGTGGGGCCAGTTGGCCAAATTTGTGAAGGCGAACAATCAGGGGGAGCGCGCCACTCCTCCGCCTCGGGGGGCTAACAAGCGCTCCGAGTGGCGCGATGAGACCCCCGAGTTCGAGGAAGAACGAGTTCTGCACCTCATCCACGGAGGCCCCATGGGGGGCACCTCCAACTCCTCTCGGAAGGCCTTCGTCCGAGAGGTCAATTCAGTTCACAGCGCCCCTCCCCCCAAAGGCCTTGGCGTCCCAGTGACTTTCTCCGATGAAGACCTCGAGGGGGTCCGAACTCCCCACTGCGACGCACTTGTCATCGACCTTCGCATGGCAAACTTCAAGGTGCAGAGGGTCCTGGTAGACAATGGGAGCTCGGTGAACATCCTCTTCCTCTCGGCCTTCCGAGGGCTGCAGCTGTCTCTGGATCGCCTCAAGCCGGCCGGCTACATGCTCCACGGGTTCACGGGGGTACCAGTAACGGTCGAAGGGGTTATCACCCTGGACATAACTGCTGGGAAGACCCCTACTACCCGGACAGAGCCGATGGACTTTATGGTCGTCGACGTGCCGGCTGCATATAATGATCTTAGGTCGGCCCGGCCTAGCTGCCCTGGAAGCTGTTCCTTCAGCGTACCACCTGAAAATGAAGTTCCCCACCCGGTCGGGAGTGGGAGAAGTCAGGGGCAGCCAAGAGACGGCTCGGAAGTGCTATATGACTTCCCCTGGGGGACCGGTGCTCTCCCTCGAGACTCTAGAAATCCCCGAGCCGAATGTCCGACCCACGTCCGAGCCGGCGGACGAGTTGGAAGAAGTGCTCTTCTCGGACGAGGACCCGAGTCGAAAGTTCCTCATCAGCAAGTCCTTGCCAACTGCTCTATGTTCCGACTTGGTGCAGTGCATCCGGGAGAACCGCGACCTATTTGCTTGGTCCGCAGCAGATATGCCCAGGATTTTCGAGGACCTTCTGGTGCACCGCCTCAGCGTCGAACCGGGGTGCAGACCGGTTCAGCAGAAGAGGCGTAAGTTCGCTCCCGAGCGACAACAAGCCATAAAGGAGGAGGTGGACAAGCTCTTAAGAGCTCGGTTCATGCAGGAGGTGAACTATCCCGAGTGGCTCTCCAATGTGGTCATAGTTAAGAAGTCCAATGGTTCTTGGAGGATATGCATCGACTTCACCGACCTGAATAAGGCGTGTCCGAAGGATCCATTTCCTCTCCCAAATATCGACACCCTCATTGATGCCACCTCGGGCCATGAGCTCCTCAGCTTCATGGATGCCTTCTCCGGCTATAATCAGATCCGAATGTTCCCCCCGGACATTCCGAAAACTTCCTTCATTACCGACCAGGGCCTCTACTGCTATAGAGTCATGCCGTTCGGATTGAAGAACGCAGGAGCCACCTACCAGCGCCTCGTCAATCAGGTCTTCCAAAGCCAAATAGGTCGCAACATGGAAGTATACGTCGACGACATGCTCGTCAAGAGCATCCGAGGTACCGACCACGTGGCCGACCTCCAGGAGGCATTCGGCGTATTGAGGAGGCACAACATGCGGCTTAACCCTGAACAAGTGTGCGTTCGGGGTCTCGTCGGAAAAGTTCCTCGGCTTTATGTTGAGCCAGCGAGGGATCGAAGCAAATCCCGAGAAGATCAAGGCCATACTGGACATGGCCCCGCCCCAGAACGTTAAGGAAGTGCAGAAGCTTACGGGTCGGCTCGCTGCTATTGGTTGATTCCTTTCAAAGTCTGGGGAAAAGTGCCTCCCCTTCTTCAAGGCTCTCCGGGGGGCTAAGGGTTTCGAATGGGGCCAACCGCAACAGGAGTCGTTCGACCAACTGAAGGCCTACTTGGTGAACCCTCCTCTGCTCAGCAAACCCGTTCCTGGGGAAACCCTCTTCATCTACTTGGCTGCTTCCGAGCAGACCTTAAGTGCGGTTCTGGTGAGGGAAGAAGATCGGGCTCAGAGGCCCATCTACTATGTGAGCAAGGTGCTTCGGGACGCCGAGCTCCGCTATCCGAAGATAGAAAAGATGGCCTACGCCCTGATCATGGCGGCAAGGAAGCTCCGCCCGTACTTTCAATCCCACTCGGTTGTGGTCCTCACCGACCAACCGCTGAAGCAGATCCTCCACAAGCCCGAAACCTCGGGCCGACTTATGAAGTGGTCCATAGAGCTGAGCCAACACGACATCTCCTACCAGCCTCGGACTGCTATCAAAGCTCAGGTCCTCGCCGACTTCATCGTCGAGTCCACCATTCCCGAGGTCAGCCATGTTCCGAACGGACCCCCCATTTGGACGGTTTTAGTGGATGGTTCCTCCTGCAGCGAGGGTAGCGGCGCCGGTATCATCCTGAACGGCCCTGATGACTTCGTCCTCCAGTATGCCCTCCGCATGAATTTCAAGGCCTCTAACAACGAGGCGGAATATAAGGCACTAATCGCGGGCCTCGGACTTGCCCGAAGTGCCGGGGCGCAGCGCCTCCGAGTCCATAGTGACTCTCAGCTGGTTGTGAACCAAGTCTTGGGCGAATACGAGGTGCGAGATGAACGAATGGCGAAGTACCTCGCCAAGGTCCTAGCCCTCATGAGCCGGTTTGAAGAGGCACTCATCCAACGAGTCCCTCGAGAGGAGAATTCATAGGCCGACGCCCTCTCCAAGTTGGCCTCATCCTCCCTCCAGGGTCTCGAGCAGACCGTTTTGATCGAGGTCCTCTCAAGGCCGAGCATAGAAGATGAGACCCCCGGCTCAGTGGAGTCGTTACCGGTCCTACTGCAAGATAATTGGATGAAGCCGTTAGTGTAGTTCTTAAGGGACGGACTCCTCCCCGAGGACCCCAAAGAAGCGCGCCGAGTCAGAACCAGGGCCGAGCGGTATGTCTTGATCGAGGGAATCTTATACAAGCGCTCCTTCTTGTAGATTGACGGCCGACCATACCTAAGGTGCCTCTCCCCAGAACAGGCCGACTACGCCTTGCAGGAGCTCCACGAAGGCATCGGTGGAGCACATTCCGGGTCTAGATCTTTGGTTCGGAAAGCTCTGAATTACGGATATTTCTGGCCGACCCTCCTCCAAGATGCCGAGCGACACGTTCGGCAATGTGGCTCTTGTCAAAGACATTCCAATGTTCGTCGCCTCCCTCAAGCCAACCTCGTCTCCCTATCAAGTCCTATCCCCTTCGCAATGTGGGGGATGGATTTACTAGGGCCCTTCCCTCCAGCTCCGGGCCAGTTCAAGTTCCTGGTCGTAGCCATCGACTACTTCTCAAAGTGGATTGAGGCCGAGCCCCTCGCCACTATCACCGAGAACAAAGTGCTTCAATTCTTCTAGAAGAGCATCATCTGCAGATTCGGCGTCCCCCGTGTCCTTGTAACGGACAACGGGGCTCAGTTCACCGGTGCCGCATTCTGAGCTCTGTGTGAAGACCTTGCCATCCAACAGCGCTTCTCGTCCGTCTCCCATCCTCAGTCGAACGGACAGGCGGAGAACGCTAACCGGCAGATCCTCTCCGGTATCAAGAGGAGACTGGACAGGTGTTCTAGAGGCTTATGGGTCGACCAACTCCCCAATGTGTTGTGGAACTACCGCACTAACAAGCGGACCCCCACAGGCGAGTCCCCATTCAACCTCACCTATGGGTCCGAAGCGGTAATACCACTCGAAGTCGGAATACCCTCTCCTCGTCTCGCAGCCTACAACGAGGAACAGAACGCCAGAGACCTACGGGCGAACTTGGACCTGGTAGACGAGCTGAGGGAAAGAGCATCGATACGCCAACAGAGCTACCGGAGGAGGGTCGAACTGGCATACAACAAGAAAGTCCGGCCCACCGATCTCAAGGAGGGGGACTTAGTCCTCAGAAAGCTAGCCATCTCCTTCCCCAATCAGAGGAGCAAACTAGCCCCAAACTGGGAAGGACCCTACAAGATCACAAAGGTTGTTCAGCCCGGAGCCTATCGTCTGGAAGATCTAGAGGGCAGAGAGATTCCGAGGACCTGGAATGCCGACCACCTCCTTAAATACCAAGAAAGCGCCCCGGCGCCTCTCTGAGTATCACGAGGTGTCGAACCATTCCTCTCCTCTAACTTGTAATTCATTTCTCAAGTTGTTATATGTAAAAACGGCTCGCCGTCAATTATCAATAAAGAATGCCCTTGCATACTTATAAATTTGTTTGCATCTCCCTACCTTTATCTTTTGTTTTTTAATTTCAACCAATGGTTCGGAGTCCAATGTCCGGCTCGACTTTACTTCCACGGCTCGCCCTTAGGCGAGCCAGAAGTAGATCGCCGATCGGAACTGCTCCCACAACCGTTCAACTACACCGATGGTTCGGAGTCCAACACTCGGCTTGACTTTACTTCCCCGGCTCGCCCTTAGGCGAGCCAGAAGTAGATCGCCATTCGGAACTGCTCCCACAACCGTTGAACTACACCGATGGTTCCGAGTCCAACACTCGGCTTGACTTTACTTCCCCGGCTCGCCCTTAGGCGAGCCAGAAGTAGATCGCCGTTCGGAACTGCTCCCACAACTGTTGAACTACACCGATGGTTCGGAGTCCAACACTCGGCTCGACTTTACTTCCCCGGCTCGCCCTTAGGCGAGCCAGAAGTAGATCGCCATTCGGAACTGCTCCCACAACCGTTGAACTACACCGATGGTTCGGAGTCCAACACTCGGCTCGACTTTACTTCCCCGGCTCGCCCTTAGGCGAGCCAGAAGTAGATCGCCGTTCGGAACTGCTCCCACAACCGTTGAACTATACCGATGGTTCGGAGTCCAACACTCGGCTCGACTGTACTTCCCCGGCTCGCCCTTAGGCGAGCCAGAAGTAGATCGCCGTTCGGAACTGCTCCCACAACCGTTGAACTACACCGATGGTTCGGAGTCCAACACTTGGCTCGACTTTACTTTCCCGGCTCGTCCTTAGGCGAGCCAGAAGTAGATTGCCGTTCGGAACCTGCTCCCACAACCGTTGAACTACACCGATGGTTCGGAGTCCAACACTCGGCTCGACTTTGCTTCCCCGGCTCGCCCTTAGGCAAGCCAGAAGTAGATCGCCGTTCGGAACTGCTCCCACAACCGTTGAACTGCTCTCACAACCGTCGAGCAACGCTAACGCTGGTTCGGATTACATCGTTCGGATCGACTACGCCCACTCAAATCCTCGAGCAGAGCGGACGAGGGACCGACCCTCGTATATGGAAAAAAATCCTTCCGAGGCGAAGTCACCGTTAGATCATCTCAAAATGCATGCTAGAGTGTGATGAACGGACCTGACCATGCTACGTGTCCACAAAACGACAAGATAGTGTTTTCTTGGAACTCGCGTCTCCCTTCTTGAGATCCGCGCCCTGATCATGATCCACCGTCCAGATCAGGCCACGTGGCCCCAGCCTCGAAACAGTCACACCTCTGCCGTGGCACCGAACCGTACCGGTATGTACAACGGCTAAAGCATGAGTTTCGTGACCAAGGTGCTCGACGAAGCAAACACTTGCTTCTCGCAGTTTATTTCAAGCCAACTCTAGCTAAAGCAATTACAGCACTACAACAAGCAAGCCAACTCCAATTTCATTAATACAACTTGGATAAATTTACAAAAGGTTACAACAAAAGACAGTTCGGAGACCCAAAAAACACAATACGACCCGTTTAGTGCCTCCGCGGAAGGGGGACGCTCCAGTTCAGGGATACCTTGGGTCGGCGTTTTTTGAATCGAGACGTCCCCTCGCCGCTGACCCTGACAGTTGCTCCAACCGAAGCACCACTTGAAGATACCGCTACTCCACTTTGGGCGTCAGCTGCTGACCGACCTATGACAGGGGTTCGGCTTGCGAGTTGATAGAATGTAATCCCCCGGTCAATCTCTTCGCGAGTACACGAAGTACTCCGAACATTAGCCCTCACCGGCGGAGGTTTAAGCCGAGCAACCTCTTCCTCCAGTTCAACGATCCTATCCTTCAGTGTGTCGTCCCTCACAATAACCTTGAACCGAGGAAGCTTCGCCGAACCGGGATACTCGGTGCTATCAGATATGACACGGCGCAAATGGGTCACCTAGATACTCTTGTCGACCGTTACCCTTTGCAGCTGCTCTACCCTCCTTGCAAATTCATCTCGCTCGGCCAAGGCCCGGGCCAACTCTTCCTCCTTCGCAGAGAGTTCGGCCTCGACTATCCGCAGATGGTGCAATTCGGCCAACAACTCGCTGTTTCTCTTCTCCACGTTGTATAGTATTCTCCTCGTCAGATGACCTCGCCCTCGAGGCGATCCTCCCGGGACTGCTGAAACAACTCCGCGCGGTGCCGAGCTGCCGCGGTGATACGAGTTTGCTCGGCGATCTGAAATAAAAAAGGATAACATTGAAGAACTATATGACCGAACCAAACACTTGTCTCCAAACACCAAAACAATCTTTTTCATTCATCATCAAAGCGGTGGCCAGTCCGCAAAAGGCATTACACTGTTGTTGAAAAAAAAAGGAAAAAGAACAAAAACTACAAAAATTAAGAGGGGATCAGGGGTCCACCTGTGTCGCCGCTTCGACCACAGGCGCGTCGCCAGGTGGCCCCTCGTTTCTCCCCTCGACCTGGGGGTCTGCCACCGAAGGGTCGGCCTCCACCTCCTCTTCGTCGTCGCCTTCCCCCTCGTCGCCTTCGGCTTCCTCCTCCTCGCCGCCTGAGGGTGACCTCGGCCACAGCCTGTAGCCGACCCGCTCGAAGTCGGGGACACGGTCCTGAACATGGTCGAGCGCCCTCTGATAGGACATCTCCATGTTCTTGGCCATGTGCCTCTTCGTCTCGGCCTCACACTCGGCCTCGACCTCGGAGCCTAATCTTCGTGGCCAGGGCCTCTTTCTCCGCCTTCAGATCGGCCAAAGACTTCGCCGACGCGGCCAGCTCCTCGGCAACCTTCGCAGCTTTGGCAGACTCCGCATCAAGTCACCCCTTGGCTCTTTCCAGGTCGGCCACAAGATCGGCAACCCGGACTTCCAAGGCCTCGACTCGTCTCTGCTCGGCCTCGAGTTGCCGAACCACCTTAACCTTCTCTGCCCTATCTTTGTCGCTGGCAGCCTTCAGCTCCTTCTCCTGCTCGGCGAACGTCTCGAGGAGATGGCCGAAGTGATAGGTGGCCTGTGAAAACAACGATAAGCGCAAGATATAGGCCGAGCAATAGACTTGAAGAAATCCACAATGAAAGACTTACCGATACGAGCGACCGAGCCACTTCGTAGGTATCATCGCCGACTGTCCTCGCCTTCAGTGCGGCTCTATCCTTCGGGGTCGCCAAGTGCTTGATGACCTGCACCGACATCTGCGAGTTCCCGAGGAATCCGTCGTGATTCTTCACTCGCCAGTTCAGCACGAACAGCTGTTTGTGCTTGCTCGGTCAGGATCTCCTCGGCCGTGTCAGTCAACTGCGGAGCCTCGAGCGACAATGCCGCATTAACGTCGAAGGCCCCACCAACCGGGGCCGAGGCCACAGGCGCCGAAGGCTCCTTGGCAACAACCACCGTCGAAGGCGCCTCGGTGGTCGGAGGAGGCGGAGTGGTGGTCGAAGCGACCTTGGGCTGCGGAGCTGACGAGGCAGCCTCGGTCGGCCTCTTCCTCTTCCTGCCACCAGCCAATTTGGACCTATCGGCCATCATGGCGTTGAAATCTATCTTCATCGCTTTTGCATCGAACGAAACGAAAACTGGGTCAGAAAGACGAGCTAAAGACTTGAAAGAAAAACAAAAATAAATGAGATGTCAGGAGCATACTCGTGTCGATGGGGCTAAGGCCGGACCCGAACAGCACCTCCTCCGTCAACTCCCTCCAACTCAACAAGGGGAGGGCCATGATCTTCCTCGCCACCTCCTCCTCGGCTGCAGACAGCACGGGGTCGGCCCTCGCAAACTTGGGCACCTCCGGTTTCCATCGGGTCGGGATTTGCAATATTAGTTCCCCCCTTAATATAAAGAACTTCTCTTTCCAGCCTTTAATTGAGTCCAGGTTTTCTATGATCCTAACACCCTTCCTCGGCCCCAAGTAGTACCGATGATCTGTCTTGTGCATCCGGTTTATTCGATACAGGCCTCGGAAGACCGTTAGGTCTGGCTTGACTCCAGCTTTGCGACACTGAAGCAGGAAAGCGTTCACATGACGCCATGTGTTCGGCATAAATTGGGTCGGCGCGAGGCAGAACCACCCGAGGATCTGGAGAATGAAGGGATGCAACGGAAAACGCAGTCCGGCATTCAAGGAGTCGAAGTCGAACATGCACATATCCGACGACGATAGTTTGGAATTCGCCCGCATCCCAGCGCCGGGGACAATTAACTTATACTCCGGAGGGATGGCGAATCCCTTTCTTATCCGAAAGAGATCCCTCTCGATAGCACCGACCCGATCTCGTCTGCCTCGGTAGGAAGCGCCGGATTGGGCTCCTCGTACACTTCCGACTGGCCGAAGATCGCCTTCTTCAAAAGATCACCCTCGTACTGCCTAACCCCCGAATGCCCGGACAGTACAGAAGGGTATCGCCCCATCTCGAGGGCCTGCTTCGGGTTCTCCACGATCACCTCGACCACGGGAGATTGGGTGACCACCCTCCTCTTCTTCTTCTCCTTCCCCACCTCGGCCGCAGACGGCTCGACGACCTGTTTCCCCTTCCTTCGGATCTCCGCCTTCCTCCTCTCCTCGGTGCCATCATTGCCCGAAGACGAGGCCTCACTCCCCGAGTTCACTCTTGACATCTCTAAAGAAAAAAGCTAAGGCTAGTAGACTGACCTTTGAAGTGACGTTTACGGTCGGAATGAGCTCGCCGGAAATCGCCTGGCCCACGCGACAGCTAGCGCAACCACCTTGGAGCGAAAATCGCCACTAGCAGAGAGCACAGAGTAAAAGTGAAATCTTAAGAGTGAAAAGTGAGAAATGAGCTTGGGGGTGGGGGAATGATCTTTTATAACCCCAAGAGCAAGTTTGGGCCGCCTTGGGAATCTAAAAAGCCCATTAAGAAGCCAAAGCGCCAAAGCGGAGTGTCATGATGTTTCAGCTCCAACGATAGAGCATCTTGAAATAACCAAGTCCGCAACTCGGCCACCGGTGTGCCTAACCGAGCTATCGAACAGCTCGTCTGGGCCACCGAGCTACTGAGTCTCCTCCAGACAACTCCGAGTTACTTGTTCTCCCAACCTCGGACAAAGACACCGAACATCCGAACCGAGGGGACGAGGAACCGACCCTCGTATATGGAGAAAAATCCTTGCGAGGCGAAATTACCGTCGGATCTCTCCAAAACTCGTGTCAGAATTCGATGGACGGTTCAGATTGCGCCACGCCCACAAAACGACAAGATAACGTTTTCTCGTGATCTGAACCCTGTCCTCGTGATTCGCGCGATGATGGATGCTCCAGATTCGACCACGTGTGCCTTCTGGACTGCCTGCCACCGGCCTGCCTAACCGAGCTACCGAACAGCTCGGCCAAGCAGCTGAGCTACTGGTCTGGAAGGTCACGACCCATCAAGACCGACATTCTTCAAAACGTCCAACTCCATGCCTCGACTGACAGCACTGACCTCCCGAGCCGAGGGGACGAGGAACCGACCCTCGTATATGGAGAAAAATCCATCCGAGGCGAAATTACCGTCGGATCTCTCCAAAATTCGTGTCAGAATTCGATGGACAGTTCAGATCGCGCCACGCCCACAAAACGACAAGATAACGTTTTCTCGTGATCTGAACCCCATCCTCGTGATTCGCACCATGATGGACGCACCAGATCCGACCACGTGAATCTTCCGAACTGCCTGCCACCGGCCTGCTTAACCGAGCTAACGAACAACTTGGTCGAGCAGCCGAGCCACTGGGCTCGGAAGATAGCAACCCATCAAATACATCCTTCAAAATCTCCAACTCAGTGCCTCGGCCAACGACACTGAATTTCCGAGCCGAGGGGACGAAGTACCGACCCTCGTATATGGCGAAAAAACTCGCCGACCTACCTCAACCATTGGATCTTGCCAAAAAGCGCGCTCGTCACGATGGACGGCCCAGATCTCGCCACGTCCACTAAACGACAAGATAGTGTTTTTTGGGGATCCGCACTGAGATGGACGCTCAGGATCATGCCACGTACTTCGGCTGATTCCGAGCTACATGTGCCGAGCCGAGGGGACGAGGAACCGATCCTCTTATGCCACGGAAAAGCCTGCCGAGTCGAGAGGACGAGGAACCGATCCTCTTATGCCGCGGAAAAGCCTACCGAGCCGAGAGGACGAGGAACCGATCCTCTTATGCCGCGGAAAACCTGCCGAGCCGAGAGGACGAGGAACCGACCCTCTTACGCCGCGGAAAAGCCTGCCGAGCCGAGAGGACGAGAACCGACCCTCGTATATGGCAAAAAAAACCCTCCGACCCATATCAGCCGTTGGATCTTGTCGAAAAGCGCGCTCATCATGATGGACGGCTCAGATTTCACCACGTCCACTAAATGACAAGATAGCGTTTTTTGGGGATCTGCGCTGAGATGGACGGCCCAGATGACGCCACGTACCTCGGCTGGATCCGAGCTGCCGAGCCGAAGTACCGAGGAACCGACCCTCGTTAACGAAAAAACTACCTGCCGAGGAATAAGGATCGTCTGATCACTCAGAAATTCACGCTCAGCACTGATCAAAGGTCCAGATTGCGCCACGTCATTAATCGGTATTTAAAAACCAATTTTTATTTATTTAAATCGTTTTATTTATTTAAAAATTGTGAAAAATTGCTAAAAATTCGGGAAAATTAACTAAAAATTCTAGAAAATAATTAAAAATTCGGGGGGATATTTTTGAGCCCCTGAACGAACAATTATTGCCTAGAATGTACTGTTAAGGCCCCCGAACGATTAGTTAACACATCGCAAAATTAAATAAATAAACCGAAAAAATAAATAAAAGCTGTCAAATACTCGATACGGCTACAGAACAGCATATGGCTTCAAAAAATTACCTCACTACCCCCTTCGAGATTCAAAATCCTCCATTCAGACTCCGATACAACTCCACTAGCCACTGAAACAGTTAAACTACTCCTCAAAGGCTGATCACACTCAGTCTTTAGGAGTGGGGGGCTCGTGATATGGCTAAAAATGGGGTTAAATCGGAACCGTCCAGATGGGGCACGAATCTTGAGGCTCAGGGATAAAACGGTAATTTCACATACAAATGGGTCCGAAACGGGTACTGGGTCTCCTTCTCACAGACCCAATAACCTGCGAACGGATCCGCTCCATCTGGGTATGGGTCCCGGCCCGAGACAAACCCAGATCAGCAAGAGGAAAATCAGGGTCACTGATTTGACCGAATCAACGGGCCTGATTTGCTGTCACCGGGAATCATGGGGTTAGTTTCCTAAACAGACTGGGAGGATTTTCTCCTGACAGTTACACAGGAAATCAGGTCCCTAATCACTCCCCTGGCGACTATAAATACCTCCCCCTACCACTGTGACCAGGTAATCACTCTTTTCCCACCTTAAGCTCTTTCTTAATCACCACTGGTTACTGACAAGAGCGTCGGAGGGTGCGTTGCCAGAATCAACCCCGGTGTATCGCACTTCCTTGCAAGTAGCGGCAGGAATTAGAAGGCTTGGGTCCGCTGTTCAGGTTTTTCTCGTGAACTCACAAATCTCATCTGTTTACCCCCACACCAGAATCAGCGGTAACAATCACCCTTTTGACGGATGATGATGGTAAAAATCGCAACAGATCAGAGCCGTACGATTCCTGCACGAATCTCAAAGCATCTAGAGGCAGATTAGCCATCACAGGCCTATTTTACAGGCATGGGCCCACTCCGAGACATGGGCTTCTCCCAAGTCCATAAAAAGTGACAGACTAGGCCCACTAAGAGAGACTCCCAGCCCATGATGGCTAGGAGTCAAATCTCTTATCCCCTCACAGGGATATCTTATCTCTTCAGGGGGGAGACATGAAAGATCCGAGGGTCACGATTCGGCTTCTAGAATGTCTCTCAGGCCTATAAATACTCCTCCCCCTCTTCAGTCACCAAGTAATCAACAATTCACCAGTTTTCACTCACTTACTCTTTCTCTTTCTTGTTCTGTCTTGAGCGTCGGAGGGTCTGTCGTCGGGGCCACCCCCCGGTGTTTCAGGCATTTTGCAAGTCTATCGGCCGCATCACCAACCATCGAATTCATATCATAGGAGGTCAATCAACGATCCAGATTCAATCTCAGGAGCTCTAACCTCTTTTAACGGCTAAGGCACAGGTTTGACTTTTAGTAGTTTCCATCCATTATTAACTCACTATCTGTTTGCTCCCACACCGAAAAAATCAGCAATAGATTGGCGCCGTCTGTGGAAAACTACACAAGTAAGACTTATCGCCATGCCACAAAGACTAAGAGGTAAAAATGCGGCCTCCAGTCGTCGCACTACCACTCTTCGTCAACCAGCTCCTCCTATGGAAGATCAAATTCCTCCTCAATAGTAACCCCGATAGCCTAATCACGCTCCTTCCAACGGAGAGGCACCGGAGGGCTCCTGACAAAACCGTCCTGAACAACATCCTTAGTACGACCACATCTCAGTCCATAATGTTTCAACTGAATCCCAAAAGAAGGACAACCAAGTCCTTTGTCGTATCCAAGAAGTAGAAGATCGCCTAGAACAAATGAAGAATAAGAGAAACTGGTTCAACAGGGCCTACCGCCCTAATCAACGTCCCTTCAGCAAAACCAACCTCGATGCACCCGCTCCACGAAACTTCAAAGCTCCTCAACTTGAATCCTACAATGGGGAATCAGACCCGACAGACCACATCGAGAGCTTTAAAACACTTATGATGTTCTATAACGCCACTGATGCACTCATGTTTCGGACATTTCCCACTACACTGAAATGATCAGCTAGGGAATGGTATTCACGTCGGAAACCCAAATCCATATTTTCTTTCGACCAGCTCGAGGAACTCTTCATTGCACACTTCGTTACTAGCCAGAGAATTAAAAAAACCAGTGTCTCCTTGCTAGAACTGAAGCAAAAGATGAAGAACTGCTAAAGGACTTCGTCAAGCATTTAACAACTAAAGCAAGGTTAATTTCTTCCTTGAACACTTCAGTCGCAACTGCAGCTCTTTCGCCACAACGTCCCTAACAAAGACCGGAAAGCCTTCCTCGCCAAAAAGCCACCCAAAAGATTCATTGCGCTCCTTAAAAGGAGTGACAAGTATACCGGGGTCGAGGAAGCTCTCTATCCTCAATGCAAGAACAATTCATCTTCCAGGAACAAACAGAAGAACACAAGCGAGGAAGAACTCAGGAAGTTACAGAAAAATGGTGCAAGTTCACGCCGTCCAACTATAGCACCACGCTTCGACAAGTTCGCTCTTCTCAATGCAACATATCAGCCATCCTCATGGAAGTGGAGAAGGACGGAATAATCCTCCTTCCCCCCACAATGTCAACGTCTAGCAGAAGAAAAGACAAAAATAAGTGGTGCACATTTCACAGAGATCATGGACACACTACTGACAACTTTTGAACCCTTAAAGAAGAACCGGAAGCCCTGATTCGCAGGGGCTATCTCTCCAACTTTGTTCAGAAAAACAACGATGCTGAAAATCCTCCGTCCTGAAGGGCTAATAAGCGTCAGCAGAGGTCATGCGAGTCGCAAGACTCTGAATACATGACCGTCCTCCACTCCAATCATGAAGACCCGATGGGGAGAGATTCCAACTCCTCCTGCAAAGCTTTCGTCAGCAAAGTCAACTCCATAGATAACATTCTACCTGCCAAACACACCGGGATCCCGATATCTTTCTCCGATAAGGACTTAGATGGCATCCAAACACCTCATTGCGACACATTGGTCATAAACCTTTGCATGCTAAATCATGAGGTACGCAGTATCCTGGTGGACAATGGTAGCTCAGTAAACACCATCTTCATGGCCACATTTTCGGCTCTCAAGCTCTCTTCGGACCCACTTAAGCCAGCCGATTATACCCTTCAGGACTCCTCTGTTGCACCTGTCCAAGTCGAGGGAATTGTCACACTCGACGTAACAGTAGGGAAAGCCCCCGTTATTCAAACAGAAGCACTGGACTTTATGGTAATCGATGTCAAAGCTGCATACAATGCTATATTCTGCCGTCCCGGCCTAGCGGCATTCCATGCAGTTGTCTCCGCATTTCACATGAAAATAAAGTTCCTAACAACAGCTAGCATAGGCCAAGCTGTAGGAAGTCAACAGGCAGCACAAGCATGCTACACCGCAACAATGGGGGGCTCCTTTCTCCCCCTCGACGCCATAGAGTCACTGCCAAAAAGCAGTCACAATATTCAAAAACTGTAAACGAGCTTGAAGCCTCTGCCATAACCAACTTTACCAAGAACTTCCAAACTTGCCACATCATCTTACACCAGGTCCAAACTAGTTCTCATCATGACACAATAATAAACCTTAATCCCTCGCCCAAAGCCACTCCACTTATTCAACGGAGATAAATAATCTTGCCTAAACACATTGGTACATCAGAAGATTTCCCTTTCTCTATGCAAAACAATGGGGGGCTCCCTCCAAAATAGGCAAGTTCAGGCAAGGTCTACCAAGTTGTTCGCCTGATGGCTCATCAACTTGAAGACCCGGGGCGCAGGGAGATATTAGCAGGGACTTGTAAAGTAGAACACCTTGTGAAGTACAACGAGTTGAGTGCTAAACTTGTACATAAAAATGGCACCAAAATCGTTAAAAGCTTCCTACGAGACGGGTTCGGAGCCCACATCCATAGTGCAAAGTTACTACAACAATCTACAATGAATCAAGTTCAGAGTGCGCTTCGCCAATCGATCTACTCCTACAACCTGTTAATTGATCAAAGCAAACAACGAGCTACACGCCTAACTTACATTCAAAGTGGCGCTAAACACTCGTTACAAGCATTCTACAACGTAAGTACGGAATCCAGAACTCGAGAGTTGCGACATGCAACCTCGCACGCTTAGAACACAATTCATAGATCGATCTGTTCCTGCAACTAGTTGAACTTCCCTGGAAGCTCGAAAACAACAAGTTAAGTGCCACACTTAAATACTTAAGCAGCACCAAACACTAGTTGCGAGTCTCCCCATAAGACGGATTCGGAATCCATACCCATGGCTCGATAGGGACTCTAAACAATTTGCAATAAAGCAAATTCACAGTGCACTTTCGCTATTCGATCTACTCCTGCAATCTGTCAACGCCTCGACAACCGGTTCAGAGTCTAGTTCATGGTTCAAAAGAGGCCCTGTCAATTTCCAAAGAAGCAAGTTCAGTGTGCGCTTTACCATTCGAGCTGCTCCTGCAACCTGTTAATACTTAAACTAACAGGTTCGGAATCCATGTTCATGGTTCAGAGTTACTCTTGCAACTTGTAATGACACACGTTTAGAGTTCAAATCGCCATTCGATCTGTTCCTCCAACTAGTTAAATTTCTTCAACAACAGATTAATAGGTCCAAAATCATGGATCGAAGTTACCCTAGCAACAGTTGTAAAAAGCCGCACTTGGGGTTCAACTCTCCATTCGATGTGACTCTTACAATCTGTTAGAGGCCCCATACAGCAAGTTTGGAAAATAAATCTCCATCAGAGTTGTCCCTACAACTAGCTGGGTTCATGATGGAGCAATGCTACACTCCGTCATACACCATCGACAGTTCTTTAAGCTATACGCAACAAACTTGAGGCCCTATTATTTAGCGACAAAGAACCTGTCGATGACACATCAACCATGACAGCAAGGATCAAGCATATGAAATGAATCCCGCAAATTACAGAACTATCACCAATTCATATGTTCAGATCCAGTAGCACTACAGATGTCTGCAAATACAGAACGGCTAGTCCAAAGTCTAACTCTCCCAAGCACAGCTCATACGACTAGCCAACCCCCATGACGATGTATCACAGGACAAGACACCGGCATGCAGAAGACTTCTCATTCCAAAAACTGCAAGTCTCATTACAACAGTAAAGTTACAATGACTTCACGTTTCATGTTTAAGAATCGCTACCGAAAGTCCTGCGAACATTGTCCTAGAAACTGTCATGTAAGCTGTTCTTCCAGTTGTAACCCCTGTTTTCCCAAAATGTATTTTTTGTATTTAAAATTTTCGTAAATTATTTTTCTTGTTTTCAAATTCTTTTGTCAAAATGTATTGTTAGATCTTCTATTAAAATCTATTTTCAATCAATAATTGTATTTGTAACTATTTTCTTTATATTATAATATAAATCTTATCGTTGTTATTATTACCTGGGTTTCTATTATTACTATTATTATTTTTATCATTTTCTTATTATTATTATTGTCAGTATTATTATTATTACTGTTATTATTATTAATGTTATTTGTATTTTTTTATTGTTATTATTAGTATTTTTGTACAATCGTAAATTGTATATTTTATTTGTTATTGTATTTTCCTAAAACCCAAACCCATTTAATTTCTTATTGGTATTTTATTTTACCCTATATTCTATTAAAACCCTATTTTAAATACCTAATATGCATTAAACCCATTACCCATTACCTATATACCTAACCCAAATACCCGTATACAATTTAAACCCCCCAGCCCATTAACCAACCCATGTTGTAACCCCTGTTTTTCCATAAATGTATTTTGTGTGTTTTCTGTATTTAAAAATTTTTGCAATTTTTTTTTTCAGTTTTCAAATTATTTTGTCAAAATATATTGTTGGATCTCTTATCAAAATCTGTTTTCGACCAATAATTTTATTGTAACTATTTTCTATGATTTTATGTTGTAAAGCAAATCTTATTTTTGTTATTATTATTAGTATTATTGTTATTATTGTTATTAATTTTGAGTGGTTATTAAACATCTAAATCTATGTACAAATTGTTTTAGTAGTTATTTCAAATTATTTTCACATTGTTGTACAAAATATATTTTGTTATGTAAAACTACATTTTATTGATTAATTATTTTTCTATTAGTTTTTAAAACCCCATTTTCCTATTGGATTTTATTAAACCCTATATATAACCCAATTGAATTCTTTTGGATCCATTATATCTTTTCCCTAACCTGTTTTAAACCCCAAACCCATTATCCATTACCCTATTAATTACTCCTAATAACCTTTTCCCCCAGTTATAATAACCCATTAATTTTAAATCCTAATACACTATAACCCAAGAACCCATCAGACCCTACCCGTTATCATCCCCCAACTCGAAACCATCTTTAAACCTTAAATACCTATCTGTATATATACCCAACTATTCATATAACCTGTTCATCTTCTATTAACCCATCAGTTGCTGTTTCAACTTCTCCCTCTCTCTCCCGATCCCCAACTTCTTCAACTCGTCCACTCTGCTCTGCCTCCTCTTCCTCATTGTGACCCGAGGCTCCCCTGTCGTCCAGCCGCGATGCCAGCAACAATCGACCACCGCAGTGACCCCCCTGTGCCCTCCTGTCGCACCTCCGCGACAGCCGCAGTCGCCCCTCCTGTCGCCTTCAGCGATGCCTCCGCCTTCTCCTCCACCTCCTCTTCATCTACCCCGGCACCCCCCTCTGCCTGGTCACGCTCCACGACAGCAACAGTCGCAGCACAGCCCGCCACCGTACCGCCACCTGGGCCAGCCTCCCCCTGGCCGTCGGTGCCTCCTGGGCCCACCGCAACAGCGCAGCAGCCCCCCCGGCCTGTCTCCCTGCCGCCGCCGTCCAGCACAGTGCCGACGTCCCTTGGCCACCGTGTGCCGCCGCAGGTTGTCGCCAAGCTTTGCTGGTTGTGTTGGGTTTTGATCATGGTGATTGTGAGCCGTCCGATCGACTTGATCATCGTGTTCCCTTGATTCAGATATGGTCGTCCGATCTTGTGATCTTCATCTTGATTGATTGATTCCTAGCCGTCCGTTGATTTGATCTTGATCATCACCATCTGGGTGATCTTGGCCGTCCGTTGGATCTTGATCATCATGCTTGATTGGATGTAGGCCGTCAATCTCCTATTGAACATCTGATTAGATCCTAGTCGTCTAATCTCTTCTTAATCATCACATCATGATGATCATCAACTTCCTTTGATCGCAGTTGTTCGATCGATCAATCTTAATCTTCATCATTATCTTAAATCGTCAGGAAAATCTGACCGTCCGATCTGATCTGACCATCTTGATCTTGATCTTCGATCTTAGTCGTCCGATCGTGTTCGTGGGCTATTTGTTCTTTGGATTCGTGATCTTGTTCGTGATCATTTCGTTCATTGGTTTGTGATCGTGATCCGTTCGTTGTATTTATGTTCGTGTCCCGGGAATCCGTTCCCGTTATTCTTGATCTTTGCTTCCTTCTGTCGTCGTCTTTCAGGAAAGTAACTTGTACTCAAATTCTTTTATATTATACAAGTCAAAAATACCGTTTGTAGTGTAGTTGGGTTCCAGTGACAATTGTGTGTGAAACTTCTTGTTGATATTGTCTCTATAATGTTTTGACCATAGTTGCCTCACGACACATATGACATGAATTAACTTAGGTTTTGCCCGTTCTTGATTTGATCATGTATATGGGATTTTTGTGAGAATTTGGGTATTTGTTGGGAACCATGTGATAGACTTGTTATAGATATGTTAATTACCCTATTTCATGATGTTTGGACACTTGGTAGACTCGATTTCATGTTTGGTTATATTTGTATCAAGTTTCGTTGAATCTATGTTGATTCTGGTTTTTAAGGAAATTCAGTATTTTGTCGGTAATCTATCTTGATCAGTAATTTAGACCATAATAAGGTTAGAATCTTAATTTCAGTATAAAACATGAGTTTTAGAGGAATTCGTCTTCTTTCCAACCCCTCTGACGTTACCCATTTCGTTTTCGTATGTGTGAGATATGACTGTTTTACTACAGAGGTGTAGATCTTTTCCAGATTTCGTTTCTTGGTAATTTTGATGACTAAATTATTTTGATACTTGTGCCAGACATATTATTTTGATCTAGAACTTTGGCCAGTTTTTCTATACTTATCTAGGGATTACCCAGAATATTAGCAGATTTTATTGATGAGTTTTGTATGCCGTTTCATGCTCGTTTATGAAAACTATACTTGTTGTATTTTGCTTGCTATTCTGTAAAGAATCGTATTTTCACCCTGATTCCTTTTACTGTATAAAAAATATTTATGAAATATAAAAGTTAGGTTATTCTATCTATTTTCATCTCCCTTTGGGGTATTTGGATTTCGTTTCACTAGTTGCGAGATATTATAGTTTTCGTACAGCAGTGTTTGGAATTCCAGATTTGCCAAACTCTCGTTTATTGATGTTTTCTGATTTTTGATGACTGATCTAATTTTACTGAAAAATTCTGAAACTTTATATTTAGATACTGGACATATAGGAGAATATCCCAGATTTTTTGTGGATTTATTTAATGTGTTTTCATGCTATTTTCCTGCTCTTGAACTCGATTTCCTGATTTCTGGCTGAACGTGTTTTCTGCATTCAAATCAGTTTTGAGTTATGTTGTTGTGAAATACTATATGAAATTAATAATAAATAACCAAGCTGGGGTTTAAGGGACAGATCTAATAGTGGATAATTCAGAAATGTGTACTCGGAAGGGGATCCACTGATCCTACGTGATAACTTGAGACATGATACTTGACACGTGATTACTTGACACTTGCACGCAAGACACGATACTTGCCGCTTGCACAACTTGACACGTGATTACATAATACATGATATATGATACTTGGAGCTTGGAACTCGATTACTTGACTTGTCCCTGACTACACTACCCTCTATGGTCCACTATGAAATCTAAAGCGAAACTGTTTGTTGTAGCAACCATGTAAGGTGGGCTGCATGAAGTGCTACCTAGATAGTAATCACTACAAGACTTGATACATGATAATTGAACATGATACTTGAACATAATACTTGAACATGATACATGCTTGCCTGACACTTGACTACATGATACATGAGACTTGTTTACATGAGACTTGATACATGACACTTGATGCATGTTCACATGATACTTGATTACTTGACACTTGATTCATGCCATTTACACTTATTCACTTTGTCATGTTAGTTGTTTATTTTGACATCATGATTATCCCATGCTACTAGTTAGTTTTCCCCATATACTTGTATCCTGCATTACAAGCGGCCCGTAACTTGCAATTGATGGGTACTTGTTTTCTCTTTTCCTCTTCCCTGCAATTGTTAAATTGCAGATTTTGGAGAACAAGTTCCAGACAGTATTGGTTACATGAAGTATTAGTGCGGGATTTTATTATTTTTATTTTTTGTAGCTTGCTTGAACAATATTGTATTTGATTACTTGGATTTATTCATGTATCTGGGCAATGTGACCCAGAATATTTGTTTTATTCAGATCATGACTAGTTGAGATTTATATATTTGATTTCAAGTATTCTTGTTGGTATTTTGGTTCATATGTGCATGTTGGTTGATACTATTGCTTCTGACTCTGATGATTCTTGTAAATGTTGTAAAGATTCTTGAATAGCTTATGGATGATAAAAATCATTCGCTGGGCTTTTGTTCCGTATCCGTATTCCGTATTCTTTTTGGGAAGCGGGGCGTGACACATGTATTTATTAAAGTTGCCAACCCGTTAAGCCTATATTCCAACCCGTTACCTACACCCTGTTTAACCCTAATCCAACACCCCTATATATACTGTTTAACCTGTTAACACCTCTTCATCTTCTTTAACCCTATACAGCCGCCAACCATCTCTTCAACCCATCCCGGTGCTCTTCCCCTCCCATCGCGACGCCTTCAGCGACGTCGCTTAGCACCCCTGCCTCCTGTTAGCTCTCCTGTCCTCCTCTCTTGCGTCGCACCCAGTCAGCGACGGCCCCCATGCTCCTTCGACGACAGCACCAGTGCAGTGACTCCAGCACCCTCTCACCCGCGCCCCTGCACCCCTGTGCAACCCAGTCCTCTGCATTGTTCTTCCCTCCATCGGCACCAGCAGTCGGTGCCGTCACATCCATGCCACCTTGCCGCCTGCCCCTGTGCCGGCCTTCCCTGCATCGATAGCAGCAACCTCAGTGACCTCCCGCTGTCTTTCGCCCATCCATTCTCCCTCTCCCTGTGTGGGCATCTCTGGTGCCAGCCCCCTGCCCGTCTTCTCCCTACAGCGATGCACTGCAGCGTCGACAGGCCACCGCGATGCCCTGCCAACATCGTCGGCAGCTTCGCAGCAGTAACCAGCAACTCTCGACAACATTTGTGCCTCCCTCCGCTGTAGTCAGTCGCCAGCCGCTTTGTGCTTTCCCCGACAGCACCGCCTGCACTGGCCTCCCCTCCTACGCTGCGCGCCAGTCAGTGCCCTCTTCGACGATGGCCCCCGCACTGCTCTCCCGATTGCTGCAATAGCGATGACCATTGTCGTTGACCCCGGTGCCCTTGTAGCGACCTCCCGTCACTATTGCATCGCCCAGTCGTCGGCCAGTCTCGCCGTGCCGTTGCTCCTCCTGAGCATCGCCGTGCCGTTGCACCCCCTAGGTGTTCTTCTTGGTGTAATTACCATTTGTTTGGGAGCTTGATCATAGAGTTTGATCTTTTGAATGTGAGCCATTGGATTTCTTGATCTTGATCATCTTGATCTTGGCTTTGATCATCTTTGTTGTGAGCCGTCCGATCGACTTCATCCTCTTGATCTCGATTGATTGATTGCTAGTCGTCCGTCGGATCTACTTTGATCATCATCATCCTGATCGTGACCATCGGAGTGATCTTGTTCGTTCGATCGTGATCATCATCAACTTCATCATCACTTTGATCTGGACCGTCCGATCTTGTTGATCTTGATCTTGATCTTGATCTCATCCGTACCGATTCGCCAATCTTTGTTTGATCATCTTGATCTTGATCGTCATCGTGATCCATTCGTTGGGTTGTGTTTGTGATTGGTTCGTGATCCGTTCGTTGTGTTCATGCCCCGGGATCCTCCGTTCCGTCGTCGTCTCTCAGGAAAGTAACTTGTATTAAACTCCTTTGCATATACAAGTACTGAATACCACTTGTAGTATAGTTGGGTTCTAGAGACAATTGTGTGTGAATCCCCTTGTTGATATTATCTCTATAGTGAAAATTTGACCATAGTTGCCTCACGACACATATGACATGAGTACAACCTAGGATTTACCATTTATTTGATGTGATGAATATGTGAGTTAGTTATGGGAATTTGTGAGTTTGTTGGATCCATGTGATATACTTGTTGTGGACATTTAGTATACCCTATTTCAGGTTGTTTGGATACTTGGTAGACTTGATTTCATATTTGGGTGTGTTTGGATCAAGTTTCGTTAAATCTATGTTGATTTTGGTTTTTGAGGAAATTATGTGTTTTGCCGACATTCTGTCTTGATCAGTAATTTAGACCATATTAAGCTCAGAATCTTAATTTTAGTATAAAACATGAGTTTTATAGAAATTTGTCTTCTTTCCAACCCCTCTGACCTTGCTTGATTTGGTTTTCGTATGTGTGAGATATGACTGTTTTACTACAGAGGTGTAGATCTTTTCCAGATTTCGTTCCTTGGTAATTTTGATGACTAAATTATTTCGATACTTTTGCTACATATATTATTTTGATCCAAAAATTTTGTCAGTATTTCTTTATCTAGTTAGGGATTACCCAGAATTTTGGTGAATTTTATTGATGAGTTTTATATGCCGTTTCATGCTTGTTTATAAAGACTATGCTTGCTGGATTTTACTCGCTGGTCTGTAAAGAATCGTATTTTTACCCTGATTCCTTCTACTGTATGGAAAATATTTATGAAATATGAAAGTTAGATTATTTTGTCCATTTTCACCACCATTTGGCGGATTTGGATTTCGTTTCACAGTTTGCGAGATATTTCAGTTTTCGTACAGCTGTGTTGGGAATTCCAGATTTGCCAAACTATCATTTCTTGAGGTTTTCCGATTTTTGTTGACTGAATTAATTTTACTGGAATATTATGAAACTCTATATTTTGATACTAGACATGTAAGGGATTACTCCATATTTTTTCTGGATTTATTTGAGGAGTTTTAATGCTGTTTTTCTGACTGATAATTCGTTTTATTGATTTCTGGCTAAACATATTTTCTGGATTCAAATCAGTTTTAAGTTATGATTTTGTGAAATACTATATGGCTTATTTATAATTGCTGGATTCATGTGGAGGTCTATTTTCCAGATTCTTTGACGGATTCAAATTTGGATTTCCGTAGTAACGGGAATCACTGTTTTAGTATTGTACTATCATGTTGTCCTAAATATGAACATACACTGTTTTGCTCGTTTATGTGACCGTATGTCATCTATGATTATTTATTTGTTTCCCTGAACCTAATGGTGATTATACCTTCGACACTATTTCATGCCCTATCATTTCTGTCTGCTAATAATAATTATAAAATGATCAAGTCGGGGTTTATGGGAAAGATCTAGTAGTTGGAAAGTATAGAAATGTGTACTTAAAAGGGGGCCCGTGTTTCCCTATATGATTATCTGTTATCTATTATCTGACCCTGTCTACATTACTTCTTATAGGAAGGTGTAGAGAAAAAGAGAACACTAGGTTCTATCTGTCTCTCTGGATCTGTTATCTGATCCGGTCTACATTACTTCTTATAGGAAGATGTAGACAAGAAGAGAACCACTAGGTTCTATCTATCTGATCTGTTATCTAATATCTGTCTAAATCCTGAGTACACAGCCCTATATGATCCCTTACGAAATCTACAAACGTAACTGGTTTGAATGGAGCAACCATATGATAAAAGGATGGCACATGAAGTACTACCTAGTTAGTAATTAATACAAGATTTATAAAAATCTGACATCTGAATCTATATCTGAATCTGAATCTGTTATCTGTATCTGTTTATCTGATATCTGTTATCTGATTATCTATTATCTGTCTGACTATCATCTTACACTACCATCTGTATATCTGTCTGCATACTATCTGACACTTAACACTTGACACATGTTAGTATACCATGCTATGTCTGTTTCTGCTATTATTTAGATTTGTTTAGTTTCCCCATGTGCTTGTATCCTACATTATAAGTGGCCCGTAACTTGCAATTGACGGGAACTTGTTTTCTTTTTTCCTCTTCCCTGCAATTGTTGAATTGCAGATTTTTGAGAACAGGTTTCAGAAGGTATAGGCAAGATGAAGTATTAGTGCTGAATTTTATTATTATTATTATTTCTTGTAGCTTGATTGAACAATATTGTATTTTGATACTTGGATTTATTTTGTATTTGGGCAATATGACCCAGGATATTTGACTTATGCCGATCATGACTATTTGAGATTTATATATTTGGTTTCAAGTATTTTTGTTGGTATTTTGGTTCATATGTGCATGTTGGTTGATACTTATGCTTCTGAATTTGATGATTCTTGTGAATGTTGTAAAAATTCTTGAACAGCCTATGGATGATGAAAATCATTCGCTGGGCTTTTGTCGTGTATCCGTATTCCGTATTCTTGTTCGGAAGCGGGGCGTGACAAGGTTTTTAGTGGTATCAGAGTACCAGGTTTGGCTAATGTATTAGTTGCTTAATATATTAGACAAGCTTGGCTCGTACTGGGATCTGCTCAATATTTCACCAATCATGCATGCATAAATGAATTAATATCAACATTGATCTGGATACTAGTCTTATTCCATTCTTTTTTATCTCTTCTTATTCGATTCCTTGATTTCTTGTTTCTTTCGTCTCTTTTAGTCGTCCTCTTTGATTGATTTCTTCTTGGGTATGAATTCATTCTTTCGTATCCATATCTTTCTGATTTTGGTGTTATCCATTCTTTTCTTTTTTGCTTGGTCCGTCAGTCGGCATCGTTGGCTGGTATTGGCAGAGTCTTCCCCGATCGGAGTGGCGCAGCGGAACCGTGTTGGGGGCATATAAACCACAGGTCCCAGGATCCTTTTGTTGTTTCTCCCTCCCTGCATTGTTTGCTTCTTTCCATTCCTTGAATTCGTCTTCAACTGTTGACTCATTGCTTGGTCTATCTCTTCCTTGTCCATCCTTTCTTCGATTCCAGCTCCATCTATTTCTTCATCTCCTTGCTTTGGTATTTTGCAAGTCTTGTGTTGTTTCTACTTCATTTTTGATACCGTTTGCTTCTTTCTTGCATTCCATTTGACCTCATTAAAATCTTCTTCCTTCTTTTTCTGGTATTTCCACTGCTTTGTTCATTTCCGTTTGACCCTCTGTTTTGTTGCCCTTTCCATAGTTGCTTTAGCCTTGTCCTATTTACCGCCTAAGCATATTTCGAGGGCGAAATTTTGTTGCAAGGTAGGTAGTATTTGTAACCCCTGT
Organism: Hemerocallis citrina; assembly: GCA_017893485.1. Lineage (NCBI taxonomy): Eukaryota > Viridiplantae > Streptophyta > Magnoliopsida > Asparagales > Asphodelaceae > Hemerocallis > Hemerocallis citrina. The sequence continues at coordinate 35,631,959 of CM030365.1, forward strand.
TTTTCCAAAAATATATTTTCTGTATTTAAAATTTTCGTAAATTATTTTTCCGGTTTTCAAATTCTTTTGTCAAAATATATTGATGGATCTTCTATTAAAATCTATTTTCGATCAATAATAGTATTTGTAAATATTTTCTTTATACTATAATATAAATCTTATTGTTGTTATTATTATCTGGTTTTCTATTATTACTGATATGGCTAAAAATGGGGTTAAATCGGAACCGTCCAAATTGGGCGCGAATCTTGAAGCTCGGGGGTAAAACGGTAATTTCACATACAAATGGATCCAAAGCGGGTATTGGATCTCCTTCTCACAGATCCAATAAATCACAAACGGATCCACTCCAACTGGGTACGGGTCCCGACCCGAAGCGAACCCAGACCAACAGGAGACAAATCAGGGTCACTGATTTGACCGAGTCAACGGGCCTGATTTGCTCTCACCGGGAATCAGGGATTAGTTTCCTAAACAGACTGTGAGGATTTTACTCCTGGCAGTTACACAGGGAATCAAGTCCCTAATCACTCCCCTGGCGACTATAAATACCTCCCCTCTACCACTGTGACCGGGTAATCACTCTTTTTCCACCTTAAGCTCTTTCTTTAATCACCACTGGTTACTGACAAGAGCGTCGGAGGGTGCGTCACCGGAATCAACCCCGGTGTCTCGCACTTCCTTGCAGGTTGCGGCAGGAATCAGAAGGCTTGGATCCGCTGTTCAGGTTTCCTCGAACTCACAAATCTCATCTGTTTACCCCCACACCGAAATCAGCAGGTAACAGATTGGCGCCGTCTGTGGGAAACACCACACGAACAGCCTCCGTCTCTTCCTCGTCGTCTAGCCCTGCTCCAACCATGCCTCCAAAGAAGGTCAGATCCAGAGGGTCCAACCGCGGGGCCAATCCCGCCGATCAGACAGAGGAAGTCCCTGTCAATCCTGTTCCACAGCCTGAACTTCCTCCCCCGGTCCAGCAGGGCCAACCTCCTCTTCCCAAACAAAAACCCCCCAATGGCCCTTCCGGCCACAACAGGGCGGAGGCAGAAGCAGCCTCTTAACCCAGACCATGTCTCGGTTCATAATGAATCCTCGGATTCAATGGCTTCTCATCACCACGACCTCCGCAACACAGTCCTGAACCGCCAAAAAGAGGAGGACCTTCGCACCCACCTAGATGAGAGGCAGGGCCCGAGAGGGAGCCTCCCGCCAGCATCATGGTGAGCGATCTCCTCACCGCCGAGACAGGTAGGAGGTCTCCAGACCGACGGGGCCGAGCGGCATCTCCCGAGCGACGCAGGAGGAGGCCACATTCCCCTGCAGATCGGCATCATCCGAGGAACAATGAGGCACCTATCACTCGTGCCGAGTTCCTACAATTTCAGGAGACCGTGCTCCAGGCCCTCAACCTTCGCCCCAACAACCAAAATGCCCAGAGGGTTCCAACACCCCCACGGGTTCCCAGTCCCCGCCACCGATCCAGAAGTCCTCTCCCGGCTCCCAGTCGCCAGCAGCGCCACTATAGTCCCCGCCGATCCCAGGACTACCGGCGCTGCAGTCCCCGCTCCCCTTCCTATGAAGAAGAGTCCGAGGGATCGTATGATTACCAGCGGAGGGACGATGCCCTCAACCTGCCGTCTCTATGAGGTGGAGAGGCGCATTGGTCGCATGGACAGAGAGGAGGAGTCCAGAGCAGGGACCGTCCGGCCCAGCAGACCCCCTTTCTCTCGGACGATCATGGAGGTCCCCCATACCGAGGGGTTTCAAACCTCCACAGTTTGAAACGTACTCAGGGGAGTCCGATCCAGTTGATCACGTCGAAAGCTTCAAGACCTTAATGCTGATCCATCAAGCTTCCGACGCCATGCTCTGCAAGACCTTCCCCGCCACCCTCAAGGGGTTGGCTCAGGAATGGTACTCCAGGCTTGCCCCCTCTTCCATCTTCTCGTTCGAGCAGTTAGAAACGTTGTTCATAACTCACTTTGTGAGTAGCAGGCGAGCCGAGAAGACGAGCCTCTCCCTACTCAACCTGCGGCAAGAAAGGGAAGAGAAGCTGAGGGACTATGTGAAGAGATTCACCGCAGAGGTCAGGTCTATCGCCTCCCTAGACCAGTCAGTGGCGACCGTTGCGTTCCAGTCGAACGTCCTCAACTCCAACCTCCGGTCGTCCCTCGCCAAGAAGCCCCCGCACAACTTCGCCGACCTTCTCCTAAGGTGCGAGAAGTATATCCGGGCGGAAGAGGCCGAGTGCCTCCCGAACTTCGGAGGATTGGCCTCCGGATCGAAGAGGAAGGCGACAGAGGAGGAGGGGTCGAAGAAGATGCAGAAGGACAATGGCGGTCAGCGCCGTCCTCCCCCTAGGTTCGAGAAGTTCACTCCCCTCACCACCAATGTCTCCACCATCCTGATGGAAGTGGAGAAAGAGGGGGTCATCCCTCCAGCTCCGAGGATGAACACCCCGGCTAAGAGGAGGAATAAGGAGAAATGGTGCCGTTACCACCAGGACCACGGCCATGACACCAACGACTGCCGGGCGTTGAAAAATGAAATAGAGGCCCTCATCCAGAGGGGGCAACTGGCCAAATTTGTAAAGGCAAACGATCGGGCGGATCGCAACACTCCTCCGCCTCGGGGGGCTAACAAACGCTCCGAGCGGCGCGAGGAGACGCCCGAGTTCGAGGAAGAACGGGTCCTGCACCTCATCCACGGAGGCCCTATGGGGGGCTCCTCCAACTCCTCTCGGAAGGCCTTCGTCCGAGAGGTCAACTCAGTTCACAGCGCCCCTCCCCCCAAAGGCCTCGGAGTCCCGGTGACTTTCTCCGATGAAGACCTCGAGGGGATCCGAACTCCCCACTGTGACGCCCTCGTCATCGACCTTCGCATGGCAAACTTCAAGGTGCAAAGGGTCCTGGTGGATAATGGGAGCTCGGTGAACATTCTCTTCCTATCGGCCTTCCGAGGGCTGCAGCTGTCTCGGGATCGTCTCAAGCCGGCCGGTTACACACTCCATGGGTTCACGGGGGTCCCAGTAACTGTCGAGGGAGTGATAACCCTAGACGTAACTGCTGGAAAGACCCCTACTACCCGGACCGAGCCGATGGACCTTATGGTCGTCGACGTCCCGGCCGCATATAATGTCATCCTAGGCCGACCCGGCCTAGCTGCTCTGGAAGCTGTCCCCTCAGCGTACCACATTAAAATGAAGTTCCCCACTCGGTCGGGAGTAGGGGAAGTCCGGGGAAGCCAAGAGACGGCTCGGAAGTGCTACATGACTTCCACTGGGGGACCGGTGCTCTCCCTCGAGACACTAGAAATCCCCGAGCCGAAAGTCCGACCCACGTCTGAGCCGGCGGACGAGTTGGAAGAAGTGCTCTTCTCGGACGAGGATCCGAGCCGAAAGTTCCTCATCAGCAAGTCCTTGCCGACTGCACTGTGCTCTGACTTGGTTAAATGCATCCGGGATAACCGCGACCTGTTTGCTTGGTCAGCGCGGATATGCCCGGCATCTCCGAGGAGTTGCTAGTCCACCGCCTAAGTGTCGAACCGGGGTGCAAACCGGTTCAGCAGAAGAGACGAAAATTCGCTCCCGAGCGACAGCAGGCCATCAAGGAGGAGGTGGATAAACTTTTGAAGCCTAAGTTCATACAGGAGGTAAACTACCTCGAGTGGCTCTCCGATGTTGTAATGGTCAAGAAGTCCAATGGCTCTTGGAGGATATGCATCTACTTCACCGACCTGAATAAGGCTTGTCCGAAGGATCCCTTCCCTCTTCCGAACATCGACACCCTCATTGATGCCACCTCGGGCCATGAGCTCCTCAGCTTCATGGACGCCTTCTCCGGCTATAATCAGATCCGAATGTTCCCTCCGGACATTCCGAAGACCTCCTTCATCACCGATCAGGACCTCTACTGCTACAGGGTCATGCCGTTCGGGTTGAAGAATGCTAGCGCCACCTACCAGCGCCTCGTCAACAAGGTCTTCCAGAGCCAGATAGGTCGCAACATGGAGGTGTACGTTGACGACATGCTCGTCAAGAGCATCTGAGGCACTGACCACGTGGCCGACCTCCAGGAGGCATTCGGCGTGTTGAGGAGGCACAGCATGCGGCTCAACCCGAACAAGTGTGCGTTCGGGGTCTCATCCGGAAAGTTCCTCGGCTTCATGGTGAGCCAGCGAGGGATCGAAGCCAATCCCGAGAAGATTAAGGCCATATTAGACATGGCCCCGCCCCGAAACGTCAAGGAGGTGCAAAAGCTTACGGGTCGGCTCGCCGCTATTGGCCAGTTCCTCTCAAAGTCCGGAGAAAAGTGCCTCCCCTTCTTCAAGGCACTCAGGGGGGCTAAGGGTTTTGAATGGGGCCAACCGCAACAGGAATCGTTCGACCAACTGAAGGCCTACTTGGTGAACCCCCCTCTGCTCAGCAAACCTGTTCCGGGGGAAACCCTCTTCATCTACTTGGCTGCCTCCGAGCAGACTCTAAGTGCTGTGTTGGTGAGAGAGGAGGATCGGGCCCAAAGGCCCATATACTACGTGAGCAAGGTACTTCGGGATGCCGAGCTCTGCTATCCGAAGATAGAGAAGATGGCCTACGCCCTGGTCATGGCGGCGAGGAAGCTCTGGCCGTACTTTCAATCCCACTCGGTCGTTGTCCTCACCGACCAACCTCTAAAGCAAATCCTCACAAGCCTGAGACCTCGGGCCGGCTAATGAAGTGGTCCATAGAGCTGAGCCAACATGACATCTCCTACCAACCTCGGACGGCAATCAAAGCACAGGCCCTCGCCGACTTCATCGTAGAGTCCACCATTCCTGAAGTCAGCCACGTCCCGAATGGACCCCCCCATTTGGACGGTCTTCGTGGACGGCTCCTCCTGTAACGAAGGAAGCGGCGTCGGTATCATCCTGAACGGCCCTAACGACTTCGTCCTCCAGTATGCGATCCGTATGAACTTCAAGGCCTCGAACAATGAGGCGGAGTACGAAGCACTCATCGCAGGCCTCGGACTTGCCCGAAGTGCTGGGGCGCAGCGCCTCCGAATCCATAGCGACTCCCAGCTTATCGTGAATCAAGTCTTAGGCGAGTACGAGGCGCGAGACGAGCGAATGGCAAAGTACCTCGCCAGGGTCTGGGCCCTCATGAGCCGGTTCGAAGAGGCACTCATCCAGCGAGTCCCCCGTAAGGAGAATTCACAGGCCGATGCCCTCTCCAAGTTGGCCTCATCCTCCCTCCAAGGTCTCGAGCAGACCGTTTTGATCGAGGTCCTCTCAAGGACGAGCATAGAAGACGAGACCTCCAGCTCGGTAGAGTCATTGCCGGTCATGCTGCAAGATAATTGGATGAAGCCGTTGGTAGAGTTCTTAAGGGACGGGCTCCTGCCCAAGGATCCCAAAGAAGCACGCCGAGTCAGAACCAGGGCCGAGCGGTATGTCTTGATCGAGGGTATCTTATACAAATGCTCCTTCTCTCAAATTGACGGCAGACCATACCTAAGGTGCCTCTCCCCAGAACAGGCCGACTATGCCCTACAAGAGCTCCACGAAGGCATCGGCGGGGCGCATTCAGGGTCTAGGTCATTGGCTCGGAAGGCTTTGAACTACGGATACTTCTGGCCGACTCTCCTTCAAGACGCCGAGCGATACGTTCGGCAATGTAACTCTTGCCAGAGACACTCCAGCATTCGTCGCCTCCCTCAAGCCAACCTCGCCTCCCTATCAAGTCCTATCCCCTTCGCAATGTGGGGGATGGATTTACTAGGACCTTTCCCTCCAGCTCCGGGTTAGTTCAAGTTCTTGGTCGTAGCCATCGACTACTTCTCGAAGTGGATCGAGGCCGAGCCCCTCGCCACTATAACCGAGAACAAGGTGGTTCAATTTTTCTGGAAGAACATCATCTGCAGATTCGGCGTCCCCCGTGTCCTTGTGACGGACAACGGGACTCAGTTCACTGGCGCAGCATTCCGAGCTCTGTGCGACGACCTTGCCATCCAGCAGCGCTTCTCGTCCGTCTCCCACCCTCAGTCGAACGGACAGGCAGAAAACGCTAATCGGCAGATCCTCGCAGGCATCAAGAAAAGGCTGGACAAATGTTCCAAAGGCTTATGGGTCGACCAACTCCCCAACGTCCTATGGAACTACCGGACGAGCAAGCGGACCCCCACAGGAGAGTCCCCTTTCAACCTCACCTACGGGTCCGAGGCGGTGATACCCCTCGAGGTCGGCATACCTTCCCCTCGCCTTGCAGCCTACAATGAGGAACAGAACACCAGAGACCTCAGGGCAAACTTAGACCTGGTAGATGAGCTGAGGGAAAGAGCGTCAATTCAGCAACAGAATTACCGAAGAAGGGTCGAGTTGGCATACAACAAGAAGGTCCGACCCACCAACCTTAAGCAAGGGGATTTAGTCTTGAGAAAACTGGCCATATCCTTCCCCAATCAGAAGAGCAAGCTGGCTCCGAACTGGGAAGGGCCTTACAAGATCACAAGGGTAGTTCGGCCCGGGGCATATCGTTTGGAAGATCTAGGGGGCGGAGAGATTCCGAGGACCTGGAATGCCGACCACCTCCTGAAATACCAAGAAAGCGCCCCGGCGCCACTCTAAGTATCACAGGATATCGAGCCATTCCTCTCCTCTAACTTGTAATCTATCTCATAAGTTGTAATATGTAAAAACGGTTCGCCGTCGATTATCAATGAAGAATGCTCTTTCATACTTATAAATTTGCATGCCTCTCTCTGCCCTTATCTTTTGTTTTTTAATTTTGATTTCAACCAGTGGTTCGGAGTCCAATGTCCGGCTCGGCCTTACCTCCTCGGCTCGCCCCCGGACGAGCCAGAGGTAGATCGCCGTTCGGAACTGCTCCCACAGCCGTTGAACTACACCGATGGTTCGGAGTCCAACACTTGGCTCGACTTTACCTCCTCGGCTCACCCCCGGACGAGCCAGAGGTAGATCGCCGTTCGGAACTGCTCCCACAGCCGTTGAACTACACCGATGGTTCAGAGTCCAACACTCGGCTCGACTTTACCTCCTCGGCTCGCCCCCGGACGAGCCAGAGGTAGATTGCCGTTCGGAACTGCTCCTACAACCGTTGAACTACACTGATGGTTCGGAGTCCAACACTCGGCTCGACTTTACCTCCTCAGCTCGCCTCCGGACGAGCCAGAGGTAGATCGCCGTTCGGAACTACTCCCACAACCGTTGAACTGCACTGATGATTCGGAGTCCAACACTCAGCTCGACTCTACCTCCTCGGCTCGCCCCCGGACGAGCCAGAGGTAAATCGCCGTTCGGAACTGCTCCCACAACTGTTGAACTATACCGATGGCTCCGGAGTCCAACACTTGGTTCGATTCCACTCCCCAAACTTGCTTCTCGGCGAGTCAGGAGTAGATCACCATTCAGAATTGCTCCCACAACCATCGAACATTCGCTATGACCGCCGAACTTCACCATGGAAAGGAGCTCGGCTCACCCCCCGACTTCGCAAGAAGAGGGAGACCGAAGCACTATTCGGCACCACAACCCGAGCCATCCTGCCACGGAGACGGAAGCCCCAAGAAGAAGGGTCAGATCACGGTGCCTCCGGTCGGGTGCCGAGCAAGTGCTATTCCGATCCTGCAAACGGAGAAAACTCACTTTCTCCTCAACTTTCGCGTAGGATCCCAATCAGACGGCCAGGATCTTGCCAGCAACGCTAGACGACAAGATATCGTTTTCTTGGGAACAGAGTCGTCTCGAGATTCGTGCCAAAATCTAACAGCCCAGATCTTGTCAGCACCGCTAATGACAAGATAGCGCTCCCATACGAACTGGTTCACCTCGAGATTCTTGCCGACGGCACTATGCGCTCGGCTCGTAAACCTCGGCACGACCAAGATACTCACAAGCGAGATAAATACGCAGAGCAACGAAAGATGTTCTTAAAAAAAGAATTTTATTAGTGATCGGGACACAATACAAAGTAATCTTTCCATGGTTACAAAGTATTAGAAAACAGAAAATACAACGCCGACCCACTACACTTGATTTTCAAACAGAAATGTCTTCACTGATCCGTTCGGTCGCCAGTCCATCCGCTTCAGCTGATAGCTCCTCTGCCTCCTTCCGAAGCTTCGCCTCCACGGTCTGTAAGTGATGGATCTCGGAGAGCAAATCGTCCCGCTTCGCTAATATCTTCGACTGGTTGTGCCGAATACACTGAACCCGAAGAGCGTTGCTAAAAGCAATCTGCGAGTCTTCGTCCTCTCCTACGGGGGTCGCCTCGATGATCCTACTCTCCAGACGTTGGATCTCGGCATCTCGTTGGTCGAGGACGGACTGAAGGTGGGCCCGCTCGCTCTCAGCTCGACGTAACTCCAGCTCGACACCATGAAGCCGCTCTCGGCACTTCGTCGAGCGCGACTTCGTCGCCCCTGAGGTTACCTCGGTTTCGGCTTCATCGTCCGAGCCGTTGGGATCAGTGTATTGGGCTGACACCACGAGCTGAAAAGAAGGAAAAACGAATAGCAAAATTTCAATACACTTCCGAAGTCCAACACTTGAAGAATTTTCCAATCAAACTTTCAGACTCGTATTCAGATATAATAGCTCCACATACAACAAGACCGACTCTACAACAAAGTTTTGCAACAATCAGAAGAAACACAAAACGACATGATCAGGGTCTCTTCGGAAGGGGAACGCTTCGGTTCAAGGAAACGCAAGGACGACGAGGCCTGACCTCCGAGCTCGATCCCAAACCAACGAAGCGTGACCCCCCTTTGCCGCTGACCCTTACTGTGGCGCCGACTGAGGCACCGCTCGACGACACGACCACGCTACTCTGAGCATCGGCAGGGCTCCGCCTAGCCACAGGCAAACGTGTCGCGAGTTCATAAAAGGAAATCCCTCTCTCGCTCTCTTCGCGAGTGCACGATGTACTGCGGACGTTGGCCCTCTCCGACAGGGGCTTGAGTGACGCGATCTCTTCCTCCAGTTCAATAATTCTGTCTCTCAAAGCGTCGTCCTTCGCCAACTTCTTCAAACGAGGAGGCCTTGACGAGCCCGAGACATTGGCACTATCGGTTGCGAGCCGTCGGAAGTGGGTGACCTCGATCCCCCTATCTATCGTGATCCTCCTAAGCCTGTCGACCTCGGCCAACAACTTCTTGCGCTCGGACGACGCCTTCTCCAGCTCGGAAGTTAGCTTCTCTTCCGCCGCCGAGCATTCTTTCTCCACTAACTCCAAGTGTCGGACCTCGGCCAAAAGCTCGTCATTCTTCCGCTCGGCGACAGTAAGCTCTCTACGAAGCCGCTCGACCTCACCTTCGGGACAAGGGGCTTGGGGTTGCTTCCGCAGTTGCTTCAACTCGCGACAGTGCCCCCTCACAGCTGCCTTCGTCTCCTCCAGCTTCAAGAACATGAGAAACCGCCTCTGTCGGCTATTCGAAAGCTCGCCCTTCGTTTTGGCCAGCTCCATACGAAGGTGTGCGACCTCCGTGATCGGACCGAACTTCACCTGAAAATCAGAGATAAATCCGAGACCCAACACTTGGAGAATTCTACGCCGAATCAAACACAAAATCCGAGACTCAACACTTGGATAAATTTTGGCCAAACAAACTGTTTTCATTCAAAACCGAGAAGAAAGTTTTACAAGAGCGGTGGCCAGTCCGCAGTTAGGCTTACAAAAAGAAACAAAACAGCAAAAGACTAAAAGAGGCAACCGAGTCAGGGGTCGAACTTTTTGTCGTTCGGGTCCGTCGACCCCTCGGCCTTGTCCTCGTCCTCGCCCTCGTCCTCGTCCCCGTCCTCGCTCCCACTCTCCTCCTCAGAATCGTCCTCCTCTTCCTCCTCGGCCTCGGTCTCGCCCGGGCCTTCGACACCGTCCGTCTGCCCCTCGGGGACGAGCATCCCCAGGGGAACCTCCTCCTCCCCCTCCACGGGGTCGTAGAAACGGTAAGAGGACGTGTCGAAACCCGGATTCCGAGCAGCGACGTGGAGCAGTGCTCGGCCGTAGGCGTCCTCCATGTTCTTGTACATGTGGTGCTCGGCCTCCTCCTGGACAGCCTTCTTCGCCATTGCCACCTTAGACCGGTGCTTGGCCATGATCCTCTCGGCCCTCTTCCGAGCCCTCTCTGTCTCCGATCGAGCATTGGCCAGCTCTTCCTTCAGCTCAGCGTTCTCCTTCTCCGAGGCCTCGAGCTTGGCTGCTGTGTCCTTCGACAGCTGAATGGCGTCGGCCAACTGCTTCTCCAACCCCGCCACTTCGGCAGCCCTTTTTGACGAGAGGAGCTGCTCAGCATCAAGCAACTTCGTGGCTTTGACGCGCTCCGTTCTCTCCCGCTCATACTCCTGCTCCTTGCTCGCAAACTCCTCGAGCAAGTAGTTGAAGTGACAGAGGGTCTGAAGAGAGAGCAAACTGTCAAAGTCTGAACACAGGGACTTGGATAAATCTTAGAAAAAGTTTCAATGAGAAAGAGTTCGGTCCGCTTACCGACATGGTGTTCCAAGCGATTTGCATCGTGGCATCTCCTGCTAGTCCGGCCTTTAGGGCCGCTCGATCCTTCGGGGTCGGCATGTGCCTCACCGCTTCCATGCAGATGTTGCCGTCGCCCAAGAAGCCGTCGACATTCATCACCTGCCAGTCAGGGACGAAGATCTGCTTATACCGCTCGGTCAAGATCTTCTCCACCTCGGCAGTGAGGGGCGGAACTTGGAGGGACAAAACCTCATTCACCCCGAATGCACCGCTCGACGAGCCGGCTGCATCCCCCTCCACCACTGGCGCCGGCACACCGGAAGCCGGAGGATCCGTAGCCGAAGACTTCTCCTGCTCGGGGCCGGTCCCCGGGACAACGGTCTTCTGCAGGTCGCTCGTCTTCCCGACCGATGGTATCTTCGGGGCTTGGCCGCCCTAAGGCCCCGCCGAAGGCCTCTTCTTCCTCGTCTCCTGCTCCGCCGCCCTGGCCTTCGCCATCAAAGCCCTATAGTCCATCTTCATCGTCTCTGCACAAGCCGAATGAAAAAACTTAGAAAAATTTTCATGAACTTTAAACAAAGAGTATAAATACCAGAAGCGTACTAGGGTCGATCGGACTGAGACCCCCTCGGAACAGAGCCTCCTCGGAAATATCTTTCCAGCTTAGCGCTGGCAGAGCGAGGAGCTTCTTGAGGTCCTCTGCTTCCTCGTCACTCAACGCCGGCTCTTTCTTGGCTCGCTTGGGCAGGCCATCCCTCGCCCAAACTATCGGTATCGCCCACGGCGCGGGGGCTCGGATGATGAAATACTTCTCCTTCCAATGTTTGATCGAGTCCGGGTTCTCGATCAACTTCACGCCCGTCCGCGGCGAAAGATAGAACCTCTGTTCATTTCGGTTTGGCTGGCATGGACGGTAGAGGCTCCGAAAGAGAAACATGCTCGGTACGGCACCGACCTCTTGGCACCGGAGAACAAACACCAGGACGTGCCTCCACGTGTTCGGCATCAGCTGGGCGGGGCTTAAACCATACCAATTCAAGACATCAATTATAAACGGATGAAAGGGGAAGCGAATCCCGACGACCAGGGAGTCGATAGGAAAGACGCACACGTCTGTCGAAGACTTCGTGTTGGCTCGGAAACCCGGCCCGGGGAGGAGTAGCCCGTAGTCGGCAGGAATCCGGAACCCCTTTCGGATCAGATGAAGATCGGCCTCCGTAAGAGACGAGATGGTATGGTCCACCTCGGACAGCTCTCTCGGTTCATTCTCCTCCACCGACTTGGCCATGCCTTGGGTCACCTTCTCCAAGATATCCTCGGCGTAGTCCCGAACGCCTCCCACGCTCGACAGAGCAATTGGCTGCCGACCGAACGCCCTCGCCGTCTTCGGCGTTTCGATGATCGTGACCACTGCTTTACCCTTCTGAGACGCCGCCGCGACCTCCTGAGGTGGCTCGGCTACTTCGCCCTCTCTATCCGGCCGAACAACGCTCTGATCGGTCGGCTCCACTACCTCCTTTCCTTTGCCCGCTCGGCCTACGGCTTGCTCCGAGACGGGGGTCTCATCCGAGGAAGTAATCTTAACCATTTTCTAAAGAAAGAGGAAGGAGACTGACCTTGAAGTGATAGCTACGGTCAGAAAAGCTCACCAGAGACAAAGAACGCCTGCCGCGATAGCTAGCACCGCCACCAAGGAGCTAAAACTTCGAAGGTGAAAGTAAAAACTGGATAGAGAAAGTAAAAGTGAATAATGAGACTTGGATTAAGGGGGGGTGAAGATTTATAGTAAAAGAGGAACGTCCCTTGGACTTCCAAACGTAAGGGCGCGACTTTTGGGCCACCCTCGAAACGTCGCGAAGGCCCAACACGACTTTGTCTTTTCACCAAGTCAAGTAGCTCGGCACGACAGGATCTAAATCCGAATTACATGCAATCCGAGCCCAGCGGCAAAGGGCCCGGTCGACGACTGAGCAAGTGCCATTCCGAGTCTGCAAACGGAGAAAACCCACTTTCTCCTCAACTTTCGTGTAGGATCTCGATCAGACGGCTCAGATCTCGCCAGCGACGCTAGACGACAAGATAGCGTTTTCTTGGGAACTGAGCCCGTCTCGAGATTCTCCACACCATCTGACGACTCAGACTGCGCCACGTCGCTCGGACAACCGTGCCCTTGGACGTCCCACCTCTGTCTGAAGAAACCAGAAAAAATTTAGATTCAAAGTTTTAAGGCACCGCCCTCGGCGAGCCCCCCAGGCCCCAGGTCTCGGTCGGTATTCCGCTGACCCACGGGGCCCGGTCAAAAGCAGATCGGCACACCCCCCATCTCTAACTCCTTCGGGCTGATAACCATCGGAAGCCGTCAGCCCGGAAGGAAGACAGAGATGAGAAGAGACCCATCATTCCAAAGCTGCTGCAGTCCCTCGGATCCGGACTTGGGTCATCACCTCTTCTACCGTGATCTTCCCCGACCCTGACACCCGCATCGGGGCAGTCAGAATCGGGAGAAGATCACGGTGGAAGAACGACCACCCGTCCTCCCGAAGCAAACTCGTCCCTCGGATCCGGACTTGGGTCATCACCTCTTCTACCATGACCTTCCCTGACCCTAACACCCACATCGGAGCACTCAGAATCGGGAGAAGATCATGGTGGAAGAACGACCACCCGTCCTTCCGAGACATATGGTCCCTCGAATCCGGACTTTGATCATCACTTCTTCCACCATGATCTCCCCTGACCTTGACATCCACTTCGGGGCCGTCAGAGTCAGGAGAAGACCATGGTGGAAGAATAACCACCCGTCCTTCCGAAGAGCAACCACCCAAAGCAGATGCCTCCGAGGGCTGAAACTCAACATTGTTGCGATTAAAATGACAAAGGGAATGGGGTACTTATAAGCTACCCTCCAAGATCCGGCCATTATGACCCTCGGAAGTTGAAACGCCACGCATTAATTGAGGGGAACCATTCTTAATGACCCCGGGAAGATGGAACGCCGCACAAATCCTGGGACACCATTAATGCCCTTGGGAACAGGATCGTCTCGAAACTCGTTGCGCCACGTCGCTCGGACTGCCGAAACCCCATGCATTCGGTCGGCTGCCGAGCAAGTGCCTTTCCGATCCTGCAAACGGGGAAAACTCACTTTCTCCTCAACTTTCGTGTAAGATCTCGATCAGACGGCCCAGATCTCGCCGAGGGCACTAAATGACAAGATAGTATTTTCTTGAGAAATGTGCCTGTCTCGAGATGCGTGTCGTCATCCAACGGCTCAGATTGCGCCACGTCGCTCGGACTGCCGAAGCCCCATGCCTTCAGTCGGCTGCCGAGCAAGTGCCTTTCCGATCCTGCAAACGGAGAAAACTCACTTTCTCCTCAACTTTCGTGTAAGATCTCGATCAGACGGCCCAGATCTCGCCGAGGACACTAAACGACAAGATAGTGTTTTCTTGAGAAACGTGCCCGTCTCGAGATGCGCATCGTCATCCAATGGCTCAGATTGCGCCCCGTCGCTCGGACAGCCGAAACCCCATGCCTTCGGTCGGCTGCCGAGCAAGTGCCTTTCCGATCCTGCAAACGGAGAAAAAAGCCACCGAGCAACTACGACCGTTGGATCTCTCAGAAATTCGTGCTTCTAATGATGAATGGTCCAGATTGCGCCACGTGCGCTAAAAGACAAGATAGCGTTTTCTTGGGAGGCGCGCCATCATCCGACGGCTCAGATTGCGCCACGTCGCTCGGCCTGCCGAACCCCTATCCCTCCGGTCGGCGGCCGAGCAAGCGCCTTCCCGAGCTCGCAAACGAAGAAATAAGCTTCCGAGCGATAACAATCGATGGATCTCTCAAAAATTCGTGCTCGTCCATGATCAACGGCCCAGATCGAACCACGTCATAAATCAGTATTTAAAGTCATTTTTTTATTTATTTAAATCTTTTTATTTATTTAAAAATTGCGAAAAAATTGCTAAAAATTCGGGAAAATTAAATAAAAGTTCTGCAAAATAATTAAAAATTCGGGGGTATATTTTTGAGCCCCTGAACGAACAGTTATTGCCTAGAATGTACTGTTAAGGCCCCCGAACGATTAGTAAACACATCGCAAAATTGAATAAATAGTCCGAAAAAATAAATAAAAGCCGTCAAATACTCGATATGGCTAGAGAACAGCACGTGGCATCAAAAAATTACCTCACTACCCCCTTCGAGATTCAAAATCCTCCATTTGGACTCCGATACAACTCCACTAGCCACTAAAACAGTTAAACTACTCCTCAAAGGCTGATCACACTCAGTCTTTAGGAGTGGGGGGCTCGTGATATGGCTAAAAATGGGGTTAAATCGGAACCGTCCAGATTGGGCGCGAATCTTGAAGCTCGGGGGTAAAATGGTAATTTCACATACAAATGGATCCAAAGCGGGTATTGGATCTCCTTCTCACAGTCCTAATAAACCACAAACGGATCCACTCCAATTGGGTACGGGTCCCGACCCGAAGCGAACCCAGGCCAACAGGAGGCAAATCAGGGTCACTGATTTGACCAAGTCAACGGGCCTAATTTGCTCTCACCGGAAATCAGGGATTAGTTTCCTAAACAGACTGTGAGGATTTTACTCCTGGCAGTTACACAGGGAATCAAGTCCCTAACCACTCCCATGGCGACTATAAATACCTCCCCTCTACCACTGTGACCGGGTAATCACTCTTTTTCCACCTTAAGCTCTTTCTTTAATCACCACTGGTTACTGACAAGAGCGTCGGAGGGTGCGTCGCCGGAATCAACCCCGGTGTCTCGCACTTCCTTGCAGGTTGCGGCAGGAATCAGAAGGCTTGGATCCGCTGTTCAGGTTTCCTCGAACTCACAAATCTCATCTTTTTACCCCCACACCGAAATCAGCGGTAACAATTACTATTATTATTTTTATCATTTTCTTATTAATATTATTGTCAGTATTATTATCATTACTGTTATTTTTAATATTATTATTATTATTATTGTTATTGGTATTGTTTTTATGGTTATTATTAGTATTTTTTATAAAATCGTAAATTGTATATTTTATTTGTTATTGTATTTTCCTAAAACCCAAACCCATTTAATTTCTTATTGGGTATTTATTTTACCCTATATTCTATTAAAACCCTATTTTAAATACCCAATCTGCATTAAACCCATTACCCATTACCTATATACCTAACCCAAATACCCATATGCATTTTAAACCCCCCAGCCCATTAACCAACCCATGTATTTATTAAAGTTGCCAACCCGTTAAGCCTATATTCCAACCCGTTACCTACACCCTGTTTAACTCTAATCCAACTCCCCTATATATACTGTTTAACCCGTTAACACCTCTTCATCTTCTTTAACCCTATACAGCCGCCAACCATCTCTTTAACCCATCCCGGTGCTCATCCCCTCCCATCGCGACGCCTTCAGCGACGTTGCTTAGCACCCCCCCCCCTCCTGTCAGCTCTCCCGTCCTCCTCTCTTGCGTCGCGCTCAGTCAGCGACGCCCCCCATGCTCCTCCGACGACAGCACCAGTGTGGCGACTGCAGCACCCTCTCACCCACGCCCCTGCACCCCTGTGCAACCCCATCCTCTTCATTGTTCTTCCCTCTGCCGGCACCAGCAGTCGGTGCCGTCACGTCGCACGCCACCTTGCCGCCTGCCCCTGTGCCGGCCTTCCCTGCATCGACAGTAGCAACCTCAGCGACCTCCCGCTGTATTCCACCCATCCGTTCTCCCTCTCCCTGTGTGTGCGTCTTCGGTGCCAGCGCCCTACCCGTCTTCTCCCTGTAGCGACACACTGCAGCGTCGACAGGCCACCGCGATGCCCTGCCAACTTCGTCGGCAGCTTCGCAACAGCAGCCAGCATCTCTCGACAGCATTTGTGCCTCCCCCCGCTGCAGTCAGTCTCCAGCCGCTCTGTGTTTTCCCCGACAGCGCTGCCTGCGCTATCCTTCCCTCCAGAGTCGCGCGCCAGTCAGCACCCTCTTCGACGATGGCCCCCGTGCTCCTCTCTCGACAGCTGCAACAGCGCCGACCATCGTCATTGACCCCGGCCCCCTGCAGTGACCTCACGTCACTGTTGCGTCGCTCTGCCGCCGGCCAGTCCCGTCGTTCCGTCACTCCTCTTGAGCGTCGCGCGGCACACCGCGACAGTAAACCCCTTGGTGTTCTTCTTGGTGTAATTGCCATTTGTTTGGGATCTTGATCATGGAGTTTGATCTTTTGAATGTGAGCCGTTGGATTTCTTGATGTTGATCATCTTGATCTTGGCTTTGATCATCTTTGTTGTGAGCCGTCCGATCGACTTGATCCTCTTGATCTTGATTGATTGATTGCTAGCTGTCCGTCGGATCTACTTTGATCATCATCATCCTGATCATCACCATCGGGGTGATCTTGTTCGTTCGATCGTGATCATCATCAACTTCATCATCACCTTGATCTGGACCATCCGATCTTGTTGATCTTGATCTTGATCTCATCCGTGTTGATCCGCCGATCGTTGTTTAATCATCTTGATCTTGATCGTCATCGTGATCTGTTCGTTGGGTTGTGTTCCTGATCCGTTCTTGTGTTCGTGTCCCGGGATCCTCCGTCCCGTCATCGTCTCTCAGGCAAGTATCTTGTATTAAATTTCTTTACATATAAAAGTACTAAATACTGCTTGTAGTGTAGTTGGGTTCTAGAGACAATAGTGTGTGAATCCCCTTGTTGATATTGTCTCTATAGTGAAAATTTGACCATAGTTGCTTCACGACTCATATGACATGAGTAAAACCTAGGATTTACCATTTATTTGATGTGATCGAATATGTGAGTTAGTTATAGGAATTTGCGAGTTTGTTGGATCCATGTGATATACTTGTTGTGTACTTTTAGTATACCCTATTTCAGGTTGTTTGGACACTTGGTAGACTCGATTCATGTTTGGGTGTGTTTGGGTCAAGTTTCGTTGAATCTATGTTGATTTTGGTTTTTGAGAAAATTTTGTGTTTCGCCGATATTCTGTCTTGATCAGTAATTTAGACCATATTAAGGTCAGAATCTTAATTTCAGTATAAAACATGAGTTTTATAGAAATTCGTCTTCTTTCCAATCCCTCTAACCTTGCTTAATTTTGTTTTCGTATGCGTGAGATATGACTGTTTTACCACAGCGGTGTAGATCTTTTCCAGATTTCGTTTCTTGGTAATTTTGATGACTAAATTATTTTGATACTTTTGCTACATATATTATTTTGATCCAAAACTTTGGTCAGTATTTCTTTATCTAGTTAGGAATCCAGAATTTTGGTAGATTTTATTGATGAGTTTCATATGCCGTTTCATGCTTGTTTACAAAGACTATGCTTGCTGGATTTTACTCGCTGTTCTGTAAAGAAACGTATTTTCACCCTGATTCCTTTTACTGTATGAAAATATTTATGAAATATGAAAGTTAGATTATTTTGTTTATTTTTACCTTCCTTTGGCAGATTTGGATTTCGTTTCATGGTTTGCGAGATATTTTAGTTTTCGTACAGCTGTGTTGGGAATTCCAGATTTGCCAAACTATCGTTTCTTGAGGTTTTCCGATTTTCGTTGACAAAACTAATTTTACTGGAATATTATAAAACTCTATATTTTGATACTAGACATGTAGGGGATTACTCCAGATTTTTCCTGAATTTTTTTGGGGAGTTTTAATGCTGTTTTTCCGACTGAGAATTCGTTTTACTGATTTCTAGCTGAACGTATTTTCTGCATTCAAATCAGTTTTGAGTTATAATTTTGTGAAATACTATATGGCTTATTTATAATCGCTGGATTCGTGTGGAGGTCTACTTTTCAGTTTCGTTTACGGATTCAGATTTGGATTTCTGTAGTAACGGGAATCACTGTTTTAGTACTGTACTGTCATGCTGTCCTGAATATGAATATACACTGTTTTGCTCGTTTATGTGACCGTATATCATCTATGATTATTTATTTGTTTCCCTAAACCTAATGCTGATTATACCATATTAGTTCGACACTATTTCATGCACTATCATATCTGTCTGCTAATAATTATTATGAAATGATCAAGCCGGGGTTTATGGAAAAGATCTAGTAGTAGGAAAGCATAGATATGTGTACTTAGAAGGGGGTCCGTGTTTTCCATATGATTATCTGTTATCAGTTATCTGACCCTGCTGTCTACATTACTTCTTATAGGAAGATGTAGAGAAGAAGAGAACCACTAGGTTGGTTCTATCTGTTTGTCTTGATCTGTTATCTGACCCTGCCTACATTACTTCTTGTAGGAAGGTGTAGAGAAGAAGTGAATCACTAGGTTCTATCTGTCTGATCTGTTATCTGATATCTGTCTGAATCCTGAGTACACGGCCCTATATGATCCCCTACGAAATCTACAAATGTAACTGTTTTGAATGTAGCAACCATGTGATAAAAGAATGGCACATGAAGTGATACCTAGTTTGTAATTAATACAAGACTTCTAAAAATCTGACATCTGAATCTATATCTGAATTTGAATTTGTTAACAGTATCTATTTATCTGATATCTGTTATCTAATTATCTGTTATCTGTTTGACTATCATTTGACACTACCATCTGTATATTTGTCTACATACTATCTGACACTTGACACTTGACACATGTTAGTATACCATGCTAGTGGATTTTGCTATACCATGCTATGTCTGTTTCTGCTATTATTTAGATTTGTTTAGTTTCCCCATGTACTTGTATCCTACATTATAAGTGGCCCGTAACTTGCAATTGACGGGTACTTGTTTTCTCTTTTCCTCTTCCATGCAATTGTTGAATTGCAGATTTTGGGGAACAGGTTCCAGATGGTATAGGCGAGAAGAAGTATTAGTGCTGAATTTTATTATTATTATTATTATTTCTTATTGCTTGCTTGAACAATATTGTATTTTGATACTTGGATTTATTTTGTATTTGGGCAATATGACCCAGGATATTTGACTTATTCAGATCATGACTATTTGAGATTTATATATTTGGTTTCAAGTATTCTTGTTCGTATTTTGGTTTATATGTGCATGTTGGTTGATACTTTTGCTTCCGACTCTGATGGTTCTTGTGAATGTTGTAAAGATTCTTGAACAACTTATGGATGATGAAAATCATTCGCTGGGCTTTTTGTCGCGTATTTGTATTCCGTATTTTTTTTTGGAAGCGGGGCGTGACACCAGCTATACACACTGGAGAGATGCTCTACCTAAGAGAAACAAAACTCCTCACCGGCCTCCTACCAGCTAACAGCTCCATAAGGCCACCTCAACTCTTGATAATGATATTCAAGACAAGTCTTCCTTAGACGAGCAAACTCCAGATTCATTCGACCTCCTTCACTTGAGTAACCTCCAACTCCATCTCTCTTGAAGCGTCGCGCAAACGAGAAAGTTCCAACTCTGTCTAGCACAGCGTATCACGAAGGAGGACAAGCTCAGTATCCTGCGGAACCTCATTCCATGCACGCAACCACTTGTCAGTAAAGAGAATAATGGAATCATCTCAACACTGAATAAACACAAGTTACTTCACTTCCACACTAAGAAGATTCAGAATACCCACAACTCATCCGCTCTAAAAATGAGTTTGGCGCTCCGCGCGCCACTTGAGTTCCTCCGGCCAACCACTCGTCAACATCGAGCAACGGGTCCAACACCCCGATCTCTGCTCGCCGCTTGAGCTCCATCAGCAACATGTTTGTCCCAAACAACGAGTTCAGCGCTCTGCTCGCCGCTTCAGCTCCATCAACTACTCGTTGGTCCCAAACAACAAGTTCAGCGCTCTGCTCGCTGCTTGAGCTCCATCAACAACTCATTTGTCCCCAACAACGAGTTTAGCGCTATGCTCGCCGCTTGAGCTCCATCAACAATGAGTTCAGCGCTCTGCTCGCCGCTTGAGCTCCATCAGCTACTCGTTGGTCCCAAACAATGAGTTCAGTGCTCTGCTCGACGCTTGAGCTCCATCAATAACTCTTCCCAAACAACGAGTTCAGTGCTTCGCTCGCCGCTTGAGCCCCATCAGCAACACGTTTGTCCCAAAGAACGAGTTCAGTGCTCTGCTCGCCGCTTGAGCCCCATCAGCAACTCGTTGGTCCCAAAAAACGAGTTCAGTGCTCTGCTCGATGCTTGAGCTCCATCAACAACTCGTTTGTCCCAAACAACGAGTTCAGCGCTCCGTTCGCCGCTTGAGCCCTATCAACAACTCGTTTGTCCCAAACAACGAGTTCAACACTCTGCTGGACGCTTGAGCCCCATCAGCAACTCGTTTGTCCCAAACAACGAGTTCAGTGCTTTGCTCGTCGCTTGATCAACAACTCGTTGGTCCCAAACAACGAGTTCAGTGCTCTGCTTGCCGCTTGAGCTCCATCAACTACTCGTTTGTCCCAAACAACAAGTTCAATGCTCTGCTCGCCGCTTGAGCTCCATCAAAAACTTGTTTTTCCCAAACAACGAGTTCAATGCTCTGCTCTCCGCATAAGCTCCGTCTACAACTCGTTGGTCCCAGACAACGAGTTCAACGCCATGCCATATGCTCAGGCTTCATCAATATCTTGTTGGCTCCCGACAACGTGTTCAACGCCTTGATTTTTCTCTCAGGCTACATCAACAACTCGTTGGTCCCAAACAACGAGTTCAGCACTCTACTTGCCGCTTGAGCTCCATCAACAACTTATTTGTCCCAAACAACGTGTTCAGCGCTCTGCTCGCCACTTGAGCTCCATCAACAACTCGTTGGTCCCAAACAAGGAGTTCAATGCTCTGCTCTCCGCATGAGCTCCGTCTACAACTCGTTGGTCCTAGACAACGAGTTTAACGCTTTGATTTTCTCTTAGGCTACATCAACAACCCGTGGTCCCAAACAACGATTTCAGCGCTCTGCTCTCTGCTTAAGCTCCATCAATAACTCGTTTGTCCCAAACAATAAGTTCAGCGCTCTGCTCGCCGCTTGAGCTCCATCAACAACTCGTTGGTCCCAAACAACGAGTTCAGTGCTCTGCTCACCGCTTGGGCTCCATCAAATAGCTCGTTGACTCCAAACAATGAGTTCACCACTTTGGTCTTTGCTCAAGCTTCACCAAATAGCTCGTTGGCTCCAAACAACGAGTTCAACACTTTGGTCTTCGCTCAAGCTCCCCCAAATAGCTCGTTGGCTCCAAACAACGGGTTCAATGTCATACTCTTATCTTGAGCTCCATTAGCAACTCGTTGGTCCCAAACAACGAGTTCAACGCTCTTCTCACTGCTTCAGCTCCATCAACAACTCGTTTGTCCCAAAGAACGAGTTCAGCGTTCTGCTCGCCGCTTGAGCTCTATCAACAACTCGTTGCTCCCAAACAATGAGTTCAGTTCCTTGGTCATCGCTCAAGCTCTACCAAATAGCTCATTGGCGCCAAACAACAAGTTCGACGCCTTGACTATGCATGAGCTCCGTCCATAACTTGTTGTCTCCAAACAATGAGTTCAATGTTCCACTCTACACTCACTGGCTCCCCACAATGAGTCCAATGCCTTGGTCTTCGCCCTAGCACCACTAACAACTTGCCGGGGCCAAACATCAAGTCCAAGCTCAAGTGCATCTTATAGCTCTCCCTACAAACTTGCCGGGATCAAATAGCAATTTCTTCGTCAACTCCATCACGGAGTCTCCCTACAAACTCGTCGGGATCAAACGGCAGTTTCTACATCAACTCTATCACAGAGTCTCCCCTACAAACTCATCGGGATCAAACGGCAGTTTCTGCATCAGCTCTATCTCAGAGTTATTTCTAAACTCGCCTGAGTCAAACGGCAGTTTCTAGACTAACTCCATCAAGGAGTTGTCTTTACACGCTTGCTGAGCGCAAACAGTAGGTGCCACATCTAACTCAGTCATAGAGCCATCTCTAAGCTTGTTGGGAACAAACAACAAGTTCTTCGCAAACTCAGCCATGAGTTGCCCCAACAAACTCGCAGGGATCAAACGGCAGTTTCCACATCAACTCTCTCTCAGGGTTGTCTCTAAACTCGTTGGGATTCAACGACAGGTTTTACAACAATTCTACCACAGAGTTGCCTCCCCAAACTCACTGGGATAAAATAGCGAGCTTTACGCCAACTCCGCACGAGTTTCTCCTATAAACTTGCCGGGATCAAACGGCAGTTCCTGCATCATCTCTATCTCGGAGTTGTCTCTAAACTCACCGGAGTCAAACAGCAGTTTCTGGACCAACTCAATCAAGGAGTTTCCCTTACACGCTTGCTGGGCGCAAACAGCAGGTGCAACATCCAACTCCGTCATGGAGCCATCTCTAAGCTTGTTGGGAATAAACAACAAGTTTAACATTCAACTATATTTCAAAGTTTTCCCTACAAACTCGCCTGGATCAAACGGCAGTTTCTATATCAACTCCATCACGGAGTCTCCCCTACAAACTCACCGGGATTAAACGGCAGTTTCTGCATCGTCTTTATCTCAGAGTTCTCTCCGAACTCGTCGGGATTAAACGGCAGTTTCTGCAACAACTCTATCTCAGAGTAGCCTACACGCTTGTTGAGCGGAAAATAGCAGGTGCAATATCCAACTCTGTCATAGAGTCTTCTCTAAACTCGCCGGGGTCAAACGGTAGTTTCTACGTCAACCCTATCTCAGAGTTGTCTCTACATGCTTGCTGGCTGCTGACAGTAGGTGCAACAACCAACTCCGTCATAGAGTCCTCTTTAAGCTTACTGGGAACAAATAACAAGTTCAGCACTCAATTCTGCCACTGAGTTCTCTCCAAACTTGCTCAGAACAAACAACAAGCTTTATGTCTACTCAGTAAAAGAGTTGTCCCTTTAAACTTGCCGGGCGCAAACGACAAGCTTGAACATTCCTCTCTATCTCGGAGTCGTCTCCAAACCCATCGGGACCAAATGGCAGTTTCTACATCGATTCTACCATAGAATTGTCTCTCCACACTCGCTGGGATCAAACAGCGAGCTCTACGCAAACTCAGCCACGAGTTGCCCCTACAAACTCGCCAGGATCAAACGACAATTTCTACATCAACTCTATCTCAGGATTGTCTCTCCACACTCGCTGGGATCAAACAGCGAGCTTTATGCCAACTCAGCCACGAGTTGCCTCAACAACTTATTGGGATCAAACAGCAAGCCTACAAACAGCTCTCACAGGATAGCTATATGTGTATACAATCCACCAATCCACGGTGATGGAGTAAAAAACTGGGTATACATATATAAGTAATTATACATATATATATGAGTTGTTGCATATACACGACAATAAATATATGTATAAAAATTTATATGCAAACCTAAGCTCAAAATAGCTCCAAAAAATTCCCCAAAAGAAGCTCACAAATTCAAAGAGAGAGGAAAAGGAGATTTCGGGTCTAGTTTGGGTTCAAACCCACAAACCAAGACCCAAATCGTCAAACGGAGCCAAAATCAAGAAAAGTGGTATAAACGGGTCGGATCCAAACCCGAATCGCACCCGCTCCACTTCTCTTCTTCTTTCTTCTTCTCCGAGTTTTGCCGCCAAAAAATTCGAATCCGATTGATAGCCTCTCCCCTCCTCACTCCAACTCCGACTGATAGCTCAGGCCTCGCCAAAAGCCTCACATTGCCATTTCACCATCGAGCTCCCCCAGTCGAGCTCTATCTCCAAGCTCCGTTCACTTCGCCGAAACCCAAAACAGAGCTTAAAAAATTCTAACTGCATAGCTCGACGAAACGAGCTACCATAGCTCGGCGAAATCGAAGCCTCCGTAGCTTGGCGAAACGAGCTACCGTAGCTCAGCAAAAGCTCCGAGACCTCCATAGCTTGGTGAAAGAGAACCCATAGCTCAGCGAGAAACTCGAGCTTCATAGCTCGGCGAAACCCAAAAATGGCTATAGCTCGATGAATTCGAAGCATCCTAACTCGGCGGAACGAGCTACCATAGCTCGGCGAAATCTCTATCGCCATAGCTCGGTGAAGCCTCGATATCCCGTAGCTCGGCGAGACCTCGAGTTCGTAGCTCGGCGGATTCGAAACTTTCATAGCTCGGCGATGCTTCCAAGCTCTACATCTCGACCAAGAGGAGGTAGTTTGACACTCCCTTAGGTTGATGGAGTAAGGAAGTCGACTCTCGAGCAAGAAACGTCGCATCGAAATCTCAGACGAGGCTCGATCACCATGACTCGACAAGAACAGAGCTCTAGGTTGTAGCTCGGCAAATTCAAAACTCCCATAGCTCGGCGAGAGAGACATCCATAGCTCGGTGAGGAGACTATTCACATAGCTCAGCGAAATCATAGCTCGGCGAATTCGTCGAAACCCATAGGTCGGCGAGCTTGGTGAGAAAACGCTCAACGACGGAGAGAACGGTGGTCGACAAAGACAAAACTTGCCCCATATCCATAGCTAGGCGAGAGATGGGGTCGACGCAGTCCACAGAAATCGAAAGATCGCCCATAGCTAGGCAAAATGGTCGGCCAAACTAAGGGGTCGCTCGCAACAGCTGTCAGCCTTTGGATCTCCCCAAAATGCGAGCTCAAACAAAATAGATGCACGAGATTCGCCCACTTCGCCAATCCTCTTCCCCAGAGCTCTCCTCGCCTCTCCTCCATCTGATTTGCCTCAGCGCGCGAGCCTGCCGTGATCAATGCTTATGATTCACCCACGTCGCCCCTATCACAGGCGATTAGATCATGGTCGCTCAATCTCTTTGACGCACGACCTGCCGCATGATGAGTAGTCCAGATCGCTCTAAGATCAACGCGCAGTAGGATTTTTGCAAAAAGACCCCGAAAAATCATTTTTAAATTGAAAAATCAATTCAAAAATTCAAAAATAATTTTAAAATTCGAAAAAATAATTAAAATTGAATTTATTAATTATAAAATTCGAAAGAGTGATTTTGAGATTGTAGAGCATTCCATAAAATTTGGAGAAATCCGAAGAACTATGAAAAAATTCCCAGAAAATTCTAGAAAATTCGAAAAATCCGAAAAAATATGGGAAAAGCCAAGAATATATTTACTGCCTTCAGAAGCCACAGATCGGTTCCAGGTATCTCCGAACACTCCGACTGCCAAGATTATTCACCACATTCTAAAAAATAAAACGTACTACTTCCCAAAAGCCATGAAAATCACCTTTCGAGAGTGAGGGGCTTATGATGATGGTAAAAATTGTAGCAGATCATAGCCGCACGATTCCTGCACGGATCTCAAAGCATCTACAGGCAGATTAGCCATCACAGGCCTATTTTACAGGTCTGGGCCCACTCCGAGATATGGGCTTCTCTCAAGCTCATCAAAAGTGACAGACTAGGCCCACTAAGAGATACTCCCAGCCCATAGTGGCTAGGAGTCAAATCTCTTACCCCCTCACAGGGATATCTTATCTCTTTAGGAGGGGAGACATGAAAGATCCGACGGTCACGATTCGGCTTCTAGAATGTCTCTCAGGCCTATAAATACTCCTCCCCCTCTTCAGTCACCAGGTAATCAACAATTAACCAGTTTTCACTTTCTTACTCTCTCTCTTTCTGGTTCTGACTTGAGCATCGCAGGGTCTGTCGCCGGGGGCCACCCCCGATGTTTCAGGCGTTTTGCAAGTCCATCGACCGCATCACCAACCGTCGAATTCAGAACACAGGAGGTCATTCAACGATCCAGATTCAATCTCAGGAGCTCTAACATCTTTTAACAGCCAAGGCACATGTTTGACTTTTAGTAGTTTCCATCCATTATTAACTCACTATCTATTTACTCCCACACTGAAAAAAGCAGCAACAACGGATCTGGATTCCGAATTGTAATTTGCAAATTATCTCTGTTTTGGTGCTGCTGTGTCTGAACTTGCAGATTCAAAGTTTTGTTGCATTACTCTGTTTTCCTAATTTTATTGACTACACTATCTGTAATATAAATTCATGATAATTTATATTATGAGACTAGATATGTTAGGGAATCTTTCAGATTTTCTCAGATTTAATTATGATGATTTTAAACTCTTTTCATGCTTATAAACAAGATTTTGCATTTTCTGGCTGAACATAACTTTTATATTAAACGCTGCTTTCAACCCTGTTTCTGTGGCTGATGTATGACTTGTCTATATGCGATGGATTCGGCTGAGAGTCTAGTTTCCAGATTTTCTAATGGATATAAATTTGCAGTTTTGTAGCAACGGGAATCACAGATTTGGTACAGTAGTGTCTTGCTGTCCAGAACTGAAAGTTTCGTTGTTTTGACTATTAGAAGTTGTTTTATCACCCATTTGTGTTTCCTATACATCTTATACTTATCCTTTGTTCTTGCCATGTTTTAAGCCCTATTTGTATTCATTCACATCTTTTTAATAATGAAAAATAATCAAGTCGGAGTTTTTAAGAGAAAAGATCTAGTAGTGGACAATATAGAAATGCATATTCAGAAGGGAACTTGTTTTCCCCACTGTTTACTGTGGTACCCACTATTTCTCTCTGGATACATGAGGGCATGATCCATGATACTGTTACTATTTGTTATTACTGTTACTGTTTATATGAATATATTGCTCTATTGGTTTCACTATAAAATTGTTTGAAGTAGCAACCATGTGGTATAATTTGCGACACATGAAATGCTACCTAGATAGTAATGAATATTAAACATAAGAACAACTATTTTCACTGTCACATCCTGTTACTGGTACCGTTGACGTTACTGTTACCGTTGAATTCACTGTACCGTTGATTTCACTGTAATTGTTTATGCATGCCTGGTATACTGAAGCATGGTATATCTACTATAATCATCCTACAACAACTCAACTCACTGTACCGTTCTAAAATCAACTCAAGCATGGGTTTCTTGCTATAATCATCCTACAACAACTCAAGCATGGTATATCTACTATAATCAACTCAAACATGAGTTTCTCACTATAATCAACCTACAACAACTCAAGCATGGTATCTTTCTAAAATCAACTCAAGCATGGTATATTGCTATAATCAACTCAAACAAGAGTTTCTCACTATAATCAACCTACAACTCAAACATGGTATACTTACTAAAATCAACTTAAACATGGTATATGGATTCCTTTTGAAACTAGAACATGTACGAATGGGTTCATGGGTTTCACATGCATGGTTCATGGGTTTCACAAATATGGTTCATGGGTTTCACAAGCATGAATAGGTTCTCTTTTTGACATAGAACACAACATGGTAGGTTCATGGGTTCACATAAGCATGGATGGGTTCACAAGCATGAATAGGTTCTCTTTTTGACATAGAACACAACATGGTAGGTTCATGGGTTCACATAGCATGGATGGGTTCACAAGCATGAATAGGTTCTCTTTTTGACATAGAACACAACATGGTAGGTTCATGGGTTCACATAGCATGGATGGGTTCCTTGCTGCAACTCAAGCATGATCTAATGCAACTCAAGCATGGTAGTCCTACTTACTGACTCAAGCATGATTAGTTAACTAGAATGTCACATAGCATGAATGTGTTCTTTTTTGACATAGACAACAACTCAAGCATGATCTAATACAACTCAAGCATGGTAGTCCTACTTACTAACTCAAGCATGATTAGTTAACTAGAATGTCACATATCATGAATGGGTTCTTTTTTGACATAGACAACAACTCAAGCATGATCTAATACAACTCAAGCATGGTAGTCCTACTTACTAACTCAAGCATGAATAGTTAACTACATATTACAAAACCTATTTCTTTTAGGGATTACATGTCCCATTTATTACAATGAACTAATTTTACCAAATTACAAGTTCCTACATAAACAATAATCAACTCTTATTGAGTTATAAATAAGCTTACTTTCCTTCAAACCTACAATTTCTACATCAAGAAACTTACCTTTTTATGGACAAAAGTTAGTGAAGACATGATCTTTAATAAAGTAGGAAACTACATACAACAAAGGATTTGTCTTGATTAACATGTTAAGTTCTATAACCACAAAAAATGGGTATGTGACCATTCTCACTCACTTAACCTCATATGCACATAGTATTTAGTCCAAGTTGTTAACTTTGTGTTTAACAAAAATAACCAATGTAACAATCATAAACATAACAAGTTCAAAGATCATCTTTAAGCCATTTTCTTGAGTTCTACCATCCATATTCTTAAGGGATCTTTTTGATCCCTACGATCGTTCATATGCTTAGAATTTTGTCCAAGTTGTTTAAACAACATACACATACACATACATAACCACTCATCATAAAAGATGAGTTCTTTTTAGCCTACAACAAACCCAACACCATAAGATGGGTTCTTTTATCATACTACCGTAATCCAACCATATGAAATGGGTTCTTTTTCATTCCTACAACAATCCATCATCATAAGATGGGTTATTTTTCACAAGCAATTGTAACTAACCCTAAATGAGGGTTCTTTCTCAACCTACAAAATTAATGAACACTTAAAGGTGGGTTCTTTTTAGCATACAAAAATAAATAAGAGAACAAGCAATTTAAACTAGAAGTAGAGAATCCCCACCTTGATTTTTTTTATGTAGGAAAGACTAGCTAGTAAACCATCTCCTTCCTTGCTTCTATGGAGAACTCTTCAAGAATTCCATGAAATAGAACCTATGAAAATCTCCCCTTCTCTCTTTTCTTTTCTTTCCTTTTCTTTCTAAAATTAAAACTAGTAAGAAGTAGAAGTAGAAGAAGATGGAGAATGAGATGAGAAAGGGATGGAGAAGAATGAAGAACAAATGAGAATGAAAATGGAAAAGGGGAGGGGAGGCCGGCCAAGGAGTGGAGGGGGTTTTCTTTTTATAAGGGAAAGTGAAGGGGTGTGTGGGTGTGGGAGAAGCCATGTGTCCCTTTTCATTTGTGGTAAAAAACAATTCTAGTTTATTTTGCAAATAATCTTCACAATCAAGTCCTAATCCATCCTAGCCCTCCATCTCATCATGATGGATCTAAAATAAAATATAATTTACCAAAATCACATACTACATGATTTGTTTAAACGCCCGAAATCGACATAGTTCGATTTCGTACGTATATCTGATTATACAGATATTTTTCATTCATGAAAACAAACAAATCTGTACAAAAATAATTTAATTCCGAAAATAATAATAAAATAAAATTTATTATCAGCCCAGAAGATTCCATACCAATTTGATACAATACAGATGTATACAGACTGGTATATACACACAGATAACGTTTATCAACAAAACCGGGTGATCTCCACCAAAAATATTTCATTTTGGGTAATAAAAGTAAAATAATAATTTTCAGTGTCTACCCGGGATTTCCAGTCATTTTTTCCAAAAATGCGTTTTTTCAGGATTTTGTACAAGTGCACAAAACTGATACAATACCTGTATATACTTACCAGTATATAGGTCCAGGTAACTTTTCATGTGTAAAACCAAGAAATTCACATTTAAAATATTTTACTTTAAAAATAATTATTTATACAATATAATATCCGCCCGGGATATTACAGAGACGCATCTTCAGCACTACCTCTGACAGTGGCCCCAACGGACATTCCGCTCGACGAAGTAGCCACACCACTTTGTGCGTCAACAGGGCTCTGCCAAGTAGTAGGCGAGCGAGTCGCAAGCTCGTAAAAGGAAATTCTTCTCTCGCTCTCTTCACGGGTACACGACGTGCTTCTGACATTAATCCGTTCAGGTTGGGGTTTGAGCCGAGCGACCTCCTCCTCGAGTTCAACGATTCGAACCTTCAGAGAGTCATCCTTCACGGCAATCTTGAAGCGAGGAAGCCGAGCGGAGCGTGCGGCACCAGAGCTGTCGGCAATAATTCAACGGAGATGAGTAACTTCGATGCTCTTATCGACCGTAACCCTCTTCAGCTCATCAACTTCCACCATCGCCTTGCTCATGGTTGCTAACAGTTCATCTTGCTCGGCCGTCAACTTTCCCATCATCGCTGTTAATTCTTCTCTCTCCGCAAAATGCTCGTCTTCGGCTATCGACAATTCGTGGACCTCAGCTAACAGTTCATCTCTCTCCAATGAGACATCAAATAGCGCTTACTAAAGCGATTCCACCTCCCCTTCGGGAGGAGCCTCTCGAGCTCATTTCTTTAGTTGCTTTAGCTCGGTGAGACGCTTCGACAACGTTAGCTTGAGGTGGTCTAGATCCAACTCGCTCTTGAGAAAACACTCTCGACTGTGAGAAAGAGCCAGCTTCGTCGCTTCTAAGTCAGCTCGGAGACGAGAGACCTCAGACGCTACCGTGTTTGGCGATGCCTCCGCTAGACACAACTCGGCGATCTGAGAAAACACAACAACACTAAGCTCGAGCAACTCATAGCTAAATTTCAAAGCAAAGTTGTTACCAACACTTAGCAAGACGACAAAGCGAGTTGTTCTCAAGTGAGTGATGCTCAAAACTTAGTTGGATTTCAAAACGAAATTGTTTTCAGCCCTTAGAAAAATTTCAAATCAAGACGTCTCCAAAACAAGATCGACCCCAACACTTAGTCAAAGAAAGCAAAATTTCATTTATAACAAAAAGCGGTGGCCAGTCCGCTACAAGGCAATACACGAAGAGAGAAGAAAAAGTACAAAACAACAAAGATCAAGGGGCCACCTTAGGGTGGTAGCTCAGTGACGGGAACCTCGGTGGACGGCTCCCCTTCCTCTACCACTATGCCTCGGGGGTCGGTCGCAGCCTCGTCGCCCCCTCCCTCCACTACCACGACCTCGGGATTGGCCGGAGCATCGTCACCTTGTTGCTCTTGCCCTTCCTCTCCTTCAGCCTCTTGCTCAGCTTTCGGGTCCTCTTCGCCGACCGGACCCCACAATCCGTACCCCGACCTGTCGAAGCAGTGGACTCGAGCGTCGACGTGCTCGAGCGCGATGGCATCAGGCTGTTCCATGTTGGCCATCATATGCTTCTTAGCCTCGTCCTCAATCTCTGCCCTTACCGCCTCCATGGCCTCGTCTTTTTGTCGCATCACCGCCTCTACGGCCCTCTTCGCCTCGGCCTTCTCCTCGGCTGCCTTGGCCACCTCCGAGGTGAGCTTCTCCCTTACCTGTGCCAAGGCTGCCTCCAAGTCAGCGACCTGTGCTGCCAAAGTGTCCGAGCGGCGCTGTTCCGCCTCGAACTACTTCACGACCCTCGCCCTCTCCGCTCGGTCTTTGTCGCAAGCGGCCTTCAACTCCCTCTCTTGCTCGGCGTACTGCGCGAGAAGGTGGCTGAAGTGGCACGTGGCCTGCAAGAAGAAGCAATTAGAGCGCAATAAAAGACGAGCTAAAAACTTAGAAAATTTTCAAAAGGTCATCGAAATCAACTAAGAAAACTTACCGACATGAGTGACCGAGCTACCTCTAGAGCATCGTCGCCTGTCGTTCCCGCCTTCAGTGTGGCTCGATCTTTTGGGGTCAGGAGATGACGAAGAGCCTACATACTCATCGCCGAGTCCCCCAAGAAACTGTCGTGGTTCATCACCTGCCAATCGGGGACAAACAGTTTCATGTGGGCCTCAGTCAGTATGGCATCGGCCTGCTCGGTAAGGGGCGAGGCCTCGAGCGCTAGAGCTGCCGAGACGGAGAAGCCTTCGCCTGTGGGACCAGAGGGGGTCGGCTGAACAAGACCTACAGCCGAGGCCGATCGTCGAGGAGAGGCCAGATCCACGACTGCAGCCGAAGGAACCTTGGTTGGTCGGCCGGACGAAGGCCCCGCGCTCATCCTCTTCCTCTTCTTAGCATCGGAGGCCTTGTTTCGCTCTATCATAATTGCTCGGAAATCCATGCTCGGAGCCTCTGTCGAATAAAGAAAACAAAATTAGAAAATACAAGGTACAACAGAAAGTATAAAAAAAAGAGATGTCCGGAGCGTACTCGGGTCGATCGGACTAAGGCCCGACCCGTGAAGCACCTCCTCGGTCATGTCCCTCTAACTCAACATCGGGAGTCCGACCAGCTTCGGCCGGAGTCAACACCGGCTTGGCCTTCGCATACTTCGGCACGTCCTCCTTCCATCGGGTCGGGAAGTCCCATGCCGAAGGGCCTCAGATCAAAAAGAACTTACCCTTCCACGACTTGATAGAGTCGGGGTTCTCTATCAGCTTGATGCCTTTCTGAGGCGACAGATAGTACCGGTGTTCGGTTTTGCTCAACCGATTGATCCGGTACAAACTCCTGAGAACGACGAGCTGGGGCTCCACCTTTGCTGTTTGGCATTGGAGCAGAAATCCGAGCACATGTCGCCGCATGTTCGGCATGAACTGGATCGGGCTCAGTCCATACCACCGGAGAACCTCGGTCATGAAGGGATGGAGGGGAAGACACAGTCCGACGTTCAACGCGTCGTAAGCGAAGACACAAGTATTGGGCGAGAAGGCCGTGCACGCTCGCACCCCGAGACCTGGGGAGAATCAGGGTGTACTCCGGGGGAATGATGAAGCTCTTCCGAATCCGAAGCAAATCTAGTTCGGTTAGAACCGAGGGGATATCGTCGACTTCGGTAACCTCCCTCGGTTCGTTCTCTTCGTATGTTTCCGAATGTCCGTAGATGGCCTTAGTCAGTAGCTCGCCGGTGTACTACCGGATTCCCCCATGACCGGATATCACGGTCGGCAGCCGACCCATTTCACCTGCTTGTCTCACGATCTCTACAACCGTCTCAACAACCGAAGACCGGGCCACTTCCTTTCCCGTCTCCTCGGCCGCCGACGACCCTACTATCTCCTTCCCCTTCCGTCTGCTCACCACTTCTCCCCTTTCCTCGTGAACTAATCGTTCGTCGCTCCGACCCCCCGAGGAAGAAGCCTCACTACCCGAGGACACTCGTGACATCTCGTAGGGTATATATATGAGACTAAGAATATATATACTAACCTTGATGTGATGTTTACGGTCGGAAAAACCTCCCTGAAAATCACCTAGCCTGCCGCGACAGCTAACACAACCGCCCTTAAGCTCAAATCTCCGCTAGCAGAGCAACTCGATAGCAAAAGTGAGTTCTGAGAGTGAAAAGTGAAAGAATGAGAGGAGTGAGGGGGGTGAAAACTTATAGTCAATGAAGCAACTCTTGGGCTTTTGAAACGCTTTGGGCCTGTTAAGGAAGGCTAAACGATGGTTCAGAGAAGGGCGGCGACGGTTCGGTCTTAGCCACGCAGCTCGACAATTCATGAGGCGCCGAGCCACCGAGGCCCTCTGCCGAGCTACCGAGGCACCAACTTCTACATTTGGAGAAAAATGCTGCCGAACTCTGTGGGACGTCAGGTCGTCCCAAGATTCATGCCAAAAGTTGATGAGCGTCTCAGATTCAAACATGCCCACAAAACGACAAAATCACGTTTTCTCGTGATCTGAGCAGACTGCATCGTGATTCGTACCCTGATGGACGCTCCAGATGTCACCACGTGGCTCAACAACTCGGGAGGAGCCGAGCCACTGAGGCACTCTGCCAAGCTACCGAGGCACCGACCTCCACATTTGGAGAAGAACGACGCCGAACTCCTTGGGCCGTCTGATTGTCCCAAGATTCGTGCCAAAAGATGATGAGCGGCTCAGATCACGCCACGCCCATAAAACGACAAAATCACGTTTTCTCGTACCCTGAGCCGACTGTATCGTGATTCGTGCCCTGATGGATGCTCCAGATGTCACCACGTGCCTCAACGACTCAGGAGGAGCCAAGCCACCGAGGCACTCTACCGAGCTACCGAGGCATCGACCTCCACATTTGGAGAAGAACGACGCCGAACTCCTTGGGCCATCTGATTGTTCCAAGATTCGTGCCAAAAGATCACGAGCGGCTCAGATCACGCCATGCCCACAAAATGAAAAAATCACGTTTTCTCGTGATCTGAGCCTCCTACCTCGTGATTCGCGCCATGATGGATGCTCCAAATCTCGCCACATGGCTCAACGACTCAAGAGGAGCCGAGCCACCGAGGCACTCTGCCCGAGCTACCGAGGCACCGACCTCCACATTTGGAGAAAAACGACGCCGAACTCCTTGCTCCGTCTGATTGTCCCAAGATTCGTGCCAAAAGATGATGAGCGGCTCAGATCACACCATGCCCACAAAATGACATAATCACATTTTTTTCGTGATCTGAGCCACCTACCTCATGATTCGCACCATGATGGACGCTCCAAATTCAGCCACGTAGCTTGGCAGTTCATGAAGCGCCGAGCTACGGAGCTACCGAGGAGCTATGACCGAGCTACCGGGGCACCGACCTCCTTAAACGGAGAAAAGTGCCGCCGAGCCACTCGGACTGTCCGATCACTCAGATATTCGCGTTTAAGGCTGATGAGCGGTCCAGATTGCGCCACGTCATAAATAGTATTAAAATTTAATTTTTTATTTATTAAATTCGAATTATTTATTTAAAAATTGCGAAAAAATGATTAAAATTTGGAAAATTAATTAAAATTTCTAAAAAATAGTTATAAATTCGGGGGAATATTTTTGAGCCCCTGGGTAAATAATTATTGCTTAGGATAATTAATTAATGCCCCCAAACAATAAATCACCGCTTTGCAAACTTAAATAACTGATCCGGAAAATAAATAAAAATTAAGAAAAGTCACCAAAAGTCCAGGAGAGCTCAAGAACAACCTTGAGTGCACAACCAACACCGAAAATCACCATGATCCCTCACATAAAGATTCGACACCCCTCATTTGGACTCCGATACAACTTCGCAAGCTATTAAAACAATAAAACTACTCCTCAGAGGCTGATCAAACTCAGTCTTCGAGAGTGGGGGGCTCGTGATATGGCTAAAAATAGGGTTAAATCGGAACCGTCCAAATCGGGCACGAATCTTAAAGCTCGGGGGTAAAATTATAATTTCACCTACAAACGGGTCTGAAATGGGAACTGGGCCTTTTTCCAAAGGCCCAATAACCCATAAACGGGTCCATCTTACTGGGCACAGATTCCAACTCGTGAGAATCCCAGTCTAGCTGGACAGGAGAATTAGGGTTTATGATTGACCTTAATCAACGGTCCTGATCACTCATATCCATTCACTGGGAAGTAGGGATTTGATCTTATCCCGAAACTGGTTCCTAAGGCGGCTATAAATACCCCCCATCCCCTACTGTTACCAGGTAATCAATCTTTGGCCAATCAAAGCTCTTTCATAATCTTTCTAATTACTGATTAGAGCGTCGGAGGGTGCGTCGCCGGAATCAACCCCGGTGTTTCGCACTTTTTGCAAGTCAACGCGGGAGATCACGGTCAAACTCCGCTGAAGGTGTGTTCAGGTTTGGCTATTCAAATTTTCTCGAATCCACAAATCTATCTGTTTGCCCTACACCGATAAAAGCGGCAACAAAAACTAAGAAAAGAAACCCCCAAATTTTTACTATGTAGTAGGAATAACTTGCTAGTTATCCTTCTCCTTCCTAAACCTTCTACAACCTACAAATGAAGAACTCTCAAATTAAGGTAGCGTTTGGTTTGTTGTTTTGAAAACAGTTTTCTGAAAATAGTTTTCTAAAAACTATTTTCTGAAAACTGTTTTTAGAAAATGAGAGTGTAAATGGTGTTTGGTAATAATTTTTTATGAAAACAATTTTTTGAAAATGAGAGTATAAAATGCGTTTGGTATACCAAAAAATCCAAAATAATCATAAAAAATAATTATTGGAAAATGAGATTATAAAAGGTGTTTGGTTATAAAAATAAATTTGATAATTTGTTAAATTTTCTTTTTTTATCAGATTATAAAAGGCGTTTGCTTAATTAATTTGTATTAGTTTTTTTATGAAATTTTCTGTTTTTTTTACTGCAGTTATGGAGCACAGTCCTACAAGCACGAGCAAGAAGCTTGTTTCAATATGAAGGCTGAGAAAGTGGGAATCGAGCAAATCTTGAATATGAGGAGTTGTATTAATGTGATATACCTGAATTTTGTTCATATGAACTGTTAGCCGACTATGCTTGTTCCAATGAAGATCTTGTATCAGTATTGTATTAACACATTTGTAAGCCTGATATGCGAAATGCGAAAGACTAATATGAAAGATCATATGAATATAATATAATGAAAATTCTTAAATCGCATCCTTGTTGATTAACTCGTTACACTTGCTTCGGTCTTTAGCCGCTTATTAAGTACAAATCTGAAATACATTATATTACATTGCAACTCTATTTTTTTATGTGGCTCTTGTGCTATCTTTGGCTTCAATTTTTTTTTGGTTCTTCTTTGTCATCTCCTCATCACTGACAAGCTTATCAAAATATCACATTTCCCATCTCTATTAACCTGCTGCTTCACACCACTCTAACTCCTGTGATAAATTTTAACAACTGTAAATGTGACATCATGAAAGTAAATACAAGTATAGAACAATGTAAAATATTTGGAAACCTTTGAATTAGTCGTAGGCTCAGAACACATTTGTATAGAAAAATGTTCGAATAAAGCATCAAGATTAAAATAGGGCTGCATTTTGATGCCATGCCAACTAGTTATAATGAAGTGTCCACCCCCTCCTCTACCCATAGTTAAATTCCAAAAACATACACTCAGCAAAGCAGGAATAGTCCGCATAGGCTTCTCTTTGACTTGACATAAACCATAACAGAAATTAAAAACATCATTTGCATTAGGGAAAGCTTGATGCTAGTGATGCTTGTGATGGGTTCTGATACGTGGCCTAAACCAGATTGTGATGGTATGTGATGCTTTCTGATGCTTTGTAATGGAAGCTTTATAAAGAATGCCTTCTAAATCATAATGTGTAAAGAAGCATAAGAAGCCATTACAGACCATTTTTTAACATGGTTTTCATCACGAGATAAGAAAATTTTCAAGGAATAATAGGATCAGAATGCATCATCTCCAATTCAGTTTGTGATGAACACAACCATGCAGAAGGGGGGGACACATTCAATAAATAATTTAAGAAATTTCATCATTGCCTCGACCGACAGAAATTTTAAAGATCAAAAAATTTATAAACAAATGCACTCCCTGTTAGTCATAACTCCAACTGAACCTTCTATCCATCATATATACGTGCCTGCATTAGAGTGCGCTGCTTGCACATGAACAAATAGTGCCATATATACGTGTCTGCATCCATGTGCACTGCCTGCACATGAAGAAATCCAAATTTGGTTACTTGTATTTCTGAAAACTTTGGGGTATTTGGGGTTGCCCATGCATCAGAAGCCATGACAAGCATCAGAATCCTTAACAATTAAAACATAGTATGAGGTATGTAATTTTCACAGTAAAATAAATTCAGTTTAGTTGAATAGGATGTAGAATACATCACCCCCAATTTCTTTAAGATTGATCAGAAGGCATCCCTTATAAAGCATCACTTACAAAGCATCATAAAGCATGAGATACCATCACAAACTTCTGAAACCAATGAGAAGTATAAAAAACATGCACATCTTTATGCATTATTTGATCATATATGAAAAAATATGCATTACAGAGCTAACTAGTTAATGTGATTGTGAAGATATGGGACTAACTTCCTATCAACACAGCTAGTCATCCGGAAGATATGTATGAGAAATATCAGCAATACTGATAGGAAAATCCCATACACATAACTAATGCAAATCAGAAGCCATCAAAAGCATCAGAAGCCTTGACAGTAATAACATAGTATTATGAACGAACCAAAATCCCTGTTAGTTATAAAGCATTAGAATACATCACCTCCAAAGTCTTCAGACTGATCAAAGGACATCCTTTATAAAGCATCCCTTATACTACATCAGAAAGCATCAGAAGGCATCATAAGGTTTAATGGTAACACATTCATTATGTCTTTGTAATGCACATCAGAAATTCTTCACCAAAGTATATGTATCAGTATAAATGAGCCAGCTATGTGTATCAGATTGAAGGAGTCAGCTACATAAACTACTTAAGAGAATTAAATACCTTAAACCCAATGTAGATGTGAAGAATATCAAAACCCTATTGTGACTGTATCACAGTTGTAACAAGGATGCTCACTGCTGCTTCATACCACTCTTCATCCTGCTATGGGATAAAACAATTTCGTAATAAACAATTAATGAAATCATTTGCATAGAACAAAGCAATGTCAATATTTAAAAGGATTTAATTAGTTGCAGGCTCAGAACACATTTTTATAAAACAATTGTTCTAATAAATCATCAAGATTAGTCTAGGGCTGCATTTTTTAAAATGCCATGCCAACTATTACTAATCATGTATCCACCCCCTCCACCACCCATAGTTGAATTCATCAATCATTTGCTCAGTACAATGGGAAAAGTCCACATAGAAGTGCTGTGAGTTTACGTTAACCTAAACAAAAACTGGATCAGAAGCTACCATATCCATCATATCCAGATTGATCAGAGGCACATGATGATAGATGGGGGTGGACACACACCCTTCTGATTAATAGTGTATTTCATCATTGCCTAGAACGAAAGAAATTAAAAACACTTTGGGGTAAAATTTAAACGAAGCACTTCATGTTATGAGATAACTCCATTCATTCTTCTAAAGCATCATAGGTAACAACAATGCTGTTAGTGTAGGTGCCCTAGAGGCAATACAATGATATTATGTAATCAGTATTATTGACATTATGTTCTATTTGATTATATTAATAATTTATTATGCTTCGTATTTACTGCGTTATAAATGTTAGCATGATAAATGTCCTTAGATTATTAATACGAACTATATGAACATGAGATTATATATAGTATAATAATCTTAAATGTCCCTAGTCGAGTATTATTATTATTAGGATAGTAATAATACATTGAGACTAGTATGTTGATTGATTAATGACCACCTCTCATGGGTCATTAGTATAGAGATACTAAAATCAATACATAGGTAATTGTAAGAGTACATTGTACTGGACAGACCCACTGTGAGATTCAACATGGATAAATGTCATAAGTAATCTCACTGTGATAATGGTGTAATGGTCCTCTGACCTGAAATCATTATATTTCTACACGAGAATTAATGTACTTTGATTCTATCAAAAGTTATCTTTGATCGGGTAATGATAAAGATAGTATTGGGTTCATTATGAATCGTGTGAGAAATGTGAATGATCTAGATAGAATTTAACCCTCCTAATTTTAGGAGCAATATTATCGGCCTCTTGTTTGAGTGAGACTATGAAATGCATGGCCATGCTCAAATATTGATTTGTTTGAATAGTCTACTCATCGATCAAGAAAATAAAGATTAAATTATTAAGAGGATGACACGAACCATGCCTCTAGTTTAATCTATAATATCAAGGTTAAAAGGATTATATTACACGGAGACATTAGTCACGAAAGGTTTAATTGAATCACCAATTATTATTATTACTTGGATAGTAATGATGTATTACTAGATGCCGCTCATTGTTTATAATTTTATTATTAGATAATAAAATTATTGCCAACGTAATAATAACCTAAAGGGTCACACACTTAGAACGTTTAAAAGAAGTTTTAATTTAAATTCGGAATTTAAATTAAATGATTATAAATTCGAAATTAGTTATTTAATTGAGTTGGACTTGATTAATTAAAGTATAATTCGAATTTAAATCATTAAACCAAATCAGTTATCATTAAACCAAATCAGTTTGGCCAAACCGATTAGGGTTAAGCCCACCTCATTCTCTCTTATAAATACATAGAGATGTATTGGTTTAGTGTTTTCATCTTTTGGCAAATTCGTTTTCCATAGAAAACCCTAGCCGCTCCAACTGTTGAGAGGAAAAAGAGAGAGAGAGATAGAGGCAAGCATCATCGGCTAGTACCTGCTCCCTTGATCGTTGGACGATCGGACATTCGTGTGGACTGCTTTAGAGACGCGGATCTTGCTACAAGGGTTGCGTGGTGATTAGACCTCCATCTTTCAGCCTTCGTAAAGCTCTTAAAAGGTAAAATTTCGTTTCTCCATAATCAGCCATGTCTTGTACACGGATCCTAGGGTTAGGGTTTCGGATTTTTTTTTTTCCGCTGCGTTTGTGCCCCGAAACCCAACAATGGTATCAGAGCAGCGTGTATAAGGGGCTGATTTGGTTACGTGTTTACTGCATTCGATGCATGTATGCATGTTTTATGAATCTGCCTTGATACGGTTATATGATATGTCGATTATAATATGTTATGTCGATCATATATGATTCTGTTATGCTATATATTGTGATTTGATGATACAGGTATGTTTTACAATCTGCCATGACTGATCAGTAAGCGATTTTGTATGTTATGCATGATGTTTGGTTTATATGGTGATATAAACTGATGGACAGATTGTGTTTGGACACGATCTGTAAACTGGGATGTGATATGAATGTATATGATACATGGTTCCGGAACTGTATATGATGCAGTGGCGGCAGAGACTAAAAGATATGATCTGTTGTTCGAAATCGATGATTTCTGAATAGGGATAGTCTTCTGGAATTAAAAAAAATTTCTGATTTCGACTTGCATGTATATTTTTTTGGATGCAGTGGCTGCCGCCCCCGGACCCCTGCTGTATATTTTTTTTTAAATGGTTTATGGTTTTGGTTTTATAAATACGACTTGCATGTCGTTTTCTTCATTCTTGTAATTGTCTAATCTCGAATGTAACTCAAGTTTTATTATGTAAGTACATTAGTATAGGTTGTTTTCAATTATTCAATGTAATGTACTTGAAGATTGAAGGACGATCCAAGAAGTGGAGCAACCAAGGAGAATGAAGACATGTAATTGTATTTATATTTTCCACCATAGATTGACCTCGATCCTTTCATTAGCTTGAAAGGATCATGTAGAATAAAGGCCAAAACCAAGCACGTTTACATACTGCACTTTACATATTGATGTATGAATGCATGTGTAGAATACATTATGATGCATGCTTCAATTAGATTAATAATGTATTAATGTATGTATTAGATACATCACCCATGCCATGCCTGCTTAAGCAAGATAAAATCTGTAACGATTTAAGATGAACATTAAACAAACGATCATGAGATTCTCGTGTTTATGAAACACGACAATTAAATATGAATTTTCATTGATTCAACGATTGAATGATTTTGTCAACAACCGATTATGAATCTGTAAGAAAAGGGGTGCCAATAATGCCGTCTGTGCGTTAACCTCTGATCTGGAAATCATTCATTCAACGAATTTTTGATTTGAAATATTTAGTTCCAAGACGAATTGGGAATCTCTTTATGATGGGATCATGATCGTTTATAAGTAAACCCCTTAACAAAATATTAAGTTAATTAGATGCTTTCCAATGAATTAACACTCATCAAAGCCTAGATCATAAGGGGTGGGTTTGCCAAAGTAGAGCACTCCTTTTAATCGTGGTTAGGTGCGAAAGAATAAATGTGATATTCGTCATGTTAATTATTGGGTCCAACTTAACTAAGTCGTCACAATAGGATTGTGGATAGTGAACTTAGAAGCATAGAGTTTGGCGAAGAATTTATTAGATAAATTAGAACAATAGTTGTTCACCAAACTATCCAAGAATTATATGTGATATAATTGACAAATGTTGTCTACCTAAATAGTTATGTTTTGGGAGAATTGGCCAACGCTGACTCAAGGCATAATGAAATATGGATCTTGGCTCACTAGAAAATTAGTTTCCGAATTGATAGTAAGGGCTATTAGTTTGAACAAAATAGTGGGAGGTATATTAAGTTGAATGTACCATAATCACTTGAACATAATTATTAATTATTTGACAATCTAACTTATCTTATGCATTTTAAACATTGTAGATACTAAATGGCGCAAAACACAAACAACTCTTTCTCCGTGCGATCAGTCCTTGAGAAGGACAAGCTGACAGGAACAAACTTCCTTGACTGGTCTAGGAATTTGAGGATTGTCCTCAGGCAGGAGCGTAAGCTCCATGTTGTTGAAATTCCTCCACCGGTCCATCCTGGTGACGGTGCAACTCGTGCTCAACTAAATGCTTACCAGAAGCATATTGATGATGCGACGGATGTTGCTTGTCTCATGCTTGCAACTATGAGTGCTGAGCTTCAGAAGCAGCATGAGCATATGGATGCTTATGCTATGCTTGAGCATCTTCAGACGATGTTTCAAGTACAGGCTCGTCAAGAAAGGTTCAATACGTACAAAGCACTTTTTAACTGCAAGCAAGGAAATAACCCGGTTGGACCGCATGTTCTGAAGATGATTGGGTATTTTGAATACCTAGACCGTTTGGGCTCCGGGCTTGCTCGAGAGGCTCAAATAGATATTATCTTGCAATCTTTGAACAGCAACTATGCCCAGTTTATTATGACTTTCACCATGACCGAGCAAGACAAAACACCCACTGAATTGTTGGCACTGTTAAGAACCACCGAAGCCAACATGCAAAAGGCACCTGAGAATGCTCCCATAATGATGGTGGGCAATAAAGGTGCTAAGAGAAAGGGGAAATGGAAGGGCAAGAAAAAGATTGGATCTAATGCAGTTGCTCCTTCCAAGCCCACTTTCAAGAAGGCTCTCAAGCCTAAAGGTGGTGTTGCTAAACCTGATAAGGGTGATTGTCACTGGTGCAAGAAACCAGGTCATTGGAAGAGAAACTGTCCAGCTTATTTGGAAAGTCTGAAGAGCGTGAAATCTCTGAATATTTCTGATTCAGGTATTTATGTTATAGAAGTCAATTTATCTACTCCTACATCTTGGGTATTGGATACTGGATGTGGTTCTCACATTTGTATTAATGTGCAGGGACTTCAAAGGAGTAGATCTTTGGCAAAGGGAGAGATCGACCTACGCGTTGGCAATGGAGCAAAGGTTGCTGCTATGGCCGTAGGGACTTATTATTTATCGTTGCCCTCTGGGCTTATTTTAGAACTTGAGAACTGTTATTACGTGCCTGCGATTTGCAGAAACATTATTTCTATTTCATGTTTGGACAAGAAGGGTTTTTCATTTATAATAAAAGACAATTGTTGCTCTTTTGGTTTAAATGATTTAACTTATGGTGTAGCGCGTTTATTTAATGGTTTATATGTTCTTGATCTTGATTATACTCCCGTCTATAATATGAATAAACGTCTTAAAGCAAATGACTCAAATCAAACATACCTTTGGCATTGTCGATTAGGCCATATAAATGAGAATCGCATATCCAAACTACATAAAGATGGATTTTTGGATAAGTTTGATTTTGAATCATACGATGAATGTGATGCTTGTTTACTTGGTAAAATGGCAAAAGCTCCTTTTACTAAACAAGGTGAAAGGGCCAACGAACGATTAGAACTGATACATAGTGATGTATGTGGTCCAATGCGTTCTATGGCAAGAGGTGGCTTTTATTACTTCATAACATTTACTGATGATTTCAGTAGATTCGGATATGTGTATCTTTTGAAACACAAATCTGAATCCTTTGAAAAGTTCAAAGAATTTAAAGCTGAAGTAGAAAAGCAAATAGGCGGAAGTATTAAAACTCTTCGATCTGATCGAGGAGATGAATACTTAAGCCATGATTTTAAGAATTACTTAAAGGAGTGTCGTATAGTATCACAACTCACTCCTCCTGGAACACCACAATGGAATGGGGTTTCTGAAAGGAGAAATCGTACCTTGTTGGACATGGTACGATCGATGATGAGTCATGCTGATCTTCCAATAAGTTTCTGGAGTTATGCCCTAGAAACGGCTGCATATACACTAAACCGAGTTCCAACTAAAGCGGTTCAAAAGACTCCATATGAGATATGGACTGAGAAACG
This sequence comes from Hemerocallis citrina, assembly GCA_017893485.1. Lineage (NCBI taxonomy): Eukaryota > Viridiplantae > Streptophyta > Magnoliopsida > Asparagales > Asphodelaceae > Hemerocallis > Hemerocallis citrina. Next base: position 35,676,171 of record CM030365.1, read on the forward strand.
TCAAAGCATGTCATTTATGAAAATATGGGGATGTGAAGCGTTTGTGAAATGTATGATCTCTGACAAGCTTGGACCAAAATCAGACAAGTGTTATTTTGTGGGGTACCCGAAGGAAACTAAGGGTTACTTCTTCTATAATCCGACCGAGAACAAAATAGTTGTTTCTCGCACTGCTGTATTTCTTGAACGAGAGCTAGTCTCCAAAAGAAACAGTGGGAGGAAAATAGAAATCGATGTAGCTCGAGACCCACAAGATAATGTTGAACCTGAATTGGAACTTGAGCAGGATATTCAAGATAATATTCAAGATGACACTGCTCAAGAAACACAGATTGTTCGTAGATCTGGTAGGATTCGCCAAAAACCTGAGAGATATTATGGATTTCTCTTAATAGAAAATGGTGATTTGATGCTCATAGATCAAGATGAGCCCCTCACCTACCAAGATGCTATGAACAGTCCTGACTCTGAGAGATGGCTAGAAGCCATGAAATCTGAAATGGATTCCATGTATGATAACCAAGTATGGACTTTGGTTGATCCACCTGAAGGGGTAAAACCTATAGGGTGCAAATAGGTTTTCAAAAAGAAAATCGACATGGAAGGAAATGTTCAGACCTATAAAGCTAGGTTGGTTGCAAAAGGTTTCAAACAAATTCATGGTATTGACTATGATGAAACTTTTTCACCTGTAGCTATGGTCAAATCCATTAGGATTTTGCTTGCAATAGCAGCTTATCATGATTATGAGATCTGGCAGATGGATGTCAAAACAGCCTTCCTTAATGGGAGCCTTGAAGAGGATGTGTACATGACACAACGTGAAGGTTTTGTCAGTCCAAGGGATGCTAGAAGGATATGTAAGTTGCGTCGATCCATTTATGGACTGAAGTAGGCCTCAAGGAGGTGGAATATTCGTTTTGACCAGACAGTCAAGGAATTTGGCTTTATTCAAAACGAAGATGAATCTTGTGTTTACAAAAGGGTTAGTGGGAGCAACGTGGCATTCATAGTATTATATGTTGATGATATATTACTTATCGGGAATGACATACCTTCTCTACAGGCTGTTAAGACTTGGTTGGAAAAAAAAATTTCTCCATGAAAGATTTAGGCGAGGCGACCTATATATTAGGGATCAGGATCTATAGAGATAGATCCAGAAGATTGATCGGCCTAAGTCAGAGTACATATATTGACAAAATACTGCATCATTTTGGGATGCAAGAAGCTAAAAGGGAATTTGTCCCGATGTCTCATGGGATATCGATCTCGAGTGACAATAGTCCTAAAACATTGGATGAAAAGGACCACATGAGTAAGATTCCATATGCTTCTGCAATTGGATCTATCATGTATGCAATGATATGTACTCGTCCTGATGTGTCGTATGCTTTGAGTATGACGAGCAGGTTCCAGTCTAATCCAGGTGAAGGTCACTGGACAGCTGTCAAGAATATTCTTAAGTACTTGAAGAGGACTAAAGATTCATTCTTGGTATATGGGGGAGAAGAGAGACTAGTGGTAAAAGGTTACACTAATTCTAGTTTCCAAACAGACAAGGATGATTCTATATCCCAGTCTGGTTTCGTGTTTTGTCTCAACGGAGGTGCTGTAAGCTGGAAAAGTTCAAAGCAAGAAACAGTAGCTGATTCTACAATGGAGGCTGAGTATATTGCTGCTTGCGAAGCAGCTAAGGAGGCAGTTTGGATCCGAAATTTCATCACAGGGCTTGGTGTGGTTCCATCGATCGCAGATCCTATCGATCTTTATTGCGATAACAGCGGAGCCATAGCACAAGCAAAGGAACCAAGATCGCACTCCAGGGCAAAACATATACTTAGAAGATATCACCTTATTCGTGAGATTAATGAACGAGGAGATATACATATATGTAAAGTGCAAACAAATGATAACGTAGCTGACCCACTGACTAAGGCTTTGTCGCAGCAGAAGTACGAGGGTCACACTAGTTCTATTGGTATTCGAGACATGAGTGATTGGCTCTAGTGCAAGTGGGAGATTGTTAGTGTAGGTGCCCTAGAGGCAATACAATGATATTATGTAATCAGTATTATTGACATTATGTTCTATTTGATTATATTAATAATTTATTATGCTTCGTATTTACTGCGTTATAAATGTTAGCATGATAAATGTCCTTAGATTATTAATACGAACTATATGAACATGAGATTATATATAGTATAATAATCTTAAATGTCCCTAGTCGAGTATTATTATTATTAGGACAGTAATAATACATTGAGACTAGTATGTTGATTGATTGATGACCACCTCTCATGGGTCATTAGTATAGAGATACTAAAATCAATACATAGGTAAATGTAAGAGTACATTGTACTGGACAGACCCACTGTGAGATTCAACATGGATAAGTGTCATAAGTAATCTCACTGTGATAATGGTGTAATGGTCCTCTGACCTGAAATCATTATATTTCTACACGAGAATTAATGTACTTTGATTCTATCAAAAGTTATCTTTAATCGGGTAATGATAAAGATAGTATTGGGTTCATTATGAATCGTGTGAGAAATGTGAATGATCTAGATGGAATTTAACCCTCCTAATTTTAGGAGCGATATTATCGGCCTCTTGTTTGAGTGAGACTATGAAATGCATGGCCATGCTCAAATATTGATTTGTTTGAATAGTCTACTCATCGATCAAGAAAATAAAGATTTTATTAAGAGGATGACACGAACCATGCCTCTAGTTTAATCTATAATATCAAGGTTAAAAGGATTATATTACACGGAGACATTAGTCACGAAAGGTTTAATTGAATCACCAATTATTATTATTACTTGGGTAGCAATGATGTATTACTAGATGCCGCTCATTGTTTATAATTTTATTATTAGATAATAAAATTATTGCCAACGTAATAATAATCTAAAGGGTCACACACTTAGAACGTTTAAAAGGAGTTTTAATTTAAATTCGGAATTTAAATTAAATGATTATAAATTCGAAATTAGTTATTTAATTGAGTTGGACTTGATTAATTAAAGTATAATTCGAATTTAAATCATTAAACCAAATCAGTTATCATTAAACCAAATCAGTTTGGCCAAACCGATTAGGGTTAAGCCCACCTCATTCTCTCTTATAAATACATAGAGATGTATTGGTTTAGTGTTTTCATCTTTTGGCAAATTCGTTTTCCATAGAAAACCCTAGCCGCTCCAACTGTTGAGAGGAAAAAGAGAGAGAGAGATAGAGGCAAGCATCATCGGCTAGTACCGGCTCCCTTGATCGTTGGACGATCGGACGTTCGTGTGGACTGCTTTAGAGACGCGGATCTTGCTACAAGGGTTGCGTGGTGATTAGACCTCCATCTTTCAGCCTTCGTAAAGCTCTTAAAAGGTAAAATTTCGTTTCTCCATAATCAGCCATGTCTTGTACACGGATCCTAAGGGTTAGGGTTTCAGATTTTTTTTTTTCCGCTGCGTTTGTGCCCCGAAACCCAACAAATGCATCCGAGTGCACTGACTGAGTATCATGTTCCTATTAAAATGTTCCAAACAAAACCCATCCAAATACACATTCTAATCCAAGTGCACTGCATGCATCCAAGTGCACTACAGTAGCATCCAAGTACAACCTGCAAACACATCAGTAGACCATGGAAACAAAACATCAAAACCCGTCACATATCCTACAAACAGTATGGAAATAAATAGATGAACTTCCCAAAAGTTGAAGATGCATTATATACAACAATCTGACTATCATGATAAGATGAAAACTATATAGATTTGGAAAAAGTAAAATATAACTTAGTATTAAAACTTTACCAAAGTGCACTGCCTTATAAAGCATCAGAGGCCATCATTAACCATCACAACCTTCAGAAAGCATCAGAAGCTTTAGTATTCATTAAGAACCATGTGAAGCCAACACAGGATCCCCAAAATTTGGGCAGCCATTTCCTTCTTTCACCCTTAATCCCACCCCAGAAAACATCTCCTGGTTTGGGCAGCAAAAAAAATTGGTTCAGGTACCATACAGAAGTAATTAATGCATATCAGATATTCATGATTTTGTATGTATGCATCCAACTAAACCAAATATCTTTTAAAGGATTGAATTAGTCATAGGCTCAGAACACATTTGTATAGAACATTTATTCAAATAAAGCATCAAGCTTAGTATAGGGCTGCATTATTATGTCATGCCAACTATATGTAATCAAGTGTCCACCCCCCACCACCACCCATAGTTAAATTCGAAAATCATACACTCAGCTTAGCATGAATAGTTCACATAATAACCTATCTGACTTCATATAACCCTTAATAGAAACCACAAATCATCCCCAAGTTTGTTCATTTCCATGGATATTCACTACAGCTGTTCATTTCCTATTCACTAGTACACAACAAAACCAGGTAGAAGGGGGGGACACACATGCCTCCAAAAATTATATGTGAATTTCATCATTGCCTAGACAGACCGAAAGTAAATAGGCTTTGTTGTGAATTTAAATTTTAAACATGCACTTATAATTATCATCATGACCATCATACTTAAATCAACTTCAGATGTGGTTATCAAATAGATGAAAAACGAAAGGAACAAATGCACTTATAACCATATATTGGAATAGCACAATGAAGCCATGAACCACTACATTGGGCTAAAACATTACATTAATGCCTTGCATTCCACATTGCCATAGCAATTTGATCTCTTTTACTATTCATGCGATTCAATTGGGAAGATGACAAATCCAACCCTTGAGATGTTGATGCATTATCTTCATTGTGTAGATGATTAATTAATTGTTCATCTTCTAAATCCGAAAAGAATATATCGTCCGCTGAATATCTACGTATAAAATTATGAACTGTGCAACAAGCTGGTACCATTTGAACCTGTCTTGTGAACATGTAGTTTGTCATATACTTGAAGATGGGAAACCTTTTTTTGAATACACCAAAGGTTCTTTCAATGGCATTTCGTAGCCTTGCATGCATTTTGTTGAAATGTTGCCTATGTTAGTTGGTGCATGATTAGGCCCTTGGAAGTCTTGCAAGTGATATGGCTCACCGCGGTAGGGAGCTAAAAAATTGGGCATGTTCGTGTAACCACAATCTACTAAGTAATATTTATCATCGGGAGGGATTTGCAACAGTCCTTGTGTTAATGCACTTTGTGTTACCCGGGAGTCGTTAGCACTTCCTTCCCATCCTGCATAAGCAAATGTGAACATCATATCAAAATCACAAGCGGCCAGCACATTTTGAGTTATATTGCCTTTTCGACCACGACAAGTATTTTGTCGACTAGCAGGTATGCAAGCATTTATTAATGTGCCATCGACAGCACCAATAGCTCTCTACATTAATGAATTTGAAATATACTACTTTAGTAAACACATTTGAAATAATACAATAATATTCTAGTAATCATGAAGCAAACAAAATACCTTAAACCATGGATAAAAGTCCACGGAACTACTGATCCTTTCATGTACATGTGTCGTGTTTGCGGGGAGTAATGAGAACTGTTGCTGCTCTTGCCAAACCTTTCAACACTTTTGTAAAATTTCGTTCGATTGTTTCTGTTGAGTGTTGAAACCGATCAGCAGCCCCTCTCATTCTATGACTATTACCGACAATGTACAAAAAATGGCAACACTTTCCTCAATAGAGACATATCTATGTTTGGCTTCCTCGTGCGTTTCCTCGAGGTAGTTGCCATTTTGAAGAAATTGACACAAAGCCATGATTCATGCGGAATATGCGATGACACTTATCCGGGGGACCATCTAGGATTTCTTGTAGATATTCACGTCCTGTTAGTTTAGAAGTGAAACGGGTATTTTTTTTCAAAGATCATCTCTAGAAACTAGAGTGTCAACAAGTCATCAAACCCGTCACTATCATCACTTGACGAGTCACTTGACAAGTCCATCAGTATGGTAGCACTTGCAATAGTACTTCACTCTGAAAAAGTAGAATTCATTTGCATAAAGAATATTCGAGTTTTAATACTATAACAATAGTGGAGGTTATATAAACAATTACCCTATAATTTTATGTTATCTAACAATGTTAAACCCAAAAAAAACAACAATAACAGCTAGTAATAGCAAATGCATTTAAAATTAAACCATTACGAATTTAAATCCAACACATTGTGCCATTAAATATTCACAGTGTACTCATACAAAAATATTTAAATAAATTGTTAAAACATTTAACCAATACGTTTGGTTGGATCCACTTAGACAAATGAGATCCCTAGTCCTTCACAAGACTCTGCAACCACAAGAGTCTAAGCTCCGGTTTCATAAGAATGAAGCCATGACGCCAACTAGGGTTTGCAACTATGTTGTCCATTGCCACACCAAGCAATTTGTAATCAAACCCATCCATCGTATTGATTATTTCCATGCACTTATCAATGGAGTACGGATCTTCTACATCCGAAGGATTACTTCGGTTGCCCATTTTCTTCTTATAATATTCAGTTTTTGCAAGATTAGCAGAGGTATTCGCATCAAGAGCCATATCTATTCTCTCATTCTTCGAGCTTTTTGTTGGTCGACCACTTGACCCACTAGATCGCCTCTTGTGAGACCCCGAACGTATTGGTTCATAATCATCCTCATCATCCAAATTTACATGTGGTGCATTGGGGGGGGGGGGGGTGGGATGGGTAAACTCAAAATTGACCCTCCGTTCCTCATCGGAGTCGTACTCCCTTTGAGTTGAAGCCCTAGAAAGTAAGCCTTGGGCAGTAGACCCCCAAAAAGTTTTGGTCAAAGCATCATAATTGGCCAATCCCTTCGATTTGAATGATTTAGCCGCAGGGTGTGCCTAATCAAAAATTTTGTGTTGTTAATTTACAAGTAGTAAAGTCATGAATAAGTATATTAAGATGATAATCACACACTGTTATAAAAATAAAGATATATGTGAAACTTGACATATGTCTCCCAAACATGGGGCTCGCAAGTGACTGTATGGTTGTCTTCATCCCAACCCATACCACTCTGGTTCTTCAAAGTGTAAAACTTCCTCCACTTAATCCTAAGTCTGGAATGTTTCTCTTTTAATTGTTTAACCGTGTATGTACGATTACACATGTAATTCAAACTTGCAACAAATTGTTGCCAAACTTTGGCTTCAAATGTCGAACTTTTCAGACTATTTCGGTCGACCTCCTCCTCCATCAATTCCACAAATATCCGCTCATTACATGTTGGCCATAGGACAATATCACTATCCACCTCCATCTTCTTCCGCTTACTAGTCATCTATATTAGCCACAAAAACGGTAAATAAAAAAAAACAATCATCAATTGCTGAACTATAACAGTGAACCGAAATTATTTTCTCAGGAAACTATAATAATTTGTAGATGATGGCTTCTTTCAACAATATTTGACAAAACTTTTTTTAATTCATAGGGACAAAATGGTATCTCTTTAATCCAATAATTCGATTTGGAAAGCCAATAGTTAGGAGTGTAGTCGACAATAGGATCAGAACTCATCATCTCCAAATCCATCTCATAAAAATTCTTTAATCCCTCAAATTAATTCAGAAAAAAAACAAAAAATAGGAAAAAAAACCCACAGATCTGGAATTATCTCCTCACAAAACCGAAACCCTCTAACATTGTAAGATGTAAAAAATTTGGTTCAAATTCAAACATACCTTGGTTTGCTTGCTTTCAAGAGTAAAGAAGTTGTCTCCAATAGATTTAAGCCTCAGCCGACGTTTGATTCCACTGCACCGTTCTCGAAGACACCTTCTATTGTAAGCAGATCTAGTCTCACAGACCATGAACCCCTAATTCGTTGATTTTTTAGGTATATTTTGAGGGATTAAAGACAGATCGAGCATGGTGCTTGAGAAGGGAGAAAACAGTACTGCAGAAGAAAGGAGACGATTGATGGGAGTAAAGAGGGAGTAAAGGAGACGGTTGATGGGAGTAAAGAGGGAGTAAAGAGGCCTCGTGTAGAGAAAGAGAAGTCCTCGTGTAGAGAGAGAAGAAGAAATGATCGGTTTGATTTTACTGAAAATGAACTTCAAAAAAAATGCTTTGAGAAGAGGGTAACCAAATGCATTTTTTGTTTTAGAAAATGAGAAAGGGAATAAAAATGCTATCCAAATGCGGCCTTAAGTTTCTCTCTTTCTTTTGCTTTCTCTTTTTTTTTCTTTACCAAATGAGACAAGGAGTGAAGGGGAGGGGTATTTATAGGAGGATGGGAGAGTGAGTGTATGTGAGGGTGAGTGGAGTGAACTAGGGTTTGGCACTCTTTTACCTTGGGGTATTGGCCGACCAAGATGGGTGAGCGGGGTGAGGGACGAGAATGTGTGAGTGACTTAGCCAAGAAGAAACATCACCTTTTAATACTAATTGTATTTCTAATAACTAGAAAATCTATGTTTATCCCTCCCAATTAAATCCTAGCCATTGATTCTATGATCAATCATGATAAAAGATATTTTTTTGTCGAAAAACACATACTACATGATTTCGTACAAACGTACGAAATCGATGCAATACATATATGTACATACATCTATATATACCGATATTTTTTATTCATCAAACCCAACAATCTGTACAAAAATAGTTTAATTCGGAGAATAAAATAAAATAATAATAATAATTAATTTTATTATCGGCTCGGAAGATTTCAGTACCAATTTGATACAATACAGATATATACATACTAGTATATATATATATATATAATGTTTATTAATTAAATCGGGTAATATCCCCAAAAAATATTTCAATTCTGAAAATAAAAATAAAATAATAACAAAGTAATAATTTTTAATATCAGACCGGGATATTACAAATATTTTCTCAAAGACGCATATTACATGATTTTGTACAAGTGTACATAATCGATAAAACACATATATATACTCACTAGTATATATATACAGATAATGATTATTAATTAAAACTAAGTAATTTCCATGAGAAATATTTTAATTTTAAAAATAATAATAATACAAATATAATATCCGACCGGGATATGACAATCATGACATTGAAATATTTAATAAGGTTTTTTAATAAATCGACCTCATACTATTTTTTATTCAAATCAACGACCCTCAGCATTGACTCAAAAAATCTCATCGTAAGATTTTCTAGTAGGCCAAGATCCATATTTCACCTTATTTTGAGTCAACTTTGGCTGATCACCCAAAATTTAGTGATTTAGGTTGGGAACACTTCCCAATTACATCGTATGTAAATCTTACATAGTTGAGTGAATAAAACTTATTCTAATCTATCTCATAGACTAAATCCCAACTTTGTGCCTCTAAACTTTCAATCCTATTGAAATAGCCTAGTTAAGTCAGACCCAGTGGTTGCCAGTTTAATATTACTTTTATCCCATCGCGTCTCACCAGGATAGATAAAGGCACCCTGCTTTGGCAGGCCTACACTTAATCGATCCTAGTCTAAATGAGTGCCACGCATTGGAAGACATCTTATTATGACTTAATATTTACTTTGAGGGATTTTTGTTATTTTATTAATTTATCTCACCAGCTATTATCCATTAGCATGCAACAAAAAAAAAACAATGCATCTCATACAACATAAAAGCATAAAGTATATGTGACATGGTTGTAGCCACACATTTATACACCCAAGCAAATGAGAGTATCAATAACCAAACATAGGGATTATAGCGTCTTCTCCAAGCAGCTTCCAGTCAAGTTCTTGTATGATTGTCAATCCTTGCCTCCTCAGTGAGATTACCTTTACATATAAAGAAAGAATGTACAATCGAAGTGTAGAGAGAAATGATTTGTAATATCCCGGATGGATATTATATTTGGATAATTATTATTTTTAAATTAAAATATTTTTAATAGAAATTACTTGGTTTTTCAAATAAAAAGTTATCCGGATATATATACTAGTAAGTATATATATGTATTGTATCAGTTTTGTGCACTTGTACGAAACCTTGAAAAATGCATTTTTGAGAAAATGTTTGGAAAATACCAGGCAGATATAAAAAATTATTTATTTTATTTTATTTTATTTTTGTTTCCAGAATTGAAATATTTTTGGTGGACATCACCCGATTTTGTTAATAAACATTATATATGTATATATACTAGTCGGTATATGACTGTTTTGTATCAAATTGATACTGGAATCTTCCGAGCCAGTAATAAAATTATTTTAATTTTATTTCTCGGAATTAAATTATTTTTGTAATGATTTGTTCATTTTCACGAAGAAAATTATCTGTATATACAAATATACGTACGTGTATGAAATGTATCGATTTCGTACGTTTGTACGAAATTATGTAGTATGCGATTTTGGGAAAATTTCTCTTATTCTTGATCAATCATGATCAAATGAATGGTTTGGATCGGATAAGTGGGTGACTGCAATTTAAATTTGCAAATTGATTTGTCAATTGTTCTCACCATGAGAAGTATGACATGTGGCTTCATTCATAACCCTTCCCCTCATCCTATAAACCCCCATCCCAACCCCTTGGCCTGCCATACCCTCAAAGGGCAAAAAAACCCTCCATTTTTGTGAGTTCTCATCTCATATCATCTCATTCTTTCACTCTTTTACTAGTTTTTATTTTAGAAAAAAATTGAGCAGAAAAAGAAAAGAAAAGAGATATCAAAATCAAAAGAAAGAGTTGTTCTATTGGGGGTTCTTCTTCAGAGGAGGAGCAAAAACAAGGAGCAAGAACAGGGAGGAAAAGAGGAAAGCTAGTCCTTCCTACACTTTGCAAGGTAGGGGTTTCTCATCTCAGGTTCGTTTTAGGTATTATTATGTTTATTTTGGTTGTATGTTATTGTATTGAGGTGGTTTCATGTGCAAATAAACTAGAGTAAAGAGCATGCAAAGTTAGAAGTGGTAGAACACTAAAATCAAGCATAAAGAAACGATTTTTATGGTTGTAGAGTTGATTTTTTTTTATGTGTTAAAAGAAGAATTTTGACCCGAAATTTATGTGAGAGGTTCTTTTATATGTTGTTATCATGCTGGAAATTTTGGGGATTTTTCGGAGCTATTTTGATGGGTGAAACGAGCGTTTTCCCCAAAACAGCGAGTCTCAAGTCAAAACAGTGAGCTCACTGTTTTGGGGTTAGCGTCGCAGTAGCTTCGAGAGGCTAGAACTTGGGTTTCCTTGCGGAATTTAAGGTTCGGGCTAACTAGGAAGTTGTATTAGACATCTTCCCCTTTCCGAATTAACCTCTCGGGTTAAATTCCGATAAGAGACGCAAAAGTTATGACCGTTACAAAAACAGTAACTAGCGGTTTGGCTGAATGTTGCAGTTTTGGTTGCTTGATACTTTTGAGTGTCTTACTGGTTGAATATATGGTTCAGACCAACTAGGGATTTGTAGTAGAGACTCTCCCCTTTTCGAATTGGCCTCTCGGGTTAAATTCCGATAAGCAGAATAGGAGTTATGGTCTTTGCAAAAAACAGCAAATGGCTGTCTGACTGAATGCTTACTGTTTCACTTTTTTGTCATTTTTTAGGGTTTTACTTGATGAATCTGAGGTTCGGTCCAACTAGAGAGTTGTATAAGAAATCTTCCCCTTTCCAAATTGGCCTCTCGGGCTAGATTTCGATAAGCGGAGTAGGAGTTATGGTATTTAGAAGATGCAGTAGCCATCTTTGAGCTGAGTGTGCCTGCTGTTTGAGTTCTTGAGTGTTTTAGAGTGTCTTACCTGTAGAATCTGAGGTTCGGGCCAACTAGAGAGTTGTAGTAGACATCTTCCCCTTTCCGAATTGATCTCTCGGGTTAAATTCTGCCACGCGAAGTAGAAGTTATGCGCTTTAAAAGTTTTCAACTTTGCTGTGTATTTGGCGGGTTGGAATTGTATCTGTCTTGATTCCTTAGAGTTTTTGAGTGTCTTAATCGCTAAGTCTGAGGAGCCGACCAACTAGGAAGATGTATTAGACGTTCTCACCTTTCCGAATTGCTTTCTCGAGTTAAATTCCAATAAGTGGAACAAAAGTTATAGGCTTTCAAAGTTTCAGCTTTCTTTTGTTAAAGTTGCTATTTTCTTACCGGTTGCGTGTGTTCGACGGGTAGGAATTTGGAATTCCTCCTGGAATCTGAGAAAGTGGTCAACTAGGAATTTTTAGTAGATATTTCCACATTTTCAAATTTTCCAGTTTCGTTAGATTGCGACGAGTAGAGCAAAAGTTACAAGCTACGGAAGTTTCATCTTTTTATTGAAAATCGGTAGTTTGGTAACTGATTGCATATGTTCGAGGTCAGGAATTTGGAATTCCTCATAGAATCAGAGAAAGTGGTCAACTAGGGAGTTATAGTAGATGTTCCCAAATTTCAAATTTTCTAGTTTTGTTAGATTCCGATAAGTGGAGCAGAAGTTACATGTTGTAGAAGTTTCGGCTTTTTGTTGAAAATCTGCAGTTTGGGTAAACTGTTTGCGTGTGTTCGATGGACCGGATTTTGGATTCTTTACAGAATCTGAAATAGTGTTCCACTAGAGAGTTGTGGCAGAAATTCTTACCTTTCTAAAAAGTTCAATTCTGTTAAAATCCGATAAGCGTAGCACTAGTTGTTTCTAGGCTGTCGGAAGGCTTTTATGTCGCTTTTGGGCTTCTCATTGGTAGAATGCCTATTTTAGATTGTTTGTAGATTCTTCTGTTACTTCTAATTATAGAAGATCAAATTTTGCTAGTAAGCACGTTTGGTTGCTTCTAGGTTGATTATTTGTATGGTTGCTTTTATGTGTGGTTTTGCTTATACGCGGCTCGACTGGCCCGTATAGCTATTAGTCTCATACGTAGTTTAAGTGTATATATATTGTTGTCTCATATGCGGCTCGACTAGCCCGTATGTAGATGTTGGTCTCATACGTAGCTTATTTGGCTCGTGTATATGTTGTTGTCTCATTCACGACTTGACTAGCCCGTATATAGCTATTGGTCTCATACGTAGCTTATTTGGCTCGTATGTATGTTGTTGTCTCTTACGCGGCTCGACTGATCCGTATGTAGCTGTTGGTCTCATACGTAGCTTATTTGACTCGTATGTATGTTGTCTCATACGCAGCTCGCCTGACTCGTATGTAGTTGTTGGTCCCATACGTAGCTTGTTTAACTCGTATGTTTTTTTTGTTTCTCGCATGTAGCTTCTTAGCTAATACGCAGTTTGTTGTGGGTGATATCATTGCCCTAGGGCTATCGACAATCAAGATGTGTGTTTACCTTACTCCTAAGGGACTGTGGATGAGTCACTCCTTGTGTACCGTCAGATCTTAACCGAGTTAGTTGATCACGGACCAGAGTGTTGACGAAAATCCAAGTTCAGGGTAGTAGCATGCGAATACATTCGTATTGCCGGGGTCTTGAATCGATAGGCCATCAACCAGATCCTTACGGATTCTGGTAAGTCTAGGTTTAGCAACCCAGTAGAGTTATCTTGCGAAGTCTAACTTATGACCGAGCATGTTGTGATTATACTGTTGTCATCCCTAGGATTCTTCAGGGTTAGTGACATCGTTAGGGTAGTAACTTATGGCTATTACTACTTAACCATTACTTATCATTATTCGCCAAAGGGAAAGAGTTGGTGTTAAGGGTGATTCCTTATGATTCGACCTGTCTTATAGGCTGGCACTAGGCGGTGATATTGGATTGTACCTTCCCGTCAGAGGGATACGTACAATGCCTTCTCACGAGTTGAGAGCATGGGTTACGTACCTCGTATTGTTAATTCCTGAAACATTGTGACTTATGGGTGCCACAGGGTAGACTTCGTGCTATCCTGCGCTTGCGAAATCCTATGTTCGTTTGGTTTTGAATGAGGTCCGGTAAGCCAGACAATAGTGGCAAACGCGATCACCACTATAGTGACCGCAGTAATGGAACTAGACCGTACCCGTAACCTTGTTTTTGAGTGAGGTCTGGTACGCCGGGTAGTAGTGGCAAACAGAGACACCATAAGCGTATTGCATAGGGGGACTTGACCCCTTCTGCAACCTTACTAGTCACGTTATATTATCAGGAACAGGATTGCGTACAAAATAGAATTCATAATGCGGGTTCAAATCCCTATATATGAAGAAACGGCTTGATATGGGGTGTATGTAGTATGGGCTGCATACTGTTCTGAAGACTTGCTTGCATTAGAATAAGAGCATCCTTGCATTAATAATCTTGCATTAGTGTCTAAGTCATAACATACACTAACACTTCAAATATATATACACGTTCCTCTTTTTATCAATCTGTTTGCTATAATTGAGATTCGCTGCTAGTTATTAGCCTTAAAGCATCAGTATATGTACTGATGTCCCCACTTCAATAGGTGTTGGATTGCAGAAGTACAGGTACTGAATTGCAGAAGTACAGGTACAGGATTCAGGAGGACTTAAACCAAGAGAAGCAATGAGTCAATTTCATTTTAAGTTTTCGCTGTAATTTCATTTGTAACAATTATTGTAATTTATTCATTGTTGTAATTTGTTTATTATTGGGGAAGCATCCAAGTGAAATACCAAGTATGGTTCTTTATTCATTGTACTATGATGTAATTTGTTGAAAGTTGTAAAACTTGGGATTGTAAAGGTATTATTGTAACACTGTTATAATGTATTACAACTTTGTAACATTCGAACTTGTAATACATTTGTGTTGAATAGAAAGTTTTAAATTTACCTGTTTTTGTGTATTGTGGCTAATTGAAGAAAATATTCTGACTTATGTCATGGTTTCCCAGTGTATGGAAATTGGTGTATGGAAATTGGGGCATTACAGAGTGGTATCAAAGCTGACTTCAATTTACAGTCGAACAGAGTAGGAAAATTAAACTTGGATGCCTTTTAGGAGTCAGGTTTTAGCTAGTTGTAGAAAATTATAATTCATATTGTTGTTTTCTTCAACTTATGTTTTATAATTTTTCTATATCTGGACTAACTCCAGTATATGTGTTACCATCCTTCAAACACATGATGGTGTTCGAGGATATCCTAACCGAGGATATGTTGATGGAAGAGAGTGAGCTGATTTCAAGGGATGATCCGATGATCTCGAGCGAAGAGCCGAAGGAGCTTTCACCACCGCAGGAGCTATGTATGGATCAACGCACAATGGCGGCAGCCAGCATATGACAGGAAATGAAGAAGCTGAGCAGGATCAGGAGAGGTCATCAAGCTAAGCAAGTGGGTGATGCTTGCAGAGATATATTAGCAAGCCTAGCAAAGGAGCAGGAACACTTTGATTCCGGATTGGCAAGACTGCAGCATAAATGGAGGCAAGTCTAAGGGACCACCGAGGTTGTAACATGCCATTTCTGTGAGGAAGTTGGACACAAGAGATCTGTCTGTCCACGACTACAAGGAAAAAGAGCTGCACCAGCATCAGGGTTCGAGAACCGAGGTCAGAAGCACAAGGCTCAAAAATCGGAGGGAAAACTTGGAGGCACCAAACTAGAAAGCTGTTTCCTATGTGGTGAGCAAGGTCACTTCATGATCCAGTGCCCGAGGAAAGACCCTCAGGTGGAGACCCGTACATGTTACAATTGTGGGAAGATTGGTCATATTAGCCTAACTGTCTCCATTTTCACGAGAAAGACGGCAGATCAGTAACGAAGATGAACAAAGGGAAGTAGCCAGTTCACCAAGAGTAAAAGTTCGCACTTACGAAAAGCAAGCTGAAGAAGGCAGGAGAGCCAGTACCAATATGTACATATGGAACTGCAACTAAGTTTAAGAGTTGTATTTTGAAATTTATTTTGTACTAAGAAGTACTATATGATGTAACACCTTTTGTAATCAGTTGGATTTATATATATATATAGGGAATCCATACAGCTATTTTGTTCAAACTTGGTTCATCATATTCTTTTGTCTGAATTATTTTTCAAGAGTTGAGATGTGTGTGGAAGGTGACTCTAGATTTGGTTTTGCTGATTACCCCATCTGGAGCGTCAGCTTTGAGCAAATTATAGGAGAGAATCCTGGAAGTCAGAAGTGATGTTCATAGGCCATGTCCTATTCTAAGGAGGGAGTGGCTACCGAAGTGCAAAAGATCAAGGTAGTGCAGTATTAGCCTCAGCCAAAGACCACGAAGGAAGTAAGAAGCAAGATGATGAGATCAGTAAAGCCAGTATTGAAGTGATTATTCAAGATTGAAGCTCAGTTTTGACATGATGGGAGCCGCAACGGAGTCTAAGTGCGCTAGTCAAAAGGCTTAGGCAGAAGATGCAGGGATTGAAGCACCAAACCGGCAAGTTAATTAAGGAAAATTTCAGAATATCAGTGTGGACTTCATCACAGGATTACCCAGAAGTTCGAAAATGTATGACTCAAGTTGGGTTATTAGGGTTCCGATTGATAAAGTCTGCACATTTTCTTCCAATGAAGATGACTTAATCACTAGAGAAATTAGCGGGAGGCCATATTGAAGGCGTGAGGAAGTGACATGGAGTGCTGGTGTCAGTAGTTCTGACCAAGATTCGAGAGTTACGTCTCGACTTTGGCAGATTCTTCATGCAGCTTTGGAATCAAGGTTGGGTTCTTTGGAGAACCAGTTTGTGGATGAGTCACTTGGGAGCCGAAAAGCCGTATAAGCCTTCTTTCTCCGAGTTATTTAGTGTATGGATGTTTGTCTGTTTTCCTGACTTAACGTAGTTTTGATGACAGAACTATTCTAAGGAGGGAGTATTGTAATATCCTGGACGGATATTATATTTGGATAATTATTATTTTGAAATTAAAATATTTTTAATATAAATTACTTGGTTTTTCAAATAAAAAGTTATCCAGATATATATACTAGTAAGTATATATATGTATTGTATCAGTTTTGTGCACTTGTACAAAACCTTGAAAAATGCATTTTTGAGAAAATGACTGGAAAATACCGGGCAGATATAAAAAATTATTATTTTATTATTATTTCCAGAATTGAAATATTTTTGGTGGACATCACCAGATTTTGTTAATAAACATTATATACGTATATATACTACTCGGTATACGACTATTTTGTATCAAATTGATACTAGAATATTCGAAAAAGTAATAAAATTATTTTATTTTTTATTTCTCGGAATTAAATTACTTTTGTACAGATTTGTTCGTTTTCACGAACGAAAATTATCTGTATATACAAATATACGTACGTGTATGACTGTATCGATTTCGTACATTTGTACGAAATCATATAGTATGTGATTTTGAGAAAATTTCTCTTATTCTTGATCAATCATGATCAAATGAATGGTTTGAATCGGATAGGGGGGGGGTGATTGCAATTTAAATTTACAAATTGATTTGTCAATTGTTCTCACCATGAGAAGTAACATGTGGCTTCATTCCCACCCACATAACCCTTCCCCTCATCCTATAAAATCCCCCTCCCAACCCCTTGGCCGGCCATATCCTCAAAAGGCAAGAAAACCCTCCATTTTTGTGAGTTCTCATCTCATTTCATCTCATTCTTTCACTCATTTACTAGTTTTTATTTTAGGAAAAAAATTGAGAAGAAAAAGAAAAGAAAAAGGAGCAAAAGCAAAATCAAAAGAAAGAGTGGTTCTTTTGGGGGTTGTTCTTGAGAGGAGGAGCAAGAACAAGGATCAAAAGCAAGGAGCAAGAACAAGGAGGAGAAGAGGAAAGCTAGTCCTTCCTACACTTTGCAATGTGGGGGTTTCTCATCTCATGTTCGTTTTAGGTATTATTAGGTTTATTTTGGTTTTATGTTATTGTATTGAGGTGGTTTCATGTGCATATAAACTAGAGTAAAGAGCATGCAAAGTTAGAAGTGGTAGAACACTAAAATCAAGCATAAAGAAACGATTTTTATGTTTGTAGGGTTGATTTTTTTTACATGTGTTAAAAGAAGAATTTTGACCCGAAATTTATGTCAGAGGTTCTTTTATATGTTTTTATCATGCTGGAATTTCTGGGGATTTTTCAGAGCTATTTTGATGGGTGAAACGAGCGTTTCCCCCAAAATAGCGAGTATCAAGTCAAAACAGTGAGCTCACTGTTTCAGGGTTAGCGTCGCAGTAGCTTCGAGGGGCCAAAACTTGGGTTTCCTTGCGGAATTTAAGGTTCGGGCCAAATAGGAATTTGTAGTAGACATCTTCCCCTTTCCGAATTAACCTCCCAGGTTAAATTCCGATAAGAGACGCAGAAGTTATGACCGTTACAAAAACAACAACTAGCGGTTTGGCCGAACGTTGCTGTTTTGGCTGCTTGATACTTTTGAGTGTCTTACTGGTTGAATATAAGGTTCGGACCAACTAGGAAGTTGTATTAGAGACTCTACCCTTTTCGAATTGGTCTCTTGGGTTAAATTCCGATAAGCGGAATAGGAGTTATGGTCTTTGCAAAATACAGCAAATAGCTATGACTGAATGCTTACTGTTTCACTTCTTTGTCATTTTTTAGGGTTTTACTTGATGAATCTGAGGTTCGGGCCAACTAGAGAGTTGTAGTAGACATCTTTTCCTTTCTGAATTGGAATCTCGGGCTAGATTCCGATAAATGGAGTAGGAGTTATGGTATTTGGAAGATGCAGCAGCCAGCTTTGAGCTGAGTGCGCTTATTGTTTGACTTCTTGGGTGTTTTAGAGTATCTTACCTGTAGAATCTGAGGTTTGGGCCAACTATAAAGTTGTAGTAGACATCTTCCCCTTTCAGAATTGACTTCTTGGGCAAGATTTCGATAAGCAGAGTAGGAGTTATGGTATTTGGAAGATGCAGCAGTCAGCTTTGAGCTGAGTGTGCTTGCTGTTTGACTTTTTGGGTGTTTTAGAGTGTCTTACCTGTAGAATCTGAGGTTCGGGCCAAATAGAGAGTTGTAGTAAACATCTTCCCCTTTTCGAATTGATCTCTCGGGTTAAATTCTGACAAGCAGAGTAGAAGTTATGGGCTTTGAAAGTTTTCAGCTTGGCTGTGTATTTGGCGGATTGGAATTGTATCTGTCTTAATTCCTTGTAGTTTTTGAGTGTCTTACTCGCTTAGTCTGAGGAGCCGACCAACTAGGAAGATGAATTAGACGTTCTCACCTTTCCGAATTGCCCTCTCGGGTTAAATTCCGATAAGTGGAACAAAAGTTATAGGCTTTCAAAGTTTCAAGTTTCCTTTGTTAAAGCTGTTGTTTTCTTACTGTTTGCGTGTGTTCGACGTGTAGGAATTTGGAATTCCTCCTGAAATCTGAGAAAGTGGTCAACTAGGAAGTTTTTGTGGATATTCCCACATTTTCAAAATGTCCAGTTTCGTTACATTCCGATGAGTAGAGCAAAAGTTACAAGCTACGGAAGTCTCATCTTTTTATTGAAAATCGGTAGTTTGTAACTGTTTGCATATGTTCGAGGTCAGGAATTTGGAATTCCTTATGGAATCTGAGAAAGTTGTTAACTAGGGAGTTGTAGTAGATATTCCCACCTTTTCAAATTGTCTAGTTTTGTTAGATTCCGATAAGTAGAGCAAAAGTTACAAGCTGTAGAAATTTTAGCTTTTTGTTGAAAATCTGCAGTTTGGGTAAACTTTTTGCGTGTGTTCGATGGACCGGATTTTGGATTCCTTACAGAATCTGAAATAGCGTTCCACTAGAGAGTTGTGGTATAAATTCTTACCTTTCTAAAAAGTATGATTCTGTTAAAATTCGAAAAGCGTAGCACTGGTTGCTTCTAGGCTGTCGGAAGACTTTTATGTCGCTTTTGGGCTTCTAATTAGTAGAATGCCTATTTTAGATTGTTTGTAGATTCTTCTGTTGCTTCTAATTATAGAAGATCAAGTTTTGCTAGTAAGCACGTTTGGTTGCTTCTAGGTTGATTACCTGTATGGTTGTTTTTATGTGTGGTTTTGCTCATACGCGGCTCGCCTGGCCCGTAAAGCTGTTAGTCTCATATGTAGCTTATGTGGCTTGTATGTATATTGTTGTCTCATACGCGACTCGACTGGCCCATATGTAGCTGTTGGTCTCATACATAGCTTATTTAGCTCGTGTGTATGTTGTTGTCTCATACGCGGTTTGACTGGCTCGTATGTAGCTGTTGGTCTCATATGTAGCTTGTTTGGCTCGTATATATATTGTTGTCTCATACATGGCTCGACTGACCCGTATGTAGCTGTTGGTCTCATGCGTAGCTTATTTGGCTCGTATGTATGTTGTTGTCTCATACGCAACTCGCCTGACTCATATGTAGTTGTTGGTCCCATACATAGCTTGTTTAACTCGTATTTGTTTTTGGTTACTCGTATGTAGCTTCTTAGCTAATACGCAGTTTGTTGTGCTCACCTAGGGTGATATCATTGCCTTAGGGCTATCGACCATCAAGACGTGTGTCTTACCTGTAGAAACACTGTGACTTATGGGTGCCACAGGGTAGACTTCGTGCTATCCTGCGCTTGCGAAACCCTATGTTCGTTTGGTTTTGAATGAGGTCCGGTAAGCCGGGCAATAGTGGCAAACGCGATCACCACTATAGTGACCGCAGTAACGGAACTAGACCGTACCCGTAACCTTGTTTTTGAGTGAGGTCTGGTACGCCGGGTAGTAGTGGCAAACAGAGACACCATAAGCGTATTGCATAGGGGGACTTGACCCCTTCTGCAACCTCACCAGTCACGTTATATTATCAGGAACAGGATTGCGTACAAAATAGAATTCATAACGCGGGTTCAAATCCCTATATATGAAGAAACAGCTTTGATATGGGGCGTATGTAGTATGGGCTGCATACTATTCCGAAGATTTGCTTGCATTAGAATATGAGCATCCTTGCATTAATAATATTGCATTAGAGTCTAAGTCATAACATACACTAACACATCAAATATATATACACGTTCCTCTTTTCATCAATCTGTTTGCTATAGTTGAGATTCGCTGCTAGTTATCAGCCTTAAAGCGTCAGTATATGTACCGACGTCCCCACTTCAATAGGTATTGGATTGCAGAAGTACAGGTACTGGATTGCAGAAGTACAGGTACATGATTCAGGAGCACTCAAGGCATGAGAAGCAATAAGTCGATTTCATTTTATGATTCTGCTGTAATTTCATTTGTAACAATTATTGTAATTTATTCATTGTTGTAATTTGTTTATTGTTGGGGAAGCATCCAAGTGAAATACCAAGAGTTGTTCTTTATTCATTGTACTCTGAAGTAATTTGTTGAAAGTTGTAACACTTGGGATTGTAAAGGTATTATTGTAACACTATTATAATGTATTGCAATTTTGTAACATTGTGACTTGTAATACATTTGTGTTGAATAAAAAGTTTTAAATTTTTTTGTTTTTCTTTGTATTGTGGCTAATTGAAGAAAAGATTCTGGCTTATGTCATTGTTTCCCGGTGTATGGAAATTGGGGCGTTACAAGATTACTTTGAGAATGTAGAGAGAAAGGCATGACACGCATGCCGTATTCAATATACAAAAATATAAACAATACATAACAGAACATAAACCATGCATAACAGAACTAAGGCCCCAACCACGCACCATGCAACATATAACATAATAAACAAAGAATATGTCGTTATGATTTTATTTAGTTTGTTTAAAAAATATTGGTTTTCGGCAAATTAATATCGCTCTACGCAGATTTAGAACGGGGATCCCGCTGCCCGGTCAGCAGGTGCGGGTCGAGGGGAGGGCTCCCCTTGCGGGGTCGCGGGGCAGCGCCCCGGATAAAAAATTTGCCTCATTATCCCTTGCCACGACCAGAGCATGAACTCTTCATGTTTTAAGAAACCCTAATGCCACTACAAACGATGTAGGTGCATGAACTATTCATGCTCTATGAAACCTTAACGTCACTACAAATCTCATCTTGTTACTCCAGGATTTCAATGGTTCCAAACCGAGGCCTACCCTGGTGTGGCATCTGTGTTAACAACCAACACATAAACGAATTCTTATATTGCAAATGTTGCAAAAATTATATCATATATGAATCTTTCTTTCAAAAGTGTGAACACATCATGAATAATCACATATTATACATAACCGAATTATGGCTTTGCAACTGGCTCTGATACCACTATTAGGTTTCGAAAGCAATCACAGATTAAATATACAGCGAAAAAATTACAACAAAAAAAAAATCGAAACTTAGCCATGGATCCATGCAAAAACTATAAATAGTGTTTAGAAGTTATACCTTGAAGATGGATCTGCTGTCTCCACAGCATACCGATCACAACACTACAACATTATGCTGCTTCTACGATATTCACACGAACGGATCAAATTAAGCTTTCCCTCACGCTGCGGTGCTAGCTGCGAGAAGGTGATGTTCCCCACGATCTCTCTTTCTCACAATTTCTGTGACGGATAAGGTTTTTTCATGTGTGACTATTCCACAGATACGTAGCGTACATATATATAAGTGTAGAAAATCAACCTTAAGAGTACTATAAAGCTGTTCGGCTCACAATCTGACCTAGGTCAGATTCGTGTGTTGCCTTATGAACTTTAGTCAGCCCATTTAATATAATTAAATATCCAACCAATGTCAGGAGTCTAAGTCTTACTTGGATCCTCAATTAAATTCATCTTATGAATTTAAATCCTAATTTCGATCCATTCTAAGTGTGACCGTGTAGGTTTCTATTACGTTGACAGTAATACTAAAATCATATTCTAGTATTACTAATAGTGAGCGGTATTTAGCAATACATCACTGCTACTCAAGTAACAAGAATATCGGTGATTTTATATAACCTATCCGTGACCAATGTTACCATGTAGCCTAGTCCATTTGTCCAGATATCTTAATTGAACACAAGGCATAGAGCGTGTCACCCTTGTATAGTTCAATCTTTGGTTTCTTGATGTCCAAGTAGCCCTACTAAAACAAATGAGTATAATATCTCTTATTGACTCATTTGAGCATGACCATGCATTTTGCAGTCTCACTCAATCAATGGACTCATAGATTTCACTCATGTTATGTAAGAGGGACAAATTCTATCAAAATCACTCACATCCATTCGCATGATTTGTAGTTTATCTAATAGTCGACTTTATAGTCACCTTGTTACATGCAATATTTGATGACATTAAAACATACAACTTTTCATGTAGGGAACCGTAGTGACTTCATGTCAAAGGACTACGTACACCATGGTCACTATGAGAACTGCTTATGACACTCACATAACGATCCATGCAGCATTCTCATGGTGGGTCAGTCTAGTACATTATTACTCTAATATGTACCCATGTGAAGACTTAATATCTCATATCCATGACCCGTGAGATATAGTCATCAGCCAACACACATACTTGTCTTTATGTATTATTATTGTCCTAATTCACAATAATACTTGACAAGGGACATTTAAGTATAGTGTTCTGATTAGAACCAGTAGGATCTCACAATCAAGTCAAGCACTTGATATCCCATAGTTTTGAACCTACTATTCTAAGTACTTTATTATGTTCATTTAATCACAATAAAATTAAAAAAACATAATAAATAAAATGCCTCATATATGAAATAAATGTCATGATGCATTGTAAACTAGTAATGTCAATACACAACTAGCCTCTAGAGCGTACACCAACAATTAGAGGATAGAGCATATTGAAGTTGGCTGTCATGTTGTTTAGAACAAGTTTGTTGGGACTAAGGAGCCGAAGAAGATTGATACTCGACATGTTATCATTTTATCATAATTAAATGGTATTATATACTGCATATATTATAGGTATTTGATCAAAATTTTTCCTAGAGATGGTTCGAATAATAATCTCTACAAGGTTGGGTCTCTAGGAATTTCCATCTTTGATTTCACATTTAGAATATGTACCGTATATAAAAGTGGGTTGGGACTTGGGCTTTCACACTCGGGGCGTGGCTCGAAACCCAACCCAAACCTACATCACCACATCAAGTCTTCATCATCTTCCTCCTTCCTCTTTCCTCTTTACCTTTCTTTATTTCTTTCTTCTAAACTCAAACAAGGTGTAAGAAAACTAGTTCCTGCCACTTTATAAGCTTTTGCATCAGCCACACATCTCTTAGAAGAAAGTTATTTGATCATTCTCCTATTTAGATGAGTCCTTAACGTACCAAACAATTAATATTGTAGCTAAGTAAATAATGGGTTCATGAATTACCTTCAGAAATTTTTGGTCCATCTCATCTTCTTGTTCCTGGGTTCTACTCTTCTTCTTCTCTTTCATTCTCATATTTAGTTGGGTTTTGGGGGTGTGAAGAAACTCGACTCCTCATGGGTTTATATAGACCTAACCCCAAAATCTAATAATTACCTCTATCTTACCCTACTACTATAGTTCTTGATAAATGAAGGATACAATCTCTTATTTTCTACTTCTGTGTAAGAGGGAGAAAACCCATCCTCATGTGTCCGAATTGATTCTCATCATTATCTCAAAATTCTCTTTCTCAAGCTTTCTACTAACAAAGGGATGAAAGTCTTGACTCCTAGTTACCGCTTGGCCGAAACTGAACCCCGCACACTCTTTTCCTTGACTCTCTCCCCTTGATTTAGGCTGAAACGATGGGGAAAGAAAGTGTTCCCCTTCTCTTATAGCAAGTAAGGCTATACCCATAGAAAAATTGAAGCATGGTCTAATCAAGTACTATGGTTAACCCCAAGAATATGTGAAATTTTTTAACTGGGGTAAACTATATGATATGGGTAAAATTGGAGCCACTAGATCTCGGCATGCATCTCAAAGATTTCTCAAGAGCATAAAGCAAATTTTACAGCAACTACATGTTTGCAAGAAGAACTTGAGCTGCCTCCAGGACCATCAACTCAACCAAGTCCATAATTATGACTAACTTACTGCCCAAGTCAGGAGGATTTCCAGGTAATTAGAGATGTCAGTCAAATCCCCTATCTAAAACAGGATTATTAACTAATTTTATCTCTTCGCCATGTGAATCTTTAATGAAATCCTAAAAGATGCATTTTTAGGTCTACACTCTACCACTTAATTCCTAGCCTATAAATACTCACCCCCCTCAATCAGTATAAGGTAATCAATCTTTTCCATGAAAACCTTATTATACTTTTTGATTTACTAATTTGAGGGTTGGAAGGTCTTTCACCGGGGCCAACCCAGGTGTTTAGACTTTGTACAGGTTTGTCAAACGTTTTCTACCGTCTAGATCCAAGTTCAAACGTTGTCAACCATTCAGATCAAGGAGTCTTTAGCCATCCAACTTCAGATCCATATCGAGGGTCCATATCGTAATTTTTTCCCTCAAAATAAGAACTCATCATCTGATTGTTCCCACACCAAAAAAATACCAACAGATTAGTGTCGTCTATGGGAAACTATAGATCTACCTCTCTGTTCAGATCTCACTGGCAAAAAAACTACTTTCTGCCATGCCTTCCGCAAGAAAGGCCAAGGCAACGGCCAGCGCCCGCCACTAGGATGATCCTCCTCCTCCACTGCAACTGTAGCCTCCTCATCCACCATTGCCTGCCCCCTCTTGGTAGGGATCCATCACAGTGTCCTCTTAGTAGGGCTGCATCGGCGAACTCCCAATGTTGCCGCTCTAAGCCTCTGCCTGTGCCTCATCCTACCGAGAACCGTGGACCGGTTTGCACCGCGACCCCCTCCGCGGTTCCTCCCGCACAGCCAGACTCTGTGACGTCATCAACTCCCAATAGCAAGGAATGGACCTCTGCCATCGCTGAGACGAAAGGCTCTCCTGAGGTGATGTTCCTCGCTAAGAATACCAAAGTATCCAAAGAAGCCCTTCTCCTCGAAAATAGAAGTCCCGTTATACCCCCTTGCCATGGGGTCGAAGAAGCCACAAGAGCCTGACTTTAGTCTAAGCGATTGCAAAGGAAGTGCCTATGACCATGGCTGAATTTTAGAAGTTCACTGACCAAGTCCTTAAAGCCCTTCAAGGTGCTCCAAGCAGGGGCTGCAAACAAACGATTCACGCCTCAAAATTGAATAAGAGAAAGAGTCCTACGGGTCAACTCGATCCAGGGAAGATGTGGTCCTTCATTACCTTAGAGAGATAGAAGACTATCTTGTTTGGATATGTCAAGAAGAAGGGTACCGAGGCAGAGGTTATCGCCCCAGCCGACCTCATTTCATCAAAGCCATTCTTGAAGCCCCTGTCCCAGAGAAATTCAAGCCTCCTACCTTCTAATCATATGACGGTGAATTTGACCCAGCAAACCACATCAAGAGCTTCAAAACATTCATGATGATCCACAAAGCCTCTGATGCGCTCCTCTGCAAAACCTTCTCGGCTACCTAAAAGAGATCAGTACAGGGTTGGTAATCCCGTCTCCCTCCAGGATCTATCTCTTCATTTGATTAGCTTGAAGAAATCTTCCTCACACTTCGTTAGAAGTTGCAAGACCGACAAGAACAACTCTTCCTTGTTTGAGTTGAAACAGAGGGCAAAAGAGTCACTCAAGAATTACGTCAGGCACTTCATGGTCGAGTCTAGGACTGTCCCCACTTGTGACTCGGTGGTTGCAGCTGTTGCTTTCTACCACAACATTTGCAATGATAGCCTTAGAGCCTCTCTTACCAAGAAGCCTTCTCGTGACTAATGTGAGCTACTGCAAAGATGTGAGAAGTATATCCGAGTTGAGGATGTTTATCATCTTCGGGGCCAAGACAAGGCTTTGTCAGGGAGCAAACAAAAAGTACAGACGAGGAAAGGCCCAAAAAGTGCCAGAAAGATGGATCGGGCAAACGTTGCTCTCCTCCGATCCATCGCTTCAACAAGTTCACCCCGCTCAACACCGACATATATACGATCTTCATGGAAATTGAGGTAGTGGGCTGCTTCAACCCCCCCCCCCCTCTTAGGATTAACCCTAACTAGAGAAGGGATAGAGCCAATGGTGCGAGTTCCATAGGGACCATGACCATAGCACTGATGATTGCAGAGTCCATAAAGATGAAATCGATACTCACATCCATCATGGTCACCTCTCCATGTACAGTCAGAAAGACAAGGTCAAGCCTCCACCACCTCGAGGAGGTAATAAGTGTGCAGAGAGAGACCTTGAGTTCTAAGACTCAGAGCATATGGCCATCCTCCATTCCGTCCATAGAAGCCGAGTTCAACTCCTCCCGAAAGACGTCCATCCGAGAGGTCAACTCTGTTCACAATGTTCCCCCTGCCAAAAGCATGGGAATTCCAGTAACCTTCTCGAACAAGGATCTTGAGGGAGTACGAACCCCCTACTGCGACATACTTGTGATCAGCCTCTCCATGGCAAACCATAAAGTGTGTCGCATCTGGGTGGAC
This sequence comes from Hemerocallis citrina, assembly GCA_017893485.1. Taxonomy (NCBI): domain Eukaryota; kingdom Viridiplantae; phylum Streptophyta; class Magnoliopsida; order Asparagales; family Asphodelaceae; genus Hemerocallis; species Hemerocallis citrina. The sequence goes on from CM030365.1 coordinate 35,703,438, forward strand.
AATGGTAGCTCAGTGAATGTCCTCTTATTAGAAACATTCGAAGGCCTCAAGCTCTCTAGGGACTATCTGAAATCATCGGGTACAACCTCCATGAGTTCTCCGAGGTTTCGATCTAGATCGAAGTAACAATCACCCTTGAACTAACTACGGAAAAAGCCCCAACCACCGGGATCGAGGCCAGAGACTTCATGGTCATTGATGTGAAAGCCATCTACAATGCCATCCTTAGCCGCCCAGGCCTAGCAGCTTTTCATGTCGTAACTTCAGCCTTCTACTTGAAGATGAAGTTCCCCAACCCAGCTGGGGTAGGGGAAGTTAAGCGAAGCCAAGAAGTGGCTTGGGCATACTTTACTACCACAATGGGGGGTTCGAACCTCCCCCTCGATGCTTTAGAGCTTTCTCAAGAGATGAACTAAGATGTGGATGAACTAGAGTAATTCCATTCTCCCAAGAGGACTAATCGAAGTGTTTCAGGGTGAGTAAAGTTATCCCCCACTGGGTAAAAGAACAACTACTCTGTTGCGTTAGGGAGAACTGGGACTTGTTTGCTTGGACCGTTGCCAACATGCCTGACATCATAGAGGACTTGACCATGCACTGCCTAAGTGTTAACCCTGATATCAATCCAGTCCAACAGAAGCGCTGTAATTTTGCCCCGGCAAGCAACAAGCAGCCAAAGAAGAGTTCGACAAGCTCATAGTTGCTCACTTCATTCAAGAGAGTAGCTACCCTGAGTGGCTAGCCAATGTGGTCATGTTGAAGAAGGTCATTGGAAAGTAAAGGATCTGCATCGAATTTATAAACTTGAACAAAGCTTGCCCGATGTAGCATCCCGAATTCCGAACACAGGTAATTCGTAGCACAAAAAGGATCTTTTACTTCAACTTCATACAAATTTTCAAGGAATTGAAAACTTTTTCAGTTACAACAATGTTCTTTACAATAATACAGTGGAAATGAATAAGTACAATACAACATATGATAATGGAAGCTCTTCAATCTTTTGTCAACCCATCACAGTGACTTCAAGCCCATGCCAAATCTAATCCTGCAACTAGGAAACTATGGGCACGTTAGTTGAATACAACTGACACAATTCTATAATACAGCGATTCTTCTACTTTAGCAAACAAAAACTTATGCGAAACAAAAATGTGAGAAGTGACTATCCCAAACATGTCAGTGTATGATATGACCTGATGCCTAATGCAGACATTCATACTACAATGACACTAATGCTACTTGTTTGAATTCTATGCATCCCATACTACATAGGTCCGAGGTCAATCCCTTATCGTACTCCTCATTATAGGGTTCAATCCTATGCTAGGAAATCCTATCTCGATGACTGTACACCAATGCGTAATCACGTGTGAGTCGTACCCCCAGGATATTATACCTTACCAGCCAACCTCTAGCCCACATATAGTGGATTTACTGGGCTTATCCTCAGCCACGAACCCTAGCAAGTCGTTCTCCCGTAACTACGGACCTTACCCCCATACCCTACCCCACATGTCGTGGATTTACCATGCGTATCCTCATTCCCGACCATTCTTAGGAACTACAAGCTCTTTACCGATATTTCTGTAGATAGACAGACATACCCCTAGCCCATAGACATGGATTTATCGGGCATATTCCCCGATCTCGAACCCAGTGAGTCGATCACCCATAATTACGAACCAGGCCTACCCCTAGCCCACCATCCGTGGATTTACCGTGCGTATCCTATCCGTCCCGAACATTTCTAGGAACTACAAGTTCTTTACTGGCCTTTTCGTGATAGACAGACATACCCCTACGCCCACATACGATGGATTTACCGGGCGTATTCCTCAATCCCGAACCCCTTGGAACCGCAAGTTCTTTACCGGATATGTTCGTCATTATTTTCAGCCATATCTCCACCTAGTGTCTATCCTTAAGTTCAAACATAATTAATAATAACACCTCGAGCTAGCTTACCCCCTACTGGACATAAAACAATATACCAAGAACGATAGCCCACACTGGCCACTTCTCAAAATTTCAATTATCATAAATTTGCCGGTACCCTGGGTCTCGCTCAGCCTATAGAATCCACACATTCCAAATATTCACAATATTTTCAAGTTAACCATAACCTCTTTTATAATCAATTACAAATTTCATTCATTCATATACTCAGTTCATCTCTTATTCATTCCATCTAATTAGTCATCCTCAAATAACTAGATAAAATCTTCCAAACTGTTACAATAGGACTTCAAAAGCCTCAATTCAATGAACATCATCTCGGTTCTAATATCTCAAATCTAATTATCAAATATGTACTAAAATTGTTTATTCAAATATGGATTTCCATCAAATCTTAATTCTCTAATATACTAATATCATTTAAAACCATCTATATTCAATCCTTCAAATCTAATCACCAAATATGTGTTCAATCACTTATCTAAGTGGGGTAATTAACCCAAAAGTGTTTGTACAAATTACCCTCAAAATATTTCCCCAGAAATCAATTTATATTTGCAATATGCTCAAAAACAGTTAATACTACAAAATTCGAGCTCACCAAGACTCAAACCTACAGTCTCAAAGATCTTAGGCCACATGCACTAACCAATAATCCAAGACTATTTCTTTATCAACTTCGATTTAAGGTAACAACATCTATATATAATCCACTATTTGAATGTTCAACTTGAGACATCAACCCAATGGTATTGTAAAAATCATATAAATTCCAATACTACTCCAAAAACAGATTTCTTAGTTTCATAGAAAATATTAATGTGTCTACTACAACTTTGTACTTAAGATCATCTAAATTCATCCTCAATAACTTCGTTTAAATTCATTTGCAAAACAGTAGGTTCAAAATCTGAAAATTGCTGCTCATGCTACTTGTAAAAATCACAGAAAATTCTATATTTCATGAACCTTTGTGTTCTTTTGCTCGAATTAAAGGTATACAAGTCTACTATAACTTTGTAGTTATAAGTTTCTCCAAAATATTATGTATATAACCCTGAATTTTTCAAAATCTACAATCGGGTCGAAATGTTATACAGTCTGCCACTTGTTCAATCTTGTAAAATTCATTATAAATTGTATTATTCAAGGAAAATTTATTTCTTAGACTCTAAATAAAGGTTAACGAGTGTACTTCAACTTCTTAGTTTTGAACTTTCTTAAACTGCATCTAAGATGCCAAAATAATCAAAATTCGAAATGTATACAAATTTTCAGCAACTAGCCAACTCCCAACCAGTCCTAAGTTGGGATTTTATTAAAATAGTAAACGACATTCAAATATTATGAAATTTTAAGGAGTTGTTCTTGACATATAAGAGATGCTCCTATAAAAATTTTAGCTGTAGATTCCATATAGTTTAATAGGTATGATGTTCTGAAGTGCAGCTAATACAGAAACTTATGAAAATGCCACCAAATCAATCATGTCATAATTTCACACCTTTAATCAACAACACATTATCTAAACATGAATACTCAATCTATATAAGTTATCATACATCTAACCATTCACACATATATATTCTACAATTTATCATTCTACTAATAAAATTATATTAGAAAATTGGAGAAACACCCAACTCAAAAGACATCCTAGTAGTTGAACCCATTAGTAAAAACTCCAAAAGACTCCACAAGCATAACCCGCAAGCCTCTATGCGAACCTCGAAAGCCAAAAAAAATAGCAAGTCTACTCTCTTGAGTCTCTCTTTTGTTTGATTTATTTTTATGTTCATTTCGGATTAGGATATGGGGGTATTTATATGGGAATTTGAGAGTAGTTTTAGCAACTAACCACCCAATAACCCACTCACATACCCACATGCCCACTCACTCACACCACTCACAAACCCACTCACCCTCATTCTCTTATATATGCAACCATTTTTGAAAGAGTGCACATTGCACGTGTGCTCGTGTGCACGTGTGCACTTGTTTTGTACACTTTCTCATTTTATTTTCACTTTTATTATTTTATTCCATTTTAAATTAATTTTTAATAAATACTCATATTAGTTTTAGTCTAATTATCTTAGTGAAATTTTTAGTGCACGATTGTGTAATGAAATAGTACAATTTACACGTGCATAAAAAGAAACACGTGTAAAGCACGTGCTAATAAATATTCATATATAAAATAAATTTGAGAAAACATAAAATGTTTATGACAATCGAAATACAAAATATGAAAAATAAATTTCATTAATTCTATATATGTGTACAAATATAATCAACGCGTGCATATAAAACACGTGCACCGCACGGGTAAAAATATATTTGAGTGAAAATAGGAGAAAAATGAATTTCAATTTATGAAACGAATTAGAACAATTTATAAAATAAATCATTAAAAATGTAGAAAATTTTATAATATTACACGTAATGATAAAATATACGTAATTGACATGTGTATTGAAAGCACGTGCAATGCACGTTAAAGCACAAAGATTAAAATAAATATTTAAGTTGGCTCAGAATAGGATAAAAATGAATTTTGAGAAGACGAAAAACGTATAAATAATTGAAATGTAGAAATACATGGGATATTTATATTAAAATACGTTACAGATATTGGTTGTAATAGTACAAAATACATGTGCGTAACACCCATTGGCAAAATTATCATCACTCAATTTTGCAGGGTATTACACCCAAAGGATCCTTTTCCTCTCCATAACATTGATGCCTTGATCGATGCCACTTCTAGGCATGAATTCCTCAGCTTCATGGATACCATCTCGGGATACAATATCATATGAATGTTCCCCCCGACATCCCCAAGACATCTTTCATCACCGGCCATGGCCTCTACTGCTAGTCAACAAAATTTTCTAGGAGCAGATCGGCCGAAACATGGAAGTCTATGTGGACGATATGCTCGTCCAGAGTCTTATAAGGAAAACCATGTAGCCGTCCTCCAAGAAGCTTTCGACGAATTCTTGGGATTTATGCTCAGTCAGAGAGAAATTGAGGAAAATACGAAGAAAATCTTAGCCATACTCGATATGTCTACCCTGTTCAACATCAAAGAAATTTTGAAACTTAAGGGGTGCCTCACAGCCATCGACCGGTTCCTTTCCAAATTCAGAGAAAAGTGCCTCCCTTTCTTCAAAGATCGCTGAGGATCAAAGAGATATGAGTGTGGAGAAGCGCAGTAGAGAGCCTTCGAACAACTCATGGCATACCTCACTAAACGCCCACTCCTAAGTAAACCAGATCCACCAAAAGTGCTCTACCTCTACCTGGCCACCTCGGATCAGATCCTTAGTGTCATCTTAGTAAGGGAGGAAGAAAACATCAAGAAGCCAATCTACTATGTGAGTAAGGTACTCCATGACGCCAATCTTCATTACTCTATGATGGAAAAAATGGTTTATGCTCTGATAACAGTTGCTAGGAATCTCTGCCCTTACATCCAGGCACACTTTATCTTGGTCCTCACCGACCAATCTCTCAAGTATGTGCTTCAAAAGAAGGAGAACTTTGGGTGACTCGTGAAGTGGCCCATCGAGTTGAGCCAACACATTATCAACTATTGACCAAGGACTGCCATCAAAGCTCAAGCATTGGCCGAATTCATCATAGAAAGCACCATCCCCGACCCCCTCGAGGAGGGCAAAGATCCTTTGGTTTGGAGTGTCTACGTCAACGGCTCCTTTTGCATCAAAGGAAGCGGGGCTTGTGTCATCCTGCTCGGAGCAAACAAGCACATCCACTAGTAATCACTTTGCATTAACTTTCGAGCGTCACAACAATGAGGCTGAATATGTGGCATTGATTGTCGGACTCCTCTTAGCTCGGGCGCAACGTCCCTTGCTTGGAAAATTCTTGTATTGTTGGCCCTCACTTCTCAACGATACCCATGAATATGTTTTTTGATGTGCCCCTGCCAAAAATTCTCCTTGATTAGACGGGTACCCCACCCTAGTTCCATGTCAAGACAGAACCCCTTTGTCATGGGGGGGATAGATCTACTCGGGCTATTTCCCCCCGCGACCAGACAAAGAAACATCGTCTAGTGGCTATCAACTACTTCACAAAGTGGATAGAAGCGAAACCCTTGTCCTCCATCACTAATCATAAGATTATGCATTTCTTTCCATAGAACATTTTTTACCGATTTGGTGTCACGCCCCGCTTCTCAAAAATACGGAATACGAGTACATGACATTGGCCTAGCAAATGGCTAATGTCACCCATAAGCTGTTTACCGGATTAATTCAACAATATAATCAATACAAAACAATTGCACAGGCAATAATAATAATTTCATGAACAATAATACTTGGAATAAACAATATGAAATATCCAAATACAATAATAATCTAACATCTGGAAACAAATAAAAACAATATTTGGGTCAAAAGCCCACAGTACAATGAGATAACAATAGTTCAATGATTAAGTCTTCATGACAAAACAATATTTTATTAAGCGGCGATGCTATCAATTCCTTCACCAATGTTGTTCTCCCAATCCATCAGGCAAGTAAACACTTCATCTAAAAAGAGGAGAAAAATTGTCCTTAGAGCAAGTCGTGGACAACAAGTAAAGAAACAAAGAACAATGGAATAACGGTATAACAATGAATTCAATGGATCAATAGGATTCAATAACATTGCACGATAGCAATAATCAATATTAATAGTAATCGATGCAATTGGTATAAACAATGATTCAATATTTGATAATAATATTCAATGATCAATATTAATAACACTTGGACAATATTCGATATCAAAAGGAACAATGATGAACAATATGCAGTGTCGATGTCGTGTGATTCTTAAGTTTATTAATCATTTTAATCCCAACTAATGTAGCACTTTATGCACCCCATTTATTTACCACATGGTTGCTACATACAAACAAGTTACGTTTAGACTTAGTAGTGGATTCTATAGTTCATGTACTCGGCAACGATAATCAATATTTAATAGTCACGATTCAATATTCAATGCACTATACGATATTTCGGCAATGATACAATACATGATAGATTGGGTTACAGTCGTAAGCCACAATCACACAATAAAACAATAGCCGATAACAATATCTTGGGAAACACGGGCCCCTCCTCCGAGTATAGTCCCTATATTGTCCACTACTAAAGTCAACCCCTTAAACCCCGGCTTGTTAATTTTTTTATCGATGCAACAGTAGAATATGCAATTAAGGGACATTTCGATGAACAATTTTAACAATAGAGAAACACTGAGATGATAACTTGAATAGGACAATGAAAATGATGACAATAGGATACTAGGATCATGCAATGCAACATACAAACTTTAATTCATGCAATACTACTATATAAGAATAATTAATCTATTAAAATCTGGAATATAAAATTCTGGACAGCAAGAGTAGTCTATACAAAAATGCAGTTTCCTGCTATTCCAGAAATTAAAAACTGAATCCATCAGAAATTCTAGAAACTAGACTTCCACACGGTTCCAACGCATATTTAAAGTTCAAAATCCGAAACAATAGCTATGTCAAACACATTGTTCTTTACAGATTTCATGTTCAGACAGAAAATCGACATCATGTTATTTTATTTTTAGAATCAGTAAAAACTCGAAATAAAAATTCATTAAAAATATTTATTAGACTCCTAAACATGTTAAGCAACAATATGAAAATTATCAGAGTAAAATTTTAACATTTGGTCAGCCTTTTTGCTGTTTAAACATCAAATATACAAGAATCTGAAAGTCTGGAAATAAAAACACAGCTGTAGTAAAACGAGCATAACGTTTTCTACGCAACTCGAAATTTAGAAATTCAAAATGTTCTGGAAACTAGAAACATAAGGCCACAATTCTTATTAGAAAGTTGTTCATTTCAAGATCATTTACTAGGTCGAAAATAACAGACAACATACAGCCAGCAAGCAACATCAGGATTTTGGGTATTTTTCATGAAATAAATTAATTAAACATGATGGGTATCAATTCTATTAATTATTAAACTTCTCAATCAGCATGAAGAGTGCAATAACATGATAAATAAAAATAAAATCACATACATACACTAATTTAACATCAATCAATCAACAATCGATCAACCAAACATACCACCTAGCAATTCTTTCTACAATCAATTCATTGTGTCGTGACTATATTGGTAACCCTATTATCAATTCTATATGAATGCATGGAAGATTCACCCTTTATAGTCAAAAGTGGCATGATGTCAAGAATATTGGGGTTAGCATGTGTAAACCCTCAATAGACCCAACGAAAGATAATCAATACAACGATACGATAAACGATTAGGATCTACTTGCAGAATTTCAATAAAATTTTAATTTGATACGATTAACAATTCAAGAGGACAATGACTTGCCTTATAGACTACGAAATTGAATACCAAGAATAACGGGATAACGATTCCGAAGCAACGAACTCACGAATACACAAATCTACGTGCAACTACAAGGAAGAAACACATGGCAAGACAGCGAACACCGGATCCAATACAGCAAACTGCATACCACAACTCAACTCAACAGCAAACACCAAAATCAACTCCCCCACTTCACAACACCAGACTGCAATGGAAAACCCACCCCCACTTCTTCCTGAACAACAACCAGCGGAGAGAGAGAGAGAGACTCGCAGCGGCTCTACTGGCGGTGACCGAAGTTATCGACGACTGGATGGCGGTTGGCATCGAGGGGCTGCTCGGCTGCGATCTGTTTGGGCGGGAAACAAAGAAGCAGCAGTAGGGATGACTGGATTGGGGTTTTTCGTGTCCGGGCGTCGACTGGTTAAGGAAGGGCGATGCTCGACAGAGGAGGGCATCACAGGTGGCGGCGCGGCTCGACGAGGCAATGGGGGTCAAGGTTGGAGGCGATCGGAGTGCTTCGATGGCCTCGGCAATGGCAAAACAGGGGAAGGTGGAGGAACAGGCGATGAGGATGATGGAGGAGGGCAGTTCGATGGTATGGAGATGAGGAGGGTGAAGGACGGGGTCGGTGTTGCGGCAAGGACGAGGAAGATGGTAACAAGGGTGAGTGACAGTCGAGGGTGGCGCGAGGCGATGGGTTCGAAGTTGGTGAGCGGGAGGAGGTGGTGAATAGTAGATGGGGTAGGGTTAAGCAGCGGGGGTAGAACATGGCTAGGTTTAGGCTTAGGGTAGAATAGAATAGTGTATATATAGGATTTTAGGATGGGTTTGGGTAATGGGTATGGATCCAATAAAAAATTGGTTTGGGTTTTGGGTCAAAAATCAATTAGTGGGTATAAATTCAATAGGAAAAAAATAATTAGCATTATAGGGTTTATAAAATAAATAATAACAATTATAGTATTTACAATAAAAATAACAATAATGCAATTAACAAGAAATTAATACTGATAATGATAATAACAACAATAATAATAGTATTAAAGATAATAACAATAATAATGATAACAATAACAATAATAATAACCATAATAACAAAATACTAATAGTAATAATAATACTGCTAACATTAATAATAATAATAATCATAATAGTACAAAGAACAATAATAATAATAGCAATAGAAATAATAATAATAGTAACAATAATAACAATAATAATAACAATAATAGTAGTAATAATAACAGTAGATTATATAACAAAATAGGAATCGAGTTTAACAATTTATTAAAATGATTCAAACAGTAATAATATAAATAGTCGATCAATTAGGAAAAGAAAATCAAGTTAAAATATATTCGAAATAATTTTAAGGTCCAAAACAAATCTAAAACAATTGAATTTGTAAATAATCGAAATACAGAAAATATTCAGAAAATATTTATTTACGGGAATGGGGGTTACATTTGGGATCCCATAATTGTCACCAACAATGGAACCCAATTCACCGCTAAGAGATTCCACAACTTCTGCACCGATCTGGGGATCGAATAACGTTTCTCTTTCATCTCGCACCTCCAGTCCAATGGTCAAGCTAAGAACGCCAACAAATAGAGCCTCGAAGACATCAAGAAGAGGATCGATAAAGCTCTCAAGGGACTAAAGGTTGAAGAGCTCTCGAGTGTACTTTGGTCTTACAGAACCTTGAAGATGACCCCAACTGGAGAGTCTCCAATCAACCTCACCTTCTGGTCTAAAGCTCTAATCCCCTTAGATGTTGGCCTACCTTCTCCTCACCTTCTCTCTTTCAACGAAGAACAAAACTCAGAAGTTCTTTGGGGAAACCTTGACCTTGTTAAAAAAGTGAACGAGAAAGTCGCCTTGCAAAGACTGATTTATCAGCAAAGGCTAGAGAAGTTCAACGAAAAGAAGATTCGGCCGTCAAACTTGAAAGAAGGGGACCTCATCCTGACAAAAGTCTAAATCTCCGACCTGCGCAAGAAGGGAAAGCTTGCTCGCAACTGGGAAGGACCCTACAAGGTCTCTAAAGTCATCCACCCAGGAGTTTACCGACTTGAAGAACTAGGGGGCAAGAGGATATCAAGGACTTGAAACGTCGAGCACTGGATGAAATTTAACAAGGGTGTTTAACGCACTTTGATAGTATGTTTAAGAATTGTAATAAAGACCGACATTCATAGCAGTTAGAGTATGTATTAAAGGCTAGACTCCTAGGACCGGCCATTTATATTTATTTTTCTATAAACGTTCAATTTTTCTTTCATAAATCCTTGTACTACTCTCTGAATGCGAAAAATGAGTTCGGGGCTCAGCACCTCTTCTGAGCTACACCAGTAACTTGGTAGCTCTCAAACAGCTCGACCCATCATCGAATTGCTCCCTTTTGCCACATTCCACCAGCAAGTTCGGAGTCCAAACCCATGGCTCAAAATCCGCTCCTGCTACTCGCTAACAGGCATAGAGCTCGGTCTATCACTCGAACTGCTCCCCCTCACCACCTTGCACTAGCTAGTTTGGAATCCAAGCTCGTGGTTAGAAATACCAGCTACTTGCTAACAAGAAAGTGTGGAGCTCGATCCATCTCTCAAACTGCTCCCCCTCGCCATGTTCCACGAGCATGTTCGAAGTCTAGCTCTTCCCTAGAGCTGTTCCCACAAATCGTTAACTCTCATATAGCAAGTGAGGAGTCCAGCTTTCCCCAAGAGCCGCTCCTACGACTCACTAAAACTTGAACGACGAGTTCGACGCCCAACTCTTCCTTAAGAGATGCTCCCATGGATAGTTGGCTCGAAACAACAAACCCCCGACATAAAAGAAGTAAGATTCCAAACATGACTAGCTGACTCAAAGTAACAAACCCCCAATGTAAAAGAAAGCAAGATTGAAAACAAAAGAACTTAGAAGATCTTAATTTCATATCAATATCTTATTTCAAGCTTAGGAATCCATGAGGGATCCTTTGTTCATCTTGGCACAAGTATAAAAGCTAAAGTACATTGGTTAGCCCCACAACTTGTCTCCACTCCAATCATTCATGTCTACGAAAGAGAGGGATATTTCTGTTAAGAGACACGATCTGCTTCAGATGCCTCTTTACTAAAGAAGTTCCACGGCAGCCACCCAAAATGCCTGAGAAAGGTTCCAGCCCCACATACTAGGTATGAGCCTCGCGACCACGGGCACACACCATCCCCTCAATAGAAGGCATGCTTGATATGCCGACTACCACGATTTAGGCATCACCAGGGTTCCTCGATGCTGCTTGGGAGCTCAAGGCCAGTTCATGAACCTCTTCATGTTTGTTTTCCTCCAAGTAACATCTTCAGCCGATGAATCTCCACCTCATTCTTGATGAGCATGTCCTTAAGGTAAGCATCCTGGACCCAAATCTCCCACCGAATCTTACAGGTGCGTGCCGAGCAATTGCGATGAACCTCCCTCCACCGAATGGGAAATCCCCACAACTCTAGAATAACAATAATAAACTACTTGGTCTTCAAGTGCTTGATCAAGTCGGGATTCTGGTCAACTCCAATCTTTGGGCAGGGGAAAGATAGAACCGATTCTCCATCGTGTTCTGCTGAAGGAGTTTGTAGTGCCTCCTCCAGACAGTCAAACTCGGGTCAGCGCAGACACTCTGACATTGGAAAATGAAGCCTACTGCATGTCTCCACATGTGCATCATATACTGCATCGGGCTCAGTTTATACCAGTTTAGAATCTCCTTCAGAAAGGGGTGTATGGGTAGACGCAACCCGATAGAAAGGCATCGAAGGAAAAAAGAAATGTATGGGTAGACGCAACCCGATAGAAAGGCATCGAAGGAAAAAAGAAAGAACTTACTAGGAAGGCATAGCACACCCTGAGTCCAGGGCCAAGCAGAAGTAACTCATACTCGGGGGCAATCCCGAATGCGACCTTGATCTTCATAAGGTCTTCCTTCGTAAGGATGGTCTTGGTGAAATCGGCATCGGTAGTGAGATGGCAGTGTGGCTCCTCGTGTCGCATGTCAAACCGTATGAAATCCCCAAAGTCTTCGGAGTATTGGCGATTCAGGAAAGGAGAGTGAGGGGGATGAGCATGATCTAAGTAGTTCTAGCCGACTCTATGTTCTTCTCAACTATATCCTCCACTATAACTAAAGGCCCTTCCATTCTTTTCCCCTTCTCTTCTCTCGTCGGTCGGGTAGAAAGCACCTCTTTATCGGGTCGACCCGAGGAGGCAGAGTCACACGAGGAAGCCTTAGACATGACTTATAAATAATAATAAGTTCCCTGGCTAACTTACGGTGAACCCTGATCAATATTGGCCATAACACCCGCTGGAGTTTAATCCTATAGAGCAAAAGAGCCCAAAGGAGAGAGACTTTGAGAAAATGGAATGAGAAGAAGTGAAGGAAGGAGATCAATATATAGAAGATGAAGCCCAACTGTCGTAACTGCCTGAGTCACATGGTGCGATCACAACGGTCCACGCGCCGCCAATGTAATGGCCCAAACCATGTAACGACATGGCCCATGTAGTGCCAGCTTGGCGACCCGAGTAGTGTGACCACATGTTCCACGTAGCGCCAGCTCGCTAGGTCAGTGCCAGCTTGGTGACCCGAGCCGCAAGACCTTGTGGCTCAGATAGAGCCAGTTCAATGATTGATCAGCACCAGCCCAACAAGCTCCTCGGCACTAGACGACAAAAGCTAACTTCAGCGAACAGCTGGACAACATTGTCATTCGAGCTGCTCACCACTTTTAAGCAATCTGGGCCCTCCAATCAGCACTTTTGAGCACTCTAGGCACTCCGATGACCTCAATTTGTGCACCCACCCGATCCAACTATTCGATATGCGCCAAAAATCCTACCTACCACCTCGGCGCTAGAAGATGAAACTGCTGACACCATGAAAATAGCTCGGCGAAATTGTCATTCGATCTGCACACAACTATTGAGTGATCTGGGCTGGCCACCTCAATTTTCGCTCCTATCTGATCCAGCTGCCTGATTCGTTCAAAATTCGGGCTTGCCTTTGATTGTTTTTATTACAATTCTAATAAATAATTAGAAATTTAGAATAATTTATCAAAATTTTTAAAAATAATAAAATGTATGAAAAAATTAATTACAAATTCAAAAAAAGTAATTATAAATTCAAAAAGTTATTTAAACACTGGAGCAGATAAAACTTTATTTATTCAATTATTATTCATTATCACTCTAATTACTTAAACCATGTATAGGACTAGATCAAAAGGGATAATCAGAAGAAAAGCATCATACTCCTCTTTTATGTATAATCATATGACTCACAATTTTGTAAGAAATTTTGAACTTCAATAATTTAAAAAAAAATTAAGTATGCTAAATCGTGCTTTATAACAAATTCTCTGTCCTAAAAAAATTGCAATGCTTTAGCACCATAACCAACTCAAAAGTGTAACTCCTAAATTAAGATGGTACACCTAATTTAAGTCCAAAAATTCTGACCCCTTTCCCCAAACTTAAATATCACATTGTCCTCAATGGAAAAAGAAAAATAAAAAATGAATAAGAATAAGAAAAGCTCAGAATTGCTCCTCTGATTCATGTTGAAAGTCTGGATGAGTGTAACCCCCATTTCCGATTATACAGATTTTATTGTTCATTTCTTTGTATTCTTTGTATTACAATTGTTCTGAAACAAACCCTACTATTCTTTTGAATCTGATTTCCTTTTTTCGAATATTCGATTATTTTGTCGTGCCCAGACTCCTAACCCATCTCCAATTATATTTTTCTGATTGTACAAACTTTCTGTATATTTTTGTATTCAATTGTTTATAAATTATTTCCGTTCCCTTAAATTTGTTCCTCGTATTTAATTCCTTTTCTTGGATCTTCTTTTGGAGCCCAAACTAATGTCCCTTGTTTTAAACCGCTATATATATATTATTTTAGTTGTTTGTGTCAAGCGCATAGATTTTAATGTACCTTTTATTATTAATATGAAGCCCACTAATTTAACTCTAAGCCCATATCCAACCCAAACAAACATAACAGCCAACATTCTCCCATCTCTTCATTTCCTCAACCTAAACCCCCACTTTCTCCATAACTTCCTCCTTAATAATCTCCACATTATTATCCACTAACCAATCCACCTCAACTAATTAATCTCCCTAATCACCCAACTCTTCTTCTTCTATTCTCCTTCTTCGTCATCAACCCACCAACTAAAAACACAACCCGAGCTTCATCCTCTTCCTCATCCCGCAACATCCTCCCCGCGCCGACCTAAATCGCAACTCCACCCAATCACCTCTGCCTCGCAACCGCTCGCGCCACCTCGCTACAGCCAACCCCTCAACTCTACTTCCTCACCTCGACAGAAACCCTCCTCGTCGTCAGCCTCCTGCAGTCACCACCTTGCCATTACCCCCGACCTCAGCACCTTACTACTCCTTTACATCCCGCAGCACCTCGACGCACCTCCCTGAGTCCCCAACCGACAGTAACCGTCTCCCGACGCCTCTGTTGCCTCCTACTGCAACCAGCACTACCAACCACCACCACTACGATCAGCGCAACCCGACTGCCAGCAACCTCGACTACCATATCCCGAGCCTCATCTCTGGCTCTACCACCTCACCACTGCCTCCCATCCTCGAGCTCCTCGCCTGCACCTGACCACCGCAACAACCTCCTGCCCTACCGTCACCGACTCGAACCATTGTTGTCATCATCTTCTGCACCTCACTGATCATTACCACCTCGATGCTGAACCCTCGAATGCCTGCAATTACCGACAACCTCCTGCACCACGCCTCCTTTCCCTACCACAACCTCAGTGTCCTGTGCACCGCCCGACTGCCTCCCTTGCTGCCTCATCAATCGGCACCTTCCTGAGCCCACTTGCTGCCCCAACCATCGGCCTCGCCAACTCCACCTGACTATCGCCTCCTTCCACTACTCGTAATCTCCTGGGCTCTCCATCACCTTCTCTGCTGCCTTGTTGGTTGTTGTCGCCCTTGCTAGTGTTGAATCTCTTGCTCTTGTGACTGAGTTGCTACCCAGAGACTCTCGCAGCCATAGCCACTACCGTCACGTCATTCTTGCTTATTGTGTCATTGTGTTCTTGTTGTTGTTACTCTTGCTCGCTGTTGCGGTGATTGTTACTCGTTGTGTGTTACCATCATCGCTCCTCTTCGCATCGTACACACCGTATAAAAGGCAAGCGTTCTCTTGTACACCCTTTTTGTTCTTATACAAGCTTTTTCATTGAATCCTACAGGTAGTCTTGGGTTAATTAGTTGTGTTATAATCTCTTTTTTGTTCTTCCCTTCATGCGTTGATTAATCGTGATCCATTAGTGTATATTTTTTTTGAGGAAAAGATGGAGTCTGGCCACCCTGTTTCATTAATCAGAGATTAATAAACGAAACTCTGGGTACTGAGCATACAACAAAATCGTAGAAAGAAAACAGAAAAACATACTCCACCCCAAACATGGGGGGTGGGACAAAGTATAGACAGAGCATAAAGTAGCCAAAAGGAATACATCATTCCCCCGAACAAGCCCTGGGGTGGAGGGTATCAATGTCCATCAGAGCTCGTGTCTCAGTCAATCGTCGGGCCAATCTCGATCTCCTCATCGTCAAACTCCTGTACCTAGAAAACTGTGGCGATCCTGCCCCTGGGACCTACTGCTGCCACATTAGCCAAAAATGAAATTAGATGCATAATATGATTCAGATTGCCAGAAATAGTATTGCAAGTTCTACAAAAGTAAAGATTATTTCTGTCTAGCCATAGCACCCAGGTCATTGCGGCAATTGCGATAAACCATGCCTCTCTCATAGCACCTTTCTCCATCGCGAATTTGGTTCCTACCCACAGGTCGTCGTATGAATTAGGGTATTGAGATATCTCTAGTGCACTGAGAACCTCTACGATAACGCCTTGCTCCTAGGACAATGAAGGAATAGATTGTCTCTAGTCTCTAGGTTGAGTTGGCAGAACCCACATTGAGAATCCAAATTTGGTCGGCACTTAGCTAGGTTTTCTCTAGTCAGGATCGCATCGTTCAGCACCAACCATAGGAAAACTTTGATTTTAAGGGGCATTTTCATTTTCCAGACAATGGCCGACCATTTCGGTGAGCATCCCCTAAAATGGATGCGGTTGTACATTGAACGAACTGTGAACTTGCCATTTTTCTCCAGATCCCAGGTTTTCTTGTAGGGCCCCTGAGTACAGCCAATTCCAGCATTGGAGATGTAGGTCTGAAGTTCCGTTAGTCTGCGTTGGGAGTCTATGTCAAGCAGATGTTTGAATCCTGGATTCCATGTGCCTCTTTTCCAGGCTGCTACCACCGTGCAGTGTGGTTGAGTCGCTTGCTCGTATAAGTCTTGGAACATGGACCTGAGTGTGTGATCAGCACATCACTTATCCCACCAAAATCTAGTAAGTCTGCCGTTACCTATGGTTGATTTAACACAGCTGTTGAAGGGATCGTACGCCTTGGCAATCCCTTTCCAGAAGCAGGATACGCTAGGGCCAATCCTGAAGCCTAGATTTCTAGTTCCATTCCCAAGCATGTATCCCTGAACAAACTGCTGCCACCCTTCTCGATTAAGGGTGGAAAACTTTCCACCACCATTTGCCCAGTAGCGCCAGATTCATGTCTCGAAGATCAATTATACCCAGGCCTCCATAAATCTTTTTCATACATGCCTTCTCCTATCTAATGAGATGATATCCTTCTCGGTCTGGGTCTGCCCATTTCCATAGGAAATGCTTCATGGTCCGGTTAATTCTTTGTATTACCCATCGTGGCATCTCGAAGAAAGAGAGGTAGTAGTTAGGAAGGTTTGAGAGGACTGCATTGATGAGCGTGACTCCCTCCCAAGGAGAGTGCTTTCCCTTTCCATCCTACTAGCCGTTTCTCGACCCTATCAATGATGGGTAGCCAATCTGCCTTTTTGAGTCTTCCGGGTCTTAGCGGCAATCCCAGGTACTGAATGGAGAACCTCTCGATGGAGCAATTGAGGATTGTGGCATGATCCAGCATCTCTTCTGGGGTCAGAGGATTGGGAATTAGGGCACTTTTGTGGAAATTTACTCTGAGTCCCGACCAGGCTTCAAAGCAATATAGAATTCCTTTGAATATGGTAGTTTCCCCTGGTTTTCCATTGCCGAATAGGAGAGTGTCATCTGCGTATTGTAGTATAGAGCAACCATGATGCTATACCGCTTTAGCCACTGGTACAATCCAGCCTGCTCTACTGTACCTGGTCATCATGGATCTAAGCACGTCTGCCACGAAGGTGAAGATGAGGGGTGATAGCGGATCTCCTTGTCTGAATCCCCGTTTGCAGGAGAATGGGTGACCTACTGTCCCATTGACCAAAATAGCCATCTTGCTAGTGGTAAGACATGTGTGGATCCATCTGATCCATCTGTCCCTGAACCCCCGTCCAGCAAGCGCTTCCAGTAAGCAGTCCCATTTCATGGAATCATAGGCTTTTTCAAAATCCAGCTTCAGAAGGTAGCTCTTCGCGTTGGAAGCGTGGCATTGATGGATAGTCTCTTCAGTTGTAGCGATGCTATCCTGAATGCATCTTCCCTTAATGAAGCCCGTCTAGTCCTGACTAATAAGGCCGTCCATTACCTTTACTAGTCTGTTAGCGAGAGTCTTGGTAATGATCTTAACCGAACAGTTTAGGAGGCTTATAGGACGGAAGTCATCGACACGTTGTGATTCTTCTTGTTTGGGGATGAGCACCACATCCGCGTAGTTGAGTCTCTCCAATTTGAGTTTATGCTCATAGAAGTCTTCGAACAGTTTCAGCAGGTCACCTTTTATTTCCTCCCAGAATATCTGGTAGAACATGATCGAAAAATCATCAGGACCTGGGGCTTTATGTCACGCCCCGCTTCCCACTATAAGAAAATACAGGCACGCAACTGAGGCCCAGCGAATGATATACATCATCCATAAGCTGTACAATTATAAGCTCAACAAGATCTTTATAACACATTCACGCAGGAAAATATAATAATCACATGAGCTGAAAATAGAATAACCATCATTTGGATAATACATCAACATCGGGTCAAGATGCCCGGGAGTACAAGGTGCCAGAATTAAAATAATATGAGAACCAGTTCGCTATAACAACTAGATAAAATAGCGACTGAAAGAAAAACAACATGAAGTAGTAAGGAAGCAGCAACGATCGTCTAGAGAGTCTGCTAGTCGGGTCCATCAGTACCTATATAATTATTAACTCAAAGAAAAATAGAAAAGTTCCCGTTAGAGCAAGTTTCGGGCAGCAAGTAGCAACAAGCAGAAAAAGAGGTAATATAACAAGATATAACACGGAAGAAACAAGAAGTAGAAGTACAAATATAATATGGAAGTAAACAAGGAACTGGGACAATATAATCATGTAAGTAATAATTGTAATTAGTGTATTCTAGACATCAAGATATAAGCAATTGATAACCTAGGCTCAGTTAATCGATATTCATGTAATCAATGATCGAGAGTCATGTAATCAAGAGTCATGTAATCCAGAATCATGTAATCAAGAATCATGTAATCGAGAATCATATGATCAAGAATCTTGCTTAGTGAAAATCTCGGATTTATCTGTTTTATTAACTTATCTAATGCACGCAATCCTGTGTCCCATACCACAAGTTCGGTGCATATCAATCATGTGACGTTTAGACTTAAGTAGTGAATTCTATAGAATTATGTACTCAGGTCTTCCAGTGATAGTATCAAGACATGTAATCATGAATCATGTAATCGAGAATTATGTAATCAAGAATCAAGAATCAAGAATCACTATTTCGGGAAACACGGGCCCCCTTTCGAGTATACTCCCCTATATTGTCCATTACTAAGCCGTACCCTTATAATCCCGGCTTGTTATTCTTTTATAATTAATTATAAACAGGCAGTTGGTACGACTAGTGGAACGGTATAATCAAATAGTTTAGTCAAGAAAAATATCAAGGGCAGTAATCATGGACATAAGACGTAAAACGAGTACATGTATCGAGAGTAGTTATTATAAATTATCAAGTGGTATAAAATGCATTCTATCAACCTATTATATATATGCAAGTTATTATTATAAGAACAATAATTCACTCAGTTCATTAAATATGAAAAGTAATGGGTTTATATGCAAAACTGTAGAGATGAATTTTTAGACAACTTGACATATCTGCATTCAAATTCACTATCCCACTGGTATAGAAAAGCAAATCTGATTCCGTCAGAGATTCTAGAAAGTATACTCTTTCCCGGTTCCAACGTATATTCACACGATACATTCTAAAGACAGTACCTATGCGTACAAATTCATTCTTCGCTGGTTTCGATGTTTCGCGCGCATTCTGGAAATTCAGAGTCACAATACTAGAATTGCGATATCTCACAATCTATACATCGGATTAAGAAACTGTAAGATGTTCCGGAGATCTAGACTCGAAGGGCTACGATTTTCATGTAGAAAGTTTTTCGATCCAGTATCGGGAACATGGTCAAATTCTAAGTACAAGATACCGTTCGTAATCCCGTGCAGGCTCAGAAATTCACGATATGCCAGTACTAAAATTGCGATATCTCACAATCTATACATCCGATTGAGAAACCGTAATATGTTTCGGATATCTAGACTCGAAGGGCTACGATTCGCATGTAAAAAGTTTTTCGATCCAGTATCGGAAACATGGTCAAATTCTTAGTACAAGATACCGTTCGTAATCCCGTGCAGGTTTAGAAATTCACGATAGGCCAGTACTAAAATCGCGATATCTCACAATCTATACATCCGATTGAGAAACCGTAATATGTTTCGGATATCTAGACTCGAAGGGTTACGATTCTCATGTAGAAATTTTTTCGATCCAGTATCGGTAACATGGTCGAATTCTCAGTACAAGATACCAGTTAGTGATCCCCTGCAGGTTCAGGAATTCACAATATGACAGTACTAAAATCGCGATATCTCACAATCTATACATCCGATTGAGAAACCGTCAGATGTTCTGGATTCGGGACTCAATGGGCTACGATTTCCACGTAAAAAATCTTCAATCCAGTATTGGAAATATGGTCGAATTCTCAGTGCAGGGTCAAGAAATTTTAGAGATAGTAAGGTTGAATATTCGATATTCGATAACACGATTCGAAATGTGTTAACCGTTCACTCTTGAGTTGATATAGCATGGAACCAGTGACTAGAATGGAGTTTGACAATAAAATATGATGATAACTAGACTACTTGCCACGAGTCCAAGAAAAATACTTGTACGAGAACAAAAATAGTGTACAAGGTACTTGCCTTATAACGTGACGATTACGGTGGTAGTGTTAACCACCGAAAAAAGAAGCGAAGTCGGCAACGGATGGCGGCACAACGGCGGTAAGAATGGCGGTAAGACGGTAGCTAGCGAGCAACGGTAGCAACGGTGAGCGACGACTACAACAAGGTGGCGCGGCGTCGGGTTGTTTTTCGGGGTTCACGGGATCGTAGAAGCGGAGTCGTTGGCTCGAAGGTGGAAGGTGAAGTGGAGCTCGGGTGTTCCTTGAGCTCTCGGGTGTGAAGAAGGCAGAGGAAGAGAATGAGGGAAAATGAAGAATGATACGTAGATGTGAGAGTGAGGTGTGATGTGTGTGTGTGTGTGTGTGTATATAGAAAGGAAAGGAGATGGAGTGTGCTGCATGGGGTGTAAAAAAATTAGGCACAGGTTAGGAAAAATGAGAGTGTAGGGTGGAAAAATGTGAACATAGGTGTGGAGAAAAAATGAGAACATGGAGGAGACGTCGTGGAGTTAGGCGTAGAATTAGGCAGGATTAGGATTAGGATTAGGATTAGGATTAGGTTTAGGATTAATCAGGGTTTAAAATTTTTATTTAAACTCCTATCGAAAAAATCACAAAATTATAGAATTGATCAGAAAAATATTCTGGCTTTAGATAAAGAGTCCAAAGGAAAAAAATAAAACTGATCTGAAAATTGAAGTACAAAAATTCACGTATTAAAAAACGTACATCAAAAAAATTTCGTTCTCGAAATTTACTTAGGATGGATATAGGATAGCTAAGAAACGAATGCAATACTCTTCAATCGAGAGTACAACAAAAGATAAAAGAAACAAAGAGTACAAAGGCACGAAAATAACTAAAGACAAATTGTGCATCCTCAACTGGAGGATTCAACAATTTAACGTCTAGGCTCAGAATATGAACCAACTACATCGCTAACATCCCAGTTCAGCTGATTCACAAGCTCATCTCGCTCTGGTACATACTCCTCCACTTCTCTAAGTAACTCCTTAGGCGATGGAGCTGAAATTAAGATGCGTCTGGCCTTACTGGATATAAACTCCTCAGCCATAGCTGAATCTATAAAGAATAGCAGTGAGTCGTAATATCCATCAACATTTAAAAGACCTACCGGTTTGCTGTGTATCCCTAGTTGAGCCCAAGTGATCACCTCGAACAATTCCTCAAGTGTTCCATAACCTCCGGGTAAGGCTATGAAAGCATCAGCAGCACGAGCCATTTCAGCCTTCCTCTCGTGCATGTTAGAGACAACTCTAACATCTCCCTCAGTCCCCCCAGTAATCTATTTCGGCATCAGCGACTTGGGAATCACTCCCAAAACGTGTCGGCCACCAACACGAACAGTGTCGGAAACTAGGCCTATTAATCCTATACTCCCACCACCATAGACGAGATCGATATTTATTTCTACAAGCTCCTTGCCGAGCTCGATCGCGGCTTCCTGGTAGCTAGCTCTTTTGCCAGAGCTACTGCCACAAAATACACAAATCCTGCCGAATCTCGATAAAGATGAAGAAAGCTTCATCTTCTTCCCTGCTTCACTTTCTTCTTCCACCGATTTTCTCTTCATTCCCGCTACCGATTATTGATCTCTTCTTTCCATTTGTCAAGACAATCCGAGCTCCTACTCTCTTTCTTGCTTTCTTGCTCCCGCCTCTGCTACCAGCTTCTCACTCTCTCTTTTCTTCGAAGCTTGCTCCCGAGTTGCCTTCTTCTTTCTCTGCTCTCCTTTCTTCCCCGGCTTATCTCTCTCTTTCTTTCTTCTCCGACTTCTCTCTCTCTTTCTTTCTTCTCCGACTTCTCTTTCTTTCTTCTTCCTTCTCCGACTTCTCTCTCTTTCTTCTTCCTCTTTCTTTCTCTTTTTCTTTCTTTCTCTTTTTCTTTCTTCTTTCTTTGACTTCTCTCTCTCTCTTTCTCTTCTTTTTATTTCTTCTTCTTCTTGTCTTTTCTTCATTAATACACTGCCCCCTATAACCGACCTATGGCCAATATTTGCACTTTGTTCCCTATCCATTCTAAATATAACATCGAACCCTAAGATGTTGAAGACGATTTGCTTTGAAATTCATTCCACGAATCAATAAGGGAATCTACTACGCTTCCGTTGCGCCACTCTGATGGTGATGTTTCTAGATGCTGATGTCACGTGATAGCGATCGATGAATTGAGACGAATTAAGAGATTGGTAACACGAAGATGTTGGTTGTCAAACTTATTTGGTAAAGTGGGCCCCACCCACCAAACAATGTTGAAAAATTGTGGCAAGATTGGTGTCGTAAAGAAAAATGGGAGAAACAGGAATGAAGAATTTGTCAATTACTCATATCTCATTCCTATAAATGAGAGGTTTAGGAAGAAGAAAAATTTGAGTAAGATAAGAACAAGAAACAAGTAGAAAAGAAGAAAAAAATAGAGTGTATATTTGTAAGGTGTAGTAATACCAGTTTTAGAAAATAGTGAACAATCTTCTTGTTGTTATTCCAATTTCCAATTTGTTTGCCATTTGGCCCAACAAAATTCCTACTCTCTTCCAACAGAAGATTCAAGAAAGTAGGGTTAGAAAGAAATAACTAGTATGATACTCAATAATGGATTGATCGATGAGAATGAATGCAATGTAGAGAAGGTAACAAATGATGGAGGAACTAAAGCATGACTAGATCAAAATATACCAGCAACTATTTCTTTGGTGGTCTCTGCCTTCTCTGTAATCAAGTTATGAGCCTGATTACACTCTCCAGTATGTCCTCCACTGGGATTTGATCCTCCTATTGGTGTGACACACTTTCTCTTCGGGCAATTCCGAACCTTGTGATCATTCGCTTCGCATGCAAGACACAGGTTGTTGGCTTTCCAGTAGTTCTTGCGTATGTGTCCAACTCGGAGGCAATAATAGCACTTCTGGTCCTTCTTCGGAGTCGCCGATGGGTAAGGTGATGCTCTAGTAGTCGGGGTCTGAACTGGCCTCCGTATCGGTCCACCTATAGACTGTGCGATAGTAAGGAGATGTAATGCCCCCTGAACGGCATTTCACCCTCTAAGGATCTGCTTCTGGGTATCGAGCATGGCGGTGTAACTCTTATGCTGGTGCACAAACAAGTCCCATTGAATGGAGTTTGCGACATCTTGTACCCTATCCAGATTAGCTCCCACCAGTTCATTTTGCTCTTGCTATAACTCCATCATTCGTTGCATCTCCTGGAGAATGGCGACGATCTCCGATAGTTCATCCCTGGGTGTAGAAGTCGAAGAGCCTCCGTGAACCACAGTCTGAAATGCATATTCGAATGAGGTAAATCTCCAGATGGCAAGTTGGTTATTAACATTCATGTGATCCAC
This sequence comes from Hemerocallis citrina, assembly GCA_017893485.1. Taxonomy (NCBI): domain Eukaryota; kingdom Viridiplantae; phylum Streptophyta; class Magnoliopsida; order Asparagales; family Asphodelaceae; genus Hemerocallis; species Hemerocallis citrina. The sequence goes on from CM030365.1 coordinate 35,727,511, forward strand.
GTGGTGTGTATATTATTGAGCTTAGCATGGTTCGAGCCTAGGCTCTGATACCACTAAAAACCTGTCACGCCCCGCTTCCCACTATACGGAAATACAGGCACGCAATTGAGGCCCAGCGAATGATATACATCATCCATAAGCTGTACAATTATAAGCAAAACAAGATCTTCATAACACATTCACACAGGCAAATATAATAATCACATGAGCTGAAAATAGAATAACCATCATTTGGATAATACATCAACATCGGGTCAAGATGCCCAGGAGTACAAGGTGCCAGAATTAAAATAATATGACAAGCAGTTCGCTATAACAACTAGATAAAATAGCGACTGAAAGAAAAACAACATGAAGTAGTAAGGAAGCAGCAACGATCGTCTAGAGAGTCTGCTAGTCGGGTCCATCAGTACCTGTATAATTATTAACTCAAAGAAAAATAGAAAAGTTCCCGTTAGTGCAAGTTTCGGACAGCAAGTAGCAACAAGCAGAAAAAGAGGTAATATAACAAGATATAACATGGAAGAAACAAGAAGTAGAAGTACAAATACAATATGGAAGTAAATAAGGAACTGGGACAATATGATCATGTAAGTAATAATTGTAACTAGTGTATTCTAGACATCAAGATATAAGCAATTGATAACCTAGGCTCAGTTAATCGATATTCATGTAATCAATGATCGAGTCATGTAATCAAGAGTCATGTAATCCAGAATCATGTAATCAAGAATCATGTAATCGAGAATCATATGATCAAGAATCTTGCTTAGTGAAAATCTCGGGTTAATCTGTTTTATTAACTTATCTAATGCACGCAATCCTGTGTCCCATACCACAAGTTCGGTGCATATCAATCATGTGACGTTTAAACTTAAGTAGTGAATTCTATAGAATTATGTACTCGGGCTTCCAGTGATAGTATCAAGACATGTAATCATGAATCATGTAATTGAGAATTATGTAATCAAGAATCAAGAATCAAGAATCACTATTTCGGGAAACACGGGCCCCCTTTCGAGTATACTCCCCTATATTGTCCATTACTAAGCCGTACCCTTATAAGCCCGGCTTGTTATTCTTTTATAATTAATTATGAACAGACAGTTGGTACGACTAGTGGAACGGTATAATCAAATAGTTTAGTCAAGGAAAATATCGAGGGCAGTAATCATGGACATAAGACGTAAAATGAGTACATGTATCGAGAGTAGTTATTATAAATTATCAAGTGGTATAAAATGCATTCTATCAACCTATTATATATATGCAAGTTATTATTATAAGAACAATAATACACTCAGTTCATTAAATATGAAAAGTAATGGGTTTATATGCAAAACTGTAGAGATGAATTTTTAGACAACTTGACATATCTGCATTCAAATTCACTATCCCACTGGTACAGAAAAGCAAATCCGATTCCGTCAGAGATTCTAGAAAGTAAACTCTTTTCCGGTTCCAACGTATATTCACACGATACATTCTAAAGACAGTACCTATGCGTACAAATTCATTTTTCGCTGGTTTCGATGTTTCGCGCGCATTCTGAAAATTCAGAGTCACAATACTAGAATTGCGATATCTCACAATCTATACATCCGATTGAGAAACCGTAATATGTTCCGGATATCTAGACTCGAAGGGCTACGGTTTTCATGTAGAAAGTTTTTCGATCCAGTATCGGGAACATGGTCAAATTCTCAGTACAAGATACCGTTCGTAATCCCGTGCAGATTCAGAAATTCACGATATGCCAGTACTAAAATTGTAATATCTCACAATCTATACATCCGATTGAGGAACCGTAATATGTTTCGGATATCTAGACTCGAAGGGCTACGATTCTCATGTAGAAAGTTTTTCGATCCAGTATCGGAAACATGGTCAAATTCTCAGTACAAGATACCGTTCGTAAGCCCGTGCAGGTTTAGAAATTCACGATATGCCAGTACTAAAATGGCGATATCTCACAATCTATACATCCGATTGAGAAACCGTAATATGTTTCGGATATCTAGACTCGAAGGGTTACGATTCTCATGTAGAAAGTTTTTCGATCCAGTATCGGTAACATGATCGAATTCTCAGTACAAGATACCGGTTAGTGATCCCCTGCAGGTTCAAAAATTCACAATATGACAGTACTAAAATCGCGATATCTCACAATCTATACATCCGATTGAGAAACCGTCAGATGTTCCGGATTCGGGACTCAATGGGCTACGATTTCCACGTAAAAAACCTTCAATCCAGTATTGGAAATATGGTCGAATTCTCAGTGCAGGGTCAAGAAATTTTAGAGATAGTAAGGTTGAATATTCAATATTCGATAACACGATTCGAAATGTGTTAACGGTTCACTCTTGAGTTGATATAGCATGGAACCAGTGACTAGAATGGAGTTTGACAATAAAATATGATGATAACTAGACTACTTGCCACAAGTCCAAGAAAAATACTTGTACGAGAACAAAAATAGTGTACAAGGTACTTGCCTTATAACGTGACGATTACGGTGGTAGTGTTAACCACCGAAAAAAGAAGCGAAGTCGGCAACGGATGGCGGCACAACGGCGGTAAGAATGGCGGTAAGACGGTAGCTAGCGAGCAACGGTAGCAACGGTGAGCGACGACTACAACAAGGTGGCGCGGCGTCGGGTTGTTTTTCGGGGTTCACGGGATCGTAGAAGCGGAGTCATTGGCTCGAAGGTGGAAGGTGAAGTGGAGCTCGGGTGTTCCTTGAGCTCTCGGGTGTGAAGAAGGCAGAGGAAGAGAATGAGGGAAAATGAAGAATGATACGTAGATGTGAGAGTGAGGTGTGATGTGTGTGTGTGTGTGTATATATATATATAGAAAGGAAAGGAGATGGAGTGTGCTGCATGGGGTGTAAAAAAATTAGGCACAGGTTAGGAAAAATGAGAGTGTAGGGTGGAAAAATGGGAACATAGGTGTGGAGAAAAAATGAGAACATGGAGGAGAAGTCGTGGAGTTAGGCGTAGAATTAGGCAGGATTAGGATTAGGATTAGGATTAGGATTAGGTTTAGGATTAATCAGGGTTTAAAATTTGTATTTAAACTCCGATCGAAAAAATCACAAAATTATAGAATTGATCAGAAAAATATTCTGGCTTTAGATAAAGAGTCCAAAAAAAAAAACTGATCTGAAAATTGAAGTACAAAAATTCACGTAATAAAATACGTACAACTGGAATAGGGAGTTACAATCTATCTTTACCCAATTGTCCGACTGCCTTCCAGACCTCCTTTTCGGTGAAGGGTGCTTCTATGGTTTGCAAACCAGGATCTGGAGTGCCTGCTCGGTCTTGCTAGAAGTCATGTTGAAGAGGGGTTCTGAAGTCCGCTTTGTGCCCAAAGAGGCACTTGTAATGGGATTGGAAGGCCTGCTTAATGGCATCCTCGCCTTGTATTAATCCAGACTCCGAGTTGATCGAGTGGATGAGGTTACTTCTACGTCGGGCACTGGCAATTCGGTGAAAAAATGTTGTATTCACGTTTCCCTCTTTGAGCCACGTAATTCTCGATCGTTGTTGCCATCTGATTTCCTCCAACCTGTAGAGCTGGTCAATTTCCTGTCTAAGTTGGAGCAATCAATTCCGTTCTTCCTGTAGAAGGTCCCTAGCCTCTTCCGTCTTCTCAAGTTCCTTAATTCCATCAAGAAGGGACTCCTTTGCTCTCCATATTAGTGCAAATCTGGTCCGGTTCCACTCCCTCAGCTTGCCCCTGAGCCTATTAATTTTTTCACACCATATAGTGGTCGCCTCAGTGCCCTTGGTTGGGCGAGACCAGCTCTCATTGACCATATGGTGAAAACCTTGGATTTCTAACCAAGTTTTCTCGAACCGAAATTTGGATGGCTTTCTGGGTTGGTCCTCCCCTGAAGATAAGAAAACAGGCACGTGATCCGAGGTAGGTTTAGGGAGTGATTTGGCTAAAGCTAGAGGGAATTTGGTCTCCCAATCCGTGAAGACCAAGATCCTATCTAACTTAGCTAAAATGGGCATCACCTGCATGTTTGACCAGGTGAATAGTCTGTCCAAGACGGGGATGTCAACCAGTTCCAGGTCTGTGATGACCTCATTAAATGCTTCTCTATCTTGGTCACTGGCACCTCTGCCTCTGTGCTCTGAAGCAAATCTTGTAATGTTAAAGTCTCCCCCCACCACCCACGGGTGTGGCCAGAGTGCTTGGATAGCTCGAAGTTCCGCCCAGAAGGCCGTTCTAGCGGTGGACGTGTGTGGCCCGTACACCACCGTAACCGATTGAACCCATCGGTCGGACTTTCGCTGTAGCAATACCGATAAAGAAAATTGCCCTTGTAGTTTGTGAACACAACCGAAGATGCTGGGGTTAAAACCTTGAGCGATACCCCCAGACGCCCCATCTGAAGGTAACATCCTCCATTCGGAGATTTGGCTACCCCCCACTCTCCTAAGTCTAGACAAATGAGACAGTTTGGTCTCCTGGAGACCCACAATGTTAGCCTTAGATTTGGCTACAACTTCCTTTAACCATTTCTTTTTTACCCCGCCCGCCAAGGCCTCTAACATTGCAAAATAGGGCTTCAATTAAATACTATTAGGGGGGTACGTGACTCGTATTTACGTTTGAGTCCAAGATAAGACTAACCCTATCAGTCTCCCACTCTCTAATTTGATTTAGGAATCAAGCGTTTCTGTCAATATCGTTAACCGCAAGACCACAGGTTTCGGCTAGATAAAAAATTTCAGTATCGGTCATGAAATTAAAAACTGAATCCAGGAAAGAGCCTGTACCTCCGACGCTTGTTTTAGCCGCTTTAGCGGCTCCTGCAATCTCCAAATAGTCATCTAAGGACTCCTCCATAGCCCTCTTGTGAACCCTGAGACATGTATCACTTTGAGACGTGCTTGTGCCGGTTGCTTGCGTTGGTGGGAAATTGCATGGTACCAGATCTGGTGATTGAGTCGGGAGCTCTTCCGCCTCTTCTTCTGAGTCTAACAACTCACCCTCTGAGTAGACACAGTCATCCTCAAGATTAAGCCTATCCTCTCGGTCATCTTCATAGAGAGGTGAGTCTGGGACACACTCGTTTGCGCCCACTAAATTGTTTGGACTCAAGACACCAACCTCTCCTCCTTGATTGTTCAAAATTATAGTGTTACTTTTCCCAGGGTCTATAATAAGCATTTTGGACCCCTCTTTGGGCCCATTAACGCCTATAAAACTCTTACAATCTGGCCCACCCACATGAGAAGCATCTGCAACGCTACTGTTGTCTCCTCCGGGGTGCAACTTACCGCCTATCTCGAGACTCGAGATCGCAGCCTGTAAAATTTGAGCGGTAGTCTCACCCCCCTTGCCACATGGCAACTCTTGATTGGTGGGCGCAGCGGTTGCTGCAGAGAGCGTGGGTATCAGTATAGAGGGCGGTGGAACCAAACGGTTAAGCGCCAAAAAGAAGCTTTCTTTCTCCTTAAGCTTCAAAACAGAGGGGGTGTTTCCTTCTTTAGCTTCTTCGTTGGCTTCTTTACCATTTTTGGCTTTCCTCAGAGCTTGAGCGCCAGAGTCCCCTTTCTTCTCGCTCTCCTTTGAGCTTTCTTCTCTGTTAACGAGCGGCTCTTTGCTCGTCGCTTTCCTCAAAATGGCATCTGTAGCCTGTCGCCCTTGATCCAAAGAAGACCTTTTTCCTTTCTGGTGCTTTCCAAAGCTTTTCTACCCACTCCCTGGTCGATGGTGCTTTCTCACTTGTCTTTTTTCCCAAGCTGGCACTGTCCTTCACCAACTCTTGTCCCGAAGCTTGCATGTTGTTACAGAGTAGGTTTTTGCCATTTTTAGGGCCTGCATGCCCTGTCCCCCTCTCTGATCCACAGCTTGTCCCTCCTCACCTCCATGCAGCGTTTAACCACCTTGCAGTGTTTGATTGCCATTTTGAGCTATCTGCTGCTCCCCCTTTTTCTGGTTTACCCCTGATACTTTGAAATTTGCCAAATCTGGGAGTGGGTCATCTTGGCTGTTGGATCCCTTAGTCAGGCTTCGTACTTGACCACCGGCGTCCTACCCTGATGCATGCCTCTCTGATCCGTCCACCGTAGGCTACCGGTGAGCTTCCATCTCTCTCGCCGCCTTGATCAACTCTCGATGGGCCCGCTCCACTTCATGGGTCCCGTCTATGGTGAGCTCCCATGTTGGTGAAGCAACTTGCTTGTAGGTACGGCCATCTCTAAGAGAGGATGGAGGCGAGGGGGACGTGATGGGGGTGAGTTCCGTCTCCCTTTCTGCTCGCTTGTCGAGGACAAAGCGGATGAGATAGGACTCCTCATAGGAGAAAACTTTTGCGAATCTTGGCATTAAGGAGATGTCCCCACTCCTGAACAGTATCCTAGCCGATACGATCTCCGAGCGGCGAACGGTCTTCTCGTCGACTTCTTCCACTGTGCCAAAGTCGGAGACTATCTCTTGCAAAGCCTCCTTTTTTCCAAAAATGCAAGGGTACATTATGATACCATACCCAGTATCTATCCCCCTGAGGTCGTTCCGCACCAAAGCTCGCTGACCAAGCTTTGAAGTCCATCTTGAAATGCCCAAAGTCCACCGTTGCCATTCCGGTGACCTCTGCCATCTTTTGTGGCGAAGGGAATGATATCAAAAACTAGAGGTGACACATTTTCTTGACAACCCAATCATGGTGTGCCTTTATTAGCCATCTCGCGTTCAAAGCTTGGAGAATATTGGCTTCCGATGGTCTTCCTGTTCTCACTCGTGCCACTGTGCACCATTGGCTTAGCCATTTTTCCTCATTTTTTATTGTGGCGAGGCTGTTTGCAAGCTTGATCGTCGCTGGGTTGTCAGGTGACCTACCCCTGTACACTCGCCGCTCTTCGTCATCGTTGGAAGTGACGATATTTGTGCAATTGTATGACATGTGACGCCATATCATACACCTCAGGCATCGCACTTCTTTGGTGCACTCCGTCTGGTAGTGTCCCAACTCCTCGCAGTTGAAGCACGACACCGGTCTATGCTTTCCTTTTCTCTTGTGTTTTCTATCTTCCAGTAGTGCTGGAGGTGGGGAGTTGGACTTTCTTTTTCCTTTACGATTAACTTCCTGCCAACTCTCCGACGATTCCCCAATCGGAGCTAGTCCCTCACCTTCTTTAGACCCATCGTTTGGACCCCTCCTTTGGGCCCATACAATGATGGACTTTGGAGGGTCGTGGACCTCCTCCTTTGGCAGTGATTGGTGGGGGTTGTGATGGGAGGGGGATGCAAGAGGTTGGTATTGGTGTTGCTTGTTGGGTTCCGTTGGGGGTGTGGTAGCATTTGGAGGAAGGTGGTGGTGGATGGGAGATGTTGGTTTTGGTGGGGTGATTGAACGAACTTGCTCTCTGTGATGGTAGGGATGATGGTGAGTTTCACTACGGTGTTCTCTTACCTCTCTGTGATGGTGATGGTTGTGAGTTACACTACGGTAGCTCCTTTCTCTTGCACTGGGGGGGTTCTTTTATGCCGATAATGGCTTGTAGGAAGACCCCCTCTATGGGCCCGTCCTCACAGCTGCAGTTCTTTCGTAGGGCGATGATGATCTGAGCCTCTCCCCTCCTACCGATGAAGTGCATTTCGATGTGCCCGCTGGGGGGAGAGTGCGTTTCTGAGCCTAGAGGGTTCACCCTCAATCTGGTTAGGCTGTAGGTTAGGGTTTGGGTTTGGGACAGGTAGTTGAGGTGTGGGTGTCGGAAGGTCAGAAGTGTGAGGGGGTGGAGGAGGAGCATCGGAGGTTGGGAGGGAGGTGTAGGGGTGGTAGGAGTGCGGCGGACCCTCTCGTTGGGTCCGCACCCACTCACTTCCAACTCCGACAGCATATGGGAATGGAGTCAGAGGTCCGAGGTTCGTTAGAGGTTTAGTAGTCAGTCGAGGAGGTGGTCGGGGATATCAAGCAAGACGGTTCAGTGGTGGTCGGAGAAGAAGTAGTTTCTTGAATATGGGTTCAAATGTAAAGGAAAAGAGGAGGGGTCGGAGAAGAAGAGAAGGAGGGTCGGAGAAGAAGCAGCCTCAAGCAAGAGTTGTTGAGCTACTAATTAGATTGAATTAGTAGTTACAGCTAGATGCATGTCGATCTATCTCTCCCCGTACATTCCATAAGTGTATATTATTCTACTTGATTCTTGTTAATCCCATACTTGTAAAATGATCTTGAATATCCCTCGTTTTTACATGCATTACATAGATACATGATAATGAGACATAGGTATATGAATACATGTTAAGATTTGATGTTATTTGATTGAGTCGTGATATAGTAATGTAAATATCAATTTTATATTTAATGCCATAGAAATAACAATTCTTTCTATGAAAACAGTCGAGTCCATCGTAACTACAGCATGTGGATGCTTGTTAAATTCTAATCATATGACTATATATTTTAGGATTACAATCACTATATATTACAAATGTTGTAATTCTGCCATGCTGTCTATCCAAGATTGTGATGAGATTTTGAACTAGTTATAGATAATACAAATTAGAACTTTATAGATAAAAATTGTAGCCCTCTGAATCTAGTTTCGGGAACTTCTGACGGATATGAAATCTTAGTTGTAGATTGTAGGATATACTGATTCTAGTAATTTAACTTTTAATTCCAGATTTACTTTTAGAAGTATATCGTCATGATTAATTGACTAAAATAATATGTTATCAGTAGAGTTAAGACTTGAAATTTACTAGGATGTTACTAGACATGACTATGAGTCACTTTATAGTTTTTATAAGACTTTTAAATGAGTTTACAGTTGATTCATGTATATAAGAACCTTGTACTGAGCTGTTGTCTGAACAGTAGACTAGTAAATAATTGTCTGGTTGACCTTGCTATTTTATCTATAATGTATCGTGTGAATATGCATTAAAACCGGCATGAAGTCTATTTTCTGGAATCCCTGACTGTACCTGATTCGCTTTCCTGTAGCAACGAAAAAGTGGACTTTTGTACAACAACGTATTGCTGTCTAGAATTGTAACTTCATGTTCTTGATTGTAAATATGTTTATTTCTTACATTTAATAAATTGCACTATATACCATGCATTGCATTGCCCTTGACATCTCCTTGATCCTGTCCTGACACCCGTTTTCATCGATTGCATGTATAATTTTTGTAAAAAGAATAACACGCCGGGGTAATAAAGGAAAGACCTAGTAGTGGACAAAATGGGAGAGTGTACTGGAAAGGGGGCTCATGTTTCCCGTAATAGTGACTCTTTATATGTTTACATGATATGATATGATTCCTGGTTACATGATATGATATGATATGATATGATTTCTGGTTACATGATATGATATGATTTCTAGTATTGTCACTGCAAGACCCGAGTACATAATCCTACAGAATTCACCATTAGAGTATAAACGTTAACTTGATTGTATGCACCCAAACCTGTGGTATGGGACGCAGGATTGCGTGCATCAGATAGGATTGATAAAATATTGATAGACAAAAGGTTAACACTGAGCATGTGCATGATTTCTATTACAAGTTATATGGTTCTTGTTTACAAGTCACATGATTCCTATTTACAAGTTACATGATTCATGTTTATATAACATGTTCCCGTTGCATGATTCCTTCTTATCGATTGAATGTACATTGAATTCCAGTTTACATGTCTCATGTTTCAATTTACAAGTTACACGAGTCCTAGTTTTAAGTCAAGTTTACATGATCCTCGATTATAAGTTTGCATTTTTATTTCGTTACATGACACGTTTTCTGTATACATGATTTCTTGTTCCTTGGTATATCCTTATTCTTGTTCCCATTTTGCTTGTATTACTTGCGGCTCGTAGCTTGCTCTAACGAGCATTCCTCCCCCCTAACTCGAGGTGATGAACTTGTAGGTACAGGAGAAGAACTGCCATAAGGACTTAGCGACCCAGTATTCTAGAGAATGGAGATGAATTCTGGCCTGCATTATTTAACTTATATTATGTTTCTTGATTTCTATTGTTATCACTACACACATTGTATTCTGGACGTTTTTGGCCTGAAGTTTATTCTTTCCAGATGTTGGTTATTTCATGGACTACTGCATGAATTATTTATGTTATTCTTTCTTATGTGATTATATCTAGCCTGCGTGGCTGTGATTATGTTTGATGTTGTTGAGTTGACTATTACATCTTATGAATGATGAACTGATATCATTCGCTGGGCCTCAGTTACGTGCCTATGTTTCTGTATAACGGAAAGCGGGCGTGACAATGAGTGATGTTCATTATTTTGCTGATAGCTGGAGTTGTATATGTCCAAAGCCCCCGATTCTTTTCATTAGATTTCGAGGGTAACCTCAGATTAAATATATAGCGAAAAAATTATAACAAAAAAAAAAATCAAAACCTAGCCATGGACCCATGCGAAAACTATAAATCATGTTTAGAAGTTATACCTTAAAGATTGATCTGCGGTCTCCAAGTATGCGGATCACACACTACAATATTGCAGTGCCTTTACGATATCCACACGAACGGATCAAGTCAAGATTTCCCTCAAGCCGCAGTGCTAGCTATGGGAAGGGGATGTTCCTCACGATCTCTCTCTTTCACAATTTCTGTGACGACTAGGGTTTTTATCAACTATTTCTTTTCCATAGATACATATCATATATATAAATGCAGAAAATCAACCCTAAGAGAATAATGAGGTTGTTGGGCTCACAATCTGACTTGGGTCTGATTTGTGTGTGGGCCTTTGAACTTTAGTTGGCCCATTTAATCTAATTAATTACCCAACCATGTGAAGAGTCCAAGCCTTACAAGGATTCTCAATTAAATTCAACCAATTTTGATCCATTCAAAGTGTGTGACCCTGTAGGTTTCCATTAATTGACAGTAATACCAAAATCATATTCTAGAGTTACAAACAGTGAGCGGTATCTACCAATACATCACTGCTACTCAAGTAACGGGAATGCTTGCAACCCCTGTTTTTCATTTTGTGTATTTTTAGTATATTTTTCATTTTGGTATATTTTCTCTCTTGTATTCTTTCTAAACCGTATATTGAAGTTTGTTTTCAATATATATATTCATTTTATTTCATTTTGAGCTCCTTGTGTTTGATTGATTATCTCTTTTGTTTCGTTCTTCATTTATTTTATTTTTTTGTTCTTTCTTCATTTTGGGTCTCGTTCTCTTTATTTTGTTCTTGGGAGCTTGAGATGGTGGTGATTGGGCGTCCTATTTTCCAATCTTTTTGTTTGAATCTTATTTGACTACCAAAGCCAAATTAAAAATCCCACAACCCTATTTGTTTTCCTATTTGATTGACCCAAGTCCATAACCCATTTGGTAAACCTACTACTACTCCTAATACCCATTAACCCATTAACCCACATCCTAAACCCTATATATAAACCCTCTCATCTAAACCCTAACCCTAAATACTCATCCCCTCCAATACCCGGCCTCCCTCTCTCTCTCTCTCCCGTGCTTGCGCTGCTCACCAGCCCGACCCGACCCCCAGGCCAACAGCCCCCTTCCAGCCTGCACCATCCCGACCACCTCTCCCCTTCTCCCTCTCGGCCTGCACCCAAACCCGGGTCCCCATCTCCTCTCCCCTTTGGCCGACATCTCCTTGCACCTCCTACACCGCCATACAAACCCTAGTTCTCTTCGTGGTGTGCTCGCACTCGTGATCTCTCTCGCTATCTTGTTGCTTCACGCGTACAAGAGGGTTGTGCGTGTGTGATTCGTGATTTGCATTGGATCATGGATTTTCGTTCGTGGGTTTTTCTCGTTGTTGGGAATCCACTCCCGTTACTCTTGGGTTTCGTTGTTCTTCATCTTCGGTTAAGGCAAGTAACTTGTACTCCAATTCATTTGTTTGATACAAGTCAAAAATACCAGCTATAGTGTAGCTGGGTCTAGAGACGACTCTTGTTTGTGATATGCTTGATGGGTTTTGTCTCTATTGTGAAAATTTGACCATAGATGACTCACGGCACAATATGGACATGAATTAACTTAGGATATACTCGTTCTTGATTTGGATCATGTATGTGAGACTTGTGTGAGAATTCGTGTTTTGGTTGAGACCCATGTGATATATTTGGTGTGGACATGATAAATACCCTAAATTATGATGTTTGGACACTTGGTAGACTCGATTTCATGTTTGGGTGTGTTTAGATCAATTTTCTTGAATCTATGTTGATTTTGTTTTTATGGAAAAAATCTGTATTTGGTCGCTGATCTGTTTTGTTTGCTGTTTTGGACTGTCTTGAAGTCAATATCTTAATTTCGGTATAAAACATGATTTTTAGGAATTTCTTCTATTTTCAAACCCCTCTGACCTTGCTTGATTTCATTTTTGTATGAGTGAGTTATGACTGTTTTACTACAGAGGTGTCGATCTTTTCTAGATTCTATTTTTCGGAAATTTTGATGATAAATTATTTTAAAGAACTATGCTACATATATTATTTTGATCCAAAACTTTGGTCAGTATTTCTTTATCTAGTTAGGGATTACCCAGAATTTTAGTGAATTTTATTGATGAATTTTATGTGTTGTTTCATGCTCGTTTATGAATTTTATACTTGCTGTAGTTTACTCGCTGCTCTGTAAAGAATCTTATTTTCACTATGATTCCTTTTACTGTATGAAAAATGTTTGTTAAATATGAAAGTTAGTATATTTTAGCCATTTTTATATCCCTTTGGCGGAATTGGATTTTGTTTCACTGGTTGCGAGATATCATAGTTTTCGTACAACAGTGTTGGGAATTCCAGATTTGCCAAACTACCGTTTCTTGATGCTTTCTTATTTTTGATGACAGACCTACTTTTACTGGAAAATTCTGAAACTTTATATTTAGATACTGGACATATAGGGGAATACCCTAGATTTTTCGTGGAATTATTTAATGTGTTTTCATGCTGTTTTCTAGTTCTTGAATTCGTTTTCCTGATTTCTGGCTGAACCTATTTTCTGTATTCAAACCAGTATTGAGTTATGTTTTTGTGAATTAATATATGACTTATTTATATTCGTTGGATTCTTGTGGAAGTCTATTTTCCAGATCTTTTGACGGATCCAGATTTGCTTGTTTTTAACACTGGGAATCACTGTTTTACTACAGTATGGTCTTACTGTCCTGAACTTGAGATTTATCTATTTTATTCTTTCATGTATTATCTTGTACTCGTACATGTTTATCTTGCAACTTAAAATTACCACATGATCATGCTATGTTATTCTTGATATATTTTGCACATATACATGCTTGTTTAACATTAATAATAAATAACCAAGTCGGGGTTTAAGGGACAGATCTAATAGTGGATAATTCAGAAACGTGTACTCAGAAGGGGATCCACTGATCCTACATGATTACTTGAGACATGATACTTGACACGTGATTACTTGATACTTGCATGCAAGACACGATACTTGCCACTTGCACAACTTGACATGTGATTACATGATACATGATACTTGGAGCTTGGAGCTCGATTACTTGACTTGTCCCCAAGTATACTTCCCTCTATGGTCCATTATGAAATCTAAAGTGAAACTGTTTGATGTAGCAACCATGCCGTATGGGATGCATGAAGTGCTACCTAGATAGTAATTCACTACAAGACATGATACATGCTTGCTTGACAACTTGATAGTTGAACTTGATACTTGACTACATGATACATGAGACTTGATACATGATTACATGATACTTGACACTTGATGTATGTTTACATGATACTTGATTTACTTGACACTTGTTCATGCCATGTACACTTGATCACCTTACCATGCTAGTTGTTTATGTTGATATCATGCTTATACCATATTGCTAGTTAGTTTCCCCATGTGCTTGTATCCTACATTATAAGTGGCCCGTAACTTACAATTGACGGGTACTTGTTTTTCTCTTTTCCTCTTTCCTGCATTCGTTGAATTGTAGATTTTGGAGAACAGGTTCCAGATGGTATCAGAGACATGAAGTATTAGTGCTGGATTTTATTATCATTATTTCTTGTAGCTTGCTTAAATAATATTATATTTTGAGACTTGGATTTATTCTTGTATTTGGGCGATGTGACCCAAGATATTTGTTTTATTCAGATCATGACTATTTGATATTTATATATTTGGTTTCAAGTATTCTTGTTGGTATTTTGGCTCATTATGTGCATGTGGTTGATTCTTTTGCTTCCGACTCTGATGATTCTTGAGAATGTTGTAAAGATTTCTTGAACAGCAAATGGATGATGAAAATCATTCGCTGGGTTTTTGTTGCGTATCCATATTTCGTATTCTTTTTGGGAAGCGGGGTGTGACAATGCTAGTGATTTAACATAACATATTTGTGACCAATGTTACCATGTAGTCTAGTCCTTTTGTTCAGATATCTAATTGATCACAAGGCATAGAGCGTGTCACCCTTGTATAGTTTAATCTTTGGTTTCTTGATGTCCTAGTTGACTCATTTGAGCACGATCATGCATTTTACAGTCTCACTCAATCAAGGGGCCTGTAGATATCACTCATGTTATGTAAGAGGGACAAATCCTTATCTAAGTCACTCAAATCCCTCTACTTGATTTGTAGTATATCCAATAGTCGACTTTATAATCACCTTATTACAAGCAACGTTTGAGGATATTAAAGCATATAACTTCTCATGTAGAGAACTATAGTGACTTCAAGTCAAAGGACTACGTACACCATGGTTACTATGAGAACCGCTTATGACACTCACGTAACAATCTATTCAGCATTCGCATGGTGGATCAGTCCAGTACATTATTACTATAATATGTACCCATGTGAAGACTTGATATCTCATGTCCGTGACCCGTGAGAAATGGTCATCAGTCTACGCACATACTAGTCTCTATGTATTATTATTTTTCTAATTCACAATAACACTTGACTAGGAACATTTAAGAATAGTGTTCTGATTACAACCAATAGGATCTCACAATCAACTCATGCACTTGATATCCCATGGTATTGAACCTACTATTCTAAGGACTTTATTATGTTCATTCAAAGCATCCACAATGGTCTGCTATATTTGTCATTTTGCCAAAAAAAGGCAAAATAATAGCCACATCAGTTTGCTACTTTGCCATTTTTGACAAAATCGATACAGTAGCTTCTCATATCTGAAAAACTTTTTGCTCTTTATCAAAATATATAGGGGATGGAACATGTTATTATTATTATTATTTTATTGGGATCGGACAGTACAACATGTACCGTACTATAATTTTTTATTAGTATAATTTATTTTTTAAAGTGTGACAGAATAACTTGTTCCGTCCCCCAAAAAAATTAAAAACTAAAAAATTGTCGGACGAAGAGAAAACTCTCAAACGGGACAACATGTCCCGTTTGTGGACTTTTGAGCAGCAAACCCACTTAATTAATGGGGTTTAGAGTGCGTTTGGCCTAGATTTTTTTGGGCTTTCAAGCTACTTCAGAAGGATAAGCCAGAAAGTAGAGCTTTGAATTAAAAGCTGAAGCTGTTTGGAAAGTCAAATTTTTTAAACTTCAAATCTACTTTTAAGCTAGAAGTTGTTTGGCATAAGATATCAATTGTAAGATACTTTTATACTCAATTTAAGCTTTTGATTTTATTTAAGAGTAAAATATCTATAAAATAAAACACAAAGAAAGCTATCAAGTGGCTCTTATTCAATAGGGTTGAAATTAACGGTCCAGATCTAACCTCACAAAACATATTTTCACGCCCAAAAGTTCCCCTCCAAAACTCAAATTCAAATCCCAAAACAACTCCTTTATTTATTTGTTTATTTATTTCTCTCTCTCTCTCTCTCTCTCTCTCTCTATCTATCTAATTTACTCAGAAATTTATATTTTCAGATTTCAGGTTTTTTAGTTTTTAGATTTTTTATACATTTTTTTATTTCTCATGTTACATTCAAAATAGCAAATATCTCATCAATAGTTAAATTTATCATTTTCCACACAAAAAATTCTAAGAAGTTGGATTTTACACCCCCATTTATAATTATTTTTCAACATATACTAATGAAAACATGGACTTTTATTGACAACTAATTATTGTTTTACTATTCAAACTTGAGCTACATAATTGTTGTTTTACTGTTTACAAGACTTTCATATGTTGTATCGTTCCAAAGACGTGCCGTAGGCACATGCCCACGGGCAAATCTAGTAAGTTATCAAATTACAAAAATATCTTTATATTACTAATAAATGAAATATTTAAAATAACCAAGAAAATACGTAAATAAAAAAAACAAAATATTTGAACAAATATTTTATAAAAAAAATTTAAAGGGCTATGATACTTTATTAAATGTATAATTTCATTCAAAATGGGTTATTCAATGACAAAGTCTTGATAAAGTGTCAGAAATATCATAAAATGGAATATTAACAATTTCTATTTTCCATCAATGCAGCTGCTATTTGAGTGCGAACTGTACCCATATAACCACCATCTACTACTCGTCTAGTATTATATGAAGTCATTTCCACGCCATTATTCCTTTCCTCCTCGTAGTCATCCATATATCCGGGAAGATGATTACATCTGTTGAATTCCCCATCTTCAATACCACATAATCTAATGAAGTTATGAAGTGGTGTTGTTGCAACTATAATTTTTTGTTGTTTTATCAAGGGAAATGGTCTCATATCGCATAATATATGCAACCATTTCTTCCAAACCCTAATTGTTCTTTCAATGACATTTCTTAATGAAGAATGTGCATGGTTGAATACTTTTTGTAAATCTTTTGCTTGAATGCCATCTCTGAAATTAGGAATGTGATATCTTTCACCCTTGTATGGTGCTAGATATCCTTTAATATTTGGATATCAAGGATCAACTAGATAGTACTTTCCTAAAGAAATAAAATATTGAATTATTATCTTATATTAAAAATACAAATAAAAAAATATATTAATGAAAAAAATATATATATAAAATTAAGTACTTTCACGAGGGTAAGGGAACACATGTTTCATTTCTTCAAGTACTGATGAAAGAATGCGTGTGTCATGTGCGGTACCAGGCCAACCAACAACAACAAATGTGAATAACATGTCAAAGTTACACACTAGCATGACATTTTGTGTTGGATATCCCTTTCTACCAGTATACGTATCTGATCTTTTGTAGGAATAATGGCAGGTATATGTGTTCCATCTATAGCACCAATGCATCCCTCAAAATAAGGCCAATATTTATGATCATCTTTAATTTTGTTTGGCACTTCTACAAAGTTAAAATCTGGGGGCCTTATAATTTCCTTTGCCAATAAACATAAACTATCAAGGACTTCACCAAACTTCCAACTTACCATATCTCCTGATTTTCCAAATTTATTTTGGATATTTCGATTTGTCACACTATGTGCACAACCCCAAAGAAACATAGTAAGTGCCTCAAACGATGTCATTTGTTTTGATGGATGTAACCATCCCTTACTCACCAATAACTTTCCAAGTTTCAAGATAGCATGAGATTCCATCCTAAACATGTTGTAACTTTCACCAGGACTGTTAAGAGTTTGTCGAACCCAATTCCATCCATGAGAATAAAGAAATATAGTACCTTGCTTCATCAAATATTTCATGTGATATTCATATGCAATTGTTGTTACAGCATTAATTGTGATATAGAACTGTGAGTGTGCACGTCACCTTTTTTTAACTTTTCTTGATTGTTCATTAGTAAGATTAGAAGACATCTGTAGGAAAAATATGGCATTAAAAAAATTAATAGAGATTACAACAAGACTTTATTGCTCAAAGAGGAAAAAACAAGAATTTCAATTTGGATAGCTATAATAGAAAGGGAAATTTATATATGTCTTTGGTCATCAAAGATCAATTCTAATACATAAACATAAATTTGAACAACAGCAAGATTCTCAATTCTAATATATAAAAACAAGGCTAATATAATTTGGTCTCAAACATAATCAAATACATAAACATAAATGTCATTACAAGATTTCTATTGTTTAACATATGAAAAACAAACATAAAACAATAAAATGTCATTACTACAAAGTTCACAATACCCATAATTTCTAATTGCCATACGCGTCTAGAAGCCATTCCACCAAAGCATCTGTCGAATCTTTCAAAGACATGAATATGGCTTTGTTTTCACTAAGTTTAATCAATTTCAAAGCATATATAAATTGTCCACCATTCAAAAGCCTCATTTCCTTTAGAATTTTCAAGACATCAACACAACTGGGAATAGAGTACTGCCCATGGAAATGTGATGTGGCTGAAAGTTCTTCTTTTTGAATTTCAATGTTACTTACTACAGCTTCAATTAACTTTTCAAAAAATTTCTGCATAGCTGTTGCAGTCCCTACTTTTGACTTACCCTTTGCCACTTTGTCAGCTATATCTTGTCTCACCTTTCTTTACTTGTTTCCTTGGGAGCTTTGCCCAGGGCTAAAATAATCATTGTTACTGCTAAATCTGGTGTGGGGGTAAACAGATAGTATTTGTGAGTTCTTGGAAAACCTGAATAGCAAACACCTAACCTGTTCCGCTGGAGTTTGACCGCTGACTCCCGCCGTTCACCTGCAAAGAAGTGCGAGACACCAGGGTTGATCCCGGCGACGCACCCTCCGACGCTCAAGTCAGTAACCAGAAATGATTATGAAAGAGCGTTTAACTAGCAAAAGATTGATTAATGGAGATGGGTGGGGGGTATTTATAGCCGCCTTAGGGATCAGATTAGGAATGTAATTCCTGTGATCTGATAAGGAGTAAAATCTTCGTAATCAGATTAGGAATGTAATCCCTTAATTCCCAGTGAGAGGATAGTCGCGAATCAGGGCCGTTGATTTGGTTCAATCAGAGACCCTAATTCTATCCTGTTGGACTGGGTTTGTATCGGGTCGGGACCCGTACCCAGTTGAGGTGGATCCGTTCGCGGGTTATTGGATCTGTGAGAAGGAGACCCAGTACCCGTTTCGGACCCATTTGTATGTGAAATTACCGTTTTACCCCCGAGCTTTAAGATTCGTGTCCGATGTGAACGGTCCCGATTTAATCCTATTTTTAGCCATATCACGAGCCCCCCACTCCTGAAGACTGAGTTTGATCAGCCTTTGAGGAGCAGTTTTACTGTTCTAATGGCGTATGGGATTTTATCGGTGTTCTTAAGGAAGTTTGGATCTTGCTCGGGGTGTTACGGTGTTATTCTAGGCTTGTAAAATGCCCAAAAATATTCTTAGAATTTTCTGGATTTTTGGTGATTTTTCCAGATTTTTCTGAATTTTTTCTCATTTTTTTGAATTTTTTATTCATTTTTCGAATTAAATAATTAATTATCAAAAATATTAATTAATTATTCTAATTTAATAATTATTTTTTCAGAATTTAAAAAAAAAATTCTGAATTAATAATTATTTTTAGAATTTTTAATTAATTTTTTCGATTTTTTAATTATTTTTTGGGATTTTTTAAATAATTAAAACAAATAAATTAATTAAATATTACCTGGGCACGTGGCGCGTTTCTGGACGTCGATTGTGATCAGATGGCGCGCATCGCAAAGCAGATCATGATCTGGACACGTGGCGCGTTTCTGAGCGTCGATCATGATCAGATGTGCGCGCATCGTGAGGCAGATCACGTTCTGGACACGTGGCGCATTTCTGATCGTCGATCGTGTCGTGACTCGAATTTTGAGACGATCGGACGGATCGTGTGGATCGGCAGGTATTTTCTCCATATACGAGGGTCGGTTCTTCGGCTCCTCGGATCGGAGCCTCGGCTCGGCAACTTGGATCGGCCGATCCTTGAGATGATGCCACGTGGCGCCACGTGGCTTTTTTTTTTCCTCTCTTCTCCGCTGCTTCTTCTCCTCTTCCTCTGTTTCTTTCTTCTGCTGTTCTTCTTCAGCTCTTTCCTTCTTCTTTTCCTTCGTCGTTCGACCAAGCCTTTAGCTTCGACCAAGCCTCTCCGCATTTGCATGCTGGAGCTCAGAGCTCGGCAGAGGGGAGAGAGGAGCTCGAAGGCGTTCGACGAAGGCGTTCGACGAAGGCGGTCGACGTACTGGAGCTTGGAGCTTCGGCAAGAGAGCTCGGCACCGTGGAGAATTGGGTTCGAGCTTGGGGAAGAAGCTCGACGGGAATGGAGCTCCGGCGAAGTGGGAGTTCGATGCTTCGGCATATTTGAATGGAGCTTGATGCTTCGGAGCTTTGTGAGCTCGGCATTGGCGCTCGAAGTGGAGGTGGTCGGCCATGTCGGAGCTTTGTTTGTTGGCTTCGGTGGATAGAGGAGCTCGGTGAGTGGAGTTCGGAGCTGAGCTCGCCGAAGGAGAAGCTCGACGCTGTGGAGCTGGAGTGGAGCTTGACGGAGCTCGGAGGCGAGGGATTTGACAGAGGAGCTTGGAGTTGGCGAAGACCGAGAGGAGGAGCTTGAAGCGGCGGTGGATTCGGAGCTCTTCTAGATAGGAGGCTCGAGCTCGACATTTGGGGAGCTCGGCGAGGAGGCGCTCGGCGAGGAAGTGGAGCTTGACGACAAGTGAGCTGCTCGGAGCGGCGCTGCGTTTGGAGTTGGGTTCGGCTCGGCGACGGCGAGCGAGGCGAGAGTGAGAGCTCGAAGGTGGTCGTCGGAGGTAGAGCTCGGCAGCGGAGTATGGCGAGATCGAGCTCGTGTGAAGTGGGGCGGCGTGGAGCTCGATGCCTCGGAGCTTCGACAGGTGGAGTGCGTTTTAGCTTGGGTCTGTTTTGTTTTGGCAGGAGTATGGAGAAGGAGTGAATGAAGTGGGTCGGGTTCGAATCCCTTAACGGGTCGACCCGGCCCCCGTGCCACCCTTTTTTTTTCCCTCTCTCTCTTCTCTCTCGCTGCTGTTCATGCTCTTGTTCTTTCTCTCCTCTGCTTTTTCTCTTCTTCTCCTTTGCTTCGTGTTCGGCAAATCTGAGCACTGGATTTTGAGGAGCATTTTTGCCACTTTGCAGTTCGGTAGTTCGGTAGCTCGGATTTCAAATCTGAGCTACGTGGCTCAATCTGGACGGTTGATCACGATCGTGGCACGAATCACGAGACAAGAGGCTCAAATTTCGAGAAAACGTTATCTTGTCGTTTTGTGGAGACGTGGCGCAATCTGAGCCGTTCATCATGTTCTAGCATGCTTTTTGAGACAATCTGACGGTGAAACTGGCTTGGCAGCATTTTTCTCCATATGTGGAGGTCGGTACCTCGTCCACTCGGCTCGGTAGTTCCCCTCTGCCCATAGTAGCTCGGCGTAGAGGAGGGGTCGGAGATCTACCTCTGCTCTTCGGCCCGAGAGGATATGGGAGAGGTGAAGAGCTCCGGAGCTCTGCTTCTGTTCTGTTTGGTTTTGGAGATTTATGAAGAGGCGCTCCACTCCTAGGTGTGGAGAAGACCCATTCTTTGAAGAGAGTGTAAGGAGCAATTCTATGGGAAACTTGTGAGCTCCGAACTCTTTGAGAAGAGCTCCGCTTTAAAGGCGAGCGGAGTGAAGAGCTCGGCTTTTAGAAGAGCCATCTGGAAGACGAGTTTGAGGAGCAACTCTAGGAGAGACTTGTGAGCTCCGAACTCTTTGAGAAGAGCTCCACTTTGGAGGCGAGCAGAGTGAAGAGCTCGGCTTTTAGAAGAGCCATCTGAGAGACAAGTTTGAGGAGGAACTCTAGGAGAGAGTTGTGCTCCGATCTCGTCGAGAAGAGCTCCGCTTTGGAGGCGAGCAGAGTGAAGAGCTCGGCTTTTAGAAGAGCCATCTGAGAGACAAGTTTGAGGAGGAACTCTAGGAGAGAGTTGTGCTCTGATCTCGTCGAGAAGAGCTCCGCTTTGGAGGCGAGCAGAGTGAAGAGCTCGGCTTTTAGGAGAGCCATCTGGAAGACGAGTTGGAGGAGCAACTCTAAGGGAGAGTTGTGGGCTCCGAACTCATTGAGAAGAGGTCTGCCTTGGAGGTAAGCGGAGTGAAGAGCTCGGCCCTGAGAAGAAAGAGGAAGGGGAGGAGAGGCATTCGGGTTCTCTCCTCTGCCTCGTTCTTTCGCACAGTGAAGAAGAGCAGAAGTGTTGGGTACTTTTGGCGGGAAGACTGAAGAAGGAGAAGAATGAAGGAGCTAAGAAGGGTATGGGTCGGACCGTGGGTATCGGATCCGACCCTGACCCGTTAGCCTCTTTTTCTTTCTTCCTCTTTATCTGCTTGCTTGTTCGGCGAATCCGAGCACGGATTTTGAGGCACATTTTCCGCCACTTTGCTGCTCGGTAGATCGGTAGCTCGGATTTCAGATCCGAGCTATGTGGCTCCTTCTGGACGGTTGATCACGATCGTGGCGCGAATCACGAGACAAGAGGCACGAGTTTCGAGAAAATGTTATCTTGTCGTTTTGTGGTGACATGGCGCGATCTGATCCGTCCATCACGCTTGAGTGCGAATTTTGAGATGATCTAACGGTGAAATCGGGTCGGCGTTATTTTTCTCCATATGTGGAGGTCGGTACCTCGTCCGCTCGGCTCGGTGACTCAGTAGTTCACCCTCTGCCCGTAGTAGCTCGGTGTAGTGGAGCTCGGAGTTCGGATTGCTCGAGTGTGAGGAGAAGCTCGGCGAGTTGATGAAGGGGATGGGTCGTCATATGGAAGAGGTGGTGCTCTGTTGGTTTTGGAGATTTATGAAGAGGAGCTCCACTCCCTGGGGGTGGAGAAGAAGTGCTAGGAAGATCCTCGTGAGAGCCATGGGAAGACCCATCCTTTGAAGTGAGTGCAAGGAGCAACTCTAGGGGAGAGTTGTGAGCTCCGAACTTGTTGAGAAGAGGTCCGCTTCGGAGGCGAGCGGAGTGAAGAGCTCGGCTCTGGGAGAGAGCGATCTGGAAGACGAGTTTGAGGAGCAATTCTAGGAGAAAGTTTGAGCTCCGAACTCATTTGAGAAGAGGTCCGCCTTGGAGGTGAGCGGAGCAAAGAGCTCAGCTCTGGGAGAGAGCCATTTGGAAGACGAGTTTGAGGAGCAACTCTAGGAGAGAGTTTTAGTTCCGAACTCGCTATTTTAGTGAGAGAATCAACGGTTGTAGGAGCAGTTCCGAATGGCGAACCACTTCTAACCCGCTGAAGAGTAGGTTATTTGAAGAGGAATTGAGCCAAGTGTTGGACTCCGAACCATCGGTAGAGATATTCAACGGTTGTGGGAGCAATTCCGAATGGCGAACCACTTCTAACCCGCTGAAGAGCAGGTTATTTGAAGAGGAATCGAGCCAAGTGTTGGACTCCGAACCATCGGTAGAGGTATTCAACGGTTGTGTGAGCAATTCCGAATGGCGAACCACTTCTAACCCGCTGAAGAGCGGGTTATTTGAAGAGGAATCGAGCCAAGTGTTGGACTCCGAACCATCGGTAGAGGTATTCAACGGCTGTGGGAGCAATTCCAAATGGCGAACCACTTCTAACCCGCTGAAGAGTAGGTTATTTGAAGAGAAATCGAGCCAAGTGTTGGACTCCGAACCATCGTTGTTGAAGGTTAGTAAGTTGCGGGAGCAGCCATGTAGAAGAAGCTGGACTCCGAACCCACCATTTAAGAGAGTCGTGACTCGGAGAGATAGAGAAGCAGGAGCAATAATTTTTAATGAAAAGATGTAAAGCTTGAAATAAACTAAGTGGCCGCTTCAATAGGGCGAGCCATTATTACATGCTATTGGCCGGGTTACAAGCATCGGCCTTATTGAAAATCAGGATCCTACTTCTACAATAAGGTGAAGACCTATTGGGAGGAGCTGGGAGATTCTGAGTCTTGAAGCTCGGCGGGCCCTTCTGTTCGTTTGTAGGCTCCTTAGGGGGGCAGCTCGGCCCCCTATTTTTGGACGAACTTGATCAGGTGCCCCCGCTGTATGAGTTCTTCGATCTCCTCCTTGAGAGCCCGACAATCATTCGTGTCGTGGTCGTGGTCCCTGTGAAAGCGGCACCACTTATCCTTGTTCCTCTTCTTGCCAGGTGTATTCATTCTCGGGGGAGCACGGAGTAGCCCTTCCTTGTCCACCTCCATAAGAACTTCTGATATATTGGCAATGAGGGGGGTGAACTTCTCAAACCGAGTCGGGCGACGCTGTCCATTGCCGTCCTTCTGGAATTTTTGGGACCCTTTTTCGCTTGTGCTCTTCCGTTTGTTCCCGGAAGATGTCTCCTCAAAGCCCGGGAGATTCTCGGCTTCTTCAGCCTGAATGTACTTCTCGCTCCTAAGAAGGAGGTCGGCGAAATTATGTGGGGGCTTCTTAGCAAGGGACGAGCGAAGGTTAGAATTGAGGACGTTGGATGGGAATGCGACAGTCGCAACCAATTGGTCGATAGAGGCGATCGATTTGACCTCTGCAGTGAACCTCCTCACATAGTCCCTCAACTTCTCTCCCCTTTCTTGACAGAGGTGGAGCAATGAGAGGCTGGTCTTCTCCGTGCGTCTGCTACTCATGAAGTGGGTGATGAAGAGGGTCTCGAACTGCTCGAAGGAGAAAATAGAAGAGGGGGCGAGGCGGGAGTATCATTCCCGAGCCGAACCCTTAAGAGTGGCGGGGAAGGTTTTTCACAGCAAAGCATTGGAAGCTTGGTGGATTAGCATGAGGGTCTTGAAGCTTTCGATGTGGTCCACGGGGTCCGAATCCCCCGAGTAAGTTCGTTCGAAACCTCTTGGGATAGGAGCTTCCACGATGGTCCGGGAGAAAGGAGGTCTGCTCGGGCGGATGGTCCTTCCTCTTAACTCCTCATCCTTGTCTAATCGGCCGATGCGCCTCTCCATCTCGTGGAGACGGCGGTAGAGAGCATCGTCCCTTTGACGATAGTCAAATGAGCCTCTGGACTCGTCTTCATAGGAAGGGGAGCGACGACGGTAGCTCTGGGAGCGGTGAGGGCTAGGCATGTGCTGTTGGTTGCTAGGAGCCGGAGGAGGAGTTATGGACCGATGGCGAGGACTTTGGACCCGTGGAGGGGTAGGAGCCCTCTGAGCATTGTTATTGTTGGGTCGGAGGTTGAGGGCTTGCAACACCGTTGCTTGGAACTGCTGGAACTCGGCACGGGTGATGGGTGCCTCATCATTCCTCGGATGTTGTCGACCGGCAGGGGAATAAGGTCTTCTCCTATGGTGTTCGGGAGACTCTTTCATCCCTCTTCGGGTAGGGGACCTTCTGTAGTTTCGGTGGTGAGGAGATCGCTCATCCGGACGCTGTTGGCGGGAGGCTCCCTCTCGGGCCCGCTTTTCGTCCAGACGGCGGCGAAGATCCTCATCCTTCTGCCGATTGAGGATGGTATTGCGGAGGTCGGAAACTCGAGGATTGTGGGAGGCCATGGAATCTGAAGAGGCATTGTGTACCGAAATGCGGTCCTGATGGAGGGGTTGCTTCTGCGGGTTGGGACGCGAAGCCCCCGCACCGGCATTTTGAGGACCGGCGGGACCCTTAGGGGGTTGCTGATTCTGAAGAGGAGGCTAATCTTGTTGAAGAGGGTCTTCCGCTTGGAGAGGAAGTTGTCCCTGCTGCTGAGCGGGTTGGATGGGGACTACCTCTTGCTGATCAACGGGATTGGGTCCACGGTTGGACCCTCTAGATCTTACTTTCCGAGGAGGCATGGCTGGAGGAGATCTGACCAACGGGAAGAGGAGAGGCTGCTATTCGTATGGTTCCCACAGACGGCGCCAATCTGTTACTGCTAAATCTGGTGTGGGGGTAAACAGATAGTATTTGTGAGTTCTTGGAAAACCTGAATAGCAAACACCTAACCTGTTCCGCCGGAGTTTGACCGCTGACTCCCGCCGTTCACCTGCAAAGAAGTGCAACACACCGGGGTTGATCCCGGCGACGCACCCTCCGACGCTCAAGTCAGTAACCAGAAATGATTATGAAAGAGCGTTTAACTAGCAAAAGATTGATTACCCCTTAATGGAGATGGGTGGGGGGTATTTATAGCCGCCTTAGGGATCAGTTTAGGAATGTAATTCCTGTGATCTGATAAGGAGTAAAATCCTCGTAATCAGATTAGGAATGTAATCCCTTAATTTCCGGTGAGAGGATAGTCGCGAATCAGGCCCATTGATTTGGTTCAATCAGAGACCCTAATTCTATCCTGTCGGACTGGGTTTGTATCGGGTCAGGACCCGTACCCAGTTGAGGTGGATCCGTTCGCGGGTTATTGGATCTGTGAGAAGGAGACCCAGTACCCATTTCGGACCCATTTGTATGTGAAATTACCGTTTTACCCCTGAGCTTTAAGATTCGTGTCCGATGTGAACGGTCCCGATTTAATCCTATTTTTAGCCATATCAATCATCAAGATTGATTTCCCTATCATTAGATTCAACTTCAATTGGCACATCTAAATCAATATTTTCAGTTGGCACACCTATAGCTAGTGTCCAAGCAACTTCACTTGTTGCTACCGACTCCCAAAATATGAATCGCAATTCCTTACCAAATTACAATCTTTGATATTGGAATTTCTTATAACTTGGATTATCCTACATAACCATAAAAAAGAAATAACATTTTGACAATCCAATTTTTGCCACTATCTTTCAATGATTTAAAAATAAAATAGCATCAAATACTCACCCTTATCTTAACATCCCACCATGTGGCATCAGCTTCATCATTCCTGTCTGATGGTTCCATCCTAAGCCTGTTTCTTGACCCACCAATTATTTCCATGTACTCCAATTATCTCTCATAGTATCCATTCTATTCCTCAATTGCTTTTGTGTATATTCTTTACTAGTACGTTTATTGAATTCATCGCGTATTTCTTCCCATGTCTTACTTTTAAACGCAATTCCTGGTCTCCCAATTGTACGAATCTCTTCGATACAAATGTCGAGCAAGATTTTTGTATTATTGGAATCCCATTTTGCTATTTTCAGGCTAGCCATTGGCTGCAATATATTAGAAAAACTTCAACAACAGCATAACAGAATATCATCAAAACATAACATAAAATTAGCTAGGAAATGTCAACATCAAATAGCAACTTGTTTCAACAGTTAAGTCGATTACAGTTTGCATATAAAAACTTAGCTAGGAAGTGTCAACATCAAATGCTTGGTTTATGAAGGCTTAGAATGACTTTTTTTTACATGTAGCCTGAAATATTAGAAATAGTTCTAATCAAAATATCTTCCACGAAATATGAGAATTAGTTCTAATCAAACACATCAGATTAAAAAAATTTCTAACACTAACAGTACTTAATAATTGTTAAGCTAATAACCGATCTTGATACTAGTTTTTACCATGGCGATAACTCTTTGAAGAAATTCACCATGAAGAAATTATTGAAAAGCAAATTTAGAATGCAAACTGAAAATGAGTAGATGCGTAGACAATAGACTGTATAAACAAAACTGTAATGATATAAACAAATTGATCCAGACATTGCATAGATAATTAAAGATTTGCTCAGTTGTTTGTCTTCCAAGCAATCTTCCTAGCAAAGATGGATATGAAAAAAATCTAAGGATGACCAGCCACACACATTATGCGATACTTCATCTACAAACACTATTGTTGCAAATATTACTTAAGAGAAGTGGGAAAGGGAGGGCGGCAAACCGCGAACCTGGGTGAGGAGCAGCGAACCGCGAGCGCGAAGTGGTATGGCACGAAAAGTGAGGGCGGCGAAGAAAGGAGAGGGAGGCGGCGATACAAGAAGGGAGGGCAGCAAGGAAAGAAGAGGGGAGGCGGCAGCGCGGCGAGGAGAGGCAGCGGCATGGCGAGGGGAGGCGACGACTGTTTGGCGAGGGTCTGTGTTTACAAGTTCTGCTAGGGTTAATAAGAATGTGTTATGAGGTTTTGATGTAGGAAGGGGAAAAAAAAAGAAACGTAAAAAAGAAAAAAACTAGCGAGAAGTTGCTTTGGAGGGCTTCTATCAAACCTCATTTTCTTCACTAAAATTAAGCTACCTCTGCTTCTGTAGAGCTTTTCATGGGTATCTGTTTGGCCCAGCTTCTCCTTTTAAAGGAGAAGAGAAGCTAATTTTAAGCTGGGCCAAACACATTCTTAGACTTAATTAATGGGGTTTAGTGTTAATTAATCATATTTTAGTATTAATTAGTAACTAATTAACACACTAATAATTATTTTAAAACTATTACCATTTTAATCTTTTAAAAAATTACGAAAAAACCTCATGTTCCATCCGAGAATTTGTTTTTTTTATTTTCTCAAAATTTGGCAAACAACCATTGCAAGCACACACACTGTATGCTATTTCTCAAATTGTCATTTTGCCACATTTGAGAGAAACCGTTGTGGATGCTCTTAATCATAATAAACAACACGATAAATGAAATGCCTTGTATATGAAATAAATATCATAATACAATATAAACTAGTAATGTCAATACACAACTGGCCTCTAGGGCATACACCAACACTTTTTGCATTGGAAAGCTAGGACAATTTCCAGATTCGAATTTCATCCTGCCCAGAAACAGCTATCAAAGTTGGTCTAGAAAACAACTCTGTCGGAAACCCCCAAACATATGCAATCCTATAAAATAAAATCAAAAATTAAAATTAAAGTAAACAAAAAGTAAAGCAATTCTAACAGCAGTAAAAAGAAAACATGGGTTGCCTCCCAAGAAGCGATAAGTTTTAAAGTCTTCAGTCGGACGTGGCAAGCTGAGATGGTTATGTGATGCGAACATCCAATAAAATAAGAACCTCTTTTCTAATAATTCCATTCATGTGTGCAATAGATTTTCTCTATGCATCCCGCAAACTAGACAGCGGTGGTTTAAGCTCGAGTTTGAGTCATTTCTTTCTTGAAGTTGACGTCTTTGATATCCCCACCTCTTTGAATTTTAGCTGAGAAGAAAAATGAATAGATGGAAATCTTTTCTTTCCCAAATTCAAGAGTTGCTATCCGCACCAAATGTCGAACATATCCCAAAATCTTTTCTTTCTCAGATTCAAGAGTTGCTAAATTTGTTAAACACACTTCTACCAGTAACTTTTCAACTTCAGCCCTATGTGTCTCGCCCACAACTAAATCAATTTCACTAACTTTAAAACACGAGTGAACTTCATAAGGAAACTCCATGGATTTAAAAACATCAAAAGTTATTTGCTCATCATCAACCCTCCAAATATGTTTTCCTTTGTGGACATCAATTAAAGTTCTCCCCAAAGCTAGAAAATGTCGCCCCAAAATCAATGGAATTTTGTTCAACTTTCTCAATGTCTTAGCATTATGAAATCATTTGGAAAAATGAACTTGTCTATCTTTACTAAAATATCTTCAATTATTCCTCTTGGGTACTCGATAGATCTGTCTGCCAATTACAAAGAAATTGCAGTAGGTTTTGCTTCTCCAAGACCCAGTTTCCTAAAAACTGAAAAAGGCATAAGAGTAAATATTGCCCCTAAATCGCATAAAGCTTGATCAAAATAAAAATTTCCAATAGTGCAAGGAATTGTAAAACTCTTTGGATCATTAAAATTAAGAGGCAACTTCTTTTGCAAAATTGGGCTACTCTCTTCGGTTAGCATCACCATTTCATGCTCCTCCAACTTCCGCTTATTTGATAAAATATCCTTAAAAATGTAGCATATTTAGGCATTAATTCTAAAGCATAAATAAAAGGAATATTAATATGCAATTTCTTAATATATTAAAAAATTTAGTGAATTGATTATCAAGATTATTTCTTTAATGTCCATGCGGAAAAAGAATTAGGATAAGTTTCAAAATTAAACTCCCTATAAACTGTGAGATTTGAAACTCCTTAAATCTTCTTAGAATTCCTAACATGGTTGTTTACCACCTTCTGTGTTTGTTCCTCCCAGATTGGTTCGAACTCATCTTGGTTTTCAACCACATTTTGTTTGGCAATTTCTTCTTGTAGCTGCTCAATTGTGCGCCCACTTTTCAGTATTATTGCTTTGGAATGCTCCTTAGGACTGGTCATGGTGTTACTGTATGAATATTTGAAAGCTGACTAATCTTAGCCTCAAGGTAATGAACTGAAGCCGTATTATATTGTATTGTCAAATCTGTCTTTTGCATATATTTCATGAACATCTCCTCAATTGTTGGCTTCTTTCTTGCTGTGAAAATTTTTGAGGTGGTCTAATTACTTCCTGATTGTTGTTCCAAGAAAAATTTGGGTGATTTCTCCATCCTAGATTATACGTATTTGAATAAGGATTGTTTTGATGTTGGAAGTTGGACACGTAATTTGCTTGATTGGAATGTGGTTGAGCAAATGGATTTCCCACTTGGCAATCAATACTTGAGTGATTTTCTGCACAATGATCACAAATAATATTAGTTTCAATGGCATTAACATTCAAATTACCTAGCTGTTTAGTTAAAATAGCAATTTGTGTCGTTAATGTAGTAATCGGATCAAGCTAAAAAACTCCAGCTGCTTTTGTTGGTACTGCTCTCTCTGAAGAACATTGGTAATTATTAGACGTCATCTCCTGCAAAAGCTCATAGTCTACTTCATGAGTTTTGCTCATAAGAGCTCCTCCAGCTACTACATCGACCATAGACCGATTTGTAATTCACAAACTGTTATATAATGTTTGTACTTTCAACCATTTTGGAAGTTCATGATGAGGGCATTTTCTCAATAAATCTTTATACCTCCCTCTCCCACGTATCATACAATGACTTATTCTCAAATAGAGTGAATGTGGTAACGTCATTTCTTAGCTTCGCTGTCTTTATCGGGGGAAATACTTAGCCATAAAATTTTCAGCAAATCCCTTCCAAGTAGTGATGACACCTGGTGGTAGAGAATTTAGCCAAGGATTCGCCTTATCTCTGAGTGAAAAAGGAAATGGTCTCAAACGGATAGCATCGTCGGACACTCCATCGTGCTTGAAACTATAGCAAATTTCTAAAAAGTTTGCAATATGAACATTAGAATCCTTGTGCGACAGTCCACCAAATTGAACAGTTTATTAAATCATTTGAATTATAGTCGGTTTAAACTCAAAATTGTTAGCTTGTATAGGCAGCCTCTTTATGTTTGAGGTTGCTCCCTTAACCGAGGGCATAGCACAGTCTCTTAAAGCCCTACTTTCTTCTTCATTCCCCTCGTTCGGCATGGTGATACACTTCTATATCCTGAAATATATCAATTAAGTAATCGAAAAAACTAATCAAACTTATCTTTCTAAAAAAATAAAAAAAATCCAAATTAGTAACAATCTAGCTATTATCAATATCAAAAAAATTGACCGAATAAATTGCAAGCACAAAAATTTGCAACAAGTAGTATAGTTTAAAAGAAAAAAGTGTCGAATCCACACAGACTAGTTATTTTATAGAGTACCAAAATTTACTAGAGTAACTACTGTTTCTGTAATTTCTGTGTGGGAGCAAACACATAATATGAGTTATTTTAAAAGCAATAAAAAGCTGACTTTTTACTTTCACCAATATTGAATGCTTTCAACTAATGTTGCATTCTGAATCTGACTTATTTGCACCGTTGGATCTGATCTTGATGGTGACGATAGCTCCGATTGACCTGCAAGAAGTCTGAAACATCAGCGTTGACCCCGGCGATAGACCCTCCTACGCTCAAGTCAAAACTCAAGAAAAATATGAGAGAGCTTGGTGGAGAAAATACTCATTATATTGTTCTAGTGGGGGTAGAGGGGTATTTATAGTCACCTTGGGGGTCAGTTTCGAGATAATCATTTATCTCAACTTCCCGGTGTTATTGGATTGAATCAGTTATATCTTTTTCATGAAGAGATAAGAGTAGTTGAGGGTATTTGAGTTTTAAACTCCCCCCTAGATAAAAGACATGGTTTTTGAACCATTTCTTATAGATAATCATGAGTTTAAATTATTTTTAAATGATCTGGACTTATTTACATGGGGCTGTTATGACAACCCAGTAAGGCAGATCCGTTTTGGGTTATTAATCTTCAGAGATGCCCAATTTCCCTTCATAGACCCGTTTCTAGTGAAAATTATTGTTTTACCGATAAGAGATTTAAGATTCTTTTCCAATTTGAATGGTCTCAATTTAGTTCTATATTTACCCATATCACAAGCCCCCAACTCCTGTAGACCGAGTTTCACAGCCTTTGAGGAGTAGTTCGCCCATTTTAATGGTTTACAGAACTTATCGGAGTTATCGGGAAAGTTTGGATCTTGCTCGAGCTGTAACAATGTTATTCTGAGCTTTTAAAATACCAAAACAATCTTTAGAATTTTCTCTATTTTTCGTGACTTACTAGATTTTTCTGAACTTTTTACAATTGTTAATCATTTTTCGAAATTTTTATTCAATTTCCGAATTTTAATAATTAATTTTTGAAAATTTTAATTAATTATTCTAAATTAATAGTTACTTTTTCAGAATTTAAAAATATTTTTTTTCGAATTAGTAATTTTTTTAGAATTTTTAATTAATATTTTTCAATTTTAAAATGTTTTCTGGAATTTTTAAATAATTAATTCAATTTAAC
This sequence comes from Hemerocallis citrina, assembly GCA_017893485.1. NCBI lineage: Eukaryota > Viridiplantae > Streptophyta > Magnoliopsida > Asparagales > Asphodelaceae > Hemerocallis > Hemerocallis citrina. Next base: position 35,759,975 of record CM030365.1, read on the forward strand.
AATTAAATAAAAGAATTAAATAATTAAAATTACATTGATTTAATCACGACCGTTGATCATGATCGAGCACGGATCGGGAGGCAGATTTTTTCCTCCTTTCTCGTTCGGTTCAGCTGTTGCTCATCACACGCAGAACAATTGATGCGATCGTTCGACACGTCAACACGTGGCAGTCAACGGTTTACTGTTGATTCGATCAACGTTGATCGTTGACCTTTCTTAGCATATCATACGTTGATCAAGATTGGGTGCGGATCAGGAGGAGAACATTTTCTCTTTTTTTCGATCGGTTTTGCGAATGCTTGGCGGAAGTTGGCTATCAATCACGAGGTTCGGCGACACGTGGCAGTCAACATTTGACCGTTGATTCTTTTTTTTTGGCATCCCAGTCGTCAATCAAGATTGGGACAGTTCGGTAGGGAGCCATTTCTCTCATTTTTCGACCAGTTACACGTTTGGTCGGCGTAGCACGTGTAGTAGACATGTTTTTTTGATCGAATCTTGGTCGTTGATCGAGATCAGGCACTGATCAGGAGGAAAAACATTCACCATTTTTAGTTGGGGGCACATTTGCTTGGCATAGCACGAGCTATACAAGGGCTTTTTCGAAGCTCGGTGTAGCACGTGTGGTACACATGCTTTTTCTTTTAATCGAATCTCAGCCGTTGATCACAATCAGGCACGAATTTTGAAGAGAATTTTGTACCTTTTTCAGTTCGGGGGCACATTTGCTCTGCATAATTCGTGCAGTACACGTGCTTTTACGAAGCACAGCATAGTACGTGCGGTACACGTGCTTTTTCGATGTTAATGATGTGGCAAAATCTAAAGCGTCGATTGTGCGAGCGCAGATCATGAGGAGATCCGACCGTTTTTTCTCTTTTGCAATTTCTTTTTTGTTAATAGCACGTGCGGTGCATGTGTAATATGTATCTCGCTGCAAAATAAGTTGCCGAAGATGGAATTGTTCAAAATCAAACCCAGGCTCTTTAAGAAGGGGGATGAGAAACTAACCACTTGACCAACTTGCTTTATTGTAGAAGTTAGCTATCACACTTTATTTAGTTTGGTGGTGCGCTTTTGAGAGATATACATGGTGCTGCAGTATAATGAACTTTTCTGGTGCGCTTTTGATAAAGATGTCCGATTGGAGCATGTGACCCCTCATTTCAAAGTTGACTCTAAGATTTACAATTTCTCTTCAAAAGTCTACAGAAGAATCACCCATGTTTAGGGTCAAAACAGGCCTACAATGTCTTTGCCTCCGTGAAGTTGAAAAGATTCTGGGTGTCAGGGATCTACGAGAAGGAGTTTCACCATGAAGGAGTTATGAAAAAGAGCTTGGCGAGGGGAGCTCGACAACTGTTGGAGCTCGATAAGGATTCGAGCTCAGCGAAGGAGGGGAGTTCGACGACTGTTGGAGCTCGGCAAGGATTCGAGCTATAGCGGAGATGGGTCAGAGCTCGGCGAGGAGCTTTGGCAAGTTCGACAAGGATTTTGACAACTTCGGCAAGTTCAGCGAAAGTAGAGGTGGTTCGGTAAGTTCGGCAAGTTCGACACGTGTCCCGTTGATAGTTGACCGTTGACCTGTCAACGGTTTTTTGGTGTTTTCACCATCGGGGGCACGTTTGCTCAGCACGCGACTCTGAACTTCCACAATGCTTCGGCGTGCTGACACATGGTCGTTGACCGTTGACAGTTGACCGGTCAACGGAATTTTGCTCTGTTTTCGATTGGGGTGCATTTGCTCAGCGTGCGACTCCGAACTGCCTTAATGCTTCCGCGTACCGACACGTGGCGCTTTGACCATTGACCATAGACTCGATCAACTTTTTGTTGGCTCGGTGCAGGTGTGTTGTAACCTGCTTTACTAGTGCTACAGAGATCCGATTGGAGCATATGACCCTTCATTTTGAAGGTGACTCGAATTCTACAATTTCTCTTCAGGGGTCTGCTGAAGAATCATTCGTCTTTAGGGTAAAAATAGGTATGCAATATCTTTGTATTTGTAAGGTTGAGAAGAGCTTCGGTGTCTGGAATCTACAAAGAGGAGCTCGCTCTAATGGGCTAAGGAGACGAGCTTCACCATGGAGGAGCTATGAAAGAGCCATTCGGGAGGCGAGTTGAGGAGCAACTCTAGGGGAGAGCTGAGCTCCTATCTCGTTTGGAAGAAGGCCAATCGAGAGGCGAGCAGAATGAAGAGCATCACTAGGCTCTAGGATAGAGTCGTTCGGGAGGAGAGTTTGAAGAACAACTCTAGGGTTGATTTGAGCTCCGAACTTGTTTGGAAGAAGGTCACTCGGGAGGCGAGCAGAACGAAGAGCATCACTAGGCTCTAGGAGAAAGCTATTCGAGAGGCGAGTTTGAGGAGCAACTCAAGGGGTGAGTTGAGCTCTGAACTTGTTTGGAAGAAGGCCGCTTGAGAGGTTAGCAGATGAAGAGCATCACTACGCTCTAGAAGAGTGCCGTTCGGGAGGAGAGTTTGAGGAGCAACTCTCAGGGTGAGTTGCGCTCCAAACTTGTTTGGAAGAAGGCCGCTCGGGAGGTGAGCGAGATGAAAAGCATCGCCGGGCTCTAGGAGAGAGCCATTCGGGGTTGTTTTGGGAGCACTCGAGTGGCAAGCCGAGCTCCGCACACTTGCTCAGGGGTAAGAGGCTAGAGCGGCCCTGTGAGCCACGAGTGGACTCCGAACACTAGGACGACGAGTTTTGGGAGCACTCGAATGGAGAGTCGTGCTCGGCATACATGATCGGGGACAAGTGGCTAGATAGACCGAATGAACCATGAATGGACTCCACACTTGTTCGGGGTTGTTTCAGGAGACTCGAACGGCAAGCCGACCTCTTATACTTGCTCGAAACAAGTAGCTAAAGTGGCACTATGAACCATGAATAGACTCTGAACAAGATGTAGATGAGTTTTTAGAGCACTCGAATGGCGAGCCGAACCCCGCACTCTTTCTCGGGAGCATGTGGCTAGAACGGCTCTATGAACCATGAGTGGACTCCGCACTTATCCGGGGTTGTTTCAAGAGAACTCGAACGACAAGCCGACCCCACATACTTGCTCGGGAGAAAGTACCTAAAGTGGCCCTATGAACCGTGAATGGACTCCGAACAAGGTGACGACGAGTTTTTGAAGCACTCGAATGGCGAGTCGAACCCCACACACTTGCTCAAGAGCATGTGGCTAGAACAGCTCTATGAACCATGAATGGATGCCGCACTTGTCCGGGGTTGTTTTAGGAGCACTTGAACGACGAGCCGACCACGCATACTTGTTCGGGAGCAAGTAGATAAAGTGGCCCTATGAACCGTGAATGGACTCCAAACAAGGTGACGACAAGTTTTTGAGCACTCGAATGGCGATCCGAACCACGCGCACTTGCTCGGGACCATGTGGCTAGAGTGGCTCTATGAACCATGAATGGACTCCACACTTGTCCGTTGGAGCACTTAGTGAAGGGATGGTGTGGCTTCGGGGTGAACCATGTGTCTAACTCATTGTTTGCATCAAATAAACTTGTAAAACAATACTCGAAGGAAAATACTAAAAATTTATTGAAGAATAAAACTAAGTGGCTGCTTTGATGGTTGCCTTTGTTACAAGTTGTGACTGTTATAATTATCGGCCTTTATTACATGTTTGAAGCTAACTGCTTGGGGAGGGCGTTGAGCACCCTCGTTGTACTTCATCGGGTGCTCGGTGTTCCGAACGAAAAGATTTTGGTTCTCCCTAATGCAAGTGACAATTTGCTCCTTAACTTGATGTAGGAGTGCCTTGTTCACTCGAAAACACTTGGCTTGATCCTCTTGGGAAAAGGGTATTTCTGCTAGTTCTTCTAAGGGTTCAGAGCTTGCTTGGGGGAGCTCCATAGTTTCGAGGGTGAGGACCGAGCCCCCCATTGTGGCGATGTAACATGTCCGAGCAGCTTTTAGCCTTCCTTTGGCTTCAACAAACCCTACTGGTGTAGGGAACTTAATCTTCATGTGGTAGGCTAAGGCAACCGCGTGAAGGGATGCTAACCCCTGGTAACCAAAGACGGCATTGTAGGCGGACTTCATGTTGACAAGCATGAAATTGAACGCCCAAAATTTCAAATACATGTAATTCGTAGCACAAACAAGATCTTTTACTCAAATTCATACAAATTTACAAGAAATTTAAAACTTTTATTTACAATAAGTTCTTTACACTAGCACAACGGAATTAAATGAATAAAATATAATCTACAATAATGAAAATTCTTCAATCTTGTAACAACTCATCATAGTGACTTGAAGCACATGCCAAGTCCAACCCGACAACTGGAAAACTGTGGGCATGTCAGTTGCATACAACTGACGAAATGCTATCATACAGCGTTTCTTTAACTTTAGCAAACACAAACTTGAATGCACAACAAAGTGTGAAAAGCGATTATCCTAAACATGTCAGTGTATGATATGACTTAATGCCTAATGCAGACATTTACACTACGATGACACTAATGCATACTTGTTCGGATTCTATGCATCCCATACTACATAGGTCGAGGGCAAGCCTTTATCGTACTCCTCAATATAGGGTTCAATCCCACGCCATGAAATCATACTCGGTAAGAAAACAAGGTCCATACATCCCACAAGTATGGATTCAAGCCCCGGAGTACACCGCCCGACTATACAAAATCCACCACATGCGGACATCCCGCAAGTGCGGCTCTAGCCCCAAAATATCAGAGATCTGCCTCCCATCCGCCCGATTATTCATGATCCCAGAGTACACTACCCGATCGTTCATAATTCCGAATTTAATTGAGCCTCATCTCGTTCCGCATCACAGTCCCGGAGAACACCGCCCGATTGGATGCAGGGCAATTACAGTCTGGAGTACACTGTTTGACTAAATATATAGTCTCGGAGTACACCGCCCGACTATATAGAAATGCCCCACTTACGTTTGCCCAGGTTTCATCACATCTTCTTCTAATACCTATCCTTAGTTTTAATTATAATTATTAACACCTAGAGCTATCTTACCCACCAGACTTAAATCAAACACACTGAGAATGTTAACCCGCACTGGCTACTTCTCAAAGAGAAAATTAACCCAGACTAGTTACCTCTCAAATTCCATTTATAATAACTATCGGCATTCTCAAAAGAGATCACATAGGTTACATCTAACCTCATCCAATCGGGTTGGGTCCCTCTCACTCTAGAATAAACAACCATCTCAAAAGAGATCACATAGGTTACATCTAACCTCATCGTAAACATCTCATTCATTCTTCATCATCTTCTTTATCCATTTTCTTTATGTTTATTATCAATCATAAAGTAACCAACTTCTTATAGAAACATTCAATAACACTGGATGAGTTAAAACCCTTATAAATATCACATGATTAACATCTCAAATTCATCCTTTAATTACCTCTTAATTCCTCATAAGGTACATCTTACTAACATTCCAATGTTAAATCCAATTTTATACGTTGTAAAAGTTCTAGGACAACTACATAAAAGACATCAACCCAATGGTATTGTAATAATCATATAAATTCTAATACTACTCCAAAAATAGATTTACTTGTTTCATAGAAATCATAAATGAGTCCACTACAACTTTTTAGTTAAGATCTTCTAAAATCATCCTCAATTACTTCGTCTAAATTCTATTGCAAAACAGAAAGTTCAAGATCCGAAAACTGTAGCTCACGCTACTTGAAAAATCATAGACAATTAAATACTTCATGAAAATTTGTATTCTTTAGATAAAATTAAATGTACACAAGTCTATTATAACTTGGTAGTTATACGTTTTCTCAAAATATTGTGTCTATAACCCCGACTTCTTCAAAATCTACAGTAGGATCGAAATGTTATACAAACTGCCACTGTTCAATCTTGAAAAATTCATTATAAATTCAATTCCTCATGAAAAATTGTTTTCTTAGACTCTAAAGAAAGATAACGAGTTTACTTCAAGTTCTTAGTTTTGATTTTTCTTAAAATACTTCATCTAAGATATTGAAATGATCGAAATCTAAAATGTGTATAAATTTCAAGCAACTAGCCAATTGCCAACCAGTCTTAAGTTTGGGCTTTATTAAAATAGTACATGACATACAAATATTATGAAATTTTAAGAAGATGTTCTAGAAATATATAAGATGTTCTATAAAAGTTTTAGTTCTAGATTCCATCTAGTTTAATAGTTATGATTTTTTGAAGTGCAACCAGAACTCAAAACAGAACCTTATGAAAATGCCCCAAAATAAAACATATCATAATTTCACACATTCAATCAATAACAAATAATCTAAATATGAATGTTCAATCTATATAAGTTATCATGCATCTAACAATTCACACATATCTAGCATTCTACTAATATAACTATATTAGAAAGTTGAAGAAAACACCCACCTCAATTGTATGAGTTCTTAGTAGTAAAACTCCTAGAAAATAATACTCCAAAGCTCCAAGCTCCCTAAAAAATGGTCGGCCTCTTCCTAGCACAACCCGCAAGCTCTTCTCCCTCATTCTCTTTTTTGTTTTTATTTTGAGTTGTGTTGTTCATGACAAAAGTAAGGATTATTTATAGAAAAATTGTGATCAAAATTGCTCCCCACTGAACAAAATAACTCCTAACTTCCCACTAACTCACACCACTCTTCCTTATTCTCAACCATGGTAAGAAACACGTGCACGTGTAGTCAATGTGTGGGCACACTCTTCATATAAATTTTATTATTAATTTTTATTACGTTAGTTGTGTGTATTACACATGACAAGTGTACCAAACTAACTATATTTTAAATGTACACTTTATTGCACACAAAATCAATCATGGGCTTTAAATTAATTTTAGTTTTAATGGGCTACAAAAATGGATTTACGCCTAGTGGATTTTAATTAAAACAAATCACATAATCTTGACTAGAAAAATGAGAAGAAAAATATTCATAACTCAAGAAAATTTTAGGAACCAATATGTGCACAAAATTTTACGTGCATTGCACGTATCAATACAAAATAAATTTGAGAGAACGAAAAAATTCAAAATACAAAATACGTAGAACATGTAAATTAATAATGTTATGGATATGTCACTTAATGGTAAAACATACGTAATTGATACGTGTATTGAAAGCATGTGCAATGTACGTAAAAAAACAAAGATTAAAATAAATATTTGAGTTGGCTCAAAATAGGATAAAATGATTTTTTAGAAGACCAAAAATGTATAAATAATTGAAATGCAAAAATACATAGGACATTTATATTACAATACGTTACGGATATTAATCGTAATAGTACAAAATACAAGTGCGTAACACTCAGGGACAAACTTGTCATAACTCAATTATGCGGTGTGTTACAGTTTCCCCACCTTAAAATAATTCTGTCCTAAGAACTTATTAGGAGAAAAGTTGTATCTTGTACATACCAAAAAAAATTATTATTGTATATAGAAAAACTGTCAATACCAAGAAAAGAAATGTAGTATGTAATGTGGAAAGCAAAGTAAACTTATATAAGAAAACTATTAGTATCAAAATTGATAATAACGAAACAAGAAAACTAGAAAAATAGCAAATAAAGAAACGTGACCACAAAAGATATTATAGATTGAAAGAAATCTTCATACAAAAATAATATTAGAAAGAGTATTAGATAAAAGAAAATTATAAATTAAGTCATTAATCATGACAGGATTTGGAAAAAAAATAATTAATAAGATATAAGGAAATAATACCAAAAAAATGCTTTAAAAACAAGTATCTATACTATTATTAAGCAAAGCCTCATTTTGGCGGCTTTTTACTATCATGCCCTCATAAACATAAAAAGCTAAAAATAATGCAGGGTTAATTCTGTCAAATTTTACCCCTGATGCTCTAACCCGGCCAAACTCAAACCTAGGGTTTCTTAGCGCCTAGGATTTTTACAGGAACTTCTCTTTCTCATTTTCTGCTCTCTCCTTTCATCAGCCGAAGCGCCACCACCTCCATCCGATTCCAATGGGTAAGAAATCCATCCCCTTCTTAATCCTCAATCCTTCTCATTCCAAACCCTAGCAATCCTCCATTCCTATTCTTCTTCTTCTTATCAAGCTCGAATCAAGGCCTACGAGCTCCGATCCAAGTCGAAGACGGATCTCCTAACCAGCTCAAGGATCTGAAGGCCGAGCTTGCCCTCCTCCGCGTCGCCAAGGTCACCGGCGGCGCCCCCAACAAGCTCAATTATACCGTAAGGACAACACACTGGCTAATCGGGTTGCTAATCACTGTCATTTGATCGGGAAAGATGCAAGGTGGGTGACCCAAAAAAGAAAATAATATTAGGGCGTGCATTGCACGCGTGCAAATAGCTAGTAGTAAACAAAAGAAAGTAGTAAGAAGTAGTACGAAAAGAGTAAAACAAAAATAGAAGTATAAAAGTAAGTAAGAAGGAAGAGAAATGCAAGTGCATAGAATAAAAGCGTTGAAATAGTATAGACAAATTATAATGCAGTATAATTTTTTTTAAAATAGACTATGAACGTAAATAATAATTAAGTAGCTCAAAAGTTTACTAAGATAAAAATGATACTTTTTTTATAAAGAAATACATAGTAAAAACGAAATAAGGGAAAGTAGAAAAATACCAAGCAACCGATAAATAATTAGAAGAGCATAATAATTGAAAAATAGTTAGCACTGGCTAATAAAATTTTGAAAATTTTAAGGAAAGAGAAATTAACTAAAAGGAAATAGAAAAAATGAATGATTAAAATCTTAAACTACGAATATATGTTAATAAATAAAAGAATGTAGCAATTTAAGAGAATATTGTCTTATGAAAAGTCTAAAAATGTATGAGTGTTAAATTTTAGCTAAATGTACAAACATTATAAGATAGATATAATTATGCATATCAAATTAATACCACGACAAAAATAATTCGTATATGGTAAATACAATAACTATATACACGATTCAAAATTAAATACATGAAATAGTGATTTGTATTTATTAAAATATCTATAAGTTGTCAAGTATAGCAAGAAAGCTAACTTACAAAATTATACACGTACATAGGAATAAAACATATGATGAAACAAACAATACTATAATGCGAATGTTATTAGCCATTGGAGAAACAAAATAAAATAATAGTAAAAGTAACAATATATAATTGAAATAATATATAATAATAATTGGGATAGAAATAAAATGTAGATATTAAACGAAAGTATAAATAATAAAAAAGGTATTATACGAGTAGCAAACATATCGAAGATAGGTTAGCAAAAATATAAAAATGAAAATGTATAAAAATACATAATAAAATATTTAATAGTAACCAGTAATAGAAATTGAAAAATAAATAGAATAATAATCACACATATATGATAGATGTAGAAACAAATATAAATAATAAGGTAATTAATTAAATGTGTATAGTATATCCGTATTATAAATAATAAAGTTGAAGTAGTATAGGCTAAGTTGTAAAACATTATAAAATGGTATAAACTAGTACAAAAATGAAATCGTGGTAAGTAAATATGTATAGAAATAAAAGTGGGGGTTATTAAAGTAGAAAAATCTCTTTTGTTCTGAGTTCGCCTCGTTGGTGTCCAACTGCAGGCTCACCTCCTTGACATCAAGTTTCAGATTTGCTTCCACGACATCCGGTTACAATTTGTCTTCTGGACATTCGGTTGTAGATTTTGCCCCCCTCCCCCTCCCCCCTACATTTAGTTGCAGTTTACCTCCATTGATGTCTAGTTGCAGATTTGCCCTCTCGACCTCAGGTTGCACTGAAATGGTGAATGGAAATATGTAATCTTCCATATGTATCATGAAAGCAAGTTCAATAACTATAACATTCAAGACTCAAAACTGACACTCACACTTTAATGTCCACCCTAATTGTGTCGTCCTTATAATTTTGTACTACTTATTGAAGTTGGCTCTGATACCACTCCGTAACGTCTCCAATTTCAAATACATGTAATTCGTAGCACAAACAGGATCTTTTACTTCAAATTCGTACAAATTTTAAGGAATTTAAAACTTTTATTTACAATATGTTCTTTACAATAGCACAACGGAATTAAACGAATACAATATAATCTACAATAATGAAAACCCTTCAATCTTGTAACAACTCATCATAGTGATTTCAAGCCCATGCCAAGTTCAACCCTGCAACTGGAAAACAATGGGTACGTTAGTTGCATACAACTGACACAATGCTATAATACAGTGATTCTTTAACATTAGCAAATACAAACTTGAATGCACAACAAAGTGTGAAAAGTGACTATCCTAAACATGTGAGTGTATGATATGACTTAATGCCTAATACAGACATTTACACTATGATGACACTAATGCATACTTGTTCAGATTCTATGCATCCCATACTACATAGGTTCGAGGGCAAGCCCTTATCGTACTCCTCAATATATAGTTCAATCCCTCGCCATAAAATCATACTCAGTAACAAAACATGGTTCAGACATCCCACGAGCATGAATTCCAGCCCCGGAGTACACCACCAGACTATACAGAATCCACCTTATGCAGACAGCCCGCAAGTTCCGTTCGTGCCCCAGAATATCAGAGATCCACATCCCATCCGCCCAACTATTCATGATCCTGGAGTACACCGCCTGATCATTCATAATCTCGAATTTAATTAAGGCTCGTCTCGTTGCGCATCACAGTCCCGGAGTACACCGCCCGACTGAATCTATAGTCCCGAAGTACATCACCCGACTATATAGAAATGCTCCACTTACGTTTGCCCAAGTTTCATCACATCTTCTTCTAGTTCCTGTCTAGGTTTAATTATAATTATTAAGACCTAGCGCTAGCTTACCCACCGGACTTAAATCAAACACACTGAGAATGTTAGCCCACGTTGACTACTTCTCAAAGAGAAAGTTAACCCACACTGATTAGTTCTCAAATTCTATTTATCACAACTTGTCACGCCCCGCTTCCCAAAATACGGAAATACGAGTGCATGACGAAGCCCAGCGAATGATCTTAACATCATTCATAAGCTGTAGGATCGACTCAGCATCACAACAAGTATATAACAAGAGAGATATATAAAACCAAGCATGCATGAATACTTTATTAGCAACAGAAACAACTGAAATATGATAAAACATCCAAGTAGTTTCAAGTCTGAATCAAAGTAAACTCAGGAACATCAGCCCGTTACAAGTTCTCAAAACTCAAGAAATAATAATAATCCAAAATAATCAAATAATGCAAGAATTAAATGTTCTAATCAGGTCCTTCTCCACTTGGAAACTAGAACCTTTGCTCAGCAATTCCCGCAGGCAGCTCGTCTCCAAAGTCTGTTTAATAAATATAAACAGGGAAACAAAGGGGAAACAAGAGAAAATGCCCTTAGTGCAAGCTAGGGCCACAAATAGTGAAAGCAAGTACAAGTAAGGAAAAGACAAGAGTTGGAATCAAGAATAAACAGAGTTACAAGAAGTAGTAGGCAAATTCAAAGGCTGACTAGCAAGAGGGAAAATCTTAATAACTAGGTTGATAACAACTGCTAGTTATGGAACACATGTCAGGTACACCTATAGGGGTATTTAATATCAAGTGACAAATCTCAAGTCTAGTGTCATATGTTATTTCAAATGTCAGGTCTCAAATGTCAAGTTGTCAAGTCATCTAGTCTCAAGTTATCAAGTTATCTAGTCTCAAGTTATCAAGTTATCAAGTTCAAGTCTAGTGGTGATTACTATCTAGGTAGCACGACATGCATCCATTCTTTTACTACATGGTTGCTACAGTCAAAACAATTTCGTTTAGACCTAGTAATGGATTTTATAGGGCGGCGTACTCAGGTATCAAGTATTAAGCAAGCCATGGTTCATGAATCGAAAATTAAATAACAAGTTCACGAAGCAAGTTCGTGAATCCACAAGCAAGTTCAAGAACCGCACAATGGGTTCAAGAATCAAACAAGTTCATGAGCCGAGTAACCGACTCCATGAATCGAACAAGATACAACAAGTTCATGAACCAAGTATTAGGAAACACGGGCCCCCTTCCGAGTACACTTATCTATATTGTCCATTCTATAGTCCTTCCCATAACCCCGGCTTATTTCATTTATTAACTCTTATCAAGCAAGCATACAAGTGTAATATGTTGTGATTTAATTCTAAGAAAAATTGGGGATGTCCTATATAGTGTCCAGCAGCTACATATAAAATTTGGGGTCAAACGCTCGCTGTTTACACAGCTAAAATAATTCGCAAAGTAAATAATTACAGCAGTTTTGCAAAACTGCGTCTACTAACATAGCTGCAGTATAACTGCCATAACTCCTAGACCGTAACTCCAAATTCGATCAACTTGGAGTCTATCGATATCTACACATCCAGATCTACATTTTATATTCAGGGCTCGGGCCCAAATTCCAATGATAAAATGGTCGAAACCGCAAAAGAATATTCAGACAGCAACACTCAGAATTTATTTACTAATGTAGGTTTCATGGAAATATGTAATTTGGTGTCTAAGTTGTTAAGTAGCATAAATACATAATCATGGAGATCAAAACAGCAACTAATAAATATTTCTCAAGTCATAATAGTCGCAAATTCGTCAAAATACTAAATATATATGTATCTACAAATTTTAGGGCTCCTTAATTCATATGTCCATGTGATTCATGTGTTCAAGGGGGGTAAAAGAGTCCAATTGATTATTATTTAATACAAGAAAGTTTTGTGACTCTTAGATTCGTGGGTTTGAAGGTTCAAAATTGATTTACAATGATATTTCAAAGGGAGTCACAATCTAACTATATGTGGTATTTTCAAGAAAACTTGTACTAGAGCAATAAAATGTACAAGATGAATACTTGCCTTAATCGACGATTATAAACTCTGCTTGTTGAAGCAATTTAAGAAGAGAAATCCCCGAAGATGTCCTCGAAAAGCGCGTGCAAAAATTGATCGGAGATCGCGTTTTCCCCGCACACAGGATCGGCCCGAACAGCAAAACAGCAAGTGAGATCGGCTGCGGGTAGAACACGGAACAGCAGAACGATCCAATCAGATCTCTCCTGTGCACCGGATCCAATCCCAGAACAGCGAACACGGGTCCAGGATCTGCTGTGGCGAAACACGGAACGGCGATCACGGAGCGAATCTTGATGCGATCTGACGGCGGTGATTCGCTCCCGCCCTTTCCTCCTTCTTCTTCGTTCGATCTTCTTCTTCGTTCTTCGTTCGACTGAGTAGAGCGCGAGGGAGAGAGGTAATGGCGTGGTGCTCCGTTGGCGGCGACTGCGGTAGCGACGGAGCGACGTCGATGGAGTTTGTGGAGGTGGTGGTGCTGAGGGCGTTGACGAGGCGATGGGGGGGTCGAGGTGGCGAGGCGTTCGAAGGTTGAGGGAGACAGGGGGTTCGGAGTGTTGGGTTCGATGGCGAAGACGGAGGACGATGGCGGTGGTCTGGTGGTGGTGTGAAGACGGGAGGGAGACGAGGCGGATCGAGTGGGTTAAAGGCGATGCGAAGGATACGGAGAAGGGAACGGGGTGATTAGCGGCGGTAGGGAATTAGGGTTAAACAGTAGAGAGGTAATTAGGGTTAGGGTAGGGTTTTATATACTAGGTTAGCGGGTTTGAGAGTTTAGGGGATCCGATTCAAAAAGGGCCCAACAGAAGAAATGGTCAAGGAGCACAATAATGGGGATTAGAGAGATAAACGAGAATAATCGGTCTATTTCTCATGAAGAACGGTGCAAGATGGCACACAACCGAATTTGACAAAAGAACCCACAAATTCGAGTTGAGACCAGAATAATAATTCCATTCAATCAGAAGAAATTACATGATATCAAAAATAGACGAGAGAGTACAATGAGGCACAAAACAGTACAAAATACAAATACGGGGAAATAGGAGTTACACAACTGCCGGTATTCTGGGTCCCGCTCACTCTAGAATAAACAGTCATCTCAAAAGAGATCACATATGTTACATCTAACCTCATCATAAACATCTCATTCATTCTTCATCATCTTTTTTATCCATTTTCTTTATGTTTATTATCAATCATGAAGTAACCAACTTCTTATAGCAATATTCAATAACACTTGATGAGTTAAAACATTATAAACATCCCATGATTAATATTCCAAATTAGCCCTTTAATTACCTCTTAATTCCTCATATGGTACATCTTACTAAGATTTCAATTTTAAATCCAATTTTATATGTTGTAAAAGTTTTAGGACAACTAGATAAAAGACATCAACCAAATGGTATCGTAATAATCATATAAATTCCAATACTGCTCAAAATTTTGATTTATTAGTTTCCTAGGAATCATAAATGAGTCCTCTACAACTTCCTACTTATGATCATCTAAAATCATTCTCAATTACTTCGTCTAAATTCATTTGCAAAACAGTAAGTTCAATATCCGAAAACTTCAGCTCACGCTACTTGTAAAAATTATAGAAAATTATATACTTCATGAAAATTTTTTGTTCTTCAAATCAAATTAAAGGTATACATGTCGAGCCCCGCTTCCCAAAATACGGAATATGAGTACGTAACATAGACCCAGCGAATGATGTAAACACCATTCATAAGTTGTATTAGACTAACTAACAATATGCAGCAACAACAAAACCACGCAGGAAGAGATAATCACATGAATGAAGATAACTTCAATAAATAAATGAAATAATCCAATAATAATAATATTTAACACAAGAAATCCAACATCTGGGAATAACAAACTCTGGGAACATAAGCTCAAAACAAAATACAAAGTCATAACAATGTTCAAAGAGATAAGCAAGCAATAAATAAATTAAGCAGCGCAATCTTGGACTCCATCTCTAGAATCGTTGCTCACCAATACCTCCAGGAATTGATCCTTTAGTACCTGTAAAATTTTGATCTAAAAAGAAGAAAAAGGGTGCCCTTAGAGCAAGTTGTGGGCAGCAAGTAAAGAAAACAGAGGATAATAGGAAGCATGTATGTCAAAGAAAAAGGGACAGGATCAAAGCCAAATAACAAAGAAAAGAGCAGACAATAATATCAAAGGTTTACAATAATAACGCATGTAATGAGTGATATCAAGTCAAGTTCTGTACAGGATCAAGTATGCAGGTTATTAGTCATTTTATTAGCCTATCTAGTGCACGTACTACTGCATCTCATACTACAGGTTCGGCGCAAGCACATAGTGAACGTTTTAGACTGATGGTGAATTCAGGGAACGTGTACTCGGTATCGAGATATCGAGATAACAAGGTAAAGATTTTCATGTCAAGATTTCTCATCCTTCCATGTCAAGTGTTCAAGTGAGTAAGAAGGCCTTACCGAGTACATTTTCAGATCATTCACTACCGAGTCTACCCATGATACCCCAGGTTGTTATTAGTTTATTTTCATCCTATGTGAGTATGCAAGAAGGTGTCAATGTTGTATGATACTAAGTGTGTCTAATTCTATATGTTACAGACAAAGCATGAAGCAAACACATCATATAAGCACAATTTACATAATCAGTACATCATGACCTTACTGTACTAAGACATGGATTACAGTCACTACAAAACAGCAAATCTAAATCAGTCAAAAGGACTAGAAAGTAGACTTCCCCACGGTTCCAGCGAATATAATTAAGGAAAATAAAAGATAAAGAAACTAGGCTGAAAACTCTATTCTATTTTGGTTTTATGTTCAGGCAGCATGCAGTAGATTGTGTTCAACTATTTGTTTTAGGACAGAAAACTCATCAAATAAATCTATAAAAATTCTGGGTGATTCCTACATGTGTCTAGGTTCAGCTATATTTATTTCAGATTTTTCTCTTACTGTTAGCATGGTCAACTAAATTAAGAAACAGCAGGATATGCATACATTTGTGAATCTGAAAATTCTGACACAGCTGTACTAAAATGATGATATCTAACAAATTACACATCAGAATTCAAATCCACAAAAAGGACAGTAAACTAGACATCAGAGGCTAAATTTCATGTTCAGAAAGTTATTTCAATTATGACAATAGCATGGTTGAAAATCTGATTCAAAAATGGAACAACTATCAGTCCAGAATTTGTTTTAGCATGAAAAAGACAATAAATAAATCATGCAACCAAATATTTCATGCAAATTGGTAATCAAAGTGATCCTAGGTGTCAACATGCATATTTCTATGTTTAAGATACAATTTTACAGGCATGGTATATATTCATCAATCGAATTCAATCCAACATTTATACAATTCATCAACAAGTCTATAGTCTGGATCTAATTAATTACATGTAAGTGCATATACATGAAACAATAGGGACTAGGTTTTAGATCAAAGAGAGTGGCACGAAGTTAAGAGTATGTCGGGTTAGCTCGTGTAAACCCTCGATAAACTTAACGAATTTGTCAAATACCGCATGATAAGAAAAAGGACGAGATCTACTTGCAGAGATAAAATAAACTTGAACAAAACAAAATATTAGTTCAATGAGAGACTTGCCTGTTAGATTGCATATTCGAATAATATAGAATAACGGGATAAGAATCCCGGGCGACGATCCACAAGATCACGAGCGAAACACGTGCAAGAAACCCAAGCAGCTATTCTTGATTTTGATGATTACATCACAATGCAAAGTTGCTGTACTACTTCTTAGATATTACAGGATATACACAAAGGCAAAATGTTCAAACAAGCTTTACAAGATTCTTAAAGCAAGTTGATCATGCAAAAGCTACAAACAAAGCTCTTATAGCTAATTGATCAAGAAAGCTACATGGTTGTCAATTTCAAAGAAAAAGACGAAGGCTAAAGCTCCATTTCAAGTCTCAAGACTCAAGACAAGACCTATGTTTCAATTTGTTGTATTAAGTATCTTGTAACAATTGTAACTTTTTTATTTCTTTGAGTCTTAGAAATTCTGTAATAGCCTTGTCACACACACTCACACATATCTTTAACATAGTTGAGTGTTTTTTCAAACTTAAAAATATCGAAACAAGATAGAAAAAACTCAGCTGTTAAGTACCAGTCGACCGTCATTAGGGACCAGTCGACTGTCCTAGTACGAAACTGTCTGAACTTATTCAAACTCTGACTAGTCGACTGTTCAAGTCGTTTCAACAGTTTACTTATTTCAAAACTTGATTTTTCGAATTCAAAAGTTGTATTTCCATTGGTTGACAGTTGGTACAACTGCTTCTCAATGTCCAGTGTTCTAACTTTATAAATAGAGTGTAGAAATCACTTGAAAAATATTACAACAAGTACTTATTTTCAAATAGAGAACAAGAGTTCACAAGCTTTCAAATCCTCTTAGTTTTTTGGTTCTCTGAAATCAGTCTAGTATAACAGTGATTCCGTTTTAGACTGATTTCGGAAGTTGACCTAATAGCCACGCACAAAATTACATTCACAACAAGGCTATAGGTTGATTGTAAACATTTTTGTTGTTGTTCTTCACTCTCGGATTGTGAGGGTGGTTCCTCTCGGTTGGAGAGTAGGGCTCTAGGGTGTAGAGTCAGGTTTTCACTCTTGGTGGAAGAGTGGGTTTCTTTCTCTAGTGGTGAGAAACGACTACGGGTTGGACAAGGTTATTGTCTAACGCCATAGGATATTCTTGTATTTGCTTCAAGAATAGTGAAAATTCTCAAGTGGGTTGCTTGGGGACTGGATGTAGGTCGGGAGGACTGAACCAGGATACATCGTGTGTACTCTGTGGTCGTATTTCTCTGAACTTGCATTTCATTTACTTGCTTTTTTAATTTCTCTGTGAAACTTGTCTGGACAGTCGACTTTGTCCCTTTTTAAGTCGACTGGTCAGACTTGTACTACTGTCTCTCTGAAAACTTGTCTGGTAAGTCGACTTGACCATATATAAGTCGACTGATCAGACTCGTCTTAAAATACTCTTCTTAACTGTCGCCCGAGTCGACTGGTTTCTCTTTTCAAGTTGACTTGACCAAAGAAAAATTTCATTTTCGCAATTACTTTTATAAAACACTATTCACCCGCCCTCTAGTATTTCTTGCCTTGCCTACAGGATCCAACACTTGGTATCAGAGTCTGTTTGAGTGCAATGGCAACTACTTCTAATGCAAATCAATACCATGAAGGCCAATCTACACAAAGGCCACCACTCTTCGATGGAACCAATTACAACTAATGGAAGTGTAGAATGAAGAACTACCTTCTGTCCATCAACTATGAAATATGGAACATGACGGAGACCGAGTACACCGCTCCTACCATTTCATATGCACAATGGAACGACGACATGAAAAACCAAACAATGAACAATGCAAAGGCGATGAACGCGCTATTTTGTGCTCTTACAAAGGAGGAGTTCAACCGTGTGTCTAATGCAACAACCGCACATCAAATTTGGCACACACTCGAGGTAACTCATGAAGGAACAAATAAAGTAAAAGAATCTAAAATATTTGTTCTTGTTCACAGGTTTGAAATGTTCCGCATAAAGGAGAATGAGAATGTGTCCGAGATGATTACAAGGTTCACAGACATTACAAATTCACTTGTGGCACTTGGAAAGATACACCCAAGCCGAGATGGTGAGAAAGGTACTTCGTGCACTAACCCCCGAATAGGAGAAGAAGACCACCGCCATAGAAGAGGTTAATGATTTAATACAACTTTCTCTTGAGAATCTTGTGGGAAATCTTATGGCTTATGAGGTACAACTTGAAGAGCGCAAGAAGGATGCCGAACCACAACAATCAAAGAAGAAGACATTAGCATTCAAAGCCATGTCGGACTCCGAAGATGAAGAAGAAGATGAGGAAGATATTGCCATGTTCACGAGAAAGTTCAAAAAGTTCCTAAGAAAAGTTAAGTTTAATTTAAAATCTAAAAAATCTAATGAACCTCCAACTTGTTTCAGGTGTAACAAGACAGGTCATATGAAGAAGGATTGCCCATTAGAGAATGCAAAATCTAAAGAAAATGCGTCCAACTTCAAAAAGGACAAGTACACAAAGAACAAGTTCGTGAAGAACAAAAAGGCATACCAAGCAACTTGGGATGACAGTGATTCTTCGTCAGAAGAAGAAATTGATGAGACAAACGAGGTTGCAAACGTGTGTTTTATGGCGTCTCAAAATCAAGTAAGTAATGAGTATGATTCTAATGATTTACTTGATGCTTTCAATGAAATTATTCAAGAACTTAAAAAGGAAAATATTAGAGTTAAGAATTTAGAAAAAAGTTAATCAAACACTTTCTCAAGAGAATCTTAACCTTGATAAAGAATAAAATCATTAAATTTTCGTCTTTCTAGTATAGATATGGATCTTAAGTCTCTAAAAACAAAATATGAAGAGATATCCAAGAATGTATCTAAATTTAATAAAGGAAAAGAGAATTTAAATGATGTTCTTCAAAATCAGGTGTAATCTAATCAAAAGTTTGGACTTGGTTTTAAAAAGTCCCTTGAAAAATCTCATTCTTCTAAGAACACTAGTGTAAATAAACCTGTATCTATTTCCAGTGTCAAGCATAAGCTTTATGAGTTTTTTGAAAAGCCTAAAACTATAAGTTTTTATGATAAAGGCAATTCTAAAGTTCAGACAAGTCAACTGCACCCATCCTCCAGTCACCTGTCCAGAGGTACTGAGTCTTATTCAACGAGACAAATACCTCAGATAAGTCGACCTATACTACCTCCCAGTCGACTGAATAATAGTAAAAGTCGACTGAAAGGTGCTATAAAGTCGACTAGACAGAGCAAATATATATGGGTTCCAGTCAACCTGAGTTCGAAAGATAAAATTGCTTATATTAATTCACATATGCTTACTGTATGTAATTCTGCTAATTTTATTTCTGCTTATGGTGGAAAATTAAACTCATCATGGGTTTGGTTCCCCACAAACTAATCTATTTTGGACCCAATGAAAAGGGTACCATATTCACATTGAATATTTTATAGGTACCTAAGAGAGATCATTGGATACTTGACACCGGATGCTCGAAGCACATGACTGGTCATTCCAACCTGGTCTCTTCCATACAAAACATTGATGGAGGAACAGTTACATTTGGTGACAACAATAAAGGAAAGGTCATAGGAATTGGTATGGTCGGTAAGCACACTAACCCCTCTATAAAAGATGTCTTATTAATTAGTGGACTTAAGCATAACCTGTTAAGTATTAGCCAACTTTGTGATAAGGGTTATAAAATCATGTTTGAAAAAGATGCATGTTTAATTTATGATTCTACCATGCAAAATATAATTTTTCAAGGTTTTAGGAAAAATAACATTTATGAATTGTGTTTAAAAGCATATGAGTTTTCGAATAATTTTTGCTTAGTAGCTTCTAATAATGATTCTTAGCTTTGGTATAGACGTTTTGGCCATGTGAATATGAAAAATCTCGCAAAATTGTCTAAGTACAACCTAGTTAAAAGGCTGCCAAGAGTATCCTTTAAAAAGGATAAGTTATGTGATACATGTCAACTAGGTAAACAAATTAAATCAACTTTTAAAACAAAAGAAGTAATTTCTACTAGTAGACTGCTCGAATTAATTCACATGGATTTATTTGGCCCTACTAGAATTGCTTCTTTAAATAAAAATAGGTATGTTTTTGTTTTAGTAGACGATTTTTCACGATTCACTTGAACTTTCTTTTTAAAACATAAGAATGATGCTTTTGAAGAGTTTGCCAATTTTTCTAAACGAATTCAAAATCAAAAGTCTCTAACCATAGTCACTATTAGAAGTGATCATGGTGGAGAATTTGAAAATGAAACGTTTGCAGAATATTGCAACAAGAATGGTATAACTCATTGATTTGCATTTTCTAGAGCTTCACCACAAAATGGAGTGGTTAAAAGGAAGAATAGGACTTTGCAAGAATGTGCACGTACCATGCTTGTTGAAAGCAATTTACCTAAGTATTTTTGGGTTGAAGCCGTTGCTACAGCTTGTTATGTTTTAAATAAAATTTTGATTATGCCTAAGCTAAAGAAAACATGTTATGAGCTATTTTTTGATAGAATTCCTAAGGTCTCTTACTTTAAAGTATTTGGATGTAAGTGTTTTATTCTGAACACTAAGGATAATTTAGACAAGTTTGATCCTAGATCTAATGAGGGTATCTTTGTAGGATACTCAAATAGGAGTAAAGCATATAGAATCTTCAATAAGTCAACAATGACTATTGAAGAATCCATGCATGTTGCATTTGATGAATCTCCACTCCTTCAGCGAGCTCTGTTGGCCAACACGGGTCAAAAGGATATCATTAATCGGAACGACAATCTCTGGGAGACAGTAAAGGAGCTAAAGGCGAATCTGACGAAGGTGAAACAGGATCAGGAAAAGCTGTCAAAGGAGAAGGAGGAGCTAGCTGAGGAAAAGCTGGCGTGGCAGGCAAAAAAGAAGCAGATGTCTAATGATCAGGATGATGCTCTCGATCGTATCATCCAGGGTCAGGATGAAGGTTACAACCGCTCCTTCGAGCATATCAGGGCCAAGTACCTGAATCTTGACCTCCGGGGTTTTTGCCTCGAGATGAAGATGGACCAAGTATAGAGGAGCCTTCGGGGGGAGTGCTTTTGGCGGCCCCTGAACTCGTCAGCTATGCCGCCCAAGCCGAACCTGCTCACATCGACCCCATAGTCGGACAAGGGCCTTATTCTTCCAAGCAGTAGGTCTTAGGCTTTTATTTATGTCTATGCCTTATTGCGGACTGGTCACCGCCTCCCCTTGTAATCTCTTTTTCGGAATAAATAAAATCATTTTGAAATTAACATTTTTGTTTCGAATTTCTGTGTCGGTCTTCCATAACTTGCTAATGACTCGGAGTAACGTGCCAGGATAGTGAGGAGAGTCAAAGGGGTTTTTTTGCAGAAATCCATGCGCGACCTGAATTACCAGGCCGAGGGTTGAGCGGAGAGCTAAGCCCTCTTACGAACCTCAGGGGGCTTGTTCCCATAGGATTTTGGGAAATGTCTTGAGTTGTCATGTGAGTTATCATGTAGGAATCGATGCATCTTTTGCCTTGGAAGTTGAAACGTTCTCCCGTCTTAGGATTCGAAACATCTCTCTCTCTCTCCTGACCACTAGGTGTAGATTAAAGGCTAAGATCTCTCCACATGAACTTTGCAGTGATCGAGGAGATCCTTCCAAACGGACTATAAATCCTCCCATTCTCTCAAGTCTTTCTATCCATCGGCATTCATGTGGTCCTTCTACCACACCCTGGCAGTTTGGGGTAATGACAAAGCAACGCAGATTTGCACCTGACTATCAGTGTGCAATAGGATAATCACTTCTCCTTAGGTATTTAGTGCAGTTCCCGTTTATGTTCTTGTGTTGTTCTTGCCGAGGTCTGAAGGGTGGGGCCTAAGTCAAGCGCATTTATGGAGAGATCCATAAGTGACTTGGGTTTCCGAGTCAAGGACAAGATGTGTGACTTTGAGAGTGATTCTACTGGTAACCTAGAGTACCATGCCGAGGGGTGAGGTCCGGGCCTAATGACTTAGCGAGAAAAATTTGCGGTGACCCTGGGTAACATGTGAGGAGCGATGTTCGGGCCTATTGACTTTGTGAGAAAAAATTGCTAGTGACCCGGGGTACCACGCCAATGGGCAAGGTTCGGGCCTAATGACTTAGCGAGAAAAACTCATGAGTGACCCGGAGTACCACACCAAGGGACGAGGTTCAGGCCTAATGACTTAGCGAGAAAAAACTCACGAGTGATCCAGAGTACCACGTGGAGGAGCGAGGTCTGGGCTTATGGTAGTAAAATGAAGTTTCTAAAAAGCATTGGACAATTGTGAAGCTTCATTGATTATTGAATAACTAGACTAACTACGCTTTGGCGAGCGCTTATTACAGGTACTAGCCTTAATGACCTAATTATAATTATTCGATGGTGTTGGGGCGTTGGGTGCTCTCATGAAACTTCAACAAATGCTCTGCATTTTAGGTCCTCTTTATCACCCTGCTCCCCCCCCCCCCCTCTTCAAGTCGGTAAGTTCCTGGGTGTACCACTTTGGAGACCTTGTATGGGCTTTCCTAATTTGGGGTGAGCTTTCACTTCTTGTTAGGTTCAGAAATTTGAAGTTTTCTAAGGAACATGTCTTCTTACTTGATGTTTGGCTGCCAGACATTTTTATTTTGGAACCGTTGTATCCTCTGCTGGTATATGTTCCTTCTAACAATCGACTTTTCCTATACCTTCTCGAGGAGGTCTAGGTTGGCTCAGAGGACGTCGGAGCTGAAGTCCTCATTGAAGCTCATTATTCGGGGAGAAGGAAGTTGGATGTCCATGGGGAATACAACCTCGGTTCTGAATGAGAGATTGAACGGCAATTTTCCTGTCGGAATTCTCTTTGTCATCCAGTACGATCCAACACACTGGGGAGTTATTCAACCCACAATCCCTTGGGGGACTCATCCAGCCGATTCTTGACACCATCTAGAATATGGTGATTACCATTTTTGGTCTGGCCATTGGATTGGGGATGCAAGATAGACGAGAACCTCTGTTGGATTCTCAGGTTCGTGCAGAACTTTTGGAAGCCCTTTCTAGTGAACTGAGTGACATTGTCGGTGATTAAGATTCGAGGAATCCCAAATCTGCAAACGATAATTTCCAAAAGAACTGATGGAGTTGATACTCAGTTATTATGGCTAGGGATTCTGTAATACCCTAGGATTAGTGGGCTGAGCAATTTCGAAATGAGTTTGTGAATATCATGTGGGCTCTAATATGTGGGCTTCACTAGATATATATATATATATATATATAGTAGTATGTATCGAAAGCTTTGCATGAACCATGCATGCATTAAGAAAGTGACACTGACATGAAGTAGGAGAAGTGATAGATTAAAATCCCACATCATTTATCGTTTGGGAAGGAGAATAATGAGAGTTTTAAGTAGACTTTGTCAATGATCCTTAAGTACCTAACAAGCTATAGCACTTTTGGTGAGGTTGTGCCCGGTGGTAGGGCCGGGGTTAAGTTATGTAGCCGTGTAAGGTGTGTAGACGCTCGTAGGCATACAATTAGCTGAGTGGGCCTGGGGCATTATAGGTTCAGCCTCAACCCACTACGTCAAATAGTCTATACAACAATGAGGAAGCGTCGTTGACCCCTTACCTTAGGGAAGGGTCCAACCAAGTCCATCCCCCACATGGCAAAGGGGGTCGGGCTCGACAGTGACCTAAGCTCGGTTTGGGGGGCATGTTTGATGGAGGAGAACCTCTTGCACGGGCCACATTTTTGGGCATGCTCCTGAGCATCCTTGTAACACCCCGAATTTCAAATATAGGTAATTAGTAGAACATCTAGAATCTTTACTTCAAATTTATACAAAATACAAGGAATTTAAAACTCTTACAACACAACATAGTTCTTTACAATGAACAGCGGAAGTATACATATACAATACAGCTCATGTCATCCAAAAAAATCTTCAATCTTACAACATCCATCGACACCAAACTCATGCCCACGTCGCTTGCTAATCCAAATCCTGCAACAGTTGAGAACTGTGAGCACGTCAGTTGAATACAACTGACGCAATGCTATAACAAAGCGTGCATTTTTAACAATCACAAACTTGAATGCAAAAATGAATAATGTGACTATCCTAAACTTGTCATTGTATGTTCTAGCGACTAATACAACCCCTTATGCACACGATGCATCTCTAATGCACACTTGTTCGAATTTTATGCCGCACATACAACATAGGTTCGAGGGCAAGTCCTTAACGTACTCCTTATTGTAGTTTTTATCTCTCGCCATGCAAACCTTAAATGGTGACAAAAGACAAGATTCAGACATTCCACGAATATTGGCTCCAATCCCGGAGTTTTATCCCTTGATGAGGGGGTTGGTTGTAAACCGAGTTCACTTCTCTGATGAATGCTCTGAAGGAGGAGTTGGAGTCACCCTCCATGGGTCTTCCATGAATGGAGTGGAGGATTGCCATCCTCTCGAAATCCTGGGGTTCGGAGTCTATCTTTGGGCGCTTGTTAAGCCCTTGGGGAGGAGGGGAGTTTCTCTGGTCCCTCTAAGTGAATTTGGATAAGTACTCCCTACAGATGATGGCTTCTATCTCATCCTTTAGAGCTCGAAAGTTATCTGTCTCATGGACGTGGTCTCAATGAAATCGGTACCAGAAACATCTAACTTTGTTTTTGTTGGGGGGGGGGGGGGGGCGGATCAGCCCCTCCTCGGCCTAGATGTACTTCTCGCTACGAAGAAGGAGGTTGGGAAGTCCGTTAGGAGCTTTTTAGCAAGTGAGGTCTTTAGGAGGTCATGACGGACGTTGTGCATAAAGGAAGTTGCCGCGACCCCGACGTCTAGAGAAGAGATGGACCTAGCCTCAGCCTGTAAAAGTTTGGACGAAGTTCCAGAGTAATTCTCTATCCTTCTGCTTCAAATCTAGCAACAAAGCGCTCATCTACTAAGCCCTACATCTAGTCATGAAATGAGTGAGGAAACTCTCCAGAGCTGATCGAAGGAGTGATGGAGCTGTGGGCAAGCCCAGAGTACCACTCCCATGCAGAATCTCGCAGCGTGGCGGGGAAGGTTCTACAAAGGAGGGCATTCGAGGTGCTGTGAATCATCATGAGATTTAAAACTCTCAATGTGATTAGTTAGGTCTGACTCACCGTTCTACGTTTTGAAGTCTAGGGGCTAGAACCTTCTCGGGATAGGGGTCTTGAGGATGAAAGAGGAAAAGGGGGGTCGGACGGGTCGGTAGCCCATGTTATACCGCCACCTGTCTTCCCCTATTTGAGCGAGCCGGTCCTCCATTTTCTGAAGCCGCTTCAAAACCAAGTCTTCACATTCCTCGGATCGGGTGTACCCATAGGACTCCTTATGGTTGGATAGACTGAGATGCAGTTAATCCAATTGACGGTCATTTCTGGTGCATCTTCGGAAGGCTTGGAGGACCTTATTTCGGAATTCCTAGAATCTGGCTCTGGTTATGTGGCCCCCTTCCTCTTAGTGGCCCTTAGGGACCTGTCGATCCCTGGGGGAGCGGCATCGCTCCTTCCCTCGCCTGTGCTGGGACGGGTTACTTCAGCTTAGCTTCCGACCTGAATGCGATGGTGGAGTTCCTCCTCGTCATGTCGTTTATTGATTAGATTTCGAAGGTCCTGCCCTACTAGGCGCTCGACTATCCACGCGACTGAGTGAGAGTCACTAAGGGCTGGGCCCTGTCAATGTTCGACATGCAGCTATTACGACCCTTGAGTGGTTGCTCTGTTGCGAGACGGGTGAACCAGAGGAGGAGGCGTAAGGGGGTCTGCCTGACGCCCTGCTATATTTGTCTTTCTAGCTCTGGTTGCCATGGTAGGAGGAGGCTCCTAGGATCAAAGGGTCTAAGTAAATGGCTGGATCGAGAAATTTGTCCACAGACGGCATCAATCTGATGCTGCTTTTTTCGGAGTGGGAGCAATAGAAGATGAGTTCTGGGATTAAAGTGAAAAGATCATATCTCAATCGCCGATCAGGCACAGATGAGACGCTAGTATTGTGGATGTATGTGGAGGTTGTGGTGGTTGTGTAGGCTGACGTCCAACTGGGAACCTGCAAGGACAGTCTAAAACACCGGGGATGATCCCAGCGAGAGACCCTCCGACGATCAAATCAGAAACCAGAAATGTAAAGCTAGGCTTAATGGGCGAAAGATTGATTACCTGGTAAAAGAGAATGGGGGAGTTATTTATAGGCTTGAGTGGGAGTAATTAGAAGAGGATTTCCTTAACTGAATTGGATGATCCCTAAAACTTAGGGGATTTAATCCTTTAATAAATCCCTAATCTCATATATTTGAATACTATCCTTAATTGGTTAGTCAATTACTCTTGATTGGGCTGTTGGTTATCCCCACTCGTAGGTTGAGCTGGAGTAATGGGCCTGAGAATCGTGCGGTCTTGATTGGACATGGTTTTTACCCCCCCTAAAATGGAATGTTCTTTAGAAGAATTATGATAAGGAATGACGGACGAATTGATGGTCAAGAAGTACCTTAAAAATTATTATTGTTGCTATCTAAGATCATCCATTCATCACGATGGAGACTGTACAAGATTGATGAGAATGCTTCCTACAATGTAGCAAAAATCGACTAGGTACTCACAGAATGAAGTACAACACTATATATATATATATATTATTTACAAAAATTAAAAGGTCTAAAATCCTGAACGTAATATGGTTTTTATCCATATAAAGACTTGCAATAATAATGAACAAACTCATAAAGAAACTAACAATAGCATATGATCGTAGCATAATAAAAACTAATATAACCATGTGCATTATTGCATGAATTATCAAAATATAAGCAAATAGCAAAACTAATTTTTGAAAGTTTCAACTAATAACATCTACACAATATTGTACGACTTTTTAGGTTTGATTAATATACTGCATAAATATTGCACGAATTTTTGTTGATTCGATTAAGATATAGGATTCTAGTTTAATATTATGATGAGAAAGAGTGTGGGGTTAGTCTAAAAAGAAAATTGGAGAAAAGTCTTTGGATCAAGTGGTCTTAGTATAATTATAACTAGTATAACAATGGGCAATATATTGCACATCATTTTCAAAAATTGAGAAAATTACACCATATTACACAATTTTTTAGATTTGATTAAGGGATAGATTCCGGTTTAAAATTTGGATGAAGAAAGAGAGGGAGTTGCATTCTACATTTGCTTTTTTTTACTTTAAAAATAAAAAAAACCATTGATTAAAAGTGGTCTTATCTTATTATATTGTATAGATGTATAGATGTCAATAATTGCATAAATGTGTTTTTAGATAAGTTTATAAATAAAATAAGTCAATAACTACGTTAATGGGTTTCTAGATTGGTTTTTTGAATTTTAAAATTTGGAGATATTTTAAATTGAAATTCAAAGACATTTTTAAAAGTACAGAGAGAGAAATGAGTGATGTGTGAGTGGCCTCCTACTTTTACTCTCATTTTTTTTGTTTTTAAAACAGAGAATGGAGAAAAATCCTGACATAAAAATGGTCTCAGCATAATATATTGTAGAGACTAGTATAATTGTATAAATCTTGCGCAATCTTGCACATAATTTTCAAAATATGAGAAAATGGAAAAACTAATATTGAAAAAATTATCTAATAACAACTATACATTATTGAACAACTTTTGAGGTTTGATTAACAGACAGGATTCCAATTTAAAATTTGGATGGAAAACGACTGAGTGGTTGTCGCCTGCATTTCCTCATCTTTTTTAAGCTATAATTATGCATAATCTATAGCTAAAATAAAAACATTAAAAACTATTTTTGTTTTACACATCTTAGTTTTAAAGAGACTGCAAAAGTATAAATCTTGTACAAAGGGTACATTTCACTTAGGATAACATTTAGGAATTAGTATAAATAACATATTCCTATGAAACAAAGCACAAGTTTATAAATTTATGAAAAACTAAAAAAAAATCTTGTAAAATTTGAGAAAATTACTTTTCATACCAGTCGAAAATAAAAAGAACTACTGGTGTAATGGATGAAACATTCTATTTACATCGAATAAAAGAAATCTTTTTGGGTCTAACAAACCATTATGTTACATATCATACAAAATATGCAATATACATTGGCTTAATACATACTGAAGGTAGGAATGATTCTGCTGCCGATGAATGTCATGGTTTTGGTTAGTTTTATTCTAGGTAGTTTTCTTTTAAGAAATCCACCAATTACAAAAGGTCATCAAGGATTTTAAGTATTTTATTTAAAGATCGGTGATACTTCTTGAAGAAAATAATCTCAGATTTAAGTTTATTTTAAGACTTGATAATATTTTAAGAAATTCTCTATCAAACATAGAACTTAAAAGAAATTTTGCTTGATTTATTGCCAAAAAAAAATCGCAAACAAAATATTTATTTTAGAAAAATAAGTAATTCGAGTTATCTCCAATCACTCTTCAGAAGATAATTTTAAAACAAGAATTAAAGCGAAGTATCTAGACAAAAGAAATTTTGACAATTGAACAATTATCAATTACATCGCTAAGTAGTTGAGAAGAAAATGAGTCCATAAGTTGAAACTCTTACACATGAATTATAAAAATATGGTTGAGTATCTCACAATTGTTTTCTATGATTTTAAAATTCTATGAGGAAGTTGAAGTGAGTTCTTTTTTCACTCATCTCCATTACCAGAATCATTGGTCACTACATAACTTACTTGTAAGTAGTGTGAGGCTGATAGCATGTCTTGCCAAATTGTAACGCCCCGATTTTCGTACACTGAAAACTTGAGACACAAACCAGAATCTTTCCTTAAAATGAGTCCACATAGAAAAATTCACAGAAAATTAAAACTTTTTGTTACACAATGTCATTACAATGTCCAATAATTGCAACAAAAATATTACATCATGAATGACAAATATAATTGGACAAGTGCAACTCCATTTGGATACTTTCCACAGCTCGAGTCCCCTGCTCCACGAACAACAATCATGCAACTAACAAACTGTGGGCACGTCAGTTGAATGCAACTTACGCAATGCTGATGAAACCAGCAACTCTAAAACCTCAACAGCCAATTATTAATGATGCAAAAGAAAATTGTGCAGTCAAACCACAAGTGTCGGTGTATATCATGACCTAGAATGTAATGCACAAACTCAAATACACATGATACTCTTACGCTAATGCACACTTGGTTGTAGTCATATGCATCTCATACTACATACTCCCCCAACCAAGCGGCGTTCTTCCGATGATAGAGTTCTATCCCTTGCCATACATCCTACTCTTTTGCTCTCTCATGTTTCTGACATTCTAGTGATGAAGAGGTTGCAATCGTACGGTTTACTCCCGTCGCTGCAGTCAGTAGTGGTATCGTAGTTACAACATTTATGTTTCTACTATGCCCGAGTCACAGTCGTACGATTTAAGCTATAATCAAATATTAGTTTTGTGGTAATTCTGCCATCCCGGAGCTCTTCAAAAACTTTTGTATGACCATAAAGGCACCCTACGACACATCCGCCCACCGAAGTCATTAGATTCATACGTTAGACGTCTCACTCCAAGTTCCCCTCCCTGCATTGAACACCATAGGACTTGACGGATTGGTAGAGTCTTTCCCTAATCTCCGCTCTGCCTTCGTCCTTACACTAGGCCAAAACTTGCAGTCAAGACGATGCCGCCACTCCACTCCTTATCAAAAGTTGTTACGAACATAAAGGCACCCTGCAATAACTCTGCCCACCAAAGATATGAGAGTCCTACGTTAGACATCTTACTCTAAGTCTCCTGCCGGCATTAAACGAACTTAGGATTTGGCCAGGAGAGACCATGCCTTGTGTCCCCCTGACAGGTGAGCACACTTCCACTAATGCCTGTCCTTAACACTCAACATTGACTCGATCTACTCCTAAGGCACTACCATGCACAAGGATACTATCCAAAACTAGGGCCAGAACTAACGACTACGGTCAATTCTATAATTACTAAATTATTATTGTTTAGTATTTGATTTACCTGATTCTGATAACTCTAGTTAAGGTTCTAATATTTTTTTATTAACTCATTAATGATTTACTAGGTGGTTCTAGGTCTACTGATTGACCAACTAGTTAGGCGATCCATCAATTGGTTCCACATCCTAACTTAGTAGACATTCACTTGATTCAATGAGAACAACTAGTTAAGTTCTACTTGTAGACTCTTTTTAGTTAATCTAACGCAACATTTTAGAACTTAATTCAATCTCACAATAGGGCCCAACTCGGCCCAACTAAGCGGCGAACCGACCACTGTCGATTGCCTCACCTGCCTTCCACGCTTGGAATTGACCATGACTTTGGCCCGACCAATTTCTTGCCGCTCCCGCTAACCTTCACGCTCCACGGTCCCTTGACGAGTGGTAGCACCAAAACAACATCGGATTCCTCCATGTACGGTGAGCACGTCGGCACACAAGTCGTCTCCTTCAACACGCTCGAGGGTGACACAAGTTCCTATTTTACCCGTCTGTCCATACATCAAAGACTTAGTCCTAGGGTCCGAATCTCTAAGTGACCCTACTTAGATACCATACCTTCGGGCAATAACTCTACAATATCCCCATAGCCAAAAAGGTATCTAAGAGCCCTAAATTGGAGAAATTATAATTTCAAATAGTAAGCACAAAGGCAAAAATGCCAAATATAAGGGTCTTTCCGGCTCTGTTTCCATGGAGAAACTTGCCAGGGTGAGCACCAGGCTTCTACATAATGTAGAAAGCAATTAACCATCACAAGTGAGGCATATACAAATCCCAACAACTAACATCACACATACAATTTGCATTTTTAAGTTATACCCTTAAAAAGCGAGTAATCTTATTTCAATTGCTACTGTGAGTCTCATATGGCTACTCTACAACTAGAAAATGAGAATACAAGTAGTGAAACTCAATCCACACATTCATAAAAATTTCTAAGGTTACTAAACAGCAAGTTTATGTTCACATTGCAAGTCTAAATCATGATAGTATGCAATATAGCAAGAACAGTAAGTCTGGTAATCAATACACAATTTCTGTTTACTCAAAAAAAATCATTATAAACTGAATACGACTTAGAAATTTAAGATCTCAGTTATTCCAGAAAGGCCCAAGTGTCTGCTACAATTTCTTAATTGAAGTCTCCTTCAAATTTTATAATTTATGTGATCAAAAGAGTCGTTGTTAATATGCATACAGTAATTTCCAGAACATACCAACAATCAACCATTGCTGACGTAAAAATCATTTTAAAATATCAAATGATGTCTAAACTTCACAAAATTTGGAACACAATCTCTTTACACATAGTATCAGTAAATATCAAATTTTCAAATCATTCTATCAACCATTTAGAAAGTTATGGTCCTTTGAAAAATAACTCAAAACAGAATAGTTAAACAATCAACTCTGTTTTTCTTTTAAATCCATCAGTGGTTTTGGATTTTATTAAAATACCAATGTTGTCCAAAAATTATGAAATTTAACATTCTATTTATATACACAGAGAAGTAACACATATCAAAATTTCATCTAGATGTTTGATGTAATCAGAGAGATATTAGCCTTTGAAATACAAGACAAAATCATTCATTCAAATCTATTCACTTATAACTAATAACAAGTTCGTATTTAATTAAAATAGAATATAAAATCCAAAAATTATGCAATTTGGTGGAAAGATGCCTAACATGCATGTGTTACTACCATAAAAATTTCAATCCAAAATTCCTTGTATTTACGGAATTATAGTTTCCAGACCTAAGGTGAAATTTCAGGACAGCAACTCAAGAATCATCTCTAAGTTCTACTAGCACAATCTCATACCAAAATTTTTTATCATGTAACACAATCATTTCAGCACTTCATATCAATCATGCAATCATATGGCAAGCATTTTTCAAACAAACCAAGAAATTTTAGAGACACCCACCTTGATTGTTGATGAAATT
This sequence comes from Hemerocallis citrina, assembly GCA_017893485.1. NCBI lineage: Eukaryota > Viridiplantae > Streptophyta > Magnoliopsida > Asparagales > Asphodelaceae > Hemerocallis > Hemerocallis citrina. The sequence goes on from CM030365.1 coordinate 35,792,495, forward strand.
GGTACTCTCCAAGCTCCAAGCTCCTTGTTCTCCTTGCTCCTTGCTCCTTGTGCTACCTCCTTCTTGCTCCACTTGGCTCCTTGCTTTTCCCAATTTCAGAATGTAAAGAAGTAGGAGAGTGTTTAGAAGTAGTTTAGAGTATAGGGGATAGTTGGATTGTAGTAGAAAGTGAGAAAGTGAGCTAGGACTTTGGGGGAGAGGTATAAATAGAGAGAGAGATGGGAGGCTTGAGTGTGAGAGTGGACAACCTTTTATGGTTCCAAAAATCACTCAAGTGCCATAAACCCTAGATTCTTCATGATTCAAACACAAAATATCTTCACTCTCTCTTCTTCCCTCCAACAATGGCCGGCCACCCTCCAAGGGTTGTTGTTTCTTTTTTTCTTTTATTTTGGCATGACACACTACAATTCAAGTGTGTGTGTGCATGGCTCATAGGTCGAATGAAACATGGTTTGAGCCCAAGTCTAAACTCGTGGTGAGTTAATTTGGGCTTAAACCACCAATTTAAATTGGTGCACCATTGAAATAAATTGCACAATAATTGAAGCACACATACAAATAATTTAATGTGAAAATTTTACTAACTCATGCAATCATTTTCACATAAAAATATTATCATACAAATAACTGTTAATTATTTTTATACATATCATCTCAATTATAATTGATACAAGCATACCCCAACTTCGATTCCACAAATATACCTTTGTTGAGTTCAAAAACTATCGAATAATAATATGATTCAATACTTATTCAATTAAAATTGAGAAAATTTCATTAACAAGTAAGACTCTCAAACGTGCACGGATTAATGTACAAAATAGATATATACCATTTTGTGGGGTCTTACACAAATTGCCTAGAGCTTCCGCAAGTTCAACGATGTTGGAGTTCACTTGCACAACTCAATACAAACACCTTACTTGTTACGGTTCCTCACTTATGCAATAATAGCTAAATTTGACGTCACCTAGCTAAATGATGTTGAATCTTAGGATACAATAGGCTGTGCAAAGTTACCCCTCGACTGGGATTGAGTTCAAGGTTATTGAAATGACAACTTAGAGGTTCTTCTGAAGATTAGAGAATAAGGACATGAGTGCCTCCCTTAGCCTTGCTTTCTTTTTTGGAAGAATTGTTCTAAGTGACATTCTTACAAATCATTTATGTACACTGCAAGAAAGATCATGTCATCTCTGACAAAATTTTACATTAAAGTCATTCCTGGAAAATACAAAATCAAACTTCTCACACACAAAACAAAAAAACATCAGTTTTTAGTTTTGCAATCACTTCATTCATTAGAGAAACACTTTTTTATTATTTTTTGGTAATCCTAATTTATTTATCTTTTGTAATCCTCTTTTTTTATTCTTCATAGCTTTTAATAACTATTTTGATCGATGGGCCTCAGCTAGCTTCTTTGCATTCTTTTTATTTATAGAAAAATGTGCAGAAAGATGTAGAGAAAAGAGTCACGAAATGCACATAAGAAAAATGAATATAATAAAATTGAGGAGAAGCAAAAGATAGATTATTTACAATCGATAACAAATTAAAAGTGATAAATCAAAGTTACAAATTCAATAATACAACATTTTTTGAACTTAGTTTAAAAAGACGATCACAAAGCAAATAAGTATATGCACATTACAAGTTGTAAATTTGAAGCTAAATAATCAAATCTATCAGCAATCAACTAAAGCATAGTGTGTAATAAAATCTGAATGACGAGTTTGAATAAAAAGAGATACGTATATTATAAGATGGTAAATTCTCTTTTTTTTAAATTACATACATTCAAACATTCAGACATACATTTTCTTTCTTTGTAGTCGAAGTTTATGAAGTAAGGATGAAGTCAATTCTCTGATTAATTGTCAAAGCACCAGAGCACTCAAATATTTCTTAACACTCATCATAAGATGGGGTTACAAAACATTTCAAGAAACTAATGAGTCAATACGATGAAAATTTGGGAGAGGGTGATCCAACATGGACTGAGACTATAAACTACAGTGTTTGAAAATCAGTTTGGGTTTATACCTGGTAGGTCAACAATGGAAGCAATTTATGTACTGAGGAGACTTATGGAAAAATATAGGGAGAATAAGAAAGATCTACATATGGTTTTTATAGATCTAGAAAAAGCATATGATAAAGTCCCTAGAGACGTAGTATGGTGGGTGTTAAATAATAAAAGATTAACTATTCGGTATATTGAGGTAATTAAGGGTATGTATGAAGGGGCAACGACCACAAATAGAACAACCATGGGAGAGACCAGCGATTTTCCTATTACAGTAGGTTTACACCAAGGTTCGGCTTTAAGCCCCTACCTCTTTACTTTGGTTATGGATGAATTGACGCGAGGAATAGAAGATAAGGTGCCTTGGTGTATGCTTTTTTCCGATGACATCGTCTTAGTAGACGAGACTAGAGCAGGAGTCAATGCTAAATTAGAATTATTGTAACCCCTGTTTTTCCAAATATATATATTTTGTGTATCTTCTGTATTTTAAAAAATTTCGCAAATTATTTTTCCGGTTTTCAAATTATTTTGTCAAAATGTATTCTTTTGAATCTTCTATTTTAAAATCTGTTTTCGATCAAATAAATTTATTTGTAACTATTTTCTGTGATTTTATATTGTAATAAAAATCTCATTATCATTACTTTTATTATTGTTATTAGTTTTGACTGGTTATTAACGACATATTTCTGTGTACAAATTGTATTTTTAGTATTTTAAATAAATTATATTTTGTAAGGCAAATTACATTTTTATTATAAACAATACTTTATTTGCTTTATCTATTTTTCTGCTGGATTTTTTTTATTAAACCCATTTAGACCCATTTTCCTAATTAATCCTATACCCATTTTAAATAAACCCAAACCCAATAACCTATTTTAAAACCCATACCCACCTAATAAATCCCTCCCAGATTTCATTACTTACTTTCCTATTACTATTATTTCCTACCTATATACTAATCCTATTCCAACTTCTTCGCCAGGTTTAATTCCATACCCAAATATTTAACTACCTACTCCTAATACCAATTCCAGATGTTACTTTCCTATATCTAATCCTACCCGTAGCTACTACACCCAAGCAACCCAGCCCAACTCTTTTCTCCTTGTAGCCGTCGCTTGCCCCCCTCCCATCCTTCTCCTAACCCTATTTTGTAAACATATCTATATATACCCTTGCATTTTTTTCAACCGGGCTGCTTATCATATTTTTTTCCAAACCACTGAACCCTATTTTCTATTGAACCCTATTTCCGTGCTTCATCTCTCCCGCTTTCTCTTCATCCGCCGTCGCGCTCTCTCTCTCTCGGGATTTTTATTGTGTGTGCTCGAGTGCGCGTGTGGATCGTTCGTGAGTCCGTGAATTTTCTTCGTGGGAATTGCTTCCACTTTTGATTTGCATCGTTCTTCATCTTCAAATTCAAGCAAGTAACTTGTACTTAAATTTCTTAGGTTGATACAAGTAGAAAGTTCACACATAGGATAAGTCGAGACTAGAGACGGACAAAGATCATATTTTTAATTATGGGTTTCGTCTCTATTGTTCAAAACAGGCCATAGACGACTTAGGACATGGGATTTGATAGGTTTATGCCTTAGGATTCACCCAAACGCGATTTTTATCGCGTATGTGACATATTGTACACCCGATGTATGTTTGAACACCCACATGAGAAATATTGGATTTTGACATGATAGAAACCCTTAGATATGACATTTGGACAATGGGTAGACAGCGTTTTGAATTTGGAAGAATTTGGATGATTTTTGAGGAAGTTATGACGTTTTGAAACTTAGTTGAGAAATCTGGAAATTTGGATTGAACTGGATTGATTGTTTTTTTTACCTGAATTGGAGTCCGAATCTCAACGTGACTATTTCTGAGTAATTTGTAGAGAATTGAATCTAATTTCTAATCCCACTGATTTCATCATGTTTGGAGTTCGTATGAATTAGTTATGATTATTTTAGTGACTGTATGCCGGTAGTTCCCAGATTTATTTCGGGGTAGATTTTATCACCAAATTATTTTCAAGATCCAGGTTAGACCTAATTTCATGCCACAAGATTTTGTCCAGTGTTTCACCATGATGTTAGGTAGTTCCCTGATTTTTGTGGTAATTAAAAGATGAGTTTTGAGCGATGCCTTACATCCTTTTCTATAGATCGCTTTTGCTGTAAACTGCGTGTGATTGTATGTTGAATGCCGTGTTCACCTTATTTCTAATTACTGCATGAATATTTGATGTGAGATATGAAAGTTGGTTAATTTTATCTACTTTCATCCCGTTTTGGCGGAAGTGGATTTTGATGCGCTGTGTGCAAGATATGCATGATTTTGTACAGCGGTGTTGAAGAATTCCAGATCCATCAAAACTGTGTTATGTGTTATTTTCTATTTTTGAAAATATATCTATACTTTCTGGAAAAATATGAAAATCTATATTTTGAGACTATACATATAGGGGATTACCCCAGATTTTTCGTGGATTTAATTGATGACTTTACCTGCTGTTTTCATGTGGTTTAAGTTATTTCCCTGTTTTCTGACTGTACATGAAAACTGTATTGAATTGTGTTTTGAGTCGTGATGTTGTGAAATAGCATATAGATTTATTATACCCGTTAGAAGCGTGTGGAGGTCTAGTTTCCAGTTCCTTCGACGGATCATGATTTGCATGCCTGTAGATCTTTGGATCACTGTTTTAGTACAGACTGGTTTGCTGTCCTGATTACAAACTTACACCATTTTGCCCGTATTTGTGAATGAATAGTACCATTACTTGCTGATCTGATTCCCTGAGTCTAAACCTGATTATAACCTGTTAGTTGACATTATTTAGCACACTCTCATGCCTGTGGATAATATAAATACTAAAAGTAATCAAGCCGGAATTTATGGGACAGATCTAGTAGAGGGAAAGCATAGAAACGTGTACTTGGAGGCGGACCAATGGGTTCGAACTGTTCTGTTACTGATTACCTGACTACATGCTTTCCTATAGGAAGGTGAACTCGGAGGCGGACCACTAGGTTCGAACTGTTACTGTTACTGATTACCTGACTGCACACTTCCCTATAGGAAGGTGTACTCGGAGGCGGACCACTAGGTTTGAACTGTTCCTGTTACTGTTACTGATACCTAAGTACACTGCCCTATAATATCCCCTACGAAATCTAAAGCGAAACTGTTTTGTTGTAGCAACCATGTAGTAAAAACTGGGATGCATGTCGTGCTACCTAGATAGTAATCACACAAGACTTACATAAATCTAAATCTGTTTCTGAATCTGTTTCTGAGGTCTAAATCTGAATCTGATATATGGAAATCTGAATCTGAATTTGAATACCTATTATCTGAAATCTGTTATCTGATTTACCTGACATATCTGAATATCTGATTTACCTGACATATCTGAATATCTGTTTACCTGACATATCTGTTATATGACACTTGACACTTAATATCTGAGACATCTGCTAGGATACTATGTTAGTTGAATTTACCATACCATATTAGGTCTGTTTCTGATGTTAGTTAGATCTGTTTAGTTTTGTCCATGTGCTTGTATCCTATTCTATTTGTGACCCGGACTTGCCATTGACGGGTACTATGTTTTCTTCTTTTCCTTTTTCCTGTATTCGATGATTGCAGATTTCGGTGGACAGATTCAAGAAGGTACTGGTGGTTCGCAGTCTTAGTTGCTGATTATTATTTCTGTTAGAACTTTATTCTGTATTCGTGAACTTGATTATTTCTGTACTTGAGACTTGAGTATTATTTGTATTGGGCAATGTGACCCAAGATTATTGTGTTATTCAGATCATGAATATTTGAGATTAATGTGTTTTATTTCAAGTATTCTTGTTGATATTTGGTTCATAAGTGCATGTGGTTGATCTTTTTCTGGCTTCCGACTCTGATTTTACTGGGATATGTTGTAAAGAATTCCTGAACAGCTTAAGGATGATTATATTCATTCGCTGGACTTTTGTTACGCGCTCGTATTCCATGTTTTTGGGAAGCGGGGCGTGACAATTATGGAGAGAAACTTTAGAAGCTAAAGGCTTAGGATAAGTAGAACTAAAATAGAGTATATGAAGTGTAATTTTAGTGATATTCGGAACACAACTGAAAAAGTAGTGAAGCTTGATGGCCAAAAGATACCTAAGAGATACCGTTTCCAATATTTAGGCTCAATTATACAAAGAAATTGGGAGATTTATGAAGATGTTATACATAGGATCCAAGCAGGGTGGCTTAAGTGGAGAAGTACCAGTGGTGTTTTGTGGAAAAACTTATACCTTTCAAGTTGAAGAAAAAAATTTATAGAACAGCTGTTAGACCAGTAATGATATATGGAGCAAAGCGTTAGGCAATAAAGAAACAATATGTCCAAAAAATGAGTATAGCGGAGATGCGGATGCTAAGATGGATGTGTGGTAAAACAAGGAAGGACAGAATTAGAAACGAGCATATATGAGACATGCTAAAAGTAGCTCCAATCCAAGATAAGTTAATAGAGAATCATCTCGGGTGGTTTAGGACATGTCATACGTAGACCTAGTAGTGCTTCCATTGGAAAGAGTGATTTGATAAGTATTGAGGGTAGAGTTAGGGGTAGAGGAAGACCTAAACTAACTTGGGTGGAAACGGTGAAAAAAGATATGATAGCTAGTGACCTGACAGAAGATGTTGCGGTAAACCGAGCATAATGGAAAACTAAGATTCATGTAGCCGACCCCAGCTAGTTAGGAAAAAGGCTTTGTTGTTGTTGTTGTTATGCATCATACTGATGTTAATGAAGAGCATGAATGGAGAAAGAGAAGAAAAACAAAAGACTGCTTACGTTATGAAGATTAGAGGTGCCAAATTTCAAATTTGGAAAAATTCCCTATACACAAATCTCATCTATATCAAAAAATTAAATATAAAAATAAATAAATAACGGAAGTAAGATCAATCAAGCAAACCTAAATAGTACACCAATGAAGACATATGTAAAGTAATTCTGAGGAGGTGGTGGAGTAAGAAAAAGAATGAACTCTTACCATCAACATATTTTTTAGGACCTCTTTGCCCCATTTAAGATGACCAAAGGAAGAAATTAAAGAAATCCATCATCTGATTCATTTTTCACCACTGTCACCAGCTTTTGATCTAATTAGAGAAAAAATGTTTGCCAGGAAGAGACTGGAGATAGCGAGAGAAAGCTATTAAATTATTGGATCATCATTTTTGCAGCTTTTGGAAACAAGAAATTTTAAAGATATGTTTTCGAATCATTTAATTTAATAAAAAAAAGTTAATAACTGTATAAATGTTTTTTCATCTGGGTTTTTAAATAAAATAAGTCAATTAGTACATTAATGTATTTCTATATAAGTTTTATGAATTCTAAAATTTAAAGATATTTTAAATTGAAATTCAGACAAATTTTTAAAAGTGGTGAGAGATAAATGAGTGGTGGCCTAAGTGGCCTCCTACTTTTTCTTTCCTTTTTCCTTTTTAAATGGATAAATGAGAAAAAAAATTTGGGTTAAAAGTGATCTTAGCATAATATATTGTACAGACTAGTATAATAGCATAAATCCTAATCAATACTGCATATAATTTTTTTTTTTAAATGAGAAAATAGCAAAACTTTTTTGAAAAAGTATATCTAAAAATTTTATAAAAATTCATATAATAACATATATACAGTATTGCATGACTTTTTAGGTTTGATTAACAGATATGATTCCAGTTCAAAATTTTGGATTGAGAAAGAGTGAGTGCTTACGTCCTACATTTATTCTCCATTTTTATTTTGAAAAGAGAAAAAAAATGAAAAATTGTTGGACCAAAAGTTGTCTTTGCATAATATATTGTATAGACTAGTATAGTATAACCCTATGCAATATATTGCACAAGATTTTTTTAATGAGAAAATAACAAAACTATTTTTGAAAAATCCGCTGATAATATCTATATAATATTTTGTGATTTTTTAGGTTTGATTAAGGATATGATTCCAGTTTAAAATTTGGATCGAGAAAGAGTTTGTCACGTCCCACTTCCCAAAAGAGAATACGGAATACGGATACGTGACTAAACCCAGCGAATGATTTTCATCATTCATAAGCTGTTCAAGAATCTTTACAACATTTCACAAGAATAATCAGAGTTGGAAGCAAAAGAATCAACCAAGCATGTATATATGAGTCAAAACCAACAAGAATACTTGAAACCAAAATATTATAATCTCAAATAATCCAGATCTGAATAAGTCAAATATCCTGGGTCACAATACCTTAATACAAATAAATCCAAGTATCAAATACAATTCTTCAAAACAAGCAACAAGAAATAATGATAGCAAAATCCAGCACTAATATCTCATATCACCAACACCATCTGGTACATGTTCTCCAAAATCTGTAATTTAACAATTGTAGGAATAGTAAAAAGAAAACAAACTCCCTTCAATAAAAGTTACAGGCCGCTTGTAGTGCAGGATACAAGTACATGGAAAAAACTAACTAATAACATGGAATATGCAAGCTAACAAAATGGAATACTAGTATGGTAAGATGAATAAGTGCAAGTGGCATATATCAAGTGTCAAGTAAACAAGTATCATGTAAATAGGAAACAAGTATCAAGTGTCACGAATCAAGTATCACGTAAACAAGTAGCAAGTAACAAGTATCAAGTAGTCAAGTACAAGTATCAAGTAGCAAGTGTCAAGTAATTATGTTCAAGTCTTGTGTTATGACTATCTAGGTAGCACTTCATGCATCCATACTTTTACTACATGGTTGCTACAGTCAACGCAATTTCGTTTTAGATTTCATAGTGGATCATAGAGGGCAATGTATTCAGGGACAAGCCTCAAGAAATCAAGTATCAAGTATCAAGTAACAAGCCTCAAGTATCAAGTATCAAGCCTCAAGTAAAGTATCAAGCCTCAAGTAAAATATCAAGCCAAGTATCAAGTATCAAGTCTCAAGTGAAATATCAAGCCTCAAGTAATCAAGTATCAAGCCAAGTATCACATAGGATCAATAGATCCTCTTCCGAGTACACGTTTCTGTATTTTCCACTATTAGATTTTTCCCTTTAAACCCCGGTTTAGTTAATTATTATTAGTGTCAAATAAGCATGTATGTGTCACAAAACAAGGCAAGTATATCACGGTATAAACAAATAATAAGTTCAAGTTGCAAGATAAACATGTACGGGTGAAAGATAACACACAAAAGGTTAAAACAACGAAATTCCTAGTTTAGGACAGCAAGACAGTAATGCACTAAAACTCAGATTCCCGTTGCTACAAATATGCAAATCTGAATCCGTCAAAAGTTCTAGAAAATAGACTATCGGCCAAATCTAGAAAACATATATAATTTATATAGTATTTCACAAAAATATAACTCAAAACTGATTTGAATCCAGAAAACACGTTCAGCTAGAAATCAGAAGATCGTATTCAAGAACAGGAAAACAGCATGAAAACTCAATAAATAAATCCATGAAAAATCTGGAGTATTCCCCTATATGTATAGTAACAAAAAATAAAATTTCATAATTTTCCAACAAAAATAGAGTAGTTAACAAAAATCAGAAAACATCAAGACACGACGGTTTTGTAAATCTGAAATCACAAATACCGTAGTACGAAAACAGCAATATCTCACAAACCATCAATCAAAATCGAAATCCGCCAAAAGGGTAATAAAATATATATAGTAGGCTAACTTTCATATTCAGAAATAATTTAGAAACAGCAAGTAGAATTAGGTCGAAAAATCAGTTTCTTTACTGAACAGTATGAAAAATCTGATAGAATAGTAGTTGTTCGAAATCATAGAACGGTTCATAAAACTCATCAAATAAATCCATAAAAAATGTGGGTTAATCCCAATCAGTTCTAGAAGTATTGAGCCAAAATTTCAGATCAAAATAATAATTTTAACACCGAAATAAAAAATAGATTACTCTTCAGAATTCATAAAAAACAAAATCTTGAAATCTTTCGACACCACTGTAGTAAAATCGACATAACTCACAAACCGTAAAACGAAATTGAGATCCGTCAAAAGGATTGAAAAATAAACAGAATTCTCTACAAATCACATTCACAAAATATTTTCAAATATTGACTTTAATAGGGTTTAAAATATTGATCAAAACAAGAAAAACCGGCAAAACTGAAAATATCACATATGCACAAAATCCACTAGTTCACAAAGAACTCAACCAAAACATAACCAAACACGAAATATGGTGTACAAGATGGCCAAGCAACATGATATATGGTATTTCACAAGTCTATAACAAGTATACCATGAGTAATACGAACGAGCACAAGATATCACAAGTAGTATGAACATACTCATCAAAAGTGGTCAACCCTAGGTTAATTCATGTCATGTATGTCGTGAGGAAACTATGGTCAAATTAACACAATAGAGACAATATCAACAATGGGTTTCACATACAAATTGTCTCTAGAACCCAACTACACTACAGGTGGTATTTAGTACTTGTATTACACAAAGAAAAGAATACAAGTTACTTGCCTTAACCGATGAAAAAAACGACTCCAAGCAAGAATAATGGGAACGGATTTCCGGCAACGGACTCAAACAACGACTATGAGTCCACGAACCAAAACAAGCAAACGAACTCAACTACGAACCCGCGAACTCAAAACAAGCACACGAACTCAATAAGTGAACAACCCACGAACACCAAAACACACGAACCAATCACACAATCCACGAACCCAAGAACATGTCACACGAACCCAACGAATAACCGAGGTCCAACACACGCTCACCAAAGAGAGGGAGAGATGGACGGAAAGACGGCGGATACCGACCCAGGCTGTCAGGACTGCTGTCAGCCGGGGACAGCACAGAGACGTTGGGAGGTTGGCGACTGGAGCGTCGGGTCTCTGTGTTGTGGTTGCTGTTGCTGCTGCTGCAGGCCGTCGGAGAGGAGTAAGAGGAGGACAGGAGAGGTGCACAGGCAGCACAGGGGGAGCGGCTGGTGGTCGGGGGTGCAAGGGGACAGGGACGAAGAGGAGAGGAGGCAGCTGGGGTATCGGAAGATGAACAGGAATAAAAAAAAATATGGGTTATATATATGGGATAGCGCGGGGGGGGGGGGGGGTATAATTAAGGTTAAGGGAGGGAGAGTATCGGGTTTGGGCTTACCGGTTTGGCTTATTGGGTATTTAGGTGAGTTATTAGGTTTGGGCTTATGTGATTAACTGGTAGACTTAGGTAATGGGTGTTAAGATTAAGTATAGGTAATGGATATAGATAAATGGGTATTAAATAGGTTCCAATAGGGTTAAAAATCCAAAACAAAGGAAATATAGGAACAACGAAAAATAAAATAAAATATAGGTCGTGAAAAATGAAGATATTGGAAATCAAAATTAATGGCCCGAACGAATGGAACGACACAAAAGATGGAAAAAAGAACCAAGAACTCAAATAAAAGAAGACAGAAAATAATAAATGAATATATTGAAAATAAAATCCAATACGATCCAAGAGAAAATACAAGAGAAGTACAAAGAGAGAAAATACTCCAAAAAGAAAAAAAAATACACTTAAAAATACACAAAAGGGAAAACAGGGGTTACAGAGTTGGAGGTTGCCTCCTATATTTGTTGTCCTTTTTTTGTTTTAAAAAGAAAAAAAGAAAAAAATTCTAGGACCAAAAGTGGTCTTAGCATAATATATTGTATAAACTATAAACTTCTATACAATATATTATGCTAAACCATTTTTGTCTAGAAATTTTCTCATTTTTTCTTTTTAAAATAATAAACGGAGAGCAGATGTAGGAGATAACTCCTCACTCTTGCTCCATCCAAATTTTGAATTGGAATTCTATCCCTAAATCAAACATAAAAAATCGTGCAATATTGTATAGATGCTATTTGATGAATTTTTCAAAAATAGTTTTATCATTTTCTCATTTTTAAAAGTTATGTGTAATATTGTACATAGTTATACTATCTATACAATATATTATGTTAAGAACATTTTTGATCCAATGGTTTTTCTCCTTTATTTTTCTTTTTAAAATTAAAAAAAAAGCACAAATGTAGTAAGTAACCAGCACTGTTATAAAAATCTGAAAGCCGGAACTGACCAGAATACGACATTGGACCGGAATCGACCTAATCTATTACTGGTAGGGTTTGAGTAATAAAATTGGACACGTTCATATTTTCGAATCGGGTCTTGGTCCGCTAAAAATGGACCCAACACATACCCGGACCCAGCCTTGCTCTATTGTGGGTAAGGTTCGGGTCCTAAAAGAGGACCCCTTCATATTTTTAGGCTGGATCTGGTTCAACTAAAAATGGACCCGACCCGAACCTAGCAAAAAAAACCCCTAACCTCCAAAAAAATAGAAAAAAAAGCAGCAGGCCCAGCCACCCTCTCCTGCCCGACACCACCCGCTCGCCGCTACTCGGACCCGATGCGTAGCTTCTTTTTAATAGGGCAAGGAACCAGTTCTTATTGGTCGGGTTTGGGTCCAATATTTGGACCAGTAGAGAAGCATGTCACGGTTCGATAGTGCAGGATCTGACCCGACCAACTTGATAACAATGCTAGAGGTAAACCTCACAATTTCTCTTTATCCTTAATAATTTTAAACTAAAATCATATCCGTTAATCAAACCTAAAAATATTGCAATATTGTATACATATTATTATATGAAAAAAATTTAAAAGCTTTGTTATTTTCTCATTTTTGAAAATTTTGTGCAATATTGCATAGGGTTATACTATTTATACAATATATTATGTTAAACCACTTTTGGTTCAAGGTTTTTCTTGTTTTTTTTTCTTTTTCAAATAAAAAAACGATCGCAAAATTAGGAAACAACAATCCCACTATTTCTCCATCCAAAATTTAAATTTGAATCATATCCCTTAATCAAACTTTGAAAATCGTGCATCATTATATAGATGTTATTAGATGAATTTTTCAAAAAATACTTTTATTAGTTTCTTATTTTAAAAAAATTTATGTGCAATATTACACGGGTCATAGTACATATTATATTATATTATATAAATTTGTACAATATTGCACAAGGGTACACAAGTCTATACAATATATTATGCTAAAGCCACTTTTGATTCAGGATTTTTCTCCATTTTTTTTCCTTTTTAAAATAGAAAAAGGTGAGTAAATGTAGGCGGCAACCCCTACTCATTCTCCTTTTTTCTCCATTTATAAATTTTGAATTGAAATCATATTATATCTATATCTTATAATAATAGGAGAGATAGTCTACCCCCTCTCTCCTCTCTTTTTTTGAAAAAGAGAAAGAAGATGAAAAGTAGAAATTCTTATTTAACTAACACGTGCACTACACATGCTTTTATTAAAAAATCAAAACAAAATAAATGTAACACCCCGCAAAATAGTATATAGCTATTTTGCACTGTAATCCGTGCACAGTTGGAAATTGCACGAGATTCTATATTTTTCCATGATAATTAGTTTTAACTGAGAAATTTTAGATATATGAGTTATTATGAACCGATAAGATTGACTCGAGATATCTTCTCAATTATACTGTGGATTTGCCTCGATTGCTTTGATAAAACAATCTTCGGGAAAATAATAATATACTTTTTATATACATATATTGTCTATTAAATGAACTATATATATATATATATATATATATATATATATATATATATATATATATATATATATATATATATATATATATATAAGGAATGCTCCATTGAAAACGTACTGTAGCGATAAAAATGTGAAAAACCACATAGGCCGAAAACAACGGCCTAGGCTATAATGCATTATAACCTAGGCCGTTATGCACCCCCCCCCCCCCCCCCCCCCCGTGTGCACTCGTGTGCACTCGACCTTCCCGCCTTCGTATCAACGATCCAAACTGTTCAAATTGATCTATACATCTAAATTAGTCTAAATATGTAAAATCAAATCATTCGAAGTTTATTTGCCCATCCATTAAGTGACCATAAAAAACAATGATTTTCAGCCATACAATTTTGTAACACTTCAATGGATGGGCAAATGAATTTCAAATAATTTGATTTTACATATTTAGACTAATTTAGATGTGTAGATCAATGTGAACGGTTCGGATCTTCGATACGAAGGCGAGAAGGCCAGTTCACATGCCGTGTGTCCCATAGGTAGTGCACAACAGAAGACTTCCCTATATATATATATATATATATATATATATATAAAATAAATTACAAAGAAAGCTATCAAGTGGCTCACAATCAATCCCCCCTAAAATCAAAGGCCTAGATCAAACCTCACAAAACATATTTTCCCTCCAAAATTTCAAACCCCAAAACCAAAACTTTCTCCCCAAAACTTAAAAACTTATTAATTTATTACTATCTCTTTCTTCTTTCTTCACTTTTTCATATTTCTCTTTTTCTCTCTCTCTCCCTATCTCTCTCTCCCATTCTTTCTATATTTACTTAGAAATTTAGATTTTCAAAATTTTAATATTTTTTTTGCACATGTTATATTGAAAGTAGTAAATATCTCTTCAACTCAACACTTAAAGTTCTAAGAAGTTAGATTTTAAACCCCCATTTATAATTATTTTTCAACATATACTAATGGAAACATGGACTTTTATTTACAACTAATTATTGTCATACTATTCAAACTTGAGCTACATAATTGTTGTTTTACTATTTATAGGCTTTTCGTGTTTTGTATTGTTCCGAAAACGTGCCGCAGGCACGTGCCCACGGGCAAATCTAGTATATATAATAAAACACAAAGAAAGCTATCAAGTGGCTCTCATTCAATATAGGTGAAATCAATGGTCCAGATCTAACCTCACAAAACATATTTTTCCCGCCCAAAAGTTTTCCCAATAATTCAAATTCAAATCCCCCAAAACAACTCATTTATTTATCTATTTATTTATTTTTCTCTCTCGTTCTCTCTCTGTTTACAAATAAATTTATATTTTTAGATTTCAGGTTTATAAATTTTCATATTTTTTATGCATTTTTTTGTTACTCATGTTACATTGAAAATAGCAAATATCTCATCAACAGTTAAATTTTATCATTTTCCACACTCAAAGTTCTAAGAAGTTGGATTTTACACCCCAATTTATAATTATTTTTCAACATATACTAATGGAAACATGGAATTCTATTTACAACTAATGATTATTTTACTATTCAAACTGGAGCTACATAATTGTTGTTATACTGTTTACATGACATTCATATGTTGTATCGTTCCGAAGACGTGTCGTAGGCATGCCCACGGGCAAATCTAGTACATATATATACTTGAATTGATTAGGTATATGGTTGAATCGATTAAATATACGATCGAAGTAAACATTGACTAATAATATGCATTAGGGTTAGGGTTAGGGTTGCCTAACCTAGGGTTAGGAACCCTACCTCATGATTAGTGATTGGATGAATCTTGATGAGATCCAATTGTTGGAATTATGCCATGTTTGATTTCATGAAAGATTGAGAAACAACAAGAAGCTTCTATTAAAAATTTTGTGTTGGCTTCATATCCATCCTTCATCCCTCCACCTCATCCCCACCCTCCATCAATTCAGCCCCCCCCCCCCCCCCCCCCCCACCCCCATCAACATCCCTATTCACCCCATTTCTATAAAAACCCTAACAATTATTCTTTCTCCATTTTGTTTTCCTTCACTCCTAGTTCAAAAGAAAAAGAAAATAAAAGAAAGTGAGAGAGTTTTGGCCTCCATTTCATTTTCCACTCTTTTGTAAGTTGTTCAAGGAAGGAGAAAGCCAAGGAGGAGGAGGAGCACTTAAGTCAAGGAGTTGTTCTAATTATCTCAATTTCTAAGGGTGGGTGTTTTCCAACTCTAAATTAGTAATTTTTGTGTGTGAAAATTGGTGTGTAGTAGTAGCTAAGAGGGCATGATTACCATGTATAAGCGTTTGATATGCTAGATAAATTGAACTTGTATAATAGTGAAATTCAAACCATGTTTCATAAGAACACCTATATAGTATGCTGACTTAGGATTTTCTAATTGGTAAACAACTTAGAATCTGGACACAAAATTTTTGTGGCATGTTCTAGGCCTAGTTTAGAGCATCCTATAATCTTTTTCATATTTTTATGGGTTCAATTAGTAGCTCAACTAAATAGTTCTCTCTCGGAACAGAGAGCAGTAAAAAGATTGTGTTTTTCCTTGTTATGAAGAGGAGTTTGTAAAATCATAACTTGAAATTGGTAAGGTATTTTGAGCTGAAATTTTTACTGGAGGTACTTGGATGTGTTAAAAACAATCGTTCCAAATTTCAGATTTTTATGAATTTATTTGCAATATTTAAAAATTCTGTTTTAGTGACTGGTCCAAAACCAGGAACTGACACTATTTTATTTCAAATGTGGAATTTAATAAATCATAACTAATTTATGGTATGTAATTTTGCAGTGAAATTTTTATTTTAGCATCTAATATGTATCTAGATCATTGATCTAAAATTTCAGAAAATTTTGACAAAATTTGATAGGTTTTCAAAATTAGTTTGTCATTAGAGGTTTTACACACTGCTGAGAACAGAAGAAATTTTTCTACTATATTCAAAATGCTATAGCGTTCTATATATTTTGAATCTGAATGCAATTTTTGGATATGTTAGACTTATATATGTCTAGTTATTGAATATAAAGTTTCATAGGCAGTGGACATAAGGTTGAATTGATATTGAATTTTAAATAGACCATGTTCAGTTAAGTGCAGAGTTAGCTAATCTGTGAACTTGAGCTTTTTTGGAGTTGTGCATTTAGAATCAGAAGAACTGACCAACTAGAGACTTGTAGTAGAGAGCCTTAGCTTTCCAAAACATCCTGAATCATGCAATTTCAGTTTGTGGTCTAAAAGATATGATTTTCCTATGTTTTAGACAGAACTAGTCTAAGTAGAAGACCCTGTTTTGTTAAGGAAATTAATTTTCCTGTGTGTACATGTAGCGCCTTGAATTTCTAATATAATATCTTATAAAATACGTGGCACAATTCCCAGCATCAACTTCAATATAATATTAAACACAACCAACACCAATAATTTTTTTTTTCAACTTTCATTACAATAATCGTTTACATAGCACAGCGGAATACAATCTACCTTAAATCAAAATCTCTTTTCTTTACAACACTTTCTTTTACCATTACATAAGTCACTACATCACTTTAATTCAAGCATCCAAATCTGAGCTATAAAAAATCACCTGTAAAATATGAGGCTAGAGATAACCCTAACCCCCAAAACTAAAGGGGTCAGCCATAAAGGTGTGAGTGACATAAAACAAGCAACATAAGTTAAGCATAGATTCATAAACAACAGAACTAATAATGATACATAAAATGTGACGTAGCAAGGAAACATGTAAACCTCAAGAGAAGCTAAACAAAGTGTCAAGTGTAGAAAACAGGAAAACCACATGCGTGAAACCAAATCAAGAAAACATCAAGTCTATATGCTGACTCTCTAATGCATACTTGTAGGAGTCTATGCATCCCACTCTACATAAGTCCGGTGCAAGCCCTTAACATCTCCACATTATAGGGTTTGATCGCCCGCTATGCAACTAATCCTAACACGATGACTACTACTAGATTAAGATAAACTGTGAGTATTAGCCCATGCCCCGATAATTCCGGAGGTCAATCTCTATCCACAGATAATTTCGGAGACTATTTCACTCACACCTGGGAATCTTCGAGAATACCCCACACCGCAAGCAATGGTACCTCATCACACGAATACCACATGTGCGTCGCCTCGATCCCGATAATTCCGGAGATCAATCCCACACCACAGGTAATTACGGAGACTATTTCACTCACACCTGGATAATTCCGGGGATTATCTCACACCGCGAGCCATACTGAGGTCCATAACCCATGTTCCCGTTCATCATATCACCACTAGTGCCTGTCCTTATCATTTTGGTTGTTTAATTAACTAACGAATCTCCTAGAGTTGGTGTACCCTACCGGACTTAACTCAACAACTGATCAACTAAATGCCTCAACAGGCCCAAACATAAATATCTCAACTGCCGATAAACTAGGATCACACACATCCTTTAGAGACTCACACTCAATATCCAACCAATCTTCCAATTTGAATTGCTCAGTCAAAACAACTTGAAAACATATGTTCAGTAGAAGGTAAAGTATAGAATAGTAAGTTATAGATTAAAATATTTAGAGAATCAATCAGTTGAAAGAACATTCAAAAATATAAAAATACATCAGTACCAGTCGATTAATAACAAACGTAAGTCGGCTGTCCAGAAAGAGAATTCCATGGTTTTAAGAAAATAATCTAAGTGTTATAAGTCGACTTATAAAAACTATCGGTCGACTGTCCAGAACGAAAATCCAATAATCTTTAAGAAATAATTCTAAGTGTAGCAGTCGACTGTAAAGAGTATAATCGACTGTCCAGAGAGAAAAATTACAATAACTTTAAAAAAATAATTCTAAGTGGCACCAGTCGACTGTAAAAGTCATCAGTCGACTGTCCAGACGAGGATTTCAAGAAAACTAGAGAACATAGCAGCTGGGTCGTATCGGTCGACTGAGAAGTCATACCAGTTGACTGTCGACCTACAATCTGCATACTTTTGGTTGTGCACATTTCAACCGATACGTAGTTTTACTTTATGAAAATGATTTCTACGAAAAGCTTATTTCTTATATGATCAGATACAACTTGTAGGACATATAATGGTCCATAAAACTAAATCAAAACTATTTGAATTTATAAAAATAGAGATTTTGTTGATTTCTTTCGATTAAAACATGGATTGTGCATATAGTCAAAATAGAGTTTCTTAAAATTTATTGATCACTGAAATAGTTCGTATTCAGATCCAAACCATCTAAACATCAAAATCTCAAGAGAATCCCCAATTTGGGTATATTTCCTCAACTCAACTAATTTCTCAAATCTCGATTTTCATGTCAAGATCTCTAGATTCATACTTTTCCTTTCACATTTCTCAAAACTGAATTACCATTACAACTTACAACCTCAATCAATGGATAACATAACCATATCTAATTTGTGTTCAACCAACACTCAAAGTACTAAAAATCTCGTTTTTATTATATTGATGTATGAAATCCACCACATTCAATCAATCCAATCCAAAAGAAATAGACTACCTACATACAATCTTATTTACCACAACTAGGGTTTCACAAGATCTAATTTTCATCAGTCCATCCAAATTCATAATGTGCATGTTCATATTCAAACCCTAATCATGCTTTCTAGCAAATAGAATTCAATATCCAAGATCCATCATATAACATTCACAAAATGAAAGAAGACAACAAATCACTCACATACAACATTCAAATAACAAACAAAAACAAAACAACAAACAATTTACATCACTCACCTCGAATGAAGAAATCCGATGAGAAAACTTCTCTTTTGCAAAAATCCAAGATCCTCTTCTTAATCCTCCAAAAATAATAAAACTTTATGTCGTGCAGCGAAAGACGGCTGCACTACACCCCTTTTAAATACCCGGAATAGGAGTTTTAGGGTTTTTAGACACATTTGCAAAACAACCCCTTTCAAAATATAACTTTACATAAATACATCCCTATACTTGGAAACTTGATAAAATCAATTAAATTGAGATTTAAAAGTAAAATAAACTCCCTATTTCCATTCGGCACTGTTTGAAAGTCCAGAAAATAGTTTTTTGCACTTTCACCCCTCAAAATAACAATTTGCAAAAAGATCCTTCTTTTTTTCTTAATATTTGCACATAGATCCAATAAATATCAGAAAAATCTGAAAAAATTAAAAATAATTCCCAAATAATAAATGATGATTTTCCATGAAGAAATTTTGGCTTTTGAACATCTCAAGAAAATATTTGCACGTGTTTTGCACGTGAAAAGATAAATCTTCAGAAAATATCTATTAAATCTCAAAAATTCATTTGAATTCATTT
The DNA here is from genome assembly GCA_017893485.1 of Hemerocallis citrina. Taxonomy (NCBI): domain Eukaryota; kingdom Viridiplantae; phylum Streptophyta; class Magnoliopsida; order Asparagales; family Asphodelaceae; genus Hemerocallis; species Hemerocallis citrina. The sequence goes on from CM030365.1 coordinate 35,812,574, forward strand.
ATAAACCTTTAAAATAATATTTAAGAATACGGGATACTACATCACTCCCTCCTTAGAAGAGTTCTGTCCTCAGAACTATTACTAATGAGGTCCAAAAAGCATACCAACAAGGAAAACAATATCTCATAAATGGAAACATAGTTCAAACAATAGCATATGAGAACATTATCAAAATAGAAGGAATACCACTCAACTCAAAGGTACAATCATTCAAAAGAATTACAATCACATAAAAGAAAAATACATTCATACAAAACGCTCAGGGAAATCCTTCTGCATGCGATCCTCTGGTTCTCAAGTAACCTCTTCGAACTGCTGATTCCTCCACAGCACCTTGTGTAACGCCCCGAATCCCAAATACAACTAAATTCGAGAGTTCTACAGGATCTTTCCACTTCATTTAGTACAATTTTACAAGGAAATTTGAACTTTTCACTTTACATCAGAGTTACATAAAAATATTACACTTTACATTGCACAGCGGAAGTAAAATTTACAACAATTAAATAAATGTACGACAACATTGTATAATATTTAAGCAACTGTTCCTCTTTAATCTTTATCATGTCATTTACCTGCATATAAGACTGTGGGTACGTCAGTTTATTCAACCGACGGACATTATACACGGCCATCCTCTCTATGCCGGAAATAGTATAACTTATTTTCCATATTTAGCAAACACAAACTTGTCACATATCAAATTAAAGGGACTACCCTATTGATGTCGTGTTGTGATTGTGCACTTAGTCCTTAATGCAGTTATTTATGTTACATGACACTAATGCACACTTGTTTGGATTCTATGCATCCCATACTACATAGATCCGAGGGCAAGCCCTTAATCGTTCTTCATTTTGTAGGGTTCAATCCCTCGCCATAACTTAATCCACTACTGTAATTACGGTAGGTATCCTAGATGATCTATGAGTATAAGCACGTGTACAGAAAACCTGGAGGGGAACCCCACGTCATGTCACGACGCATCGTGAAGACAGCCTGTGGCAATTCAGCCTCCTTCATGGCACACGATCCTCTTGCAGTCACCAAACATCCCACAAGCGTCGCCACCGGAACGGTACTCTGGAGCAATATCCACGTCATGTCACGACGCATCGTGAAGAAAGCCTGTGAATACTCTCATGCCGCCAATCCAATGGCCCTCATACTCATGTTTTTTTCCTACTTTCATCACGTCTCCACTATGTACTAATCCTTAGTTTTTATCAGAATTATGAACAAAATCAAAGCTCTAGAGTTAGCCTCTCCACTAAATCGGACTTATTCATTCATTCAAACATGACCAACCTTGGTCTTTCATTTCAAATTTCATTCCATTTCTTTCCAAATACCGGGGGAGACTTAGCTACTCTTTCGTTTCAATTCCCATTCACAATTTCTAAAGTTGAGTGTTTCAACTCATAAGTTCATATATTGAGTTATCATACTCAAAAGTATTTCTCTTTTCCAATCATGATTTCTAAATCGTTCAATAGTCCATAATTATACATTAAATTCAACTATTCATCATGTAACTCATGAAATATTATTTTCACATTAAAAACCACATCACTAGTTATTCAATCAAAGATGAATATTTACATTTCATAGTTTGTCACATTATTCTCCAACGAGAATAATTCACATTACTACACATAATTCCTTTTTATTCGTATTTCCTTTCCAATATTCCATTCTAAATCTTTTGTAAGTTACAACTTTATACAAATGCAAGTGTAGAATTTATAGTTCTAAATTCTACTTTTATTCTCTAAACATGCTCCACTTCATGCAAATAATCCTCAATTTATTTTTCATAAACTCCCCATATTTTTAAGATAATAAAATATATTTTTTCCATATTTTTTTAATTATCAAATCATCCTAAAAAAATTTGTTTTCCCACAACATAAACAACTGCCGAAAGCCAGGGTCGAACAAGCGACCACAGGAGAAACAACCAAAGGCACAAGCCACTAGGCCGAGTGCTACACCCGTCTAGAAGAAGGGAGAAAAGCATTAAATGCTCTTCGGCCGAACGGATTCTTTCGAAATGTTCGAAATAAAAAGAATGGTGTCAACGGGATTCGATCCCTCAACCTCAGAGAAAATCCCCACACATACTGTAGCGATTAAGAATGATCCGACCACTCAAGCTATGGGCTCGGGTTGTCACCATTACAACTTAAACTTTATTTAAATCAAATCTCTCTGTTATTTAAAATATATCGATGTTCATGAAATTTTCATTTCAAGTTGTTCTTACTAACATACTGTAAAAATTCCAGATTAATCATTTCCATCATGAATTATACTCCAGTATATGAGAATAATTTTCTCAAATAATTAAACATATTTTTCAATAATTAACACATTTCTACCATACAATTTGGTTAATTTGATATACTACCACTAATACATTCTTTTTCGACATTATAATTTCATTAATCCCTATACTAATTTTCTGCCCTTATTCATTTTCCAAACATAATAATTGCATCTTAATTCATTCGTTACAACGTCATAACAAAAAATTTCCAATTTAGCACATAAAGCGACATTATCAATATACTAATCTTTGCACATAATTTTTCATGCTACTAACGAAGGTTTCTTTACACAATTCATAGCCATAATCATATCGCACACAACTTGAATTTTAACAGTAGAAACACATACAATTTGCACAACAACAATTCAATCAATTATAGATCATTTTTCCAATTAAATGTGCATTCTTATTAATCATTTTCATGCATCATTTTTCTAATTAAATCTAGCATGCATTCCTATTTAGAAATAGGGAAAATTTACCCACCTTATTGAAGAAAGTACAATTTGCAACCTCCTAAACGAATGTCCTTGCAATGAGAGTGCTCCTCCTCCTAGTCGACGCGCACACAAGTCTCCAAGCACACCACACCGAGAGCTCCCCTTCTTGGATGCCGGCCTCTCCTTCTCTTCTTGTTGCAAGCACAAACCCACACAATCTCTCAATCTTTTACTCACTTACTAACTACTAGATAATGTAATTGAACTATAGGTTTGGAAGAATTAATTTGCACAAGAATACTAGCCATGGGAGGGGGGTATTTATACTAAAAAAATGGGAGAATGGATGGCTAAGATTGAAGTAGGAGTTAGAAGCAAATGGCTTAGATTTAAGGAGGAGTTATACTAACCACCCATAATCAAGTAACCACCACACCATGATCCCACTCGAATTTTTGGTTTCCCTCCAAACTCACAACCGGCCATGCATAGGAAGTGCACTTTGCACGTGTACGCACAATGCACGTGTAAGCATTTGCCTCCAAAAATTGTACATTAAATTTTATATAAAAATAACCTTTAAATTGTATCCAACATTACAAGTTGTATTCAAAAATGAATTAACTCATGGGCTTTAGTTTATGGGCCAAAATAATAATTTTAAAATAAAAATAAATGAATTAAATTTTAGGCTTAAGAAAAAGGCTTTTTTGTCTAATTGAAAGAAGGCTTTGTAAAACAAATAATTAAAAAGCACATATTTAAAAATCTATACTCATCATGATGAAAATATTTACCAAAAATATTGCACGTGTACACTACGTGCAAAATAAAATAATTTTTCATTAAATGAAAAATCAGGGCATTACACCTTGACCATAGGTATCACTTTGCTCCTAAGAACTTTCTCCCTACGGTCAACGATCTCAACAGGCTATTCCTTGTAACTCAAGTTCACCTATAGACCTTCAGGAATCTCTACCAACTGATGGTTCTGATCTGGGACATATTTCCTCAACAACGACACATGGAATACATCATGCACCTATGCCAATTTCTCTGGAAGCTCCAATCTATATGCTGTCTTGCCAATCCGCTCCACGATCCTGTATGGCCCAATATACCTTGGTGCCAACTTACCTCCCTTACCAAATCTGATCACTCCTTTGGTCGGAGACACCTTGAGGAAAACTGCATCCCCAACCTCAAACTCTAAGTCCCTTCTTCGATTATCAGCATAACTCTTCGGCCGATTCTGAGCCTTAACCAACCTCGTACCAACAAATAGGTGTCCTGCACCTCCGCCCGTACAAAGCCTCATACGGCGCCATCCCGATACTCGCATGGTAACTGTTGTTATAAGAAAACTCAACCAATGCCAAGTATCTCTCCCAACTACCACCGAAATCCATAACACAAGCCCTCAGCATATCTTTCAGCACTCGATTCACCCTCTCAGTCTGACCATCGGTCTGTGGATGAAACGCGGTACTGAAATCAGTTCTGGTGCCCAAAGCTGCTTGTAGGCTCTTCCAAAACCTTGAAGTGAACCTTGCATCCCTATCAGAAACAATCGACACAGGAATTCCATGAAGCCTCACAATTTCACCAATGTACAACTCAACCAATTTCTCCAACGATCAAGTAATCTTCATGGCCAGAAAGTGAGCTGACTTAGTCAAACGGTCCACGATAACCCAAATCGACTCATTGCCCTTCGAACTCCTCAGCAAACCTGTGATGAAATCCATACTGATATTCTCCCACTTCCACTCCGGAATGGGCAACGGCTGTAACAAACCTCCAGGTCTCTGATTTTCTGCTTTGATCTGCTGACAAGTCAGACACCTTGCCACGAAATCTGTCACATCCCTTTTCATACCAGACCACCAAAAGTGTTGTTTGATATCCTTGTACATCTTCGTGCCTCCAGGATGTACTGACAATAAGGTACTGTGTGCTTCCTACAAGATACTCTCTCTTAAATCTGCATTATCGGGAACACACAACCTCTCACCCATCCAAAGAACTCCATCTTGGACACGAAACTCTGATAGCTTGCCTTCTGAAACCTGTTGCAGCATCTTCTGAATCTCTGAATCTGATCTCTGACTTTCCACAATCCTCTCTCTCAAGGAAGGCTGCAGTTTTAACTGAGCCAAAGATGCCCCTAAACTCTGCAGCACCACCTCGATACCAGCCTGATCAATCTCTGCTGCCAACTCGCTTCGAGTAGTGATCAAACTTGATAAACTACTCTTCCTGCTAAGTCCATCAGCTACTTCATTTGCCTTACCCGGATGATACTTGATCTCAGGACGAATGTCTTCCAAAACTTCCAACCACCTTCTCTGTCGAAGATTAAGATCCTTCTATTGATAAATGTACTTCAGGCTCTTGTGGTCGGTCTACATATTGACCTTCTCACCATAAACATAATGCCTCCACTTCTTCATGGCAAAGATAATAGCTGCTAGCTCCAAATCATGCGTCGGATAATTCCTCTCATGCGGACGCAATTGCCTCGAATCGTAAGCAATAACCTTGTCTTCTTGCATCAAGACACAACCCAAACCTCTGAGAGACGCATCGTTGAAGATATCATAATCCTTCCCAGCTTGTGGCAAAGCTAAGATAGGTGCAGTAGTCAACCTTTCCTTTAACTCAAGGAAGCTCGCCTCATACTTATCAGTCCATGAAAATGCCAAATTCTTCCGAGTCAAACCTGTCAAAGGAACTGCAATCTGAGAATAACCCTAGATGAATCTCCTGTAGTAACCAGCCAAACCCAAGAAACTTCTGACTTCCTTCACAGACGTTGGCCTGGGCCAATCCTATACTGCTTCAACCTTCTGAGGATCAGTGGCCACTCCCTCCTTAGAAAGGATATGACCAAGGAAAGCTACCTCCAACTTTCAAAACTCACACTTCGACAACTTGGCATACAAGCTATGCTCCTGAAATTTCTGTAATACCGCTGTCAAGTACATTGAATGCTCCTCCTCCGACTTCGAATACACCAAAATATCGTCGATCAAAACCACTATGAAGGAGTCAATAAATGGCCTCAAAATCTGATTCATCATATCCATGAACATTGCTGGCGCATTCGTCAACCTGAATGGCATCACCAAAAACTCGTAGAGCCCATGACGAGTCCTGAAAGCTGTCTTACTCACATCTTCCTCCTAGACTCGAACCTGATGATACCCTGATCTCAAATTAATCTTCGAAAACACAGTTGCTCCTCGAAGCCTGTCGAACAAATCATCAATCCGCAGATGTGGATACTTGTTCTGAATAGTCACACTATTCAACTCTCGGTAGTCAACGCACATCCTCATTGACCCATCTTTCTTCTTGACTAACAACACTGGTGCACCCCACGGTGAGGAACTTGGCCTAACTAGCCCTTTGCTCAACAGCTCCTCAATCTACTTCTTCACTTCGTCTTGCTCTACAGGTGCCATCATGTACGAAGCCTTAGAAATCGGAGCACTCCCCGGCTGAACATTGATGCAAAACCCCACATCTCTCTGCAGTGGTAATCCTGGAAAATCTTCCAAGAACACCTTAGAAAAATCTCTGACAACCGGAATGCCTTTGACTTCATCAGAAATCGCCATCTTGGATACCATTGCAATCACCTTCGGAACTTTCTTCTTCCATTAGAAAGTCACTGCGGGACCACCTGGTGCTTTCACTAACACCTCTTTCTACTTGCATTCAATTGTGGCATTATATATTGCCATCCAATCAATGCCCACGATCACATCTACTCCTAAGACTTGCAGCTCGATCAGATTGATGCCGAATAATCTTTCGCCAATCTCGATATCACAGCCCTCATAATATCGATCAGCGATCAATTCTTCACCTGTCGGCGTTGCTACCGACAAAACCTTACCTGGAAATAACTTAGGCTCCACACCTAAGACCTTTGCAAAATTTGGCGACACAAAAGTATGCGAAGAACCAGTGTCAAATAAAACTTTTGTCTTAATTCCATTGATCAAAACAATCCCTGTTACATGAAGAATGATACTCAATCTCCAATTATTCTCAAAATAAAAGTTTTACTTATTACAATGATGAAATCAAAACTCTTGCATACCCTGGATCACATCTTCCGAGTTACCCGCATCCTCCTCGGTTAATGTGAACACTTGCCCTTACCTCTAGAATTTACTTCCACCTGGACCATACTTCCTCAACTGCGGACAATGAGACTTAGAATGTCCCGCCTGCCCACACTGGAAACAAGTCTACTTCGCCAACTTAGGACACGCTGACCTGTAATGACCTGCATCCTTGCAGTAATAACAAGTCACTTCCTGAGTTGTGGGTGCCTTCTGCACTGAACCACTGAACTTGACTTGCTTCGCTGGGAATCCCTTCCCACTCTGACCTGATGCTGGTCTCTTATTCTTGTTCCAGGTCTCTTTCTTCTTCTAGAACTGGTCCATGTCTTCCTCTGTCATAGCTGCTCTCCTGACCAGCTTGTCGAACCTCCTTATGCCCAACGGAATCATTCTCGACCTCAAGCTTGGCCTCAAGCCCTGCTCAAACTTCTTGGCCTTCTTCGCCTCGTCAACTATCAGCTCTGGTGCATACCTCGACAGCTGAGCAAACTTGGTCTCATACTCTCGCACGGTCATGCTGCCCTGCTGTAGATTCAAGAATTTTGTCGCTTTCTTCTCCTGAATATCCAGGGGAAAGAAACGATCCCTAAATTCTTCCAGAAAAGCCTCCCAAGTCATTTGCTGGTCCCCCAAAGTCCTCTTCACCATTTTCCAGCAAACACCAGCGTCCTTTTCCAGTTGCATAGTGGCCAACTTCACCTTATTGGCTGCCGGAGTTTCTGAGACCACGAAGATTGTCTCCATCTATCCAATCCAATCATCAGCCTCGTTTGGATCAGATTGCCCCTCAAACACGGGTGGCCTCATCCTCTTGAAGGACTCAATCTGCTTGAGGGATCGGCGTTAACCAATCCTGCTCCAGCTCCATGATTCTGATTTTGGTTCTAATTCTGAGCCAAATTAGCTGCCATTAGTGCATTCAAAGTCTGAAACACCCTGGCAAATTCGGCCTCGTGATCAATTTCAGTTTCTTAGGAACTTCTAGCTCCATCACCATTATTACCAACCCTAGATCTAGGTCCAACCATTCTGATTACTGCAAAATGAGGGAAAAGTTAGAGCACCACACACAACTCAGATCCACATCAATACCCTTTGGCAAAACCTCAACTGTACCCCAAAAGTAAAAACATCATGTTTCAGTTATATGTGACACTCACTCTCTAATGTCCACACCTAGGTACTACGCTCTAGTGTCCACACTTAGGTTATTTTTATACCATGTTTATTATTACCATTGAAGCATGCTCTGATACCATTCTCTGTAGCGCCCCGAATTTCTAATAAAATATCTTAGAAAATACGTGGCACAATTCCCAGCATCAACTTCAATGTAATATTAAACACAATCAACACCAATAATTTTTTTTTTCAACTTTCATTACAATAATCGTTTACATAGCACAGCGGAATACAATACACCTTAAATCAAAATCTCTTTTCTTTACAACACTTTCTTTTACCATTACATAAGTCACTACATCACTTTAACTCAAGCATCCGAATCCGAGCTATAAGAAATCACCTGTAAAATATGAGGCTAGAGATAACCTTAACCCCCAAAACTAAATGGGTCAGCTATAAAGGTGTGGGTGACATAAAACAAGCAACATAAGTTAAGCATAGATTCATAAACAACAGAACTAATAATGATACATAAAATGTGACGTAGCAAGGAAACATGTAAACCTCAAGTGAAGCTAAACTAAGTGTCAAGTGTAGAAAACAGGAAAACAACATGCGTGAAACCAAATCAAGAAAACATCAAGTCTATATGCTGACTCTCTAATGCGTACTTGTCGGTGTCTATGCATCCCATTGTACATAGGTCCGGTGCAGGCCCTTAACGTCTCCACAATATAGGGTTTGATCCCCCGCTATGAAACTAATCCTAACACGATGACTACTACGAGATAAAGATAAACTGTGAGTATTAGCCCATGCCCCGATAATTCCGGAGGTCAATCTCTATCCACAGATAATTTCGGAGACTATTTCACTCACACCTGGGAATCTTCGAGAATACCCCACACCGCAAGCAATGGCACCTCATCACACGAATACCACATGTGCATCGCCTCGACACTGATAATTCCGGAGATCAATCCCACACCACAGGTAATTTCGGAGACTATTTAACTCACACCTGGATAATTCCGGGGATTATCTCACACCGCAAGCCATACTGAGGTCCATAACCCATGTTCTCGTTCATCATATCACCACTAGTGTCTGTCCTTATCATTTTGGTTGTTTAATTACCTAACGAATCCTCCTAGAGTTGGTGTACCCTACCGGACTTAACTCAACAACTGATCAACTAAATGCCTCAACAGGTCCAAACATAAATATCTCAACTGTCGGTAAACTAGGATCACACATATCCTCTAGAGACTCACACTCAATATCCAACCAATCTTCCAATATGAATTGCTCATTCAAAACAACTTGAAAACATATATTCAGTAGAAGGTAAAGTATAGAATAGTAAGTTATAGATTAAAATATTTAGAGAATAAATCAGTTGAAAGAACATTCAAAAATATAAAAATACATCAGTTCAGTCGACTAATAACAAACGTAAGTCGGCTGTCCAGAAAGAGAATTCCATGGTTTTAAGAAAATAATCTAAGTGTTATAAGTCGACTTATAAAAACTATCAGTCGACTGTCCAAAACGAAAATCCAATAATCTTCAAGAAATAATTCTAAGTGTACCAGTCGACTGTAAAGGGTATAGGTCGACTGTCCAGAGAGAAAAATTACAATAACTTTAAAAAATAATTCTAAGTGGCACTAGTCGACTGTAAAAGTCTTCAGTCGACTGTCCAGACGAGGATTTCAAGAAAACTAGAGAACATAGCAGCCGGGTCGTATTGGTCGACTGAGATGTCATACCAGTCGACTGTCGACCTACAGTCTGCATACTTTTGGTTGTGCACATTTCAACCGATACGTAGTTTTACTTTATAAAAATGATTTCTACGAAAGCTTATTTCTTATATGATCAAATACAACTTGTAGGACATATAATGGTCCATAAAATTGAATGAAAACTACTTGAATTTATAAAAATAGAGATTTTGTTGACTTCTTTCGATTAAAACATGGATTGTGCATATAGTCAAAATAGAGTTTCTTAAAATTTATTGATCACTGAAATAGTTCGTATTCAGATCCAAACCATCTAAACATCAAAATCTCAAGAGAATCCCCAATATGGGTATATTTCCTCAACTCAACTAATTTCTCAAATCTCGATTTTCATGTCAAGATCTCTTGATTCATACTTTTCCTTTCACATTTCTCAAAACTGAATTACCATTACAACTTACAACCTCAATCAATGGATAACATAACCATATCTAATTTGTGTTCAACCAATACTCAAAGTACTAAAAATCTCATTTTTATTAGATTTATGTATGAAATACACCACATTCAATCAATCCAATCCAAAAGAAATAGACTACCCACATACAATTTTATTTACCACAACTAGGGTTTCACAAGATCTAATTTTCATCCGTCCATCCAAATTCATAATGTGCATATTCATATTCAAACTCTAATCATGCTTTCTAGCAAATATAATTCAATATCCAAGATCCATCATATAATATTCACAAAATGAAAGAAGACAACAAATCACTCACATACAACATTCAAAGAACAAACAAAAACAAAACAACAAACAATTTACATCACTCACCTCGAATGAAGAAATCCAATGAGAAAACTTCTCTTTTGCAAAAATCCAAGATCCTCTTCTTAATCCTCCAAAAATAATAAAACTTTATGTCGTGCAGCGAAAGACGGCTGCACTACACCCCTTTTAAATACCCGGAATAGGAGTTTTAGGGTTTTTAGACACATTTGCAAAACAACCCCTTTCAAAATATAACTTTACATAAATAGATCCCTATACTTGGAAACTTGATAAAATCAATTAAATTGAGATTTAAAAGCAAAATAAACTCCCTATTTCCATTCGGCACTATTTGAAAGTCCAGAAAATAGTTTTTTGCACTTTCACCCCTCAAAATAACAATTTGCAAAAAGATCCTTCTTTTTTCTTAATATTTGCAGATAGATCCAATAAATATCAGAAAAATTTGGAAAAATTACAAATAATTCCCAAATAATAAATGATGATTTTCCATGAAGAAATTTTGGCTTTTGAACATCTCAAGTAAATTTTCACGTGTTTTGCACGTGTAAAAGATAAATCTTCAGAAAATATTTATTAAATCTCAAAAATTCATTTGAATTCATTTATAAACCTTTAAAATAATATTTAAAAATACGGGGTACTACAGTACATGATGAAAATAGGGGGTTTTAGAGTGCTTTAATGGATGAATTTGACAATGTGATCAACTAAGAAGTTGTAGTAGACACTCTTAGCTTTCTATAGAATTCAAGATCGCATAACTCCGATAAGTGAGCGAGTTTTTATGTTATTAGTAAGATGCAGCAATTGCAATGAAGAAGTGTGCAGCTGATAAAATGTAAGGATTTTACAGTATCTAATTGAATGAATCTGAAGGAATGATTAACTAGAGAATTGTAGTGTAGAGTCTTAGCTTTCTAGAATGGGTAAGATCATGCAATTCCAATTTGTATCTTGAAGGTTATGAATTTTTTATTTTCAGGAGCTGTGTATGAGTCGATATAGAATCTGAGAAAACTTGACGACATAGCAGTAAACTTGTGGGTTTCTGGAACTGTGTGTTTGAAATCTGAGAGAATGATCAACTTAAGATTGAAATAGAAATTCTTATCCTTCCAAAAAGTATCAATCCATGTAATTCCAATGTATGGATTAGAAGTTATGATTTTTTCTCATATCAGGACAGATCTAGGCCCTTTATTTTGTTTTACACCAAGTGGTGGATTTGTGAATTTGTAGCATTTATATGCTTAAAATGTTTGGTTATATCATGTGTTAAATGTGTTAACAAGTGTGTAGTAGTTTGCTTGATTTGAATGTCTGAGGGATCCTCTAGGGTAAGGAATTACCCTACGACTAACAACCCTCAAGCTAAAATTGAATTCTTCCTCCTCGAGAACAGGAGAGTCATCCCTCGTGCTTCGTCGAATTCTTACCCAATGGTTAATTGATCGCGGGCCAGAATACTAGATGCAATCCGAGTCAGAGGTGGTGGCGAATGATGGTGATCGGGTTATTGGAGTTTAGTTGACTCTATCAGGTCAGATCCATTACTGACCTAGGGACTGCTGAAACTATTTTATGATCGTTGTATTAGTACCCTAGGTCTGTCAATAAGTCAGGTATTGATGTTTATGTATGTTTACCTCTATTACCGGGTGTAAGGCTTCTCTAGGGTCACGGGTCGGAGATTTGGTCGAGGACCAATAGGGTATGGCAGCCGATGAGTATCGACTCGCTGGGTTATTAATTTGACAGACCAGTCAGGGATCAATTGTTTGATAAAACTGCATGCATGATTTTGGGTGAAAAAGTATTTTCAATAAACTTTTATTTAATTAAGTTTCTTTTCTTTCCGCTTAAAGCCCGAGTTGATGTTAGGGGTGATTCCCTATAATTCGACTTGTTCTAAGGGACAGAACTAGGTAGTGATAACCAGGGGTGTCTCTTCCTGTCAACGGGATATGAGACCCATATCTCGCTCTGTTAATTCCTGAAGTGCCGTGGTAATAACGAGAGAGTTTCTGTCGGATAGGGGGATTAGACCCTCGAAGCCGTTATGTTCTTATGTTGCGTGGACACGAACGGACCATGGGACTGCGGTCCCGTGGATCTTCGACACCATAGATATGCAGTTGTGTATCTGTAAGATCGTCACGACATTTGGTGTGATCCAGACCGGATTGGGGCACTAGTGGCAAATGGGAACACCACTGTGTTTAGCAGTAATAACTGTAGGATTCATCAGCCACGTTGTATCTGTCAGGACCCTGAAATTGGATGGCAAGAGTTCAAAACCCTGAAATTGGATAAGACTGCTTGATTTGGAGCGTATGTAGTAAGGGATGCATGCGTGTCCAAAGTCTTGCTGACATTAGACTAAGTGCATCTGTTTTTTGTACAATGTGTACTATGGATTAGACTTCAGGTCATGGCATACACTGACATTAGGAAATTAGGATGCACGTTTTTCTTTTCAACAAAGATTGGTTGTAACCCCCATTCCCGATAATAAGTATATTCCGTGTATTTTTCATAATTTAATTTTTATAAATTTATGTTGTGCTAAATTCCTTGTATGCCATGACAAGGACACCGCTGTTTTTAGCAATAATAACTGTAGGATTCACTAGCAATGTTGTATCTATCAGGAATAGGTTGAGTACAATAGTAGAATGCATTGCATGGCAAGGGTTAGAAACCCTAAAACTGGAGAAGACGGCTTGATTTGGGGCGTATATAGTATGGGGTGCATAAGTGTCCAAAGTCTTGCTGACATTAGACTAAGTGCATCTTTTTTTCGTACATTGTGTACTATGCATTAGACTTCAAGTCATGGCATACACTGACACTAGGAAATTAACATGCACGTTTGTGGTTGCTAGTTGGAGATCGTTGTTTTCTTATCAGTATTGCATCAGTATATGTACTGACTTGCCCACTCAATTAGGTGCTAGATACCAGATCGCGAGTGCATGAGGACTCAAGATAAGTAGGGCATCTAAGTGGACTAGCTATGTACCTACCTACCATTCGAGTATGTGCAGGAATATCAAAGCAGCGCAGTAGAAGATTCGAGCTAGAAGGCGCATCTTAGGGAAGCAGGTTGACCACTCAGTGGAGTTCCAGTGGAAGATCATTTGACTATCAATCTGAAGGGCAGGCGAATGTTTGAGTAGTATTTGTAATACTTTAATGTAATTTGTATTCCTTGTTCAAGAACAAGATAATGATTGTAATTGATGATGTAATGATTTTATTTGGCAATAAAAAGTTTTTAAATTTCTATGTTATTACTGTATTGAGATGCATTTGATGGAAAAGATTCTTATTTGCGCCACGGACTTCAGAAAGCCGAGTCCGGGGCACTACAGATGTGGTATCAGAGCTGACTTCAAATTGCAGTCTAACACAGTAGGAAATTAGACTTAAAAACCAGATAAATTGAGTTTAGTTTGGCAGATACGATGATTGTAAATCATATGGTAGCGCTTTTCAACACATGATTATGATCTTCTTTATATCTGAACCAGACCCAGTGTATTTCATTTTTACTAACAAGCTAGTTGCAGCCGTGCTCAACAAAGGCAAGTCTGCAATCGGACATCATTGGAGGCAAACCTGCAACTGGGAATTGGAAGGCAAGTCTGCAACCGAATGTCCATAAGGCAAACCAGCAACCGGATTTTGAAAAGGCAAATTTGTGACCTGATGTGAAGGTAGCAAGTCAGCAGCCAACAACAAATGAGGATGAGTCGCAGCATAGGAGTTGAGGAAGAACAATAAAGCCGCACCAGTGGCTCAATATCGAGACACGAATTCGCAATGTACCATGGAAGGCACTGGTGGAAATCAGCAGAAACCAAATGCCATCACCAGGAAATAATCAAGACCAGGCACGAGGAAGGATCTGTCGACGACCAATTCAATCATTTTTCAGACACGGTGGAGTTTTCCTAGATCAGCTTATGATAAAGCAACCGCCAAGAGCACATCAAGGAGGAAATCTCGCCAGGACAGAGGACGATCAGGTTAACAATTCAGCAAAATCATCAAAGGAACTGCTAAGGGCTAAAGCGGCGATTCGTGACTTCAACCTTTTCTAAGGAGGGAGTGGTCGCCGACCAGCAGAAGTTGCAAGCAAGGCATGAATCGGCATCACTGGTGGACAAGAACAAAGCAAAATAATGCAGCCATTGTCTACTCCAGAGCAGAAGTAGAAGAATGTCAGCATCAAATTCATAATGGACCTGTCCAAAAGACTGACGGACAACAATTCTGCTTGGTAGAAGACCAGTTTGTCGAGAATATCACTCGAGAAACTGGAGATGGTTTAGGGAAATATCTCATAAACCATTGATAATTGTGTTCTGTTTTCCTCTCTGTTAGCATCGTTACGAGGACAGAACGATTCTAAGGAGGGAGTAATGTAACACCCCACAAAAATAGTATATAGCTATTTTGCATTGTAATCCGTGCACAGTTGGAAATTGCACGAGATTCTATATTTTTTCATGATAATTAGTTTTAATTAAGAAATTTCAGATATATAAGTTATTCTAAAGCGATAAGATAGATTCGGGATATCTTCTAAATTAAAATGTGGATTTGCCCCGATTGTTTTGATAAAACAATCTTCGGGAAAATAATATTTTTTTTAAACATATATATTTTTATAAAATCAAATTATCTTATTTTAAGTATATAAGATAAATATACTTTTTATATACATATATTGTCTATTAAATGAACTATACATATGTATATACTTGAATTGATTAGGTATATGGTTGGATCGATTAAATATACGATCGAAGTAAACATTGACTAATAATATGCATTAGGGTTAGGGTTGCCTAACCTAGGGTTAGAACCATAACCTAGGGTTAGGAACCCTACCTCATGATTTGTGATTGGATGAATCTTGATGAAATCCTATGGTTGGAATTATGCCATGTTTGATTTTCATGAATGATTGAGAAACAACAAGAAGCTTCTAGTAAACTTTTTGTGTTGGCTTCATATCCAGCCTCCATCCCTCCACCTCACCCCCTCACCCTCATCCCCACCCTCCATCAATTTCTCCCCCCCCCCCCCCCCAAATCCTCATTCACCCCATTTCTATAAAAACCCTAACACTTCATTCTTTCTCCATTTTGTTTTCCTTCACTCCTAGTTCAAAAGAAAAAGAAAATAAAAGAAAGTAAGGGAGTTTTAGCCTCCATTTCATCTTCCTCTCTTTTGTAAGTTTTTCAAGGAAGGAGAAAGCCAAGGAGGAGGAGGAGCACTTAAGTCAAGGAGTTGTTCTAATCATCTCAATTTCTACGGGTGAGTGTTTTCTAACACTAAATTAGTAAATTTTTTGTGTGAAAATTGGTGTTTAGTAGTGGCTAAGAGGGCATGATTACCATGTATAAGTGTTTGATATGCTAGATAAATTGAACTTGTACAATAGTGAAATTTACACTATGTTTCATAAGAACACTTATGTAGTATGCTGACTTAGGATTTTCTACTGGGAAAACGACTTAGAATCCAGACACAAAATATTTGTGGCATGTTCTAGGATGGGTTTAGAGCATCTTCTAATTTTTTTCATATATTTCTGGGTTCAATTAGTAGCTCTACCAAATAGTTCTCTCTCGGACCAGAGAGCAGTAAAAAGACTGTGTTATTCCTTGTTGTGAAGAGGAGTTTGTAAAATCATAACTTGAAATTGGTAAGGTATTTTGATTTGAAAATTTTACTGGAGGTATTTGGATATGTTAAAAACAATCATTCCAAATTTCAGATTTTTCTGAATTTATTTGCTACATTTAAAAATTTTTTTTTAGTGACTGGTCCAGAACGAGGAACTGAATCTGTTTTATTTCAAAGGTGGAATTTAATCAATCATAACTAATTTATGGTATATAATCTTGCAATGAAAATTTTATTTTAGCATCTAATATGTATCTAGATCATTGATCTAAAATTTTAGAAAATTTGGACAAAATTTGATAGGGTTTCAAAATTAATTTGTAACCAGAGGTTCTACACACTGCTGAGAATAGAAGAAATTTTTCTACTATATTCAAAAGGCTATAACGCTCTATATATTTTGAATATGAATGCAATTTTTGGATATGTTTGACTTATTTATGTTTAGTTACTGAATCCAAAATTTCATAGGTAGTTGTTGCCGCTAAATTTGGTGTGGGGGCAAACAGATAGAACTTGTGGATTCTTGGGGAAACTGAATAGGAAAACCTGCGTACCTGTTCCGCCGGGCCTCGTTCGACGTTCCTACCGCGCACCTGCAAAAAGTGCGAGACACCGGGGGGGGATCCCGGCGACGCACCCTCCGACGCTCAAGTCAGTAATCAAAGAGATTATGAAAGAGCGTAAAAACTGGTGAAGAGTTGATTACCTGTTAATGGAGATGGGTGAGGGGTATTTATAGGCGTCTTAGGGAATGGTTTTAGGAATGTAATCCCCGTGATTAGATAAGGAATATTCCTCGTAGTCAGATAAGGTATGTAATCTGATAAGGTATATTCCCTGTAATCAGTTAAGGAATTTTAATCCCCAAATCCCAGTGAAAAGGTAGATGTCCATCAGGGCCGTTGATCGTGTTTAATCAGGGATCCTGACTCTGTCTTGTTGGATTGGGAGCGCAGCGGGTTGAGATCCGCGCCCTCTTGTTGGCGGATCCATTCGCGGATCATTGGACCCTAGGAGGGCAGATCCAATACCCGTTTTGGTCCTCTTGTGGGCGAAATTACCGTTTTACCCTCAGGTCTCAAGATTCGTGCCTGATTTGGACGGTTCCGATTAAATCCCATTTTTAGCCATATCACGAGCCCCCCACTCCTAAAGGCTGAGCTTGATCGGCCTTTGAGGAGTAGTCTAGCTGTTTTTTAATGGCTGGTAGAGTTGTATCGGAGCCCAAATGGAAGGTTTTGAATCTTGAAGGAGGTAGTTTGGTGATTTTTCAAGCGGATTGAACTCTGAGTCGCTCCTGAGCTCTTATGGTCGTGTGGTGTTCTTGCAGGGATATCCTATTAACTTCGCAAAGTGTCAATTCGTCATTCGGTGGTCTTGTATACTTGGAGCACGCTTTAGATCCCCCTAGAGTTCGCTAGCGAAGGGGCCGAGGTCCATATGCGGTTCGGCGAGCTCTTCCAGAGAGGGAAGCGAGTTCGGCAGGACTGCGAGCATCAGGAGCGAGTTCAGCGGTCCGCCGAACTTGTTTTTCCCCTATAAGAGGGTCGGTGCCACGAACGCTCGGCAGGGGTGCCGAACCTGTTTTTTCCCTATAAGAGGGTCGGTGCCACGAACGCTCGGCAGCGGTGCCGAACTGGTTTTTTCCCTATAAGAGGGTCGGTGCCACGAATGCTCGGCAGCGGTGCCGAACCTGTTTTTTCCCTATAAGAGGGTCGGTGCCACGAACGCTCGGCAGCGGTGCCGGACCTGTTTTTTCCATATAACAGGGTCGGTGCCACGAACGCTCGGCAGCGGTGCCGAACCTGTTTTTTCCATATAAGAGGGTCGGTGCCACGAACGCTCGGCAGCGGTGCCGAACCTGTTTTTTCCATATAACAGGGTCGGTGCCACGAACGCTCGGCAGCGGTGCCGAACCGGTTTTTTCCCTATAAGAGGGTCGGTGCCACGAACGCTCGGCAGCGGTGCCGGACCTGTTTTTTCCATATAACAGGGTCGGTGCCACGAACGCTCGGCAATGGGTGCCGAACCTGTTTTTTCCATATAACAGGGTCGGTGTCACGAATGCTCGGCAGTGGGTGCCGAGCGTGACTTTTTCCCTTATAACAGGGTCGGTGTCACGAATGCTCGGCAGTGGGTGCCGAGCGTGACTTTTTCCCTTATAACAGGGTCGGTGTCACGAATGCTCGGCAGTGGGTGCCGAGCGTGACTTTTTCCCCTATAACAGGGTCGGTGTCACGAATGCTCGGCAGTGGGTGCCGAGCGTGACTTTTTCCCTATAAGAGGGTCGGTGTCACGAATGCTCGGCAGTGGGTGCCGAGCGTGACTTTTTCCCTTATAACAGGGTCGGTGCCACGAACGCTCGGCAATGGGTGCCGAACCTGTTTTTTCCATATAACAGGGTCGGTGTCACGAATGCTCGGCAGTGGGTGCCGAGCGTGACTTTTTCCCCTATAACAGGGTCGGTGTCACGAATGCTCGACAGTGGGTGCCGAGCGTGACTTTTTCCCCTATAACAGGGTCGGTGTCACGAATGCTCGACAGTGGGTGCTGAGCGTGACTTTTTCTCTATAAGAGGGTCGGTGTCACGAATGCTCGGCAGTGGGTGCCGAGCGTGACTTTTTCCCTATAACAGGGTCGGTGTCACGAATGCTCGGCAGTGGGTGCTGAGCGTGACTTTTTCCCTATAAGAGGGTCGGTGTCACGAATGCTCGGCAGTGGGTGCCGAGCGTGACTTTTTCCCCTATAACAGGGTCGGTGTCACGAATGCTCGGCAGTGGGTGCCGAGCGTGACTTTTTCCCTTATAACAGGGTCGGTGTCACGAATGCTCGGCAGTGGGTGCCGAGCGTGACTTTTTCCCTATAAGAGGGTCGGTGTCACGAATGCTCGGCAGTGGGTGCCGAGCGTGACTTTTTCCCCTATAACAGGGTCGGTGTCACGAATGCTCGGCAGTGGGTGCCGAGCGTGACTTTTTCCCTTATAACAGGGTCGGTGTCACGAATGCTCGGCAGTGGGTGCCGAGCGTGACTTTTTCCCTTATAACAGGGTCGGTGTCACGAATGCTCGGCAGTGGGTGCCGAGCGTGACTTTTTCCCCTATAACAGGGTCGGTGTCACGAATGCTCGGCAGTGGGTGCCGAGCGTGCAGACTTGTCGTTTATGTGAGTTTGTCTCTTCTGTGCGCCATTTGAACGTCTGACAATTCTGACAATTCTGACAACCCTGACAGATGGGACGCGCATTAAATGCTGTGACCTCTGGGATTCCATCAGATGGGATAGCATTAAATGCATCTCATGATTCGCTGCGGTTAACGAGGTGACGATTGGGATCGCTCCGCCGCTTGGTTTAGATGGGCCGGCCGTACAAGCCCATTAGCCTCGTGGGGCGTGTCCCCCTTCTATAAATCCTCAACCCCCCTCCCTCATTTCTCACTTCTCCTCTCATTTGCTCAGGCGTTCTCTAGTGTCTCAGACGAGTTTTTCCGGCACCGGCGTTTGTCTCAGGCGAGGTTTTTCGGCACTCCTTCCTTTCAAGGTAATTTATAAGTTATGTCTGTAGCTTCTGTCTCAGATGAAGTCTCTTGGTCCGAGCCCTCCCTTCAAGGCGCCGAGGCCTCGTCTCCGAACCCGCCCAAGGGGAAGGTGTTCGGGAAGGATTCCATCGTCGAGGAGCCGAAGAGGATGGGGGAGTTCGGACAGCTACCGGGTCCGTTGACGGGCCTGCATAGGGTCAGGGAGCTCCCGAAGGACCAGGCCGAGCGGATTGTCCATGGGAGGGAGAGGACCTTCGAGGAGAATGAGGCGAGGGAGACGACGGAGGCGGATGATGCAGCGTCGATCCTTCGCGAGGAGGAGTTGGCGGCGATCCGGGATGCTTTTTTCATCCCGGAGGAGTACGAAATCATGTTGCCGGGCCCCGGAGTTAGGGCCAATTCGCCGCTGCCAGTGACCATGTGTTGCTGGCCGGTGGATGCCTTTATCGCCGGCGCCCGGCTACCTCTCCACGCGTTCGCAATTACCGTGGTGAGCTGGTACGGGGTCTGCCCTATCCAGCTCATGCCGAACGCGTGGCGAGTGATTAATGGCTTCGTTCTTCATTGCCAGGCCGCGGGGATCGAACCGCAGCTGAACGTGCTTCGGACGATATACCGGCTCCACCAAGGGAACAAGTCGGAGTACCGGTATTATCTGACTCCGAGGCACGGCGGCAGGCTCGTGGTCTGCCCAGACTCTATCAAGCATTGGCGAGAGAAGTGGGTCGTCATGCGGAGTCGAGAGGCCTGGCCGATCCCCACCAATTGGGCAGAGGGGGTGACCAAGAGGGCGACGGCGCTGCCGAGACTCTCAGTAGAAGAGGAAGGGGCGGTTCGGACCCTTCTCGACCGGCCGAAGTACGACTGGAAAGAGTTGACGGAAGTCGTTCTTTACAGGGGAGGGCTCGGCCGCGTAGATCCTAGTACGCGGCTTTTCGCCAAGTTCTTTTTTTTGTACTTGTTGTCCTGTTCTTCTTTTGTGCTAATCATTTTTTTTTATTTGATGTAGAATCTATGGACTACGAAGCGGTGTTGGCGCTCCGGGCTGGGCTCGCCAGTAAGGCGCCGAGGAAGCGGAAGAGGGTCGCGTCGAAGCTGCCCTCGACTTCGAAGGTGCCGAGGATTGCGGCACCCGACCAGGCGGTGGAGGTTGCTGACGACCCGGTCGTCACCGTGGCGGGGCCTTCGGCTACTGCTCCTGAGGGGGATTTCCCCATTGCCGCCGCGCTCGCCATGCCGACCCCGCCGCTAACCGTAGCAGGCGAGGAGCTCCTGACAGAGGAGCACAAGCGGATCCACATTCCGGACTGGCAGGTCCGGAGGCACGATGGGTTCCTCGGGAACTCGTTGGCGAGTATGCAGGCTGTCAAGCATCTCGCCACCCCGAAGGACCGCGCCGCCATGGACGCGGGGAGGCAGGGCGACGACGTGATCGAGATCGCTCGTTCGGCGGTATCGGTAAGTCCCGAGTTCCCTTCATTCGTTTCATCTTGAATCACAAAAATTTTTCTAACTCTCTGAGTTCTTCCTCTTTCCCTTGCAGATCGTCGTCCACTTCGGTCACCTCACCGAACGGCTGACCGCCCTCGAGAAGGAGCTCAAGCAGGAGTCCGACTAGGCTCGGAACGAGAAGGCTCGGATGTCGAACCAGCTCGACAAGCTCCGAGTCGAGCATGAAGGCCGGTCTGCGAGGATCCAGCACCTCGAGGCCGAAGTGAAGAGGCTGGAGGACGAGCTGCGTCGGGAGAAGGAGGGGTCGGCCAATCAGTTGGCCGAGGCCGAGGCGAAGCAGGCGGCGGCTGTGAAGGAGGTGGAGGACGCCACCTTGAAGAAGGCCCAGGGGTACCTCGCGCAGAACATGGCGAAGGCCTTCGCCACTGCCCTCGACCGGGTGCGAGAGGCGTACCCCGGGGTGGACGTCTCGGGATGGCGACTCTTCCCCGGACACGTCGAGGGCTTCGACCCCGAGTCCGAAGGGGAAGAGGAGGAGGAGGAGGAGGACGACGCTGAGGCCGATGCCGGGATTACTGGCGAGGTCCCGAGCGTCACGGCCACTCCACTGGCGGCGGCGTCTCCTTCGGCGAAGTCGACCCCTACTCCGCCTCGTCGCCCGGGGAAAGAGGTCGAGCACTGATCCGCCTCTCCTTTTATTGTTTTTGGCTGTTTCTGCTCTTTTTCTTTTTTTTTTTTTTTATCGAACTTTGTAATGCCTAATAGCGGACTGGCCACCGCTTCTTTTGACGTAAATGAAATCAAAATTTTTGCAAACTTTGTTTTTAGAGATGAAAATTTTTCCAAGTGTGGTGCTTCGGCCACGGTCAACGTTTTCGCTGATTGCTCCGATTTCTTTGCAGCTTATGGTGATCCCTCAAGGCGTCGAGCTTTCCTGCCCGGACGAGGAGGTTAAAGCCGAAGCTGGCCTAGGGGCGACGAGGCTGTGTCTGACTAGGTGTAGGGAGAAACTTTATGAGGTCGAGCTCGGATTGCGCCGAGCCGAGAGCGAGAGGAAGCATCTCCAGCTCGTCCTTGGCCGGCGTGATATCGAGATTCGTCGTTTGGAAAGCCGAATCGCCGAGCTCATACCCGAAGGTGAACACTTGCCCACTGATTTCAGTAATGAGATTCGTGTTCAGTGCATTCGTCATAATTTGTCCAAAATAACAGCGGAGAAGGACGAGTTGCTTTCCGAGATACAGCATCTGCAGTCCGTAGAGGCGAAGCTCCGGAGTGAGGGCGAGGGGCTGACGGCCGAGGTGGCCAAGTTGACGACCGAACGAGTCGAGTTGACTGCTGAAGTCGAAGCGCTCAAGAGGGCGACGGTGGATAAAAGCATCGAAGTCACCCACCTTCGGCGCCTCGTCGCTAGTCGATCTGGAGTGCCGGACTCCGCGATACCCCCACGTTTCGAAGTCGACGTTAAAGACGACTCGTTGCGGGACAGGATCTCAGAGTTGGAGGCGGAAGTGGCTCGTCTGAAGCCACATTCAGGGCCGATCAACGTTCGAAGCACGTCATGCACTTGTGCTGAGAGTGAGCGGGGCATCACTTTCTATGAGATGGCGACCCGTCAGCGGATCGGCCAACCCAGCCCGGGGGACGCGCAGAGCTCGGTGGCAATCTCCTCGAGCGGGGCGTCTGTCGGCGTAGCTGCCAGGAGCGGTGCCGAGGATACGTCCCAGTTTGCCGGCTTGGGGTCGCGCTCCGGGGACAAGCGTCGTCACTCTCGAGTGTCCTTGAAGCGGAATGCTCCAGCTCCGAAGAAGCGCTGAAGTGGTCGGTTCCGCGCGTTCTTTGCTCTCTCCTCTCTTTTTTTTTTTCTAAGTGTGACGAGTCGGTATTGTAAATACCCTTGTTGAGTCGTGCTCCTGTTTGTGTTTGCCTTTGTATCACATCTGTTTCATTAATAAATGCGTTATTGCCGAACTTGCGTGTTTCATTGCTGTGAATGTTGCTTGTCATGGGGTAACTTCTGAACTGTCGAACTCCGAATGGCGAGCTTCTTTTAGGTCGATCATGAGTGGAGTCGCGAAGTAACGTCGAGCCGAGTTGTGCACTTGCTTGATTAGGTTAACGTCGTCGGAGCGTTTTTTAGGACGGTGAGCTGTCCCTAGCTCGTTTGGCGGACTCCGGAACCATTGTCGGTTTAAGGGGTGTAGGAGCAATTTCGAATGGCGAGCTACCCCTAGCTCGCTTAGGAGCGAGCTTGCGGAGTAGGGTCGAACCAAGTGTTGGACTCCGTACCATTCAACGGCTGTGGGAGCATTTTCGAATGGCGAGCTACTTCTAGCTCGCTTAGGAGCGAGCTCGCGAAGTAGAATCGAGCCAAGTGTTGGACTCCGGAACTATTGTCAGTTTAAGGGGTGTAGGAGCAATTTCGAATGGCGAGCTACTTCTAGCTCGCTTAGGAGCGAGCTCGCGAAGTAGAATCGAGCCAAGTGTTGGACTCCGGAACCATTGTCAGTTTAAGGGGTGTAGGAGCAATTTCGAATGGCGAGCTACTCCTAGCTCGCTTGGGAGCGAGCTTGCGGAGTAGGGTCGAACCAAGTGTTGGACTCCGTACCATTCAACGGCTGTGGGAGCATTTTCGAATGGCGAGCTACTTCTAGCTCGCTTAGGAGCGAGCTCGCGAAGTAGAATCGAGCCAAGTGTTGGACTCCGGAACCATTGTCAGTTTAAGGGGTGTAGGAGCAATTTCGAATGGCGAGCTACTCCTAGCTCGCTTGGGAGCGAGCTTGCGGAGTAGGGTCGAACCAAGTGTTGGACTCCGTACCATTCAACGGCTGTGGGAGCATTTTCGAATGGCGAGCTACTTCTAGCTCGCTTAGGAGCGAGCTCGCGAAGTAGAATCGAGCCAAGTGTTGGACTCCGGAACCATTGTCAGTTTAAGGGGTGTAGGAGCAATTTCGAATGGCGAGCTACTTCTAGCTCGCTTAGGAGCGAGCTCGCGAAGTAGAATCGAGCCATGTGTTGGACTCCGGAACCATTGTGACATTTAAGAGTTACAAGCAGAGGGATGTAATAGTAGTGAAAACATGAAGAAACTTCATTTATTAACATCTAACGATCGGCTGCTTCTAAAGTTGCTAGCCGTTATTACAATAATAAAAGAAAGCACAAAAAGGACAAACTATGACTAGAGAAAGGAGCGGAACGGTTCGGCATCTCGAGTTACTTGGAGAGACGTAGTTGCCTTCTCCTGGTATTTCAAAAGATGGTCGGCGTTCCAAGTCCGGGGAATTTCTCTGCCTTCGAGATCCTCTAGCTTGTAGGTTCCGGGGCGGATTACTTTCGAGATCTTGTACGGTCCCTCCCAGTTCGGGGCCAGCTTGCTTTTCTGCCCGGGGAATGATATGGCCAACTTCCGAAGGACTAAATCCCCTTCTTTGAGGTCCGTTGGGCGGACTCTTTTGTTGTATGCCAGCTCGATCCTTCTTCGGTAAGCTTGCTGGCGTATGGCAGCTCTCTCTCGGATTTCGTCTATCAGGTCTAGGCTTGTTCTGAGTTCTCTAGCATTCTGCTCTTCTTCATAAGCGATCAGACGAGGAGAGGGTATCCCGACTTCTAGGGGGATGATGGCTTCGGCCCCATAGGTGAGATTAAATGGGCTCTCGCCTGTTGGGGTCCGCTTGGTGGTGCGGTGACTCCAGAGTACGTTCGGCAGCTGATCGACCCATAGTCCCTTGGAACACTTGTCTAACCTCTTCTTGATTCCTGCAAGAATCTGTCGGTTGGCATTTTCAGCTTGGCCATTCGACTGGGGATGGGAGACGGAGGAGAATCGGTGTTGTATGGAAAGGTCTTCACACAAGGCTCGGAAGGCGGCTCCAGTAAACTGTGTCCCGTTATCTGTGACTATGACTCGGGGAACGCCGAACCGGCAAATCACATTCTTCCAGAAGAACTGAACGACCCTATGTTCGGTGATCGTAGCCAGGGGTTCGGCTTCTATCCACTTAGAGAAATAGTCAACTGCCACGACTAGGAACTTTAGCTGTCCGGGGGCTGGAGGGAATGGTCCCAGTAAGTCCATCCCCCACATAGCGAAGGGAACGGGACTTGATAGGGAGGTCAGCGGTGCCTGCGGAAGACGTCGGATGTCTGCATACTTTTGGCAGGAGCTGCACTGCCGAACGTGTCGTTCGGCGTCCCGTAGGAGAGTGGGCCAGTAATACCCATAGTTCAATACCTTGCGCGCCAGAGCCCTGGATCCAGAATGGGCTCCGCCGATCCCCTCATGGAGCTCTTGTAGGGCGTAGTCGGCTTGCTCGGGGGAGAGGCACCTTAGATACGGTCGACCATCCGCTTGGGTGAAGGAGCGTTTGTATAAGATGCCTTCGAGTAAAGTAAAACGCTCGGCTCGGGCCCTAATTCTTCGTGCTTCCCTCGGGTCTTCAGGGAGGAGTCCGTCCCTCAGGAATTCGACAATGGGTTTCATCCAGTTGTCTTCGAGGAGGACGGGCAATGCTTCAACGGAGTCTGGCGCTTCGTCCTCTATGCTCGGCTTTAGGAGGACTTCTATCAAAACGGTCTGTTCCAGACCTTGAAGGGAGGAGGAGGCTAACTTGGATAAGGCGTCGGCCTGAGCATTTTCTTCTCGAGGGATCCTTTGGATGAGAGCCTCGTCGAACAGCGCCATGAGGCTCTTTACTTTGGACAAGTATTTAGCCATTCTATCGTCGCGGGCTTCATACTCGCCGAGGACCTGGTTAACAATCAACTGGGAGTCGCTGAAAATCCGTAGCCGACTTGCTCCAGCATTTCGGGCCATTCGAAGCCCGGCTATTAGTGCTTCATATTCGGCCTCGTTGTTCGAGGCTTTGAAATTTATCCGGAGTGAGTATTGGAGGACGAAGCCGTCTGGTCCTGCCAGGATGACTCCTGCCCCGCTACCCTCATTACAAGAGGACCCGTCAACATAGACCGACCAGACGGGGGGTCCCTTTGCTGCTTGGCCAGACTCGGGGATTGTAGTCTCAACTATGAATTCGGCCAGCGCCTGCGCCTTGATTGCAGTCCGAGGCTGATAAGTTATATCGTGCTGGCTCAGCTCGATCGACCACTTCATGAGGCGACCAGAAGTCTCGGGTTTGTGAAGAATCTGTTTCAGTGGCTGGTCGGTAAGGACGACCACCGAATGAGACTGAAAGTAGGGTCTAAGTTTTCTTGCGGCCATTACCAGGGCATACGCCATTTTCTCAATTTTCGGGTACCGAAGTTCGGCATCCCGGAGCACCTTGCTGACGTAGTATATGGGCTTCTGAGCCCTTTCTTCTTCTCTGACTAAGACCGCACTGAGCGTCTGCTCGGAAGCCGCGAGGTAGAGGTAGAGCGGTTCGCTGGGTACTGGTTTGCTAAGGAGAGGGGGATTGACGAGGTAGGCTTTAAGCTGGTCAAAGGAGTCTTGTTGCTGCTGCCCCCACTCGAATCCTTTAGCCCCCCTGAGGGCTTTGAAGAACGGGAGGCACTTCTCCCCGGACTTCGACAGGAAGCGCCCTATGGCGGCTAAGCGACCAGTCAGCCTCTGAACTTCTTTGACATTTCTAGGGGGGGCCATGTCAAGTATGGCCTTGATCTTCTCCGGATTCGCCTCTATTCCTCGTTGGCTAACCATAAAGCCGAGGAACTTGCCTGATGAGACGCCGAACGCACATTTGTTCGGGTTGAGTCTCATGTTGTTCCTTCTTAAAACATCAAATGCTTCTTGGAGGTCGGTCACATGATCAGCACCTCGGATGCTTTTCACCAGCATGTCATCGACATACACTTCCATGTTTCTGCCGATCTGAGCCTGAAAAACTTTGTTGACGAGGCGCTGGTATGTTGCCCCCGCGTTCTTTAGGCCGAATGGCATGACCCTGTAGCAATAAAGGCCTTGGTCGGTTACAAAAGACGTCTTTGGGATATCTGGCGGGAACATCCTTATCTGATTGTAACCCGAGAAAGCGTCCATGAAGCTTAGAAGCTCATGTCCCGAGGTTGCGTCAATCAGAGTGTCGATGCTCGGTAGAGGGAAGGGATCTTTGGGACAGGCTTTGTTGAGGTCGGTGAAATCAATGCAAATTCTCCATGTTCCGTTGGACTTCTTCACCATTACTACGTTCGATAACCATTCAGGGTAGTTTACCTCCTGTATGAATCGGGCCTTCAGCAATTTATCTACCTCTTCTTTGATAGCGAGCTGTCGCTCGGGGGCGAACTTACGCCTCTTTTGCTGAACCGGTTTGGACCCCGGATCAACACTCAAGTGGTGGACTAAGAGCTCTTCGGAGATACCGGGCATGTCAGCTGCGGACCATGCGAAGAGGTCTTGATTGTCTCGGATGCATTCCACAATATCTGAGTATAGGGCGGACGGGAGGGCCTTGCTTACGAAGAACTTGCGGGTCGGCTCTTGTTCGGAGAAGAGCACCTCCTCCAATTCGTCCGCTGGCTCGGAGGTCGGTCTTGTGGAATCTTGGGGAATTTCCAGGGTCTCTAAAGAGAGGACGGGCCCAAGGGTCGAAGTCATGTAGCATTTCCGGGCCTGCTCCTGATTTCCCCTTACTTCTCCGACCCCGGATCGGGTGGGAAATTTCATCTTCAGATGATATGCCGAGGGGACCGCTTCCAGAGCCGCGAGGCCAGGCCTGCCCAAAATGACGTTGTAGGCAGCGGGAACATCCACTACCATGAAGTCCATTGGCTCCGTTCTGGTGGTAGGGGTTTGTCCGGCAGTTACATCGAGGGTGATCACCCCTTCTATAGTTACCGGAACCCCCGTGAACCCATGGAGAGTGTAACCGGCGGGTTTGAGTCTGTCTATGGAGAGCTTTAGGCCTTTGAAAGCGGAGAGGAATAGGATGTTGACGGAGCTGCCGTTGTCGACTAAGATCCTCTCCACTTTGAAATTTGCCATGTGGAGGCTGATGACGAGAGCGTCACAATGCGGGATACGAACTCCCTCGAGATCTTCGTCGGAGAAGGTAACTGGCACTCCGAGGCCCTTGGGAGGGGGCGTGGTTCGGACTGAATTGACCTCTCTGATAAATGCTTTTCGGGAGGAGTTCGAGAAGCCTCCCATCGGACCCCCATGGATGAGGTGGAGGACTCGCTCTTCCTCGAAGTCTGGCGTCTCTTCTCTTTCCGGACGCTTGTTAGCCCCCCGAGGCGGGAGAGGGGGCTCGGCTCGGTCCTTTTTTACAAACTTCGTCAGCTGTCCCCTCTGGATAAGGGCTTCGATCTCGTTCCTCAGGGCACGGCAGTCGTTGGTGTCATGCCCGTGGTCCCGGTGATAACGGCACCATTTCTCTTTATCTCTTCTCTTGGCGGGAGTATTCATTTTGGGAGCTGGAGGCAAGACCCCGTCTTTTTCGACCTCCATGAAGATGGCCGAGAGGTTAGCGTTGAGGGGAGTGAACTTCTCAAATCTAGGGGGAGGTCGGCGCTGGCCGACATTATCCTTCTGGAGCTTCTTGGCTCCTTCTTCTTCTGCCCCCTTCCTTTTGAGCCCGGAGGCGGGCGCTTCCCAGTTGGGGGGTTGCTCGGCCTCTTCGGCCCGAATGTACTTTTCGGTGCGAAGAAGAAGGTCGGAAAAGTCATGTGGGGGTTTCTTGGCAAGGGAGGAGCGGAGGTTGGAATTGAGAATGTTGGATTGGAATGCTGCGGTAGCGACCGATTGGTCGAGGGAGGCAATAGTCCTAGCTTCGGCTGTGAATCTCTTCACGTAGTCCCTCAGTTTTTCCCCCTTTTGCTGACGGAGGTGCAATAGTGAGATGCTGGTTTTCTCGGTCCTTCGGCTGCTGACGAAATGGGTGATGAACAGGGTCTCGAACTGTTCGAAGGAGAATATTGACGCCGGGGCAAGACGAGAGTACCATTCTCGAGCCGGGCCTTTCAGAGTTGCAGGGAATGTTTTGCAGAGGAGGGCATCGGACGCTTGATGGAGGAGCATCAAAGTCTTAAAGCCTTCGATGTGGTCAACTGGATCGATCTCCCCAGTGTAGTTCTCGAACTGGGGAGGTTTGAAACCAAAGGGAACAGGAGTATCCACTATGGTCCGGGAGAACGGGGGTCGGCTAGGACGGAGGGTCCTCCCCCTGAGTTCTTCTTCTCGGTTTATCTGTCCCAAGAGTTTTTCCACCTCGTTCAGGCGGCGGTTCATGGTGTCATCTCTCCGGCGGTGATCTGCCGAGCCACGGGACTCGTCTTCGTATGATGGGGAGCGAGGGCTGCGGCGACGGTAGCTTCGGGAACGACGAGGACTTGGGGTGCGTCTGGAATTGGTAGGAGCGGGTCGAGGAGAAGGGGAACGTTGGCGAGGGCTCCGGACCGGAGGTGGGGAGGGGGCCCTCGGCTCATTGGGATTCTGACGGAGATTGAGGGCCTGCTGTACCATTGCTTGGAATTGCTGGAACTCGGCACGGGTGATGGGTGCCTCATTGTCCCGATGCTGCTGCCGACCTGCCGGAGAGTGCCTCCTTCGGTAGTGATCGGGGGAGTCTTTTCTCCCTCTTCGGGCGAGGGACCCCCTGTGTCCCCGGTGTCGGGGGGATCGCTCTTGGCGGGAGGCTTCTCCCCGAGCCCGCTTTTCGTCCAGATGGCGACGAAGGTCCTTATCCTCCGGGCGTTTGGGATGGGCATCGTGGCGACCAGAGGCTCGGGGATGATGGGAGGCCATGGAGGCACTGGAGGCGTTGTGGATGGAGAGGTCCTCTTGGTGAAGAGGCTGTTTCTGAGGGTTAGGACCCTTTGGATCAGGAGGGGGGTTCTGTTGAAGCGGCTCTTCCATGGTAGGAGGGAGTTGCCCTTGTTGGTGAGCGGGATCAGGATGGACTTCTTGCTGGTCAGGGTTGGGCGCTCGGTTGGAGCCCCTAGATCTAACTTTGCGAGGCGGCATGGTAGGAGAGAACCTCTTCACCAGGAAGAGGAGAGGTCCCTATTCGTTAGTTTCCCACAGACGGCGCCAATCTGTTGCCGCTAAATTTGGTGTGGGGGCAAACAGATAGAACTTGTGGATTCTTGGGGAAACTGAATAGGAAAACCTGCGTACCTGTTCCGCCGGGCCTCGTTCGACGTTCCTGCCGCGCACCTGCAAAAAGTGCGAGACACCGGGGGGGGATCCCGGCGACGCACCCTCCGACGCTCAAGTCAGTAATCAAAGAGATTATGAAAGAGCGTAAAAACTGGTGAAGAGTTGATTACCTGTTAATGGAGATGGGTGAGGGGTATTTATAGGCGTCTTAGGGAATGGTTTTAGGAATGTAATCCCCGTGATTAGATAAGGAATATTCCTCGTAGTCAGATAAGGTATGTAATCTGATAAGGTATATTCCCTGTAATCAGTTAAGGAATTTTAATCCCCAAATCCCAGTGAAAAGGTAGATGTCCATCAGGGCCGTTGATCGTGTTTAATCAGGGATCCTGACTCTGTCTTGTTGGATTGGGAGCGCAGCGGGTTGAGATCCGCGCCCTCTTGTTGGCGGATCCATTCGCGGATCATTGGACCCTAGGAGGGCAGATCCAATACCCGTTTTGGTCCTCTTGTGGGCGAAATTACCGTTTTACCCTCAGGTCTCAAGATTCGTGCCTGATTTGGACGGTTCCGATTAAATCCCATTTTTAGCCATATCAGTAGTGTACGTAAGGTTAAATTGATATTGAATTTTGAATAGACCATGTTCAGTTAAGTGCAGAGTTTGCTAGTCTGTGAACTTGAGCTTTTCTGGAGTTATGAGTTTAGAATCTGAAAAACTGACCAACTAGAGACTTGTAGTAGAAATTCTTAGCTTTCCAAAACATCTTGAATCATGAATTTTCATTTTGTACTTTGAAATATATGATTTTCCGAAGTTCGAGACAGAACCAGTCTTAGTAGAAGATCCTGTTTTGTTAAGGGAATTAATTTTCATGTGTACACTGATGAAAATAGGGGGTTTTATAGTTATTAATGGATGAATTTGATGATGTGATCAACTAGGAAGTTGTAGTAGACACTCTTAGCTTTCTATAGAATCCAAGATCGCGTAATTCCAATAAGTGATCGAGTTTTTATGTTATTAGCAAGATGATAAAATGTAAGGATTTTATAGTATCTAATTGGCTGTATCTAAATGAATGGTTAACTAGAGACTTGTAGTATAGAGTCTTAGATTCCAGAATGGGTAATATCATGCAATTCCAATTTGTATCTTGAAAGTTATGAGTTTTCTAAGTTCAGTAGCTGTGTATGAGTTGATATAGAATTTGAGAAAACTTGTCAACATAGCAGTAAACTTGTAGATTTCTGGAACTATGTATTTGAAATCTAAGAGAATGATCAACTTAGGAATTGAAGTAGACATTCTTAGCCTTCCAAAAAGTATCAATCCATGTAATTCCAATGTGTGGATTAGAAGCTATGATTTTTTCTAATATCGGGACAGATCTAAGCCAATAGAAGTGGAGTGTTTATTTTGCTTTACCCCAAGTGGTGGATTTGTGAATTTGGAGCATTTATAATCTTAAAATGTTTGTTTCTATCATGTGTTAAATGTGTAAACAAGTGTGTAGTAGTTTTCTTGATTAGAGTTGTCTGATGGATCGTCTAGGGTAAGGTATTACCCTATGACTAACAACCCTGAGGCTAAAATAGAATTCTTCCACCTCGAGAACTTGGGAGTCATCCCTCGTGCTGCGCCATAGAATTCTTACCCAATGGGTAATTGATCACGGGCAAAAATACTGGATGAAATCCGAATCATAGGTGGTGGCGAACGATGCTGATCGGGTCGCTGATGTTTGGTTGACTCTATCAGGTCAGATCCATTACTAACATAGGTATTACTGAAACTATTTTAAGATCGGTGTATTAGTACTGTTACCGCTGAATCTGGTGTGGGGGTAAACAGATGAGATTTGTGAGTTCGCGGAAAAACTTGAACAGCGGATCCAAGCCTTCTGATTCCTGCCGCTACCTGCAAGGAAGTGCGATACACCGGGGTTGATTCCGGCGACGCACACTCTGACGCTCTTGTCAGTAACCAGTGGTGATTAAGAAAGAGCTTAAGGTGGAAAAAGAGTGATTACCTGGTCACAGTGGTAGGTGGGAGGTATTTATAGTCGCCATAGGAGTGATTAGGGACCTGATTTCCTGTGTAACTGTCAGGAGTAAAATCCTCACAATCTGTTTAGGAAACTGACCCTTGATTCCCGATGAGAGCAAATCAGGCCCGTTGATTCGGTTAAATCAGTGACCCTGATTTGACTCTTACTGATCTGGGTTTGTCTTGGGTCGGGACCCGTACCCAGTTGAAGTGGATCCGTTTGTGGGTTATTGGATCTGTGAGAAGGAGACCCAGTACCCGTTTCGGACCCATTTGTATGTGAAATTACCATTTTACCCCTGAGCTTCAAGATTCGTGCCCAATCCGGACGGTTCCGATTTAACCCCATTTTTAACCATATCACGAGCCCCCCACTCCTAAAGACTGAGCGTGATCAGCCTTTGAGGAGTAGTTTAACTGTTTTAGTGGCTAGTGGAGTTGTATCGGAGTCCGAATGGAGGGTTTCGAATCTCGAAGGGGGTAGTGAGGTGATTTTTGAAGCCGTAAGCTGTTCTGTAGCCTTGTCGTGTATTTGACGGCTTTTATCTATTTTTTCGGACTATTTATTTAATTTTGTGATGCGTTAACTAATCGTTCGGGGGCCTTAACAGTACATTCTAGGCAATAATTGTTTGTTCAAGGGCTCAAAAATATCCCCCCGAATTTTTAATTATTTTCTAGAATTTTTAGTTAATTTTCTTGAATTTTTAGCAATTTTTCGCAATTTTTAAATAAATAAAACGATTTAAATAGATAAAAATTAATTTTTAAATACTGATTTATGGCGTGGCCTGATCTGGACCGTTGATCTTGGGCGAGCGCGAATTTCTGAGAGATCTGACGGTTGAAGTCGCTCGGCATCCATTTTCTCGCTTTTGACGCTCGGATGGGCACTTGCTCGGTTGGCCAACCGGAGGTGTAAGGGTTCGGCCGTCCGAGCGACGTGGCGCAATCTAAGCCGTCGGATGGTGGCACGAATCTTGAGATGGGCGCGTTTTTCAAGAGAACGCTATCTTGTCGTTTAGCGCACGTGGCAAGATCTGGACCGTTCATCATCAGGAGCACGAATTTTTGGAAGATTCAACGGTCGTGATCGTTCGGCTGCTTTTTTCTCCGTTTTGATGCTCAGATGGGCACTTGCTCGGTTGGCCGATCGGGGGTCTGAGGGTTCGGTTGGTCGAGCGAAGCTCTGGGCCACCGGATGGACGCTTGCTCGGTTGGCCGACCGGAGGTCAGAGGGTTTGGTTTGGTCGAGCAAAGCTTTGGGCCACCGGATGGACGCTTGCTCGGTTGGCCGACCGGGGATCTGAGGGTTCGGTTGGTCGAGCGAAGCTCTGGGCCACCGGATGGATGCTTGCTCGGTTGGTCGACCGGAGGTCTGAGGGCTCGGTTGTCCGGGCGACGTGGCGCAATCTGAGCCATCGGATGGTGGCGCGAATCTCGAGACGGGCTCCATTCCCAAGGAAATGTTATCTTGTCGTTTAGCGTCGCTGGCAAGATTTGGGCCGTCTGATCGAGATCTTACACGAAAGTTGAGGAGAAAGTGAGTTTTCTCCGTTTTGACACTTGGGTGGGCACTTGCTCGGTTGGCCGACCGGATGTCTAAGGGTTCGGCAATCCGAGCGTGGTAGCGCGATCCGGGCCGTTGAATGGCGGAACGAATCGCGAGACGGTTCAGTTCCCAAGAGCATTAATGGCGCTCCAGGATTTGTGCGGCGTTCCAACTTCCCGGGGTCATTAAGAATGGCGCCCTTCAATTAATGTGTGGCGTTTCAACTCCCGAGGGTCATAATGGCTGGTTCTTGGAGGGGAGGCTATAAATACCCCCACTGCCCTTGTAGTTTCAGTCACAACAATGTTGAGTTTTAGCCTTCGGAGGTGTCTGCCTTGGGTGGTTGCTCTTCGGCCATGGTCTCCTCCTGACTCTGACGGCCCCGAAGCGGATGTCAGGGTCGGGGGAGATCAGAGCAGAAGAGGTGACGACCGGAGTCACGGCGGATGCCTGTCTTCTTTTGAAAAATCCTAACCCTGAGGTCGTCGGACGGGTGGTCATTCTTCCGCCGTGATCTTCTCCCGATTCTAACGGTCCCGATGCGGATGTCAGGGTCGGAGGAGATCAGGGCAGAAGGGGTGATGACCGGAGTCCGGACCCGGGGTACAAGGAGCTTCGGAAGGATGGGTGGTCATCCTTCCGCCGTTGTCTTCTCCTGATTATACGGCCCCATCGTAGGTGTCAGGGTCAGGGGAGACAAGGGCAGAAGAGTTGACGACCGGAGTCCGGACCCGGGGGACAAGGTGCTTCGGAAGGATGGGTGGTCATCCTTCCGCCATGATCTTCTCCCGATTCTGACGGTCCCGATGCGGATGTCAGGGTCGGAGGAGATCAGGGTAGAAGGGGTGACGACCGAAGTCAGGAGCTGAGGGACAAGTTGCTTCGGAAGGATTGGTGGTCATTCTTCTGCCATAATCTTCTCCCGATTCTGGCGGTCCCGATGCGGATGTTAGGGTCGGAGGAGATTAGGGCAGAAGGGGTGACGACCGAAGTCCGGAACCGAGGGACAAGCTGCTTCGGAATGATTGGTCTCTTCCGATCTCTGTCTTCCTTCCGGGCTGACGGCTTCCGATGGTAGTCAGCTCGAAGGAGTTAGAGATGGGAGGTGTGCCGATCTGCTTTTTGACCGGGCCCCGCGAGTCGGTGGTTTCTCTCTAACCCCTGAACGATTCGTGGCTTCGGCTCCGAGGTCGTAGGCTTCGATTTGCTCACGGGTGAGAGGGATGCCGACCGAGACCTGGGGCCCGGGGGGCTCGCCGAAGGCGGTGCCTTAAAACTTTTAATCCAAATTTCCTCTGGCTTCTTCAGACAGAGGTGGAGCGTCTGGGTCCAAAGTGCTTCGTCCGGGTAATGTGGCGCGATCTGAGCCGTTGGATGGTGGCACGAATCTCAAGATGGGCCCAGTTCCCAAGAAAATGCTATCTTGTCGTTTAGCGTCGCTGGCAAGATCTGGGCCGTCTGATCGAGATCTTACACGAATGTTGAGGAGAAAGTGAGTTTTCTCCGTTTTGACGCTCGGATGGGCACTTGCTCGGTTTGCCGACCGGTCCCTTCGCTGTTGGGTTCGGATCGCACGTTGTTTCGGATTTAGATCCTGTTGTGCCGAGCTACTCGACTTGGTGAAAAGACAAAGTCGTTTTGGGCCTTCGCGACGTTTCGAGGGCGGCCCAAAAGTCGCGCTCTTACGTTAGGAAGCCCAAGAGACTATTCTTTTTACTATAAATCTTCACTCCCCCACCCCAAATCTCATTCTTCACTTTTACTTTCTCTCTCAAGTTTTTACTTTTCACCATCGAAGTTTTTAGCTCCCGGGTGGT
Organism: Hemerocallis citrina; assembly: GCA_017893485.1. NCBI lineage: Eukaryota > Viridiplantae > Streptophyta > Magnoliopsida > Asparagales > Asphodelaceae > Hemerocallis > Hemerocallis citrina. Next base: position 35,848,327 of record CM030365.1, read on the forward strand.
GCTGTTGGCTGTCGCGGCTAGGTGTTTCTTTGCTCCGGCGAACTTTTCCGACCGTTGCAGTCACTTCAAGGTCAGTTTCTCTCCTTTCTTTTTAGAAAAATGGTTAAGATTACTTCTTCGGATGAGACCCCCGCCTCGGACCAAGTCGTCGGCCGAGCGGGTAAAGGAAAGGAGGTGATAGAACCGACCGAGCAGACCGTTGTTCGGCCGAGTAAGAGTGGCGAAGTAGCCAAGCCGCTCCAGGAGGTTGTGGCGAAGTCCCAGAAGGGTAAGGGAGTGGTCACAATCATTGAGCAGCTGAAGACGGCAGGGGAGTTCGGTCGGCAGCCGATCGTTCTGTCGAGTGTGGGGGGCGTTTGGAGCTATTCCAAAGAGATGTTGGAGAAGGTGACTCAGGGCACTGCCAAGTCGGTAGAGGAGAATGAGCCGAGAGAGTTGTCCGAGGTGGACCACACCATTTCGTCTCTCACGGAGGCTGATCTGCATCGGATCCGGACCGGATTCCAGATCCCTACCGAGTACGGGCTACTTCTCCCTGGACCGGGTTTCCGAGCCTGCACATCGTCTTCGGCCGACGCGTGTGTATTTCCCCTCGACTCCTTGGCCGCCGGGCTTCGTTTTCCGCTCCATCCATTCATCGTCGAGGTTCTTATTTGGTACGGTTTGTGCCCTGCATCTTGGAGGCACGTCTTGGCGTTTGTTCTCCGGTGTCAAGAGATCAGTGCCGAGCCGAGCATGTTTCTCCTTCGGAGCCTCTACCGGCCCTGCCAGCCGAACAGGAACGAGCAGAGGTTCTACCTTTCTCCGCGGACAGGCGTGAAGTTGATCGAGAACCCGGACTCGATCAAGCATTGGAAGGAGAAGTATTTCATTGTCCGAGCTCCCACACCCTGGGTAATTCCGATAACCTGGTCGAGGGAAGGCCTGCCCAAGCGAGCGAAGAAGGAGTCGGTACTGAGTGACGAGGAGGCGGAAGTCCTCAAGAAGCTCCTCGCTTTGCCGATGCTAAGTTGGAAAGACATTACCGAGGAAGCTTTGTTCCGGGGGGGTCTCAGTCCGATCGACCCTAGTACGCTTCTGGTATTTTTGCTCTTTGCATGAATTTCTTGAAAAAATTTATCTAAGTGTTTTCATTCGGCTTGTGCAGAGTCTTCTAAGATGGACTATAGGGCGTTGATGGCGAAGGCCAAGGCGAAGGAGCAGGAAACGAGAAAGAAGAGACCTTCGACAGGGCCTCAGGGCGGCCGAGCGCCGAAGATACCTTCGGTCCCGAAGACCGCTGACCTGCAGAAGGTCGTCGTTCCGGAGGCTGGTCCCGAACAGGAGAAGGCCACGGCCTCCGATCCTCCTGTTTCAGATGCGTCGACTCTAATGGCGAAGGGGGATGCTCCCGGCTCGTCGAGCGGTGCGTTCGACGTGAGCAAGGTGTTATCCCTCCAAGTTCCGCCCCTCACTGCCGATGCGGAGAAGATTCTGACTGAGGGGCACAAGCAGATCTTCGTCCCCGACTGGCAAGTGATGAAAGTCGACGGCTTTTTGGGTGACGGCAACATTTGCATGTAGGCGATGAAGCACCTGCCGACCCCGAAGGACCGAGCGGCCCTTAAGTCTGGTCAAGTTGGGGATGCGACGATCCAAATCGCTCAGAACACGATGTCGGTGAGTAGGCCAAACACGTTCTTATTGAAGCATTCTTTCTGAAATTTTCTAAGTTTTTAGGTTCGGACCCTGACGATTTGTTCTCTTTTCAGACCCCCTGCCACTTCAACTTCTTGCTCAAGGAGTTCGCGAGCAAAGAACAAGAGCTGACGGCGTAGTACGACCGGGAGAGGTCGGAGCGTGCAAAAGCAATGAAGCTGCTCGATGCTGAGCTACTCCTCTCGGCAAAGCGTGGAGCCGAAGTGGCGGGGTTGGAGGCGCAGCTGGCCGACGCCGTTCAGCCGTCGAAGGACACGGCGGCCAAGCTCGAGGCCTCGGAGAAGGAGAATGCCGAGCTGAAGGAGGAGTTGGCCAATGCTCGGTCGGAGGCGGAGAAGGCTCGGAAGAGGGCCGAGAAGATCATGGCCAGGCACCGGTCTAAGGTGGAGAAGGCGAAGAAGGCCGTCCAGGATGAGGCCGAGCATCACATGTTCAAGAACATGGAGGATGCGTACGGCCGAGCCCTGCTTCATGTCGCTGCTCGGAATCCGGGGTTCGACACGTCCACCTACCGCTTCTATGACCCCGTGGAGGGGGAGGAGGAGCTCCCCTAGGGGATGCTCGGCCCCGAGGGACAGACCGACGGTGTCGAAGGCCCGGGTGAGACTGAGGCCGAGGGTGAGGAGGAGGACGACTCTGAGGAGGAGAGCGAGAGCAAGGACGAGGACGAGGTCGAGGGCAAGGACAAGGCCGAGGGATCGACAGACCCGAACGACAAAAAGGTCGACCCCTGACTTGGTTGCATCTTTTAGTCTTTTGTTGTTTTTTTTTGTAAGCCTAACTGCGGACTGGCCACCGATCTTGTAAAGCTTTTTGAGTTTTGAATGAAAACACTCTTTGTTTGGCCAAAATTTATCCAAGTGTTAGTCTCCGGATTTTCTACTTGATTTGGCGTAAAATTCTCCAAGTGTTGGGCCTCGGATTTATCTCTGCTTTTCAGGTGAAGTTTGGTCCGATCACGGAGGTTGCATACCTTCGTAAGGAGCTGACTAAAACGAAGCGAGAGCTTTCCAATAGCCGAGAGAGGTGGTTTTACATGTTCTTGAAGCTGGAGGAGACAAAGGTAGCTGTGAGGGGGTATTGTCGCGAGTTGAAGCAACTGCGGAAGCAACCCCAAGCTCCTTGTCCCGAAGGTGAGACCGGGCGACTTCGTAGGGAGCTCTCCCTCGCCGAGCAAAAAAATAACGAGCTTTTGGCCGAGATCCGACACTTGGAGTTAGCGGAGAAAGAACGCTCGGTAGAGGAAGAGAAGCTAACTTCCGAATTGGAGAAGGTGTCATCCGAGCGCCAAAAACTGTTGGCCGAGGTCGACAAGCTTAGGAGGATTATGATAGACAGGGGGATCGAGGTCACCCATTATCGACGACTCGCGACCGACAGTGCCAATATCTCGGGCTCGTTGAGACCTCCTCGTTTGAAGATGTCGGCGAAGGATGACGCTCTAAGGGATAGGATTATCGAGTTGGAGGAAGAGGTCGCGTCGCTCAAACCTCTACCGGAGTGGGCCAACGTTCGGAGTACGTCGTGTACTCGCGAAGAGAGCGAGAGAGGGATTACCTTCTACAAACTTGCGACTCGTTTGCCCGCGGCTAGGTGGAGTCCTGCTGACGCTCAGAGTAGTGTAGCTATCTCGTCTAGCGGTGCCTCGGTCGGTGCCACGGTTGGAGTTAGCGGCGAAGGGGGATCTCGCTTCGCTGGTTTAGAATCGAGCTCGGAGGTCAGGCCTCGCCGTCCCCACGTTTCCTTGAACCGAAGCGTACCCCTTCCGAAGAGGCACTAAACATGTCGTCTTATGTTTCTTCTGGCTATTGTAAAACTCTGTTGTAGGGTCGGTCTTGTTGTATGTAGAGTTACTATATCTGAATAAAAGTCTAAAAGTTTGTTTTGAAAATTCTTGAAGTGTTGGACTTCGGCAACGTTTTGAAATTTTGTTGTTCGTCTCTTCTTCTTTTCAGCTCGTGGTGGTAGCTCAAGACTTCGACCCCAATTGCTTGGATAATCACGCTCGAACCGAGGCTGGTTCGGGGGAGACGGAGATGCGCTCGGCCAACTGCCGAGAGCGGCTTTATGAAGTCGAGATGGGACTGCGCCGAGCCGAGAGCGAGCGGGGCCACCTTCAGCTCATCCTGGGTCAGCGGGACGCCGAGATCCGGCGTATGGAGAGCAGGATCGCCGAGATGGCCCCTACAGGAGAGGACGGAGACTCGCCGACCGCCTTCAGCAATGCCCTTCGGATCCAGTGCGTTCGGCACAATCTGACGAAGATAGTAGTCGAAAGGGATGATCTGCTCTCTGAGATCCATCACCTGCAGACGGTAGAGGCGGGGCTTCGGACGGAGGAAGAGGAACTGGCGGCCGAGGTAGCTAGACTGGCGACCGAACGGGACGTTTGATGATTTTTCTTTAAAAAACCAAGTGTAGTGGGTCGGCATTGTAACCATTGTTCTTTAAGGCTTTGTGGCCTCGTTGTATGGAAGAGTTGTTTTGTACTGTGTCCCAATTATTAATAATATTTCTTTCACGAACTAGCACGTCCTTTGTAGCTCTGCGTAGTTGTTTCGGTTCTGACTGTGTTCGTCGCGCCGAGGTCTCCGACCCGGCCCCTCTCTTGTTCGTGGTTCGGCGTTGTAGCGCGATCTGAATCGTTGGATCGTGGCACAAATTTTGAGACGGACCCAGTTCCCAAGAAAACGCTATCTTGTCGTTTAGCGTTGCTGGCAAGATCTGGGCCGTCTGATCGAGATCTTACACGAAAGTTGAGGAGAAAGTGAGTTTTCTCCGTTTTGACGCTCGGATGGGCACTTGCTCGGTCAGCCGACCGGAGGCCTAAGAGTTCGAGCGACGTGGTGCGCTCCGAGCATACCTCTCGCTCGTCCGCGGTTCGGCGACAAGAGCGTTTGGCCGGAGGTGCCGAGCGGTGCTTCTGTCTCCTCTTATCGCGAAGTTACGAGGCGAGTCGAGCCTTACCCAAGTGTGGGCTTGCCGATCCTCATGAGAGTTCGACGGTCGTGGGAGCAATTCCGAATGGCGACCCACTCCTAACCCGCTGAGAAGCGAGTTTGTGGAGTAGAATCGAACCAAGTGTTGGACTCCGGAACCATCGTTAGAGTTCAACGGTTGTGGGAGCAATTCCGAATGGCGACCCACTCCTAACCCGCTGAGAAGCGAGTTTGTGGAGTAGAATCGAACCAAGTGTTGGACTCCGGAACCATCGTTAGAGTTCAACGGTTGTGGGAGCAATTCCGAATGGCGACCCACTCCTAGCCCGCTGAGAAGCGAGCTTGTGGAGTAGAATCGAACCAAGTGTTAGACTCCGAAACAATTGTTAGAGTTCAACGGTTGTGGAAGCAGTTCCGAACGGCGATCTACTTCTGGCTCGCTTAAGGGCGAGCTAGGGAAGTAAAGTCGAGCCGAGTGTTGGACTCCGAACCATCGGTGTAGTTCAACGGTTGTGGGAGCAGTTCCGAACGGCGATCTACTTCTGGCTCTCCTAAGGACGAGCCGGAGAAGTAAAGTCGAGCCGGACATTGGACTCCGAACCATTGGTTGAATTAAAGAATAAAGACGGAGAGATACAAGCAACTTTATAAATACGAAAAAATCATTCTTTATTGATAATTGACGGCGAGCCGTTTTTACATTTGACAACTTAAGAAATGAATTACAAGCTAGAGGAGAGGAATGGTTCGACACCTCATGATACTCAGAGAGGTGCCGGGGCACTTTCTTGGTATTTTAGGAGGTGGTCGGCATTCCAGGTCCTCGGAATCTCTCTGTCCTCTAGATCTTCCAGACGATAAGCTCCGGGCCGAACTACCTTTGTGATCTTGTAGGGTCATTCCCAGTTCGGGGCCAATTTGCACCTCTGATTGGGGAAGGAGATGGCTAGCTTTCTGAGGACCAAGTCCCCCTCCTTGAGGTCAGTGGGTCAAACTTTCTTGTTGTACGCCAGTTCGACCCTCCTCCGGTAGTTCTGTTGGCGTATTGATGCTCTTTCCCTTAGCTCGTCCACTAGGTCTAAGTTCGCTCGGAGGTCTCTGGCGTTCTGTTCCTCGTCGTAGGCTGCGAGGCGAGGAGAAGGTATTCCGACTTCGAGAGGTATCACTACCTCGGACCCATAGGTGAGGTTGAACAGGGACTCTCCTGTGGGGGTCCGTTTGTTGGTGTGATAGTTCCACAGCACATTGGGGAGTTGGTCGACCCATAGGCCTTTGGAATATTTGTCCAATCTCTTCTTGATACCAGAGAGGATTTGCCGGTTAGCGTTCTCCGCCTGTCCGTTCGACTGAGGGTGGGAGACAGAAGAGAAGCGCTGTTGGATGGCAAGGTCTTCGCACAGAGCTCGGAATGCAGCACCAGTGAACTGAGTCCCGTTGTCCGTTACGAGGACACGGGGGACGCCGAATCTGCAGATGATGTTCTTCCAGAAGAATTGAAGCACCTTGTTTTCGGTTATAGTGGCGAGGGGCTCGGCCTCAATCCACTTCGAGAAGTAGTCGATGGCTACGACCAAGAACTTGAACTGGCCCGGAGCTGGAGGGAAAGGCCCTAGTAAATCCATCCCCCACATTGCGAATGGGATAGGACTTGATAGGGAGGCGAGGTTGGCTTGGGGGAGGCGACGAATGTTGGAATGTCTCTGACAAGAGGCACATTGCCGAACGTGTCGCTCGGCGTCTTGGAGGAGAGTTGGCCAGAAGTATCCGTAGTTCAGGGCTTTCCTAGCCAAGGACCTAGACCCTGAATGCGCTCCGCCGATGCCTTCGTGGAGCTCCTGTAAGGCATAGTTGGTCTGTTCCTGGGGAAAGGCACCTCAGGTTCGGTCGGCCGTCAATCTGCGAGAAGGAGCGCTTGTACAAGATTCCCTCGACCAGGACATACCGCTCGGCCCTGGTTCTTACTCGGCGCGCTTCCTTCGGGTCCTCGGGGAGGAGTCCGTCCCTTAGGAATTCCACTAAGGGTTTCATCCAATTCTCTTGCAGTAGGACCGGTAAGGACTCCACTGAGTCGAGGGCCTCGTCTTCTATGCTCGGTTTCGTGAGAACCTCGATCAAGATGGTCTGCTCGGGACCTTGGAGGGAGGATGAGGCCAACTTGGAGAGGGCGTCGGCTTGCGAATTCTCCTCTCGAGGGACTCGTTGGATGAGTGCCTCTTCGAACCGGCTCATGAGGGTTCGGACCTTGGCGAGGTACTTCGCCATCCGTTCGTCTCGTGCCTCGTACTCGCCCAAGACTTGGTTCACAACCAACTGAGAGTCACTATGGATTCAGAGGCGCTGCGTCCCGGCACTTCGGGAAAGTCCGAGGCCCGCGATTAGTGCCTCATACTCCGTCTCGTTGTTTGAGGCCTTGAAATTCATGCGGAGGGCATACTGGAGGACGAAGTCATAAGGGCCGTTCAGGATGATACCGGCGCCGCTACCCTCGTTGCAGGAGGATCTGTCCATGAAAACCGTCCAAATGGGGGTTCCGTTCGGGACATGGCTGACCTCGGGAATGGTGGACTCGATGATGAAGTCGGCGAGGGCCTGAGCTTTGATCGCAGTCCGAGGCTGGTAGGAGATGTCGTGTTGGCTCAGCTCTATGGACCACTTCATAAGCCGACCCGAAGTTTCGGGTTTGTGGAGGATCTGCTTCAGCGGTTGGTCGGTGAGGACCATAACCGAGTGGGACTGAAAGTATGGACAGAGCTTCCTTGCCGCCATGATCAGGGCGTAGGCCATCTTTTCTATCTTCGGATAGCGGAGCTCAGCATCCCGAAGCACCTTGCTCACATAGTAGATGGGCCTCTGAGCTCGGTCTTCTTCCCTCACCAAAACCGCACTTAAGGTTTGCTCGGAAGCAGCTAAGTAGATGAAGAGGGTTTCCCCTGGAACGGGTTTGCTGAGCAGAGGAGGGTTCACCAAGTAGGCCTTCAGTTGGTCGAACGACTCCTGTTGCGGTTGGCCCCATTCGAAACCCTTAGCCCCCCTGAGAGACTTGAAGAAGGGGAGACACTTTTCCCCAGACTTCGAAAGGAACCGGCCAATAGCGGCGAGGCGACCCGTAAGCTTCTGCACTTCCTTGACGTTTCGGGGTGGGGCCATGTCCAGTATGGCCTTGATTTTCTCGGGATTTGCTTCGATCCCTCGCTGGCTCACCATGAAGCCGAGGAACTTTCCCGACGAGACCCCAAACGCACACTTGTTCGGATTAAGCCTCATGTTGTGTCTTCTCAATACGCCGAATGCCTCCTGGAGGTCGGTCACGTGGTCGGTACCTCGGATGCTCTTCACGAGCATGTCGTTGACGTATACTTCCATGTTGCGGCCTATTTGGCTTTGGAAGACTTTGTTGACGAGGCGCTGGTAGGTGGCTCCAGCGTTCTTCAATCCGAATGGCATGACTCTATAGCAGTAGAGGCCCTGGTCGGTAATGAAGGAAGTCTTCGGAATGTCCGGGGGGAACATTCGGATCTGATTATAGCCGGAGATGGCATCCATGAAGCTGAGGAGCTCATGGCCCGAGGTGGCATCGATGAGGGTGTCGATATTTGGGAGAGGGAATGGATCATTCGGACACACCTTATTCAGGTCGGTGAAGTCGATGCATATCCTCCAAGAACCATTGGACTTCTTAACCATGACCACATTGGAGAGCCACTCGGGATAGTTCACCTCCTGTATGAACCGGGCTCTTAAGAGCTTGTCCACCTCCTCCTTGATGGCTTGTTGTCGCTCGGGGGCGAACTTACGCCTCTTCTGCTGAACCGGTCTGCACCCCGGTTCGACGCTGAGGCGGTGCACTAGAAGGTCCTCGGAAATCCCGGGCATATCCGTGGCGGACCAAGCAAATAGGTCGCGGTTCTTCCAGATGCACTGCACCAAGTCGGAGCATAGGGCAGTCGGCAAGGATTTGCTGATGAGGAACTTTCGACTCGGGGCCTCGTCCGAGAAGAGTACTTCTTCCAATTCGTCCGCCGGCTCGGACGTGGGTCGGACATTCGGCTCGGGGATTTCTAAAGTCTCGAGGGAGAGCACCGGACCCCCAGTGGAAGTCATATAGCACTTCCGAGCCGTCTCTTGGCTGCCCCTGACTTCTCCCACTCCCGACCGGGTGGGGAACTTCATTTTAAGGTGGTACGCTGAAGGAACAGCTTCCAGGGCAGCTAGGCCGGGTCGGCCTAAGATGACATTATATGCAGCCGGGACGTCGACGACCATAAAGTCCATCGGCTCGGTCCGGGTGGTAGGGGTCTTCCCAGCAGTTACGTCCAGGATAATAACCCCTTCGACAGTTACTGGTACCCCCGTGAACCCGTGGAGCGTGTAGCCGGCCGGTTTGAGGCGATCCCGGGACAGCTACAGCCCTCGGAAGGCCGAGAGGAAGAGGATGTTCACCGAGCTCCCGTTGTCCACCAGGACCCTCTGCACTTTGAAGTTCGCCATGCGAAGGTCGATGACAAGTGCGTCGCAGTGGGGAGTTCGGACCCCCTCGAGGTCTTCATCAGAGAAAGTCACTGGGACGCCGAGGCCTTTGGGGGGAGGGGCGCTGTGAACTGAGTTGACCTCTCGGACGAAGGCCTTCCGAGAGGAGTTAGAGGAGCCTCCCATGGGGCCTCCGTGGATGAGGTGCAGAACTCATTCTTCCTCGAACTCGGGGGTCTCATCGCGCCGCTCGGAGCGCTTGTTAGCCCCCCGAGGCGGAGGAGTGGCGCGTTCCCCCTGATTGTTTGCCTTCACAAATTTGGCCAACTACCCCCTCTGGATGAGGGCCTCTATCTCATTTTTCAACGCCCGGCAGTCGTTGGTGTCGTGGCCGTGGTCCCGGTGGTAACGGCACCATTTCTCTTTGTTCCTCCTCTTGGCCGGGGTGTTCATCCTCGGAGCGGGCGGTATCACCCCTTCCTTTTCCACTTCCATCAGGATGGTGGAGACATTGGTGGTGAGAGGAGTGAACTTCTCGAACCTGGGGGGAGGACGGCGCTGGCCGCTATTGTCCTTCTGTAGCTTTTTGGACCCCTCCTCCTCTGTCGTCTTCCTCTTCGATCCGGAGGCGGATCCTCCGAAATTCGGGAGGCACTCGGCCTCCTCCGCCCGAATGTACTTCTCGCATCTTAGGAGAAGATCGGCGAAGTTGTGCGGGGGCTTCTTGGCGAGGGACGACCGGAGGTTGGAGTTGAGGAAGTTCGACTGGAACGCGACGGTCGCCACTGACTGGTCGAGGGAGGCAATCGACCTGACCTCCGCGGTAAATCTCCTCACGTAGTCCCTCAACTTTTCTCCCCTTTCCTGTCGGAGGTGGAGTAGGGAGAGGCTAGTCTTCTTCGTTCGCCTGCTACTCACAAAGTGAGTTATGAAGAGCGTTTCAAACTACTCGAACGAGAAGATGGAGGAGGGAGCGAGCCTGGAGTACCATTTCCGTGCTGACCCCCTGAGAGTGGCGGGGAAGGTCTTGCAGAGCATGGCATCGGAAGCTTGATGGATCAGCATTAAGGTCTTGAAGCTTTCGACATGATCAACAGGGTCTGACTCCCCTGAGTACGTTTCAAACTGCGGAGGTTTGAAACCCCTCGGGATGGGAGCCTCCATGATTGTCCGAGAGAAGGGGGTCTGCTAGGGGCGGACGGTCCCTGCTCTCGACTCCTCCTCTTTGTCCATGCGACCGATGCGCCTCTCCATCTCGTGGAGGCGACGGTAGAGGGCATCGTCCCTCCGTTGGTAATCAAACGATCCCCTGTTCTCTTCTTCATAGGAAGGGGAGCAGGGACTGCGGCGTCAATAGTCCTGGGATCGGCGAGGACTATGATGGTGTTGCTGGCGACTGGGAGCCAGAAGAGGACTTCTGGATCGATGGCGAGGACTTGAAACCCGTGGGGGTGTTGGAACCCTCTGGGCATTATGGTTGTTGGGGCGAAGGTTGAGGGCCTGCAACACAGTCTCCTGGAATTGTAGGAACTCGGCACGAGTGATAGGTGCCTCATCGTTCCTCGGATGATGTCGATCAGTGGGGGAATGTGGCCTCCTCCTACGACGCTCGGGAGATTCCCCCCAGCCCCTTCGGTCCGGAGACCTCCTACCATCCCGGCGATGAGGAGATCGCTCACCTTGATGCTGGCAGGAGGCTCCCTCTCGGGCCCGCCTCTCATCTAGATGGTTGCGAAGGTCCTCATCTTTTTGGCGATTCAGGACGGTGTTGCGGAGATCGGAGGCTCGGGGGTTATGGGAAGCCATAAAGTCCGAGGAGGCATTGTGAATTGAGACATGGTCTGGGTGGAGAGGCTGCTTCTGCCTCCGCTGGTTCTGACCAGCAGGACCATGTGGGGGTTGTTGGTTCGGAAGAGGAGACTGGCCCTGTTGGACCGGGGGAGGAAGTTGCTCGGGCTGTGGAGCAGGATGGACGGGGACTTCCTCTGGCTGATCGGTGGGATTGGGTCTGCGATTGGACCCCCTAGACCTAACCTTTTTGGGAGGCATGGTTGGAGTAGGGCTAGTCGACGAGGAAGAGGCGGAGGCTATTCGTGTGGTGTTCCCACAGGCGGCACCAATCTGTTACCGCTGAATCTGGTGTGAGGGTAAACAGATGAGATTTGTGAGTTCGCGGAAAAACTTGAACAGCGGATCCAAGCCTTCTGATTCCTGCCGCTACCTGCAAGGAAGTGCGATACACCGGAGTTGATTCTGGCGACGCACCCTCCGACGCTCTTGTCAGTAACCAGTGGTGATTAAGAAAGAGCTTAAGGTGAAAAAAAAGTGATTACCTGGTCACAGTGGTAGGTGGGAGGTATTTATAGTCGCCATGGGAGTGATTAGGGACCTGATTTCCTGTGTAACTGTCAGGAGTAAAATCCTCACAATCTGTTTAGGAAACTGACCCCTGATTCCCGGTGAGAGCAAATCAGGCCCGTTGATTCGGTCAAATCAGTGACCCTGATTTTTCTCTTGTTGATATGGGTTTGTCTTGGGTCGGGACCCGTACCCAGTTGGAGTGGATCCGTTTGTGGGTTATTGGATCTGTGAGAAGGAGACCCAGTACCCGTTTCGGACCCATTTGTATGTGAAATTACCGTTTTACCCCTGAGCTTCAAGATTCGTGCCCAATCCGGACGGTTCCGATTTAACCCCATTTTTAGCCATATCAAGTACCCTAGGTCTGTCAATAAGTCAGGTGTTAATGTTTATGTATGTTTACCTCCATTGCCAAGTGTAAGGCATCCCTAGGGTCACTGACAGGGGATTTGGTCGAGGACCAATAGGGTATGGCAGCCGATGAGTATCGACTCGCCGGGTTATTAATTTGAAAGACCAGTCAAGGATCAATTGTTTAATGAAACTTCGTGCATGATTTTGGGTGACAAACGTATTTTCAATAAACTGTTATTTAATTAAGTTTCTTTACTTTCAGCTTAAAGACCGAGTTGATGTTAGGCGTGATTCCCTATAATTCGACTTGTTCTAAGGGCCAACACTAGGCAGTGATAACCAGGGCTATCTCTTCCTGTCAACTGGATACGGGATCCGTATCTCGCTCTGTTAATTCTTGAAGTGTCATGGTAATGACGGGAGAGTTCCTGTCGGATAGGGGGATTCGATCCTTAAGGCCGTCATGTTCTTATGTTGAGTGGACACGAACGGACCATGGGGCTGTGGTCCTATGGATCTTCGGCGCCATAGATATGCGGTTGTGTATCTGTAAGATCGTCATGACATTTGGTGTGATCCAGACCGAATTGGGGCACTAGTGGCAAATGGGAACACCACTGTGTTTAGCAGTAATAACTGTAGGATTCACCAGCCACGTTGTATCTGTCAGGAACAGGTTGAGTACAATAGTAGAATGCATTACATGGCGATAGTTCGAAACCCTGAAATTGGATAAGACTGCTTGATTTGGAGCGTATGTAGTAAGGAATGCATGCGTGTCCAAAGTCTTGCTGACATTAAACTAAGTGCATCTATTTTTCGTACAATGTGTACTATGGATTAGACTTCAGGTCATGGCACTGACATTAGGAAATTAGGATGCACGTTTTTCTTTCAACAAAGATTGGTTGTAACCCCCATTCTCGACAATAAGTATTTTCCGTGTATTTTCTAAAATTTAATTTTTATAAATTTATGTTGTGCTAAATTCATTTCAGATATTTTATTTTAGTGTTTTCTAATCGAAAATCTTTATTCACTTTGAATAATGGTGTATTTTAATCTTACTTCTTGTTTCTTATTGATCGACTATTTTCATTTTAGCCCAAATCAAATATATTATTCATCATTGGTTATTATTATCGAATATTGAATCATTATTTATACCAATTGCATCGATTACCGTGATATTGATTATTGATTATTGTCCCATGTTATTGATTCCTATTGATCCATTGAATTAATTGTTATATCGTTTTTCCATTGTTCCTTACTCTCTCTACTTGCTGTCCATGACTTGCTCTAAAGACAATTTCCCTTATCTTTTTAGATGAAGTGTTTACTAGTGTTGATAGAAAATTGCCTGATGGATTGAGAGAACAACATTGGTGAAGAAATTGATAGCATCGTCGCTTAATAAATTATTATTTTGTCATGAAGACTTAATCATTGAACTATTTTTATCTCATTGTATTGTGGACTTTTGACCCGAATATTGCTTTTATTTGTTTCCAGATGTTGAATTATTATTGTATTTGGATATTTCATATTGCTTCATTCCAAGTATTATTGTTCATAAGATTATTATTAATGCATGCGCAATTGTTCTGTATTGATTATATTGTTGAGCTGATCGGATAAACAGCTTATGAGGGATGTTAGTCATTTGCTGGGCCAATGTCATTTACTCGTATTCCGTATTTTTGGGAAGCGGTGCGTGACAAGGTTTTTAGTGGTATCAGAGCCCTGGATTGGGTAATATATTAGTCAAACATGACTAACGAAAAGAAGTTTGGCTTTGACTGATATATTAATCAGATTTGGGTTTTTATCGGTTTGACTCAACACTAAGTGCAATACAGGAATCACATGAACAATTGATAACCAACAATCTGGAAACTAGTTTCTTTTGATTCCTCTTAGATCCTTTCATATTCAGTTCCTTCAGTTCTTGTTGTCTTTCGTCCTTTCCATTTATTGATTTCTTATTGGGTATAATTTCATTCTTTTGTACCCAAATTCTTTTGATTCTGGTACTATCCTTTCTTTTATTCCTTCTTGGTTTGTCGATCAGCACTGCTGGGCTACAATGACATGTCAACAGCTGGAGCACAGCCATCGGAGTGGCACAGCGGAAGCGTGTGGGCCCATAACCCACAGGTCCCAGGATTCTCTTGTTGCTTCTCCTTCTTTGCATTGTTTACTCCCTTATTCATTCATTTTCATTGTCATCATTCATCAAATTTTTATTCAGCATCACTTTAGATCACTCCATTCATATCTGTGTTTTTTTTCTTATTCTGGTGTTGCCACTATTTTATCTTTCCCTTTAGATTCCCAGTTTTGTTATTTCAAGTTTTTCTTTGCTTTGTCCTATATACCGCCTAAGCAAATTTTGAGGACGAAAATTTGTTATAAGGTGAGTAGGATTGTAACCCCCGTTCCCGACAATAAGTATTTTCTATGTATTTTCTATAATTTGATTTTTATAAATTTATGTTGTGTTAAATTCATTTTAGATATTTTATTTCAGTGTTTTCTAATCGAAAATCTTTATTCATTTTGAATAATAGTGTATTTTAATCTTACTTCCAGTTTTTTATTGATCGACTATTTACATTTTAGCCCAAATCAAATATATTATTATTATTGGATTATTTTAATCTTATTATTATTATTGTTATTACTTTAATTGCAGTCATTATCATTATTATTGTTATTATTATTATTATTATTATTTTTGTTACTATTATTATTGTAATTATTAGTATTATTATTCTTGTCATGGTTATTATTATTATTATTATTGTAAAGCCCGAACATACTCCATTTTATATGTACTTCACTAGTTGATTTAATGTATATATATATATATATATATATATATATATATATATATATATATATATATATATATATGTATATTTTATAGACTCTATAACCTTATTTTTTTTATTTATTCTTTTATTCCCTATTGAATTTGTACCCAAAACCCAATAGTCCTTTTTATAAGATCCAACCCTCTACCCTATAACCCAATATCCTACTAAACCCCTATAAATACTCAACTAAAACCCTATACTACCCTAACCCTAAACATCCTCAGCCACCCTAACCCCTCTCTACACTGTTGAACCCCCAACCTACTGTTCATCTTCTCCGTTCATCCTCTTCCTCGAGCCATCCCGAACAACCCATCGCCTTAGCTAGTCTTCTCCATCGCCATCACCCCCGTCCTCGTCCTTGTCACCTCACCATCCCGCTCACCTCTCCCTTGATCATCTCCTCCATCAGCCCCCCTCCCCCCCCCATCTTCTTCTTCATCACATCTCCGCCGAAACCCATTGCGCCATCTCCGTCGCCCTCCATCCTCCTCGTCCCCCGTGTGCTGCCCTTCATCGCAGTGCACCGCCACTGTCGATCACCCCCCAGTTCTCCTCTGAGTCGCTGCTCCTTCCCTTCCTCTATTTCGAGACGAATCAGAGCTTCGCCGCACCTGTAACCCCTCATCAACCCTCGCCCCTCCTAGCCATGTAATCAGCCATAGCAACATCCTCGACTACTCCTCTGTCGACGTCGCACCCCAGCATCGTCGACCTGCCTCCAGTCCATCGTCGACATCTCCACCACAGTCATCCCTGCATCTCCTCATCATTGCCATCTTCATCCTCAACCTTGAAACACCATCCTCCCTTCCTCATCCTCATCCCGTCGCCCACCACCATCCTCCAACATCCGCAGTATCGCCTCCCCGTCGAGCCATCTGTTGTCCCTCCATCGTCAGCACTCCCTGCTCGCCGATGCCGCTGTGTGCTTGCTGCCACCAGTCTTCCCTTCACCTCTGGTTGACTGCGACCACCTACAGCCGTCAGCCAGTCACAACCACCGCCTGTGATTACCACCACTACACCCCGAGACTCACCCTACTGCTCTCTCCCTCAACTCTGCCGAGTTGCTGTTGAAGTTATTACTGATCGCTGCTGTTGGGAGGTAATTGCTTTTGTTGTGTGATGTTTGGGATCCAAGTATTTGTTGTTTGCTATTTTGCAACTTGATCTTTGATCTTCGATGATCTACGATCTCTTGATCTCGGTCGTTCGTTCGATTCCTGCAGTTGCTGCCTTGCCCCCTTGTTGTTGTTGCTTTGTTCTCTTTTGCACGCAGCGTGCATGTAACACCCCGAATTCCAAATACAACTGAATTCGAGATTCCACAGGATCTTTACACTTCTTTCGTACAATTTTACAAGGAATTTAAAACTTTTCACTTTACATCAGAGTTACAAGAAATCTTTACACTTTACATTTTACGGCGAAAGCAAAATTACAACATTTATATAAATGAAATTACAACAACATTTGAATAATCTCTAAGCATCAGTTCTTCTTTAATCTTTATCATGCCATTTATCCTGCATACAAAACTGTGGGTGCGTCAGTTTATTCAACCGACGAATATTATACACGGCCATCCTCTCTATGCCGGAAACAGTATAATTGATTTTCCATATTTAACAAACACAAACTTGTTCACATATCAAACTGAGGGGAATACCCTAATGATGTCGTATTGTGATTGTGCACTTAGTCCTTAATGCAATTATTTATATTACATGACACTAATGCGCACTTGTTCGGATTCTATGCATCCCATACTACATAGGTCCGAGGCAAGCCTCTTAATTGTTCTTCATCATGTATGGTTCAATCCCTCGTCATGACTTAATCTACTACTGTAACTACGGTAAGTATCCTAGATGTCCTATGAGTACGAGCTCATGTACAGAAAAACTGGAGGGGAATCCCACGTCATGCCACGACGCATCGTGAAGACAATCTATGGACAATTCAGCCTCCTTCATGGCACACGATCCTCTCGCAGTCACCAAACACCCCACAAGCGTCGCCAAGATCCTGATAATTTCGGAGTAGTGCCCACGTCATGTCACGACGCATCGTGAAGACAAACTGTGAATCACACCCACATCGTAGACTCGAGGCCCTCATAGTTGTGTTTTTCTCTCACTTTCATCACCTCTTCACTATGTACTAATTCTTAATTTAATAAAATCATGAACAAAATTAATCTCTTAGAGTTAGCCCTCTCACTAATACCAGTCTTATTTCTTTCATTTCACAATGACCCAAACTTGGTCTTATCAATTTCAATAATCATATCTCATCACTTTCACTTGCCGGTATGAGTTTTGGCTACACCCTAATTCTCAATTTCAATTCACAAATTCACAATCTGAGTTGTCAAACTCAAGAACATTTCTCTTTTTCAATCGCATGATTTCCAATCTTTTCATGAATCAATAATCATACATGAAGTTCAATTATACATCATGCATTTCATAACCAATATTTATTTCCACATTAAACTCATCTTACGAAAACATCTAGTCCAAGTGAATATTCACAACTCACCATTGTCACACTATTCTTTAGTAAGAATAACTCATATAAAACTTCACATTTATATTTTTTTTCTTTCAATTCCTTCGTGAAAGCACATTTTTATGAAATTATACGAGTGTGAAACTATAGTTCTGAACACACTTTTACTTCCAAAATACACTTTATTTCATTCCAATAACTCCCAATAAATTTTCATAAGTCGTATATGATTTAAGAATAATAACGGTATTTTTTTCAGAATTTTTACACATCAAAAAGCCCCCAAAAATCGAATTGTTTAAAAATATATATTCTGGCTACACCCAGAATCGAACCCGCAACATCTAAGTAGTCAGCCACACGCGCTAGCCAACTGGCTATTTGCGCTCAGCGATATAGAAGAGAGCCAGAGAGTTTTATGCTCTCTTCTCGGATCTGTTTTGATTTTTTTTTAAAAACGCAAACAAAAGAATGGTGGACATAGGTATCGAACCAGCGACCTCAACACACACACACCCACGCTACTGTAGCGCCAAAGGGCTCACCGACCACTTGAACTATAGGCTCAAGTTGTCACAACTAAAACTCGAATTTTATTTAATTCAACTCTCTGTTCATTAGAACATTTCGATGTTCAAAAGATTTTATTTTTGTTTTGCTTGCACTAAAAATTCTGTAAATCTCTAAAATTTAACACTCCAGTATTTTTAAAATAATTTTCAGTAATTAAACACACATTTCTCATACAATTAATTTAAATTTGCATACTACTCTTTTCATAATTCATCTTGACATTTCTCACACAACTTAGTATTAAAATTTCTACATTAATTCCCTGTTTTTCCCTCTTTCATAAACCCAAAAGCATAGTGTAATTTATTCATTCTAAGCAATATTACGAAAGTCCATCTAAGCACACAAAACAACAATTTCATCTACTAGCATTTTGTACTTAGTTTTGACATTAACAACAATTTCAATTCATATTTCCATAACTACAAGATGATTTGCATACAACTTAAGATTCATGACAAGATAACATGCAATCTATCAAGCATTAATTTAATCAACCAGCAAGTCCTTTTTTCCAATTAAGTGTACTCTTATTAATTTCTTTCATGCATTATCATTTCAATCACCCCTAACATGGTATCTAGTTAGAAATATAGAAAACCACCCACCTTATTTGGAGAGAAAAATTTACAACACCTCCTAAACGAAAGAGTCCTTCTCCTCCTAGATCAAGCTTGCCAAACGAGTGCTCCTCCTCCTCCTTGATGTGCAACCCGAGCCTCCAATAGTGCAACCCGAGCCCTCCTAGTAGCCGGCCTCCTTGATGCAAGCACACACAAAACCCTCTCTCTTAATCTTTTATTCTCACGTCCTACTAATAATCCAATACTAATAATTGTATTCTTTCACTATAGGTTTGGAGAATGAAGAGTGCAAGAATAACTAGGCTAGGGAGGGGGGGTTATTTATACTAAATTTTGGGACAAATAGAGGGCTACGATTAATCTAGGAGTTAAGGATCAAAGGCTAGGATTTAAGGGAAAGTTGTAGTAACCAACCATGATCACAAAAACTACCTCCCACAAACTCCACTTCTCTTTTTCCTTCCCATTCAAATCCGGCCAAACAAGGTGCACAATACACGTGCACGTGCAATGCACCTGTTTCCAATAGTCCCCCATTTTAAAAGTTGTACATTTTATTTTTTATAAAAATAATCTATAAAAATTGTATACATTACAAGTTGTATTTAAAAGAGAAAATAAACTCATGGGCTTTTATTTAATGGGCCAAATTAGCCTACATCAAAAATAAATTAAGTTGGGCTATAAAAGAAACTTATGTTTGTTAAAAAAAGAAGAAGGGCTTTAATAAAAACAAATACAAAAAACATATATATATATATATATATACTCATTTGTCTATGTAAAAATAATTATAAAATTTTATACCACAAGATTGCACGTGCACATTACGTACAAAATAATAATACAAAATAACAATTTTCATAAATGAAAATCAGGGTATTACAGTGCACGTGTTTTAGTGGTTCGTGTATCGTCGTCCGGGATTCTCATCCTATTATTCTATTATATTCGAATTTATCTTCTAACAGGCAAGTCACTTCCTCTTGAATTGTTAATTGTATCAAATTCAAGTTTTATTAAAGTTCTTGCAAGTAGATCCCTTCGTTTATCGTATTATACATTGTTCACCTCTTTCGTTAGGTCTATTAAGAGTTTACACGAGCTAACCCCAATCTACTTGACATCATGCCACTTTTGACTCCAAAGATTGAATCTTTCATGTGTGCATATAGAATTGATAATAAGGTTGTTCATATAATTGTCACACAAATAAATTATTGTAGAGAGAATTGTTAGGTTGTATGTGGTTGATCAATTGATGTTTGTTGATGTATGCGTGTGTTCTAATTTTATTCATCATGTTATTGCATCCATCATACTGATTATATAATTTATCGACCAATAGAATTGATACCCATTATGTCTAATTAATTTGTTTCATGAAAAATACCCTATACCTGTATCCTGCTTGCTGGCTGTACGTTGTCTGCTATTTTCGACTCAGTAAATGATCTTAAAATAAATTACTTTCTGAATAAGAATTGTAGCCTTATCTTTCTAGTTTCCATAACATCTTGAATTTCTAAATTCCGAGTTGTGTAGCAAAAGTTATGTCGTTTTACTACAGTTGTGATTTAATTCCAGATTCTCAGATTCTTGTACATTTCATGTTTAAACAGTAAAAAGGCTAATCAAATGACAAAATTTTTCCTCTAATAATTTTCAAATTGTTAGTGATCATGTTTAGGAGTCTAATAAATATTTTTAATGAATTTAATATTGAGCTTTTGCTGATTCTAAAAATATAATAACTAAATGTCAAATTTCTGCCTGAACATGAAATCTGTAAAGAATGATGTGTTTGACCTAACTACTGTTGTAGGGTTTTGAATTTTAAATATGAGGTGGAACCATGTGGAAGTCTAGTTTCTAGAATTTCTGACGGATTCAGTTTTCGAGTTCTGAAACAGCGGAAAACTGCATTTTTGTACAGACTCTTGTTGTCCAGAATTTTATATTCTAGTTTTTGATAGTTTAATTAATCATATATCATTGTATTGCATGAATCGAAGTGTGTATGTTGTATTGCATGATCCTAATGAGTTATTGTCACTGTTTACCATCTTATTGTTTCCTAATTGTTGCCATCGTTCACCTAATGTCTCAAATTGCATATTATATTGTTGCATCGATAAAATAATTTGACAAGTCGGGGTTTAAGGGTTGACTCTAGTAGTGGAAAATATAGGGACTGTACTCGGATAAGGAACTCGTGGTTTCCTATATCGTTATCTTGTGATCTTGTGTTCTTGTGATCTTGTGATCTTATAGCATCTTATGGATAAATTATCGTTATGGATGGAACATTGTTATCGTGTCGAGCACATGATCTATAAAATTCACCACTAAGTCTAAACGTAAATTGTTTGCATGTAGCAACCATGTGGTAAATAAATGAGACGCGTGAAGCGCTATATTAGTTAGGATTAAAATGATTAATTGACTTAGGAATCACACAACATTGACACTGCATATTGTTCATCATTGTTTCTATTGATATCGAATATTGGCCAAGTGTTATTGTTATTGATCATTGGTTATTGTTATCGAATATTGAATAATTGTTTATACCAATTGCATCAATTACAGTGATATTGATTATTGATTATTGTCTCATGTTATTGATTCCTATTGATCCATTGACTTAATTGTTATATTGTTATTCTATTGTTTCTTGTTTTCTCTACTTGCTGTCCATGACTTGCTCTAAGGATAATTTTTCTCCTCTTTTTAGATGAATTGTTTACAGGTGTTGATGGAGAATTGCCTGATGGATTGGGAGAACAATATTGGTGAAGGAATTGATAGCATCGCCGCTTAATAAATTATTGTTTTGTCATAAAAACTTAATCATTGAACTATTGTTATCTCATTGTATTGTGGGCTTTTGATCCGAGTATTGCTTTTATTTGTTTCCAGATATTGGATTATTTTTGTATTTGGATATTTCATATTGCTTCATTCTAAGTATTATTGTTCATAAGATTATTATTATTGCATGCGCAATGAGTTGATCGGATAAACAGCTTATGGGTGATGTTAGTCATTCGCTGGGCCAATGTCATGTACTCGTATTTCGTATTTTTGGGAAGCGGGGCATGACACTGGTTGTGATTACTAATTGGAGATCGTTATTTTCTTATCAGCATTGCGTAAGTATATGTACTGACGTGCCCACTCAATTAGGTGCTGGATACCGGATCGCGAGTGCATGAGGACTCAAGACAAGCAAGGTATCCAAGTGGAGTAATTATATACCTACCTACCATTCGAGCGGGTGCAAGAATATTAGAGCAGCGCAGTAGAAGATTCGAGCTACAAGGTGCATCTCAGGAAAGCAGGTTGACAACTCAGCGAAGTTCAAGTGGAAGATCAGTTAACTACCAATCTGAAGGGCAGGCGAATGTTTGAGTAATATTTGTAATACTTTAATGTAATTTGTATTCCTTAATGATTGTAATTGATGATGTAATGACTTTATTTGGCAATAAATAGTTTTTAAATTTCTGTATTATTACTATGTTGAGATGCATTTGAAGGAAAACATTCTGGTTTGTGTCACGGACTTTGGTAAGCTGGGTCCGGGGCGCTACAATGGAAAGTCCAACCCCTTAAATACAGTCTCTTCCCTCCACCACCCCCCTTTTCTCAATCTCACAAAATCTCACGTATCTTCCCAAACTCATCATCGTCCCCTAACTTAGAATTAGATTTTTAAGCAAACACAATTGATAAAATTATTTTTATATGATTTTCTTACTCTATCATTTTTACACTAACATGTACTATAATGCATAGTTTATAATGTATAACCGAATAATAACGATGTTAAAATGTATCTGTTAACATAAATTAGTTGAATTTGCGACATATTTGCATTGCATGCAATTTTTTAGCTTCAGTATTATTCAATTGGATAACATTATGGTTTGACAGTGATTCTCTAAACCATCTACTTATATGAGGATGATAATAAAGATTTTAGTAATTACGATAGGGATGATATTCATAAGTTTCTCATAATTCTCTCATGATTTTTTGGAGTTCTATATAATTTTATGAGTCCCTCAAAACTATTTTAGGTTGTGCAATATGCACAGGGTAACGCTAGTATATATTAAGTAAAAAGGTATATTCCCTCCATTCTTTCTTTATTTTAAAATGAATCAAGGAGAAAAAAATTAGGATAAGATTCTCTTTTCAAAATTCAATTTTCAAAAGAGCGTAAAAAGATAAGAAAAAAGAAGAAATTGAGTTACTTTTCTTTAAAAAATTAATTTAGAAAAATTAATTTTTAAAAGAAGTCAATGTAATATTGCAGAGGGATATACTAATATATTGTATAAAATTTAAAATAAAAAAAATTGCAACATATAAAATTAAGACACAGACTGCTACTCCGTTGCTGGGACCACATATGCTCAAATTATGTAGTCGCGTAACCATTATGTAGACTGCATAATGAATATGCTGATGCATACTCTGGTTCGTGCCGCATTTGAGCGGGTCTGGGGTTTATACGAAATTATAGTGACATCACATATTTCCATGAAACAATTATGGCAAACTAAAACATTGGTTCGGATTAATATTAATCATGATCTTAATATGTTATTAAATTGATATTATTGTACAAGTAACATTTGAACCATGTGACAGTTAATGAGAGCGGGACGCCAAGCCAAATTAGTACAATAAGCATTGCCCAGAAAGCCAAGACTCTCCACCTTATATTTTGCAAGGCCGGCACCTCCTTGAGGCAGGTGAGACGGTCATCTCAGATCTTCGAATTTTTACAATTTTATAAGCTTCTAAATTTATATTTTTCTTGTAAATATACATACATATTTTGTGCGTAAAAAATTATATTATTATTAGTGGTCTTCAAAACAATTAATTGGACATTTATAAGTTTTCGTCTCGGGTCGTCGAAAATTCAGGGCCGGCCCCTGCTATTTTGTTTTGTAACAAAAAGAGCGACAGAATTATAATCAACAGTGCATAAACTAGATGTAGATCTAAGCGACATTGCGTGGAGACAATTAAAAAGAATACGGTAGGTGTTAATTTTACATAGGAGCTAGCCATTCAACACAATTCAAGAAAAGTTTCGAAGAACCATTAACAAACAAAGAAATGTAAAAGTAAAGCTCCGAAGAGTCGTGCACCCACAAAGCTTCATAGCAAAGAAATAATTATAATTATTTTCGAAAAAAAAGGAAACCTGTTTTGTTTTGTGTTTTTTTTTTTTTTTTTTGTTTTTTTTTTTTTTTAGAAAAAGGTGGAGTCTGACCACCCTGTTTCATTAATAAGAAATTAATAAAAAAAACCCAGGGTACTGAACTTACAACAAAATCCTAGAAATTAAACAGAAAAACATACTCCACCCCGAACATGGAGGGTGGGACAAAAGACAAAACATAAAGTAACCACAAAGTAATACATCATTCCCCCCAACAAACCCTAGGGTGGTGGGTATCAATGTCCATCATAGCTCGTGCTGGCTCTCAGTCAATCGTCGGGCCGATCTCAATCTCCTCGTCATCAAACTGCTCTACCTGGAATACAGTCGCAATCCTGCCCCTAGGACCTGCTGCTGCCACATTAGCTCAAAATGAAATTAGATGTATAATATGATTCAGATTGCCAAAAAAACTATTGCAAGTTCTACGAAAGTATAGATTATTTCTGTCTAGCCAGAGAACCTAGGTCATTGCGGCAATCGCGATATACCACGCCTCTCTCATAGCACCTCTCTCTGTCGCGAAATTGGTTCCTACCTACAGGTCCTCGTATGTAGTAGGGTATTGAGATGTCCCTAGTGCGTTGAGAACCTCTACGATAACCGCTTTGCTCCTAGGACAGTAAAGGAAAAGATGGTCTCTAGTCTCCAGGATAGCTTGGTAGAACCCACACTGAGAATCCACATTTGGTTGACGCTTAGCAAGGTTTTCTCTAGTCAGGATCACATCGTTTAGCACCAACCATAGGAAAACTTTGGTTTTTAGTGGTGCTTTCGTTCTCCAGACTATGGCCGACCACTTTGGTGAACATCCCCTAAAATGGATGCGATTGTACATGGAACGAACCGTGAACTTGCCATTCTTCTCCAAACCCCAGGTTTTCTTGTCGTGCCCCTGAGAACAGCCAATTCCAGAATTGGTGATGTAGGTCTGAAGTTCCGTAAGTCTGCGCTGGGAGCCTATGTCAAGCGGTTGTTTGAAAGCAGGATTCCATGCGCCTCTTTTCCAGGATGCTGCCACCGTCCAATGTGGATGTGTCGCTTGCTCATATAAGTCGGGGAACATGGACCTGAGTGTGTGATCAGCACACCACTTATCCCACCAAAATTTAGTAAGTCTGCCGTTACCTATGGCTAATTTAATACAGCTATTGAAGGGTTCGTATGCCTTAATGATACCTTTCCAGAAGCAGGATACTCGATGGCCTATCCTGAAGCCTAGATTTCTAGTTCCATTTCCATACATGTATCCCTGAACAAACTGTTGCCACCCTTCTCCATTATGGTGGAAAACTTTCCACCACCATTTACCCAGTAGCGTCAGATTCATATCTCGAAGATCAATTATACCTAGGCCTCCATCAATCTTTTTCATACATGTCTTCTCCCATCTAATGAGGTGATATCCTCCTTGGTCTGGGTCTACCCCTTCTATAAGAAACGCTTCCTAGTCCGGTCAATTTTTTCGATTACCCATCGTGGAATCTCAAAGAAAGAGAGATAATAGGTAGGAAGGTTTGAGAGGACTGCATTAATGAGCGTGACTCTCCCTCCCAAAGAAAGGCCTTTCCCTTTCCAACCTGCTAGCCATTTCTCGACCCTATCAATGATGGGTAGCCAATCTGCCATTTTGAGTTTCCCGGGTCTTAGTGGCAATCCAAGGTATTGAATGGGGAACCTCTCGATAGAGCATTTGAGGATTGTGGCATGACACAGCATCTCTTCTGGAGTCAGAGCAATGGGAATGAGAGCACTTTTGTAGAAATTAACTCTGAGTCCCGACCAAGCTTCAAAGCAATATAGAATTCCTTTGAAGACGGTAGTTTTCCTGGATTTCCATTGTCAAATAGGAGGGTGTCGTCTGCGTATTGGAGTATAGAGCATCCTTGATGTTGTACCCCTTTAGCCACTGGTACAATCCAGCCTGCTCTACTGCACTTGGTTATCATGGACCTTAGAACGTCTGCCACGATGGTAAACAGGAGTGGTGATAGAGGATCTCCTTGTCTGAGCCCCCGTTTGCAGGAGAAAAAGGAGACCGTTTTTACCTGGCGATTAGAAGCAAGGAGGACCCTCAAGGGCGCACAAACCTTGAAGTCCTCCTCCTCTTCCTTGCACCGGGAGAGGGGGAGGGGAGTAGAAAGTGGATAAACCAGGGCTTTGTACGTTTCTTTTTTTATTAGGGAAAATCTCAATAAATACACCTCAAGTTTCGTGATGACCCACCTCACTTTTTTTTAACGGTTTGCTATTCTGTCGGGCTAAAATAGTTGCAATTTGCAATCTAATTATTTTCTCCGTGTTTGGACCGTTATACACCTAAGGTAAGTGACATGAAATCCACCCCACTTTTTTAATTGGGGGTTAAATATTTTTTTAATTTTTAAATTATTATGTGATCATCCCCTCTAAATGTAGAAAATTCAATTTTTTTAATCATTATGTAAGTTTGATATTTTTTCTTCACTTTTTTTTTACCTCAAAGTCTGATTTTTTTTGGGTAAATTTTAGTAAGTCTACTCCAGGTTTTATGAGTTTACAGATAACCCATTCCATAAACTATTTTTTGCAGTTTACCTATCTAATTGGTAAACTTGGTTGTGACAAACATCCACCCCTGCGCCCCTTATTTTACACTTTCTGATTATTTTACCCTTAGTGCTAGTGTTTAATCAGAGATTATGTCTCTGTATTACCTGATATTTCTCATTACAGTTATTGATTTAATCATGAATTCTCTCTCTCTCTCTATTACCAAATATTTCTCACTAATAAAGTTAAAATTTAATAGTATTTTAATACATAATAAAAAATTAATCCTTTAATTAAGATAAATTATTAATCCTACAATAACTAGGGGTATTTTAGTAAAAAAAAAACTCCTACAATTTTTTAAGCGAATGTGTGATTCGTAACCAAGTTTGCCAAATAGAAAGGCAAACCGCAAACAAAATTATCGGGTGGGTTATCTGCAAACTCATGAAATCGGATGTGGGTTTACTGACATTTATCCCCCCCCCCCTTCACCTCTAAATTATTTTTACAATTTTTTATGGATGGAAAATGTGAAAATGAATAAAAGATGAAATTTGACAATTGTAAAAAGTTTGGCTAAAAAAAGATTTTCTTGGGATTCCAAAATTTAAAAAATATCATATCTATTTAGTTTGAGCAGAAATATAGTTGACACAACAAAAGTTTTATACAATGAACTTTGTACAGCGCACATTACTTTCATTTAGGACTGTTGAAAATAGCAAAAAGTAAGAAAGAGAAGAAATATGAAAGAAAATACAAAAGAAAAAAAAGAGCATATTTTTAAAAAAATGTGTACTATGCATGGAATGGATGTCCCCAGTTGTCAACTAGAGACGAAATAAGAGAAAAACAATATTTCTAACATTTCTATAAAACAATTCAGTACTTGGAGAGTTGTAGTGCAGTTGTATATATTTTCTACATTTTTTTGGTAGCATTTCTTTGGTAAAGTTGTGATATGGGTAAAAATAGAACTAAAATGGGACCGTTTAAATCAGGCACGAATCTTAAAGCTTTCAGGGGTAAAACAGGAATTTCACCTGTAAACGGATCCGAACATGGGAACTGGGTCTTTTTCCAAAGCTCAATAACCCAAAAACGTGTCTGTCTCACTGGGTCAGGGTGACAACCCATTATGAACAAACCGAAGACATTTAAAAAGTAATTCAAATTCATGATTATCTCTAAAAGGCGGTTTAAACCAAATCTCTTATCATGAAACGATTTAAACTCTGTTTCTTATCCAAAAACACCGGGTAGTAGAGATAAATCATTATCTTGAAACTGGCCCCCAAGACTGTAAATACCCCTCTACCCCCACCATAAAGAAGGTAGCCAATATTTTTCCACAAAAAGTTCTCTCATATTCTTCTTGATTACTGACTTGGGCATCGGAGGGCTTGTCGTCGGGATCAATCCCAATGTTTCAGGCATTTTGTAGGTCAAGCGGAAGCGATCACTGCAGTCAACACCATCGAAAGTCAAAATGTCAGAATCTTGATTGTTCCACCAAAGAATCAACATCCCCTAGTTACTCCCACGCAGAAAAAAGCAGTAATAGGTTGGCACCATCTGTGGGAACACAGAAAGAAATCCGACTAAAACTTCACCAGAGAAAATACAAGTTTCCAACATGCCTCCAAAGAGTAAAGGAAAGGCGGCGGCCTCAGGCCGACGAGCCAACCCTCCTCCTCCATCGCCTCCTCTAGAGGAACCCCCTCTCGCCATTCAACCACAACAACCAGAGCCCCACCTTCAACTAGCTCCGCCTCCACCTGGAATGGCTGCTCCGGGGGCTCTCGTCGGAGTCGCCCTGAACCATCCGCAAGGCCTTTCTTCATCAAAAATAGGGTATCAGTGTACACCTCTACTCCTTCCTCACCCGCTCAATTACAACCCGAACTTCGTCAAATCATCGTCGATCGCTAGCAGGGGTCTGACCTCCGGACCCATCTCAATAAGAGAAGAGCTCGCGAGGAAGCCTCTCATCCGGAGCATAAGGGGAACAGGAGAAGCCCTTCTCCTAGGAGATCCAGATTCAGCAGAACCCCTTCTCCCAAGGGACGCAGAAGAAGTCCCTCTTCACAAAGCCGAAGGAGATCTCCCTCTCCCAGGAGGACGAAGGGGTCGCCGCTCCCTAAGGAATCACAGAAGAAACCCTTCCCGAGAGAGGAGGCGTCCAACTTCAACTAGCAGGACAGCCCCTAGGGCGGGAATAAATGAAGAAGTGCCAGTCACTAGGGCAGAGCTTCGAGAGTTCAAGAATGAGATCCTCCAAGCCCTCAGCATAGTTCCACCACAGACCCGGCAACCTAATGTAACATCTCTTTGTTTTAATAATTTCAAAATAGTTATTGCATTTCGTTTATTACTATTAAATATTATTGTTATTATTATTATGTATAAATATACAATTTTATCTTATATATATTCCTTAATTTATTTATTTATTTGGTGGAGAGGGTTTTATTGGGTTTTATTATGAAAATGAGTATAAAAACATATAAATAATGAACTGGGAGGGTCTTATAATTAATGTTTGGTCAAATAGGGGCTTATAGTTAATTTTCCACTCTCTTTCCTTTTCCCCTTCCCCTTCTTTGCGTTCAGATCGCAACACCACCTCCCATTTTCCCTTCGGTCGAAACCCAATCCCGACCAAATCTTGGGGCTTCTTCACCCATCAATCTTCAATTATTTTTCAATTAAATTTTAGCTAATTGGAGGGTGCTCTTCAACCCTACGGTATTGGTTTTTGATATCATCAACCCTACGGTGAGTTGGATTTTATTTAAGTTATATGTGATTACATGATTTGCAAAATTTGAGCTGTGAAATGGTGTAGGTAGGAGAATAGGCAATTCTCTTTACGTTAGAAGTGATAGATTTTGTATTTAGGAGATAGAAATTAAATTGGAAAATAATTAGTGTGTTAGCTTAGTAATTAAAAGATAACAGGAATAGTAATTGATGCAAATTGACAATAGAAATCCCTATGAGTTATGCGACATAATTTAGAATAAATTTTGGAAGATTTCAAGAGCATAAAACCCAGTTAGGAACAATCGGAATGCGTTCATGTATTGTGTGCACGCCAGACATTCGATGAAATGCCTGTGAAGGATTAGAATGAGTTTAAGTATTATTTGTAAATGATTTGAACTTTTTATCCCTAATTAGTGTTAAAATATGATAATAGGAAAAGAAGCGAGTTCGAGGAGCAATAGCGGAGAGCTTATACAGTCGGTCTTCGTGTTTCCCCATGTGAGTATGATTTCTTATATTTTATGTATATAATGTGCTATGTAAAATTTTATATTATGATTTGGTTTGTGTGATGCGTTAAGGAATTCAAAAGTATTATTCGCAGTAAATTATGGGGTGTAAGAAATTAATGGTGTGTATATGTATGATATGGGAATGTAATATTGGCAAGTATGTAAATATGTATGATATGGGGTTGTAATATTGAGAATTGGAAAGTTATGATAATATTGATATATATTGTGAATATGGAAAATGAACTCAGGTACTTATATATATATGCTTTTATGGTAATTTAATGATGTATGCATATACGACAATGTAAAGGAGAATATATATATATATATATATATATATATATATATATATATATATATATATATATATATATATATATATATATAATTTCTTATATATATATACTGAATAAATATGTTCGGGAGATATATAAATCTATTGACAAAATTATATTTATGAAATTGTGTATTGATATGCCTGATATTAAAAGCATGTGTGTATGTGTGTGTGTGTGTATATATATACTGAATAAATATGTTCGGGAGATATATAAATAATCTATTGACAAAATTATATTTATGAAGTTGCGTATTTATATGCCTAATATTAAAAGCATTTTTACTTATGAAGTTGTGTATTTATATGAATGATATTAATGGCGTGCATATGCTTATGTAATTAAGGGAGTTATATACATTAATGATATAAGGAGAAATTATATTATGAAGGTGAAATTATGTTATAAAGGAAAAATTTTATAGTCAGAAGAAATTATAAAGGAGATAAAATGGTGAATTTGTATGATTATGAATATTTGGTGCTTTGAGTAATATATTGGATATATAAGATAATATGAAGTAATTGGAGTTTGATATATGTATAATATACGGATGATAAATAGAAATGATATATATGTTGGTGTATGCCCTAGAGGCCAATTGTGTATTAACATTACTAGTTTAAATTTCATTATGACATTTATTTTATATATGAGACATTTCATTTATTGTGTAGTTTATTGTGATTAAATGAGTATAATAAAGTTCTTAGAATAGTAGGTTCAATACCATGGGATATCAAGTGCATAACTTGATTGTGAGATCCTATTGGTTGTAATCAGAACACTATTCTTAAATGTCCCTAGTCAAGTATTATTGTGAATTAGAACAACAATAATGCATAGAGACTAGTATGTGCGTGGACTGATGACCATATCTCATGAGTCATGGATATGAGATATCAAGTCTTCACATTGGTACATATTAGAGCAATAATGTACTGGACTGACCCACCATGAGAACGCTACATGGATTATTACGGGTCACGCCCCGGTTCCTAAAAAGAATACGGAATATGGATACGCGACTCAACCCAGTGAATGATTTGCATCATCCATAAGCTGTTCAGGAATCTTTACAACATCTCACAATATAATTAGAGTCGGAAGCAAAAGAGACAACCACACACATGCAAAATTGAATTAATGAACCAACAGAATTTACTTGAAACAAAATGTATTAATCTCAAATAAATCAGAATCTGGACAAGACAAAATCCTGGGTCACATCACCCAAAATACAAAGAAATCATCCATGTAATCAAAATACATTATTCAAAGTAACAATAATAGCAATACTAATAAGCAAGAAATCCAGCACTAATATCTCATTTCGCTAATGCCGTCGAGCAACTGACCATCCTGATCTGCAATTAATAATTGCAGGAGAAGGAAAAGGAAAACAAGTACCTGTTAATTGCAAGTTACATGCCTCTTATAATGTAGGATACAAGTACATGGGAAAGATAAACAAATAGCATGGAATAATGCATCAACAGTAATAACTAGCATGAATCAGTAAAACAAAGTTAACTAGCATGGTATACTAACAGTACAAATGAATGTGTCAAGTATAATGTCATATGGCAACTAACAGTGTCCAGTAACAGTAAGCTCATTATATCAGTGTAACAGTATATTAGTATCAGTTCAACAGTATTAGTCTAATAGTATCAGTCTAACAGTATCAGTCTAACAGTATCAGTCTTATGTTCTTACAGTCTTGTGTGTATTACTAGCAAGGTAGCACTTCATGCACCCCATATTATAACACATGGTTACTACAACAAACAATTTCGCTTTTAGATTTCATAATGGACCATAATGGGGCAGTGTACTCAAGTATCACTAATAGTAGCAGTAGCAGTAAAAGTAACAGTATCAGTAACAGTGTGGAACACTAGTTCCCTTCCAAGTACATGTTTCCATATTTTCCACTACTAGATCTTCCCTTAAGAAACCCCGGCTTGATTACTTTTATTATGGTTATCAACAAACATGGTAGTGCATGAAAGAGTGTCAAAATAACAAGATACAATCAGTATTAGGTTCAGGGAAACAAATAAACATGCATAGGTGATATACGGTCATATAAACGAGCAAAACAGGGTATGTTCATATTCAGGACAGCATGACAGTACAGTAATAAAATAGTGATTCCCGTTACTACAGAAATCCAAATCTGAATCCGTCAAAGAATCTGGAAAATAGACTTCCACACAAATCCAGCGATTATATATAAGCTATATAGTACTTCACAAAATCATAACTCAAAACTGACTTGAATCCAGAAAACTGTTCAGCCAGAAATCAGTAAACCGAATTCTCAGTCAGAAAAACAACATTAAAACTCCTCAAATAAATCTAGGAAAAATCTGGGGTAATCCCCTATATGTCAAATATCAGAATATAGAGTTTCATAATATTCTAGTAAAATTAGTTTAGTCAACAAAAATCAGAAAACATCAAGAAACGATATTTTGGCAAATCTGGAATTCCCAACACTGCTGTACGAAAACTGTAATATCTCGCAAACCGTGAAACGAAATCCAAGTCCGCCAAAAGGAGATGAAAATAGACAAAATAAGATAACTTCCATATTTTATAAATATTTTCCATACAGTAAAAGGAAATAGGGTGAAAATACGATTCTTTACAGAACAGCGAGCAAAATATGGCAAGTGTAGCTTTCATAAACAAGCATGAAACGGTGTATAAAACTCATCAATAAAATCCACCAAAATTCTGAGTAATCCCTAAATAGGTATAGAATACTGTGCAAAGTTTTAGATCAAAATAATATGTTTAACACTAGTATCAAAATAGTTTAGTCACAGAAATAATCAAGAAACGAAATCTGGAAATGAAATACACCTTTGTAGTAAAACAGTCATAACTCACTCATATGAAAACGAAATCGATCAAAGTTAGAGAGATTGGAAAGAAGACATATTTCTCTACAATTCATGTGAAATACAAAAATTAAGAATTCTGACCTTAATATGGACTAAAATACAAATCAAAACTGATCAATGAAAATTACAGATTTTTCTCTAACAACAAAACCACCATAAATCATACGAATCTTGTTCCAATCACAATCAAACTTGGTATAGAGTCTACTAAGTGTCCAAACATCATGAAATAGAGTATATAACATATTCACAACCATCATATCACATGGATCTCATCAATCACATAATTTCACCTAATTATCTCACATATATGAATAGATCAAGAACGGTCAAACCTAGTTGTTTTCATGTCGATTTTGTGTCGTGAGGAAACTATGGTCAATAGCACAATAGAGACAAAATCCATCAAAGATAACATACTCACGAGTTTACTCTAGAACCCAACTACACTATAAGCCGTATTTTTAACTTGTATCATACAAAGAAATTAGAGTACAAGTTACATACCTTAACCGAAGACAAAGACGAAGAACACCAAGAATAACGGGAATGGATTCCCGGGCAACGAACAAATCCAGGAATGAACGATCACACATGCAACTCCATGCACATGTAAAACCCAAGAGCAAGAGAGAGAGAGAGAGCGTCGGGCTCCTTCCGGCTGTTGCTGCTGCTACTGTCGGCGCTGCTGCTGGCCGATGGCGACGACCGGCCAAGGGAACGGAAAAGGGAAAAGATTGTGGTGCTCGGTGAAGGAGGTTGCGGCTTGGGTGGTCAGCAATGGTAGGGGTGACCGGGATGGGCTTCGTCGGGTGTTGGGTGCACCGGCCGAAGGTGGAGGGCATCGGGTGTGGGGCTGGGGTGTTGGCGGCTGACGCAACAAGGAAGAAAGGGAGGCCGGGTGTATAGGAGTTAGGGTTAAGGTTTAGGTTTTAGGGAGAGAGTATATATAGGGTGTATTTAGGGTTTAGAAATATGAGGTGGGTAATTGGGTATTGGGTTGTGGATAGTTTAGGAGTTGTAATAGGATTAGTTTAATATGATTGATTAGGATAAATTGTAAAGGATTAAAAATAGGATTGTGGTTTAATTTGTCTTTGGTAATCAATTAGGGATAAAACAATAGGATTGGAAATAGGATGAGCAACCAAATAACCATGAGCACCCAAGAACAAAAATAAAGAGAACGAAACCCAAATAAGAGAAAAGAACAACAATCGATGAAGAACGAAGCAAAAGACAACAAATCAAACACAAAATAGCTCAAAATGAAATAAAATAAATATATATTGAAAACAACTCCAATATACGGTCCAAGAAAAATACAAAAGAGTACAAATACTCAAGAAAGAGACAAATATACCAAAAATACAAAAAGCGAAAAACAGGATTTATAATCCTACCCACCTAACAAAAAGAATTTCGTCCTCAAAATTCAAAAAGAAGATGCATAGGGTAACCCCAAAAGAAAAGAAAACAAGGCAAAACAAAACAAACAACCACTACTCAAACAAATGAGGAAACTTCTGCTGAATCTTTTCCTCCAGCTCCAAAGTCGACTCACTAGGCGAGTGAGGATTCCAAGCAACACAAACCAACTTGATGACCTTATTCTTAAGCACTTTCTCCCGCCGATCCACAATAGCAACTGGCAGAATCTCATAAGTCAAATCCGGCCGCACGGTCAACTCAGAGTAGTCGATCACATGACTCTCATCGCTGATATATCTCCTGAGTTGTGAGACATGAAAAACATCATGCACTCCTGATAACGCTAGCGGCAAAGCAAGAAAATAGGCCACCTTGCCTACTCGCTCCAAAATCTCAAACGGTCCAATAATCCTATGGCTAAGCTTGCCCCCACCACCAAACGGAAAGACTCTGCGCCATGGTGATACCTTAAGGAAAACGTGGTCACCAACAACAAACTCCAAAGCCCTCTGATGGAAATCAGCCCATCGCCTCTGCCTATCCTGAGCTGCCTCAAGATGCTTTCTGATCTGAATCACAGCATCAACTGTCCTGGTGATCAACTCCGAACCTAACAACTGCCTCTCACCAATGTCATTCCAGCATACTAGTGATCTATATTTACTTCCATAAATTGCCTCGAACGATGCAGCTTTAAGACTAGCCAGAAAGCTGTTATTGTACGAGAACTCCACGAGATGCAAATGGTCCTCCCAAGATCCACCGAACTGCAACATACAAGATCGCAACATGTCCTCAAGAATCTAAATAGTCCGCTCTGACTGTCCATCAGTCTGGGGATGAAAAGTTGTACTGTACTTAAACTTACTCCCCAAACTAGCC
Source organism: Hemerocallis citrina (assembly GCA_017893485.1). Taxonomy (NCBI): domain Eukaryota; kingdom Viridiplantae; phylum Streptophyta; class Magnoliopsida; order Asparagales; family Asphodelaceae; genus Hemerocallis; species Hemerocallis citrina. The sequence goes on from CM030365.1 coordinate 35,883,332, forward strand.
TGAAAACTCTCCCAAAACTGAGATCTGGATCTCGTATCCCTATCGGATACAATACTGATTGAAACCCCATGAATTTTGACAATCTCTTGCATGTATTTCTCCGCTAGGCTTTCAGTAGACTGGCCGACACGAAAAGGAATGAAGTGAGCACTCTTCCTCAAACGGTCGACAATCACCCAAACAGCATTGTGACCCTTAGGACTCCTTGGCAAAGCGGTCACAAAATTCATCGTGATATGTTCCCACTTCCACTCCGGAATAGGAAGCGATTGAAGAAGTCCAGCGGTTCTCTGGTGCTCTGCCTTAACCTGCTGACAGATCAAACACTGAGCAACAAACCGAGCTACAGCCCTTTTCATACCATGCCACCAGAAATGAAGCTTCAAATCTCGATACATCTTAATACCATCGGGATTGATAGAATATGAGGACTGATGAGCTTCCTCAAGCAACCTCTGACGAACTTCACCCTTAAGGACACACAAACGGGAACCAAAACAAAGCAAACCATCGGCATGAATAACCAAGTCCGTCCTGGACCTAGACTCAACCTCAGCTCGAAAACACTGCAACTACGCATCACCAGCCTGAGCCTTCTTGATCTGATCAACAAGAGAAGACTAAAGCTGGAGCGAAAGACAACTCTGACCAGAACTCGGCAACAAAACCTCCAAATCCAACCTCCTTATCTGCTCAATGAGATCACTCTGCTGAGTAAGAAACATAACTGCCGGTCTCATGCTCAAAGCGTCTAGCACCAAATTTACTTTACCAGGATGGTATTGCAAACTGATGTCATAATCGGCCATAAGCTCTAACCATCGCCTTTGCCTCATGTTTAATTCCTTTTGGGTGAAAACGTACTTGAGACTTTTGTGGTCTGTAAAGATCTCCACACGATCTCCAAGTAAATAATGTCTCTACATCTTCAAAGCATAGATCACTGCTGCTAACTCCAAGTCATGAGTAGGTTAGTTCTTTTCATGCGGCCTCAACTGCCTCGATGCATATGCAACGATAAGGACCTTCTGCATAAGAACTGCTCCAAGACCCTTACCAGAAGCATCACAGTGAATTACAATTTCGCCTGAACCATCTGGAATAGTCAACACAGGCGCTGATGTCAATCTGTTCTTCAACTCAACAAAAGCCTCATTGCACTCACCAGACCAACAAAACTTCTGATCCTTCCCTGTCAGTTTAGTCAACGGTCCTGCAATCTTCGAAAAATCTTGAACGAATTTCTGATAATAGTCCGTAAGACCAAGAAAACTCCGAACTTCGGAAACTGATTTAGGAATATGCCAATCCTTCATAGCTTCAACCTTGGCTGGATCCACAGAAACACCATCGCCAGAAATAATGTGCCCCAAGAAAGAAACCTTGTCGAGCCAAAACTCGCACTTGCTGAGTTTTCCATAGAGCTGATTCTCTCTCAAAGTCTGCAGAACCACTCTAAGATGCTCGACATGATCTTCCCGATTCCTAGAATATACCAGAATATCATCAATAAAGACCACCACAAATCTATCCAAGAACTGAGAGAAAACCCAGTTCATAAGACTCATGAATACAGCTGGCACATTAGTGACCCCGAACGGCATCACAAGATACTCATAGTGCCCGTATCTAGTCCTGAATGCAGTCTTCTGTATATCAGCAGCCTTCACCTTGACTAGGTGATACCCAAAATGAAGATCCAACTTCGAGAAAATAGTAGCCCCACTCAACTGGTTGAACAGATCATCGATCCTAGGCAAAGGATACCGGTTCTTCACAGTAACACTGTTTAGTTTCCGATAATCCACACACAGGCGACGACTACCATCCTTCTTGCTGACAAAAAAGGACCGGAGCACCCTAAGGCGAAATACTTGGTCTGATGAAACCCAAATCAAGCAACTCCTGAATATGCACCTTAAGCTCTACTAGCTCAACAGGTGCCATCCTGTAGGGACTCTTCGATATCGGTGTCGTTCCAGGCTGAACATCAATACCGAACTCTACTTTCCTCTCAGGGGGTAGCTAGGCAACTCATCTGGAAAAACATCCAAGAAATTCTGAAATACTAGAGGCGCAGCGTCACAGCATGAGTGCAATTCCATCGCACAATCTACCTGTACAACTGCAGTCTTTGCTTGGCCAAGGAAAGACTCCCCAACATGGAACTCAAATTCTACTCGATCTGGAATTCTGAAAACAACTTTCTTGGCACGACAATCAATAATGGCATGGGCTTCACCCAACCAATCCATACCCAGAATAATGTTGAATCCTGAAATTCCAATTATAATCAGGTTGGCTTTGAAATCTGAATCCCCAATAACAACAGAACATTGCCTGCACTCACGGGAACAAATGACAACACCACCACCAATCAAAATGTTCCAAGCCTCAGACATGTTGTTGCAATCCAACTAATGGCGAGCGACAAATCGTGAGGAGACAAAAGAATGGGTTGCCCCAGAATCAAAGAGAACAGGAGCAGAAAAAGAGCAAACAAGGACAACACCTAAGGAAACAAAGGACAAGGAGAAAGGAAAAAGCAGACAATCAAGGGTAAGGGAAACAACAATGCAGAAAGATAACGGAAAGAAAGCAAAACAAGACCAAAAGAAAGAAACAAGAGAAATAAAAACAAAAGGCAAAAAGATACCTGCCACAACTCCTTCAGCTATTTCAGCATCTACAGCAGTCAAGTTGAAAGCCCGACCTCTCCTCGGAACAGCGCTCCTCTGACCGACAATCTGATCTTGAGCAGGAAGCGGAGGCCTAACTGGACCACAAGCTGGGCCTGCTTACTGAACAGGACCCCTGGTTAGAAGAGCCACGTGCTGCTGCTGCGGACAATTGCGTACTAAATGATCAGCGGTGCCACACCTAAAGCACCGGCAGTTGACGCGCCAACAATTCTTAAGCTCATGCCCAAACAACTGACAGAAGTCGCAAAAACCACCCTTCTGGAACCAACAGAAGAATACAGAGTTGCCCTGACCGGATGGGTTGGGACAGGCCTCCGAACATGACCACAAGAAGGCCTAGCAGCAGGATGCGGAACAGTCCACAGAGAAGGAACCAAACCACCACGAGGCTGCTCCTGAGCTCGAGCTCCCTCAAAAGCTTCAACATAAATACACAAACGGAGAGAGACAAGCTGCCTCTTTGATATCCTGCTCAAGCCCATTCGTGAATCTACGAGCCCTATCCTCTTCGGTAGCCACAAGAATGCAGCGAAGCGGCTAAGTCTAGTAAACTCAACTACGTACTCATCCACTGACCTGGAGCCCTGTTTCAAGAAATCCATGTTATAACATTGTTTGGACAATTATGTAAAAAAATTCCAAAATAGAATAATGACTTAACCTGTTTTAGGGCCAGGAATCGCTGTTCATCTCAACTCGAGTACTACTGGGGAAGAACTTCTCCAAGAATCCCCGAGTGAAAGTAGCACAAGCAATAGGCCTCTCAAGTCGCTCGGACTCGGTCATCCATCAAATATGAGCGAAATCCACCAGCTAGATGGAAACCACGTCCACCATATCAGCCTCGGTAACATGTGCCGCCAAGAGCAAGCGCTCGGTCTAGATCAACAACTGTTCAGCCTCCAAAGGCGTCTTAGTGCTGGAAAAGCAGTTGGGATGCAGCTTTATAAAATTCGTAACTGTTCCTGGACGAGGCAGAAAATTTGCCTGCATAGGCACAATGGGAGGCAGAACCCAGGCAGCTTCAAGAGCAGCCATCACAAGATCGTTGTGGTTTTGCTGCTGATTGATCAGCCGCCCAAGCACAGCAGTGACAGCCTCAACTGGATCAGGCTGAGAAGAATTCTCACGAGCCATTGCTGCACCAAAAATCAAACCAATTAACATCCAGAATCAAAGTTGATAATAATTCACTTATGCATGCATGATTGGTGAAATATTGAGCCGATCCCAGTTCGAGCCAAGCTTGTCTAATATATTAGGCAACTAATATATTAGCCAAACCTGGGCTGTGATACCACTAAAAGCCTTGTCACGCCCCGCTTCCCAAAAAGAATACGAAATAGAGATACGCGACTCAACCTAGCGAATGATTTACATCATCCATAAGCTGTTCAGGAATCTTTACAACATCTCACAATATAATCAGAGTCAAAAGCAAAAAAGTCAACCACACACATGCAAAATTGAATTAATGAACCGACAGAATTTACTTGAAACAAAATTTATTAATCTCAAATAAATCAGAATCTGGACAAGACAAAATCCTGGGTCACATCGTCCAAAATACAAAGAAATCATCCAAGTACTCAAAATACATTAATGAAAGCAACAATAATAGCAGTACTAATAAGCAAGAAATTCAGCACTAATATCTCATTTTTCCAATATCGTCGGGTAGCTGACCATCCTGATCTGCAATTAATAATTACAGGAGAAGGAAAGAGAAAACAAGTACCCGTCAATTGCAAGTTACGGGCCACTTATAATGTAGGATACAAATTCATGACAAAGATAAACAAATAGCTTGGAATAACGCATCTACAGTATTAACTAGCATGAATCGGTAAAACAAAGTCAACTAGCATGGTATACTAACAGTACAAATGAATGTGTCAAGTATAATGTCATATGGCAACTAACACTGTCCAGTAACAGTATAACAGTATCAGTCTAACAGTATCAGTCTAACAGTATCAGTCTTATGTTCTTACAGTCTTGTGTTCATTACTAGCTAGGTAGCACTTCATACGCCCCATATTATAATACATGGTTGCTACAACAAATAGTTTTGCTTTTAAATTTCAAAGTGGACCATAATGGGGTAGTGTACTCAGGTATCAATAACAGTAGCAGTAGCAATAAAAGTAACAGTAACAGTAGCAGTAAAAGAAACAGTAGCAGTAACAGTAACAGTATGGAATACTAGTTCCCTTCCAAGTACACGTTTCCATATTTTCCACTACAAGATCTTTCCATAAGAAACCCCGGCTTGATTACTTTTGTTATGGTCATCAACAGACATGGTAGTGTATTAAATAGTGTGAAACTAACATGATATAATCAGTATTAGGTTCAGGAAAATAAATAAACATTCATAGGTGATATACGGTCACATAAACGAGCAAAACAGTGTATGTTCATATTCAGGACAGCATGACAGTACAGTACTAAAACAGTGATTCCCGTTACTACAGAAATCTAAATCTGAATCCGTCAAAAAATATAGAAAATAGACTTCCACACGAATCCAGCGACTATATATAAGCCATATAGTACTTCACAAAATTATAACTCAAAACTGATTTGAATCCAGAAAACACATTCAGCCAGAAATCAGTACACCGAATTCTCAGTCAGAAAAACAGGATTAAAACTCCTCAAATAAATCAAGAAAAAATCTGGGGTAATCCCCTAAATGTCTAGTATCGGAATATAGAGTTCCATAATATTCCAGTAAAATTAGTTCAGTCAACAAAAATCAGAAAACATCAAGAAACGATATTTTGGCAAATCTGGAATTCCCAACACTGCTGTACGAAAACTGTAATATCTCGCAAACCGTGAAATGAAATCCAAGTTCACCAAACGGATATGAAAATAGACAAAAGAAGATAACGTTCATATTTCATAAATAATTTCCATACAGTAAAAGGAAATACGGTGAAAATACGATTCTTTACATAACAGCGGGCAAAATACCGCAAGTATAACTTTCATAAACAAACATGAAATGGCTTATAAAACTCATCAATTAAAATCCACTAAAATTCTAGGTAATCCCTAAATAGGTATAGAAATACTGTGCAAAGTTGCAGATAAAAATAATATGTTTAACACTAGTATCAAAATAGTTGAGTCATCGAAATCATCAAGAAACGAAATCTGGAAATAAAATACACCTCTGTAGTAAAACAGCCATAACTCACTCATATGAAAACGAAATCGATTAAAGTCAGAGAGATAGGAAAGAAGATAGATTTCTTTACAATTCATGTGAAATACAAAAATTAAGAATTCTGACCTTAATATGGTCAAAATACAAATCAAAACTTATCAACGAAAATTACAGATTTTTCTCTAACAACAAAACCACCATAAATCATACGAATCTTGTTCCAATCATAATCAAACATGCTATAGAGTCTACTAAGTGTCCAAATATCATGAAATAGAGTATATAACATATTCACAACCATCATATCATAAGGATCTCATCAAACACATAATTTTACCTAATTATCTCGCATATATAAATAGATCAAGAAAGGTCAAACCTAGTTGTTTTCATGTCAATTTTGTGTCATGAGGCAACTATGGGCAATAGCACGATAAAGACAAAAGCCATCAAAGATAACACACTCACGAGTTGTCTCTAGAACCCAACTACACTATAAGCGGTATTTTCGACTTGTATCATACAAAGAAATTAAAGTACAAGTTACCTGCCTTAACCGAAGGCAAAAACGAAGAACATCAAGAATAACGGAAACGGATTCCCGGGAAACGAACAAATCCACGTACGAACGATCACTTGTGCAACTCCGTGCACATGCAAAACCCAAGAGCAAGAGAGAGAGAGAGAGCATCGAGCTCCTTGCGGCTGTTGCTGCTACTACTATCGGCGCTACTACTAGCCGGTGGCGACGTCCGGCCAAGGGAATGGCAAAGGGAAGAGATGGTGGTGCTCGGTGTAAGAGGTTGCGGCTTGGGTGGTCGGCAATGGTAGGGGTGACCGGGATGGGCTTGGTCGGGTGTTGGGTGCACAGGCTGAAGGTGGAGGGCATCGGGTGTGGGGCTGGGGTGTTGGCGGCTGACGCAACAAGGAAGAGAGAGCAGCCGGGTGTATAGGAGTTAGGGTTAGGGTTTAGGTTTTAGGGAGAGAGTATATATAGGGTGTATTTAGGGTTTAGAAATATGAGGTGGGTAATTGGGTATTAGGTTGTGGATAGTTTAGGATTAGTAATAGGATTAGTTTAATAGAATTGATTTGGATAAATTGTATAGGATTCAAAATAGGATTGTGGTTTAATTTGGCTTTGGTAATCAATTAGGGATAAAACAATAGAATTAGAAATAGGATGAGCAACCAAATCAACATGAGCACCCAAGAACAAAAATAAAGAGAACGAGACCCAAATAAGAGAAAAGAACAAGAATCGATGAAGAACGAAGCAAAAGACAACAAATCAAACACAAAAGAGCTCAAAATGAAATAAAATGAATATATATTAAAAAAACTCCAATATACGGTTCAAGAAAAATACAAGAGAGTACAAATCTCTAGAAAGAGAAAAATACACCAAAAATACAAAAAACGAAAAACATGAGTTACATTACCTGAGTGTCATAAGCGGTTTCACAGTGACCATGGTGTATGTTGTCCTCTGACTTGTAGTCTCTACGATTCCCTACATGAAAAGTTATATATTTTAATGTCATCAAACGTTGCCTGTAATAAGGTGATTATAAAGTCGACTATTGGATATACTGCAATTCATGCGGATGGATATGAGTGACTTAGATATGATTTGTCCCTCTTATATCACAAGAGCGATATCTACGGGCCTCTTGATTGAGTGAGAGTACAAAATGCATGGTCGTACTCAAATGAGTAAATATGAGATATTGAGCTCATTTCTTTTAGTAAGTCTACTCGGACTTCAAGAAACCAAAGATCGAACTATACAAGGGTGACACACTCTATACCTTATGGTCAATTAAGATATCTGGATAAAATGACTAGACTACTTGGTAACATTGGTTACGGATAGGTTATGTCTAATCACTGACATTTCCGTTACTTAAGTAGTAGTGATGTATTGCTAGATACCGCTCACTGTTTGTAATATTAGAATATAATATTAGTATTACTGTCAACGTAACGAGAACCTACAAGGTCACACACTTAGAATGGATCAAAATTGGGATTTAAATTCATAAGATGAATTTAATTGGGGATCCAAGTAAAACTTGGACACCTGACATCGGTTGGACATTTAATTAAATTAAATGGGCTGACTAAAGATCAGAGGCCCACACGAATCTGAGCCAGGTCGGATTGTGAGCCCAACAACCTCATTACTTTCTTAGGATTAATTTTCTGTAGCTATATATATGATACCTATCTATGAAAAAGAGACACACGAGAAAACCCTAGCCATTACAGAAATTGTGAGAGAGAGATCGTGAGGAACAGCTCCATCCCATAGCTTGCACCGCAGCATGAGAAAAGCTTGGTTTTGATCCATTCGTGTGGATACCTTAGAGGTACCGCAACATTGCAGTGCTGTGATCGACATATCTTGGAGACAGCAGATCCATCCCTAAGGTATAATTCCTAAACAAGATTTATTGTTTTCGCTTGGATCCGTGGCTAGGTTTCAATAATTGTTTTGTAAATTTTCCGCTGTGTATTCAATCTGTGTTTGAAATTGAAACCTAACAGTTTTATCAGAGCCACTTGCGAAACCATAATTTGGTTATGAAAGATATGTGACTATTCGTGACATGTTCGCACTTTCAGTTGAAAGATTCATAGATATAATTTTTCTTTGCAATAGTTGCAATATAAGGATTCGTTTATGTGTTGGTTATTAACACAGATGCCACAATAAGGTAGTTGTAGGTTTGGAACCATTGAAAACTCTAGAAAGATTTGATTTGCAGTGATGTTAGGGTTTCTTAAAGCAAGAATAGTTTATGCACTTGCGTCGTCTGCAGTGGCGTTAGGGTTTCACATAAAAAATTCATGCTCTGGTGGTGGTAAGGGATGATGAGACAATTTTTTGCTCCGGGGTGCTGCCCCGCGACCCCGCAAAGGGCGGCCTCCCCTTTGACCCCCGCCCGCTGACCGGGTAGTAGGACCCCCGTGACGGCTCTGCAGGGCATAATGATTCCCCAAAAATCAATCATTCTTAAATAAACTAAATAAAATCATAACAACATATTCTTTGGTTATTATGTTATGTGATGTATGGTGCATGGTTGTGGCCTTAGTTCTGTGATGCTTGGTTCTGTTCTGTGATGAATGGTTTATATTATGTGATGTATTTTGGTATTTTGAATACGGCCTGCATGTCGTGCCTTTCTCTCTACATTCTAATCCATTCTCTCTACACTCCAATTGTACATTCTTTCTTTAAATGTAGATGTAATCTCACTGAGGAGGCAAAGAATTGACAACCATACAAGGACAAGATTGGGAAGCTGCTTGGAGAAGACGGTATAATCCCTTTGTTCAATTTTTTATACTCTCATTAGCTTGATAGAATCAGTGTGTTAGGGCCACAACCATGTCACATAAATTTTATGTTTTAAATTTTGTATGAGATGCATTATTGTAATGGATGATGAATGGTGAGATTAATTAATCAAATAACAAAAAAAACCCTCAAAGTAAATATTATGTTGCAATAAGATGCCTTCCAATGCATGGCACTCGTCTAGGCTATGATCGATTAAGTGTAGGTCTGTCAAAGCAGGACGCCTTTATCTATCCTAATGAGACGCGATGGGATAAAAGTAATATTCAATTGCCAACCATTGGGTCTGACTTAACTAAACTATTTCAATAGGAATGGAGGTTTAGAGGCATAGAGTTAGGCTTTAGTCTATAAGTTAGATTAGAGTAAGTGTTATTCACCCAACTATCCAAGAGTTGCATATAATGTAATTGGGAAATGTTCCCTACCTAAATAACTGAATTTTGGGTAATCAGCCAAAGTTGACTCAGAACTGGTGAAATATGGATCTTGGCCTACAAAAAAATCTTACGATGGGGTTTTCCGAGTCAATGGGGAGTGTCGTTGATTTGAATAAAATAGTAGGAGGTATATTTAATAAAAGACCTTATTAAATATTTCAATGTCACGATACATACTCTGCATATTTTTGTTGATGGTTAAATATTTCTTACTTTGGATATTTCTGTGAGATAATATTTATTTAGCATATTTCTATTGATAGATGACCATGGCTTCCAACACATCAAATAACCTATCATTGCGATATGTCCTTGAGAAGGACAGATTGTCTGAGATAAATTTTCTAGACGGCTACAGGAACCTAAAGATAGTCCTTAGGCATGAGAAAAAGTTGTATGTTCTAGAGCAGCCTGTTCCTGAACCACCCACTGCAAGTGTCCCTCGCACCGAAAACAATGCTCATAAGAAACATCAAGATGATGCCTTGGACGTTGGATGTCTCATGCTATCCACCATGAACTCTGAACTTCAGAATCAACATAAGAACATGGATGCCTACGATATGATCATACACTGCAAGAGGCTCTACCAAGAGCAGGCTAGGTATGAGAGGTTTGAAGTCTCAAATGCATTGTTTCAGTGCAAACTGACAGAAGAAAGTCCTATTGGAACTTATGTGCTCAAGATGATTGGGTACATAGAGAACCTTGAAAGGCTCGGTTTCCCTTTGGGTCAAGAATTGGCCACTGACTTGGTCCTGTAATCGTTGTCGGAAATTTAGTGTCAATTCGTCATGAACTACAATATGAATGAGATTGACAAAACATCTGCCAGAACTGCTAAGCATGTTAAGAACTATTGAGCAGAACATTACTAAGGGAAAGACCATTTTGATGGTTCAACAGGCCAATGGTAAGGGCAAGGGCAAAAAGCAGATTAAGAAACTCAATGGCAAGGGAAAGGGGAAGGGTAATTCCAAGCCCAGCACTTCTGCCTTGAAAACCTAAGGGTGGAGTGGCCAAGGAGGGCACAAGCTTCCACTGTGGTGAGACTAGACATTGGAAGAGGAACTGCCATAAGTACCTAGAAGAGCTTAAGAAGAAGAAAGGAAGTGACACTTCCACTACATGTATTTTTGTTATAGAAATCAATTTATCTACTTCTTCATCATGGGGATTAGATACTGGATGTGGGTCTCACATTTGTGTAAATGTGCAGGATTTCAAATGGAGTAGACCATTGGCTAAGGGTAAAGTTTACCTACGAGTTGGAAATGGAGCAAAAGTTGCTGCTTTGGCTGTAAAAACTTGTCATTTATCATTGCCCACTGGGGTTATTATTGAGTTAAAGAAATGTTATTTTGTGTCTGCTATTAGTAGAAATATTATTTTTATTTCTTGTTTGGACAAGAAGGGTTTTTTATTTATAATAAAGGACAAAAGTTGTTTTATTTATTTGAATGATATTTGTTTTGACAGTGCACAATTGAGTAATGGACTTTATATTCTCGACCTCAAAATGCCCGTCTATAATATAAATACTAAGAGGTTCAAGTCAAATGATACGAACCCAACTTATCTCTGGCATTGTCGCTTGGGCAACATAAATGAGAACCGCATATCCAAACTCTATAAAGATGGATTCTTGGACTCATTTGATTTTGAATCATACGAGGTATGTGAACCTTGTTTGTTGGGCAATATGACAAAAGCTCCATTCAGTGGAAAATGTGAAAGGGCTAGTGATCTTTTAGGTCTCATACATAGTGATGTCTGCGGACTTTTCAAAAATTGGCTAGAGGAAGTCTTCAGTACTTCATTACATTTACTGATAATTTCAGTAGATATGGGTTTGTGTATCTCATGAAACACAAATCAGAATCATTTTAAAAGTTCAAAGAATTCAAGAACGAGGTACAAAACAAACTTGGTAAAAGTATTAAAGTCCATCGATCAGATCGAGGAGGTGAGTACTTAAGCCGAAATTTTGATGACCATTTAAAAGAGTGTGGGATAATATCTGAACTCACTCCTCCTGGAACACCGCAATAGAATGGTGTCTCTGGGAGGAGAAACCGAACCTTCTTAGACATGGTTCGATCCATGATGAGTCAAGCAGATCTTCCTAGATCCTTCTGGGGACATGCTCTATTAGCTGTTTCTTTCACACTTAACCGTGTTCTATCTAAAACGGTTCAAGAGACAACATATGAGATATGGACTGGGAGGCATCCTAGTGTGTCCTTCATGAAAATTTGGAGTTGTAAGGCCTATGTAAGGCGCTAAGTCCCTCATAAACTTGGTCCCAAATTTGATAAGTGCTTCTTCGTAGGATATCCTAAGGAAACCAATGGATACTATTTCTTTAATCCGACCGAAGGCAAAGTGTTTGTCGCACGGACTGCTATGTTCCTGGAGAGAGAATTTGTCTCCAAAAGAACCAGTGAGAGAACAATAGAACTTGAAGAAATTCAAACTTTGCAAAGTAGCAGCGAACCAATGGTGGAAATAGAGCAGAATCCACAAATTGTTGTGGAACAATCACTTGCTTAAGTAGCACCATGCCTACGTAAGTCTAGTAGGATACCTTATCAACCCGAGAGATGCGAATTTCTCGTGACTTAACATGGTGATGTATTTCTCATGGATCAAGATGAGCCTACGACTTATGAGGAAGTTTAAAAGGCCCAGATTCTGAGAAATAGCTTGAGGCCATGAGATCTGAGATGGAATCCATGTATACCAACCAAGTATGGACCTTGGTAGACCCACCTGAAGAGGTAAAACCTATTAGGTGCAAATGGGTATTCAAGAATAAAACTGACATGGATGGTAACATGCATACCTTTAAGGGGTGATTGGTGGCTAAAGGCTTTAAGCAAGTTCATGGTGTAGACAATGATGAGATTTTTTCCCAGTTGTCATGCTTAAATCCATTCAGATCTTGCTTGCTATTGCAGCATATCACGATTACAAAATCTGGAAGATGGATGTCAAAATTGTTTTCCTAAATGGAAATCTTATCGAGGATGTGTACTTGACACAGCTTGAGAGTTTTGTCACTCCAAAGGATGATGAGAATGTGTGTAAACTGCAACGATCCACTTATGAATTTAAAGCAAGCTTCTAGAAGCTGGAATCTTCATTTCGATGCTGTAATCAAAGAGTTTGGTTTCATCAAGAATAATATAAGTAAGGGATAGTCGACCGGTGTGACTATACAGTCGATCGACACGACCTGGTTGCTGTGTTCTCTTGTTTTTCTTCAAATTTAGTTCTAGACAGTCGACTGAAGACTCTTACAGTCGACTGATACCACTTAGAATTATTTTCTCGAAGTTATTGTATTTTTTTTGCTCTGGACAGTCGACCGATGGCTTTTTGTAGTCGACTGATACTGATATATCTATACATATTATAATGTTCTTTTAAATTATTTATTCTCTAAATGTTCTTAATCTATAACTTACTATTATATACTTTATCTTCTACCGAACATATGTTTTCAAGTGGTTTAACTGAACAATTTTTGTTGGAAGATTAGTTTGGATATTGGGTGTGAGTCTCTAGAGGTGTGTGTGACCCTAGTACCCGGCAGTTGAGATATTTATGTTTGGGCCTGTTGAGGCATTTTAGTTGATCATTTGTTGAGTTAAGTCCGGTGGGGTACACCAACTCTGGGCAATTTGTAAAGTAATTAAATAACCTAAATAATAAGGACAAGCACTAGTGGTGATATGATGAACGAGAACATGGGTTATGGACCTCTGTATGGCTTGCGGTGTGAGATAATTCCCAGAATTATCCAGGTTTGAGTGAAATAGTCTCTGGAATTACCTGTGGTGTGGGATTGATCTCCGGAATTATCAGGGTCGAGGCGACGCTCATGTAGTATTCGTGTGATGAGGTGCCATTGCTTGCGGTGTGGGGTATTCTCGAAGATTCCCAGGTGTGAGTGAAATAGTCTCCGGAATTATCTGTGGATAGAGATTGACCTCCGGAATTATCGGGGCATGGGCTAATACTCACAGTTTATCTTTATCTTATAGTAGTCATCGTGTTAGGATTAGTTGCATAGCGGGGGATTAAACCCTATAATGTGGAGACGTTAAGGGCTTGCACCGGACCTATGTAGAGTGAGATGCATAGACTCCGACAAGTATGCATTAGAGAGTCAGTATATAGAATTGTGTTTTCTTGACTTGGTTTCATGCATGTGTTTTCCTATTTTCTACACTTGACACTTAGTCTAGTTTCACTTGTTATTTTCATGTTCACTTTCTATGTCATATTTTATGTATTCTTACATATTACATGTCGTTTATGATTCTATGCTTTACTTATGTTATTTGTTTTTATGTCACTCACACCTTTATGGCTGACCCCTTTAGTTTTGGGGGTTAGAATTATCTCTAGCCTCGTGTTTTACAAGTGATTACTTGTAGCTTAGGATTTGGATGCATGAGTTAAAGTGGTGTAATGGGTTATGTATTGTTGTAAAATAAATTGTTGTATGAAAGAAATTTGTAATTCAAGGTGTAATGTATTCCGCTGTGCTATGTAAGGATTAATGTAATGAAAGTTGGAAAATTTTATTGGTATTTGGCTGTGTTTAATATTACATTTGAAGTTGATGCTGGGAATTGTGGCACGTTTTCTAAGATATCATATTGGAAATTCGGAGCGCTACAGAGATTGGTATCAGAGCATGCTTCAATAGTAATAATAAACATGGTATAAAAATAACCTAAGTGTGGACACTAGAGCGTGAGTACCTAGGTGTGGACATTAGAGAGTGAGTATCACATAGAACTGAAACGTGATGTTTTTACTTTTGGGGTATGGTTATGGTTTTGCCAAAGGGTATTGATGTGAATATGAATTGTGTTGTGGTGCTCTAACTCTCCCCTCATTTTGCAGTATTCAGAATGGTTGGACCCAGAACCAGAAATGGTAATAATGGTGATGGGGCTAGAAGTTCCTAAGGAACAGGAGTTGATCTTGAGGCCGAATTTGCTAGGGTGTATCAAACTTTGAATGCACTGATGGCAGCTAATTTGGCACAAAATCAGAACCAGAATCAGAATCATGGGGCTGGACCAGGGTTTGTTAACGCTGATCCTATCAAGCAGATTGAGTCCTTCAAGAGGATGAGGCCGCCCGTGTTTGAGGGGCAGTCTGATCCATATGAGGCTGATGATTGGATTAGATGGATGGAGACAATCTTCGATGTCTCGGAAACTCCGGCAACTAACAAGGTGAAGTTGGCCACTATGCAGTTGGAAAAGGATGCTGGTGTTTGGTGGCAAACGGTAAAGAGGACTTTGGGGGACCAGTGAAAGAATTCAGAGATCGTTTCTTTCCCCTAGATATTCAGGAGAAGAAGGCAACAGAATTCTTGAATCTACAGCAGGGCAGCATAACCGTGCGAGAATATGAGACTGAGTTCGCTCAGCTGTCGAGGTATGCACCGGAGCTGATAGTTGATGAGGCGAAGAAGGCCAAAAAGTTTGAGCAGGGCTTGAGGCCAAAATTGAGGTCGAGAATGATTCTGTTGGGCATAAGGAGGTTCGATAAGCGGGTCAGGAGAGCAGCTATGACAGAGGAAAACATGGACCAGTTCCAGAAGAAGCAAGAGACCTGGAACAGGAACAAGAGGCCAGCATCAGGTCAGAGTGGGAAGGGATTCTCAGCGAAGCAAGTCAAGTTCAGTGGTCCAGTGCAGAAGGCACCTGCAACTCAGGAAGTGACTTGTTACTACTGTAATGAGGCAGGTCATTACAGGTCAGCGTGTCCTAAGTTGGCGAAGCAGACTTGTTTCCAGTGTGGGCAAGCAGGATATTCTAAGCGTCATTATCCACAGTTGAGGAAGGATGGTCCAGGTGGAGGTAAATTCCAGAGGCAAGGGCGAGTGTTCGCATTAACCTAGGAGGATGCGGGTAACTCGGAAGATGTGATCCAGGATATGCAGGAGTTTTGATTTAATTTTTATTTCAATGTAATAAGTAAAACTTTTATTTTAAGAATAATTGGAGATTGAGTATCATTCTTCATGTAACATGGATTGTTTTGGTTAATGGAATTAAGGCAAAATTTTTATTTGATACTGGTTCTTCGCATACTTTTGTGTCGCCCAATTTTGCAAAGGTCTTAGGTGTGGAGCCTAAGATGTTTCCAGGCAAGGTTTTGTCGGTGGCAACGCTATCAGGTGAAGAATTGATTGCTGATCGATATTACGAGGGCTGTGATATCAAAATCGGCTGAAGATTATTCGGCATTGATCTGATTGAGCTGCAAGTCTTAGAAGTGGATGTGATCGTGGGCATTGATTGGATGGCAATATATGATGCCACAATTGAATGCAAGTAGAAAGAGGTGTTAGTGAAAGCACCAGGTGGTCCCGTAGTGACTTTCCAAGGAAAAAAGAAAGTTCCGAAGGTGGCTACAATGGTATCCAAGATAGCGATTCCATGTGAAGTCAAAGGCATTCCAGTTGTCAGAGATTTTCCTAAGGTGTTCTTGGAAGATTTGCCAGGATTATCGCTGCAGAGAGATGTAGAGTTTTGCATCAATGTTCAGCCGAGGAGTGCTCCGATTTCTAAGGCTCCATACAGGATGGCACCTGTAGAGCAAGACGAAGTGAAGAAGCAGATTGAGGAGTTGTTGGGCAAGGAACTTGTTAGGCCGAGTTCCTCACCGTGGGGTGCGCCAGTGTTGTTAGTCAAAAAGAAGGATGGGTCAATGAGAATGTGCATTGACTACCGGGAGTTGAATAGGGTGACTATTCAGAACAAGTATCCACTTCCGCAGATTGATGATTTCTTCGACAGGCTTCAGGGAGCAGCTGTGTTTTCAAAGATTGATTTGAGATCAGGGTATCATCAGGTTCGAGGCAAAGAGGAAGATGTGAGTAAGAAAACTTTCTGGACTCATCATGGGCTCTACGAGTTTTTGGTGATGCCATTCGGGTTGACGAATGCGCCAGCAGTGTTCATGGACATGATGAACCGGGTTTTGAGGCCATTTATTGACTCCTTTGTAGTGGTCTTCATCGACGATATTTTGGTATATTCGAAGTCGTCGGAGGAGCATTCTATGCACTTGACAGCAGTATTACAGAAATTGCAGGAGCATAGCTTGTATGCCAAGTTGTCGAAGTGTGAGTTTTGGAAGTTTGAGGTAGCTTTCCTTGGTCATATCCTTTCTAAGGAGGGAGTGGCCACTGATCCTCAGAAGGTTGAGGCAGTAAAGGGTTGGCCCAGGCCAACGTCTGTGAAGAAAGTCAGAAGTTTCTTGGGTTTGGCTGGTTACTACAGGAGATTCATCCAAGGTTATTCTTAGATTGCAGTTCCTTTAACAGGTTTAACCTGGAAGAATGTAGCATTTTCATGGACTGATAAGTGTGAGGCGAGTTTCCTTGAGTTAAAGGAGAGGTTGCCTACTGCACTTATCTTAGCTTTGCCTCAAGCTAGGAAGGATTATGATATCTTCAGTGATGCGTCTCTCAGAGGTTTGGGTTGTGTCTTGATGCAAGAAGGCAAGGTTATTGCTTATGGTTCGAGGCAATTGCGTCCGCATGAGAAGAATTATCCGACGCATGATTTGGAGGTAGCAGCTATTATCTTTGCCTTGAAGCAGTGGAGGCATTATGTTTATGGTGAGAAGGTCAACATGTACACTGACCACAAGAGCCTGAAGTACATTTATCAACAGAATGATCTAAATCTTCGGCAGAGAAGATGGTTGGAAGTGTTGGAAGACATTCATTCTGAGATCCAGTACCATCCGGACAAGGCGAATGTGGTAGCTGATGGACTTAGCAGGAAGAGCAGTTATCAAGTTTGATCACTACTCGAAGCGAGTTGGCAGCAGAGAAAGATCAGGCAGGTATCGAGGTGGTGCTGCAGGGTTTGGGGGCGTCTTTGGCTCAGTTGAGGCTGTAGCCTTCCTTGAGAGAGAGGATTATGGAAGGTCAGAGATCAGATTCAGAGATTTAGAAAATGTTGCAACAGGTTTCAGAAGGCAAGCTATCAGAGTTTCGTGTCCAAGATGGAATTCTATGGATAGGTGAGAGGTAGTGTGTTCCGGATAATGCGGATTTGAGAGAGAGTATCTTGCAGGAAGCATACAGTACCTTGTTGTCAGTACATCTTGGAGTCACCAAGATGTACAAGGACATCAAACAGTACTTTTGGTAGTCTGGTATGAAGAGGGATGTGGTAGATTTCGTGGCAAGGTGTCTGACTTGTCAGCAGATCAAAGCAGAAAATCAGAGACCTGGTGGTTTGTTGCAGCCGTTGCCCATTCCGGAGTGAAAATGGGAGAATATCAGTATGGATTTCATCACGGGTTTGCCGAGGAGTTCGAAGGGCAATGACTCGATTTAGGTTATTGTGGACCGTTTGACTAAGTCTGCTCACTTTCTGGCCATGAAGATTACTTGGTCGTTGGAGAAATTGGCTAAGTTGTACATTGGTGAGATTATGAGGCTTCATGGAGTTCCTATGTCGATTGTTTCCGACAGGGATGCAAGATTCACCTCAAGGTTTTGGAAGAGCCTACAAGCAGCTTTGGGCACCAGAACTGATTTCAGTACAGTTTTTCATCCACAGACCGACGGTCAGACTGAGAGGGTGAATCGAGTGCTGGAAGATATGTTGAGGGCTTGTGCTATGGATTTCGGTGGTAGCTGGGAGAGATACTTGGTATTGGTTGAGTTTGCTTATAACAACAGTTACCATGCGAGTATCGGGATGGCGCCGTATGAGGCTTTGTACGGGCGGAGGTGCAAGACACCTGTTTGTTGGTACGAGGTTGGCAAGAGGCAGATGTTTGGTCTTGAGATCGTGCAGTAGACGTTAGAGCAGATTGAGCTGCTTCGCAAGAGTCGGCAGAAGAGTTACGCTGATACTCGACGAAGGGACTTGGAGTTTGAGGTTGGGGATGCAGTTTTCCTCAAGGTGTCTCGGACCAAAGGAGTGATCAGATTTGGTAAGGGAGGCAAGTTGGCGCCAAGTTATATTGGGCCATACAGGATCGTGGAGTGGATTGGCAAGACAGCATATTGGTTGGAACTTTCAGAGGAGTTGGCACAGGTGCACGATGTGTTCCATGTGTCGTTGTTAAGAAAGTATGTGCCAGATCAGAATCATCAGTTTGTAGAGATTCCTGAAGGTCTACAGGTAAACTTGAGTTACAAGGAACAGCCTGTGGAGATCGTCGACCGTAGGGAGAAAGTTCTTAGGAGAAAAGTGATACCTATGGTCAAGGTGCTGTGGAGGAATCAGCAGTTCGAGGAGGCTACTTGGGAGCCAGAGGATCGCATGCAGAAGGATTTTTCTGAGCTTTTTATATGATTGTACCTTATTTATGTGATGGTATTTTGTTGGATGATTGAACTATTGAATTGAGTTGCATTTCTTTTATTTGATTATGTCCTTCTATGTGAATGTTTTGAATTATGGTTCATTTATGAAATTTCAATTTCTTTGTTTATTCTTGTTTTGGACCCCATTAGCAATAGTTCTGAGGACAGAACTCTTCTAACGAGGGAGTGATATAGTACCCCGTATTTTTAAATATTATTTTTTAAAGATTTATAAATGAATTAAAATAATTTTTTTGGAGATTTAATAAATATTTTCATAAGATTTATCCTTTTTACACGTGCAAAACACGTGCAAATATTTTCTTGGAAGGTTCAAAAGGCAAAATTATTTTCTGAAAAATGATTATTTATTATTTGAGATTATTTATAATTTTTCTAGATTTTTTTGATATTTATTAGACCTATTTGCAAATATTACGAAAAAGAAGGATCTTGCAAAATTGTCATTTTGAAGGATGAAAGTGCAAAACTATTTTCTGGACTTTTCAATCAGTACCGGCTGGAAATGAAGAGTTTATTTTGCTTTTAAATCTCAATTTAATTGATTTTATCAAGTTTCCAAGTATATGAATTTATTTATGTAAAGTTATATTTAAAGGGGTTATTTTGCAAATGTGTTTAAAAACCCTAATTCTCCTATTCAGGCTATTTAAAAGAAGTGGAGTGCAGCTGTCTTTCGCTGCACAACACAAAGATTTTATTGTTTTCTTGGAGAATTAAGGAGGGAATCTTGGATTTCGCAGAATAGGACTTTGCTTGTCTCCCTTAATTTGGTTGGACTTCTTCATTTAGGTGAGTGACTTGTTTTGTTTCATTTTCTTTTGTGTATGTTGTATGTGGTATTTTATCTACTGGAAAGCATGTTAGGGTTTGAGCATGAATATATACATGATGGATTGGATGGATTGATGAATTAAAATTTGATCTTGTGAAACCCTAGTTGTTTATGCATTAAATTGTACGTGGATAATTCGAGATTGATGAGCGACCTATTGGAGATCATGGGTAGGCTATTTCTTTTAGATTAATATTGGATTTATTGAACATGGTGGACATTTTTATGCGTAAACCTAAATAAAATGAGACTTTTATTACTTTTGAATATTGGTTAAATACAAATTTGATATGGTGATGCTATCAATTGATTATGGTTGCGAGTTGTAATGGTAATTCAATTCTGAGAAATTTGAATGGAAAAGTATGAATCAATAGATCACGTCATGGAAATCGAAATTGGGAATTTAGTTGAGTTTGAGGAAATATATCCAAATTGGGGATTTTCTTTTGAGACTTTGGTATTGATATGGTTTGGATCTGAATACGAAGCTATTTCAACGAACATTTAATTTTTAAGAAACTCTATTTTGATTATATGCACAATTTATGTTTTATTTGAAAGAAATTAAAAAATTTCATTTTTATAAATTCAAGTAGTTTGATTTAGTTTTATGGACTGTTATATGTTCTACAAGTTGTATTTAATCATACAAGAAATATGTTATTGTTGAAATCGTTTTCATACAGTAGAATTACATATCAGTTGAAACCAAAAATCTTCAGTCTGCAGGTCGACAGTCGACCGGTGTGACTATACAGTCGATCGACGCGACCTGGCTGCTGTGGTCTCTAGTTTTTCTTGAAATTTAGTTCTGGACAGTCGACTGATACCACTTAGAATTATTTTCTCGAAGTTATTGTATTTTTTTCGCTCTGGACAGTCGACCGATGGCTTTTTATAGTCGACTGATGCTGATATATCTATACATATTATAATGTTCTTTTAAATTATTTATTCTCTAACTGTTCTTAATCTATAACTTACTATTCTATACTTTATCTTCTACTGAACATATGTTTTCAAGTAGTTTAACTGAACAATTTTTGTTGGAAGATTAGATTGGATATTGGGTGTGAGTCTCTAGAGGTGTGTGTGACCCTAGTATACCGGCAGTTGAGATATTTATGTTTGGGCCTGTTGAGGTATTTTAGTTGATCAGTTGTTGAGTTAAGTCCAGTAGGATACACCAACTCTGGCGATTCGTGAAGTAATTAAATAACCTAAATAATAAGGACAGGCACTAGTGGTGATATGATGAACGAGAACATGGGTTATGGACCTCAGTATGGCTTGCGGTGTGAGATAATCCCCGGAATTATCCAGGTGTGAGTGAAATAGTCTCCGGAATTACCTGTCGTGTGGAATTGATCTCCGGAATTATCGGGGTCGAGGCAACGCTCATGTGGTATTCGTGTGATGAGGTGCCACTGCTTGCGGTGTGGAGTATTCTCGAAGATTTCCAGGTGTGAGTGAAATAGTCTCCGAAATTATCTGTGGATATAGGTTGACCTCCGGAATTATCGGGGCATAGGCTAATACTCACAGTTTATCTTTATCTTGTAGTAGTCATCGTATTAGGATTAGTTGCATAGCGGGGGATTAAACCCTACAATGTGGAGACGTTAAGGGCTTGCACCGGACCTATGTAGAGTGGGATGCATAGACTCCGACAAGTACGCATTAGAGAGTCAGCATATAGAATTGTGTTTTCTTGACTTGGTTTCATGCATGTGTTTTCCTATTTTCTACACTTGACACTTGTCTAGTTTCACTTGATGCTTTCATGTTTACTTGCTATGTCATATTTTATGTATTCTTGCTTATTACATGTTGTTTATGATTCTATGCTTTACTTATGTTGTTTGTTTTTATGTCACTCACACCTTTATGGCTGACCCCTTTAGTTTTGGGGGTTAGGGTTATCTCTAGCCTCGTGTTTTACAGGTGATTACTTGTAGCTTGGGATTTGGATGCATGAGTTAAAGTGGTGTAATGGGTTATGTATTGTTATAAAAGAAATTATTGTATGAAAAAAAATTGTAATTCAAGGTGTATTGTATTCCGCTGTGCTATGTAAGGATTAATGTAATGAAAGTTGGAAAATTTTATTGGCATTTGACTGTGTTTAATATTACATTTGAAGTTGATGCTGGAAATTGTGCCACGTATTTCTAAGATATTATATTGAAAATTCGAGGCGCTACAACATAAATGGTATAATGGGATGAGAATGAAGTAAAAAGTAAAGTATATGATAAAATAAGAATGAACATTAAAATAAGCTGTATGATGAAATTAGAATGAAGAGATGGTAAATTGTATTATATAATGAAAATGAAGGTTAATGTGTTACTAGATGTTATAAGATATGGATAAATGTGATATTTTGAAAGTGGATGAACTAGATATTATGACACTGAATGAATGAGATGATATGTGAAGTGAATGTGATAACATGAGATTAAATACATGGGAGGAAATGAGATGAAAATAAAAGGAAATGAAGTATATGGTTAAATAAGTATGAAAAAAAAATGAATGTGGTAATTGCATTATGTGATTATACATGAAAATAAAGAAATGGTGATGTGAAGATATTCATGAAAAGAGGAATATGTGATTAAATATGAAAAGTAAAGAATTATAAATGTGAATTAATATAGTGTTATGTCCTTGAATATAAAGTGAAGGAATTATCTACATGAATTGATATGATGTGGCATATATGAGATTAACCATGAAGGAATTATGTGTGTAATATTAATGTGAATAACTCGAACAAATTGTGGTTTGGAAAAGAATATGAGGAGTAAAGAAAGTTGTATGTATGACATAATATTATATGAACGTAAAGTAAAGTTATATGTGATGTTAGTATGATGCATAAAGTGATGTGTGTTAAGTGAGGAATATGGGAATGATTTTAAAACTAAAGATAAGTGTGATATGAGTTGATATAAGTTGATATGCCTTGAAATTGTGCCGAGGAACTACCCTGCCCGCTATTTCCATAGAAATTGTGGAAACTACCTGCTGAGACACAACTTCAAGGTAGTGAGAGTGGTTATGGATATGTAGATGGGTGCAGATTTAGAAGAGAACTTTGACATAAAGGCGCATTTATGATGTTTTTATGTTCAAATTTCAGGTTGAATTTTATTATCTTGATATTCATAAGTTTATTCTATTTCTTTATACAGTTTAATTTATTTGCTAAACTAGTAAATTATACTCACACCGGACATGGCTAACTCCTGTTGTTTTCTGGGGGTTAGGGGAGTCCCTCCCTGAGGATGGATAACCCTAACTCTCCTGCATGTTTGATAACTGCGAGGTGAGCTAGTGTTGTAGTTTAGTAGTTACACTTTTGCATGTTGTAAGATGGATTATATATATATATGTGTTAATTTTATGGAGAAATGGGGATAGTTGATGTATTATTTTATATTATGGTAGATTATGTGTATAACTGTAAGGTGTAAGGATGTATATAGTACTGTGATGAAGTATAAAAGGCCATACCCACCTCGTTGTGGAGTACTGGGTTCTGTGGTTGAGTTTCGAAATGTTTTTCTAAAGTTTTTCTAAAAATCATATAAGTTTTCAAAGGAATTTTTGGGTTTTAATTTGTATCTTGCATGTTATGAAGTATTATGCCACCAGAGCCGTATTTATTATTGCCTGTGTGATGTTGAATGACTTGGTCTGGGGATGATTGATATATATTACAGGTACATTGATTTTTGTAATTGTTTACAGATTTCCGCAGGGAAAATCTGTGAAATGGCTGATATTTCAGGGAAAACTATGACGAAATTTTTAATAAATATATATGAGTATTTTTCTAAATAAGACTTGGTGTAGATAAGTAATAGATTAAGTTAGTGAACATTTTGATGGAAAGAAAAAATTTGGGGGTGTGACAGTTTGGTATCAGAGCCTAGGTTAACTAGGATGATGAGGTCTAGTATGACCAGTATCTTAGTGATCCTGTAATAGGTGGGAGTGGGTTCATCTATGTTGGAAATGAGTTTACCCGAGTCTTAAGTATTTTGCATGAATTCTAAATTAGAAAAGTTCTAATTTTGAGGTGTGTATGCCCTAGTAGCTTCTCTGCTATGTTGAGAATGAAAAGTGTCGAAAATTGACCTAATTTGTTTCCACTTGAAGAAATGTGTGTTTGATGTGTTTGGCGTGATATAGTATTGCCTTGGTGGTTTGTATGGATCGTGTCGTTTTGCTTTTTTCGTTTTGAACATATCCGTCTTGATTATGAACATATATTACTGAGAAAGTTTATCTTTTTGAAATACTACTAAGAGAACTTTCATAGGATAACTGAACTGAATTTAATTAGATTCTTTGTTAAAGTATCAAGTGTTTAATATTGGATACTTTTCTTCAATATTTTGATATGTAAATGATCACTACGTGTTTTCTTATGAATATTGGTATTACAACTACGTAGAGCTGTATTCCAACTACAGGTGTTTTTTTAATCATTTTATAGTGTTTTTATTGTTAAGTTTGTTATAATGATCATTTCTATTTTTAGAGATTTAACTTGGGGGATCATTTTTTAAATTTTATTTGTTTAAAGAGATTTCGAGAGGACCATTCGATGGTCTAGTATTATGAAGGATATTAATGAGTTGGTCGATTGGTGTTTAATTGGTTTTCCTCAGTCCTGATAGCTGATTCCTGGCGCCTTACATTGTAAAACGAAGTTGTTCATGTAACGCCCCGAGCCCGGTTCAGCTGTGCACATGGCTACGTGTGCGCGCACGAGAAAGAACAGACACAAAACTCTACCTACGCCCACCACAGGCACCATCAAAAGGTGGGTATACCCTATAGGTGACCTTTATCATTTGGATTTCCTAATATATACATTCACTCTATCCTACCATTTTCCGACATGGGATTTTATCCCCAAGCATGCCACGTCACTCCAATGCATGCAGCCATCATTTAATGCCAATATAATATATGCCCCATAGTTCATCCTATAGGCTTCATCGTCAATCCCTTTTTAATTCAAGCCCTATAGGATCCCTTGTGGGCCAACAACCAACCACTTTCTTCTCACTTATATATATATATATATATATATATATATATATATATATATATATATATATATATATATATATATATATATATATATATATACCCGCTTAAGTACGGGGTGTTACACACACCCCTCCTTAAGAACTCAGTGTCCTCACTGAGCCTAGGACTTGCACCATGATTCAGGATCCCTTTCTAACCAATATGGAGATGATTACCCTGATTCTACTAGTTTTACAGTCCCCTACCCAGGCAACATGTACCAACCTCGCTCCCTCTCAGACGTAAATCTTGCACACACTCAATGTCGAAAGTCGGCTCTGATACCATTTGTAATGCCCTGAGCCCGGCTCAGCTGCGTACAGTGCTACATGTGCGCACATGCGAAAAAACGGACACAAAACTCTAGCCACGCCCACCACAAGCATCATCAAAAGGTGGGTATACCCTATAGGTGACCTTTATCATTTGGATTTCCTAATATATACATTCACTCTATCCTACCATTTTCCAATATGGGATTTTATCCCCAAGCATGCCACGTCACTCCAATGCATGCAGCCATCATTTAATGCCAATATAACCGATGCCCTATAGTTCATCCTATAGGCTTCATCACCAATCCCTTTTTAATTCAAGCCCTATAGGATCCATTGTGGGCCAACAACCAACCACTTTCTCCTCACTTATATTGTTTATATATATTATTATATTATTATATATTTCGATATAATATTATATATATACCCGCTTAAGTACGGGGTGTTACAGTTCACATGCCTCCACATGTTCGGCATGAATTGGATGGGGCTCAAGCCGAACCACCGAAGAACGTCGGCAGTGAATGGAGGAAGGGGGAGACGAAGCCCCCCGTGGAAGGCGTCGAAGGAAAAGAAATAAGTGTCAAGGGAGGTGGGCGTGCACGCTCTAATACCTGGGCCTGACAATATAAGCTCGTACTCCCTCAGAATCATGAAACAGCCCCGGATGCTATGCAAATCCTTCTCCGTGAGCATTGTACGAATGTCGACTACCACCGAGTGCTCGTGAGGCTCGTTCCCCTCGTACAAAGGCGGCATTCCATGCTGGACTCGAGATAGAAGGTCGGCGGAATATTCCCTAATGTGGTCGAGGCTCAACAAGGAGCTCGGCAACCTACCTAACTCCCCCACTTCTCGACGACTCTCTATGATCTCCTCAACTATGATCGTTCCTACTGCCTCAATCCTTTTATATGTTCTATGCGGAACAACAAGCGACCTATCTTCGCCTTGGCCTGAGGGGGAGGTCTCGTCTCCATAAGACACCCTAAACATCTTTGATAAAATAAATATATATGAATAGAATATATATATATATATATATATATATATATATATATATATATATATATATATATATATATATATATATATTACCTTGGATGTGATTGCTACGGTCGGAAAAACTCGTCGGAAAATAAAAGCTCGCTAAAATGCTCTGACAACTCCGATTGAGAGAAAATTAGTTCTGAGAGTAGGAAATGAGAAATGAAGGGGGGTGGAGGATTTATAAAGAGAGGGACGACCCTTGGGCTTCGTGGGCCTTTAAAAGCAGCTAAAAAGCCCAAGAACCAGGAAAGCCAAAGAGATAGGGAAGCTAAATGACAAAGAAAAAGCACAAAAAATCGTTAACTGGTCAACGGTCAACGGTCAACGGTCAACATGTGACATGTGTCGCTCAGCCGAACCATCTATAACGTTCGGTGTCACGCGCCAAACAAACGTATCCCCGATCCTGAAATCGGAAAAAATCGTTGACTGGTCGACGATCATCGGTCAACAGGTGACACGTGTCCACAGCCAAACCACCTACATCATTCGGTGTCACACGCCGAGCAAATGTGTCCCCGAACAAGAAATCACGGAAATAACTAACTGGTCAACGGTCAATGCCATGTGTCGCTACGCCAAGCCATCCACGTCGTTCGGTGCCAAAAACCGAACGAACATGTCCCCGAACGAGAAATCACGAAAAATAGTTGACTGGTCAACGGTCAACGATCAATGCCACGTGTCGCTTTGCCAAGCCATCCACGTCGTTCAGTGCCAAAAACCGAACAAACGTGTCCCCAAATGAGAAATCACGGAAAATTCTTGACTGGTCAACTGTCAACGCCACATGTCACTTAGCCGAGCCATCCACGTCGTTCGGTGCCAAAAACCGAACAAACTCGCCCTAGAACGAGAAATCACGGAAAATCGTTGACTGATCAACGGTCAATGGTCAACGGTCAACGGTTAACGATCAACACCACGTGTCGCTTAGTCAGCTACATCCACGTCGTTCGGTGCCAAAAACCGAAAAAAACTCTCCCCCAAACGAGAAATCACGGAAAAGCATTCACTGGTCAACGGTCAATGCCACGTGTCGCTTAGCCAAGCCATCTACAACGTTCGGTGCCAAAAACCGAACAAAAAACTCGCCCCCGAACGAAAAATGGAAGAACAGCCCTGCCTCCCGATGCGCGCTTGATCATGATCAGCGGCCCAGATCTTGCCACGTCGCCGCCCCCGAACGAAAAATGAAAGAACAGCTCTGCCTCGATGCACGCTTGATCATGATCAATGGCCCATATCTCGCCACGTCGCCCCTATCTCATCAACTAGGGTTGGCAATCGGGCCGGGCAGACCCGTGACCTGCTCGTCAAAACCCGGTCCGTTAATATACTGTTCGGGTCCAGGTCGAACCCGCGAGTCTAAGCGTGTCGATCCGGGTAATCTAATTTGGGTTTCCAAGCCGTCGAACTCGGCCCGTTAACCCGGTGAACAGTACCCAACTCGCCCACCAACCGGCGGGTTTCGAACCGTTTGACCCGTACGGGTCAAACGGTCGACCTGCGGGTCCAACGGTGAAAAAACAGCCAACATCTATTTTAGCCGTTTTTTTTGTTTTGTTTTTTTTTTTTTTTTTTGTTTTGTTTTTCCCCTATAGATATCCCTTAACCCACTCTAAAAATTTCACACCTTATTCTCTTACTCTCTCTACTACTACTACTCAATTCAATCTCAATTCTTTGAAATTTTGTTAACAAAGAAGTTAGCAACATAGTAGCGACAAATTACGATCGTATCGAATTCAACATTCAACTACGTCTACTTCAAGTTTTCAACTCCTCCAAGGCTCTAACAAAGAAGCTATCTTTCTTTCTATATACGAGTCCAGATTTCTACTTCTACTTCTACTTTTATTTTCGTTCTCATTTTACATACGAGTATTCGTGAAGTACGGTATCAAAATTTCTGAACCCTCTTATTGTCTTAATATTTTTTTGTAATGTAAATTTATTGTATCATATTTATTTATTGGTTTTTTGATCTTCTCTCTCACAACCTTCGTATTGTTTTCTAGATTTTTTTTAAAAACTTATCTCGCCTAGATTGTATTTAAATTTTTCACATACACTACTATATCAACATGTCGAGATCACGAGGTAGCGGCCGTAGCCAAAGTGGACAAGATTCCACCTGCACTTCTCGTAGGCCTTCTATTGTCACAAAAATGAGCCCGTCAAAGAACATCCTATGACCCAACACATTGGTACACACGATATGTTTGTGGGAGACATAGACATAGAAGAAGAACAACAAACAAGCAACCGAAACATCACCACCGGGTAGTAGTAGGAAAACTAGAGGGGAAACTAGTGATTGGCACAAATTTAATGATGATGTTCCCGACGAAGAAAATCCTGGTGTAGGTGTAAAAATTTGTAAAACTTGTTCGAAAGCATACAAATGGAAGAAGGGTGAGGGGACGGGTACAATAAAATGACACATCCAAAATGTACACAAAGAACTTCTTGTAGACTTACCCGACCAACAAAAAATCCACCCTAGGACCGGTCTAGTTGATAGCCACACTTATGATCTCGAACTTGTTCGTCGGGAAATGGCCCGACTAGTAATTAAGGAAGAGTTACCATTTTTCTATTTCGAGAGTTGGGACTTAGAAACTTTTAATCATAAATTAGATGATGCCACATTTAATTCTTCTTGATTGTTGTTGTTCTTCTTTTTAGCTACTTCTAGAGGTAAAGGTAAGAATATATTTGATGATGCCACATTTAATTTACTTGCACAACTTCATTCAAAAAAACCTAGGACTAATCAACCAAATAAATTACATTGGTATAATCAACAAGGTTCTAAAAGTTTTACTTCTACACTAGATATTTTACAATGGTGGAAAGACCATGAACATATTTATAGTATTCTTAAATATATGGCTAAAGATCTACTAACTCCTACTGTCTCTACAGTTGCTTTAGAAAGTGCATTTTCTACAAGTGGCAGGGTTATAATCGATTACAGGAAATGCTTGAAGCCCCAATCGTTAGAGATGCTCGTCTGCACGAAAGACTGGATGAATGCCGAAGATAGGACTCAAGGAAAAGGGTTCCACACGTCTACAAGTGGAAGCAACTCGCTGGAAGAACAGCAACAACAATAGCAACCAACATGAAGAATTGAAGATCAACAACAATAACAACAAATTGAAGAAAATTGTAAATGTATAAAAAATTGTATAAAATATTTGTTTGTTATAAAAAATTAGGATAATTGAAGAAAATTGAAATTGCATCGAAGAAATTTGTTATTGTATAAGACAAATTTGTAGAAAATCTTTGTTTATTATTACAAATTGGGAAACTTGTATAAGTTGAAATCATATAAATAATATATACATTTTTTTTTTGCAATTTCACTCTTTGATTCTTATTGTTATTATTACCTTTTTTTTATTATAAAAATTACATTTTTTAAGTTCAAAAAAAATAGACGGGCCAACCCGCGACTCGACCCGACCCGACCCAGGTTGAGCCCAAATGGGTTCACAGGTTGGGCGGGTCAAGTTTTTCAATTTCGACCCGGCCCAGCCCGGCCCGATTGCCACTCAGACCCAACCCGAATCCGCCCTAGTTGGGTCCCAACCTAGACAGGTTCGACCCGGTCGACCCGTTTACCAACCCTATCATCAACGCATCAGTGCGTGCGCTCGATCTTGATCAATGTCTCAGATCGTGCCACGTTGCCTCTTCATCAAATCCCCTTATCACGACCGTCCAAACTCATCAACGCGCGAGCTATCTCGTGATGGACAGTCGTGATTGAATCAGGATAATTTCTTTTATTTAAATCCTTTATTTATTTAAACTAATTATTTACAAATTCCGAAAAATAATTAAAATTTTGAAAAAAAAATTAACTAAAAAATTCTTTAAATAATTATTAAATTCTGAAAAATATTTTCCAAAATTCGGAAAAATAATTATTAAATTAGAATAATTAATTAAAATTTTTCAAAAATTAATTATTAAAATTCGGAAACTAAATTAAAAAATTCAAAAAATGATTAAAAAAATTTTAAAAAATCAAAAAAGTCAAGAAAATTCTAAAAATAATTTCTGAGTTTACGAACTTAGGAAAGCATCATTACACTCCAAACGAGCTCTAAACATCCCCGAGAACGTTGATAAATTCTATGAGCCATTAAACACGGGAGAACTATTTCTTAAAAGCTATGAAATTCAGTCTTCGGGAGTGAGGGGTGTGTGATATGGGTAAAAATAGAACTGAAACGGGACCGTTCAAATCGAGCACGAATCTTAAAGCTCTCAGGGGTAAAACAGTAATTTCACCTGCAAACGAGTCCGAAGATGTGCACTGGGTCTTTCCAAAGCCAAATAACCCAAAAAGGGGCCTCTCACTGGGTCAGGGTGACAACCTATTATGAACAAACCCAGACATTTAATGAGTAATTCAAATTCATGATTATCCTTAAGAGTCGGTTTAAACCAAATCTCTTATCATGAAACGATTTAAACTTTGTTTCTTATCCAAAACACCAAAAAGTAGATAAAAATCATTATCTTGAAACTGACCCCAAAGCAACTATAAATACCCCTCTACCCCACCATAAAGAAGGTAACCAGTATTTTTCCACAAAAAACTCATGTTCTTCTGGATTACTGACTTGAGTGTCAGAGGGCCTGTCGTCGGAATCAATTCCGGTGTTTCAACCATTTTGCAAGTCAAGCGGAAGCGATCACTGCAGTCAACACCATCAAAAGTCAAAAAGCCAGATTCTTAATTGTTCCACAGAAGAATCCACATCACCTGGTTACTCCCACACAGAAAAAAACTGTAACACGCTGATTCCAAAATAATATGATATGATTCTCTAAAAATATATTTTGCACATGCATTGAATATTATCCCCCCTGGACACAGGTCCAACGCTTACCTTATAGTGTCGCTCAACCAGCAAACATTTTTCGAGTGAAGACAATTACATTTGTACCAATCTAATACCACACGCTTCACAACATGCATTGAAATTTGAATACATTGAAACATATAAGAATACTATGTATGAAAGAAATTCAAAATCAGACAGTCGAAATCCCTAAAGGTTTAGTATCCATGACAGAAAAGTCCGATAAAACAAGCAAATTCCCAAGTTTAAATGATTCTCTACAATTTATGCTCTCTCAACCTGTGACATGCCAAACACTCCAAAATTTTGGCAAAGCAGGCACCCACAAGACATAAAGTCAATCGGGTCATTCATGTGACAATCCCCCAAAAGCCTAATAACTACAATAAAACTATATAATTATATTGTAGAATACAGGTAGATCGGTATATAGATGGATGGATGGATGGGATTTAGTCGTTTAGGGAAAAGATCCGAGCTGGTCTGAAGCATCTGAGCCAGTAACAGTAGCCAGCCTGAGGACTTCCATGGCTTCCCCGACTTTCTTCTGAAGTGCAATTGGTGATTCGATTAGATGTAGGACCTCTGTTTGATCCATCTCAAGCAGCATTCCAGTTACTTTACCTACATTTTCTGGCTCAATTTGTTGGACCAGAGGGTATAACTGCTCACCTAGCATCTGAAAGTAATCAAGTACACATGCATTAATAAGTTATTGTATGTATTTGAAAAAGCAAATTGTGACCATATCAATTCACTAATTTCTCACGATCAGCACGAGTGCACTTTTCCCTTCAAAATTTGGAGGTAGATGGTATCTTTTGTTTTGACTGCTTTTACTTAAATAAGGATCCGTTCAACATTTTTTATGGTCAATCCTAGCTGTGTACAGTGTGAGACATATTACTTTACTCTCGGCTTCTAACACTAACACGTATACCAGATAAATGGTGTCTGAAATACTGAGAAATTTTGTATCATCATATAGTTTACACAAGATAGTTATTCCTCCTTTACACCAAAATAAATTGACTGTTTTGCATGAATATCATATCAGATATCCAGTTGTAGGCATCTTTACTCCAAAACAAAGCAAGTTAATAATTTCATACAACTTGAAGCTGCTCAGGAATTGCCTATGGTACCAATTCTAATTGTTTTCTCTATATATGTGGATCCATTATAATTTCCTTCTTATGTTCAACCCTGATTTGTGTTTGTGCGGGGTTTATAATTAGTCTGAACTTCCAGTAGTAACGAACTTCAGACGTAATATGTTTAACTGCTGCAGTATAGGTTATAGTAGTCAGTACTGTAGTAGTTTGTTTATTTATATTCTTAGTGAACGAAGTGAGTTATTGGCAAATTTTACTCGAGAGAACAAATAAAAAAGAATTTATAGATATCTATGTGTAGGCAGAATTTTTCAGTTGCCAGGACAAAATTGATATTCACCTTTTGAAGAAAAAGTAAGAAGATAAATTCATACCATTCTCTGTTGCTCCAGATTACTAGCAGAAGCTAAAGCAGAAGCAAGGGCTGTAATGGGTATTGGAGGAGAACGAGCTGCATCAATTGAAGCACCCTGCATGTTGCTCACATCAAGGGGCACAGGTATCATGGGACCCATAAGACCCTGAGGTATTATAGCAGGGTCCATTCCATTACGGGTATTTTGCATGTTTCTGAAACCTGGATTAGCATTACGCGGCAACAACTGAATTGGAGAAACATAGGTCTTAAAAGATAAATAGATAAAATAAACTATTGCAAAAAAATATTATTTCATCATATTGATGGTGCTGATTTCTGGTGTGGGAGCAACACATGATAAGTTCTTTTGTTACATGGAAAACGTAGATCTCAGTCGTAGATCTAATCCTGGTGAGAGGCTAATATGTGGTAGGAATGTGTGGATCTGGCGGTGGTTGGTCGCCGAGCACCTGCAAATAAGCCTGAAACACAGGGAGTATTCCCGGCGACAAACTCTCCGACGATCAGGTCAGCAACCAAGGGATGTAAAAGTAGGGTTTAATGGCTAAAGATTCATTACCTGATAAATGTTGAGGTAAACCTATATTTATAGTGGCAGTCAAAATCTGTTGGGGGAAGATTCCTCAGCTGCATAACTAGATCCCGTGGATTAGGGATGTGATTGAGTAACTAATCCTTTGATTATGAAAGATTAGATTACCAGTTATAAATGGCTGGTCAACCTTCCCCTGGCGGGATGAGCCTGGTGGTGGGCCTATTGACGGCCCGTGAGCCGTGTCCAAACCTGTAGCTGCAAATAAGACTGTTATCTTGGCCTTAGGAACTCGAGATCCGTGCAAGAATCGTGTGGTATAGATTAGCCGCGATTTTCATCATATCATCATAAGCCCCTCACTCCCGGAGGTGAGCTTCAGGTCTCCTTCAAAAAGTAGGTAACTTGTATGGGAGATCACGTCGACGTGAAGATTGGTTTATTGTAATGATGTCGAATCCCTTTCTCCAAGAAGTTTAGCAGGTCGGCTGCCGAGGCCCGAGCCCCAAGGAGCAAGGCCCGAGGCGTAGGGTGCGAGGAAAAGAAGTGTGAGGCGGTTCACGAATGGCTCGGGCTCGGAATACCATACCGAGGCGGGAGGTATGAGCCTAATTGCAGAGAAATCAGCAAGTGGCTCGGAATCGGATTGCCTTGCCGAGGGGCGAGACGCGAGCCAAAATTGCGGAGAAATCCGCGAGTAGCTCAGAGTTGGATTGCCTTGCTGAGGGGCAAGCTAATTGCAGAGAAATCCATGAATTGTAACGCCACGCAAAATTGAGTTATGACAATTTTGCCCAACGTGTGGTACACACATGTATTTTGTACCGTTACGTGTAATATTCGTAATGCTTTTAATATAAATATTTTTACGTATTTTGTATTTCGATTGTTTATATATTTTTTCGTTCTCTTTCAATTTATTTTCTCCTAATTTGACGGAAATATATTTTTGTTTATACACAATACACTTGTTCATTATATTTTTAATATATAAAATTAATGAAGTGTATATATTTATTTATTTGTGCTTAATTTTAACATATGGGAGATTAGAGTGAAAATTTCATACTATTTTAATTACACCCATTTTGTTAAAGAAAATGCTACTTCAATTTTAATAATTGTACACATTATTTGTGTGCATGTTTCAAAACCCGTGCACACACACATACTATGTGGTCAGCTAATTTAAAAGAGAGGGAATTGTGATTAACTTAAAATTAGTGTAAAGTAATGGTATGAGTGGGGTAGTTAATAGGAGATTGTGTGCGAGTAGTTACATTATAAATCATGGGTAGTTCTTTTAAAATAAAACCATTTAAACTCTCTCATACTCCACTCTTGTTTTCATCTTCTTGTCTCCTTCTCATCCTTTTCTTTTCTTCATTCCCGGCATGGGTAGTTACATTATAAATCATGGGTAGTTCTTTTAAAATAAAACCATTCAAACACTCTCATACTCCACACTCTTGTTTTCTTCTTCTTCTTGTCTCCTCATCCTTTTCTTTTCTTCATTCCCGGCCAATTTCCCAATCCCCCAACTTAATCCACTAACTACTCCCATCTTTATTAATATTATGTATATACATACACACTTAACCCACTACCTCACTGCTCCCTACATACATATATTCATACATATGCATCTTCACACCAACACTAGTGAGGATTGAGTTTTATTCTGTGGGTATATTTCATTATTCTAGTGTGGAGCTTTTGGAGTTGAGGAGAAGAATGCTTTCGGAGATCCTTGCTTGCAAAAAATTCATCAATTGGGTGGGCGTTCTTTAACATTCTAATTTGTTCTTGTTAGAATTGTATGCTAGATAATCTATATAAATTGAATATTCATACTTAGATTATGTGTTGATTGTTGTTAGATTATGAGTTGTTAGTTAATTGTGTGAAAGTATGATATGACTACTGTTGCCGCTGAATTCTGGTGTAGGGGCAATAGATGAGATTTGTATGTTCGTGAGGAACTCGAACAGGCGAAACTCTTCTTGTTCCTTGCTGACTGGCTGACCCCTTGGTGCTCCCTTGAACCTGCACAAGCGTTCGAGACACCGGGATGGATCCCGGCGACGAACCCTCCGACACTCAAGTCAATACACAGAAAAAGTAAAGAGAAAGAGCTCAAGTATGCAAAGAGTGATCACCTTCAATAGTAGGAGGTAGGGGGTTTTTATAGTCGCCAAGGAGATCTTTTTCAGGATAAGGGTGAATCCCTACTTTCCGGTGTGGCTGGCTGGGGTTGGTTACAACCATCCCCTCAAGATAGAGACAAGCCAGGATCTGCTCCTATCCTGTTGATCTGGTCCCTAACGGGTTGAGACCCGTTCTCTGCCAACCAGATCCGTTCATGGGCCAGCGGGTCCAAGAGGGGAGACCCAGTACCCAATTCGGACCCGTCTGCGGATGAAATTACTATACTGCCCCTACGACTTCAAGATTCGTGTCCACTTTGAACGGTTCCGATTTAACCCCATTTTTAACCATATCACAAGCCCCCCACTCCCAAAGACTGTATTACAGCCTTGTGGGAGTAGTTTTGTTGTTTTAATAGCGTATAGGGTTTTGTCGGAGTTGTTTTGTCGGAGTTCTCAAAGGGTGCTTGAATCCCGTCGGCGAGGAGACGGTATTTTCCTGAGCTGGTAGCATGCTTAAAGTGGCTTCTAAGTTGCTCTGGGTCTTTGGTGATTTTTCCCGATTTTATATTATTTTTTGGAACCATTTATTCAATTCTGCAAGGCAATGATTTGCTCTCCGGGAGCATTAATTATTATTTTGAACAATAATTATTTATCCCGGGACTCAAAAATATTCTCCCGAATTTATAATTATTTTTCAGAATTTTTAATTAATTTTCCAAAATTTTTAATCATTTTTTGCAACTTTTAAATAAATAATCCGAATTAATAAAATAGGAAAGGAATTAATCACCGTATTTTTGACGTGGCGAGAACTGAGCCCTCCATCCGCGACTGGAGCGAATATCTGGCCGATCTGACGGCCCAAGGAGCTCGGAGGCGTTTTTTCCCCAATACGAAGGTAGGTGCCCCGGTAGCTCGGCATAGTAGCTAGGTAGCTCGACGCCGTAGCTCGGGGGCATCTTTCTCCGAATGGGCACCACGGTAGCTCGGAGCCTCGGCAGCTCGGTAGCTCGGTACTGATTTTGTCGTTTTGTGGGCTCAAATCACGAGAAAACGTGATTTTGTCGTTTTATGGACGTGGCAAAATCTGAGCCATCCATCAGCCGCTGCACGAACATCTGGACGATCTGACGGTCCAAGGAGCTCGAAGGCATTTTTTCCCCAATACGGAAGTCAGTGCCCCGATAGCTCGGCACAGTAGCTCAGTAGCTCGACGACGTAGCTCGGGGGCGTCTTTCTTCGAATAGGCACTTCGGTAGCTCGGAGCCTCGGAAGCTCGGTGGCTCGGTAATGGTTTTGTCGTTTTGTGGGCTCATATCACCAAAAAACGTGATTGTCGTTTTGTGGACGTGGCAAAATCTGAGTCATCCATCAGCCGCTGCACGAACATCTGGACGATCTGATGGTCCAAGGAGCTCAGAAGCCTTTTTTCTCCAATACGGAGGTCGATGCCCTGGTAGCTCGGCACAGTAGCTCGGTAGCTCGGGGGCGCCTTTCTCAGAATGGGCACCTCGGTAGCTCGAAGCCTCGGAAGCTCGGTAGTGGTTTTGTCGTTTTGTGGGCTCAGATCACGAGAAAACGTGATTTTGTCGTTTTGTGGGCTTAGATCACGAGAAAACGTGATTTTGTCGCTTTGTGGACGTGGCGACATCTGAGCCATCCATCAGAGGTGGGCGCGAACGTCTGGACGATCAAACGGTCCAAGGAGTTCGGAGGCGTATTTTCCCCAAATGCGAAGATCGGTGCCCCGGTAGCTCGGGGGCATCCTTCTCCGGATGGGCACATCAGCACCTCGGCTACTCGGTGGTTCGGCGCCACGATGGCTGGCGAGCTACGCGACTAGATTTGGACGTTCATGAGGCTCGAATCTCGGTGTAAGAGGCTCAGATCACGAGAAACGTGATTTTGTCGTTTTGTGGACATGGCGAAATCTGAGCCATCCATCAACGGTGTGTGCGAACGTCAGGACGATCTGACAGTCCAAGGAGCTCTGAGGCATTTTTTCCCCAATACGGAGGTTGGTGCCCCGGTAGCTCGGGGGCATCCTCCTTCGAATGGTCACCTCGGCACGTATTCGCCTCGGTAGTTTGACACTTCAAGACAACAATATGTTAGAAGCCGTAGGTCGTTCCCGCCTTTAAGAATTCTATCGTTTAACATTCTTTAATGGGCTTGAGTGGGGCCCAATCTATTAGAAGTCCAAGAGTCGCTCTTTTTACTATAAGTTCTCACCCCCCTCAACACTTCTCCCATTCTTTCACTTTTTACGACAAGAAAAAGTTTTCGCTCTCGAGTTGTTCTGCTAGCGGTGATTTTCACTCCTGAGTGGTTGTGCTAGTTGTCGCGGCGTGGCAAAGCGATTTCCGGCGAACTTTTCCGACCGAGAACGTCCCCTCATATATATTCACTTAGATATATATACTTCTCAAGATGTCTAGAGTGTCCTCGGGTAGTGAGGCCTCTTCCTCGGGAGACGAGAGTGAGCGGACGTTAGAGGCTCCGCTCGTCCAAGAGAAGGGGATAGAAGTAGGAGGGTCGGCAGTGAGTGCGCTAATTGCTCCGTTAGCCCAAGAGAAGGGGAAGGAGGTAGCAGTTGCTCCGCTCGCCCAGGGAATAGGGAAAGAGGTGGTTCAGTCGGTAATAGTCGAGACGGTGGTAGAGCCCGTCCGGAGGGGAGGAGAGATGGGTCGGCTGCCATCGGAGATATCAGGCCATAGGGGAATCAGGTAGTATACCGGCGAACTGCTGACGAAGGCCATCTATGGGAGGTTGGAGTCATATGCAGAGAACGAGCCGAAGGAGGTTACCGAGGTCGATGACATCGCCTCGGTTCTGACAGAGAGGGACCTGCTCCGGATTCGGAGGAGCTTCATGATACCCCGGGAGTACACTCTAATCCTCCCTGGACCAGGAATGCGAGTGTGTACGGCAATCTCGCCCAATACGTGCGTCTTCGCCTACAACGCACTGAATGCAGGTCTGCGCCTGCCCCTTCACCCCTTCGTGACCGAAGTGCTGCGATGATATGGGCTGAGTCCGATCCAGTTCATGCCGAACATGTGGCGCCACATGCTCGGCTTTTTTCTTCAGTGTCGGGCGGCGAAGGTGGAGCCGGGACCCCAGTGAACCCATGGAGAGTGTAGCCTGCGGGCTTGAGCCGATCCCTTGACAGTGGGAGGCCTTTGAAGGCCTCCAAGAAAAGGATGTTGACGGAGCTGCCGTTGTCTACCAAGACCCAACGAACTTCGAAGTTCACCATTCGGAGATTGATGATGAGGGCGTCGCAGTGGGGCGTGAGGACGCCCTCCAGGTCCCTATCAGAGAACATCACTGGGACTCCGAGGCCCTTTGGGGAGGATGGCTTTGCATAGAGTTAACCTCCCTTACGAAGGCTTTTCAGGAGGAGTTGGAATCTCCCCCTATTGGGCCTCCGTGTATCAGGTGCAAGATGCCCTCTACTTCGGCCTCCGGAGTCTCCATGCACTGCTCAGTTCACCTGTTAGCTCCCTAGGCAGCGGGGGCGGATCGGCTCGGTCCCTCCTTATGAACCGGGTGAGCTGCCCTCTCTGGATGAGCCTGAATCTCGTCTCTGAGGGCGCGACATTCGTCTGTGTCGTGCCCGTGGTCCCAATGGAAACGACACCACTTACTCCGGTCCCTCTTCTTTCCCGGAGTATTCATCTTTGGGGGAGACGGTAGAAGGCCATCGTTCCCGATCTCCATGAGGATGGCAGAGACACTCGCGTTAAGCGAAGTGAATTTCTCGAACCGAGGAGGACGCCGATGAC
Organism: Hemerocallis citrina; assembly: GCA_017893485.1. Classification (NCBI taxonomy): domain Eukaryota; kingdom Viridiplantae; phylum Streptophyta; class Magnoliopsida; order Asparagales; family Asphodelaceae; genus Hemerocallis; species Hemerocallis citrina. Next base: position 35,922,541 of record CM030365.1, read on the forward strand.
CCCCATTGTCTTTTGGAGCTTCTTAGCTCCTTCTGCACCCTTCCGCTTGTTTGCAGGAAGACGAGGCCTCAAAGGTGGGGCGGCGGACAGCTTCTTCCGCTCGGATGTACTTCTCGCTCCGAAGCAGGAGCTCTGAGAAGTCCCGAGGGGGCTTCCTTGCGAGGGACGCCCTGAGGTCAGCATTGAGGACGTTGGACTGGAAGGCAATGGTGGCGACCGAGGGTTCTAAGGAAGCAATGGACCTAGCTTCAACAGTGAAGCGCTTGACATAGTCTCTTAGTCATTCGGCCTTCTTTTAACTGAGAAACAGTAGGGTGTCGCTTGTCTTCTCGGTGCGGCGACTGCTCACGAAATACGTGAGAAAAAGACCCTCAAACTGGTCAAAGGAGAAGATAGATGCTGGTGCAAGCCGAGAGTACCATTCCCGAGCGGACTCCTTAAGTGTGGCCGGGAAGGTCTTGCAAAGGAGGGAGTCGGATGCATGGTGGATCATCATGAGAGTTTTGAAACTCTCAATGTGGTCTGCGGGGTCCGTCTTCCCGGTGTAGGTCTCGAAATGTGGAGGCTTGAAGTTGTCGGGAACTGGAGCCTCCATGATGGCGCGGGAGAATGGGGGCCTGCTTGGACGAAGGTCCCTTGCCCGTCGCTCTTCGTCTCGGTAGAGCTGGCCGAGGCACCTCTCCATCTCATGGAGACGACGGTAGACCGAGTCCTCCCTTCGGTCTTGCCTGGCAGAGCCCCGAGACTCATCCTCATGTCGAGGAGGGCTGGGGCTGCGCCGGTGATGGCTCAGAGTAGGTGGTGGACTGACAGAGCGACGAGGGTGACTGGAAGTAGGACGCAGACTTCGGGAGCGGCGGTGGTGTTTGGGAGAAGGACGGTTATGGCTCACAGCAGGCCTAGGGCTTCGGGAACGGCGAGGATGGTGAGGTGCCGGTCGAGGATTACGGGAGCGGCGAGGTTGGTGAGGAGCTGGCGGAGGACTGGGAGCCCTACGGCCATTGTTAGGGGCAGCATTGAGAGCCCGGAGGACTGCCTCCTGAAATTGCTGGAATTCTGCCCTTGTGATGGGGGCCTCCTGCTCATGATGGGCCCGAGGTGCAGGGCGGCCTGCCGGGGAGCGGCTCCGTCTTGAGCGACGTTGGGGTGACTCTTTGCCTGCAGGGAGAGTTGAACTCTCCTTGGTTGGATCGGCACGGCAAACGATCCCTGGTATGCTCGCGGGGAGGGTTCGCCTCTTGGGCCCGCCTCTCATCCAGATGGGTACGGAGATCGGGTCCGTGCGCAGTCTGTCGATTGTTGATCACGTTCCGTAGATCCTTTGGAGTAGGGGGAGTATAGGAAGCCATGGAATCAGTGTCGGCATTGTAGATGGAGACTCGAACCTGATGGACAGGTTGCTTGTGCCAGCTTCGTCGAGAGTGTTCCCCCACTGTGGCCTGGGGTCCCAAAGGTTGCTGGATGGACTGCGGAGCCAGAGGATCGAGCTGCAGGGTTGGTTGGTTGGGATGAGGGAGATCCCCCTGCGGAAGAGGAGGATGAGAAGAGGTTATTCTGCGATTGGAGTTTGTGGGTCTCTTCTTGGGAGGCATGACTGGGAGTAACGTGGGTTGAAGGAGGAAGACAAGATTGCTTGTCGAGTGATTTCCCACAGACGGCGCCAATCTGTTGCCGCTAGATTCTGGTATGGGGGCAATAGATGAGATTTGTAGGTTCATGAGGAACTCAAACAGGCGGAACTCTTCTTGTTCCTTGCTGACTGGCTGATCCCTTGGTGCTCCCTTGAACCTGCACAAACGTTCGAGACACCGGGATGGATTCCGGCGACAAACCCTACGATGCTCAAATCAATACACAGAAAAAGTGAAGAGAAAGAGCTCAGGTATGCAAAGAGTGATCACCTTCAATAGTAGGAGGTAAGGGGGTTTTTATAGTTGCCAAGGAGATCTTTTTCAGGATAAGGGTGAATCCCTACTTCCCGGTGTGGCTGGCTGGGATTGGTTACAACCATCCCCTCAAGATAGGGACAAGCCAGGATCTGCTTCTATCCTGTTGATCTAGTCCCTAACGGGTTGAGACCCATTCTCTGCCAACCAGATCCGTTCATGGGCCAGCGGATCCAAGAGGGGAGACCCGGTACCCAATTCGGACTTGTCTGCGGATGAAATTACCATCCTGCCCCTGCGACTTCAAGATTCGTGCCCACTTTGAACGGTTCCGATTTAACCCCATTTTTAGCCATATCAACTACCATAGACACGTCTTCATGGTTGTTGTTCTAAGTTTTAGTCACTTAAAAAATTATTTCTTTTTATCTAGATGGAATGAGAAGCTAAAAAATTTATGAGTACCCCGTATATGTCAAGAACATCTCCTAAAAATTTCATAATATTTGATGTCATTTACTATTCTAATCCGAGCTTAGGACTGATTGACAGTTTTAGCTAGTTTCTGGAAATTTGCATACCTTTCGGTTTTTTATCATTTCAGCATCCTATATGAAGTATTTTGAGGAAAATCAAAACTAAGAATTTGAAGTAAACTCGTTAACCTTTCTTTAAAGTCTAAGAAATCAATTTTCCATGAAGTATGTGATTTTAGGTGATTTTTATAATTAACAAGAGTTGTAGTTTTCGGATTCTGAACCTACTGATTTGCAAATGGATGTTGACGAATTAATTATGGTTATATTTAGATGATCTTAACTACAATGTTGTAGTAGACTCATTTAGGTTTCATATGAAACTAAGAAATCTATTTTCTGATAAGTATCTTAATTTATATAATTTTTGCAAGACCATTGAGTTGTTGTCCAAAGATAGTTGAGCATTCAAATAGTGGATTCTATATATATGTTGTTACTTTGAAAAGAAATTGATAAAGAAATAGGCTTGAGGTATTGGTTAGTGCATGTGGCTTAAGACCTTTGCGATTGCAGGTTTAAGTCATGGTGAATTCGAATTTGGTTGTATTTACTGTTTTTAAGTATATTGGAAATATAAATTGATTTTTGGAAAATATTTTGATGGTAATTTGTACTAATATTTTTGGGTTAATTTTCCCACTTAGATAAAGAATTAAACACGTAACTGGTGATTGGATTTGAAGGATTTGAATAGAGATGATTTTAAAGGATATTAGTATATTAGATAATTAAGATTTGATAAAAATTGGTACAAATGTTTTGGATTAAATTCCAGATTTGAATGAACAATTTTAGTATATAATTGATAATTAAATTTGAAATATTAGAACAGAGATGATGTTGATTGAATTGAGGCGTTTGAAGTCCTATTGTAACAGTTTGGAAAATTTTATCTAATTATTTAAGAATGACTAGTCGGATGGAATGAATAAAAGATGAATTGAATATATGAATAAATGAAATCTGTAATGATTATAAAAGAGGTTATGGATGAGTTAGAAAGTTTATAAATTTTGGAATGTGTGGTTCTAGAGGCTGAGCGAGACCCAGAGTACCGGCAAATCTGTGATTATGAATGTTTGTGAAGTGGCCAGTATGGGCTAATGTTCTCGTGTTGATTTAAATCCGGTAGGAGGGTAAGCTAACTCTAGGTGATTATTTATGTTTGAACTTAAGGACAGGCACTAGAAAAGGAGGTGTGATGAAGCTTGGGCAAACGTGAGTGAAACGGCTCTATATACTCGGGCAGTGTATCCCAGGACTATAGATTCACTCGGGCAGTGGATTCCGGAACTGTAATTGATGTGCGGAGCGAGACGAGACTCAATTATTTCTGAGACTATGAATGATCAGGCAGTGTACTCCGGGATTATGAATGGTCGGACATAAGGGAGATGAATCTCCAGTATTCCGGGCTAGAGCGGTACTTGCGGGATGTTTTGCACGATGAGGGTTCTATATAGTCAGACGGTGTACTCCGGGACTGGTACCAATACTCGTGGGACATCTAAATCTTGTCTTTGTCAACCAAAGTAGGATTTCATAATGAGGAATTTAACCCTATAATGAGAGATGCGTTAAGGGCATGCCCTCGGACCAATGTAGAAGGGTTAAGGGCATGCCCTCGGACCAATGTAGTGTACATTGCTTGCATTTGTTGCTTTCTTGGATACTTGTTTTATGCTATTATTTTATGCATTTTGATTTTCGTTTCATGGCATACACTTATACACTTGGATTAGATTCACTTTCTATTTGTATTTATCTTTGTCATTATTACTTTTTGTTTTGTGCATCAAGTTTGTGGTTGTTAAAGTTGAGGATCGCTGTATTATAGCAATGCGTAAGTTCTATTCAACTGACGTGTCCGTAGTTCTCAAGTTTTGCAGGACTTGGATTAGCGAGCATAGTGGCCATGAGTTTGGTGTCGAAGGATGTTGCAAGGTTGAAGATTTTGATGATATAAGTTATATTTTATACGTAAATTTCGGCTATGTATTTCTGGTTAACATTATAATGAAAAAGTTTTAATTTCCTTGTATTTTTGTACGAAAATGAAGTAAAGATCCTGGTTGTGCTTCGAATTACCTATGTATGAAAATCAGGGCATTACAGGAATGGCTCAGACTCAGAATACCATGCCGAGGCAAGAGGCACGAGCAAAATGGTAGAGAAATCCGCGGGTTGCTAGGAGTCTAATTGCCTTGCCGAGAGGCGATGCGAGTCTAATTGCGGAGAAATCCCTGAATATGGACTCGGAATACCATGCAGAGGTAGGAGGCACGAGCACAATTGCAGATAAATCCGCAAGTGGCTCTGAGTCGGAATACCATGCCAAGGCAGAAGGCACGGGCGTAATTATGGAGAAATCCGCGAATAGCTCGGAGTCGAATTGTCTTGCTGAGGGGCGAGGCAAGAGCCAAAATTGCAGAGAAACCCACGAGTGGCTCCGAGTCGGAATACCATGCTGAGGCAGGAGGCACGAGCATAATTGCGGAGAAATCCACAGGTGGCTCGAAGTCGGAATATCATTTCGAGGCAGGAGACGAGCGTAATTACGGAGAAATCCGAGGGTGGCTCAAAGTCGGAATATCATTCCGAGGCAGGAGGCTCGGAGTCAGATTGCCTTGCCGATGGGCTGTTCGAGTGGCTTGGAGTATAAAGAGTTCCAAACAGAACGAGTTGGGTGAAGGACGCCACACTCGGCACTCACGTGACTTCATGTGATCTTTGAGGAGCCGGTACATAATTCTGTAGTTATTGAGGCGACGTCACCTGACCGGGTACATTCGAGCAGTCGCGCTTTCATCTATAAGTTCCTCGCCCCCTCTCATTTTCTATAATTACTTTCTTTTTCTTCAGCCAGAGCTTCTGTAACCCCTATTTTTCTGTTTAGGATTTTATTGTATTTTATTTTCTTTTTTGATTATTGTATTCGAATTCCTTTTTAATAATAAATCTTGCTTTTCTCTGGGCTCGTTTACTTTCTCTTGATCATTTTGTACTATTTTCGCTTGAATCCTGCATTTGTTGGCTCACTACAAATTTACTCTTCTGTGTTTTGGGTTTAAATTGATCCACTACATGTTTATCCCATTGATTTCTATTTATTTTTCTCTTTTTGGAGTCTAGACCCATTAACTCGCAACCCAAAACCCCACATCTTAATTACCATATAAAAACCCCTAAAACCGTAATTATATAATAACCCTATTTTCTAATCTCTCCTACCACCGCTCTCTCTCTCTCTCCCCTACCCCGACCCTCTCTCTGTTTCGCCTGCGTCCCCTCGTCCATCTTCATCGCCCTTCCACCATCCTCGACTTCGTCTTCACCCTAGCCCCTCGAACCTACCGTCCACCATCCCTAGCCCTCGTCCAAGCCTTCGACCACCCTCGCCTTCATCCCGTCATCTTCTCCATCCACCGAACCCACCACCGCCTTCGACGCTCGAACCCATCATCCCGTTGACCACCTTTGCCGCATCCCCTCACCCTCATCGTCAACCTCCAGAGCTCTGGACCGTCCAGAACCCCCGCCTTCCCGTCTCCTCTGTTTCGGTGAGAAACAGAGCACTGGTCCTTCCCCTCGTCGTCGCTTGTCGCTACGACGCTCCTCGACCGCGAGCGCCCGCCGTCAACCACCCCAGCACCCCTCGCACCACTCGACTCGACCATTGTACCCTACCGCCGTTTCCCTCTCCTTGGCCGACGTTGTTTGGTGTGCGGGAGAAGGGATTGGTTTCGGTGTTTGGTGTATGGATTGGGATCCCGTGTTTGCTGTTTGGGAGTTGTGGTTGTTGTGTTGCTGGTGAGTTGTGTGGATTTGCTGTGTAGGTGTTGCACGTGGTTCGTCGTCCGGGATTCTCATTCCGTTATTCTGATATATTCGAAATTATCATCTAACAGGCAAGTCTCTTTTTTGAACTAGTTTATTGTTTTGTTCAAGAATTTATTTGATCTCCGCAAGTAGATCCAAATCCTTTTTATCATATTGCTATTTGAATTCCATTAACTATATTGAGGGTTTACACGAGCTAACCCAATATATCCTTAACATCGTGCATACATCTTTGATCTAAAACTTAGTCCCTCTTGCACATTGCATATGTACGTTTACATGAAAAATAACTAGATCCATGTGATATGATTATTTGATGATTAAATATGTTCGATTGGATTTGATATGATGAATAGATTACCATGCCTGTAAAATTGCATCTTAAACCTAGAAATATGCATGTTAAACCTCTAGCATCACTTTGATTATTAATTAGCATGAACTATATGGTGGTATGATAAAGTTGTTGCATATTAATATCAAAATGTGCTCTGGCTTGCTGCTTGTGTCTTTTTGTATCAAAAATTCGACCCTATTACTGTTGTAATTTGAAATAACTTTCTGAATATGATTTATAGCCCCAAGAGTCTACTTTCCAAAACATTCGACGGAATTGAATTCCGATATATAATCTGTTAGATATCGGTATTTTAGTACAACTAGGTCTGAATTTCCAGATTCACAAATTCATGCATAACTTTCTGTTTCATAAATAAATAGAACATGATGACAGTAAAATAAAAACATGAAATAAATTTGACTGAGACTAGACATTTGTAGGAATCACGCTGAATTTTTGTAGATTTAATTGATGAGTTTTCTGACCTAAAACATATATGTGAACACAATTTATAACTTGCTACCTGAACATAAAATCTGATAAGAATAGGTGTTTCAACCTAGTTTCTGTAACTTTTATATCGTATATATATTCGCTGGAACCGAAAGAGGGTCTAGTTTCTAGAACTTCTGAAGGATCCAGATTTACTTTTCTGTGGCAGTGGGAATTTATGTAGCTATCGGAAGTCACTGTTTTTGGCCAAAATTATCTTTCGGCTAGCTTGCCAATACGAAATCACTGATTTTATACTCCATATCGTTTTAGACCGAAATGTGTAGATTTTAGGCAAAATTGTCAAAATATTGGCCGAAATATTGCCAAAATTGCCGAAATATCAGCCAAAATTGTCACACTAATGTTATTGAGAATATATAACTTTTTTTATTTTTCGTTTTGCATATAAGTATTTGAATATATGATCTTATGCTAAGATAATGTGAGAATTGTCTCTATTGTTTGTGTAAATGCAAAGTCAAATAAGTCTATTAATCATTACATTTTTTTAATCAATGCAAATTCAATTTAGTTATATATTGTTGTTAAATTCTGCGAATATTTACTGTGATTGATTCATGTCATTTGTTACATTATACAATATTTTATATGATAAATGACATAGAACATATAACATCTTGTTCAGTAACAAAAAAAATATTTATTGAGTGACCGAAATGAACATCCGAGATCACATTTTCTTGAGATCTCCTCCGATATCTCCGATCCAAAACGAAAGACCCCTTGCCGAGACGAGTCTGAAATCCGATATTTAAAACCTTGTCTAAAGTTCGCCGACGCCTCTTAGCTTTGAATTAATGTGTTTCCTGGCCTTCACACTTGGTATGTTATTTTGCTAAGTTTCACTCTCTTCCTGCCGACTATGCTTTAGGGGGCGGAGTTGAAGAGGCAATACGAACACGAACTTAAATTTGCAACCCGAAGGTCAAAGAAGGCTCGCACCGACGCGTTCGAGAGGAGGGTGAAGAAGTTGGAGTCGTCCATGGTTGGGGCCTTGGACCAGGAGATTTTGATGTCGGAGAAAGAAGCGCTAGGAGTGGACGAAGCTAAAGGCGGAAATCGAAAGCTTGAAGGATCACCGGGGGCAGGACGAAGGCTATGATCAGGCCCTCGAACAAGTCAGGGAGAGGCACCCTGGCCTTGATCTTGGTAGCCTTTGCTTCGAGCCAGAGCTGGACAGTACCCCTCCGACTCCCGCAGAGATATCTTTTAATGACGGGAAGGTTAATGCCAAACATGAAGAAGTTGGGACCGAGGTTCCTCACACTTCTTCCCAGGAGGTGCTTACTTCACCCAAATAGAAAGTTTTTTATTTCTCATTTTTGTATTGATGCCGACAGCTGACTGGCAACCGCCCCTTGTAACTGGTTCGTTAAATGAGAATTCATCCGCTTTTTTACATATTTTGGGCTTCACACATTTGTCCAAGTTTTAAGAAGGTTGTTTTGTTGATCAGATTGCGAGGTACGAGCCTCGAAAAAGTGGTAATTGGGACGAGATCCGAATACTCCGAGGTCAGTTGAGTCAGGCCAAGACCACTATCGCCCGTCTTCGGAAGGAGGCGATTAACCAGGAAGGGATGTTCAGCTTCCACATTCGTTGATCACAAGAGGTAGCGCAGGAACTAACTCGTTTAAAGGCATTAGTTCCCGATGTCGACATAGCACTTGTTCGAGCCGAGTGGGGGCACCCTCTAGCTCGGTCGGCGGCCATTTCTCGGATTTTATTCTTAGACAAATGCTCGTGGAGAGAGACTTAAAAATATACCGGCTAAGGGTCAAACTCGGAGAGATGGGCCAGACATCTACCTTTTGGAGTCTGTTCTTGAGACTAGATCCTTACACGGGAACCCGCTCTAGAGTGAGAAGTGGAGTGGCAGGGTCTTCGAGTGTCACTAGCATTTGAGGGGATCTTGATTCGCCCAATTTAGGTACCCGTCCATCGGAAACTGATAAAGTAAGCCCGAGGTCGGGGTTTGCCAAAGGAGACCCAGGTGGTCAGGCCCTCGTGCATTGAACTTGTAATTTCTTATGTAACCTTGCGAATATAGCCCCATGCTTCGTGATAATAAAAGTGTTTGTGCACATCTGGGTCTTTCAATGATGTATGGTATTGTCCCGCCGAGGGCGTGGCACGAGGCGAGGCAAGGACCTAATTGCGGAGGGAGCCTCATTGCGAAGAGATCTGCAAGGAGCTCGAAGTCAGAGTGTCGTGCAGAGGATAAAGCCTTATTGCTGAGAAATCCGCAAGTGCCTCGGAGTTGGGATGCCATACCGAGGAAAAAGCCTTGTTAAAGCCTTGTTGCGGGAAAATCCGCATGTGGCTCGGAGTCGGGATGCCAAGCCGAAGATGAAGTTTTGTTGCGGAAAAATCCGAGAGTTCGGGCTGCCATGCCGACAATGGAATTCAGTTTTTAGAGGATCCCACACATGTGGTTCACGTGCATGTTCACGTGTGATGTGCCATCACGTGCTTGGCGCAGTGGTCGATGTCTCTTTTTTCCTATATATACTTTTCCCATACCTTCATTTTTGTTTACTTGCCTCACGTTTACTTCTGCTTCCCTTACTTTCGTCTTCTTTCGGCAAACAAGCATGGTGTCAGACGATATGTTAAAGGTAAGGTATGCAGCCTTGAAAGCGGAGGCAAAGACATAGGAGCAGGAACAGGCGCAGAAACGTCCCCCTCCTCCGGAGCCGGAGGAGCCTTCGAAGAGGAAGAATTCTAAAGGCACCGAGCTTCCGAAGGTTAAGACGACCGAGGTGGTCGTCAAAAAAGAGGGCTAGAAGCCTTCGACCCCATCCTCGAAGAGCGAAGTGGTGGTTCCAACAGCACCTTCACCGGCGAAGGTGTGGGCGCCTACTTGGTCTGTGACCGAGGCGGACTTGTTGGCAGATCGCCCCAACACACTGCAGGTGGTCGACCACCTCGCTACTCCACACGATCGGACAACTGTGAAGAAAGGGTCAGAGAAGAGGTTTATCGCCGATGGGCGCAGGCTTCCGTTCTGCTAATTGTTCAATCAACACCCTCTTGTCCTCACTTTTTCCTTCATTTTTCTAAGTGTACTCTGTTGTTCTTGCAAGTGGCCATCAACGAGGCCGAATTGAGGCGGAGTCTCGAGTTGCTCCTCCCACTAGCCCAGCAAGCCGAGGCGGGTTAGAAGGAGATCATGAACCGGATCACTGATATCCGACAGTTAATGAAGAGTTGAAAAAGGACATGGTGAAAGAGCAGAGGGCTCATGAAGGGATGTCAAAGGAGAAGGAAGAGCTGGCAGACGAAAGGCTGGCGTGGCAGGCGAAGGAGAATAAAATGCAGGCTAAGGTTGACGACACCATGGATCGCATCATCCAGGATCAGGATGAAGGATACAACTGTGCCCTCGAGGACATCGGGGCCAAGTACCCGGATCTCGACCTCCAGGACTGCTCCTTCAAGGAGAGGGAAGATGAGCTTTCCTCGCCTACTGGAGGTGCGCCGTTAGGGGGAGAAATTTTGGCGACCCATGAGCTAGATGGACCCGCCGCTCAGGTCGAAGATTGCGCCGCTCCTATCCTCGAAAAGGGGTCTTCCTCCAAGCAGTAGGCTCTTAGGATTTTTATTTTCATGTACGCCGTCTCGCGGAGTGGCCATCGCCATTTCCATGTAATTTGATTTTCGAGATGAATAAAATACATTTGAGATGAACTTCCTTGTTTCCGCTTCCTTTGACTTGTGGTGGTATGTCATGCCTCGAGCTGCCGAGCCGAGTAGTGAGTGGCCCAGGCCTCTCCCTCGGCGATGGGAGTCCCGCGTCCTCAAGGGTTCAGATCAAATCACGGGGGTTGGGCATCGATCGAGAAGCATCTGGCAACATGCCTATAAATCCCCTCGTTCCCAAGCATTTGGCCCACAAAGCTCATGTTTTGCTTCTCTTAATGACTGTCCTTGTAGAGAGCCTTTTGGTGAGTGCCTCGAATGGCAATCCAGGGGTCAAGGAGGTTGAGCCTAATACCTCGGGGTCGGACCGGTGGAGATTTATCCTGTGGTCCGAGGGTTTGACCCAGAGGGGATCGGTGTCTCAGCGTGGACTTGGGAGTATTTATCCCGTGTTCCAAGATCGAATGTTTACCCCGAGTTATTAGGCTCAACCTCCTTGACTCATGTTTTGCTTCTCTTAATGACTGTCCTTGTAGAGAGCCTTTTGGTGAGTGCCTCGAATGGCAATCCAAGGGTCAAGGAGGTTGAGCCTAATACCTCGGGGTCGGACCGGTGGAGATTTATCCTGTGGTCCAAGGGTTTGACCCAGAGGGGATCGGTGTCTCAGCGTGGACTTGGGAGTATTTATCCCGTGTTCCAAGATCGAATGTTTACCCCGAATTCCGAGGTTTGTGGTCTAAATAGACTACTTCCCTTGCACGGAACTTAGGGAAATTTGGTTCGGTCGAGATTTCTTGTGCTTACGGCGCTCTCCCAGAGGGAGTCGGAGCGCATCAGCGTTTTGAATCGAACTTAAGGACATTTATCCCGGGTTCCGAGATCTGAGATTTCTCCCCGAGTTCCGAGGGCCAAAGCCGAATGGATTATCCATTGCAAGGATCATTGGTCCATTTTGCGACACTGGTACTTCTCCTGCATGCGAAATTCTTCCAGCTTTCTTCTAGGATTAGTCGGCCTTCATCTCGTCGCCGATGCTCACCTATGATGCTTTTTCTGCACGGTGGTAGTCGGGGAGAACTAGCACTTCGAGACACAAGTGGTTACTTTTTAGGAATGTTTAGGCATAGCTTTCTTACTTGTTTGTTTTGTGTTTGATTCATGAACTGCGGATAGAGTTGGTATCGGGTCCTATCGGGTCGGGTCCACTACCCGGACCCGGACCCAGACTTGCAAGAACCGGACCCGGGTCCGGGTCCTATGTAAAAAAAATTACTCGTCGGGTTCGATAGTAGAGAATAAACATTTGCACTTAAGTATTTTTGCACCCGATACCTTACGATTCTAACAATTTTTGCACTTAAGTACATAAATTAATATTATATTTACACATCTATCTTCAACAATTACTTTTATATGTATATTCCTATAACCCTATTATTCAAATTCTATATGTTTGTGGGTATATTTTAACGGGTCCGGGTCCGGGTCGGTTCTATTTTTAGCGGACCCAGATCCAGACCCGAAAGTGCATCGGATCTAATTTTAAGACCCAGACCCGGACCCGTAGAGATCGGGTCGGTTCCGGTCCAATGCCGGGTCCGGATCGGATCTGGGTATCGGGTAAATGTGACAGTGCTAACTGCGGACTAGCTACCATCCATCTTGTTATTATCTATGCCACACAAAAAGATAGATGAAGAGCAAAACTCAACACAATAAGTTTTTTAAATCAAGAATGGCATAACTTCTTATTAATCTTAAGGCCTATATATAGGCTCAAAACAAATCTTGATACAAATCTCAAAATATTCAAAAATCTCAAAAATATTCCAATGCATAAAAGAAATATTACATATGGCTATAAGTGCCAAAAACAAATATGATACTGAAATAAAATACTAAATTAAACAGAATAGATGTCCTCATCATTCTCTCCGGGTGGGAGAGAGCTTGACCCAGTCAAGTCAAAACTAGTGATCCTGTCATGGTGCTCCAAAAGATCTGGATCCAGTTGTAGGACTTGTGCATACCACCATCTCTTGTAGAGATTATCTGATCACCTAAAATATTATTCAATTCTTCTGTCGGTGGGTAAATAGTATCAGGTAGATGGCTAAATGTGGAAATCTCACCATTAGGCTACAGGATAGGCTCATCTATAAGAAAATTTCTAGGATTGAATTTTGAGCCTTCATAAAGTAGTAGATCCTCAATATTAAAAGTCTTACTTATACCAAAGCCTTCAGGAATGTCAACGACATAGGTATTATCATTGATTGTATGAAGAATCTTAAATGGGCCTGCAGCACGTATATTCAAGTTCTTAACGGATCCAGCTGGAAACCATTCCGGATGAATCCGAACCATCACTTCGTCACCAACATCAAGGGTTTTAAATTTCCTTCTTGTATCTGTTATTAACGTGTAATTAAAATTATTCTCATTAATTTCCTTGGAAATTTCTCTATACAAATCATGAATGCAGAATGCAAATGTGGATGCAGACTGTGACTCTGTGATGTTCTAACACAGGGGTAAATCTATGGGTTACCAAGTGACTTGGAAAAGAATGGGTGACTCAGGTACACTCAATGGAGGTGACTGAACAAACTGAATACAATTGAAAGACTGGTCATCCCCTTTTTCATCAAAATCATCACTTACATTAGGTTCATAGGTAAACTCATTGTCAGGCTCATCAGCAATGACAGCGGTACCCTCTACTATATTGATCGTACTGGGGCTAGAACAGTTGTCAGCAACATGCTCGTATCCCTTGCATTTATAGTACTTAGTGAGAGGATCAATCTTAGAATAGTCTCTTTCAGTGTTCTTACCCGTGTTGTCATTTCTAAGTGGATATGAATTTGATATAGGCTTACTTGGGTAAGACTTGTTGGGGTACTGAGGAGAAGAGTGCTCAGATCTAGAGGGATCAGGAAGGGTCATTCTAGGGGAATGATCTCTCGAATCGCTGGATCTATAATGGGAACTAGCTTTAACGGAATCCATATCGAGGACTAGGGCATAAGCTGCCGCTAATGAGTCCACATTTCTATAAATTAGCTCTTTCCTCAGATCGGCTCGTAATCCAGCCCTGAACCTAGAGAGTGTTTGATGTTCGCTCTCTTTACCTAAGGCATTGCACCAAATAAGGAAGTCATCAAACTTATCAATATACTCTTTGATGAATTTGCTTCCTTGATAGAGTTGGTTCCACGAATCTAGCAATCGGGTGTGGAACGATAACGGTACATACCTCTCAGTAGGCTTCTCTTTTATGGCTTCCCAAGTGGCTATGGGTGCCAGACCTCGACCTCTACGGGCTTGTTCAAGATTGGTCCAGTGTTGTTGAGCTTTCCAGTCAATTTCATCGTAGCAAATTTAACTTTCAGAGCTTCGCTCATGTTAAACCACACAAAGTAGTGGTCCATCGCACAGATCCAATCAAGACAAGCTTGGGGTTCCATATGGCCTTAAAAATGGGAAACGTCAGACTTAACGTTCTTATATTATTCGTCAGGGTCACAATCTTGACATCGATCGTCACAAACATTCTCTTAAGGGATCTGACGATTAGCATGAAGCTCAGGGACAACAGTTTGATTAATTCTACTTTTTCAAGCTTCTGATTGATATTGGAAAGAGTTGCTTGAATAGCAGCTAGGGTGGCAAAAATATCAGAGTTGTCCATTTCAAGTCGGGAAGGTCTAGGGTTCCTAATTGAGTGATTCGGGAGGGATAAAAAAGGCTCTTCAGGATCTATGATGGTGCTGCGAAGACGCATTCACCAAAAATGAAAAACTATGGGGTCGTGTGTGCTATTTGGGAAAACGTGTCCTAAATGCACCTTTTTTAAAATAATAATAAATCTGAAATGATCTTAAATTAAAAAGAGAAAAATAAGAGACTATACGATCTTAAATGAATGCAAAAATTGATGCCTAAAAGATGCAAGAACTAGGGTTTTAAAAACCTTCGCTCTGATACCAAAATGATGTAAAATGTAATCCTAAATAGAGAATTTTCAAGAATTTTAAAGCATTAATTTTACCAACATGTAATGCGGATCAAGTTAGAAATTAAAACAGTTAATCGGTTCGATGGATTTTCAAGAATTGAATTAAGTTAACAGGCCCAATTAACAATTCAGTTTTGACAATCAATAATAATTATCTCTAAACGTTCTAGCAAGTAAAAGATGCAATATTGATTCATACTCTAATCAGCAAGTAGAAACGCTCACTCTCAATATCTGTAGACGACAGATAAATCAAATAATACAATAGAGATGATACGGCAGTATAACACAAATATTTGAAAAATGGAAAGAGTATACCGAGAGTTCGAAAAACAATTGCGACAATCGAAGAAGAAGCTACTGTTGGAATGGCGGGTGGCTAGATCTGGCAGTGGCTGACGGCACGTCAGGAGGCGTCTAGCGGCGCGGCGACCTGGGGTCGAATCTGCTCGTCACCGAAGGGAAAGGGAAGCAGTGGTGGAGTTGGAGGCTGTCGTCGGTGGAGTTACGATGGAAGGCAGTCGACAGAGGAAAGGGTAAGGATGAGGGTGCTCTGGGTGGTCGCACGTCGAAGAGGACGAGGGAGGGGGTCAATGATGGTGGTGGTGCGGGAAGCGAGACAACGAAGAGGAAGGACTTCGATGGTGGTCGATTGGAAAGGGGGAGGTGGCGATTGAGGAGTGGGGATCGATGGGAATTGGTGGCGGTGAGAACGACGACAGGGTGACGGCGAGGGTGTTGATCCAGGATGGGTTCGACGGGATTCAAGAAGAAGAGTTAGGGTTTTGGATTTGGGGATTAGGGTTGGGTTTAATTGATTTGGAAATTTGGAGATTTGGAGGTAGTTTTAGAGTTACAAACCCTAAAATTTTATTAGGATTTATCACAAACCCTACTAATTGGATCTCAATTGTATCACACAAAAAAAGAGATGAAGAGCAAAACTCAACACAATAATTTTTTTAATCAAGAATGGCATAACTTCTTATTAATCTCAAGGCCTATATATAGGCTCAAAACAAATCTTGATACAAATCTCAAAATATTCTAAAATCTCAGAAATATTCTAATGCATAAAAGAAAAATTACATATGGCTATAATTGCCAAAAATAAATATGGTACTGAAATAAAATACTAAACTAAACAGAATAGATATCATCAACCACAAGAAATGTTCATAAGCTCTGTCTGGGAGGAGAAAAGAAATAATATAACTGAACAAAAAGAGAAAAAAAATGCAACAAAGCAGAAGTCGAACGACAGTGAAAACCTTGCTTAACAAGTACATGGTATAGTACATAGCACAGAACCAAAAATATTTTCTAATTAGCTAATGCATAGCTGATTAATTTGGAACTCCACCAACGGTATACGGATATGTTTATCATTTTCCCCTGAGTACTCATATCCACAAGCTTAAGAACATAATGTAAGCCCACAAGTCTTCTCCATTTTAACAGATTCATTGTGTTAACATAATGCAAACCAGAGAAGCCCTAAATATTTCAAGTACTGTATGGTACAGGAGCAATAAATAATACTTAATAGACAAGATCATTTGAAAGGGAGCTTCAACCTAAGTGGTCATATGCTTATCTATTTTCTGTTCATTTCACAGTGTTACTTTTAATCAATTGTAAGCTGACACAATTGGACATTTTCAAGAGCTTATTCCCCACAACCCGCAAAACAAGTAAATCTGAAAGTACCAGCTTCCCACTTCAATGATGACCAGAGCACGAAATCACAACTTAAAAAATATTAAAGAAATTTATTATCTTAAGAGAGAAGGGTGAATAAATCATGACCAGAAAATTTATTTTAAAATTATCAATAATAATAAACACCATAGGCAATAATGCCAACTGGTAAAAGAACTTCTAATATGGTTGTTGGAGTGAAGAAGGAAAAGATTATTAGAGATATCTAAATGCTGCAACTTTCATGTGTGGGTTACACTTATAGAACTGAATGTGGATGATGCTTGGCTGCCTAGTACAGGGATCTTCGGTACGCTGAACGAAAACAAGTACGTAGAACGCCAATAGTGTTGGAACTAGTACGGCGGAGGTAGCTTTCTTCGGATTGCTCAGTCGGAACAAAATACAATTAGCAGAAGGGCGAGTGCACACGGAAGTGGTGCACAACGGAAGGAAAATTTATATATATATATATATATATATATAGACAAACTAGTCATGGTGTGCACTCGACCTTCGAGCCATCATATCAACAATCTAAACATCTACATATCTAAATTAGTCTAAATATGTAAAATCAAGTCATTTAAAATTTATTTGCACATCCATCATGTCATTATAAAAAACAAACGATATTCAGTCATACGATTTTGTAACACTTCAATGCATGGGCAAATAAATTTCAAATGATTTGATTTTACATATTTAAACTAATTTAGACGTGTAGATCAATGTGAACGGTTCGGATCGTCAATACGAAGGCCCGAAGGCCGAGTGCACATGGACTGCACACCATGGCTAGTATATATATACTAGGTTTGCCCGTTGACACGTGCCTACGGCACGTCTTCGGAACGGTGTACCTAGTTTGATTATATAAAATAGTTTTAGAGGTCCAGCAAATTAATTGAAGTAGCACACATATAATATGAGGAAGCAGTACATCTACCTTTAAGCTCAACTATCGCCTTCTTGATCATTAGCTTTAACTTACCTAGAATGCATATAGTTTGTTAGAAACACTGCATACAGGGCCGGTCCTAAGGTATTTGAGGTCCTGGGCGAAAAAAAAAATTGGGCCCTTTATAAACACGCATATATTTTTCTAAATATTAATAAATTATAATATAACGGCGGGGGACATAAAAACAATACCCAGAAAAATAAATATTACCTTTGTTTTGCTTTATGACACTAAATACTCCATATTTTTCATTAAGCATAGTGACAGCGACTCTTGCACCTGCCAAAAAAAAAATCGCCTCTCATCTAAAATATAATGCCAGGGCCCAGGAATCAAGCTTATCATATAAATAAGCTTCAAATTTCAGTTGGTCACTAAGCTTGCCTAACAATAAAATCAATCAACAATACTATTGTTGTAGTGATTATTATCTCAGTACCTCCTAAACCCACAAAAGAGATTCTCAATTCTATTAATTAAAAAAAACGACATGAGAGGGCAGAACTACCAGAGTAGTGCTAAGAAGACCAAAAACTCTTGCAGTCCTGCTAAGAAGACCAACAACTCCAACTACACCTCTGATACCCGAGACACTATGACTACAACTCCAACTACAACTAAGAAAAAAACTCTGTAAAAGAAACAAACGAAAATTCTCAACTGACAATTTGAAGATCTGAAGATGCCGGAAGGGGAGAGAGAGAGTGAGAGAGAGAATTTGAAGAAGATGAAGAGGCTGGGCAAAAAAAAATTGAAGAAGTTGAAGTGACACTAAAAGAGAGAGATTACTAAATTGGGCTCTCCTCTAAAAATTAATTACAAACCCATTGATTCATTATATTAATTATAAGACTATTAATCTATTATATTTATAAAAAAAATTGGGCCCCTCCCGGCCTCCCCTGAAGTGGGCCCTAAGCAGTCGCCCAGCTGGCCCTGGGCCAGGGCCGGCCCTGGGCCAGGGCCGGCCCTAACTGCATAGAGTTTTTTTAACTTCAGCATCACTTTTAGATATTTGTAATCGTTATGCAAGGACATTATCATATACATTTTATAGAGCTGACTCTAATCCCATAACCACTATGAGCATGTCTAAATACAATGGTAACACAAGTGCATGTGAAGATATCTACAATACCAATAATCTAAATATTTGTTTGTCTGAAAATAAATTTGTGATATGGCTAAAAATGAGGTTAAATCAAAACCATTCAAATTGGGCATGAATCTTAAAGTTACAGGGGTAAGATGGTAATTTCACCTACAAACGGATCCGAATTGAGAACCGGGTCTCTCCTCTTAGACCCGCTAACCAGTGAACGGATCTGTTCAAACTGAGAACGGGTCACAACCCGTTAAGAACCACTTCAACAAGATATGAGAAAATCCTGACTCGTCCTTATCTACTGGAGGTGGTTTTAACCACTTCTATCCAGTCACACCGGGAAGTAGGAATTCATTCTTATCCCGAAGCAGATCCCCGCGGCGACTATAAATACCCCCTACCTCCTACCGTTACAAGGTGATCACTCTTTGTCTACCTAAGCTCTTTTCCTTTCCTTTTCTGAGTATTAACAAGAGCGTCGGAGGATTCGTCGCCGGAATCCATCTCGATGTTTCGAACGTTTGTGCAGATCCACGAGAGCACCAAGGAGTCAGCCTATCAACTAGGGAAGAAGTCAGATTTGGCATGTTCGAGTTCCTACGAATCCACAAATTCTATCGATTGCCCCCACACCAGATTCAGCGGCAACAGATTGGCACCGTCTGTGGGAACCTCTCGAATAGCAATCCGACCTTCTTCCTTCAACCAAAGCTACTCCTAGCAATGCCTCCTAAAAGGAAGTCCGCAAACTCCAACCGAAGAACTACCTCCACTATTCCTCCTCCATCGCAGGATCTCCCTCCGCCCGTCCAACCCGCCCTACAGCTCGAACACCCGAATCCTCAATCCCTTCAGCTGCCTCTAGGGCCCCAAGTGACTGTGGGGGAGCCTTCTCGGCGAAGCCGCCCGAAGCAACCCTTGCACCAAGTTCGGGTCTCCATCCACAACACCACAGATTCCATGGCCTCCCATAGTCCTCCAACACCGAAGGATCTGCGAGACGTGCTCAATAACCAGCAGAACGAGCCTGAGCCCGACAGAATGAGTCTCGGGGCTCAGCGAGGTACGACCAAAGGGAGGACTCGGTCTACCGCCGTCTCCACAAGATGGAGAGGCGCCTCAGACAGCTGGACAGAGACGAAGAGCAACGGGAGAGGAACCTCCGCCCGAGCAGGCCCCCATTCTCCCGCACCATCATGGAGGTCCCTGTACCGGA
Organism: Hemerocallis citrina; assembly: GCA_017893485.1. NCBI lineage: Eukaryota > Viridiplantae > Streptophyta > Magnoliopsida > Asparagales > Asphodelaceae > Hemerocallis > Hemerocallis citrina. Next base: position 35,942,311 of record CM030365.1, read on the forward strand.
CAACTTCAAGCCTCCACACTTCGAGACTTATGCCGAGGAGTCGGACCCCGCAGATCACATTGAGAGTTTCAAAACTCTCATGATGATCCATCATGCATCCGACGCCCTCCTCTGCAAGACCTTTCCGGCCACACTCAAGGGGCCGCCTCAGGAGTGGTATTCTCGACCTACACCGACATCTATCTTCTCCTTCGACCAGTTCGGAGGCCTCTTCCTCACGCATTTCGTAAGCAGTCGCCGCTCCAAGAAGATGAGCACCTCACAGAGAAGGACGAACGGCTGAGGGACTAAGAGGATCAGTCAGTAGCTTCGGCTGTCTTCCAATACAATGTCATCAACCCCGACCTCAGGGCTTCCTTGGCCAAGAAACCTCCTCGGAACTTCTCCGAGCTACTCCTTAGGAGCGAGAAGTACATCCGAGCTGAAGAGGCTCTCAATCGCCCCACTCTGGAGGGGTCGTCTTCCGGGAACAAACGGAAGGTGCAGAGGAAGGAGCTAAGAAGCTCCAAAAGGATAACGGAGGTCAGCAGCGCCCTCCCCCCCCCCCCCCCCGCTTCGAGAAGTTCACTCCACTCAATGTGAGTGTCTCTGCCATCCTAATGGAGATTGGGAACGAAGGTCTCCTGCCGCCACCTCCGAAGATGAACACTCCCGAGAAGAAGAGAAACCGAGACAAGTGGTGCCGCTTCCACCGGGACCATGGGCACGACACTGATGATTGTTAGGCCCTGAAGGACGAGATCGAGGCCCTCATCCAGATGGGGCAACTCGCTGGATTCGTAAGAAGGGACAGAGCCGATCCGCCTCCACCACCCAGGGGGGCTAACAGGCGGACAGAACAGCACGTGGACGCCTCGGATGTCGAAGCAGAAGCCATCTTGCACCTTATACACGGAAGCCCAATGGGGGGGAGATTCTAACTCCTCCCGAAAAGCCTTCGTTAGGGAAGTCAACTCCGTGCAGAGCCATCCTCCCCCTAAGAGCCTTGGAGTCCCTGTCAAGTTATCCGATAGAGACTTGGAAGGCGTCCGCAGGCCCCATTGAGACGCTCTCGTCATTAACCTCCGGATGGCCAACTTCGACGTACATCGAGTTTTGGTGGATAATGGCAGCTCGGTCAACATCCTCTTCTTGGAGGCGTTCAAGGGCCTCCAGCTATCAAGGGACCGGCTCAAGCCAGCTGGCTACACCATTCATGGGTTCACCGAGGTGCCGGTAACGATCAAGGGAGTTATAACTCTCGACGTCACCGCTGGCAAAACCCCGACCAACCGCACAGAGCCGATAGATTTTATGGTGGTGGATGTGAAGGCCGCGTACAATGTTATTCTGGGCCGACCAGGTCTGGCCGCCAGTTCCCCACTCCCGCAGGGGTGGGAAGAAGTGAGAGGGAGTCAGGAGGCGGCTCGCAAGTGCTATATGACCTCAATGGGAGGCCCGGTCCTCTCCCTAGAAGCCCTCACGCTCCCACTGGAGAGTAGTCAGACCATCTCCGAACTAGTGGACAAACTAGAAGAAGTGGCCTTCTCAGAGGAAGACGCCACCAAGACGTTCCGGGTCAGCAAGGCACTTTCCCCCTCCATCAAAGAAAACATCTCCCAGTGCATAAAGGAGAACCGCGATCTCTTCGCCTGGACCGCAGCCGATATGCCTGGGATCTCCGAGGAGCTCCTAATGCATCGCCTCAGCGTTGACCCGGGTGTCAAGCCCGTTCAGCAGAAGCGACGCAAGTTCGCTCCTGAGCGTCAACAGGCAATCAAAGAAGAAGTCAAAAAGCTCCTCAATGCCCGATTCATCCAGGAGGTGAACTGTCCCGAGTGGCTATCCAATGTGGTGATGGTCAAGAAAGCCAACAGGAGCTGGAGGATATGCATCGATTTCACCGATCTCAATAAGTCGTGCCCGAAGGACCCTTTCCCCTTCCCAACATCGACGCCTTGATCGATGCGACCTCCGGACACGAGCTCAGTTTCATGGATGGTTTCTCGGGATACAACTAGATTCGGATGTTCCCTCCCGACATCCCGAAGACCTCGTTCGTGATGGATCAGGGCTTGTATTGCTACCGGGTTATGCCGTTCGGCTTGAAGAACACAGGAGCTACTTATCAGCGCCTCGTGAACAGGGTCTTCCGAGACCAGATTGGCCAAAACATGGAAGTCTATGTAGACGACATGTTGGTCAAGAGCACCCGAGGGCAAGAGCATGTTCTCGACCTCCAAGAAGCCTTCAGGGTGCTCAGGAGGCATAATATGAGGCCGAATCCGATCAAGTGTGCGTTCGGAATCTCATCCGGCAAGTTCTGGGGGGTTCATGGTCAGCCAAAGGGGCATATAGAGGCCAACCCCGAGAAGATCCAGGCCATTCTCAAAATGGCTCCCCCCTCCAGTGTTAAAGATGTACAGAGGCTCACTGGGCGCCTCGCGGCAATTGGGTGATTCCTCTCCAAGTCCTGAGAGAAATGCCTCCCCTTCTTCAAGACCCTCAGGGAGGCTAAAGGCTTCGCATAGGGGCAACAGCAACAAGAGTCCTTCGACCAGCTCAAGGCATACTTAGCTAACCCCCATCTCTTGAGCAAGCCAGCGCCTGGGGAGGTCCTCTACCTATATCTCGCCGCTTCAAAGCAGACCCTCAGCGCTGCCCTTGTAAGAGAAGAGGATAGAACGCAGAGGCCCATCTATTTTGTGAGTAAGGTCCTCCGGGACGCTAAACTCCGTTACCCGAAGATGGAGAAGATGGCTCTCACCTTGGTTATGGCGGCCCGAAAGCTCCGCCTCTACTTCCAGTCTCATTCAGTGGTCGTTCTTACCGACAAGCCGCTCAAACAAGTTCTCCACAAACCCGAGACCTCCGGGCGCCTTATGAAGTGGTCCATCGAGATAAGCCAACATGACATCAGCTACCAGCCCAGAACAGCAATCAAGGCCCAAGCTCTGGCAGAATTCATTGTGGAAAGCACCATCCCCAACCCTTGTGAGTCATCTGCCGATCCCCCTGGTCTGGACCATTTATGTGGATGGATCTTCTTGTGCCGACGGAAGTGGGGCTGACGTCATCTTGACCGGCCCAGACGCTTTTGTCCTCCAATACTCCCCCGCCTAAACTTTCCGGCATCAAACAACGAAGCAGAGTATGAGGCCCTCATAGCAGAGTTCTGTATGGCTCGCAAAGCAGGGGCCAAGCACGTCAGAGTCTTCAATGATTCGCAGTTGGTCGTCAACCAAGTGTCAGGGGAATACAAGGCAAGGGACGAGCGTATGGTCAAGTACTTGGCGAAGGTTAAGGAGCTACTAGCCTTATTCGAAGACGTTCAACTCCAGCGGGTTCCTCGTGAGGAAAACGCATAGGCGGACGCTCTCTCAAAGCTCGCCTCCTCGTCCCTCCAAGGTCTAGAACGGACCGTCTTGATAGAGGTCCTCCTCCGACCAAGTATTGATGAAGATAGCCCAGAGCCGATCGAAGCCTACCCCGTAACACTTAGGGAGAACTGGATGAAGCCCCTCCTCGAGTAACTCAGAGACGAAGTCCTTCTCGAAGACCCGAAAAAGGCGAGGAGGATTAGGACACGAGCCAAGCGATACACACTCCTTGACGGGGTCATGTACAAACGCTCTTACACTCAGATTGACGGCCGACCCTATTTGAGGTGCCTCTCCCCGGAGGAAGCGCTCTATGCCCTAAAGGAGACCCTTGACGGTCTATGCGGCGCGCACTTGGGAGCGAGATCCCTCGCCCGTAAACTCTTAAATTACGGCTACTTCTGGCCAACACTACTGAGCGACTCCGAGGAGTACGTCCGCCAGTGCGACTCCTGCCATAAATTAGCCCCGATCCGTCGCGTGCCTAAGCACAACTCACCTCCTTGGCGAGTCCAATCCCTTTTGCAATGTGGGGGATAGATTTGGTCAGACCCTTCCCTCCAGCATCGGGCCAGCTGAAGTTCTTAGTCGTGGCGAGAGACTACTTCTCAAAATGGATAGAGGCTGAACCTCTTTCAACGATTACCGAGCACAAGGTCCAGAAGTTCTTTTGGAAGAACATCGTTTGCCGGTTCGGGGTACCCCGCAACCTCGTAACCGACAACGGGACTCAATTCGCGGGAGCAACATTTCGCAACTTCTGCGCCGACTTCGACATCAAGCAGCAGTTCTCCTCGATAGCCCACCCTCAGTCCAATGGCCAAGCGGAGAACACCAATCGACAGGTACTCTCCGGTTTGAAGAAGAGGCTCGACAAGTCCATCAAGGGGTTGTGGGGCGAGTAGCTCCCCAACGTGCTTTGGAACTATCGCACCACTAAGAGAGCTCCGACGAGGAGCCCCCTTCAACCTCACCTATGGTTCTGAAGCCCTCATCCGCTTAGAAGTAGGTCTGCCTTCACCCCGACTGATAGCCTACAGTGAAGCACAGAATGCAAACCAACTTCGCAACTGCTTAGACCTCATAGACGAGGTCCGTGAAAGAGCTGCCATTCGACAAGAGACCTACCGCCGTAGGATCACTCAGTCTTACAACAAGAAGGTACGGCCAGCTAATCTTAAAGAAGAAGACCTAGTACTCCGAAAGTTGTCGATCTCCAATCCGAGCAAAAAGGGCAAGTTGGCACCCAATTGGGAAGGACCGTATAGGGTCTCCAGAGTTATTCGCCCAGGAGCATATCAACTCGAAGACACGGGGGGCAGGAGAATACCGAGGACATGGAATGGGAGCACTTGATGAAGTACCAAGAGGGTGTCTAAACACCGCTCCAGCAACTTCCCCAAGAGCGCTCCATAAAACATTCCAAAAATTTTATTTTGTATTTTCTTTATCAAAGTGTAAGAGCGGCTCGCAACTTAGAAACGGCTGCCTAATTGTTTTCAATAAAAGCCATCTTTCCCACAAGTTCTCTGTTTTTGAGCAGTCTAATTGTACTTACAAAAAAAAAATTGCATTAAAACGGCACGCTCGGAGTCCAACACTTGGTTCGACTCCGCTTCAACTACTTGCTTCTAAGCGACTACGAAGTGGATCACCATTCGAAATTACTCCTACAGCTGTTGATATTCTCTAAACGACACGCTTGGAGTCCAACACTTGGTCTGACTCCGCTTCAACTACTTGCTTTTAAGCGAGTACAAAGCGGATCACCATTCGAAATTGCTCCTACAACTGTTGATATTTTCTAATCGACGCGCTTGGAGTCCAACACTTTGTTCGACTCCGCTTCAACTACTTGCTTTTAAGCAAGTACGAAGCGGATCACCATTCGGAATTGCTCCTACAGCTGTTGATATTCTCTAAACGACAAGTTCGGAGTCCAACACTTGGTTCGACACAACTTTTGCTACTTGCGAACGAGTGAGTACAAAGCGGCCCACCATTCGGAATTGCTCCTACAACTGTTGACAATTGCAAACGCTAGCAAAACACCCAAGTTCACAAAACAAGTACTATTTCATTAAAGTTTGAGATACAAATCTAATCACAGACCAACGACTCATCTTTACATCGAGATACAATACTTGTGAAACCAAGATTAGTTCACGAAACAAGTACCATTTCATTAAAGTTTGAGATACAAGTCTAATCACAGACTAACGACTCATCTTTACATCGAGATACAATACTTATGAAACCAAGATTACAAGATTATAAGAAGCTACTTCAACTCCTCCTAGGGGCGGGGATACTTCTGTTAAGAGACACATGGGCGACGAAGGTCGTGCTGCCGACGCCGTACTTCGACGGACGTTCCTAGGGCGACGAGCCGAGAAGCATCGTCCGCACCCGATCTAACGGTGGCCCCAACAGATGCTCCGCTCGACGAAGCTGCCACCCCACTTTGAGCATCTCTGGGGTCTCGATGTATAGGGGGCGAGCGAAGCGCGAGCTCGCGGAATGTTATCCCCCTATCATACTCCTCCCGAGTGCAAGAGGTAGTTCTGACATTGCTTCCCTCAGATCGCCGTCGAAGACAAGCGTTCTCCGCCTCAAGCTCGATAATTCGCTCTTTAAGCGAGTCGTCCGTCACAATTATCTTCAAACGCGACAATCGCATCGAGCCGACACCACGAAAGGCGTCGGCGATTGTCCGCCGAAGATGAGCAACCTCCATGCTCTTATCGAGAGTTACCTTCTTCAATTCATCCCTCTCTGCTGTCGCCTCAGACAGAGAGCGACGAAGGTGCTTAAGTCTCAAGCCGAGGCTGACAGACGTCGACGGACACACTTCATCGCCTTCAGGGGTCGCCTCGTTCAGCCTCTCTTCTAATCGTCTGCTCTCTATGTCGCGACGAACCAAGATCAATCTCAGATGACTCAGCTCCCACTCCACTTTACGAAGCCGCTCTTGGTTCCTAGTGAGCCCCAACTTAGCAACGCCGAGCTCTGCGCGAAGACGGGTCGCGCTGCTATCCTGAAGGAGGTGAACAAAAGAGGCAAATGTCTTAGGACCTAAAAGCAAGTCCGCGAAGATAACCAAAACTACGAGGCAAACCAAAAAACGAGACAAACATGGCTTTGAAACTTCACCAACACTTGTTCAAAAAGATTCTTTCATTGAGTAATCAAAGAGTACAAGCGGTGGCCAGTCCGCGGTTCGGCACTACATAGTCGAAAAACAAAAAAAAAGCAAAATACAAGACAAATCAAGGGTCGACCTCTTTCGCGCGATCCAACGCTGAAGATGCCTCCTCAAGGGCCACGATAGCCAGGGGTGTAGCCTCCGACGGACTACCATCCTCAGCTTCGGTGCCTCCAACCTCGACCTCCTCGTCCTCTTCTTCTTCTCCTTCGTCCTCCTCGTCCCCTTCAGAGACGTCGTCGAACCCGGGGATGGGGCCCGAGAAGAGACGCCAGCCGGCACAGTCCGCTTCAGGGAACTTCTCCCTCACCTGATCGATGGCTCGAGCATACGCCTTCGCCATGTTAACGATGAGAAACCCCTGCGCCTTCTCCATGGCCTGCTCCTCGGCCATCTTCGCCGCCTCTAGCTTCGCCGCGGCCACTGCATCCGCCTTGTCCTTAGCCGCCTCCTTGACAGCCTTAAGGAGCCGAGCGTTGTCAGCCTCCAGCTTGGCGACCACGGCTTCGAGGTGCCCCAATCTCGATTCTTCGACTCGGCTTCAAGCCTCGCCTGCTCGAGGTCCTTGGCGACCCGAACGCTCTCCGCTGGAGCCTTGTCTACCTCCAGCTTCAGCTCCTTCTGCTGCTCGGCCATCTTCTCCATCAGATGGCCGAAGTGGCAAGTGATCTGAGGGGAGTAAAACTTGAGTTATAAACAAAAAAAAGAGGGGGAGATTAAGTGCTCAACAGAAAGAACTGTCTTCAAAACTCACCGACATCGCCGAACAAGCGACCTCAAGCGCGTCGTCTCCCACGCTCCTCACCTCCATGGCTGCCTCGTCCTTCGGCATTGCAAGATGCCGAATTGCCTGCATGCACGTCGACAAGTCTCCTAGGAACCCGTCGAGCTTGCGGACCTGCCAGTCCGGGACGAATATCTTCTTGTGTTCCTCAGTTAGGAACACCTCGGCATTGGCGATTAGCAGCGGGGCCTCCAGACCTAAGGCTGCCGATAGAGGGAAGACCCCCGCGTCGGTAGAGGCCGATGCCACCACTGGGGTCAACGGCTTAGGAGCCAATGGCCGCCTCGCCAATTGCTCCGCGACGGCACGATGCGCCTTTACCCCCGGCGAGGTCGCCTTCGAAGCAACTCTCTTCCTCTTCTTCGGGGCTTTGCTGCCCAGGGCACCCCTCATCGCCAACAGGTCGTTGAAGTCCATAGACTCTGTAAGAAAAGAGAAAGAAAAAGTTGGAAAATATGGCCTACTTTGCAACCAGCGCCGATCCAAAATTTTAAAAAAAAACAAAAAACAAAAAAAGGAGAAAAAATATAGCAAAACCATAATGGGGTTTATCGAGCCCCCTCCCCCGGAAGAGCACCTCCTCGGTCAGGTCCCTCCAAGCAAACTTCAGGCGGTCGAGTAGTGTTCGAACCATGTCCTCTTCCTCGGAACCAAGTGTCGGACACTCCTTGACTCTCTTCGAGACCGCCTCTACCCAAGTTGTAGGGATCTCCCTAGGGACCAAACTTCGGATTAAGAAGTATTTATCCCTCCAATTTTTTATTTTTTTATTGAGTCCGGACAGCTTACCAGCTTCGGCCCATACCTCGGAGCAAGATAGAAACGATACTCCGTCTTGTGTTGTTGGTGAATCCGGTACACTGTCTAACGCTCAACCTCAGCGCAAAGCCGGCCGCTTGGCAGTGCAAAATAAATCCGCTGATCAGTCGCCACACGTTCAGCATGTACTGAACGGGGCTTAAGCGGAACCACCTCAGCACTTCGACGACGAAGGAGTGGAGTGGGAGCCGAACCCCTGCCAAGAACGCGTCAACAGGCCAAAAGCACATGTCAACTGACATCGGCGAGTTGGCCCTCATTCCCGCCCCAGGGAGCATTAGGGCGTACTCCCTCGGAATTTGGAAGCATTCCCGAATCCGTCCCAAGTCCTCGGTGAGGATAGAAACCGTATCATCTGCCTCCCTCGTCTCTCTAGCTTCGTTTTCCTCGAAGCTGCGACCCGTCCCGTACATAATCCGCTCTGCCTGGTCCTCCAGAATTTCCCGAACCCTCTGCAGTCCAGTTAGCACCCCTGGCAACCTTCCGAACTCTCCCATTCTCCACTCCTCAACACTCGTCTCCACAATTACCGAAGCAGGCTCTACTACGGTCTTGGCCCTTATCTTTTGGGAGGACCTGACTAGAGAAAGCCTCGGCGGTAGGAGGAAGGAGGGCACCTACCTTATGGGGTCGATAGACATTCTCTAAAGGAAGAAAATAAGCTAAGTATAGAATTACCTTGAATTGAAAGCAACAGTCGGAAAACACACCGGAGCACCGTAAAAACTCGCCAGAAGCTGTGGCTAGTGAAAAGTCTCGCCTGAGTAAAAAACAAGAATAGTGGGCAAATGAAAGTGGGGGTGGAGACTTACAGAGATTGGGGTAGTTGGCGCACTTCCCAAGGGTAAAAGGCCCCCAACGGTGCAAAGGCCTGGCCCATTTAGCAGAAACGACAAAAATATATCTGAGCAACTCAAGAAACGTACGAAATGGCCACGTGTCGCTCTCCCATTCATCCCCGAAGTCGTTTGCCACCGACATCCAAACGCAAACAATTGCGTTGACTGGTCAACGGTGAAAGGGACCCACTGGACACGTGTCGCTCTCCCATTCGTCCCCGAAGTCGTTTGCCACCGACGTCCAAACGCAAACAATTGCGTTGACTGGTCAACGGTGACAGGAACCCACTGGCCACATGTCGCTCTCCTATTCGTCCCTGATGTCCATCGCCACCGACGTCCAAAGCGCAAAGAAATAGGGGCCCACATGCCACGTGTCGATCCCCTAGACTTCGGCAAGCTTTCCGAAGTCATTTGCTACTGACGTCCAAAACGCGAAGAAATAGGGGTCCACATGTCACATGTCGCACCCCTAGACTTCGGCGAGTCTCCCGAGGTCGATTGCCACTGACCTTCAAACAGGCAAAATTCGCCCTCTTCACAGTCGTCGGATCACTCCGAAAAGCGCGCCACAGTATGATCAACACCTCAGATTGCGCCACATCGATTTTATTTGATAAATCCTTTTATTTTAATTATAAATTCGAATTAATTATTTAAAAATTGTGAAAAATAATTTAAAATTCAGGAAAATTAATTAAAAATTCTAAAAAATAACTATAAATTCGGGAAAAATATTTTGGAGCTCCTGGGTAAGTAGTTATTTATTAGATTAATTAATTGATATTTCTCGAAGACAAATTGTTGCTTCGCAAAATTAAATAACTGATCCGAAAAATAGTTAAAAATTTTGAAAAAATCACTAAAAATCCTGCACAGCCCAAGAACGATTCTGAGCAGTCATTTGCCACTGACGTCCAAAACGCGAAGAAATAGGGGTCCACATGTCACGTGTCGCACCCCTAGACTTCGGCGAGCCTCCCGAGGTCGATTGCCACTGACCTTCAAACGGGCAAAATTCGCCCTCTTCACAGTCGTCGGATCACTCCGAAAAGCGCGCCACATTATGATCAACACCTCAGATTGCGCCACGTCGATTTTATTTGATAAATCCTTTTATTTTAATTATAAATTCGAATTAATTATTTAAAAATTGCGAAAAATAATTTAAAATTCAGGAAAATTAATTAAAAATTCTAAAAAATAATTATAAATTCGGGAAAAATATTTTGGAGCTCCTGAGTAAGTAGTTATTTATTAGATTAATTAATTGATATTTCTCGAAGACAAATTGTTGCTTCGCAAAATTAAATAACTGATCCGAAAAATAGTTAAAAATTTTGAAAAAATCACTAAAAATACTGCAGAGCCCAAGAACGATTCTGAGCACGCCACCAACTCAGAAAAGCACCATCACCCCTCGAACGAGATTCGAACACCCTTTGAGAATTTCGATAAAGCCCTATACGCCATTAAAACAACAAAACTACTTTCTAAAGGCCGTAGCACTTAGTCTTTGGGAGTGGGGAGCTCGTGATATGGCTAAAAATGGAATTAAATCGAAATCGTTCAAATTGAACATGAATCTTAAAGTTACAAGGGCAAGATGGTAATTGCACCTACAGACGAGTCCGAATTGGAAACCGGATCTCTCCTCTTGGACCCGCTAACCAGTGAACGGATCTGTTCAAACTGATAACGGGTCACAACCCGTTAAGGACCAGTTCAATAGGATATAAGAAAATCCTGGCTCGTCCTTATCTACCAGAGATAGTTTTAACCAAGTCTATCCAATCACACCGGGAAGTAGGGATTCATTCTTATCCCGAAGCAGATCCCCATAGGCGACTATAAATACCCCCCTACATCCTACCGTTACAAAGTGATCACTCTTTGTCTACCTAAGCTCTTTTCCTTTTTCTTTTCTGAGTATTGACAAAAGCGTCGGAGGGTTCGTTGCCGGAATCCATCCAAGTGTTTCGAACGTTTGTGCAGATCCACGGGAGCACCAAGGAGTCGGCCTATCAGATTTGGCTTGTTCGAGTTCCTACGAATCCACAAATTCTATCTATTGCCCCAACACCAAATTCAGCGGCAATAGTTTCCAATTAAAATACCTCTTATTATTATTTCAACCAAAATGAAATACATGAAGTTCTCAAAACTCTTATCCAAGCTAATCATTTCTTTTATCTCCACTGTCTCCCCATTGCACCTTTATAAAAAAAATCAAAATGGATAAATAACAAATTTACTTTAACTGTCTTTCTTAAGTGGAGAGCTTGCACCCATCACTGGTAAACTTCAGTCATCCCAATCCTATATATCCAAACATACACTAAAAGTTCTTATATGTTATATTATCCATGGTTTCTAATAAGCAGTGAAGGGACACATCACGATAGTATTTTCTCTTGTAATCAAGAAATTAATTAATGTTGCATATTTGCCAAGTAATTTTAGGTTGCTGGCCAGCTTACTTGTCCTGCTATGGTTTGGAAACCCAAATTGAGGCCACCAAATAATCCATCTCTCACTTGCGTACACCTTAAATCAAAACCAATGAAAAACTTATCAAATAAATCACTAAATTAAAATTTTTTAAACCCAAAAATAAAACAATCATACATCTCTGAACTTAGATCCCAAGCACATAAAATTCGAGTCAGTAAAAAAGTGAGTAATCCCTGCACACACAAAATTAAAAATTAGAATGAGAATTCAGTTAATGAGATGAAATTATAGTTGTCGCATCGCATATAGAGGCTCTCGATTCGGTGGATGGGAGCCACCGATACGGAGTCGTTTGATATTCACGTTCGATTTGGTGGAGAGGAGTCACCGATACGGAATCAGTAGTGGATCAGATATCGGCGACGACATCTTGATTGGTGTTCGACATTGGATTTGGATTTGGATTTGCTTTGAAATTTTTAAATTTTCAAATTTTCAAATTTTCAAAATTTAATTTTTTTATTATAAATTTTAAAAATTTTAAAATTTTTTTAAATTTTTATTTTTTTTTCAATTTTAAAATATTTTTTAATGTTTTAAATTTTTTTATAAGTTTTTGATATTTTTGAATTATTTTTAAAGTTTTTAAATTTTTAAATTTTTTTTTAAAATTTTTAAGTTTTTTTATTTTTTAAAAATTTTTAAAATTTTTATTTTCTTGACTTTTTGAATAGGAGAGAGAGAAATAATTAAATAAATAAAGGAGTTGTTTTGAGTGGGGGATTTGATTTTGAGTTTTGGGGAGAAAACTTTTGGGGGACAAAATGTGTTTTGTGATGTTAGATCTGGGGCTTTGATTTTGGGGGTATTGATGGAGGGCCACTTGATAGCTTTCTTTGTGTTTTATTATATAGATATATATATATATGGTGATCTCCTATGGCACTGCCGCACCCCTTATTTTGAAGTCTCAAATGTGACCGCATTGATACGATCATGTGACCGCATTGATACGAACTGCCCATGAAAAGTTCAAACCGTTCATCTTATTCTACATGCCTTAGATAGCCTAAGGGTTTAAAATCAAGTTATTTGAAATTAATTTGTTTATGTTTTACAGCGTGACAAAATTGTATGGCTAAATTCTTTATTTTTCAAACGATATGATGAAAGGGAAAATGAATGTCAAATAACTTGATGTTACATCATCCTTAGGCCATCTTAGGCATGTAGAACAAGATGGCAGTTCGGATATTCTATAAGGGGTTTGTTTAATGGAGGGCCTCAAAAGAAGAAGTGAGATAGGGCCTCCAGGGATCACCTCTTATTTATATATATATATATAGGGAAAGCTTCGGTTGAGCACTACTCTAGTGCTCACCGAGTGAACACTAGGCCTTCGGGCGTTCATATCGAAAATCCGAACCGTTCACATTGATCTACACATCTAAATTAGTCTAAATATGTAAAATCAAATCATTTGAAATTCATTTACCCATCCATTGAAGTGTTACAAAATTGTATGGCTGAAAATCATTATTTTTAGTCACATGATGAATGGGCAAATGAATTTCAAATAATTTGATTTTACATATTTAGACTAATTTAGATGTGTAGATCATTGTGAACGGTTCGGATTTTCGATATGAACGCCCAAAGGCCTACTGTTCACCCGGTGAGCACTAGAGTAGTGCTCAACCGAAGCTTTCCCTACACACACACACACACACACACACATATATATATATATATATATATAGGGAAGTCTTCCGTTGTGCACCACATATGGTTACGAAGGCGGGAGAATCGTTCACATTGATCTACACATCTAAATTAGTCTAAATATGTAAAATCAAATTATTTGAAATTCATTTACCCATCCATCATGTGTGACACTTCAATGGATGGACAAATGAATTTCAAATGATTTGATTTTACATATTTAGACTAATTTAGATGTGTAGATCAATGTGAACGGTTCGGATCGTCGATACGAAGGCGAGAAGGCCGAGTGCCACGCCACGTGCACCATAGGTGCATGGTGCACAATGGGAGACTTATATATATATATAGGAGCCCTTCGGTTGAGAACTAATTTGGTTAGAACTCCGTGAGAACTCACGGAGTAGACCCCCCATGAAAAATCTGAACCGACCATCTCGCTCTACACACCTTAGATAGCATAACATAAAAAAATCAAGTAATTTGAAGTTCATTTGCCCATGATTTACATCATTGCAAAATTGTACGGCTGAAAATTTTACTCCATCTGACGGATGGGCAAATGAACTTCAAATTACTTGATTTCTTTATGTTATGCTATCTAAGGTGTGTAGAACAAGATGGTCGGTTCGGATTTTTCATGAGGGTCTACTCCGTGAGTTCTTACAGAGTTCTCACCAAAATTAGTTCTCAACCGAAGGGCTCCCTATATATATATATATATATATATATATATATATATATATATATAATAAAACATAAAGAAAGCTATGAAATGGCTCTCCTTCAATCCCCCAAAAATCAAAGACGCAGATCTAACCTCACAAAATACATTTTTCCCCTAAAACTCAAATTCAAATCCCCCCACCCAAAACAACTCTTTTATTTATTTAATTATTTATTTCTTTCTCTCTCCCCCCTATTCAAAAAATTAAAAAATCAAAATTTATAAAATTTATAAAAAAAATTAAAATTTAAAATTTTAAAAACTAAAAAACTAAAAAAATTACAAATTTTAAAACTTTAAAAAAAATTAAAAAATCAAAAACTTATAAAAAAATACTAAAAAATTTTACAAAAATTTTATAAAAATTAATTTTAAAATTTGAAATTTAAAAATTTAAACAAATTTCAAAAATTTTAAAAATTAAAACTTTAAAAACTTTAAAAATAATTCAAAAACTTGTAAAAAAAATTTAAAATTTTTTTTGAAAAAATAATTAAAAAATTTACTATATATATATATATAGGAAAATCTTCCATTGTGCACCACCCCTCCGTGTGCACTCGTGTACACTCCGCATTCCCGCCTTCGTATCGACGATCCGAACCGTTCACAGTTGATCTACACATCTAAATTAGTCTAAATATGTAAAATTGAATCATTTGAAATTCATTTGCCCATCCATCATGTGACTATAAAAAACAATGATTTTCAGCCATACAATTTTGTAACACTTCAGTGGATAGGCAAATAAATTTCAAATGATTTGATTTTACATATTTAGACTAATTTAGATGTATAGATCAATATGAACGGTTTGGATCGTCGATACGAAGGCGGTTAGGCTGAGTGCACACGCTGTGTGCACCATAGGTGGTGCACAACGGAAGACTTATATATATATATATATATATATATATATATATATATATATATATATATATATAAAGAAAGCTATGAAGTGGCTCTCCTTCAATCTCCCAAAAATCAAAGGCCCAGATCTAACCTCACAAAACACATTTTCCGTCCAAAACTCAAATTCAAATCCCCCCACCCAAAACAACTCCTGCATTTATTTAATTATTTCTCTCTCTCTCTCTCCCTCCCTCCCTCCCCCCCCCTCTCCCCTATTCAAAAAATTAAGAAAATTAAAAAAAATTTAAATTAAAAATTAAAGAATTAAAAAACTAAAAAACGAAACAAATTACAAATTTTAAAAATTTTAAAAAATTTTAAAAAATTTTACAAATAATTTAAAAATTAAAACTTTAAAAATAATTCAAAAAAATCAAAAACTTATAAAAAAAATTTAAAATTAATTTAAAAAAATTTTTTAAATTAAAATTTTAAATTTTAGAAATTTCAAATTTTAAAAAATTTTAAATTTTTAAAATTTACGAAAAAAATTAAATTTTAAAAATTTTAAACATTTGAAAATTTTTAAAAATAATAATAAAATTTTGAAATTTTGAAATTTTGAAATTTTGAAAATCTCAAAACAAATCCAAATCCAATGTCAAACCCCAATCAAGAGGTCGTCGTCGATATCTGATCTGCTGCTGATTTCGTATCGGTGACTCCCGTCCACCACATCGAGATGCGACGACTCTAATTTCATCTCATTAACCAAATTCTCATTCTAATTTTTAATTTTGTGTGTGCAGTGGATTACTCAGTTTTTTGCTTACTCGAATTTTGTGTGTGCATGTGATCTAAGTTTAGCGAGGTTATGATTGTTTTATTTTTGGGTTTAAAAAAATTTAAATTTGGTGATTTATTTGATGAGTTTTGTATTGGTTTTGATTTAAGGTGTACGCAAGTGAGAGATGGATTATTTGGTGACCTCAATTTGGGCTTACAAACCATAGCAGCACAGGTAAGCTGACCAGCAACCTAAAATAACTTGGCAAATATGCAACATTAATTTCTTTACTACAAGAGAAAATATTATCGTGAAATGTTCCCTTCAGTGGTTATTAGAAATCATGGATAACATAACATATAAGAACTTTTAGTATATGTTTGGATATATAGGATTGGGATGACTGGAGTTTACCAGTGACGGGTGCAAACTATCCACTCAAGAAAGACAGCAAAAGTAAATTTGTTATTTATCCATTTTGATTTTTTTATAAAGGTGCAATGGGGAGACAAAGTGGAGATAAGAGAAATGATTAGCTTGGTTTAGAGTTTTGAGAACTTCATATATTTCATTTTGGTTGAAATAATAATAAGAGACATTTCAATTACAAAGTGAGTCTCAGACAAACAAATGTTTAGATTATTGGTATTGTAGAAACCTTCATACCTGCACTTGCATTACCATTGTATTTAGACATACTCATAGTGGTTATGGGATTAGAGTAAGCTCCATAAAACCTATATGATAATGTCCTTGCATAACTATTACAAGCATCTAAAAGTGATGCTGAAGTTTAAAAAAAACTTTATACAGTGTTTCTAACAAACTATATGCATTCCAGGCAAGTTCAAGTTAATGATCAAAAAGGCGATGGTTGAACTTAAAGGTAGATATACTGCTTCCTCACATAATATATTTGCTGCTTCAATTAATTTGCTGGACCTCCAAAACTATTTTATATAATCAAACCAGGTGCACCGTTCCGAAGACGTAGGCACGTGTCAACGGGCAAACCTAGTATATAATCTATATAATAAAACACAAAGAAAGCTATCAGGTGGCTCTCCTTCAATTCCCAAAAAAATCAAAAGTCCAGATCTAACCTCACAAACCATATTTTCCCTCCCAAAAGTTTCCCTCCAAAACTCAAATTCAAATCCCCACCCAAAACAACTCCTATATTTATTTAATTATTTTTTTTTTTTCTCTCTCTCTCTCTCCCTCCCTCTTCTATTGAAAAAATTAAGAAAATAAAAATTTTAAAAATTTTTACAAAATTAAAAATTAAAAAACTAAAAAAAATTAAAAATTTAAAAAAACTTATAAAAAATTCAAAAAAAATCAAAAAAATCATATTATATGTTTTTTGCTGGACCCCAAAAGTTTCTCATATAATATGTTTGCTACTTCAATTAATTTGCTGGACCTCCAAAACTATTTTATATGAGCAAATAAGTTGCATCGTTCCGAAGACGTGCCGTAGGCACGTGTCAACGGCAAACCTAGTATATAATAAAACACAAGGCAATTCAAAAGAAAGCTATCAAGTGGCTTTCCTTCAATTGAAGAAAATCAGTGGTCCAGATTTATGCTCACAAAAGACATTTTCCTGCCCGTTACTATAGCTACAGTACCGATTATTGTAGCGGTTATTGTAGCTACAGTAGTCACGTTAAGATTTATACTGTATATTGTGTGAAGTAGTTGATATTTGTTTGGGTTTTGAAATTAATTAACCTTTAATCCAATTTTTAATTAATTAAGAAAAGACTAATTAAAATCACACTAATCTATACTATTATTAAGCAAAGCCCCATTTTGGCAACTTTTCACTATCATGCCCCCATCTATATAATAAAACACAAAAAAAAGCTATCAAGTGGCTCTCCTTCAATTCCCCAAAAATGAAAGGCCCAGATCTAACCTCACAAAACACATTTTCCCTCCAAAAATTCTCCCAAAACTCAAATTCAAATTCCCCCCTCCCTCCCCAAACAACTCATTTATTTATTCATATATATATCTCTCTCTCTCTTCAAATCCCCCCTCCCTCCCCAAACAACTCATTTATTTATTTATCTCTCTCTCTCTCTCTCTCTCTCTCTCTCTCTATATATATATATACACACACTAATGGAAACATGGATTTTTATTTACAACTAATTATTGTCATACTATTTAAACTTGAGCTACATAATTGTTGATTTACTGTTTACAAGGCTTTTCATATGCTATATCGTTCTGAAGACGTGCCGTAGGCACGTGCCCACGGACAAATCTAGTATACACAAAAAACTAAAAAAATTATATAAGGTTAATTCTATAATTTTCACTTCACATTTAAAGTCTCCATAAAATTCTGTTCCCTGAAAAATCGAAACGTCTCAAAGGATACTAAATCCATGCACATGAATACAGATAATTTCTTACAGAAACACACAGTACTCATAATTAAGCATCAACATCATTTAGCTAATACATATAATAACTACAACACAGAGAATTAAAGAACTCAACAAGGAAGAAAACAACATGCATGGCGAACTAAAACACTAATTAATTCATTCCATTTCATTCTAATTTCTTCACTTGCCACGAAGACCGCGGAAGTAAGCCTTGGGATCGCTCTCAATCACATCTCTAACAATCAAGGCCCTTTTTTTACCAGGAGCCTTCATCATCTTCTTTCCTTGATCACTTAAACCGATTTGAGATAGACCCCAACCGATTGCAGCAACTATGATGGCTGAACCAACAGCAACTGAAGCTTTCACCGCACCTGACTCAGCACCAGCCTCACCCTCAACTTGCTCCTCTGCTTTGCTTTCACTCTTGCTCTCACAACCACCCATTTCTTAAAAATTTCTTGATCAAATTGTAGATAGAGTTTGGGAAAATGAAGAATTTGTTGGGTTTATGGGAACCATGCATGTTGACTCTTGAGGAACGGTAGTTACCATGTAGGCTAACAGTCTGGGAAAATGAAGAATTTGGTGACTCTTGGAAAATTGTAGTTACCATATATACTTTCCCAAAGCATAATAAGATTGCAATTACCCTTAATTCTGATTGGGAGCTTCCCGATGTTAAGTTTAAACCGGTTATTAGCAATTGTAAAACTTCTTTTTATTTATTAATTACATTAGATAGTCTAAAAAACAGTGTGTTTTTCAAAGTGGCCTAAAGCCATCATTTCCAGCCTCGCCTCCATTTCCAAATCCATGGCTTTTCGTGGCTCCCTCTCCCGATCTCTTATCTCCACCGCCCGTTCCTCCCTCCGATCGCCCACCGCCATCCATCTCCGCCGCGTCCCCACCCTCCCCACTCCTCGCTCCGACCGCCGCCGCCTCCTTTCATTCGCCTCTCCCCGGTGAAAACAAAACGACTACCCTAATCCACCAAATATCATTTTACCATTTGTTGAATCTTTGATGAATTTGGATGATGCTGATGAACTCATTTATTGAATGTTGATGAATTTCGATGTTTCTGAAGAGCTCATTTCTTGAATGTTGATGAATTTTCGATGATTCTGATGAACTCATTTCTTGAATCTGGATGAATTTCGATAATCCCAATTCCGTTTTCAGAACTCTCGGTGAGCTCGGATGCGTACAGTCTCTGCTGCCACTTCACAGCGTGGTGGCTGCTGCTAGCCTCACGTCTCACCCCTCGATTAGCGCAAGGGCGTGCTGCGAGCTTTCTCAGGGTACCTTCTGTTTCTAGTTGGGTTAATTTATTCATTTGTAGCAAGAACACAGGCTTGATGGATTGGATGCGGTTGCAGTTGCAGCGATTCTGATGGTGAAGTACAGCTGTGAGTCGTTTTAGTCTAAACAAGATGCCCAGTAAGTATTTGATTTTTTGTTTTTGTAGAAATTTTTATAAAATTAATGTTATGTTGTTTTGTAATTTCTGGTGTTTGATTTGAAATTAGTGCACATTGTAGTCTTCTGATTGAACTGAATTGATGTTACAAATGAATGTTTGGTCAAAAAAAAGAAAAAAAAAGTCACATTTGTACATATAGGTTGCAATGAAACATAATAAACTCTATGCCAAAATTATTCTGTTTACCTGTCTGGCCTTCTCCAGCAGTAAAAAATGAATGCACCAACCCTTTACATGTACTTTATCGCATTTTTTTCAAACAATCGTAGTATTAACATAAAAAAAGAAAAAATTATTAGGGCGTGCATCGCACTCGTGCAAATAGCTAGTCTTAATTAAGAAAAGCTTTAATTGTTGTGGTTTAATTAGTCCTTTCTTAATTAATTAAAATTTAGTGATTAAAAAGTAATCAGTTTCAATCTAATTAAGTTTAATTAACTCATCCAAAACATTAGGGATTTAGCTTAAATAAAATTAATTAATCCCTAATTTTGGATTAATTTCATGAAAAACAAAAAATAAAAAAGTGTTTTAAATTACTTTCGCTACAGTATTAGTTCAACTAAAACAAAGCTAACATTTAATTATTGCAGTAAACCTATATTCAACCAAAGCTACTTTTAAGAAATCAAATCCAAGGAATTGCATTCGCTACAGTGCTTTTCCCTCTCTTCATTTTTTTTACAACCCCAAACCACCCCTAATTGTTTTAGTATGTAATTATTTTATGGCATTCTAATTATTTTTTATAACTTATCGTGTTGTCACTAACTAGATGGTATTGCATATAAATATTGACCTATGTGATTTGTTAGTCAAATAGGATTGCATATATTTTACTGTTTACAGTGTTTTTCATATATTGCATCGTTCAGAAGACGTGTCGTAGGCACGTGTCCACAGATAAACCTAGTATATATATATATATATATATATATATATGGGGATGATCCGGTGAGACCCTACCTCTTCTCTTATTCTGAGGCCTCGTATGATACAAATAAATCCCTTATGAAAAATCCAAACCGTTCATCTTGTTCTACATAACTGATAGTCTAATGGGTATAAAATTAAGTTATTTCACATTTATTTGCCCATCCCGATTTTGACTGCCTAATAACCAATTTGATACAGAGTTTTCAAACATACAATTTTGTCACATCATAAAATAAAAATAAATGAACTTCAAATAACTTGATTTACCCTTAGGCTATCTTAGGCATGTAGAACAAGATGAATTGTTCGGATTTTTTAGGCAATGGGATCACATATGAGGCCTCACCCACCCCCCCCCCCCCCCCCCCCCCCACCCCCACCCCCACATATATATAAATATATCATTAATGACACCACAGTAGCATAATTTCATTAACAATCATAAAAGATAAATTAGAAACTTTCATGTTATTCCTTAGTTTTTCTTATAATTAGTACAAGTATGTTATTTTCACATGGTACAATCCTATCTAGGAAATTTCTTAATTCTGAGTCGCTCATTTTATGGAATCTAACGTGATTGAAAGACAGATTGGAACGAACGTCTAGATCGTAAAACATAGGGTCTTAAGCAAATTGGGTAACCTTGGTATCAACTATTATAACTCCAAATGACTGGGTTGTGAGAACATGTGACTATCCAACCTTTCTTGAAACATAATCATCCAAATATGACTTTCTCAAAGTTTGCCTTCTGTTCTAACTGCTATCCATGTGCTACCTAATCCATGAGCTACCAAATTTTTCTTCTTATTAGTATTAATTTTCCTTCAAACTTTCAACCCATTCAGTTGACAATAGCATTGTGCGACTTACGCCGGTCATCTAATTTGGTATGCAACCGCACGTGCAAGTGAAAATAGTTTGAAAGCTTCTCCAAAAGTTTTAGGAAGGTTAAACCATTCCATACTTAGTTGGAGCAAAAAATTATAAACTACAGATATCCAACAAAATCTGCCATAAGAGTCAAAAGAAATGGTGAAAAACAGCAAGCAAACAATCTTGCTGAACAGAGTGGTATACCTGTTGCTGCTGCTGAATTTGTTGATTCATTCCTCCTCGCCTAACTCCCATTCTTTGTCCAAGTTGTCCGTACCTCTGAAGTTGGTAAGGCATTGGGAAGTTTGGATCCAAACCCGGTCGGATACCTGGAATAAGTTGCTGCTGGTAGCTAAAACCAGCAGGTTGTGGCGGAAAGAGGGCAGGAGCACCTTGGCCGAAATAAACTTGCTGGGGTGCAAGCCTAGGTCGGCCAGGGTGGTAACCTGGCATTGCTGGAATAGGTGGCATAGCTCCTGGAGAATTCAGCTGGGCAAAATGAGCCTGCAAAAGATGGCATTAGTACAAAGTATAAGATTATTGGCGCTCCATGAAAAGTGGTTACATCACTTGCATTGTGTAGATCATGATTAATGGTGTGAATTGCATTTAGATCATGACTAATGGTGTGAATTGCATTTAGTAAAGCACATATATAAATCAAATGATTAGTACAATTTGTCCTAATCATAAGACTAGATTAATAAAAAAATTAAAGGAAGGTTAAATGTTGTAGACTTCAAAGAAGAAGTAACAGAATAAGGAATAGAGCATCATGCAAAGCAAACTAATGAAATAGAAAGGGTTTTTTTCATTATCATCCTAAAGTATGACTTATGTTAATGACACGTATCGAACTAAGACCTATAGATGGTCATAATTAGGGATAGCAAAGTATAAAAGCATTTAGTAAAAAGGGAATTTAGATTCTGAAACAGATCACCATGTAATGCCAGACCAATAAATAGCAACGAAATTGAATTATGTTCCTGATCGTCTTAATCTAATGTCAATATCACCTTATTACATTCTAAATATATAATTTATTGCATGCATAGGTAGTCATATAAATCTACATTATAAGGATGACTAAGTATACAAGTATTCAATTTCAAGTCACAGGTGAACATTATATATACCATCAGTATTGGCAAACATTTAATGAGATCATTAAAATTACGAAACACAAAAAGTTGTCTACCAAAATTAATAAGATCATTACTTAGTCATAACATTACACGTATCTTAGTGGACCCAATAATTGATCTAAGCAAAATTTGACTTAAACAAAGTCTAACCTGCAAGTTTGCCCTTCTTTCTTTTTTGCGTTGAGCTACAGCAACATATAAAGGTTTCCGTCCTATCAATTTTCCGTTCATTTCAATCACCTGAACAGTAGCACTCATGCAAATGCTTTATAAGAATACATACAATTCTGTATCACTTATCACCTAAAATATAATAATAATAATAAAGTTAAAAAAGAAAAAACTACTTACCGCATGGTTAGCTTCGTCAGGGCTAGTAAATTGCACAAAACCAGAACCTCTACTCTGACCTTGTGGATCAAGCATGACCTACATGAAGTAAAGAGTACATTAATTTGTCGATTTTTCTATTAAGAGAAGTATTCAGTACTCCAAAAGATACATACCTTGCAGGAAATTATCTCACCAAAAGGAGAGAACAGTTCTTTGAGTTTTTCAACATCAAAAGCTTCATCGAGGTTTTTCAAATAAAGATTAGCCCCCTTCAACTTTTCCAATCTTCCATTTCTCTCCTCCTCAAATTTGGCCTTTAATTCAGCTTCTCTCTCAGCTTTCTTTTGGGCCCTTCCTACATATAGAATATTATCATTTATAGTTTTGCCACTGAGATTGTCAACTGCGGCTGAAGCAGCATCTTCTTCCTCAAAATTTACAAAACCAAAGCCTCTAGAGTTTCCATTCTCGTCACTCACAATAGTTGCACTGGTAATTTTACCGAATGGTTCAAATTCTTCTCTCAAGTTATCAACAGTAAATGTTTCAGGCAAATTCTTTACATAAACATTTTTGAACTTAAGATATCCATTTTCATGATCTCTCTCCTGACGACGGACAAAGAGACCAACATAAACTGGTTTGTCATTGAGTAACATCCCATTAAGTTGTTTAATAGCTTTCTGAGCAGCCTCCTCATGTTCAAACTGCACGAAGGCAAATCCTTTTGACTGCCCATTGCTATCAGTGGCCACTTTGCAAGAAACAACATTACCGAAGGAAACAAAAATTTCATGCAGAGCCTTGTGGTCTATTGCTGGGTGAAGATTCTTAATAAAAATATTGGCATATCCGCTTTTCCTTATGCTAGGATCTCTATGTGAATACATGATTCTGATAGGCTTTCCATTTATAACAGTATAATTTAAAACCTTCAAGGCACGAGCAGCTGCAAGAAAAAAACACTAATCAGTACAAGAAGTTTTCATGAATATCCATAACTGATTCAAAATGAAAATACATCAAATCAGTTGTCAGTGAATTTATCTAGCTTTAAGATAGATGTTTATGTGAGTTTGTGGGTAGCGAACGGTGACGAATTGGTCCTTACTTGGGTGGGTGCTTTGTACCTCTTTTACTTTTTTGTTTCTTTTTTTCTTTTGACAAAACTTAGAAATAGAAAAAAAATTATTGGAATGAGCTCTCCTTGATAAAGAACAAACCAGTCTAAAAATTTATTGGACAGGGCCTTCCTTCTTAAAGGACAAACTAATCTTTAATGTATGCATGCATATGTGGAAGCTTGTAACCCAATAAAAGCACAATAAATAATAAAACCTGTGAAACATGCGACTATAAACGACTAAAAGAAGCAAAGAACAAATATTTCCAACACTAGATCATCCGATTGATCAAATTATATAAAAATTCATCGTAAACCAAAGCATAATCATTAATCAGAACACATAAATCCCTTTCCTAATCCTCACTGAGCGTAAATAGCAAACTAAACCCCGAATCCCTTCCATGAGTAGAAAATAAAATCAAACTAATAACCGATCCACCAAATTCAACAGCAATCAAATAAAAAAGTTACCTTCTTGAGATGATTGGTAGTTCACATAACCATAGCCCAGCGAGACCTTCCTGATTTGATCGCGGCAAACCCTAACCGAGATCACGCCCCCGACCTGGCTAAACAGATCGAACAGCTGAGACTCAGTGATGGAGAGATCGAGATCGCCGACGTACAGCGAGGCATTCCCGAATGAGGCCGCTTGCATGGAGTTTGGCGACATCGGAGCTGAGAAGGTCGCCATTGCCGACGAAGATCAGAGGTCGATCAAGAACTAGGGTTAGGATTTCTGTTTTCTTTTTTGGTTTTTAGTGTTTTTTCTTGGTTTTTTTTTCTTCTGTGCCTGTGTGGTTTTTTTTTTTTTTTTTTTTTTTTTTTTTTTTTTTTTTGCTCTTCTTCTTCTTCAAAAAGGGGATTCGCCAGAAGGACGATCCGCGAGAGAGAAAGAAGGGGAGAAGTGGTTTATATAGTAATGATGGGAAAGAGGTTAGTTTTAGAAGTGACCAGTTTTGTGACATCACTGTATGTCGGTCCCAGTTTACAGTGATGTGTGATTAGTGGGTAATTGTAGGATTGGGTGCTGGAAGTGGAGAGTAGAGGTTGACGTGGATTTGACACGTGCGGGCTGCTGATCTGGCCCAGTATAGTGTTTAATTTTTTCCGTACTGACCCACATTTTTGAAATATTAGCCAAACTGACCCACTTTTGAAAATATTTATCCAACCGATCCAGTTTTGGATACGTCAGCATAAAACGCTATTGGCAATAATAGCATCTGTTATTTTAATGTCGGTGTTGCCAATAGCGGCACATGTAAAAAAAATCATTTGCTGCTATTGAAAGTAACGACAGCAATATATATCGCATTCACTTAAGAGTTTTATGACCTGAGAAAAAAATTGTAAATGAAATTCGCTTATAACTGATGTCGCTATTTCCAATAAGTGCATAATTAGCGCAAATAGCATCATCAGTACAATCCATAGTATACTCCAAATTTCGTGCAGGTGTATCAACTTCAAACTTGTTTTCGACCTTTATGCAGCCAGTATCTCTCAAAACTCAAAACATGAAACTTGTAGAGCTTTATCTTGGTGTTCCATAGCATTTTGAATCATCTCAATCGGAGTTCGGATGATAAATGATGCTGCTTGTTTTCTTTTAGGTGTAGGGGCAACAGGTGTGAGTCTTGTATTTTGTGAAGCGGAAGACACGACACTGACGTTAGTCTGATCCCCTGTCATAGGACCGGCTCGGGAGTTGCGGGAAGTAGGTTGAGGCTCATTGCTCGGCGCTGATGTTGGGGGCTCGGCTCGGATCTTCGGACTTGCACAATGACTATAGACCCCGGGAGAGTTCCCAAAGACAGGCCCTCCAACAATCTAGTCAGTCACTGAGAAAGCAATAGTAGCTAGGGTTCAGGTGGAGAAATATTGATTACCTTTTAAAGTGAGGAGGGGATCTGGTATTTATAGGCATGGGTAAACGGGTCTGGGGCCCCAACGGGCCGGGTCAGACCCGTTTGCCTGTAGGCTTGAGTTGGCAGAAGCCCGTTGGACTTGTTGACCTGATAATCACAGGAGAGCGTAATTTGAAGAGATCTGATGGCCCTGATTGGGTGACGTCATCTATACCACATCATAAGCCCCCTACTCCTGGAGAGCTGTGTAACCCAGCCGTATAGGAGCAGTCGGTCTCTGTCGGAAGAGAGGAGGGGAGTATTTGGCGAAGATTTGTTGCTCTAAATCCCTGGGGGTGTTTATTAGAACTCGCCACTATTCTGGTCAAAAACCAATGGCCGAGGGCCGAGACAGAAGGCCGATGGTCGAGGGACGGAGATGAGGACTGAAGGCCGAGGGGCAACTTCGTCTGCCTGGTGCCGAACGCTTTGTGAGGGAAGCTTAGAGAGAGGAGCCAGGCGGGTGCTCGCTATCACCGCAGAGCTCCGAGTTTTGTAGGGTCACCTAGGCGAGCTTTAAGTAAGGCAACTTCAGGGAGAAGCTGAGCGGGTGCTCGAGGTCACTGCCGAGCTCCAAGCTTGTAGGGTCCACTCAGCGAGCTTCGAGTGAGGAAACTTCACGGAGAAGCTGAGTGGGTGCTCGAGGTCACTGCCGGGCTCCGAGCTTGTAGTGTCGGCTCGGAGAACTTCGAGTGAGGAAACTTCAGGGAAAGGCTGAGTGGGTGCTCGAGGTCACTGTTGAGATCAGAGCTTGTAGGGTTGGCTCGGAGAGCATCGAGTGAGGCAACTTCAATGAGAAGCTGAGTGGGTGCTCGAGGTCATTGCCGAGCTCCGAGCTTGTAGGGTCGGCTCGGCGAGCTTTGAGTGAGGCAACTTCAGGGAGAAGCTGAGTGGGTGCTCAAAGTCACTGCCAAGCTCCAAGCTTGTAAGGTCGGCTCGGCGAGCTTCGAGTGAGGCAACTTCAGGGAGAAGCTGAGTGGGTGCTCGAGGTCACTGCCGAGCTCCGAGCTTGTAGGGTCAGCTCGGAGAGCTAAGAGTGAGGCAAATTCAGGGAGAAACTAAATGGGTGCTCGAGGTCACCACCGAGCTCCGAGCTTGTAGGGTCGGCTCGGAGATCTTCGAGTAAGGCAACTTTAGGGAGAAGCTGACTGGGTGCTCGAGGTCACTGCCGAGCTCAGAGCTTGTAGGGTCGGCTTGGAGAGCTTCGAGTGAGGCAACTTCAATAAGAAGCAGAGTGGGTGCTCGAGGTCATTGCCGAGCTCCGAGCTTGTAGGGTTGGCTCAGCGAGCTTCGAGTGAGGCAACTTCAGGGAGAAGCTGAGTGCGTGCTTGAGGTCACTGCCGAGCTCCGAGTTTGTTGGCTCAGAGAGCTTCAAAATGAGGCAACTCCAGTGAGAAGCTTAGTGGGTGTTCGAAGTCACTGCCTAGCTCCGAGCTTGTAGGCTCGGAGAGCTTCAAAGTGAGAAGCTGAGTGGGTACTCGAAGTCACTACCGAGCTCCGAGCCTTAAGGGGCATCTTTGTTGGAAAAAGCTAGGTGGGTGCTCGTCGTACTTGCCGAGCGCCGAGCCACCCAGGCTTGGCCTTTGATAGGCAGCTTTGTTGGAAAAAGCTAGGTGGGTGTTCGTCGTACTTGCCGAGTGTCGAGCCATCCAGGCTTGGCCTTTGTTAGGCAGATTTGTCGGAAAAATCTAGGTAGGTGCTCGTCGTACTTGCCGAGCGCCGAGCCACCCAGGCTTGGCCTTTGATAGGCAGCTTTGTTGGAAAAAGCTAGGTGGGTGCTCACCGTACTTGCCGAGCGCCGAGCCATTCGGGCTTGGCCTTTGATAGGCAGCTTTGTTGGAAAAAGCTAGGTGGGTGCTCGCCGTACTTGCCGAGCGTCGAGCTCCCCAGACTTGACCTCTGTTAGGCAGCTTTGTTGGAAAAAGCTAGGTAGGTGCTTGCCGTACATGCCGAGCATCAAGCCACCCAGACTTGGCCGTAGGGGGGCATCCCTCTTCCAGGAGTTTGGTTCGCCGTTTAGTGTGTCCGAGGTGTTAGCCGAGCTTTAAGTGTGAGGGCCAAGAGAATTCGGACGGTTCGTGGTCCAATAGGGTGGTGACACGTGGAAATAATGATGTCGGGCTTTTCGCGGATTTCGAGGAGTCCCCTCTCAAGCTATATATCCTCCACCCCTCCCTCACTTCTTGCATTTGCTTTCTCCTCTCAAGTTCCCAAATCTTCCTCCGTCGCAGTTCAGTCACCGGTGGCATTTTCTGATAGCCGAGCTTTGAGTGTGAGGGCCAAGAGAATTCGGACGGTTCGTGGTCCAATAGGGTGGTGACACGTGGAAATAATGATGTCGGGCTTTTCGCGGATTTCGAGGAGTCCCCTCTCAAGCTATATATCCTCCACCCCTCCCTCACTTCTCGCATTTGCTTTCTCCTCTCAAGTTCCCAAATCTCCCTCCGTCGCAGTTCAGTCACCGGTGGCATTTTCTGATATCCTTCACCGTTCTTCCAATCAGGTTAGTTAATTTTATTTTTCAGTATGTCACGGGCTCAGTCTGGTTCATCCTCCACTACGTCGAGTTAGGACGAGGGTCCCCGTGCCTCCGAATCTACGTCATGGGAGTCAGAGACAAAGGTCTACGATGTCGCGCCTATACGCAGTAGAAGGCCCTTTGTGGTAGAGTCGAGTGACTCGGAACCCGATGAACCCTTGGCCAAAGGCGAGTCTGAGGTCGAGGTGGTCGAGGTGGTCGGAGAACATATCGTAGTGGACGAGAAAGAGGTGGAAGGAGGTCGGAGTGAATGAGGAAGAGCCTGGCAAGGAGGGTGAACATGGCGGGGAAAAGAACTAGTCCGAGGATGACGACTTGGGTCCTTTGGCTATGTCGTCCCCCCCCCTCAAAGGTCCACAATTTTGACGTAAGAAGATGAAGTGGGATTATCCAGACAACCCGGACGGGGAGGCTTCTTCAGTTAACCTTGAGGTCCAACCGCGCTATATCCGAATGTATTCGGACGATGTCAAGGAGATGCTCCGGTACAGGGGAGGAGTCGCCGAGGACGTGGAGGCTTCCTCGCCCGGTAGGCAAAAAATTGCTATGGATAGGATGCCGACCGTCCTTACAACGAACGACCTCCCCGTCATCCATGCGAGTTACTTCATCGGTGAGGATTATGAGCTGCTGATCCCCAGCACCGGGATCCGTCCTACGGACAGACTAGCGCCCCACTTCTGCATGTTCCCTTTTGATGCCTTCTGCTCCGGTTTGCGTCTGTCGCTCCACCCTTTTATTAAGGAAGTTTTGAATTGGGCATCCCTTAGCCCTATGCAGTACGGGCCCAATTCCTAGAAGCAGATAGTGTGCTTCTTATTGCTCTGCGATGAGTGGGGGATCCACCCAAAACTGAAGTATTTTCAGGCGATCCTCGGCCTTAGCTCGTTCGGCGAATATGAGGGGATCTACTATATTACGCCAAGACGAAAGAGAAGGGTCGTGCACGGGCACCCGAACTCCATCAAGGGGTGGAAGGAGAAGTATTTCATCGTTCGGAATCTGCCCCCATGGGTGATACCCACGGCTTAGTTCTACAAGCCCAATCGGAAGGGTCCTCGTAAGTTGGACCTGACGGCCGAGGAGTGGGGAACGTTGAGAAGATATGTTCGGGCAATAGCATTGGTTGGCCTAACATGATAGAGAGGCACTTAGCTCGAATCGGACTGAGCCCCACTACTATCAGTATATTTTTTAACTAGTTTCCTTTCAAGTATTTTCGCTCGTCTTATGCGATTTTCTTTTCTGTACACATGGATGATGATGCGATTGCGGTGAGGAGGGCTCTGCTGAAAAATAGGCGACCGAGAAGGCCGACTAACCCCGTCACAAGAAACATGGGAGACCCCCTACCGAGGGGGTTGCGGAGGAGACCCCTCTCCCGGCACCAAAGAAACACAAGAGCTCGAAGTCGGGCCCCAGCACTAGCAGCTAGAAGGTTGCTGCGGTTGTGAAGAGTGGACTCCCCCTACTAGCTCCGACGGCCGACTAGATCGTTGGCGAAGCAGGACTGCAGCCCTGGGCGCTGGACTGCTGTTAAGATCGGGGATACTATCTTGGATGGGTCGGTGGCCATTGAGATGGTTGAGAAGATCGCTCCGCCCCGAGAACAGAAGGCTCGGGAGTGAGACACTGTCGAGTCCTCGTACATGAAGTGGGCCCTGGCCAGCTAGCAGGTAATGTGGTAGTTAGTTGTATTCACACCTTTGGCATATCTTCTAAGTCTTTCTTCCTCGGTTGCAGGCTTGCGTGGATGGCACCCAGCTGATGAAGCTGCACACGAAGGAGGTGGCGAACGAGGGGAGGAATACCCAGCATTGGGAGCGGGAAGTGAAAGACCTCAAGCTGGAGAAGACGGACCTCAAGGCCTAGATCCAGGCTCTTTGAGCGGAATTGGTGAACCAGGAGGACGCCTATAGGAGAAGGATGGTCGACCTGAGGAAGGAGGCCGATGCTCGCGTGGAGGAGATAACGCGGTCGGGATGGACAAAGTGATCGAGGCCCAGGATGTGGTCTATGCCACGACGATCTGGCATGTCAAGCACTTTCATCCGGAGATGGACCTGAGCAGCTTTCACTATGACCTAGTCGTGCCTGAGCTCCCGCTGACCCCTAGGGGTTGAGACGACGCCACGGACGATGAGCCCTACTCCGAGAAGCAGACCAAGGAAGAGGTGGGCCAGAAGTAGTCATCATTGTTTGTTTCCTTGTTTCATTTTTTTTTTGTAATAGCCGAAAGTGGACTGGCCACCGCACCTTTTATAAAGTTACATTTTTTAGCAATGAAAAGCATTTTTGGCCGAACCTCTTGACTTGATGAATTTCTGGCTTGATTTTTTAGCCAAGCATTTTTAGTTCGGAGTGATATTTCTCTGTCCTTTGGCAGATGACAGTGACCCCGACGAGGGACCATGTGGCTCTGAGGTGAACCAATTGAAAGGTAGAATCTCGGCGATGGAGTTTTCTTTGGCTCGATACCGTAAGGAGGCTCGCGACCGTGAGGCTGCCGTTAAGTACTTCATGGACAAGTCGAAGGGGCTCAGCGTAGAGCTGGCGTGGTTCAAGAAATTATTTTCCGACCGCGACCTAGACCCCATTAGAGCTCCGTTTTCGATGGCTAGTAACTCTGCCTAGCGACCTTCGTCCGAATCCTTCCTTCGTGAGGTTATAGTAGAGAAGGAATTAGAGGTGCAGCGATACAAGATAATGCTCGGGATGTCTGGGTCCCGGTCCATTTCGTTCACTTGCCCCCGTCCTCCTGATGGTGCTTCCTCGCTGACCCCGATGATTGGTCTGGCGAGGCCATGTGATGCGCAGAGCTCCGTCGCCAGCGTATCCACCTTGGCGAGGCCGGGAGACCCGGTGAAGGAGCCGACTAGGTCGGCCGGACTAGAGCACGTCTGCTTTGACCCTATGGTTCCGACATGGGAGCATTAGAATAGGCTTTACCAATGTATTCTCGTTTCGATGCAACTTCCTTTGATGAAATAATATGAGAAGACGATTGTCTAGTCTTAGCTCTTTTTCTGTCTTGCAGTTAATATGGTACATTGCTCGATATACAGGCCGAGTATCGGGCGTCCATACCAGTGAGAGAGTTAGTGCTTTGTTTGAGATACATACCGAGCATCGGGCGTCCAACATTGTGAGGAAGCTGGTGCCTTGCTCGCGATACATGCCGAGCGTCGGGCGTCCAAGCTTGTGAGAAAGCTGGTTCCTTGCTCGCGATACATGCCGAGCATCGAGCGTCCCTACCTGCTGGAAAGCTGGTACCTTGCTCGTGATACATGCCGAGCATCGGACATCCAAACTTGTGAGGAGCTAGTGCCTTGCTCGAGATACATGCTGAGCGTCGGGCGTTCCTGCTTGTGGGAAAGCTGGTGCCTTGCTCGAGATATATGCCAAGCGTCGGGCATCCAAGCTTGTGAGGAAGCTGGTACCTTGCTCGAGATACATGCCGAGCATCGAGTGTTCCTGCTTGTAGGAAAGCTGGTGTCTTACTCGATATATATGCCGAGCGTCGGGCATCCAAGCTTATGAGGAAGCTGATGCCTTGCTCGAGATATATACCGAGCGTAGGGCATCCAAGCTTGTGAGGAAGCTGGTGCCTTGCACGAGATATATGCCGAGCATCGAACATCCAAGCTTGTGAGAAAGCTGGTTCCTTACTCGCGATACATGCTGAGCGTCGGGCGTCCAAGCTTGTGAGAAAGCTGGTTCCTTGCTCGCGACACATGTCAAGTGTCGGGCGTCCCTGCTTGTTGGAAAGCTGGTGCCTTGCTCGTGATACATGCCGAGCATCGGGCATCCAAGCTTGTGGAAAGCTGGTGCCTTGCTTGCGATACATGCCGAGCATCGGGCGTCCAAGCTTGTGAGAAACCTAGTTCCTTGCTCGCAATACATGTAGAGCGTCGGGCTTCCAAGTCTAGTTCCTTGCCCACGATACATGCCGAGCATCAGACGTCCCTGCTTGTTGGAAAGCTGGTGCCTTACTCGCGATACATGCCGAGCATCGGGCGTCCAAGCTTGTGTAGAAGGTGGTGCCTTGCTCGAGATACATGCCAAGTGCCGGGCATTCCTGCTTGTGGGAAAGCTTGTGCCTTGCTCGAGATATATGCCGAGCGTCGGGCATCCAAGCTGGCGAGGAAGCTGGTGCCTTGCTCGAGATATATGCCGAGCGTCGGGCGTCCATGCTGGTGAGGAAGCTGGTGCCTTGCTCGGATATATGTCTAGCATCGGGCGTCCAAGCTTGTGAGGAAGCTGATGCCTTGCTCGAGATACATGGCGAGCATCGGGCGTCCAAGCTTGTGAGGAAGCTGATGCCTTGCTCGAGATACATGGCGAGCATCGGGCGTCCAAGCTTGTGAGAAAGCTGGTTCCTTACTCGCGATACATGCCGAGCATCGGGCGCCCCTACTTGTTGGAAATCTGGTGCCTTGCTCGCGATACATGTCGAGCATCGGGCATCCAAGCTTGTGAGAAAGCTGGTGTCTTGCTCGAGATACATGCCGAGCATTGGGCGTCCAAGCTTGTTGGGAAGTTGGTGCCTTGCTCGAGATACATGCCAAGCGTTGGGCGTTCCTGCTTGTGGGAAAGCTGGTGCCTTGCTCGAGATATATGCCGAGCATCGGGCGTCCAAGCTTATGAGGAAGCTGGTGCCTTGCTCGAGATAAATGCCAAGCGTCAGGCGTCCAAGCTTGTGAGGAAGCTGGTGCCTTGCTCGAGATACATGCCGAGCATCGGGCATCCAAGCTTGTGAGAAAGCTGGTTCCTTGCTCGCGATACATGCCCAGCGTCGGGCGTCCCTACTTGTTGGAAAGCGGGTTCCTTGCTCGCGATACATGCCGAGCGTCGGACGTCCAAGCTTGTGAGGAAGTTGGTGCCTTACTCGAGATACATGGCGAGCGTCGGGCGTTCCTGCTTGTAAGGAAGCTGGTGCCTTGCTCGAGATATATGCCGAGCGTCGGGCATCCAAGCTTGTGAGGAAGCTGGTGCCTTGCTCAAGATACATGCCGAGCATCGGGCATCCAAGCTTGTAAGAAAGCTGGTTCCTTGCTCGCGATACATGCCGAGCATTGGCATCCCTACTTATTGGAAAGCTAGTGCCTTGCTCGCGATACATGTCGTGCATCGGGCATCCAAACTTGTGAGGAAGCTGGTGCCTTGCTCGAGATACATGCCGAGCGTTGGGCGTTCCTGCTTGTGGGAAAGCTAGTGCCTTGCCTGAAATATATGCTGAGCGTCGGGCGTCCAAGCTTGTGAGGAAGCTGGTGCCTTGCTCTGTATGAACTTGGAGTCAACAAAAAATGTGTTGCTTTTTATCATGACCGTTTGTTTACAGAGGAATTGGTGCATAGTGCTTACAATGGTTGATTCTTCCTCACTTTACCTCTTGAAATTTGATGAGGTGCTCCGCATTCCAGGGCCTCTTAACCATCTTGCCCCCCAAGTCTTCGAGGCGGTACGTTCCGGAAGGACCACCTGGGAGATTTTATACGGGCCCTCCAAGTTGTGTAACGCCCCGCCCCAATACTCAGACAATTTTAATATTTTTTAGAAGACAAATTAGATACTATGTAGTACAACTGCCCACCACAGGCTGCCTCTCAAAAGGTGGTTAACCGAATTGGTGACTCTTGATCATTGGCAAATAGTATTTATACTCAAATTAGTTTTTGTATACTTCCCATGTGGGACTAAATTTCTCAATCTTTCTCTCAAATTCCCTCAAATCCCGTGGACCTCACGTACACGTCATTCAGTACCAGTCGACTGCTCAACCACCAGTCGACTGTTCGTTGAAAACCTGGGGTATTACATACACCCCACCTTTAGAAATCAGCGTCCTCGCTGAGTACGGGACACACATCTAGTGTAGGACCGCCCTTTCTAGCACCCTGCCTACTTCCGTGAATACCCCACGAAGCAAATTCCGGAGACTCATCTCCCTGCCGTGTATCAAATACACCCGGTGTGTCGAAAGTCGGCTCTGATACCATTTGTAACGCCCCGCCCCAATACTCAGACAATTTTAATATTTTTTAGAAGACAAATTAGATACTATGTAGTACAACTGCCCACCACAGGCTGCCTCTCAAAAGGTGGTTAACCGAATTGGTGACTCTTGATCATTGGCAAATAGTATTTATACTCAAATTAGTTTTTGTATACTCCTATGTGGGACTAAATTTCTCAATCTTTCTCTCAAATTCCCTCAAATCCCGTGTACCTCACGTACACGTCATTCAGTACCAGTCGACTGCTCAACCACCAATCGACTGTTCGTTGAAAACCTGGGGTATTACAAGTTGGGGGCGAGCTTGCCTCTCGCTGTGGGTTGGGAGATTGCTACCTTTCGGAGCACGAGGTCCCCTTCCTTGATGTTGGTTAGGCGAACTTTCTTGTTATAGAGCCTCTCGACCCGTTGTTGGTAAATGGCCCGTCGGATGCTGGATCTTTCTTGTACCTCGTTAATGAGGTCCAAGTTGGCTCTGAGGTCACTTGAGTTTGATTCTTCGTTGAAGCCCATGTACCTCGGCGATGGGAGGCCGACTTCCAGTGGGATGACCGCCTCGGTCCCATATGTTAGATTGAAAGGGGACTCGCAGGTCAGAATTCTCTTAGTAATTCAAAGTGATCAGAGGACGCCTAACAACTCCTCGACCCACAGACTGCTGGGCGACTGATCCAGCCGCTTCTTCAGACTGTCAAGAATTTGACGGTTGGTGTTTTCGACCTGGCCGTTCGATTGGGGATGAGAGATTGACGAGAAGCGTTGTTGAATGTCGAGGTGGTCGCAAAACTTCCAAAAGTTTTTGTCGGCGAATTGGGTTCCTTTATAGGTGATTAGCACGCACAGGATCCCGATCTGGCATACTATATGCTTCCAGAATAATTGTTGAGCTTGATGCTCGGTGATGGTAGTTAGGGGCTCCGCCTCTACCCACTTAGTGAAGTAGTCAACGGCCACGATGAGGAATTGCCTCTGGGTAGTCGCCGGTGAAAAGGGTCCGACTAGGTCCATTCCCCACATGACAAAAGGAGTAGGACTAGCGAGGGACTTCAGCTCGGCCTGGGTCGAGTGTTTAACGGGGGAGAACCTCTGACCGGGGCCGCAGCTTCGGACAAGGTTTTTAGCATCTTGCAGCAAGTTGGCCAGTAGTTGTCGTGGATTAGTTCTTTTCGGACCAGCAACCTGCTGCCCATATGGCACCCCCCGATTCCTTCGTGTAGTTCTTCCAGGGCGTACTAGCCTCGTCTGGTGTTAGGCAGCAAAGAAGGGTCTCCCATCCGACTTAGTGTAGGAGCGTTTAATAAGCACGCCCCTAATTAAGGTGAATCTTTCAGACCGCACCCGAATGCTTTGTGCCGTGGCCGGGTCTGGTGGAAGCTCGCCAGTTGTCAGGAACCTGTGTATGGGGCTCATCCACGTCTTGGTGGAATCATCGTTGGAGAGGTAGAAGATTTCCGGTTCTTCGATTTTTGGCTTAAGAAGGACCTCGATTAGGGCCGTGCGGCCTAATCCTCCAAGAGAAGACGACGCGAGTTTAGAAAAGGAGTCGGTGTGACAGTTTTATTCTCTTGGGATCGGTGGACATCTACCTTCACGAAGAGCTGTAGCAGCTGCTTTGCTCGCGCCAAGTGTTGGGTCATTCGGTGGTCACGGGTCTCCTACTCTCCGGTGATCTATTTGACCACGAGTTGTGAGTCACTGAAGACTTGTATTTTCCTCGCACCTTCTCGGTAGGCCAATGTGAGTCTCGCGATTAGAGCTTCATATTCTGCCTCGTTGTTTGTGGGTGGAAAATTGAGCCGAAGGGAATACTGAAGGATAAAGTCGTCGGGGCCTTTGAGAATGATGCTCGCCCCGCTTCCTTCCTCGCAAGACGAACCATCGACGTAGACGTCCCAAGTCGGGGCGTCCTGCTGAATTTCCGGGGACTCAGGGATGGTGCATTCAGTAATAAATTCTGCAAGCGCCTGGCCTTTGATCACTGTACGAAGGTGGTAGCTAATGTCGTGCTGACTGAGTTCGATTAACCATTTGACTAAGCGGCCGGAATTTTCGGGCTTATCAAGGACTGTCTTGAGAGGTTAATCAGTGAGAACGCGGACGGAGTGGGCCTGAAAGTAGGGGCGGAGTTTCCATGCTACTAAAATTAGTGCATAGGCGATTTTCTCTGTCCTCGGGTATCTGACCTCCGCGTCATGCAAGACTTTGCTAACATAGTAGAGGGGCTTCTGCGATCCCTCCTCCTCCCTGAACAACACGGCACTGAGTGTGTGTTCGGTGGCGGCCAAGTAGAGGAACAGGGGCTCGCCCGACTCCGGTTTGCTGATGAGTGTGGGTTAGCGAGGCCTACCTTTAGCTGGTCGAATGCCTCCTGCTGGGGGGTTGCCCACTCGAAGCTTTTTACCCCTCTGAGGTCTTTGAAGAATGGGAGCGACTTCTCTCTAGATTTGGAGAGGAAACGGCCGATGGCCACCAGTCGTCCCGTGAGCCTTTGCACTTCCTTGGTGTTTCTAGGGAGAGCCATGTCGAGGATGGCTCGAATCTTTTCAAGATTTGCTTTGATGCCGAGGTGGCTCACAATGAATCCGATGAACTTCCCCGAGGATATGGCGAAGGCGCACTTGGAGGAATTGAGCCTCATATTGTGAGATCGCAGGACCCCGAAAGCTTCCTCAAGGTCGGTCACATGATCGTGGTCCGAACGGCCTTTGACGAGCATATTGTCCACATACACTTCTATGTTCTGGCCGATCTGGTCCTTAAAGACCCGGTTAACGAGCCTTTGATAAGTGGCGTCAGCATTCTTCAGCCCGAAGGGCATGACCCGGTAGCAATAAAGGCCTTGGTCGGTTACGAAGGTGGTTTTCGGTATGTCTGGGGGGAACATTCTTATCTGGTTATAGCCTGAAAAGGCATCCATGAAGCTAAGTAGTTCGTGCCCTGTTGTCGCATCTATGAGGGCGTCAATGTTTGGGAATGGAAATGGGTCTTTGGGACAGGCCTTGTTCAGGTCTGTGAAATCAATGCAGATTCTCCATGTGCCACTCGTTTTCTTCACCATCACCATATTAGCCAGCCACTCTGGGTAGCTGACCTCCTGAATAAATCGCGCCGAGAGGAGTTTCCCAACTTCCTCCCTGACCGCCAGTTATCGATCGGGGCGGAACTTACGCCTCTTCTGCTGGACTGGCTTTGAGTCTGGTCGGACGCTCAGCCTGTGCATTATGATGTCTTCAGAGATTCCCGGCATGTCAGATGGCATCCATGCGAAGAGGTCAGAGTTCCGACGAACGCACTCAATGATTGTTCGCTTAAGGTCTGGGGCCAATGATAGGCTAACTCGGAACCACTTGGATGTTTCTCCCTAAAAAAAGGGACCTTTTCAAGCACATCCACGGGTTCCGATCCGCGCTCGGAATGGAGCTCGACCACATAGAGGGGAAAGACGTCGCCCCCCTACCCTGGTCATATAGCACGAACGTGTCGACTCCTGATTGCCCCAAACCACACCCACCCCGTGGGAGGTGGGAAACTTGAGCTTCAAGTGGTAGGCGGACAGAACATGCTGGAGGGTGCATAGGCCGGGTCTGCCGAGGATGGCGTTATAGGCAGCTTTGACATTGACCACCACGAAGGCCATAGCTTCGGTCCTGAAGGTCGGGGCCGTGCCGGCCGTTACGTCGAGTGTGAAAATACCCTCGATCTGGACAGGGATGCCAGAAAATCCATGGAGCGTGTACCCAGCTGGTTTCAACCTCTCTCCGGGGAGCTTTAGGCTTTCAAAAGTGGCCAGGATGAGGATGTTCACCGAGCTACCGTTGTCTACGAGGATACGCCGGACCTCGTGGTTGGCCATGCCTAGGCTGATAACCAGAGCATAGCAATGCGGAAGTCGGACGCCCACTAGGTCTTCTCCTGAGAAGGAGACGAGGGAGGTTGGTCGTGGACCAAGCTTACATCACCGACATTGCAATATGTTCATCATTGTTCCTATTGATATCGATTATTGGCTAAGTTTTATTGATATTGACTGTTGAATATTGTTACCGAATATTGAATCATTGTTACACCATTGCATCGATTACCATGTTATTGATTATTGATTATCGTGCCTTGTTATTGATTCCTATTGATCCATTGACTTATTGTTATACCGTTACTCCATTGTTCCTTGCTTTCTCTACTTGCTGTCCATGACTTGCTCTAAGGACAATTTTTTCACCACTTTTTAGATGAAGTGTTCACAGGTGTTGATGGAGAATTGCCTGCTTGGATTGGAGAACAAACTTTCTGAAGATCTAATGCTTTCTAGTTGCTTATTATTTTATTGAACTTAATGTATTGAGACTTATTATCTATTTGTGATTGGATTATTATATTATTTGGCTTATGTCCCGGATTTTTATTATTATTTCCAGACGTTGGATTATTGTACTTAGATATTTTATATTGCTTCATTCCAAGTATTATTGTTCATGAGGTTATTATTATTGCTTGCGTAATTGTTCTGTATTGATTATATTGTTGGGTTAATCGGATAAACGGCTTATAGGTGACGTTAGTCATTCGCTGGGCCAATGTCATGTACTCGTATTCCGTATTTTTGGGAAGCGGGGCGTGACAGTATAAATGAGAACGGGGGTTACAAAAGGGGATCCGAGGTGTGGTGAATCATCATGAGGGTTTTGAAGCCCTCGATGTGATCATCAGGATCCGTTTCTCCATTATTTCTCCTGTTCGGCCGGCATCTTTGTTCAGATTGCCTTTCGGCTTCGGTGATTTGGGCAAGACGACCTTGTATTTCTTGTATTCGTTTGAGGATGGGGTCCTCCCTTCCCTCTTACTGGGTTGACCTGTAAGATCCCATAAAATAGTATACAACTATTTTGTATATTAGTTCTTGAACAATTCAGAGCTGCACATATTAATGGATTTTTCTCAATTGTTTTAATTGAGTAAGTGTTGGGACATATTATTTAATATGTTTCGAACCTGACAATGGTACAATTGTTGAACCGGAGTTGCTATAATTTCTCAATTAAATTTTACGTTTGTCTTAGCTATGATCGAGACGGAACATATAGTGTTTTCTATGATAATAAACTATTATATATATATATATACACATACAAATGTTTTTCTTTTGAGAATGTGTATGCATTTGTCATGAATGTAGATGTGAGAATACATGTATATATATATATACTTATGTGTGTATGTATTTTGTATAAAACCTTAAACCATTCATCCAAACCCTAAACCACTTATCCTAAACTAAGTGCTTGTATTGAGTTATGGTCACCCCTTCATCTCACTCGCTTTCATTCTCACCTCCACCACCTCACCACACTCCCACTCTCTCTCTCTATCTATAAATGGCTGGCAAACCTTCTCCCCTCCCCATTTTTCTATTTTTCTTTCAAGGAAAAACAATTCATTTTCCTTAATTTTCCAAACCATAAATACCTTATTTTACTTCAAAATCCTATCTTTTTCTTCAATTCCTAGCATTTCCACTACTTCAAAATATATTTCTCTCATCTAAGCCTAAGGAAAAGAAGCAAGGTTGGAGAAGAAGACCAAGGAGCTAGGAGGAGAAGGCCAAAGAACACAAGATTGAAGAAGAAGCAAGGAGAAGAAATCAAACTTCATATGTGGGTGTCTTCTTAAAACAATATGCTTGTTATATATATATATATATATATATATATATATATATATATATATATATATATATATATGATGAGAGCTAGTTGCTGATTTGGTTGCTAGATAACATGAATGAGAATTATTATGTGTTTATAAATTAATTCTTATGCTAAGAGTGCTAATTAATGGAAGAAAATTTAATCTTGTGAAGAAATAAGCATGTTTGATTAGAAAATTTATAACCTTGTGCTATGATAGAATTTGAGGTTTAAATTTTTATCGTAGCATCTTAATTGTGTCCCTAATGTTCTACCCAAATTTCGTGACTTTTGGAGGTGGTTTGATATTTTTTTAAAATCCATCAAGTTGCTGGTTGTGGAAACAAAAATTGTTGTTTGTTGAATCTAACATGTTGACTTATAAAATTTGTATATCCATGATAACTATGAATCTAAAGCTGAGATTTTTACTGGAGCTTCTTATACATGTGATAAATCTATTAATGTCCACATTTTGGATCAATAATTTGAATACAATTAACAATTAAATTCTCTATCTTTGGTAATTTATACTTCTTTTCTCTTTTCTACAGGAAAGAGCTTAGAAGCAACTAAATTGAGTGAATTCAAGATTTACTCAGGACTAATCTACCACTGTGAGGATGAAGCACTGGAATGAAGAACCTTAATTTTCGCATCAAAACATTTCTAGGAGCATGATGGAGAGTTGTGTCAACAAGGTTGAAAGTGTGGGGTTATTTTGATTCAAACATGAAGAGCTAAATTCTACAAGAAGAAGATGTGCAGGTGTGAAATTCTCCTTCTCTTGCACTGCCACTGTGTACATGTATCAGCTGTGCATGCAGTAGCACTACCTCAAAAATCTTCACCTCAGATGCCTACAATCTCCATTTCTTCACCCTCCAACTCCCTTCTTCATCTCCTAGTAAGTGTAGCTATACATCAGTTGGTAAATAGAAGAGTGGTGAAGTTCCATATTGATCAAGCCTCATATTGACCTCCACTTCAAATATCAGATTGCAAGTGAAGTGGAAAATGACTTCCTTCAAGAGCTGTGCATATATCAGCTATATGCACCACAGATACATGAGTATGTAAGGTTAGATGCAAGTCTTTCTTTACAGTTAAGCTGCAATTCATGAGGCAAAAATATGTGTGTGGAGCTGTGCAATTTAGCTGTGCATATCAGCTGTGCAACTTGAATTCTCCACTTCAAAGTTCACAGTCCCCATTCTTCACTTTCTAAAGTTTTTTTTTACTCCCTATCAATTATGACTCCACTGGTGATTGAAGCTCTAAATTGATCAAGCCCAAATCATGAAAAATCTCTAGGACTGTGGAAGAAGTTGAAAAAGGTTTCAACTAGCAGAGTATAATTGAATTGGAGAGTGAGAATAAGCTCAGCTGTGTGTATCAGCTGTGCATCTTTTTTTTAAGAGTGCTATAGTATCAGTTCCACACAGATACATGACTTGTGCATGTTCAAATACAGCTGCACAAAAGAGTTATTCTTCACAGCTGAGTTTCACTCTTTCACCCTCTAGTTTTGAATCAGTTAGCTGCAAGTCACAAACACAAAAAAAAGTGCTCTTGAGAAGAACTAGTATATGCAGGTACATCAAAACTACAAGCCAAGAAGGAGAGCAAAAAAAAAAAAGAATCTGTGGAGAGCTAGAGATTTGCACAGTTGAGATACACCCCCACTACACCCAAATCTGCAACAAAAATAAAGATTGAGCTGTCAAAATTCTGGAAAGATTGCAGAGAAACAAATAATGTACAGCTGCAAATAACAACTTCCCAAAAATCAAGCTAGTTAGTTGGCTAAAGAATTTTGTTACTCAGTTTCTGGCAGTTAATGAAGGGGATTTTGACTCAATCCATACCCGATATTGAGGAGATTGCAATCTTGAGCTAGAGATCTGCAGATGGGGGAAAAGGAAGCTATAAAAAAAGGGAAAACACAAACTGTGGAGGCATCGGAAAAATGAGGGATTGAGAACTTGAGAACCAGAGGAGATCGAATACAACTTGAAGTGGAGGAGGGCAATTTGGCCTCACTGCTGATCATCACACAAATCAGTGTTACTTCTTCCCTCAAATTTTGTTCTTGAATTGTTTAAATTATTAGTTATGTATCCAAATTGGTTAGTCAATAAAAGTTGGATTATGTGTAACTAAACTCATTTGGGCAGATTGAAACCTTAGTCATGTAATATTTACAAATCTACTAAAGCACCACTCCTATCACTTATTGATTAAATCTGGTAG
Source organism: Hemerocallis citrina (assembly GCA_017893485.1). NCBI lineage: Eukaryota > Viridiplantae > Streptophyta > Magnoliopsida > Asparagales > Asphodelaceae > Hemerocallis > Hemerocallis citrina. The sequence goes on from CM030365.1 coordinate 35,984,574, forward strand.
CTCTTGATCAGAATTTATAATATGCAATATTTGATGCTTGATATCCTTAATATTCAAGTGTTTGTTAACTCAACTTATTTATTGATGAATACTTTATATCACTTTATTTGAGCACACTGATATACACTCATATATCAATATGCTCCTCTGATATGCCATGGTTAACACAAACCAAAGTTGAGTTATCAAGTTTTGCTTATTATAGAATTGAATCTGTTATATGAGTAAATTGAGATGACCGAGTCTTATGCTCATAACTAGTAACACAAGAATCAACTAGGTTCTTTGGTTTAATCAACTTGGGGGTCTAGAATTGATGACAACTTCTTGATTTTTTAGTGTTTGTCAATTCCCACCATTTCTATGCTTTCTTCAAGTGCAACTTACTAGATATCATGCTAAACACTTAAGGAGAGAAAGGAATTAGAGTAGATACCATGCTTAATTCTAGCTTAGGGAAATCTTTAATTTAAAGAGTAGATACCATACTCTTAAATGAACAAGTATGAGTGATCAGAGTAGTGTAGAAGTTGATCTAGCATACATGACTAAAGGTGGAAATCGAGCCAAACTAATTCAATAGATATTTCTTGATTCAAATTAACCAATTTGAGAACTTCTTGGTCTATATTTTAATCTCTTCTTCCCTTCAGATATACAGTTAAAAAAAAAGAAAACAAAAAGAGACTTTATACCAAGCACTCTGTTATATTGATTAGTAAGTTATTTACTACAATCTCTGTGGGATCGACCATTGCTTTTCACTACGCTTCTGTAAACAATTCGTACACTTGTGAGGTTTTAAATTTGTGTTCAGATTATTTATTTATTTAGATAACTGAAATTATCAACAACATGTTCACAACAACTTTACCAAATTTCATTAATTTTGGATGTGGTATGATATTTTAATAAATTCCATTTCTTGCTGTTTGGGGGAAAGAATTTCTGCTATTTAAAATTTAAAATGTTTGACTTGTAAAAACCATAACTCTTTGTTTATCATGAATTTAGAGTTGAAATTTTTACCGTAGGTGCTCTAACATGTGTTCACCAAAATTTCCAAATTTCATAATTTTTTGAATTTTTTTGATATAGTTTAAAAATGCAAAATTTCGCTGTGGTTGAGAAGCAGTGCGACTGCTGTTTGAAAATCTGCATCCTATTCAAATTAGCATAACTCTCTGAATACTTGGAGTATTGATCTGACTTTTTTTTTTTTTGAGGTTATTATATTTTTTATAACTCTACCAAGTTTTGTAATTTTTGAACAAGATTTGTTATTTCTTTCGAATATAAATTGTTGTAGTTGATGAGGAACAATGTAGTTTCTGTTGGAAATTTTACATCCTATTCAATAGTCATAACCTTTTATATACTTGGAATTATTTTTGGATATGTATTGCTCCTATGTGTCTAAAGAAATTCTGCAAAAATATTATAAGGTTTTGAGATTATTTTTTAATTTATAAAGGAGTTTTATTGTGCGACAGATCGATAGTTTCATCAGATTTGGAAGTTTTACATATCACTCAGTTTTGGCTATTTCCTATATCTAAATGAACTATTTTGAGAAAGTTTTCAACTAAGAAGTTGGAGCAGACTTAATGATATTTCCAAAAACCTTAAGAACTCTTATTTTCATCGAGTGTGTGATTTTTGGTGATTTTCGCAAACAACACCTGGTGTATATTTGATGACTAAGCTGCTGTTTTGATTGAATATATGTTTCATCATAGTAAGGATTAGAATGGTCTTAGAAAGAAGATTATTCTTACTCTTGGATCTTGTTTGATCATATTAGAGTTGTGTCGTTTACATCTATAATGTTTTATGATTGGATTGACTATTTGTCCTATGTTTGCATTGGTGCAATTCGTTTGTTACTCTAATCTTCTAGCTTGAATAAAGTTAGAGTAGACTTGTAGTGTATTATTGTTTGGGATGATTCTTACTACTCCGGTGTGTGTATTGCTTGGTATTGCTTAGGGTAATGGATTTTACCCTAGGGGGGCTATCGTTACTACTCAATCCTTTGGGTTGTTAGTAGCCCGTATCGCCTCGAACGTGTTGGAGGAGACGAATCGTGTGCCGACGTGCTCACCGTACACGGAGGGATGTCCGTTGTTATTGGTGCTACCACTTGGTCATGAGACCGTGGAGTGTAATGATTAACGGGAGCAATATGTTTGGTCGGGCCAATGTCATAATCAACTCTAAGCGTGGATGGCGGGGTGGCGATTGACGGTGGTCAGTTCGCCGCTTAGTTTTGCCATAGTGTGGTTAACGTTGGTACCCTTGAGCATGGTAGTGTCCTAGGGTTAGGTCGAGTTACTGTGTAATGTTAAGGCCATAATTGGAATTTGATAGCTGTTAATTAGCTTTTGTATCATGAGTTGATCATGGTTGAATCAGACTTGTGAATGTCCACTGTTTGTTATATGGTGGCTATGTGTGTTTAACTTGTTGATGGTCGAAGGTAATGGTTATCACCCTATGACTATCAACTCATTCTGATCCTTGATGATTAATGGTTTTCTTACCTCGAGTGCTATGGATAAAGACAGTCTTCGGGCGCCGGCTTGTCACTAACCAAGAAGGGATTGATTGTGGGCTGGAGACGAGGTCAAGATCCAAGCAAGAGGGTATTTGGAAATCGACAGAGGTCGAATATCGCTGGGTCAAGTTTGAACCAAGTTGGGTCAACTCTTGAGCCTGGTCTGGGGGCCGTGTTAGTCTTCCCCAGGGCTTGTATTTTTGGTTGAAGGCTAGGTTTTTACTAACAAATAATTGGCTGGTAATAGTTAATCTCTGTAATTAAGATCAATAGTTGCTTTTCGGTTCTATGTTGGGGTTGTTGCCTATTTGTCACGCCCTGCTTCCCAAAAGAGAATACGGAATATGGATACGTGACTAAGCTCAGCGAATGATTTTCATCATCCATAAGCTGTTCAAGAATCTTTACAACATTTCACGAGAATAATCAGAGTCGGAAGCAAAAGAATCAACCAAGAATGCATACATGAATCAAAATACCAACAAGAATACTTGAAACCAAAATATATTAATATCAAATATATCTAGATCTGAATAAGTCAATATCCTGGGTCACATTGCCCAAATACAATAAATCCAAGTGCAATATACAATTGTTCAAAAAAGCAACAAGGAAATAATAATAATAGCAGGAAAATCATGATAGCAAAACTCCAGAATCTAGTATCTCATCTCGCCAATTCCAGCGGGCAGCTGATCTCCAAAATCTGCAATTTAACAATTGCAGGAATAAGAAGAAAAAAAAACAAACTCCCGTCAATGCAAGTTACGGGCCGCTTGTAATGCAGGATACAAGTACATGGGGAAAACTAACTAATAACATGACATAGGCATGATATCAAGAATAACAACTAGCATGGTAAGGTGAACAAGTACAAGTATCATGTATAAAGTGTCAAGTGAACAAGTCTCATGTAAATAAGTATCAAGAATCAAGTGTCACGAAATCAAGTAACAAGTAACAAGTGGTCAAGTACAAGTGTCAAGTATTATGTTCAAGCATCAAGTCTCACGTATCATGTAATCAAGTATCAAGTAAGCATGTATCATGTTCAAGTGTCATGTATTAAATCTTGTAGTTATTACTATCTAGGTAGCATTTCATGCATCCCATACTGCATGGTTACTACAACAATCAATTTCGCTTTAGATTTCACAGTGGACCATAGAGGGCAGTGTACTCAGGAACAAGTATCAAGTAAATAAGTATCAAGCACGAGTCACGTAATCGGGAACACGTGGCAGCAAGTAGTATCAAGCACGGGTCACGTAATCGCGAACACGTGGCACCAAGTAGTATCATGCACGAGTCAGGTAATCGTGAACACGTGGCAACAAGTAGTATCAAGCACGAGTCACATAATCGTGAACACATGGCAACAAGTAGTATCAAGAATGAATCATGTAGTCATGAAACATGGCAACAAGTAGTATCAAGTATGAATCATGTAGTCATGAAATATGGCAACAAGTAGTATCTAGCATGAATCATGTAGTCAAGAAACATGGCAACAAGTAGTATCAAGCATAAATCATGTAGTTATGAAACATGGCAACAAGTAGTATCAAGCATGAATCATGTATTCATGAAACATGGCAACAAGTAATGGGAAACACGGGCCCCCTTCTGAGTACACGTTTCTGAATTATCCACTATTCGATCTTTCACTTAAACTCCGGATTGATTATTTGTTATTATTATCAAACAAGTATGTATGTGTGAAAAATATATCAAGAATAATATGGCATGATCATGTAACAAGTTCAAGTTGCAAGATAAACATGTACGGGTACAAGATAACTCATAAAAGGATAAAATAACCAAATTTCTAGTTCAGGACAGCAAGACCATACTGCAGTAAAACAGTGATTCCCGTTGTTACAAATAGGAAAATATGAATCCGTCAAAAGGTCTAGAAAATAGACTCCCAACCGAATCCAGAGAATATAAATAAGTCATATAGTAATTCACAAAAACATAACTCAAAACTGATTTGAATCCAGAAAATATGTTCAGCCAGAAATCAGTAAATCGAATTCACTAGTCAGGAAAAAAGTATCAAAACACCTCAAATAAATTCCATAAAAAATCTGGGGTATTCCCCTATATGTCTAGTATCCGAATATAAAGTTTCATAATTTTCCAGTAAGATTAGTTCAGTTAACAAAAATCAGAAAATATCAAGAAACGATAGTTTGGCAAATTTGGAATTCCCAACACTGCTGTACAAAAACTGTAATATCTCGCAAACCGTGAAACGAAATCCAAATGCGCCAAAGGGAGAAGATAATAGACAAAATAAGATAATTTTCATATTTCATAAATATTTTTCATACAGGAAAAGGAACTAGGGTGAAAATATACTTCTTTACAGAACAGCGAGCAAAATCCAACAAGTATAGTTTTTATTCGAAACTACGAAATGATATGTAAATATTATTAAATAAATCCACCAAAATTTTGGATAATCCCTAATCAATTATAGAAGTACTGTCCAAAATTTCAGATCCAAATAATATGTTTAGCACTAGTATCAAAATAGTTTAGTCATCGAAATCATCAAAAAACGAAATCTGGAAATGAAATACACATCTGTAGTAAAACAATCATATCTCACACATACGAAAACGAAATCGATCAAGGTAAGAAAGTTTGGAAAGAAGACGGAATTCTCTAAAAATCATGTTAAATACTGAAGTTAAGATACTGACCTTAATATGGTCTAAAATAGCAATCAAAACTGATCACTGACAAAATACAGATTTCCTCTTAACAACAAATCAACATACAACATACGAAACTTGTTTCAAACACAACCAAACATGTTATAGAGTCTACTAAGTGTCCAAACATCATGAAATAGGGTATATAGCATGTCCACAACAAGTATATCACATGGATCCAAACAAACACACGATTTCTCATAATTATCCCATAAATATAATCACATCAAGAGCGGTCAAAACCTAAGTTGTTTCATGTCAAATTTGTGTCGTGAGGCAACTATAGTCAATAGCACTATAGAGACAATACTCATCAAAAATACATCACACACGAGTTGTCTCTAGAACCCAACTACACTACAAGCGAAATTTATGACTTGTATCATACAAAGGAATTGAGTACAAGTTACTTGCCTGAGAGACGACGACGGAAACGAAGCAAGAACAAGAGTAACGGGAACGGATTCCCGGGCATGAACACAACGAACGGATCACGAACCAATCACGAACACACGATCACGAACCAGATGAAGACGATCGAGATCACGAACACAACCGACGGCTGAGATCGAAGATCAAGATCAAGATGATCGGATCAGATTGGAAGGTCAGATTTTCCTAATGATGAAGATAATGATGAAGATCAAGATCGATCGATCGAACGACTGCAATCAAAGGAAAATGATGATCATCATGATCGTGACGATCAAGAAGAGATCGGACGGCTAAGATCTAATTGGATGATCAAGAGGAGATCGACGGCCCACATCCAATCAAGCAAGATGATCATGATCGCGATGATCAAGAGGATCACGGCGATCGGACGGCTCACAATCAACATGATCAAAACCCAACAAACATCAACCACCATGGCTGCACTGGCTGTCGCGAGGCGGTGGTCACCGACGAGGCTGGCCGCTGATGCTGGCTTCGGAGGCTGGACAGAGCGGCACCGCAGGTGGCTACAGGCGAGGAGGGGAATGATGCTGATGCGAGGAGGATGATAAGTGGCAGGGAGAGCTGGGGGTACGATGCTGCTGACAGCATCGCGAGGAGAAGTGCAGGGAATGACTGCAGTATTCAAGTGACTCGATCGAGAGGCGGAAGACGGGGACTAATTCGTGGAGGAAGCGGCCCGACGGCAGGGAGAGAACACAGGGGGTCGGGGTTTGCTTGGAGGTACAACGGGAGAGGGAGAAGCATGGAGGACGAGAGGTCGGGGAGGGGAAAATAGGGAGGCAGAGAGATGCGATGAGCAGGAGGAAAGTGGCGGCTATGAGGGGGTGCATGGGTGACGGGATGAAGAACGGGAAGGTGAAGCTGCTAGGGTTAACAGGTGAATAGGGTTGGGTTTTAATATATAGGGGAAGAAGAAGGGGGTGACGGGTGGCGGCTGTACAGGGTATTGGGGTTGCAAATGGGTTTAGGTTGGGGGTATTGCGGGTTTTGGTATTAGGGAAATAGGGTATAGGTGAAATAATAGGCAATTGGGTTTGGGTAGTTATTGGGTATTAGGTTAGTTAATAGGGTATTGAATAGGGTAGTTGGGTTAAAAAAATCCATTAGGGTTTTAAAATTTCAATAAGAAAATAAAATAACAAATGAAAAGGTTGTTTATAATAAAAATATAATTTGCAATACAAAAATAGAATTTATTTAAAACAATACAATATAGTTAGTAGATAAAAATGGATTTTTAATAATCAGTCAAAAATATCAATAATAACAATAATATTAATAACAATAATAATAATAAGAGTAATAATGATAAAAATAAGAATTATATTTCAATATAAAATCATAGAAAATAGTTACAAACAAAATTATTGATCTAAAACAGATTTTAATAGGAGATCCAAAAGTACAATTTGAAAAAAGAAATTGAAAGCTGTAAAAATAATTTACGAAAATTTTAAATACAGAAAATACACAGAAATACGTTTTCGGGAAAACAGGGGTTTCACTATTAGTAGTATCATTCTGATCAGTCTGATGTATTGATAGGATAGGCACTAGCCGGGTGGTTGTACTCGCCTGTCAAGGGGACACGTGCGGTGCCTTCTCACGGGTTTGGAGCACGGGTTGCATGATCTCGTCTGTTAGGTCTAGTTATAAGAACGAGATTTTCGTACTATAAATTGTCTCCCTTCGGAAGTATGAGATGGTCTTTCCCAAGACTCCGTCAAGTTCTATGTTGTTTAATAAGGATAGGGAGATAGGGTAAGACTCAAAATTGCGAGTAATACCCGATGCGTCTTGGTAAGCTTGCGGGCTACCTTTATGTTCGTAGCAACTTTTGAGTGATGTCCGGCACAATGGGCATAAACCGGGCAATAGTGGAAAACGGGGACACTACTACTGACTGCAATGGCATACTGCAACTTCCCCAGTTACCAGTTGAATGTCAGGAATGGGAATGAGTACAAGAGTAGGATGTATCGCGAGGGATCGAACCCTACAATCAGAAGAAAGCGAACTCTTTGGGAAGTATGTAGTATGAGATGCATACATTTCCATTGAAGTTGTTTGGGAAAGTATGTATGTAGCGCCCCAAATTTTCAATATAATATCTCAGAAATACGTTGCACAATTCTCAGCATCTACCTTAATGTAATAGTAAACATAGCCAAAACACAGAATAATTTTTCAACTTTTATTACATCAATTCTTTACAAAATACAGCAGAAAATTAAACACTTTGAATTACAATTTTTTTCTTTTACAACATATTCTTTTGCAGTTTACATAAGCTGCATTAGCATTCTACCATATGCATCCAAATCCCATGCTATAGGTACCTACCTGTAAAACATGAGGTTAGAGATAACCCTAACTCCCAAAACTACAGGGGTAAGCCATAATGGTGTGAGTGACATGAAAAAAAGTACAATATAAATAAAATGTAAAGAATAAAGTCATAAACTACACATATCAACGGTAGTAACAAATGGAATAAGAAATAACAATAAATAAAACATGAAAATATCAAGTGAAACTAGACTAAGTGTCAAGTGTAGGAAAACAGAAAACATACATGCATAAAACCAAGTCAGGAAAACACAAATGCAATATGATGACTCTCAAATGCATACTTGTCAGATTCTATGCATTCCATACTATATAGGTCCGGTGCAAGCCCTTATTGTTCTCCACTTTATAGGGTTAAGTCCATCATTATACAACTAATCCAACTATGGTGATAGAAACAAGATCCATAATACTTCGCGAATAGAGATCACAACCCTCGATGCGCAAGCATTATGTAAGAATAGCTCTGACCCCTTAGGAAGAATCACCTCCCTGACGTTTACCCCACGAATAGGTTTGCGAAACCCTCGACGTGCAGATATATTAGTACATCCCGTGAATAGGCCCGTTGACCCTCGACACGCCAATGCACCTGTATGCTCCGTGAATAGGCCTGCAGACAATCGACACGCGAACATATGAAATGTGCTCTCGAGAAAGAACAACACATAGTCCGAGAACGCATCTGTTGGACTAGACCCCTAGAGCATATACTTATGTTTCCCAAGTTCTATCACATCTTCATTAGTGTCTGCCCTTAAGTTGATTATTATTAAAACACGAATTCCCCCTTTCTAGAGTTAGTGTATCATGCCGGACTTAATTCCACAATAATAACCCCAAGACTCAATTGGTCAAAATCCACAAAATCTCATTTTCCGGTTCACAGGAATCCCACTCAACTCCTAGAGACTCACAAATCGAATATCAACACCAAAACTTTCAATAAAACTCTCAATTCCAAATCTCAAAGCATTTATATCAATGGAAACTTCTTCAATCAACAAAACCAAATTCATTCAGTATACTCACAAATTCCAGAATTGAAATAAAGTATTAAACCCATTAAACAACTGAGAATCATATTTTTAAGTCGTAGAAAGTCACAAAACATCAATTTCTTCAAAAACCATATATATTTCACTTTATAAAGTTATAGAAATACAATTTAATATCTATTAAAATTAAAATATAGTTTTTTGTAAAATACTGTAATCTGTAGCAAAACATCATTTAAAATAGTCAGTCAATAGTCCATAATATCGAAGAAATAATCGTTCAAGAAATCAACAGAAAACTCAACAAAACCACACAGACAGCAGGTGTCAATCGACTGTCAAAACAGTTCAAAATAATGACGGTTGACTGCACAATCCCAGAAAATCCAAATTTTCAAATGACGGTCGACTGCACATTTTAGTTCAAAATGGAACCGGTCGATTGACATGTCAAGAAAATACAACTTTGAATTTCGTGCACATTTTAAATGATACTTCATTTAATCTTTGTAAAATCATAAATTTGTAAAACAAAAATTCCTGAGATGATCAAATACAACTTGTTTAACATACCAGAGTTTATAAAACAAATCAAAACTCCATCAAATTCATAAAAGAGCAATTTTCGACAAATTCTTCAAAACAAGACATATGTATATATATATAAGTGTATATATGTGTGTTTACATCAGTTAAAGCTTCAAGAAAACATCGTATATAGGTAATATATTATCCTAATCAATCTCAGGATCAAGACAACTCAAGATCCAATAAAAAAACTTCATAAAACTCAAAAAATTAAACTTTCGGCCATACATTATCAAACTCGAATTAAAACAACAACTCCACCCCTTCAAAACTTGATATCTTTTGATCCAAAACTCCTCTTGTAATTGATTAAACACATACACAACTACTCACATCAGTATACCCATGAATATGTACAATTATAACATGTGAATAATCAAGTTTTACTCATCAAAATTTCCAAACAGACCACATCTATAACATACATAGTGAAAACTAGGTTTTTATTCACTTTTTGCAATAACCAACATATAACTCATTAAACTCAATCAAACCAGCAAGCATAAGAAAGAAAATAACCTACTCATGGTTTCTATTAGATTCTTAACAATCTCAAGCCATCTATGTAGAATTTTAATCATCAATAGCATCGTTTTCATGAAAAAATTCAACTTTTATTCATCTACTCATCAAAATTCATTATATCATCATACAATCCCCTAACATGCTTTCTAATAAACAAATCATCACATACAACATGCTTAGAACAATAAGAAATCAAACATATGTCACTCACCATATTAAAGAATCAACCAAAATAGTAAAGAGAATAATAAATGTCCTTCCTTTCACAAGAAAACCAAGATCCTCACTTCGAAACTCCAAGAAATCAATAATAAAGAAAACCCTTTGTGTAGTACAACAAAGAGACCGCTGCACTCTTTTTTAAATAGGCCGAAAATTAGGGTAATTAGGGTTTTGAATAGGTTTTGTAAAAATATCTCTTTTGAATATATCTGTAAATATATAAATACTTATACTTGAAAATTAGATTAACCAATTCAATTTAAATTTAAAAACAAAAATAACCACCCTAATACTGGCCGACACTGGGTTTAAATCCAGAAAAATAAATTTGTAATTTTTGCCTCTAAGTGGCAATTTTTCAAAAAGACCCTCCTTTAAGAAATTTTGCTAAATAAACCAAATCTATTAAAACAAAAAGTAAACTGGCTTGGAGGTCGGGAGTATGGGGTTTAGAGGGATTGGGAGAGCAGGAGAGATAGGGGACGGCTAGGGTTTTGTGAGGGGGAAGATGCACAGGGGTATATATATATAGAGTAGGAATTAGGGTTATGTGAAAACGGGTAGGGGTGTTATAGGGTTTTGGGTAAACGGGTTAGTGGATCCAATAGGGTATTAAAATGGGTTGATATAATTAGGTAGAAGAAATAAGGATCCAATAGAATAAAATGGGAACAAAATGACTAAATAAAATAGGACATGAACGATTATAGAATAGGGCTCAAAATAATAGCTCGAACAACCAGAGACGAAACAATAGGAGACAATAGAATCAAGAAACTCAAATAAGAAGACGACAAATCAAGTAAATGGATATAGAGAATGAAGATCCAAAACAAGGTCCAAAAAAAGATTCAAACTGAATAAATACCCAGAAAAAAAAAAATATCCAAAAATACAGAAAATGGAAAACAGGGGTTACAAATCCTACCCACCTAACAAGAAGAATTTTGTCCTCAAAATTCAAACAAAAGGTACATAGGGTAACCCCGAAAAGAAAAGAATGAATAAAATAAAAAGCCACACAAACAGATGTGGAAACTTCTGCTGAATCTCCTCCAGCTTCCAAGTTGACTCATCCGGCGAGTGAGGATTTCAAGAAACACGAATCAGCTTGATGACCTTTTTTCTAAGCACTTTCTCCCGCCGAGCCAAAATAGCAACTGGCGAAATCTCACAAGTCAAATCTGGCCGAACGGTCAACTCAGAATAGTCGATCACGTGGTTCTCATCTCAGATATATCTCCTGAGTTGTGAGATATGGAAAACATCGTGCACTCCTGATAAAGCTGGTGGCAATGCACGACGATAGGCCACCTTGCCTACTCGCTCCACAATGTCGAACAGTCCAATAAACCTAAGGCTGAGCTTGCCCCCCACCAAACCGAATGACACCCCGCTAAGGCGATACCTTTAGGAAAATATGGTCACCAACCTCAAACTCCAAAGCTCTCCGATGGATATCTGCCCATCGCCTCTACCTATCCTGAACTGCTTGCAAGTGCTTCCTGATATGAGTCACTGCATTAACTGTCCTGGTGATCAACTCTGGACCCAACAACTTTCTCTCACCAATGTCATCCCACCACACCGGTGATCTGCAATTCTGCCCATACAGTGCCTCGAACGGCACAGATTTAAGTGTAATATCCCGGTCGGATATTATATTTATAATAATTATTTTTTTAATTAAAATATTTTTATGAATATTTCTTGGTTATTCTAAATAAAAACTTACCTGTGAATATATACTAGTAAGTATATATATGTGTTGTATCCATTTTGTGCACTTGTACAAAACCCTGTAAAATGCGTTTTTGAGAAAATATCTCGAAAAATTCCGAGCAGATATAAAAATTATTATTTTATTATTATTTTATTTTTATTTTCAGAATTGAAATTTTTTTTGGTGGATATCACTCGGTTTGTTAATAAATATTATCTGTGTATATATATCAGTCTGTATACATCTGTATTGTATTAAATTGATATTGTAATCTTCCGAGCTGATAATAAAATTTATTTTATTATTATTTTCGGAATTAATTTATTTCTAAGCGGATTGTGCGGTTTAACAAACTGAAATTATCGGTATATATATTAATACATACGTATGAATATTGAACAAATTTCGTATGTTTGTACAAATCATGTAGTATGTATTTTGAACAAAAAATATCTTATTTTTGTCATGATTAATCAAAATTGGATAGTTAGGATTTGTTTGGAGGCTAAAACCTAGGGTTTAGGATTAGTTAAAATACATAAGAGTATTAATAGGTGGATTTCTACTAGATCTTTCCTCCACCTCACCCCTCCACCTCAACTCTCCACCTCATAGAAATGGCCAGCCAACCCTTACCCAAGGGGTATTTTGCAAAATCCCTAGCACATATGCACTCTCCCCCTTCTCATTCCTTCTACAAATACCCCTCCCCTTCAAATCTTATCTCATTTATAAGAAAAAAAATAGAGAGGAAAAGAAAGAGAAGAAACCCTTAAGTGTTCTTCATTTGGGGGTTTTCCAAGAGATTTTCTAAAGGAGCTAAGGAGGAAGAAAAATGTTGCTAGCTAGTCCTTCCTACAAAGAATCAAGGTGGGGGTTCTCTACTTCTCTTGTGGTATTTTTGTTATCTTTTATGGTTTTTTTTCCTTTTTATTTTGTTGTATGTAAAGGACCCATCTTTAGGGTTGATTATGTGTTGTATAAGAAAAAGAATCCATCTTATGATGGTTGTTTGTTCTAGGTTAAAAAGAACTCATATTTATGTGGGGTGGATGTTGTATGTTGTTAAAACAACTTGGACTAAGATCATGAGCATATAATTGGTAGTAGTAAATGATCACAAAAAGAGTTAAATGGTAGAACTCAACAAAATAACATAAAGATAGGATCTTTGAACCTTGTTATGATTATTGTTGTTATTATGATTATTTTGAACTACTTAGACTAAGATTTGTGCATAAGAATGGTTGAAAATCAAGGTGGGATTTTTTTCTATTTTATTTGTATTGATTCTTGTTCTCTTTTTGTTGTGTGTGTTTTGTTGTATGTTCTAAACATAACTTGGGCTAATCCTAAGCATAAACAAGGTTGTAGGGATCAAAATGATCCCATGGAAATATTGATGGTAGAACTTAAATAAATGACATAAAGATTGAGTCTTTAAGACTTGTTGTGGTTATTTTGCTAAAATAACAATTTGGACTAAATTGTTACGGCATATGAGTAAGTGTGAGTCAAAAAGGACCACATGAAGAGTTTTGAATGTAAAACTAACTAAAAGCACATAAAGAAGGAATCTTTAAGACCTTGTATGGTTATTGTTGTTATGTGGTTATTTTGTTAACACAAAACTATAACTTGGACTATAACTATGTGCACATAAAGATTAATAAGTGAGAATGTTTACACACCAATTTTGGGATTGTAGAACTCAACTAGCTATTTAAAGATAAGTTTTTGTTGTATGTTGCTCTTTACTTTGTTAAGAAATCAATGTTTACTAACCCTAGTTCATAAAAAGTTGATCTTCTTGTACGTAAGAACTTGTAGGTTGAAGAAGAGTAGGTCATGTAATATGTAGAACTTGTAGATTAAATAAAACTAGGTTTTGTAATATGTAGGAACTTGTAGATTTGATAAAATTAGATTTTTGTAATAAGTAGATAGTTGTAATTCATAAAACAAGTAGTTTTTGTAATATGTAATAAATTGTAATTCATAAAGGAGGTAGTTTATGTAATAGCTAGATAAAGTCCTTAGAAGTCCTTATGGGTTTACTACCATCCTTAAGTTGTTGTAGGTTGTTGTAGTAAGAAACCCATGATTAAGTTGTTGTAGGTTGTTGTAATAAAGAAACCATGCTTGAGTTGCTAGTAAAGAACCCATGCTTGAGTTGCGAATTGTTGTAGTAAAGAAATCATGCTTAAGTTGTTGTAGTAAAGAAATCCATGATGCTTGAGATGTAGTAAAGAAACCATGCTTAAGTTGTTGTAGTAAAGAAACCCATCATGCTTGAGATGTAGTAAAGAAACCATGCTTAAGTTGTTGTCGGTTGTTGTAGTAAGAAACCCATGCTTAAGTTGTTGTAGTAAAGAAATCCGTCATGCTTGAGATGTAGTAAAGAAACCATGCTTAAGTTGTTGTAGGTTGTTGTAGTAAGAAACCCATGCTTAAGTTATTGTAGGTTGTTGTAGTAAAGAAACCATGCTTGAGTTGCTAGTAAAGAACCCATGCTTGAGTTGCTAATTATTGTAGTAAAGAAACCATGCTTGAGTATTAGTAAAGAAACCATAATTGAGTTGTTGTAGTAAGAAACTCATGCTTGAGCTGTTGTAGTAAAGAAACCATGCTTGAGTTGCTAATTATTTTTGTAAAAGAAACCATGTTTGAGTTGTTATAGTAAGAAACCCATGCTTGAGTTATTGTAGTAAAGAAACCATGCTTGAGTTGCTAGTAAAGAACCCATGCTTGAGTTGCTAATTATTGTAGTGAAGAACCATGCTTAAGTTGTTGTAGGTTGTTATAGTAAGAACCCATGCTTGAGTTGTTGTAGTAAGAAACTCATGCTTAAGTTGTATGTGCTAAAGAAACTATGCTTGAGTTGTTGTAGTAAGAAACCCATGCTTGAGTTATTGTAGTTGTTCTAGTAAAGAACCCATGCTTAAGTTGTTATAGTTGTTCTAGTAAAGAACCCATGCTTGAGTTGCTGTAGTCGTTCCAGTAAAGAACCCATGCTTGAGTTATTGTAGTCGTTTTAGTAAAGGACCCATGCTTGAGTTATTATATTTGTTCTAGTAAAGAACCCATGCTTAAGTTGTTAAAGTTGTTCTAATAAAGAACCCATGCTTGAGTTGTAGTGTTCTAGTAAAGAACCCATGCTTGAGATGTGTAGTTTTTCTAGATTTAAAAGAATCCATGCTTGAGTTTGTATGGTGGTTTTAGATTCAAAAGAATCCATGCATGTTTAAGTTATATGTTGTAGTGGTTTTTAGTTAAATTCTAAAAGGAGCCCATGAGTTTAGCTTGCATGCTAATCCAATTGAACTATTGAAATGAACCCATGTTCCATAGTTGTTCTAGTTCGATTTTTAAGAAGAAACCCATGAAACTAGCTCCATGATAGTTCTAGCTCAAATTGACGAGGAACCCATGCATTTAGGTTCTAGGTGGTTCTAGCTCAATCTTGAGAAAGAACTCACGAACTTAGTCGCATGTTGTCCTAGTTCAAACTTGGAAAAAAGAACCCATAAATTCTAGTTGTATTTGGTTCTAATTGAAATTGGACCATATGATGTGAACATGCTTCATCTTCAATATATGGGTAATAATGGTTGGGAAAGTCACTAGTATTGTTAACTCGATAAAAGCTCGTCTACGGTCTTATAGTTGCCCTAGGGGTCATCGACCATCAAGACTCACATCTTACCACCTTGGAAACAATGGATAAATCACACCTCGAGCACCGACGGATCTTAACTGATGTGGGTAGATCGCTGGCCAAGAATGTTGACGAGATCCGAGTTAGGGATAGTGATGAGTGAGGGAGATCCCGTCACCGGTTTCTTGGATCGATAGGCCATGAGTTGGATCAGGATAATCTTAAGAAAGTTCTTATTGAAAACCCCGTGAGATTGTTTGGGTTTAGTGACATCGTTAGGGTAGTAACTTATGGCTATTACTACTCAACCTTTACTTATTATCATTTTTCGCCGAAGGGAAAAAGTTGGTGTTAAGGGTGATACCTTATGATCTGACCTGTCCTATAGGCCAACACTAGGCGGTATTATTGGTTGTACCCTTCTTGTCAAAGGGATATGATTTGTGCCTTCTCACGAGTTGGGAGCACGGGATCCGTATCTCGTCTGTTAATTTCTGAAGTGCCTTGATAAGCGGGCGATTTCTATCAGAGCTAGGGGGATGGACCCCCAGAACTCCGTCTTGTCTTATATCCAAGGGCGAAAAGCTATAGACTACGGTCTGGCTAGGGGGCCACAGGGGATGCTTCGAGCTAACCTGCACTGCAGAACCCCAAAGGATTCGTCAGATATTTGAGTGAGGGTAGTAGTGGTAAATATAGACACCATGATCTGACTACAGATGGCGGGATTAGACCATTTCAGAGCAACCTCATCAGTCATGTCGTATCTTCAGAAACAAGTTAAGTACAAGAGTAGAATTCATGGCGAGGGTTCGAATCCCTATATATGAAGAAATGGCTTGATATGGGGCGTATGTAGTATGGGCTGCATACTGTCCCAGAGTCTTGCTTGCATTAGAATAAGTGCATCATTGCGTTAGTTAATCATGCATTAGATTCTAAGTTATAGCATACACTGACACATCAATTATATATACACGTTTCTCTTTCCATCAATCTGTTTGCTTAAGTGGAGAAACGCTGCTAGTCATTAGCCTTAAAGCGTCAGTATATGTACTGACATCCCCATTTTAATAGGTACTGTATTGCAAAGCTACAGGTACAGGATTTAGGAGGACTCAAGACAAGAAACGCAAGGAGTCGAGTTTATTCAAGTTTTCTGCTGTAATATATGTTGATTACTATTGTTTCTTTTGTAACAATTGTTGTAAATTATTTATTTGTTGGAAAGCAGCCAAGTGAAGTACCAAGTGTTATTCTTTATTCATTGTACTCTGGTGTAAATTGTTGAAAGTTGTAACACTTGGGATTGTAAAGGTATTATTGTAACACTGTTGTAATGTATTGCAGTTTTATAACATTCGGACTTGTAATACATTTGTGTTGAATAAAAGTTTTAAATTTTCCTATTTTTCTGTGTTTTGTGGCTAATTGAAGGAAAGATTCTGGCTTATGTCACGGTTTCCCAGTATATGGAAATCGGGGTGTTACATTAAGACTGGCTTGAAAGATGTTATTGTATGAGAACTCTACGAGATGCAAATGGTCCTCCCATGATCCACCGAACTGCAGCATAAAGTACCTCAACATGTCCTTTAGAGTCTGGATGGTCCTCTCTGACTGTCCATCAGTCTGGGGATGAAAAGCTGTGCTATACTTCAATTTACTCCCCAAACTACTCTGAAGACTCTCCCAAAACTGAGACCTGAATCTCGTATCCCTGTCGGATACAATACTAACTGGAACCCTATGGAGTCTGATGATATTTTACATGTACTTCTCAGCTAGGCTCTTAGTAGACTGTCCGACTCGGAAGGGAATGAAGTGAGCACTCTTCGTCAATCGGTCGACAATCACCCAAATGACATTGTGACCCTTAGGACTCCTCGGCAAAGCGGTCACAAAATCCATAGTGATGTGTTCCCCCTTCCATTCCGGAATGGGAAGCGGTTGAAGAAGTCCGGCGGTCCTCTGATGTTCTGCCTTCACCTGGTGGCAGATCAAACACTGATGTCACGCCCTTGCTTCCTAAAAAGAGAATACGGAATACGGAAACGTGACTAAGCCCAGCGAATGATTTTCATCATCCATAAGCTGTTCGAAATCTTTACAACATTTCACAAAAATAATCACAGTCGGAAGCAAAAGAAGTCAACCAAGCATGCATATATGAATCCAAATACCAACAAGAATACTTGAAACCAAAATATTGTAATATCAAATAATCCAGATCTGAATAAGTCAATATCTTGGGTCACATTGCCCAAATACAAAATAAATCCAAGTACAAATACAATTGTTCAAAACAAGCAACAAGAAATAATAAGAGCAAAATTCCAGCACTAATATCTCATATCACCAACTCCATCTGGCAGCTGATCATCCTGGTCTGCAATTAAATAAATTGCAGGAATACGAAAAAGAAAATAAACTCCTGTCAATGCGAGTTACAGGCCGCTTATAGTGTAGGATACAAGTACATGGAAAAAATAAACAAACAACATGGAATAGGCATGATGACAAAATATAATAACTATCATGGCAAGATGAACAAGTACAAGTAGCATGTATCAAGTGTCAGGTAAACAAGCATCATGTGAACAAGTAACAAGTGTCAAGTATCATGTAAACAAGTATCAAGCATCATGTAAACAAGTATCAAGTATCATGTAATCATGTATCATGTTCAAGTATCATGTTCAAGTGTCATGGTCAAGTCTTGTAGTTATTACTGTCTAGGTAGCCCTTCATGCATCCCGGTTTTTACTACATGGTTGCTACATTCAAACAGTTTCACTTTAGATTTCATAGAGGGCAATGTACTCAGGGACAAGTATCAAGTATCGAGCTCCAAGCTCCAAGTATCATGTATCATGTATCACGTGTCAAGTTGTGCAAGTGGCAAGTAATCATGTGTCAAGTGTGCAAGTGTCAAGTAATCACGTGTCAAGCATCATGTATCAAGTCATCACGTAGGATCTGTGGATCCCCTTCCGAGTACACGTTTCTGTATTATCCACTATTAGATCTTTTCTTTTTAAACCCCGGCTTGGTTATTTATTATTATCAAACAAGCATGTATGTATACAAAACATAGCAAGAATAACATGGTATGATCAAGTAACAAGTTTAGGTTGAAGAATAAACATGCATAGGTGAAATATAACTCATAAAAGACTAGAATAACGAGAATTCTAGTTCAGGACAGCAAGACAGTATTGTACTAAAATAAGGATTCCCGTTGCTACAAACATGCAAACCTGAATCCATCAAAGAATCTGGAAAATAGACTCCTGGCCAAATCCAGCAAATATATATAAGTCATATTGTATTTCACAAAAATATAACTCAAAACCGAATTAAAACCCAAAAATATATTCAGCCAGAAATCAGAATATCGTATTCAAGGTCAGGAAAACAGCATGAAAACTCATTAAATAAATCCACGAAAAATCTGGGGTATTCCCCTATATGTATAGTAACAGAAAATCAAGTTTTTTAATTTTCCAATATAAATAGAGTAGTCAAGTAAAATCAGAAAACATCAAGACGCAGTAGTTTTGTAAATCTGAAATCACAAACAGTACAGTACGAAATCATCAATATCTCACAAACCATAGATCGAAATCCAAATCCGTTAAAAGGGTAATAAAACAGATACAGTAGGCTAACTTTCATATTCATAAATATTTTACAAAAAGCAAGTATAATTAGGTCAACAACAAGGTTCTTTACTGAACAGCAAGAAAAATATGCTAATATAGTAGTTGTTTGGAAACAGAAAACGGTTTGTAAAACTCATCAAATAAATACAAAAAAATTCAAGGTTAATCTCAATAAGGTCTAGTTATACTGTGCAAAATATTGGATCAAAGTAATACTTTTAACATCATGATAAAAATAGATTACTCCACAAAATTCATATAATACGAAATCTGGAAACCTCTTTACACCTCTGTAGTAAGATAGACATAACTCACAAATCGTAAATCGAAACTGAGATCCGTCAAAAGGGTTAGAAAATAGATAGAGTTCTCTACAAATCATGTTCACAAAATATTTTCAAATACTGACCTTAATATGGTCTAAAATACCGATCAAAACGGGAAAACCGGAAAAACTGAAATATCCTTCATACACAAAATCAACTATTTCACATAAAACTCATCCAAATCATAACCAAACATAAACTATAGTGTACTAGATGTTCAAACAACATGGTATAGGATATTTCACAAGTCCACAACAAGTCTACCATGAATAACATGAATGAGCACAAGATATCACATAAACAACACGCATATATACAACAAGAAGTGGTCAACCCTAGGTTATTTCAAGTCATGTATGTCGTGAGACAACTATGGTCGATTAAACACAATAGAGACAATATTAATAAAGAATTTCACAGACAAATTGTCTCTAGAACCCAACTACACTACATGCGGTATTTAGTACTTGTATTACACAGAGAAAAGAATATAAGTTACTAGCCTGAGAGACGACGGGACGGAGCAAGAGCAAGAATAATGTGAACGGATTCCCGGGCCCGAACACGATGAATGGATCGAATGAACACAACGAATGGACGAGATGATCACGGACAAGATCACGAACAAGATGAACAACCGATTGCGAACAAGATGAAGATGATCGAGATCACGAACACAATCGGACGACTGAGACCAAGAGATCAAGAAATCAACGGGTGAGATCTAATCCAATGATGAAGATGATCAGATCAGATCGGGAGGAGATCGGGCGGCCCACAATCAATGGCGATGATGGAGATCATGATCATGATGATCAAGATGATCACGACGATCGACGGCTCTTGATCCACTGATCAAAACTCATGCACCACAGCAAGCAATGGCAATGGATTAGCGGAAGACGGCGATGCGAGGGCTGGCAGGCGGTGGCCAGGGGACACGACGGCGGCGGGATAGGGCTGCCAGCGCGGTGTCAGGAGGAGAAGCGCGCTGACTAGCTACTGTCGTTAGAAGGAGACAGCACAACCGGTCGATGAAGGTAGAGCTTCGTCGGCAATGGCGAGCGGCTGGCGTGCGGCGGCGCAACAGCTGTAATACCCTAAATTTTCATTTTAATAAAAATATTGATTTTCACGTGTTGTGCACGTGCAAATTTCATGTGTATATTTATTTATTTATTTTTATATATAAAGTTTCATTTTATAGTATGAAAAATTATTTTCTTCTTTTATTTTTCTAAAAGCCTATTTTATAAAGCCTAAAACACTATTTTCTTAATTTGAGCCCACTTTAATAAACTATTATTTTATTATTTTATTATTTGGCCCACAAGTCTAAGCCTACTATTTGTGAAGCCCAAAAATTTAATTAATCATTTAAATGGTCACACTTTTCATGTAGACACAAAAAGTGAACAATTTGATTAATTAAAATTGTACAAACTTCAAATATGGGTACTAGGGGGCACGTGCATGCACGTAGTGTGCAATGCACACTATTTTGAGGCCGAATTGTGCATGGAGGAATGGGAGAGTGGGTGTGTGTGCATGGGTAGTTTATTTGAGTGTGGGTGGTCGCTACAACTTCCCCTCCTACCCTAGCCATCCATCCTATAACTATCCAATGAATCCTAGCCCTCCAATCTATCCTAGAATTAGTATAAATACCCCCAATCTTTTTGTATTCTACACTAAGAAACTATTGAAAGAAGAAATTATATAGGAGATATATATTAGTGTGAGTGTGAGTGTGTGTGTGTACCATTGGAGGCCGGCCATTCATTCCCCCACACTTGAGCTCTCGGTTTTGGCAAGGAAGCAAGGAGAATGAGTTTTTGCATCGCAATCTAGGAGGAGAAGGCACTCTCTCGCATTCTAGGGGACTTTAGGAGCTTTTAGTTGGATTTTTCTTCAAAAAGGTGGGTGTTTCTCATGACTTCTAAAGTAGAAATCGTGCTATGAATGAAATTGAATTGTTATTATAAAGCCACTAGTTGAAATGAAATGCATGCTTGCCTAATTAGAAGAGAATTGATAAATTAGTAAATGTGTGTTATTTTGATTACTAGATTTATTAATTATGAGTAAAAGTGAATGTTCTCATTGTTTCTAATGTTAGTATGCATGCCAAGTATGTTCTAAATGCAAATTATGTGGATTAACTAGTAAAAAGATTAGAACCATGTTTGTTGATTAAAGTATTAATGTAGAATGTTATGCTAGAGATGAATTGATGGAATAATTTATTAAGAGATGATTGTTAATTGTTGTAGTAAAATTTTCCATTTGTTATATGTGCCATATGAGTATTAGAATAAATGAAAAGATTGTATTTTTGCAAACAAAAGTTTGAATGCATTATGTGTAAATTAGTGGATAAAAATATGAGTTTTATTCATTAAGAAAGATGAATTTTTGTGTTCTAAAAACATCGTGAGAAAGAAAAACATTTTTGTAGTGATTTTGTGAGAAACTATCTTTAAAATTTGAAGAAGTATGTTTTAGTTTTCGAATGTCGAAATTGTGTTTATGGAATGCAAACTAAAGCCAAAATATATGTTTTAAAGAGTTAAAAATACCTTAAAAAATACTGGTTACTGTAAAATTAAATGTATTTTTATCCTGGAAATTTTGTTTTCAAAAGAGGAGAAAAAGAGATAATTTTGTTTTGAGAATTCTTGAATTATAGTATAGATAGAGAGTAAGATCAAAACTTGTTTAATTACCTTCTAATCGATATGTCCACTTAGACCAGTTGGTCGGCAAAGCTTTGGGTCGCTATAGTGGTCGGAGGTCTCGGGATCAATACTGCGGCATTGTTTTTATTTTTTCTGTTAAAAATCCAATTAGCCGAGACTTGATACATAGGGATTTTAACCCTAGTTATATCGATTGGTGGCTTTGGCGCGTTGGTCTTATGCGCTGTTTGTTTCACCACTGGTTGTGGTTTCGAATCCGGTTGGGGGATTTGAGTTTAAAAAAATGTTTTTTGTGGATTTTTTTTGATTTAATTGAATTTTAAAAATAAATAAAAATTTGGAAAAATATGATTTAATTACTGAAAAATTATTTGGACTGATATGGCTAAAAATTGGGTTAAATCGAAATACGAATCTTAAAGCTCAGGGGTAAAATGGTAATTTCACCCATGAATGGATCCGTCTTAACTGGGTGTGGGTTCCAACCCGCAAGAGATCCGGTCCAGCTGGATAGAATTAGGGTTTATGATTGTCCTTAATCAACGGCCCTGATCGCTTCTATCCATTCACTGGGAAGTAGGGATTTGATCTTATCCCGAAACTGGTCCCTAAGGCGGCTATAAATACCCCCCATCTCCCACTGTTACCAGGTAATCAATCTTTTGCCAATCAAAACTCTTTCATAATCTTTCTGATTACTGACAAGAGCGTCGGAGGGTGCTTCACCGGAATCGACCCCGGTGTTTCACACTTTTTGCAGGTCAGCGGCGGGAGATCACGGTCAAACTCCAGCGAAAAGGTGTTCAGGTTTGACTATTCGACATCCCAAGAATCCACAAATCTATCTGTTTGCCCCCACACCGATTTCACGGCAACAGATTGGCGCCGTCTGTGGGAACCAACGAATAGCAATCCACCCTCTTTCTTTGGTTAAGATCACCTCCAGCCATGCCTCCAAGGAAACTGAGATTTAGAGGGTCTAACCATGGACCTACTCCTCCTCAACCGCAACAGGAGGCTCCCCTCCAACCCATCCAACCTTAGGGATAGCTCCCTCCTCAACCCGATCAGCCGCTGCAGCAGTTACAGCCTCCTCTCCAAAATCTTCAACACCAGCAGGCTCCACTCGGGCCCCCGAATACTGGTATAGGGACCTCTCGTCCCCCCTCAGAAACAACCTCTTCACCGCGACCATATCTCCGTACATAACCCTTTAACCGATTCCATGGCATCCCATAATCCTCGGCCCTCAGAAGACCTCCGCAACGTCCTCATCAACCGGTAGAAAGAAGAGAACCTTCGCCACCGTTTGGATGAAAGGCGGGCCCGTGAGGGAGTCTCCCGCTCAGAATGTCCAAATGCGCGAGCTCCTTGCCGTCGCGACCACAGGAGGTCCCCTCTCCATAGGAGGCGGAGGGAGTCCCCGGAGTACCGTCGAAGGAGGCCTCATTCTCCCGCTGGTCGGCAGCCCCAGAGGGACGAGAACGGACCTATCACACGTGCCGAATTCCAACAGTTCCAGGCCACAATCTTGCAGGCCTTCAACCTCCCACCAAACAACAACAATAATGCTCAGAAGGTCCCCACTCCTTCGCCAGTTCAAAGCCCTCGTCCTCGGTCTCTAAGTCCTCGTCATTCTCCGAGCTATCGTCGCCGTAGCCCACGCTCCCCTTCGTATGAAGATGAGTCCAGAGGCTCACTGGGATACCGTCGAAGGGATGATGTGGTCTATCGCCGTTTCCACGAGATGGAGAGGCGCCTCGGTCAACTAGACAGGAAAGAGGAGCTAAGAGGGAGGGCCCTCCGTCCAAGTAGACCACCGTTCTCCCGAACCATCATGGAGGCTCCCGTTCCAGCAAACTTCAAGCCACCGCAGTTTGAGACATATACGGGGGAGTCAGATCCCGTGGATCACATCGAGAGTTTCAAAACTCTCATGATGATCCACCAGGCTTCCGATGCTCTACTAAGCAAGACCTTCCCAGCTACTTCAAAGGTCCGGCTCGGGAATGGTACTCCCGCCTCGCCCCATCCTCTATCTTCTCTTTTGAACAATTTGAGACCCTCTTCGTCACCCACTTCGTGAGTAGCCGCCGAACCAAGAAGACTAGTATTTCACTACTCTTCCTCAATCAGAAGAAGGGTGAGAACTGAGAGATTATGTCAAGCGGTTTACCGCAGAAGCTAGGCCATTGCCTCCCTCGACCAATCGGTCGCTGCAGCCGCCTTCCAGTCCAATGTCCTCAACTTGAGCCTCCGGTCCTCCCTAGCCAAAAAGCCCCCGCAAGACTTCTTCGACCTTCTTCTCAGAAGCGAGAAGTACATCCGGCCTAAGGAAGCTGAACATCGCCGCACATTCGAGGGGTCTTCCTCAGGAAGCAAAAGAAAGGCAGCTGAAGATGAGGGAGCTAAGAAGCTCCAGAAGGACAACGGGGGTCAGCGCCGCTCGCCTCCCAGATTTGAGAAGTTTACCCCTTTCAACACCAACGTTTTAACTATTCTCATGGAGGTTGAGAAAGAAGGAGTCCTGCCTCCTGCCCCGAAGATGAATACCCCCAGGAAGAAGAGGAATAAGGAGAAGTGGTGCCGATATCATCGAGACCACGGTCACAAAACCAATGACTGTCGGGCTCTGAAGAATGAAATTGAAGCCCTCATTCAGAGAGGGCAGCTGTCCAAGTTTGTAAGAAAGGACCGGATCGATCTTCCTCCACCCCCCAGGGGGGCTAACAAGCATCCCGAGAGGCGCGATGAGACTTCCGAGTTTGAAGAAGAATGCATCTTGCACTTCATCCATGGAGGCCCAATGGGAGGAACCTCCAACTCTTCTCGAAAGGCTTTCATCCGAAAAGTCAATTCGGTGCACAGCATACCCCCTCCCAAAGGTCTTGGAGTCCCGGTTACTTTCTCGGATGTGGATTTAGAGGGTGTCCGAACACCCCACTGTGACGCACTGGTGATTAACCTCCACATGGCTAACTTCAAAGTGGAGAGGATTCTGGTGGATAATGGCAGTTCTGTCAACATCCTCTTCTTAGTTGCCTTCTGAGGACTCAAGTTATCGCGGGATAGGCTCAAGCCCGCCGGCTATACGCTCCATGGGTTCACGGGAGTGCCAGTGACTATCGAAGGGGTGATAAACCTCGACGTAACCACTGGCAAAACTCCTACTACCCGGACGGAGCCAATGGACTTCATGGTTTTTGACATCCTAGCCGCTTACAATGTGATCCTAGGCCGGCCTGGCCTAGCTGCCCTAGAAGCTGTCCCATCGGCTTATCACCTCAAAATGAAGTTCCCCACCAAGGCAGGTGTAGGGGAAGTAAGGGGAAGTCAGGAGATGGCCCGCAAGTGTTACATGACCTCGACCGGGGGACCTATCCTTTCCCTTGAGACTCTTGAGATTCCCCAGGGGAAAACCCAGCCTATGTAAGAACCAATAGACAAGCTGGAGGAAGTGATTTTTCGGAGCAAGATCCAAACCGCAAATTCTTCATCAGCAAAACCCTCCCCTCTGCCCTCTGTTCTGACATAGTCCATTGCATCAGAAAGAACCATGACCTCTTCGCCTAGACAGCTGCCGACATGCCAGGGATTTCCGAGGACCTCCTCGTCCACCACCTAAGTGTTGCTCCGGGGTCCAAATCGGTCCAGCAAAAGAGGCGCAAGTTTGGTCCTGAGCGCCAGCAGGCCATAAAGGAAGAAGTGGACAAGTTCCCCAAAGCACGGTTCATACAAGAAGTCAACTATCTCGAGTGGCTCTCTAATATTGTTATGGTTAAGAAGGCCAATGGAAGCTAGAGGATTTGCATCGACTTCACTGACTTGAACAAGGCATGCCCCAAGGATCCTTTCCCTCTCCCCAGCATCGACACCTTGATCGAAGCTACTTCGGGCCATGAGCTGCTGAGCTTCATGGACGCCTTCTCCGGATAGAACCAAATCAGAATGTTCCGCCTGGATATCCCGAAGACTTCCTTCGCCACAGATCAAGGCCTCTACTGTTATAGAGTGATGCCCTTCGGGCTGAAAAATGCTGGTGCAACCTATCAACGCCTCGTCAACAAGGTCTTTAAGAATCAAATTGGGCGGAACATAGAGGTATATGTTGATGATATGCTAGTGAAAAGCATCTAGGGGTCCGACCATGTCACCGACCTCCAAGAAGCCTTCGACGTATTGAGGAAGCATAACATGAGACTGAACCCGAATAAGTGTGCATTCGGGGTCTCATCTGGTAAGTTCCTAGGCTTCATGGTCAGTCAGAGGGAGATTGAGGCCAATCCCGAGAAGATAAAAGCCATACTGGATATGGCTCCTCCTACAAATGTGAAAGAAGTGCAGAAGCTCACAAGACACCTCGCCGCTATAGGGCGCTTCCTCTCCACGTCAGGGGAGAAGTGCCTCCCCTTATTCAAAGCCCTCAGGGGGGCTGAGGGTTTCGAGTGGGGCCAACAGCAGCAAGAGTCGTTCGACCAGCTCAAAGCTTACCTGGTCAACCCCCCACTACTCAACAAGCCTACTCCCGAGGAGATCCTATACCTCTACCTCGCTGCCTCCAAGCGAACCCTCAGTGCTGTGCTAGTGAGGTAAGAAGACAAGGCTCAGAAGCCTATCTATTATGTGAGCAAGGTTCTTAGAGACGCCGAACTCCGCTATCCGAGATTGGAAAAGATAGCCTATGCCTTGGTAATGGCAGCCAGGAAGCTCCGTCCTTATTTTCAATCTCGCTCGGTGGTCGTCCTTACCGACTAGCCACTTACGCAAGTCCTGCACAAGCCCGAGACCTCCGGACATCTGATGAAGTGGACGATCGAGCTAAGTCAACATGACATATCCTATCAGCCTCAGACTGCAATTAAGGCTCAAGCCTTAGCTGAATTTATAGTAGAAAGCACCATCCCGGAAGTAAGTCAAGCAACAAATGGGCCACCCATGTGGACTGTATATGTAGACGGGTCCTCTTGCGCCGAAGGGAGCGGAGCCAGAGTTATTCTGGCAGGCCCAGATGACTTCGTTCTCCAATACTCCCTCCGCATTAACTTTAAAGCTTCCAACAATGAAGTCGAGTATGAAGCCCTAATAGCAGGCCTGGGCATGGCTCGCAAGGTAGGAGCGTAACGTGTCCGAATATTCAGTGATTCGTAGCTGGTGGTTAATCAAGTCTTAGGAGACTACGAGGCGCTAGACGACCGAATGGTTAAGTACCTAGCCAAGGTCCAAAGTCTCATGGCTTCGTTCGAAGAGGCACAAATCCAAGGGATCCCTAGAGAAGAGAACTCCCAAGAAGATGCCCTCTCGAAATTGGCCTCCTCCTCCTTCCATGGTCTCGAGCAGACTGTTCTAATCGAAGTACTCCTAAAACCAAGCATAGAAGAAGAAGCCCCCGACTCGATGGAGTCGCTGCCCGTCCAACTCCGGGACAACTCGATGAAGCCTTTGATAGAGTTCCTCAGGAATGGGACCCTTCCCCAAGATCTTACAGATCCCGCCAGATCCGAACGAGAGCGGAGCGGTACACCCTTGTTGGAGGAGTCTTGTACAAACGCTCTTATACCCAAGTAGATGGCAGACCCTACTTGAGATGCCTCGGCCCGGAAGAAGCCTCGTATGCCCTGTAAGAACTCCACGAAGGCATAGGCGGAGCCCACTCACGATCAAGGTCCCTCGCTAGGAAAGTTTTGAACTACGGGTAATTCTGGCCTACCCTACTTCGAGATGCCGAGCAACATGTCCGGCAATGCAGCCCTTGTCAGCAGTTCTCCAACATCCGCCGCCTACCCCAAGCACAACTCACATCTCTCTTGAGTCCATTTCCCTTCGCCATGTGGGGGATGGACTTGCTAGGTCCGTTCCCACTAGCTCCAGGCCAGCTCAAGTTTCTAGTCGTGGCAATCGACTATTTCTCTAAGTGGATCGAGGCCGAACAACTGGCCACTATTACCGAGAGCAAAGTGCTGCAATTCTTCTGGAAAAATGTAATCTGTAGGTTTGGTGTACCTCGGGTCCTAATAACGGATAATGGAACACAGTTTATAGGGGCAGCATTCCGTTCTGTATGTGAAGACCTCGGCATTCAGCAATGCTTCTTCTCCGTCTCCTATCCTCAGTCCAATGGTCAAGTAGAGAATGCCAACCGGCAGATTCTCTCCGGCATCAAGAAGAGACTAGATAAGTCGGCCAAAGGCTTATGGGCGGAACAACTTCCTAACATATTGTGGAACTACCGCACTACGAAATGGATCCCTACAGGAGAGTCTCCCTTCAATCTCACCTATGGGTCCAAGGCTGTAATTTCCTTAGAAGTTGGTTTACCATCCCCTCGCCTTGTTGCCTATGATGAAGACCAGAACGCCAAAGAGCTCCGAGCGAACCTGGACTTGATCGATGAACTCCGCGAAAGAGCTTTAATTTGCCAGCAAAATTACCGGAGAAGAATTGAGCATGCCTACAACAAAAGGGTCTGTCCTATAGATCTCAAGGAAGGGGACTTAGTCCTCAGAAAGTTAGCCATCTCATTCCCCAGTCAGAAGAGCAAGCTAGCTTCAAATTGGGAAGGACCGTACAAGGTCACCAAGGTAGTTCGTCTAGGAACGTATCGTCTTGAAGACCTTGAGGGCAGAGAGATACCGAGAACTTGGAATGCCGACCACTTACTGAAGTACCAGAAGGGTGTTTGAACGCCTCTCCGGTACCATCAAGTGTCGGGCCATTCCTATATTCTTTTTATTTGTTTCTTTATCTTCCTGTTGTAATAACGGTCTGTAACTTAGAAGCAGCCGACTAGTAATTATTAATAAAGAACTTCTTTTGCCTAATAATTCTTTTGTGATCGATCTATCTCTCTGTTTAAGACCCTAATTGTGTTTCAAAAAACAACGTGTTCGGAGTCCAAAACTTGGTTCGATTCCGCTTCGCAAGCTCGCTCTTAAGCGAGTTAGAAGTGGTTCGCCATTCAGAACTGCTCCCATAACTGTTGAAACTTACTCAAACAACCTGTTCGGAGTCTAAACTTGGCTCGATTTCGCTTCGCAAACTTGCTCTTAAGCGAGTTAGAAGTGGTTTGCCATTCGGAAATGCTCCCACAACCGTTGAAACTTACTCAAACGATGCGTTCGGAGTCCAAAACTTGGCTTGATTCCGCTTCGCAAGCTTGCTTTTAAGCGAGTTAGAAGTGGTTCGCCATTCGGAACTGCTCCCACAACCGTTGAAACTTACTCAAACGACGTGTTCGGAGTCCAAAACTTGGCTCGATTCTGCTTCGCAAGCTTGCTCTTAAGTGAGTTAGAAGTGGTTTGCCATTCGGAACTGCTCCCACAACCGTTGAAACTTACTCGAACGATGTGTTCAGAGTCCAAAACTTAGCTCGACTCCGCTTCGCAAGTTCGCTCTTAAGCGAGCTCAAAGTGGTTCGCTATTCGGAACTACTCCCACAACCGTTGAAACTTACTCGAATGACGTGTTCGGAGTCCAAAACTTGGCTTGACTCCGCTTCGCAAACTCGCTCTTAAGAGAGCTAGAAGTGGTTCGCCATTCGGAATTGTTCCCACAACCGTTGAAACTTACTCGAACGACGTGTTTGGAGTCCAAAACTTGGCTCGACTCCACTTCGCAAACTCGTTCTTAAGCAAGCTATAAGTGATTCGCCATTCGGAACTGCTCCCACAACCGTTGAAATTTACTTGAACGTTGCGTTTGGAGTTCAAAGCTTGGCTCGACTCCGCTTCTACTCCTCGCTCTTAAGCGAGCTAGAAGTAGTCCACCCTTTAGAAGTACTACAACCACAGATGACTAGCAAAATACACAAGTCCAAAAGAAGAAACAAGCTTCGCTTCTATAAAGTTTGGGGAACAAACCAAATTACAAGACTTGTACTTTTCTCTACAACGAATGAGTTAAAAAAAACAAAATTACAAGACCAACTCCTCGTACTTAGACAAGGTGCAAAACTTGGAAAATAAAAAACTTCTTCAATGCCTCTTAGGCACAGGGATGTTTCGGTTTAAAGACACCCGGGGACGGCGGCGCCTAACCTCGGAGCTCGTCCCTAGACCGGCAAACTGGGATGTATCTTCTGTGCTGCTTCTGACAGTCGCACCAACGGACGCTCTGCTCGACGAAACAGCCACCCCACTTTGGGCATCACCTGGACTTCGCTGAGCAATAGGCGAGCGAGTCGCAAGCTCGTAAAATGAAATCACTCGCTCGCTCTCTTCACGGGTACACGAAGTGCTTCTGATGTTGATCCGTCTCGATTAGGGCTTGAGGCGTGCAACCTCTGCCTCTAGCTCGACTATTCGTTGCTTCAGAGAGTCGTCCTTCACGGCTATCTTGAAGCGAGGGAGCACAGCAGAGCCTACAGCACCAGAACTGCAATAATTCGGCAGAGCTGAGTAACCTCGATACTCTTATCGACCGTAACCCTCTTAAGCTCGTCAACCTCCGCCGTCAACTCGTCGCGCTCCGTCGTCAACTTCCCCATCCCTAGTGTTAGTTCTTCTCTCCCCGCCAAAAGCTTGTCGTGAATTTCATCTAATAGTTCGTCCTTCTCCGTTGTCATCTTCGACAAGGTGTGGCGGAGACACTTAAGCCTCAGGCCAAGACTAAAGGCTGTCGACGAGCCATCATCATCGCCTTCGGGGATCATTTCAGCTAGCCTCCCTTCTAGTCTTCGAATCTCGATGTCTCGGCGGCCTACAATTAGTTGCAGATGATTTCGTTCACTTTCGGCTCTGCGCAGCCCCAATTCAACTTCATAAAGGTGCTCTCGGCACCTAGAGAGGCACAACTTTGTCGCCCCTAGGCCGACCTCGGAACGTAACTCCTCTGCTGCATGAGTTGCTTCGACCAGCTGTGTCACCTCCACGAGCTGAAAATTCCAAGGTAAACGACGAGAACACTCAGCAAAAATTAGCGAATTTGGTTAACACAAAGCCGAAACTCCTAAACAAGGCAATGTGTACACAGCAACATTTCGAAAAAAAATTGTGAACACGTAGCCGAACCTTTAGGTAGGGCGACGTGAACACTTAGCCAAATTTCAAGAAAATTTTTGTAAATTCAAGATTCGCAAGCTCTTAGTCGAACTCAAAAAGATGGATTTTCATTCATTTCAAAAAAGTGCGGTGGCCAGTCCGCAATTAGGCAATACATCAAAAAGTACAAAAGAAAGAAAAAAAAGAAGAAGCAGAAGAAGTCAGGGGGCGACCTCTTTCCCAGGGCGATTGGGATTGGACGGGGTCGGATTCCCCCAAAAACGCGACCATCGCTAGCGGAGTCACCTCGGACCCCTGGCGTTCACCGACGATCTCGACCTCGGTGTCCCCTTCATCGTCCCCTACTTCCCCCTTGGACTCGTCATCGAAGCCGTCGACGTGGTCGGGGAAGAGTCGCCATCCGGAGCAGTCGACCTTGGGGTACCGCTCCGACACTTGCTCAATGGCGCGAGCTTATGCCTTCGCCATATTGGCCGCGAGAAAGCCCTGCGCTTTCTCCATCGTTGCAGCTTCGGCCTCCTTCGCCACCACAACCTTGGCAGCTTCCACAGCCTCGGCTTGCTGCTTGGCCGACTCCTCCCTCTGCCAAAGCAGATCACCCTCGAGCTTCGTAACGAGGCCTTCGAGGTATTCCAGCCTCGTCGTCTTCATCTCGACCCTGACCTACAATTTCTCGAGCTCGTTAGCGAGACGAGCTTTTTCAGCTCGAGCACGGTCGGCCTCCTTCTTAAGGTCCTTCTCGAGCTCCGTTATCTTCTCCATAAGATGACCGAAGTGGACGGTTATCTGCAGTTGAACAAAAAAAAAGTTAGAGAAACAAATATGCAAGTTATCTACAAGAAAGAAATCGATACTCACCGATACTGCCCAGCGAGCGATCTCGAAGGCATCGTCGCCCATGCTGCCGGCGTCCATGGTAGCCCGATCCTTTGGTGTCGCCAAATGCTTCACCGCTTGCATGCTCCACGTTGAGTCGCTGAAGAAGCCGTCAAGTTTCCGAACCTGCCAGTCCGGAATGAATATCTTCTTATGCTCCTCGGTCAGGAACACCTCGGCCTCCGCCGTCAGCAGGGCCGTCTCCATCCCGAGGGCAGCGGCCATCAGGAACTCGCCAGCCTCGGCTGATGCCGAGGTCGCTACTGGCGCCTTCCTCGGGGTTACAGTTGCCGAAGCCTCCGCCTCTTGAACGGCGGCATCAACGGTCTTCGGCTTCTGCATGGTCACCTTCGTGGCGACCCTCTTGCGCTTCCGAGGTGCCTTGCTTTCGAGGGACGCCCTCTGCGCCAGAATTGCATTGTAATCCATAGTCTCTGCAATGAAAGAAAAGTTCGGTTAAAACAAGTTATGACGGAATTAGAAAAAAAAAACAACAAACAGATAAAGCTGCATACTCGGATCTACGTGACAGAGCCCTCCCCTGAAGAGCGCGTCCTTCGTCAGATCCCTCCAATCAAACTTTGGTCGATCAAGGAGAATTTGAACCATCCCCTCTTCGTTGGGGTGGAGCACTGGCGACTCCCTTACTTTCTTCGTCACATCTTCCACCCAATCCTAGGGTATGGGCCACGGTTCGCGACTCCGAACTATGAAATGCATGTCTCGCCAGTGCTTTATCGAGTCGGGGCAGCTGACGAGCTGAACACCATGCCTCGGAGCCAAGTAGAATCTGAACTCGGACTTGTGCTGCTGATGAAGCTGATAAATTGTCCGGAGCACCCTCAAGTCCGACTCGATCTCGGCTGCCTGACAATGGAGCGTGAACCCGTTGATGACCTTCCACACGTTCGGCATTAGTTGGATGGGGCTGACCCGAACTACCTAAGCACTTGAACAGCGAACGGGTGGAGAGGAAGACGCGCCTCGGCAACGAAGGCATCGACCGGCCAGAAACACATGTTTACTGGCATCGGCGAGTTGGCCCTCACCCCGGGACCCGACAACATCAACTCGTACTCCTCCGGGATATGAAAACACTCCTGGATTGCTACCAGGTCTGCCTCGTTAAGAATGGAGACTGTGTCGTCCGCTTCCGAGGTCTCTCTTGCTGCGTTCTCCTCGAAGCTCCACCCCCGGCCATATACTATACGCTCAGCGTGCTCCTCCGGAAGCTCTCGAACCATATGGAGCCCCGTCAACACGCCTGGCAGTCTGCTGAACTCCTCCATATGCTTCGGATCTTCCACTATGGTGTCTCGACCATCAACTTTTTTGCCCTTGTCGATGCGAGGTCTCTGACTCGGAGATGCCGCTTCGCCAGCAGAGGGGGAGGGCTCCGAAATAGGGGAAAGAGACATTTTCTACTTGAAATAAACTAAGTATAATTTACCTTGAAGTGACACACTCGTTCGGAAAGTTCACCGGATTACTGTCGACGATCGCCGGAATCTCTCTAGTGAAAATAATCGCCTGAGTGAAAATTCAGAGAAGTGAAAAATGAGAGGGGTGTGAGACTTATAGAGGTTGGCACACAAAACGAGGATGTTGGGCTTCGAAAGACCAACAGTCAGGCCCATTTACACAAAACGACAAAAAGTTGTACCGTCGCATTAATGACTAACGGTCAAAATCGTCAGAAGATCAACGGTCAAAATGCCACCTGTCATCTCCAAGCTATCAGACTCACATTGGACTTTGGCACGCCTTGCCGAGCGCTCTTGGCACCGATGCCCAAACGTGAGAAAAAACTCTCGCTTTGGACTTCGGCACGCCATGCCAAGCGCTCTTGGCACCGACACCCAAACGTGAGAAAAAACTCTCGCTTTGGACTTCGGCACGCCATGCCGAGCGCTCTTGGCACCGACGCCCAAACGTGAGAAAAAACTCTCGCTTTGGACTTTGGCACGCCTTGCCGAGCGTTCTTGGCACCGACGCCCAAACATGGAAAAATTCTCACTTTGGGACTTCGGCACGCCTTGCCGAGCGCTCTTGGAACCGACACCCAAACGTGAGAAAAAACTCTCGCTTTGGACTTCGGCACGCCTTGCCGAGCGTTCTTGGCACCGACGCCCAAACATGGAAAAATTCTCACTTTGGGACTTCGGCACGCCTTGCTGAGCGCTCTTGGCACTGATGCCCAAACGTGAGAAAAAACTCTCGCTTTGGACTTCGGCACGCCTTGTCGAGCGTTCTTGGTACCGACGCCAAACATGAAAAAATTCTCACTTGGGACTTCGGCATGCCTTGCCGAGCGCTCTTGGCACCGACGCCCAAACGTGAGAAAAAACTTTTGCTTTGGACTTCGGCACGCCTTACCGAGCGCTCTTGACACCGACGCCCAAACATGGAAAAATTCTTACTTTGGGACTTCGGCACCCCTTGCCGAGCGCTTTTGGCACCGAAGGCCAAACATGGAAAAATTCTCACTTTGGGACTTCGACACCCCTTGCCGAGCGCTCTTGGCACCGATGCCCAAACATGAGAAAAAACTCTCGCTTTGGATTTCGGCACGCCTTGCCGAGCGTTCTTGGCACCGACACCCAAATGTGAGAAAAAACTCTTGGTTTGGACTTCGGCATCCCTTGCCGAGCGCTCTTAGCACCGACGCCCAAACATGAGAAAAAACTCTCGCTTTGGATTTCGGCACGCCTTGCCGAGCGTTCTTGGCACCGACAGCCAAACATGAGAAAAAACTCTTGCTTTGGACTTCAGCACACCTTGCCGAGCGCTTTTGGCACCGACGCCCAAACATGGAAAAATTCTCACTTTGGGACTTCAACACGCCTTGCCGTGCGCTCTTGGCACCGACGCCCAAACGAGAGAAAAAACTTTTGCTTTGGGACTTCGGCACGCCTCGCCGAGCGCTCTTGGCACCGATGCTCAAACATGGGAAAAACTTACTCTGGACTTCGGCAAAAACTCGCCGAACCCTCTTTTGACACGTGTCGCAACTCCGAGGTATCTCTGCACCTCGGCAGGGGACCCCGAACCCCCTAGGCTTCGGGCTCCTTCCTAACACGTATCTGGCGGGGGTCGGCAACGTTGCCGAAGCAACTTGCCACCGAGTGAAGGGAAATACACCTTTGAGCAACCACAGGCATTAGATCTCCCCAGAATTCGCGTCCCATGCTGATGGAAAGCCCAGATCGTGCCACGCCATAAATAGAATTAAAAAATCTATTTCTATTTATTTAACTCGAATTATTTATTTAAAAATTGCGAAAAAATGGTTCAAAATTCAGGAAAATTAACTAAAAATCCTAAAAAATAATTATAAATTCGGAGAGATATTTTTAAGCCCCTGGATAAATAATTATTGCTTAGGATAATTAATTAGTGCTCCCGAAAAATAGAATACCACTCCGTAAAATTAAATAAATGGTCCGAAAAATCACCAAGAGCCCAGGAGAGCTCAAGAATAACCTTGAGCGCACAACTAACTTTGAAAGTCACCATAATACCTCATATAAAGATTTGACACCCCTCATTCGAACTCCGATACAACTCCACAAGCCATTAAAAGAGTAAGACTACTCCTCAAAGGCTGATCAAGCTCAGTCTTCGGGAGTGGGAGGCTCGTGATATGGCTAAAAATGGGGTTAAATCGAAACCATCCAAATCAGGTACGGATCTTAAAACTCAGGGGTAAAATGGTAAGTTCATCCACGAACGGATCCGTCTTAATTGGGTGCGGGTTCCAACCCGCAAGAAACCCGGTCCAGCTGGATAGAATTAGGATTTATGATTGTCCTTAATCAACGGTCTTGATCGCTTCTATCCATTTACTGGGAAGTAGGGATTTGATTTTATCCCAAAACTGGTCCCTAAGGCTGCTATAAATACCTCCCATCCCCCACTGTTACCAGGTAATCAATCTTTTGCCAATCAAAGCTCTTTCATAATCTTTCTGATTACTGACAAGAGCGTCAGAGGGTGCGTCGCCGGAATCGACCCCGGTGTTTCGCACTTTTTGCAGGTCAGCGGCGAGAGATCACGGTCAAACTCCGGCGGAAAGGTGTTCAGGTTTGACTATTCGACATCCCAAGAATCCACAAATCTATCTGTTTGCCCCCACACCGATTTCAGCGGCAACATGGACTTTATAAGAATAATTTATATGACTTTTGATAAAGTGTGATTAAGAAATTGAAATTTTTGCAAGAAAGGACTTCCTTTTGAAATCAAATTGTCTTTTTAAATAAAGGAAAAATAAAATGAGATTTTGATGATGAAAATTAATAATGAAGAATTTTTGAAAGTGTGATTGGTGTAATTAAGTGGACTTATAAGATGTGCTTGTAGTATGAATGGGAGTGAGAATAATAGACTTATGGAATAAATGAATTATTGGTTGCTACTAGTTGAATTTATTCTTACATATAAATTGCACGTGAAATTGAATTAAGGATTGTGATGAGTTATGAAAGATGTGAATACATGAATGCTATGCTTATGAAACATGAATTGTGATTAATCATGAAAAGATCGTATGAGTATGAAAAGCTCGATATTGTAATTATGAGTTGAAATTGAGAATTAGGGTATAGCCAAGCCTTATACCGGTAATGAAAGAATTGTGAAATGATATTTGAAATGAGAAGACCAAGGTTGGGTCATGTGAATTAAATGAATAAGACCAGTATAGTGGGAAATGCTGCATTCTAAGAGTTGATTTTATTCATGATTCAATTAAACTAAGGATTAGATACATAGTGAAGATGTGATGAAAGTAAGAGAAAAACATTGAGTATGAGGGCCATTGGATTGGCGGCGTGAGAGTATTCACAGGATGTCCCATGATGAGTCATGATAGGGCGTGGATACTGCTTCAGAGTACCGTCCCGGTGGCGATGCTCGTGGGGTGTTTGATGACTGCGGGTGGTGTCATGTCTATGGTAGGAGCTGAATTACCACAGGATGCCTACATGATGAGTCATGTGACAGTGCGTTGGATTCCCTCCAGGGCGCCTAGACATAAGTTCGTAGGTCAGAAAATACCTAGGATACT
The DNA here is from genome assembly GCA_017893485.1 of Hemerocallis citrina. Classification (NCBI taxonomy): domain Eukaryota; kingdom Viridiplantae; phylum Streptophyta; class Magnoliopsida; order Asparagales; family Asphodelaceae; genus Hemerocallis; species Hemerocallis citrina. The sequence goes on from CM030365.1 coordinate 36,022,006, forward strand.
TACCGTAGTTACAGTAGTAGATTAAGTCATGGCGAGGGATTGAACCATACAAGATGAAGAGCAGTTAAGGGCTTGCCCTCAGACCTATGTAGTATGGGCTGCATAGACTCTGAACAAGTATGCATTAGTGTCATATAATACAATTAATTGCATTAAGGACTAAGTGCACCTTCACAACACGACATCAATAGGATAGTCCCTTTAGCTTTGTTTGTGGCAAGTTTGTGGATTGCTAAGTATTGAGAATCGTTATACTATTTTCGGCATAGAGATGATGGCCGTGTATAATTTTTCGTCAGTTGAATGAACTGACGCGCCCACAGTTTTACATGCAGGATAAAGATGCTTGACAAATTGAAGTATACATGCTGCTTAATGATTGATTCAATTGTTGTTTTATGTAATTACTGTATAATTGCTTCCGCTGTAACAATGTAAAAGTGTAATGTAACTCTGATATAAGAAGAGTTTTTATTTCCTTATAAAATTATACGAAAGAAGTGTAAAGATCCTGTGGAACTTCGGATTCAGTTGTATTTTGGAATTCGGGGTGTTACAACAGCGACGGGAGGTCGCTACAGGGTCGCACCGAGGTGGAGAGGTGGAAGAGTACACAGGGGGGACACGGAGTCGGGTAGGGGACAGGGGGACGAGGTCGCTACACAGGGAGAGAGAACCAGGGTGGTCGCGACGACTGCAGGGTAGACGGGCTGGCGTCTGGAGCAGGGCAACGTGACGAGGAGGGTAGGGGGTGCTGGAGGTGGTCGAGGTGAAGCAGAACGGGAGGAGAGAGATGAGCAGGAGTAGGCGGCTGGGTGCAGGGTTGAAGAAGGAAGAGGCAGCTCAGGGTAAATGGGTTCGAAAGTATATAGAGAGGTAATATATAGGGTAGGAAGGTTTTTAGGGTTATGGGGGGCTGACAGGTTGCAGGTTGGTAAACGGGTTGGGTTTAGTTAATGGGCTAGGTAGTTAGGGTTTAATGGGTATGGGCTTGGGGTGATTATTATGGGTGTGGGTTTGTTGGGTTCATGGGTTTTAATCCATTAGGAAACATAGGGTTTGTAAATTCAATAGAAAAATAAAATAATCAATAAAAATATTGTTTATAATAAAATGTAATTTTTATTACAATATAGAATTTATTTGAAATAGCTACAAATATAATTAGTACATAGAAATGGATTTTTAATAACCAGTCAAAATTAATAATAATAATAACAATAATACTAAGAACAATAATAATAATCAGAAAAATGATAAAAATAATAATGGTAACAATAATGATAATAACAGTAATAGTAACAATAATAGAAATCAAGGTAATAATAACAATAATAAGATTTGTATAAAAATCATAGGAAATAGTTACAAATAAAATTATTGATAAAGAAAATAGGTTTTAATGGAAGATTCAAAAATACATTTTAACAAAATGAACTTGAAATTGGAAAGCTAATTTACAAAAAAATTAAATACAGAAAATACACAAAAAATACATATATACGGAAAACAAGGGTTACAAATCCTACCCACCTTACAACAAAATTTCGTTCTCGAAATTTGCTTAGGGCGGTACATAGGACAAGGCAAAAGTAAACTTGGGGAAGGGTAACAAAATAGAGGATCACGGAAACAAAAATGAAATGTGGCAATACTAGAAAAAGAAGGAAGAAGATAACAATGAGGTCAAATGGAATGCAAGAAAAGAAGCAAACGATATCAAAAGGAGTGAAACAGCACAAGATAACAAAGCAAGATAGGGAGTGTAATACCCTAATTCTTTATTTTCAATTAAATGAGGGTTTGTGAATTTTACGTGTATTGCACGTACTAATTCAGGTGCATTTTCTATAAGAATTATTTATTTTGTAGCATGAATAAGCATTTTCCTATCTCTCTTTTATTTTTGAAAGCCTAATTGTTTATTTTAAAGCCCATCCTAATTATTTGATTTATTTTAATTAGCCCATTGGAGTTTGAGCCCACTAATTGAAAGTCCACTAGTTTATTTCCCTTTTAAATACCATGACTTGTAGTGTAGATCATTTTTTTTAGACAATTAATTAAATAATCATGCACAACTAGTAGTTAAGGGTGCTACATTTGGCACGTGCATGCACTAGAGTGTGCATTGCACACCCTACTACCTAGGCCGGATTGGAATCAAGGAGAGTGGAGGAGTGGCTTAGTGGATAGGTGGTTACTTGCTCATGGGTGGTTGCTACAACTTCTCAATGTATCCTAACCATTTATCTACAACCATCTAATGCAATCCTAGCCCTCAATTTCACCCTAAAACTAGTATAAATACCCTTCCCTTGTATGCATACAACACACTAAAAAATTTTGAAAAGAAAGAAAGGAAGAAATACATAAGAGAGTAAAAGAAAGATTGAGAGAGAGTTAGAAAAAGATTGAGAGTGTTTAGTTTGTGTGTGTGTTCCATTCTTGGAGGCCGGCCACTTCATCAAGGAGAGAGAGAGGCTCGGGTTCACTAGTGCAAGGAGGAGGAGGCGATTGTGGTGGCTCAAACTAGGAGGAGAAGGACCGCTCATGTGTTCAAGGAGATTCTAGGAGTTTTTGTAGTGTTCTTCTTCAAATAGGTGGGTATTTTTCTATACTTCTAATCTTAGACATCATGCTAGGGATTTTTGATATATAAGAATGCTAAAAGAACTAATAAGATAATTGTGGCTCTAAAAAAGGACTTGGTAGATGATTGAGTAAATCCTTGATGAATTGCATGCTATTGGTTATAATTCATGTCTAATGTAGTTAAATTGACTTATTGCCATGAAATTGTTAAATTAGAACCATGTTGATTGTAGAAAAATGCTTATGAATGGTTAGTGGATGAAATTATTAATTTTTGCGCTTATTGAACCATTGTAACACTTGTTCAAGGAATTCAACTATGTTTATGAGTATTATGGATAAAAGAGGGGAAAACAGAATTTAATACTTCTTTAATAAAGTTATAAAGAAAAAATTTGGTAGAGGGTTTGTTAAATTGAAATTTTGCAAATTGTAGACATAGAATGCAAATAGAGTGAAAAATACTTGTTTTAATGTCAAAAAAGTTTCTTTTAAACACTGATTTGTTAAATAAATGTAAACTCATTATTCTGGAAATTTTTAGGACTTTATGTGAAGAAAAAATGAAGTTATGATCTTTTGAATAATGGAATAATTCTAATAAACAGAGACTCGACATAAACCTGTTTTAAACTAATCCTATATCAGTTAGTCACTATGGTCATACTGGTTATAGGGGGGCGCCAATTGCGTTACTATAGCGGTGCGGTACCCTTTGTGTGTAGGTTCGAGTCTCGGCAGAGGCTTTTACTTTTTAAAATTTGATTTTTCCCAAATTTCGAGAACTGAGCTCAAACCCCAATCACCCCCCTTTCATGACAGTTGAGCACTTTGTCCCGTTTGGCTAGTGCGTGGGGTTGGTTTCGGTGATTGGGCACCCTGGCTGTGTGTGTGCGGGTTCGAAACTGGCCAAGGCCAAAATTTTTTAGAAAAAAAATCTATTTTTTTTATACACTTGATTATTTTTTGAGCTTTAAGATATAATAAATACTGAAAAAATGTTAGAAAATTTTTGAAATACATAGGCCTAATAATTTTATTATTATTATTTGTGGACCTTTAAAAAGAGAAATAAGAGTACAAAATTTAAGAGGGAAGTATTCATCTTAGTTTTGATCTTTTGAAACTCTAAAAAACAAAGAAATGAAAATTTTGATTATAGAAAGAATTGCAAAGAGATAAATTGGGATTTTTCATTCATAAGTGTTGAGTAGGATTAAATGAGGATTTTGGGTATGCAAGTTGTGCATGGAAATATGAGAAAAAGAGAACTTGTCGAAACGTGCAATTTGTGTGCACAAATATGTTTTCTTCTATAGAAGTGAAATGAGGACTTAGACTAGAATTTTTAGCTAAACTCTACGTCGGCAAGAATGAAAAAATATGGAAAAGAGGATTTTTATATTTTGACCAATTTTGGGTCGTTGATAATGATTGATGTTGAAAAGACCGATGTAGGAGTAATGCTAGATTCTAGAATATTGACCTTCAATTACACATAAGGATTAAATACATAGTGAAGATGTGATGAACGTAAGAGAAAAATATGAGTATGAGGGCCATTGGATTGGCAGCGTGAAAGTATTCACAGGATGTCCCATGATGCGTCATGATTAGGGCGTGGATACTACTCCAGAGTACCGTCCCGGTGGCGATGCATATGGGGTGATCTAATGACTACGAGTAGTGCCATGTCTATGGTTGGAGGAGAATTGACCACCGAATGCCTGCATGATGAGTCATGTGTCAGTGCGTGGGGTTCACTCCAGGGCACCTAGACGTGGGCTCGTAACTCATAGAATGCCTAGGATACTTACCGTAGTTACAGTAGTAGATTAAGTCATGGCGAGGGATCGAACCTTACAAGCTGAAGAACGGTTAAGGGCTTGCCCTTGGACCTATGTAGTATAGGCTGCATAGACTCTGAACAAATGCGCATTAGTGTCATATAATGTAAACAACTGCATTAAGGACTAAAAGCACAGCACAACACGACATCAATAGGATAGTCCCTCTATAGCTTTGTCTGTGATCAAGTTTGTGGTTTGTTTAAGTATGGAAAATCTGCATAATGTTCGGTATAGTGAGGATGGCCGTGTATAATATTTCGTCGGTTGTAAGCAACCGACGCGCGCGCCCACAGTTTCTATGCAGGATAAAGAGATTGGCAAGACTAAAGTATGCATGCTGCTTAAAGATTGATTCAAATGTTGTATATTTTATTCAAGTAATTATTGTAAAATTGCTTCCGCTGTATAAATATAATGTAAATGTAACTCTGATGTAACAAAAGTTTTTAATTCCTTGTAAAATTGTACGAAGAGAAGTGTAAAGATCCCGTGGAACTTCGAATTCAGTTTGTTTTGGAATTCGAGGTGTTACAGGGAGTTGGCAGAACTGGAATCAAAGAGAGAAAAGATAGGAAAGAATTGAATCAAATAATGAATGGGTGCATGATGGCAAGATGGAAAGTAAGAAAGAAGTAACCGGAATAAAAAATGAAGAAGAAATAACACAAGACTTGCAAGATAACAGGTAAAGAGATGAAGAAATAGATAGAGCTAGAATCGAACAAAGGATGGACAAGGAAGAGATGAACCAAGCAATTATTCAACGGATGAAGACAGGTACAAGGGATGGAAAGAAGCAAAAAATGCAGGGAGGGAGAAACAACAAGGGAATCCTGGGACCTGTGGGTTATTGGCCCACAACGCTTCCGCTGTGCCACTCTGATCGGGAAGACTCTGCCAATAGCATCCAGCGATACCAATCAACGAACCAGGCAAGAAGAAAAGAATGGATGGCCCCAAAATCAAAGGAATATAGGTACGTAAGAATGAATTTATACCCAACAAGAGGTCAATCAAAGGGGACGATTAAAAGAGACGGAAGAACAAGGAATCAAGGGATTGAATAAGAAAGGATCAAAATGAAAGGAATAAGACTAGTATCCAGATCAATATTGATTATAATTCATTTATGCATGCATGGTTTGTGTAATGTTGAGCCAATCCCAGATCGAGCCAAGCTTGTCTAATATATCAGTCAAATTCATACATTAGCCAAACCTGGTGCTCTGATACCACTAAAATCCTTGTCATGCCTCGCTTCCCAAAAAGAGAATACAGAATACGGATACATGACTTAGCCCAGCAAATAATTTTCATCATCCATAAACTGTTCAGAATCTTTACAACATTTCACAAGAATAATCAGAGTTGGAAGCAAAAGAAGTCAATCAAGCATGCATATATGAATCAAAATACCAACAAGATTACTTGAAACCAAAATATTATAATCTCAAATAATCCAGATCTGAATAAGTCGATATCCTGGGTCACATTGCCCAAATACAAAATAAATCCAAGTACAAATATAATTGTTCAAAACAAGCAATAAGAAATAATAATAGCCAAATTCCAGCACTAATGTCTCATATCACCAACTCCATCTGGCAGCTGATCATCTTGTTTGCAATTAAATAAATTGTAGGAATAGGAAAAAGATAACAAACTCCCGTCAATGCAAGTTACGGGCCGCTTGTAGTGCAGGATACAAGTACATGGAAAAAATAAACAAATAACATGGAATAGGCATGATGACAAAATATAACAACTATCATGGCAAAATGAACAAGTACAAGTAGTACGTATCAAGTGTCAAGTAAACAAGCATCATGTGAACAAGTAACAAGTGTCAAGTATCATGTAAATAAGTATCAAGCATCATGTAAACAAGTATCAAGTATCATGTAATCACGTATCATGTTCAAGTATCATGTTCAAGTGTCATGGTCAAGTCCTTGTAGTTATTACTATCTAGGTAGCACTTCATGCATCCCGATTTTTATTACATGGTTGCTACATTCAAACAATTTCATTTTAAATTTCATAGTGGATCATAGAAGGCAGTGTACTCAGGGACAAGTATCAAATATCGAGCTCCAAGCTCCAAGTATCATGTATCATGTATCACGTGTCAAGTTGTGCAAGTGGCAAGTAATCATGTGTCAAGTGTGCAAGTGTCAAGTAATCACGTGTCAAGCATCATGTATCAAGTCATCACGTAGGATCTGTGGATCCCCTTCAGAGTAAATATTTCTGTATTATCCACTATTAGATCTTTCCTTTTAAAATCCCGTCTTGGTTATTTATTATTATTATCAAACAATCATGTATGTATCTAAAACATAGCAAGAATAACATGATATGATCAAGACAAGTTCAGGTTGAAGAGTAAACATGCATAGGTGAAATATAACTCATAAAAGACTAGAACAACGAGAATTCTAGTTCAGGACAGCAAGACAGTACTGTACTAAAATAAGGATTCCCGTTGCTACAAACATGCAAACCTGAATCCATCAAAGAATCTGAAAAATTAGACTCCCGACCGAATCCAGCAAATATATATAAGTCATATAGTGTTTCACAAAAAACATAACTCAAAATCGAATTGAAACCAGAAAATATGTTCAACCAGAAATCAGAAGATCGTATTCAAGGCCAGAAAAACAGCATGAAAACTCATTAAATAAATCCACAAAAAATCTGGGATATTCCCCTATATGTATATTAACAGAAAATCAAGTTTCATAATTTTTCAGTATAAATAGAGTAGTCAAGTAAAATCAGAAAACATCAAGATGCAGTAGTTTTGTAAATCTGAAATCACAAATACTGCAGTACAAAAACAGCAATATCTCACAAAACATAAATCGAAATCCAAATATGTCAATAAGGAAATAAAATAGATACAGTAGGCTAACTTTCATATTCACAAATATTTTGCAAAAAATAAGTAGAATTAGGTCGAAAATCAGGTTCTTTACTGAACAGCAAGAAAAATATGTTAGTATAGTAGTTGTTTGGAAACATAAAACGGTTTGTAAAACTCTTCAAATAAATTCAAAAAATATTGGATCAAAATCAGGTCTAGTTATACTTTGCAAAATATTGGATCAAAATAATACTTTTAACATCATGATAAAAGTAGATTACTCCACAAAATTCATATAAAACAAAATCTGAAAACCTCTTTACACCTCTGTAGTAAAATAGGCATAAATCACAACTTGTAAATCGAAACTGAGATCCGTCAAAAGGGTTAGAAAATAGACAGAGTTCTCTACAAATCATGTTCACAAAATATTTTCAAATACTGACATTAATAAGGTCTAAAATACTAATCAAAATGGGAAAACCGGAAAAACTGAAATATCCTTCATGCATAAAAACAACTAGTTCACATAAAACTCATCCAAATCATAACCAAACATGAACTATAGTGTACTAGATGTTCAAACAACATGGTATAGGGTATTTCACAAGTCCACAACAAGTCTACCATGAATAACACAGATGAGCACAAGATATCATATGAACAACACGCATATATACAACAAAAAGTGGTCAATCCTAGGTTATTTCATGTCATGTATGTCGTGAGGCAACTATGGTCGAATAAACACAATAGAGACAATATCAACAAGGGGTTTCACACACAAATTGTCTCTAGAACCCAACTACAGTACAAACAGTATTTAGTACTTGTATTACACAAAGAAAAGAATACAAGTTACTTACCTGAGAGACGAAGATGGGACGGAGCAAGAGCAAGAATAACGGGAACGGATTCTCGGGCACGAACATGAGAACGGGTCGAACGAACACAACGAACGGACGAGATGATCACGGACAAGATCATGAACAAGATCAACCACCGATCGCGAACAAGATGAAGACGTTCGAAATCACGAACACACTCAGATGGTTGAGAGCAAGAGATCAAGAGATCAACGGCTGAGTTCTAATCCAATGATGAAGATGATCAGATCAGATCGGGAGGAGAACGGGCGGCCCACAATCAATGGCGATGATGGCGATCACGATCATGATGATCAAGATGATCACGGCGATCGACAGCTCTGGATCCACTAATCAAAAATCATGCACCACAGCAATCAACGACAATGGCTTGGCGGCAGACGACAATGTGAGGGCTGGCTGGCGGCAGCCAGGGGACACGGCGGCGGCTGGACAGGGCTGCCGGTGCGGTGCAGGAGGAGAGGCTCGCCGACTAGCTGTTGTCGTTGCTGCAGTCGTAAGAAGGAGACATCACAATCGGTCGACGAGGGCGGAGCTTCGTCGGCAATGGCGAGCGGCTGGCGTGCGGTGGCGCAACAGCGACGGGAGGTTGCTGCAAGGTCGCGCTGGGGTGGAGAGGCGGAGGAGCACACAGGGGGGACGCGAAGTTGGGTAGGGGACAGGGGGACGGGGTCGCTGCACGGGGAGAGGGAACTAGGGTGGTCACGACGACTGCAGGGTAGACGGGCTGGCGTCTGGAGTAGGGCGACGCGACGTGGAGGGTGGGGGGGGTGTTGGTGGTGGTTGGGGTGAAGCAGAACGGGAGGAGAGAGATGAGCGGGAGTAAGCGGCTGGGTACAGAGTTGAAGAAGGAAGAGGCGGCTCAGGGTAGATGGGTTCGAAAGTATACAGAGAGGTAATATATAGGGTAGGAAGGTTTTTAAGGTTAGGGGGGCTGACGGGTTGCGGGTTGGTAAACGGGTTGGGTTTAGTTAATGGGTTGGGTAGTTAGGGTTTAATGGGTATGGGCTTGGGTGATTATATATATATAATCTTTATCTTTTCTTTCTTTATCTTTAATCTTTAATGGGAGAGTTGGGGTTTATAACCAAACAAATCCTAATTTTGTAATCAAACAAATCTGTGCAATACACGTCCAAACTATATCCAACTAATATAAACGTGCACCGCACATGCAGTCCAAATCAAAACATTGAAATATAAACTATTTTTTTCTTATTCGATATATATTCATTTAATTTGATAACTATTTTTTGTAGGTGTGGATCGTCCGTGTACTAAACTAGTACAATTAAAGTGTAAACGCATATATGCACTGTATGTGTTAATCAATATAGGAGTAATTAAAGTTTAATACATAAACTACTTGTGAAGGTAATCTAGTAGATATCTAGGTGATAAATGAGATTTTAACTGAGGCCTTAATCAGTGAAGCAAATATATAAAAGTCAGAAGTCGTCAGTGGATGTTCTAGTATATTTAACAGTGAAGCGTACAATTTTTTTTTGGATATTTAACAGTGAAGTGTACAAAACTGAAGGCATCCTTCTTAAACTGGATTTTCAAAAAGCTTACGATAATGTGTGTTGGGATTTTCTTTTCGATATCCTCCTTCATCGGGGCTTCGGCCCTAAATGGATCGCTTGGATCAAATCCAGCCTTTTCGCCGGTACCTCCTCTATTCTTATCAACAGCTCAGAGGGCCACAAGTTTAAGACCAAATGCGGTCTTCGTCAAGGAGATCCCATATCCTCCCTTTTGTTCTCCCTGGTTGCGGACGTTTTCAGCAGGTTACTTCACAATGCGCGCGAAGCTCAGGTCATTGATGGCCTTGGGCGTTCTCAACACTTCGATGGTATTCTTAATCTGCAATACGCTGATGACACTATTATCTTCACTAAACCTAATTGCTCATCGTTGCGTAACCTTAAACTACTGCTTTATTTTTTCGAGATGGCTTCGGGCCTCTCCATCAATTTTCAAAAGTCCTCCGTGCTTTGGCTGGGTGGAGATTCCAGCCGTCAGACCGAGGTCTCCCAATTTTTTAACTGCCTATTGCTTCTTTCCCCATTACCTACTTGGGTTTTCCTCTGAGATGGGGCAAGTTGCATAGATCGGACTGGTTCCCTCTCATTGATAAAATAGAAGCCAGACTCAATGTTTGGTCCGGTAAACTTCTCTCCCGAGGAGGGAGATTAGTCCTTCTTAACTCTGTTCTCTCTGCTACCCCCCTCTACATGATGTCTTTCTATTATATCCCATCTTGGGTCCTCAAGCGTTTAGACCAAATCAGACGCAATTTCTTCTGGTCTGGTTCCCCAAGCTTTAAGCAAGGTTCTCATCTCTGCAACTGGAATCTAATCTGTTCCTCTAAAGCTAGTGGTGGCTTGGGAGTCCTTAACCTTCGGAACCATAATATCGCCCTGTTAGGCAAATAGCTCTGGAGATTCCATAAATTTAAGCACCTTCCTTGGGTTCAGTGTATCAAAGGGTACTTTTTCACTTCTAATCCCTGGTGGACCTTCCCTTCCTCCACCCATCGTTTAGCTTCCCCATTCTGGAAAGGTGTTTGGAAGGCCGCTTCAGCCTTCTAATGCGGTATTTACCGCATCTGTTCTGACGGTTCTAGAACCAAATTCTGGACCGATCTTTGGATAGGCAACACTAAACTATCCTCGGCCTACCCTCATCTCTTCCGTCTGGCTTCGTCCCCGGACGCCTCAGTGGCTGAATCATTTTCCATGATTAACTCCATCAGGCATTGGTCCATCCCTTTCGCGGTAGATTTGCCGCCCCCTTAGTGTCCGATCTTTTCGAGCTTATTTCTTCTCTAAATCTCTTCGAATGGCATCCTATTGAAGATGTCGCTTGGCGATGGGGCTCGTCCGGATCTTTCTCTGTCAAATCTTTTTATAGCTTTCTTAATTTTCGAGGGATTAAATCCCCCGCCGCTTCTTTCATCTAGAGCTCCTGCGCTCCCCTCAAAGTTAAGATTAATTCTTGGCTCGCTTTAAATAGAAAATTGCTCACGGTCGAGGTTCTTAACAAAACGAACCTAGCGTGGGGTCAACTCTGTCCTTTGTGCTCGGCAGCATCGGAAGATGGTAATCACCTTTTCGTGTGTTGTTCATTCATCTCTCCTCTTTGGAAGATTGTCTCTCTGGCTTGGGAAAATCCGACCTTGCCTACCAATCTTGTCTCTTGTTGGTCTTCCTCATCTTCGCATCCTAGATTTCGCAAAGGGTGGAACCTTTCGGTTCACATTATTATTTGGATTGTGTGGTTGGAAAGGAACTGTAGGCTATTCTCGCATAGCGCCTCCTCCATCTCTCGTATGATTGAAGAGTTTTTATTCCTGTTTAAGTTTTGGTCTTCGAATGTTAAGTTTGATGACAGAGAATCCTTTAATTGTTCCCGTTTAAATGATTCTTTTCGTTGTCTTTCCAGTCTTAACGCTTTATGATCCTCTATTTTTGGATGGATGCTTATTTTGATTATTTTCGCAGGTTTAATATGGGGGCAGGCTTTCCTATTCTCTGGTGCCTCTTGGTCCTTTTTGGCCCTGGTTTCTTTTGGCTTTACTTTGCTCTGCGGAGCCCTTTTGCGCAGGTTCTTAGCCTGATTAAGCATGGTCTCTAGGTGCTGGGTGTTTTTACGGCTCTGTATGTTTTAGCCGGCTTTGTTTCAGTTCTGGCCTTGGGTGGCACTTGCTGCGGTCGTCGGACCCTTTGGTTTTTGGTTTTTGAGACCCTACTTTACTGCTGCCCTTATGCCTGTTAGTGCTTCTGGTCTGTTCTGGTTGTATAGCGTCTATAATTTATGGTTGTTTGCTTCATCTTTCTTGTTTTAGCCTGCCTTTATTTGGTTTCTGTTTGTTTTGATGGCTGTTATATGCGTTTGGTTTCCTGGTGGTTGTTTAGTTGCTTTGATCTATTTGTTTTCTGCCTTTATATTGGCACTTGGCTCGTGTGCCCCGATCGGTCTCTTTTCTTTTTGTTATATTTGGTATGTTGGGTGGGGCGGCCTTGCTGTGTGCTTAAGGCTGGATTAGTTTTTGCTGCTCTTGGCTGGTTGTGTTGCTGGATGTGTGATTCGTTTCAGGTTGTATTTTTGCTGTTTGCGTGCCTGGTGCTCTGCTCCGTTTCGTCGCTCGGCTCTACCCTCTCCCCGCTGCGGCGTTTTTTTCTCCTTTGGGGGGCCCGAGTGACAGGCATTGCCGTTTTAGTTGTGGCGAGCGGCTTCTCTCGCTGATTGCGGCTACTGTTCGCTGTTGCTACTATGGACGTTATCATTGAGTGATCCTCGTGCCGACCTTCTCCTTCGATCTGTTGGCGGCACGTCACCGGTCCTGCGGCGCAGTGCCTGCTGCTGTGCCAGAGACTGGAGTCATTTTTGGCCCGGGGTCACCAATCGTCGAGTAGTCTCTTCGAGGATCGTTTATTTCCTTTCCTTTGTCGCTGTTTCGATGCTGGTCTTGGGTGTCTGTATCATGTCAGCTGTAATTTTCGTTTGTCTTCTTTCTTCCGTGTGTTTGTTTCGCGCGCCTTACGGTGTCTGTTTTACGGCTTGTAAAACTTTGTTATGTACAGTCGTTATTATTTTTAATATATTTTTTGATTTGGCTGGCGTCGTCCGACTCAATCCGTTTACATAAAAAAACAGTGAAGTGTACAATTTTTTTTTGTATATATATGAAGAATAATATATGTTAAGTTTTCACTGAATTAGGTCTTTCCAGCAATATATTACATGAAAGTCAATTAAACTCTTATCATATCAATTATTTTCCAGTAGTCCAAGTAGCCCCATATAGGATCATAATTCGTTAAATAAGATAATTTTACTTTAATATGGGATGCAATCTAAGTCCTCTTTGGGATGGAGCATACAACTTTGGGAAATTTTTCAGTAGTCTGTGTGGAGATTATAGATATTATATGTATATATTCTAATATAATTTTATAATTATGTTCTATAGAATACACGCTGTATACAGATAATTTAGTCATGAATATCTTTCCTTTGGCGTATTGGATGAACCATGTTTGGCCCATAAATCCATCAAGTCAGTGTTGGCTATATATACCGTATAGAAGCAGTATGTTAGGTATTACGAATATTTAGAATAATATTTCAAGCTGTAACCCATGTGTTCTCAAAAATATATTTTTGTGTTTTTCTGTATTTTAAAAAAATTTTCAAATTATTTTTTCCGATTTTCTAATTCTTTTGTCAAAATGTATTTTCGGATCTTCTATTAAAATATAATTTTTCGATCAGTAATTTAAATTGTAGTTATTTTCTATGATTTTTATATTGTAATACAATTTGTATTTTCTTTGTTATTGTTACTCAATTAGTATTATTCCTATAAAATTTCAATGGTATATTTTTTATTACTGGTTATTTATTTATTTATTTAGTTATTTTTTTAAAAATCCAATTAAAGTTTTATTTTTAAAATCCATTTACTTTTAAAACCCATTTTAAACCCACCATATTCATTAACGTCATTACCATACTTAACCTTTTCCAATCCTAATTACCTATACCCATCATCAGATTACTACCACATACCTTCCTAATATAAAATCCTTACCTAATACTCCAAACCATTCCACCCATTTATTATACTTTCCTTTTAAAACCCACCAAATCATCCAAACCGTGAGCCCACTCCCTAGCCCCTACCCGGATTGCACCATGCACCGACCTATCTTTTCCCATTTTTTTTTCTCTCCTATAGCCGGAAGCCCAATTATGTGTGCACCTCCCATTTTTTTTCAAACCCTAATATTTATACATATCCTATATATATTATTGCAATCCGCTTGCTACATGCTTTTATTTTCCCTAACCATTACACCATATTTCCGTTCTTCGTCTCTTCCGCTTCCTCTTCATCCGCCGTCTCGCGCTCTCTTGCTCGTGGGATTTTGTTTGCGCATGCTCGAGTGCGCGTGTGGATCGTTCGTGAGTCCATGGATTTTCGTTCGTGAGGTTTGCTCCCACTTTTGATTTGCATCGTTCTTCATCTCCAAAATAAGGCAAGTAACTTGTATATAATTTCATTAGGTTGATACAAGTCAAAAAGTTCACATATAGGGTAGTTGAGTCTAGAGACGACAAAAAATTGCATTTTTTATTTATGGGTTTTGTCTCTATTGTGTAAATCAGGCCATAGATGACTTATGACATGAGAATTGATAGGTTGATGCCCTAGGTTTCACACAAACTTGATTTTGATCGTGTATGAGACATATTGCATGCTATGTGTTTGATTGATTGCCCATGTGAGAATTATTAGGTTTTGACATGTTAGAATCCCTTCAATATGATATTTAGATGATTGGTAGGCTGCGTTTCAATTTGATTGAGTTTGGTTTATTATTATGAAAGTTATGACGTTTCTAAGATGAGGTGTGAAATCTGGAATTTGCGGGCTGTTCTGTATTGGTTGCTATTTTCACCTATGCTAAGCTCCGAATCTCAACTTGGAAATTAAAAGTGAAATCTAGATAATTTAGTCTATTTTCAAACCTCACTGGTTTTACTGCATTTGGAGTTCGTATGACTGAGATATGATAGTTTTGGTACAGACGTGTCGGTAGATTTCAGGTTCAGTTTTGAGTCATTTTTATTAACAAATTAATTTCAAGATCTAGGCTATACATAATATCTTGCTATAATATTTTGCTCAGTTTTTCCTCATGAGGTTAGGGACTTTTCAGATTTTTGTTGGATTTTAAAGATGAGTTTTATGTGGTCTTTCATATCTTTTTCTAAAATCTACTTTTACTATAAATTGCGTGTTGTTCAGTATAGAACCCTATTTTCACCTTAATTCTTTATACTATATGAAAATTATTTGTGAAATATGAAAGTTGGCAAATTTTATCTATTTCACTTTGTTTTGGCAGAATTGGGTTTCGATTCACTGATTGCGAGATATCCTTATTTTCGTACAACAGTGTTGAGAAATTCCAGATTCGTCAAATCGTGTTTTTGTATTGTTTCTTATTTTTGATGACTTATCTATATTTACTGGAATATTATGAAACTTGTGTTTTTGAGTCTATACTTATAGGGGATTACCCCAATTTTTTCGTGGAATTATTTGATATGTTTTCATTCTGTTTTCATGCTTTTGAAGTCGATCCTCTATTTTCTGGCTGAACATAAATTCTGTATTCAAATCAGTTTTGAGTTGAGATGTTGTGAACTAGTATGTAACTTTATTATACTCGTTGGATGCGTGTGGATGTCTAGTTTCCAGATCCTTCGACGGAACTTGATTTGCATGTCTGTAGCTCTTAGAATCACTGTTTTAGTACTGACTGGTCGTGATGTCCTGATTATAAGTGACTGTATATTATCTATGCACGCTGATTTATTTTCCTGAACCTAAACCTGATTATATCATGTTAGTTTGACATCATTTCGCACACATTTATGTCTGTTTAGTAACCATAATAAAAGTAATCAAGCCGGGGTTTAAGAAAAAGGTCTAGTAGTGGGGAAGCATAGAAATATGTACTTAGAAGGGGGCCCGTATTTCCCATATGATTATCTGTTTCTGACCCTGTTTACATTACTTCTTATATAAGAAGGTGTAGAGTAGAAGAGAACCACTAGGTTCTATCTGTCTGTTTCTGACTCTGTATACATTACTTCTTATAGAAAGGTGTAGAGAAGAAGAGAACCACTAGGTTCTATCTGTCTGTTCTGATATCTGTCTGACCCTGAGTACACAGCCCTATATGATCCCCTACGAAATCTACAAACGCAATTGTTTTGAATGTAGCATAAAAGTATGGCACATGAAGTGCTACCTAGATAGTGATCACCCAAGACTTACATAAATCTGAATCTGAATCTGTTTCTGAAGTCTGAATCTGAATCTGTTATATGGGAATCTGAATCTGAAACTGAATCTGTTATACATATCTGATTATCTGTTATCTGTTATCTGATTACCTGACATATCTGTTATCTGTCTGACATTACCATGTGACACATTACACTATCTGTATATCTATATGCATATTATTTGACACTTAACACTTGAGCCATATGCTAGGATACCCTGTTAGTTGATTCTGCCATACCATATTAGGTCTGTTTCTGATATTAGTTAGATCTGTTTAGTTTTCCCATGTGCTTGTATCCTACATTATTTGTGACCCGCGACTTGTAATTGACGGGTACTTGTTTTCTTCTTTTCCCCATTTTCCTGCAAATTTACTTATTGCAGATCAGGTTGGATAGCTGCAAGATGGTAATGGCGAAAGGATGTATTGAGTTGGATATTTCTGCTTTAATATTATTATTAGTTGTTGCTTAAACATTGAACAATTGTATTTGGTTTATTTGGATATTATTTGTATTTGGGCGATGTGACCCAGAATATTATCTTTCTCCAGACCCTGATTTTATTTGAGAATATTGTTTTTGGTTTCAAGTAAACTTCTGTTGGTAATTTGTTTCAATATTGCATGTTGGTTCTGCTTTTTGCTTCCGACTCTGATATATTCTGTGATGTGTTGCAAAGATTCTGAAACAGCTTAAGGATGATAATAATCATTCGCTGGGATTTTGTCGCGTATCCGTATTCCGTATTCCTTTTTGGAAAGCGGGGCATGACACAAACAAAACAATAGCTGAGTTAAGCATAAACCCTAATTCTACTTCGACATCCTTTACAATCTTGAAGCATTATATAGATCAATTCAATATACTTTGAGAGAGAGAGATCATTAGATTTGTCATCGTATTATTTTCGTTGTCATCATTCTCAAACTCCCTCTATCGTTTGATCAACCTTGCCGACCTGCTCGACATCGATTAGTGATGCTGCTGACCACAACACCATTGTGCCCCTGCTCCATTGCTGCTGTCCCCACAGCCGCCATTATCTCGAACCGCAAGGGAAGTATCCTGCCCTGCCCCTGCAGCTGTTAGGTTTCAACCCCAAAGCCCTAACCCTTCTTCTACTTCTCTAGATAAGTGTCTCGTGCCAACAAAACCAAGGTCAACCTGATCTAGACCTGACCTAACTTGGTCCCCTCCTATTGTCACTCTGCGCCCTCACCGAACCGGCCAAAACCCAACCCGGTCCACCTGACCCGCATCATATCTGACCATGTCTAGTCCTGAATGGACCCAATCTGTATGTCGTGCCTGACCACTCCAGACCTGACCCATCTAGCTTCCTAGATCGGATCCGATTGTGACTTCGGACTCAACCCAAACTCAACCTGACCCGCTTGCCATATTTAACTCGACCCGCAAGCTACTCCCCTTCTTCTCCTATTTGTTTTAAATTAAAATACATCAAAACCCCCAAAACCTTAATCCTTAATAACTTCTATACCTTGGTGTTGATTCTAGATGGCTAATAACTCATCTAAAGATAACGCCTTTATGGGAGTTGTAACTCGTAAAATCAAAAATTTCACTGGAACCGAATTTAATTCGAGGAGATATAAAGTCAAACTTCAAATTAGTGTCATGAAACTTGAATATGCACAGTATAACACTTATGACACTAAGGATGTGGAGATTTTATAATATGAGTGGTTGAGCAATAAGAACATGGTTCGTCGGTACTTGATCAATTATTTGGATCAGAAGTTAGCAGTTACTAACAGGAAGTACGCCACTGTTAAGGAAATTCGGGAGGAACTGCAAATGCAATTCAAAATCTAGGAGGATCGATCGAAAGTTCATTACATTAATCAACTTCTGAGTTTCAGGCATGAGGAAGAGAAGCCTCTCTTCCCACATGTATCTATTCTAGAAGATACTATAAATATATTGAATAACGAAGATATTCATATTGTGATAAATTGCTTGCTGGTATTGTTACTTACAAATTACCATGTCTTGGAAAAAGATTAGAATCGAACTGTATCGCAAGAAGTTTTAGGTTGATCTCAATGGGACAAGACACATAATCCTATTGGAAGACACTACTAAGGTTGTAACGCCCCAAATCTCAAATACAGGTAATTCATATCACAACCAGGATCTTTACTTCAATTTCGTACAAAAATATAAGGAATTTAAAACTTTTTCATTACAATGTCTTAATTACAACACACAACGGAAAATTACATAAAGAAATACAACTTATAATATCCAATATCTTAAAGAAATACAACTTTTAAAGAATGTAAAACTTGAAGCAGTGAAAAGTAATTAATTGTTTTCATAAATGATTATTCACGTTTTTTTATATCCACTTGTTGAAATCTAAATATGAAGCCTTAAAGAAAATTAGAACTTTTAAACAACGTGTGAAACATCAGCTTGATAAAAAATTAAACGGTTTAGAAATGACAAGGGAGGAGAATATGTTTCTAAAGAATTCAAAGAATTTTGTAATGAACATGGTATAATCCTAAAGAATACTACTTGCTGACCTCAATTGAATGGAACAGCAGAACATAAAAACCGAATGTTAAAGTTTATGTTTTTAATCACTGGCTTACCATCTAGCTTTTAGGGGGATGTTGTTCTCACAGAAAATCACATTCTAAGTAGACTTCCATATGCCAAACTCACTACCACACCTTACGAAATTTGGCACAAACATCTACCTCACTTTAATGCCTTAAGAACTTTGTGTTGTATCTCATGTTTTAAAATTTCTGACCTTAGAATGTCTAAAGTAGGAACAAGAACTGTAACGTGCATATATTTAGGTCCAGTAGAAGATAATGTCACTGACAGATATTTAGATCGATCAAATAAATCTTTGATGGAGTCTAGGGATGTTGTTTATTTTGAAATTTTTTTAAGGACAAAGGCATGACCTTATCCGGATCCACAGAGCCTATACCAGACCTCATTGAGAGACTGGAACCTTTAATTTTGATGTGGACATGACCCTACTATAATAGTAGAAAGTAAAGAAGAAAGTAGTACATCCACACGACTTAGAACACATCAAGAGTATGAAAATGAATTTATCACCTATCACTTAGAGAATGATCCACATGCTTGGGCAATGCGATCTAATGATTCATGTTTGTGCGGAGAGGCGATTGATGGTGAGATGGATTCACTATTGCAAAATGACATTTGGACTTTGGTAGATCTGCCAAAGAGAGTAAAGGCCATAGGCTGTAAAAGGGTATTTAAGAAGAATCTTAATCCTGATAATAGCATTAATAAATTTAAAGTTCATTTAGTGGCTAAGGGTTTTACCCAGGTACATGGTATTGATTACTTTGATGTATATTCACCTGTTTGTCATCAAGCCACCATTATGATCATGCTAGCCCTTACATCCATAGAAAACTTTGTTATTCATCAACTTGATGTAAAAACATCATTCTTAAATGACTACCTTAATGAAGAAATATATATAAAACTACCTGATGGTTTTGTCATGCAAGATCAAAAAGCATAAAATGTGCAAACAATTTAAATCTATATATGGTCTAAAACAAACACCTAAAGTATGGCATGAGAAGTTTGATGCCGACTATTAGCAAAATAGAATTTATTGCTAGTTTGTCTGATAAATGTCTATACATTCTTAAAAAATTTGATAAAGTTGTGCAAATTTTCTAGTATGTTGATAACATGATGTTTTGTGGTAGTGACATTCACAGAGTGAAAGAAGTCAAATTAACTTTATCAAAAGCATTCGACTTGAAAGACGTAGGAGTAGTTAACACAATTTGGTCATAAAAGATGACATTAATGAGAAATGTATAATTCTTAGTCAGTCGCAATATGTAGAGACACTATTGCAACTGTGGGGATAGACACAGATAGTATGATCATAACAACTCCACGTAGCAGTACTTTATGATTGGGACCAAATCTAGGGTGTCTAGTTTGTCAGCTAGAATATTTTAAGCTTATTGGTAGTCTAATGCATTCTATGATGTCCACAAGACTAGACATCACACTTGTGGTAAGTATGTTTAGTCGCTTCACTTGCAATCCAAGTAGTGCAAAATCATCGATGAACTCCTAATTATTTGCCATAACCTCTGCAGGGAATGCGACTGAATGAATAAATGATATACTATTGGAAATTTCTTGCAAAAAATTTTCTATAAGTTCAGTACCTATCTACAATGATAAGCAGTCTGCTATGACAATAGCAAAAAATTCCAACTAGAACACGAAAAGAGGAATATATAGCTTAGACACGGCAAGTTAAATTTTCTCCACAAAAAGGGGTATATTCAGTTACTTGATGTACGCTGTAAAGATAATGTGGCTGATGTCCTTACTAAAGGACTAACTAAAGAATTAACACTCAAAACACGTGGAGATATTGGATTGAAAGTCCACCAAACTTGTAATAAAAGGATACTACTATACACTCACTTGAATGACTTTGGGTGTGATGTCCTGTCAAATTATGTGTTTTGAGTTTTAGTATATTGATTGAATTTAGTGACCTTTAGATATGTAGAAAATAGCCAATATAGAAAAAAATATTTACACTGTTGAGCATCAATAGTAGTCAAAAGTGCTTAGATTGGCTAGTTGTAATACCCTGCAAAATATTAAGTGACTATTTTGCTTACAAGTTAGTACATACAACACACATGTGAATGTTGCACGTATTAGTTGTATTTTCTTATTATAAATTAGTATGAATGCAGTTGTATGTTATATTAACTTGGTATTAATGCAATGAATATTGTATATTAAACCTAGCTAAATTTAAAGAAGTTTGAACTTAAATTGAGTTGAGCCTCATGTTGGAAACAAGTCTAGTTTAACCTAACCAACTAGACACTCAACTTGTATCAATGGAGTACAATAAAATTTACACAATGTGCAACTAGAGTATTGGCCGGCCAACATGTGTAATGGGATGAGGGGGTTAAGTTTTCCAAGAGTCAAATGAGTCATTTTAAGTGTGGAGAAAAGTTATATGCAATAATCTCAAATGTCTCACTAATGTGTTCATTGACGAGCCACTTAAACTCCCATCTCTTCCCATTCCTAGCCAGTCAATACAAGGGATTGAGAGTAAGTCCTCTTGCTGATTTTGACAGTCATTGGTCCCTAAAGAGAGCTAAGTTGGAGCAAGGAGGAGGTGACAAAAGTTTGCCATCGTAGAAGCATTTTACTGCAAGAACGTTAAGGTGGGTGTTCTCTTCTTCCTTGTGGCTTGTTAATATTATTATAATTTAGTAGAATAATAGGGTTTATTGTTGGAATGATGATTGGTTATCTATTCATGTTATATAGAGAGCATGCTAGGTAAACAATTGCGAAAAAGAAACGGAGTTAGTTTAAAACGTTTGGGTGAATTGGTTAATCGGTTGCAATGATATTGTGAAGGGGAACTAACTATTTAATTATGTTTTATGATATATTAGAATACAATCATGTATAGACCTTATTATCTTGAGGAATCACTTACCATGGAAATCAAACTAATAATTGGTGTAGAACGTGGTGATTACAGTGAGAATTGCTTACTATTTTGAAAGTGTAAAACATCCACTGTTTAGTTGTAAGTTGACGTCTGTTTGAGAAGTTTAAACATCATCTTTTGAGCTTTATATTGCTGTTTAGATGTTAGGTTGAGTCGCTGTAAGGTTGGGCATGAATAGCCCTTGAATCGGGTCGAACATAAACTAGAATATATATTAAAAACATGATATATTGCTCACTGCTTTGAGTTATTTTTAATGGATTGTGTGGGCTGTCCATTTATTTCTTTTAAGGGTTGTAAGTTCGTTCCAATGAGCCCTATACTATTGTTTATATGTAGGCTAGGACCTAGGAGTAATAGGACCTTATTAGTTCTTGTTTCGGGTTCGAAAAGAGCCCAATACAACATTGTTTGAGCTGTCATTTGTGTTGTCCTTTTAGAGGGTTGTTTAGTCGTTGTTTAGAGGCTGAATAGTTGTTATTTGGAATCATGTTCCTTCTGTTAAAGGGGTATTATAAGTGATGTTAAACCAAGTCAAGAGAGTGTACTAGATTGGGACTCAAACATACTTGGATTCAACCCTAATTAAGATTGGTTTGGAGCAATCGGTCTGAGATTTTTGGGGCTTTTCTTGGGGTCAGGTTTTGGCCAGGATGAGGGCCAAGTTTAGTTAGTGTGAGGGTTGGATGCGTGGTCATGTTGGGTCTAGTTAGAACTCTTGTCGGGTCGGTTAAATTCATGTAAGTGTCAAAGATATGATCTAGTCTAGGATGGGTTAATGATCTCGTTCGTTTTCTTTTAACTTGTCAACTAGTGAGAATAAGTTGAGGTTGTTATTATAATTCTTGAGGGTGATAGAAGTGTGATAGAGAGAGAATGGTTTATTAGAAGTCAAATCAAATATTAGTGTGATCCTAGTAGGTTGTGAGACCATGAGTTGTGCACGACTTTGGTGAGACGCATAAAAGTTGATGAATTGGATAATGGGATTAAGTGTAGCCTAGTATTTAACTTGAACTAGAAATTCATGAGAGACTAATACCCTTAGTTCCATTCTACTAATTAGCAAATTATTAGGTTGTGATTGGGAAACTTAGTTCGTGATTAAGTTCTAAACTAGAGGGTTCTAGAGGTAAAGTTGGGCTTTGGATATCGGATAGTAATCCTATATTATTGGCATAAGTTTAGAAGAAAGATGCTATCCCTAGACCATGTTACTAATGTTTGTAAGGACATGCACTAAAAAGGAAACGTGATGAAGCAAGAGCAATGGGGTAAGCTGTAATATCCCTAAAATAATTAACAATTATTTTGTATAATAATATTTTATCTATGACTATGGGTGCATGTGCTAATGAATATTTGTCTTAATTAATTATTTGTGTTGATATAAATTATAATCGGCATTGTATGAGATAACTAAATTGTTTTGTGTGCTGTGACCCAACCCAATTCAATTTTTGGTTTGGGTTCAACATAATATAGCCATAT
Organism: Hemerocallis citrina; assembly: GCA_017893485.1. Taxonomy (NCBI): domain Eukaryota; kingdom Viridiplantae; phylum Streptophyta; class Magnoliopsida; order Asparagales; family Asphodelaceae; genus Hemerocallis; species Hemerocallis citrina. The sequence continues at coordinate 36,045,115 of CM030365.1, forward strand.
TGACTTGTATGGTTAAGTTTAGAGTGGATTGACTCATTTGTTCATGTGCACAGGTGTACACTAGAGCACTCTTACATTTGTACACTACAACTAGACAAACTGTAATACCCCGATTTTCCTAATATATGAAGATTATTTATTTTTTTATATGGTGTGCATGTGTAACATTGTTGGCCATTATTTACTTTCATGATGAATAAGAGCATTGTTTTATAAATTACTTTATCCTAAAGCCCAAATATTAATTTACATATTTACTTCTACAAAATAACTATTTGGCCCAACTGATTTTTAAGCCCATGAATTTAAACCCCTTTTTATTCTACAACTTGTAATGTGTTACATCCTTTTTATTTATTATTTAATGTACAATTTTTGTGGGGTGTTTTGTGTGTGCACGTGCATTTTATGTACACGTGCATAAGCACACAAGCTTGGCCGGATGGGGTAGAGTAGTGGGGGTGAGTTGTGGGTGGTTATTTAAGGTGTGGGTAGTTCCATAACCCCCTTATCAATCTTAGCCCTTGATCCTCCAACTCCCTAGTGCATCATAACCCTCCATTCCACCTATATTCTAGTATAAATACCCCCTCTTATTTTCTATTTCTTTTACACTAGATTAATATTATAAGAGAGGTATTTGTGAGAGTTGTGTGTGGGAGTTTTTTTCTGTGGAGGCCGAGGAGTACTCTGAAGGATTCGGTGTGGAACAAGGAGCAAGGAGCAAGAAGTGATGCACCGCATTGAGGAACTTTGCTGGATTCGATTACTTCGTCAAATAAGGTGGGTGTTTCTCAGGACTTCTAATGTAGAAACATGCCGTAATTATAATGTTTGTTACTGTGCTCTTGAGGAGTAAGATAGTACGTAATAGAAATGCTTGAGTATGTTTATGTTGATAATTATGGAGGACTAATAGTGTAGAAATGGCACGGAAAACAAAGATGAATTGGGTCGGTACAGTCGACTGTCGTGTAGACAAGTCAACTGGTACGAGACAATTATTTTTATGATGTGGTGATAAACATGTATGCAAATAGACCTAACGGTGTGATTACTAAGTTTGTATTTCCCTATGATACATATGATGGAGGGAAGGTAAATGGATGAAAAGAACTAGCGATGATTAACAAAATTAAGAACTGTCGGAGCAGTCGACTGACACTGTGTTCATCCGACTGGTGCTGTAATTTAATTATGGTTATTTGGAAATTCCATGTAATGAGATATCCCATCATGTTGATCTAGTGTAATGATTTGAGAATTATATCTTCATCTTCGTAAGGAAGTTATGAATAAGTGTGAATGCATGTTTAAAAATATTCCCTCGAAGAAGAGATAACATTAGTAACTTGAAATTTCATGTTTGCGATGTCACTGAACAATAAGAGACGCTGTGTTTATGAAACATGAATATATATATTGTAAATGGATATCATGATGCAAGTGCATGTGAGAACTGTAGATAATCCCTTAATTTGAAGTATGGATCTGTCCAGTCGACTGAATGCGCGTAGCAAGTCGACTGAGCTGAACGTAGAAATGAACTGCTAAAAACCCCAGGACAGACGACTGATGAAATAACAGTCGACTGTCACGAGGATAACACTGTGAACATGAAAAGTTGCGGGACAGCCGACTGGCCAAGTGCAGCAGTCGACTCTCCCGAGTATTTTTATGAAGAATCTGATTTGACTGTACCAGTCGACTGGTCCTTTTCCAAGTCGACTGTACAGAGTGGTTTTTGATATGACAGAAGTTTCATTTTGATTAATGTTAAAGAAAAGATTGTGATTGATGTTGTTAAACTCTATCTTGCTGCTGCATGAATGTATATGAAAGGAATCGTATTTCTGAATTGAGAAACTTACATGAAATGAGTCATGCTTGAATGAAGAATTACATGAATATGAAAATTAAGAACATGTTATGCTGAGGCAATGAAAATGAATTCATGAGTTAGATTTGCTCAAACTGGAAATTGTGAATTTGAAATTGAAACGAAAGAGTAGCTAAGTCTCCCCCGGCAATGGAATTGAAATGAAATTGAAAAGAAGACCAGGGTCGGTCATGTATTGAAATGAATGAATAAGTCCGGTTTAGGGAGAGGCTAACTCTAGAGCTTTGATTTTATTCATGATTCTATTAAAATAAGGACTAGTACATAGTGGAGATGTGATGAAAGTAAGAGACAAACATTGAGTATGAGGGCTATTGGGTAATGGCGAGAGTGTATCCCAGGAATTCCCATGATGAGTCTGGGTGAGGATACTACTCCAGAGTACCGTCCCAGTGGCGACGCTCGTGGGATGTTTGAAGACTACGAGTGGTGTCATGTCTACGGTGAGAGCTGAATTACCACAGGATGTCTGCATGATGAGTCATGTCAGCGATGGGATTCCCTCCAGAGTGCCTAGACATGAGTCCGTAGGTCGGAAAATATCTAAGATACTTACCGTAATTACAGTAGTAGAGTAAGTCATGGCGAGGGATTGAACCCTATAAAAATGAAGAACGATTAAGAGGCTTGCCCTCGGACCTATGTAGTATGGGATGCATAGAATCCGAACAAGTGCGCACTAGTGTCATGTAAAATCAAATAATTGCATTAAGGATTAAGTGCACAATCACGACACGACATCTTTAAGAGTTCCCTTTTGATTTACATGCTTATATTGAACAAGTTTGTGATTTGTTAAGAAATGAGATTCGTTATACTGTTTCTGGCATAGAGAGGATGGCCATGTATAATTATCGTCGGTTGAATAAACTGACGTACCCACAGTTTTATATGCAGGATAAATTACATGTAAAGAGGAATGGATGCATAAAGATTTTATCATGTTGTTGTACATTTATGTAAATGTTGTATATTTTGCTTTCGCTGTGCAAATGTAAATGTAATATATGATGTAAACTCTGATGTAAAAAGAAAAGTTTGAATTTCCTTGTAAAATTGTACTCAAAGAAAGTGAAAAGATCCTGTAGAACATCTCGAATTCAGTGATTTGGGATTCGGGGCGTTACACAAACAAAACAAAAAAAATTAAAAGGAGACAAGGGGTGGTCGGTTGAGGGCTAGGAGGAGGATTTGAATTGACTTCAGAGTGGCTAGGGATCCTAGGGTGGTTCCATGTCATGAAGAGACCTAGGCACTTGAGTTGGTGGAAACACTAAGTCACACCAAGCCACACCAAGCTCACACTCCATCTTCCCCTTCTTTTGGCCGGCCTAGCATAAGAAGGAGCAAAGGCATGAGGCCCTAGCTCATTTTTGATCTCCTCTCCATTCTACAACTCTCCAAAACACAATCTCATCAATTAGGTACTAATTTGCAGCAAGAATAAGGAGGTCATTTGCTATTTTAAATAAATCTGAATTCTTTATTTGTCACGAAAAAAATTAGAACCTATTCTGTCTTTAAGATCATACCCATTTCCAAAAATCATTTCTCTCTAAATATCTGGAATTCGAAGCTGAAATTTTTATATGTGAATCTAGTATGTGTCTATAATATATTCACAAAATTTCATGAGTTGTGGACATCGTGTAGTATTTTAATAAATTCGAATTTATGACTAGTTGACAATTTTGTCTAGTTTCTGGAAATTTGTATACCCTTAAGTTTTTTATCATTTCAGCATCTTATATGCAGTATTTTGAGAAAATTCAAAACTAAGAATTTGAAATAGATTCGTTACTATTTCTTTTCAGTTTATGAAATCAAAATTCCAGGACGTGTGGAATTACCGGTGATTTTATAAGTAGCATGAATTGCAGTCTGAACCTACTATTTGCAAAGAGTTTAGACAAATTAATTGTGGGTGACTATTAGTTAGATTTCATGTTTAAGATCATTTCTATGATTTTTTTCGTATTTTATACATATAGAACTATATGTTAGGAATAAATTTCATATAGATATCATCTCGATTAGAGTGATCCGTGTGAATTTTACAAGAATTAGCAAGTTACGGTATTTCAACGGTGACCAAGTTTACATGGCAAATTAGTTTTAGTTAAGTAGTCGTTTGTAATGAGTGTACTTGCTGTTTAGGGGATGGATATACCCCCATTTCATGCTTGATGTTGCTTTAGATTTGTGTACTAGTTTGTTGCATGTTCGGGCTTGAAGAGCCCTTGAAATGGGTTTGGAAAGAACTTGTTAACGACAGTTTTGCCTAAGTTTGTTTGCTGCTTGAAATTTTATTTTGCAATTTTAGGGCTTCTACTCACTTATTTTGCATGATTATCATGTTGAGCATAGCCCTATAGTGTAGTACTAGTGAAGGGTCACTTGGACATTGTTTTGAGCACCAAAACGAGCTCAAAAAGTTGATTTAAATCGCTGCTTTTGGGCTGTCGTAGTTGGCTATTTTTTGCTCGCTGTTTTAAGCATTTGCACACTCGTTTAGTGGGCTAATAATACCCTTAGGGACCCTAAATTGCTTTCTAATGATGTAACAACATGATCCGTAGATCTTAACTTGATAACACCTAATCTTTGGGGTAGAATAGGAGCTCGAATGGTCTGCCACGCAATAGTTACAAACTGTTCTCGCATTCTACTTCTACTCGTTATCCACTCGTTTTTTCGGAGCCACGACTTGACGGGAGGACCACGGAGGAGTTGGAAATCAATGAGGCTCAAGGAGAGCTTGGTCGTGGCCCGATGACGTGTTCAAAATATCAAGCGAAAAGGGGAAAACGACGATCAAGGAGATGATTGCTATTTTCGTTGGGTCAGTTTGGGCCGAGTTTGGGCCAACTCTTGGGCCTTATTTGGAGGAAAAGTTGGACCCTGATTGGTTTGGGTTAAGTCTTGACTAAAACGACTAAGATTATGTACAATAAAGAACTAGAAAAGAGACATGTTGAGCCAATCCCAGATCGAGCCAAGCTTATCTAATATATCAGTCAAACTAATACATTAGCCAAACAGGGCTCTGATACCACTAAAAACCTTATCACGCCCGGCTTCCCAAAAAGAAATACGGAATACGGATACGTGACTAAGTCCAACGAATGATTTTCATCATCCAGAAGCTGACAGGATCTTTACAACATTTCAAAGGAATAATCAGAGTAGAAAGCAAGAGAAGTCAACCATGCATGCATAAATAAATCAATATACCAATAGAATTTACTTGAAATAAAATTTAATAATCTCAAATAAACCAGATCTGAACATGTCAATAATTCTGGGTTACATGACCCAATACAAAATAATCCAAGTAACAAATATATTAATTCAAATAAGCAACAAGAAATAATAATAGCAAAAACTCCAGCAACTAAAATCTCAGATCACTTACTCTATCGGACAGCTGATTTCCATGATCTGCAATTTAGCAAATTGCAGGAAGAGGAAAACAAAACAAAACACCCTTCAATGCATGTTACGGACCGCTTTTATTACAAGCACAAGTATAGGAAAAGATAAACAAATATAGAGTAACATCGGAAACAACATAGCATAGAATAGTTATGACAGAGCAAACTTAATGTCTAACATGAATCAGAAAATAGAATCAAGTAACATGGTATGCTAACAGGTACAGGTGATATGCAACAGATGTCAAGTGTCATATAAACAGGTAAACAGATAACAGATGTTAGATAATGGATACAGTTAAACAGGTACAAATGTCCAGCAACATGTAATAGATAACAGATGTCAGATTATGTCAAGTCTTGTATTATTACTATCAAGGTAGCACTTCATGCGTCCCAACTTTTACCACATGGTTGCTACATTCAAACAATTAACATTTAGATTTCGTAGTGGACTGTATTGGGCCGTATACTTAGGTATTAGACAGATAGATAACAGATAACAGATAACAGATGTCAGATTATGTTATGTCTTGTATTATTACTATCTAGGTAGCACTTCATGCGTCCCAACTTTTACCACATGGTTGCAACATTCAAACAATGTACGTTTAGATTTCGTAGTGGGCTGTATAGGGCCGTATACTCAGGTATCAGACAGATAGATAACAGATACAGACGATAGATAGAACCTATGAGTTCTCTTCTGAGTACACCTTCCTATAGGAAAATGTGCAGTCAGGTAATCAGATAACAGAATCGTGTATCATGTAGTCATGAACACGTAACAGATATTAGATAATCATGTGGGAAACACGGACCCCATTCCAAGTACACATCTCTATATTATCCACTACTAGATCTTTTCCTTAACCACGGCTTGGTTATTTTGTTATTATTAGCAAACAAGAATGTATGTGTCACAAAATAGGGCAAGAATAACATGGCATGAACAAGTAACAGGTTGAGGTTGCAAGATAAATATGTACAGGTGATAGACAACACATGAAAGGATAGAACAACGAAAATTCTAGTTCAGGATAGCAAGACAGTACTGCACTAAATTTGGAATCCCGTTGCTACAATTGTGCAAATCTGGATCCGTCAGAAAATCTAGAAAATAGACTCTCGGCCAAATCCATCAAATATATATAAGTCATATGGTATTTCATAACAACAGGACTCAAAAAAGGTTTATATCCAGAAAATGTGTTCAGCCAGAAATCAGAAGTTTGTATTCATAAACAGGAAAACTGCATAAAAACTCACTAATTAAATCCAAGAAAAATCTGGGATATTTCCTAGTATGTTTAGTAACATAAAATAAAGTTTCATAATTTTTTAACATCGAAACAACAAAAAGCAGTCCCACTCACTGATTATGAAGTCTCACTCAATTAAAATCAGAAAGCAGCAAGATACAACAGTTTTGTAAATCTGGAATCATAAACACAACAGTACTAAAACAGCAATATCTTACAAAATATAAATCGAAATCTAGATCCATCAAAAGGGTGATAAAATAGATACAGTAGGCTACAATTCATATTCACAAAGAATTTATAAACAGCAAATGGAATCAGGTCGAAATTATGTTTCTTTACTGAACAGTATGAAAATTCTGTATGTATAGTAGTTGTTTGTAAGCATAGAATAGTTTATAAAAATTGTCAATTAAATCCACAAAAATTAGGGGTTAATCCAAATCAATTCTAGTTATACTCAGCAAAATATTGGATCAAAATATTATTTTTAACATCAGTAGAAAAATAAATAATTATACAGAATTATATAAAACAGAATCTGAAATTTTAAACACATCTGTAGTAAAACAGCAATAACTTGCAACTCATAAATCGAAACTGAGATCTGTCAGAAATTCTGGAAAGTAGGCAGAATTCTCTATAATTCATATTCACAAATAATTTTCATACACTGATCTTAATAGGGTCTAAAATACTGAACAAAAACGAGGTAACAACAATGACAGAATTATTCTTCATGTGTAAATTCAACTAGATCTTATGAAACACATCCAAGTCATAATCAAACATGAAATAGGGTATACTAGATGTCCAAGCAACATGGTATAGGGTATTTTACAAGTCTGCTACGAGTTATACTACATCAAACACATCATGCATACAAGATCATACAACACCTCATAATCACAAACACATGCATGTATACAAGAATTGATTTTCTCTAACCCTAAATTTATGTCGTGTGTGTAATGAGATAACTACGGGAAAATCAACACATAGAGACAAGCTATAACAAGGGTTTTGCAAAAGAATTGTGTCTAGAACACAACTACACTATAGGTGGTATTTAGTACTTGTTTTACACAACGAAAAGAATACAAGTTACTTGCCTTATATCCGATGACGAGAACGGAGCAAGAACAAGAATAACGGGAATGGATTCCTGGGCAACATTCTCAGCAAACGAATGACAAACGAACTTGCAAACAACACATGCACACAAAGAGAGAGAGGGAGTCGAGGTGCACTGCATCGATGGAAGGCGACGACGCACGGGGAACAACAAAAATCCAAAAAAGAGATGGGAACAAAAAAAAATGATTAACTAGAATAGCACATGAACAATTTAAATTATGAGGATCAAAATAATAGTTCGAACAATCAGAGATGAAACAATAGGAGACAATTGGATCAAGAAGATCAATAAGAAGATGACAAAACAAATAAATGAATATATTAAAATAGAAGATCGAAAACACGGTTCAAAAAGAGATACAATGAGAATAAATACACAAAAAGAAAAAAAATACATCCAAAAATGTAGAAAATGAAAAACAGGGGTTACAAAGGTATGGATGGCAAGTAGTAACAAGCAGTGAAAAAAATATATATGATATAGCAAGAAACAATGAACTGGGACAACAAGATCATGTACAATACAAGTAAGACAATAAGATAAAGCAATCACAACTGTGGATATAGTATATGCAATGGTTAATAAACAATAACAATGATAGAATCAATAGATGATAATCAATGATCGATAAACAATAGCCAGTAATCTATAAAGCAAGTGTCGATGCTCAGTATCAATCGTATGTCTATCAGTCTTTTATTAACCTATCTAATGCATGAGATCCTGTGTTCCATACCACAGGATCGGGTGCATGCAATCAAGTGACCGTTTAGACTATAGTGGTAAATTCTACAAGGCCATGTACTCGGATCTTGCAATAACAATAACCAATAACTGATAAACATTACACGATACAATACACGATAATTGGGATAATGTAGCCAGTAATCCGCAATCAATCAATACAACAATAAACAATAACATGTCCGATAACAATAACTAATATGGAAAACATGGGCCCCCTTCCAAGTACACTCTCTTATATTGTCCACTACTAAATCGTACCCTTATTATCCCTACTTGTTATTATTTTACTATGATCAATCAAGAACATGCGGATGATGTAATCAATGAAAACGTTGGTATCAGGAAAATATCAAAAAGATATCACGATCTATGAAATGCATGATATAGTTCAATTCATTAAATACGAAAAATAAACGTGTTTATATTTAAATACATAAAAATACAATTTTGGACAGAAATATACAACTGTGTTAAAACCCACTTTCTTTCTGTTACAAGAAACCAAATTTGATTCCTTCAGGGAATCTAGAAAGTAGGCTCCCTACCGGTTCCAACACCTATTCACACGAAACGTTTTAATTAAAGTAACTAGGTCTATCAGTCAATTCTTTATGGGTCTAGTGTCCAGACAGCAATATACAGTCATGTTATCGGGCTTATATCTCTAGTATAAAACTCTTATTAAATTCCACAGAAAGAAATAGTCTCACTCTTGTATGTGTCAATTAGTAAGCAGGATTTTATCAGGTCGTAATTTCAATAGGAGGTTGCATTATCAACTAGCCTGGATGATGCTTTTTAAAATAGATAATCTGAATATTCCGACGTTACAACACTAAAAAGACAATATCACGCAATCTACTAATCGGTTTGCGAAACCGAGATGTGTTCTGGATTCTACACTCAGGGGGCTACAATTTTCATATACAGGGTTCTAAATTATATTTCATGGAACTGGGTCAAATTCTCAGTATAATTTCGGGTAAATGGCAAGACATAAGTATAATACTTCATTTAGAAATTACGATCTAATGGAAATTTCACTTTTATAACTAGAAATGGATTGCATTTATAATCATTAATCAGAAAAAGGCTCTATAGTTATTCTGTTAGAATTTATTATTTCTACGATATTAAATTTAAGAATTAAACTAGACTATTTCACACAATAAAAAAATTCATTTGATTCACCTTTTTTTGTCTATATACACATATGTGTATCTCTAGTTCATGAGGAATTCTCATGGTTTCCTATGGTTTTTGAATTGATGGGAGTCGAGTAGAACAAAATACGATGGTTAATTCAAATTCGAACAACATGTGACGGAATCAAGCAAGATTGATAAACATGATGGATGCATTGAAAGAGAACTACTTGCGGGAGATCAAAGAACGCTTGCCTATGCTACAATTGTGAATGTGACAGAACAGAGATGAAGCGATGCGGGCGAAACATGGAAGTGAGCAACGACCGCGAACGTGAGCGATGGTAGCAAGCGGAAACAACACAGCAAGACCACAGTGGCAATGTGCGGCAAGTACGCATAGCGACGATGAAAACAAAGGTATGAGTAGTGATGGGTTGTTGTTCGATTGGTAGAGGGGCAACAAGGCACTGAGAGAGATGGTGAAGAAAGCAGTGATGGTCGGTGATGGTTACGAGGGAGATTGCTATGGGGTATGGGGTTTGCAATAGAGGGCAGCAACATTTGGCAGAGCTTCAGTGTACTTTGGTTGAAGGAGGAGGACGATGATGTGAATTGGCAGCAAGGTCGGAGGAGTACAAGGTGGTTTCGTGGTGGAGTCGGGGTGAAGGAGAGGAGAGTGAGTGGAGGCTGGTTGAGTTTGTCTGGAGTCTGGGTAGAAGCAGGTGAGATCGGGTGTAAGATATGGAGCTCGGGATTGAAGAAGGACTCGGGTTGTAAGTGGATGAAGATAATAAGATGAGTGGAGTGTTGGTGTATGCCCGAGAGGCCAGTTGTGTATTGACATTATTAGTTTACATTGTATCAAGACATTTATTTCATATTTAGGCATTTCATTGATTGTGTTATTTATGTGAATTAAATGAACATAATGAAATCCTTAGAATAGTAAGTTCGATGCCATCGGATATCAAGTGCATGACTTGATTGTGAGATCCTATTGGCTGACATCATAACACTGTTCTTAAATATCCTTGGTCAAGTATTATTGTGAATTAGGACAACAATAATATATAGAGACTAATGTGTGCGTAGACTGATGACCATTCTCACGGGTGATGGATATGAGATATCAAATCTTCACATTGGTACATATTAGAGTAATAATGTACTGGATCGTTACGTGACTGTCATAGGCAGTTCTCACAGTTATCATGGTGTACGTAGTCTTTTGACTTGAAGTCACTATGGTTCCCTAAAGAGAAGTTATATATTTTAAGGTGATCATAAAGTCGATTGTTGGATATACTACAAATCATGCAGAGAGATGTGAGTGACTTAGATAGAATTTGTCTCTCTTACATAACATGAGTGATATTTATGGACCCCTTGATTGAGTGAGACTGCAAAATGAATGGCCGTGCTCAAATGAGTCAATATGAGATATTAATCTCATTTGTTTTAGTAAGTCTACTCGGACATCAAGAAACCAAAGGTTGAACTATACAAGGGTGCACACTATATGCCTTGTGGTCAATTAAGATGTCTGGACAAAGGGACTAGACTACATGGTAACATTGGTCACAGATAGGTTATGTCAAATCACTGGCATTCCCATTACATGAGTAGCAGTGATGTATTGCTAGATCCGCTCACCGTTTCTAACATTATAATAAGATTTTAGTATTACTGTCAACGCAATGGGAACCTACGGGGTCACACACTTAGAATGGATCGAAATTGGGATTTAAATTCATGAGATTAATTTAATTAGAGATCCAAGTAAAACTTGGATTGGTTTCATTGGTTGGATATTTAATTAGATTAAATTGGCTGAATAAATTTCAAAGGCCCAGACACGAATCTGACTCAGGTCAGATTGTGAGTCCAACAACCTCATTACTCTCTTAGGTTGGTTTTTTGCACCTATATATATGATATGTATCAGTAGAAAAAACACACGTGAAAAACCCTAGCCGTCATAGTAAGTGAGAGAGATGATTGTGAGGAGTAACATCCCCTTCCCGCTGTAATGCCCCGAACTCCAAACACATATAATTCGTAGCACAAACAGGATCTTTTACTTCAAATTCGTACAAATTTACAAGAAATTTAAAACTTTTTATTTACAACATGTTCTTTACAAAACACAGTGGAAATTAAATGAATACAATATAATCTACAATAATGAAAATCCTTCAATCTAGTAATCAACTCATCATAGTAACTTCAAGCCTATGCCAAGTCCAAACCTGCCTTTGAGAAGCTGTGGGCACGTCAGTTGCATACAACTAACGCAATGCTATAATACAACGATTCTTTAACTTTAGCAAATACAAACTTGAATGCAAACAGGAAAAGTAACTATCCTAAACATGTCAGTGTATGATATGACCTAATGCCTAATGCAGATATTCACACTACGATGAGACTAATGCATACTTGTTCGGATTCTATGCATCCCATACTACATAGGTCCGAGGGCAAGTCCTTACGTACTCCACATTATAGGGTTCAAACCTTCACTATGAAAAATCTACTATGGTAACAAAAGTAAGGTTTAGACATTCCACGAGTACGGATTCCAATCCCGGAGTCCACCCTCAAACTATACAGAATCCTCGTCATGCGAACATCTCGAAAGTGCCCCTCTAGGCCCGGTATATACATATACATTGGAGACCTACCTCCCATCCGCCCAACTATTCATCATCTTGGAGTCCACCGTCAGATCAATCGTAGTCCCGGATTTAATTAAGGCTCGTCTCACCTCGTAAACAAGCACAGTCCCGGAGTCCACCGTCAATCTATATAATGGAGCCCCACTTACGTTTGCCCAAGTTTCATCACATCTTGTTCTAGTGCCTACCCTTGAATTTAAACATGAATAATAATATCACCTAGAGCTAGATTACCCTCCTACCGGTCTTAAACAATATACTGAGAACGATAGCCCATATTGGTCACTTATCAAATCTTAATCATCACTTTCATCACTTTGCCGGTACTTGGGTCTCACTTAGCTTCTAGTATCAACACAATTCAAGTTCACACATCATGAGTTATTCATACCCTCATTATTCACATTTTGAAATTTTATTCATTCACATATCCAATTATTCTCTTTACTATTATCAATCACGAAGTAACCTACTTCTTATAGCAACATTCAATAACACTTGATGAGTTAAAACCCTTATAAACATTACATGTTTAATATTCCAACTTCATCCTTTAATTACCTCTTAATTCCTCATAGGTACATCTTACTAACGTTCCAAATTTAAATCAATTTTATACGTTGTAAAAGTTTTAAGACGACTAGCTAAAAGATATCAACCCAATGGTATTGAAAAAATCATATAAATTCCAATACTACTCCAAAAATAGATTTATTAGTTTTATAAGAATCATAAATGAGTCTACTACAACTTTGTAATTAAGATTATCTAAAATCTTCCTCAATTACTTTGTCTAAATTCATTCGCAAAACAGTAGGTTTAAAATCTGAAAACTGTAGCTCATGGTAATTGTAAAAATCATAGAAAATTCTATACTTAACGAAACTTTGTGTTCTTTAGGTCAAATTAAAGGTATACAAATCTACTATAACTTTTTAGTTATAAGTTTTCCCAAAATAGTGGGTCTATAACCCTGAATTCTTTGAAATCTACAGTAGAGTCGAAATGTTAAAGTACTTCCACTTGTACAATCTTGTAAAATTCATCATAAATTCAATTCTCCACAAAAAAATTGATTTCTTGGACTTTACAGAAAGGTTAACGAGTCCACTTCTAGCTCTTAGCCGTGACTTTTCTCAAAATACTTAATCTAAGATATTGAAGTGATCAAAATCCGAAATGTGTACAAATTTCCAGCAACTAGCCAACTGCCAACCAGTCCAAAGTTTGCCTTTTTATTAAAATAGTAAATGACATCCAAATATTATGAAATTTTAAGAGATGCGCTTGACATATAAGAGATGCCCTATAAAAATTTTAGCTTTAGATTCTATCTAGTTTAATAGTTATGATTTTTTGAAGACCAACTAGAACTCAAAACAGAACCTTATGAAAATGCCCTCAAATTAAACATCTCATAATTTCACACATTCAATCAACAAAAAATAATCTAAACATGAATGTTCAATCTATATAAGTTATCATGCATCTAACAATTCACACATGTCAAGCCTTCTATTAATAAAACTATATTAGAAAGTTGAAGAAAACACCCACCTTAATTGTAGAATTCCTAGTAGTAAAACTCCTAGAAAATAATGCTCCAAAGCTCCAAACTCCCTCAAAAATGACCGGCCTCTTCCTAGCACAACCCTAAGCTCTTCTCCCTTTTTCTCTATTTTATTTTTGCTTTGAGTTGTGTTGTTCATGAAAAAGAAGGGACTATTTATAGAAAAATTGTGTGGTCAAAATAGCTCCCCACTTCCCAAAATAACTCCCCACTTTCCACTAACTCAAACAACTCTCCCTCATTCTCAACCATGGTAAGAAATACGTGCACGTGTAGTCAATGTGTGTGCACACTCTTCATACAAATTTGATCATTAACTTTATTAGGTTAGATGTGTGTGTTACATATTGCTAGTGTACCAAACTAACTATATTTTAAATGTACACTTTAGTGCACACAAAAACAATCATGGGCTTTAATTTGTAATAGTCTTAGTGGGCGAAAAAATGGATTTAGGCCTAGTTGATTGTAATGAAAATAAATCACACAATTGTGACTAGAAAAGTTAGAGGAAAAATGTCCATGACGCAAGAAAATTTTAGGAACCAACGTGTGCATAAAATAATATTAAAATAAGATAACACATGCATAAAAAAACACGTGCGTCGCACGCATCAATAAGTATTCAAATACAAAAAATGGTTTGAGCGACCGAAATATACGTTAAATATTTATTTTGATAATGTTACGGATATTTTGCGTAACGGAAAAATATAAGTGATCGACACGTGTATTGAAAGCAAGTGCGATACACGTAAAAACACAAAAAGATTAGTTTTGAGTTGGATCAAAATAGGATAAAAACGAATTTTGAGAAGATGGAAAATATATAAATAGTCGAAATACAAAATATGCATGATATTTATATTAAAATACGTTATGAATATTACCCATAATAGTACAAAATACATGTGCGTAACACCTGTGGGAAAAATTGTCATAACACAATTTTGCGGGTTGTTACACCGCAGCTACCCCCCTGGTCTGAGGGAGAGCCATTTTTCTTTCCATTTGTGTGGATACCGTAAGGGCACAGCAATATTGTAGTGCTGTGATCGGCATACTGTGGAGACAACAGGATCTTTAAGGTATAACTCCTAAACACGATTTATGGTTTAGCACGGATCCATAGCTAGGTTTCAATATATTTTTGTAATGTTTCTGCTGTGTATTTTATCTGTGATTGTATTCGAAACCTAACATTGAGAAGTTTGTGGAGTTAAGGGGTGAATTAGTGTAATTTAATGGGGTGATTAATTGGGGATAAGATCATGGGAATGAGGTTGATAACGGCAGTGGTTATGGTTTTTAGTGCTATACCGTATAGGAGATGAAAATATGTGAGTTGGTTGTTGGATAAATATTGTTTGGGTTTTGGTTCAGCTTGGGTTGGGTTAGGATTTTGGGTTTGGGGCTTGAGTTAGGTATCATAATTTAATAAAGGATCAAATAAAATTATAGAATTTGCTAGGATATATAATCATACGAAAATTGTTACAATATAAATGATGATATAAAGGACTTCAACACGATTGAATATCCTAGTGTATACGATTGAGTTCAAAAGGACCAGAGAATTTATTGATAATCCGAATTCGAAAATACATAGAAATTTGTACAAACAGAAATAGGAATTACAATCCTACACACTTTACAAAAAAAATCCTCCTCAAAATTCATTCAGGTGGAACATAGGACAGTGCCAAAGTGAAATTATGAGATAATGAAGTAAGAAGACTGGTAGTACCGTAATTATAGAGAACATAGGTAGGGAACAAGTGAACCAAATAACGAGTCAATGGATGAGGTTGAATGTAAGGAATTGAAGAAAATAAGCAATGCAAAAGGGAAATAAGCGATGCAAGGGCTGAATACAAAAGAGGTTGGAAAAGAACCCGCAACCACGCCATCGGTAATCTCTGCCTCGTCTGCAGTCAAATTGTAGGCCTTGCCACGACCTCTGGTCTGTCCTCCCGTGGTGGCTGATCCTCCTGCTGGTGCACTGTACCTGTTCTTCAGGAAATCTCCGATGGTTGGCATACCTATAGTCTTTGTGTATGCGGCCAATCCTATGGCAATAATCACATGTCGGGTCCTTCGCAGCAACAGGTGAGTATGGTTGCACTTTAGCTATCAGGGGTTTCAACTAGCCTTTGTACTGTTCTCCTGATGGTCGCGATAGTGATGGGTTGAACTGCCTGCTGAGTTGTCCTCCTGGGTTATCGGTCCACCATTCTTCCGCTGCGCTACTCTGATCGGGTGAACTCCGCCATAAGCATCCATTATCTCCAGCAATTTACCTCATGCCACTCTGAATTCTTGGTGCGCCCAAATGGTGTCTCTCTACCATGAAATAAGAACTCCTGACGAATTTGGATTCTTAACACTTCCTGGGATCCTGTGACTATGTCTGCAAACCTTAAAGTGAATGACAACACCTCTTCTCATGGTGATGTTCCAAGCTACTGACATATCGTCACAGATCACATGATGCTGATCCATGAGTCTAGCAGAAATAAAAAAGAAAAAGGTCAGTATCGAGATTATAAGATGGTTATTATATGTTCATGTGTTCAATTACGGTATGCATACTTATTGAGCTAAACATGGTTAGAGTCTGCTCTAATACCACTAAAAACCCAACACGCCCTGCTTCCAAAATACGGAAGTACGGGCACACAACTAAGGCTCAGCGAATAATATACTGTAGCGTCGCAAATTTCCATTATATAAAAATAGAAATAAGTGGCACAATTTCCAGAATCAACTTCAATTGCAATCATAAACACAATATCAAATACCGGGAAAATTAAAACTTTTTATTACATCTTCTTTTTCTTACAAAATACAGCAGAATTAAATACATTAATTACAAATCTTTACAACATATAGAATCTTCAATTTGCATATATACTCCAAACTGTATTTGTATCAATGCTATCCATAACTGAAAACGTGCAAAAGTCTATTGAAAGTGGGCAAATCAGTTTAATGCAATTGACATCCACTACAGTAATAGTGATACTTCTACATCTCACAATTACAAACTTGATGCATATTTGTCACGCCCCGCTTCCCAAAAAGAGAATACGGAATACGGATACGTGACTAAGCCAAGCGAATGATTTTCATCATCCATTAGCTGTCGAGATCTTTACAACATTTCACAAGAATAATCAGAGTCGGAAGCAAGAGAAGTCATCCACACATGCATATATGAATAATATACCAATAGGAGTTTACTTGAAACAAAATATATTAATCTCAAATAAACCAGATTTGAACAAGTCATTAATCCTGGATCACATTACCCAAATACAAATAAATCCAAGTAATCAAGTACAATTGTTCAAGATAAGCAACAAGAAAGGAAATAGATACAACAAAATCTCCAGCATCTAGAATCACATATCACCTACACCATCTAGCAACTGTTCTCCAAAATCTGCAATTTAATAAATTGCACGAAGAGGAAAAGAAAAAAAACTCCTGTCAATTCAAGTTACGGGCCACTTGTAGTGCAAGCACAAGTACAGGAAAAGGGTTAAACAACATATCATGGAATAGACATGATAAAAAAATAAAACAACTAGCATGGCAAGATGAAC
Source organism: Hemerocallis citrina (assembly GCA_017893485.1). Classification (NCBI taxonomy): domain Eukaryota; kingdom Viridiplantae; phylum Streptophyta; class Magnoliopsida; order Asparagales; family Asphodelaceae; genus Hemerocallis; species Hemerocallis citrina. The sequence continues at coordinate 36,062,600 of CM030365.1, forward strand.
AAGTGCAAGTGAAATGTATCAAGTGTCAAGTGAACAAGTATCATGTAAACGAGTAACAAGTTTCAAGAATCAAGTATCATGCAAGGAGTACGAGTAACAAGTAACAAATGTCAAGAATCAAGTATCAAGTACAAGTAACAAGTAACAAGTGTCAAGTAAACAAGTATCAAGTAGCAAATATCAAGTGATCATGTTCAAGTCTTATATTATATCTATCTAGGTAGCACTTCATGCATCCCAGGTTTTTATCACATGGTTGCTACATTCAGAGAATTTTGTTTTACATTTCATAGTGGATCATAGAGGGCAGTGTACTCAGGGACAAGCCTCAGAAAATCAAGTAACAAGTATCAAGCCTTAAGTATCAAGTATCAAGCCTTAAGTGTGAAGTATCAAGCCTCAAGTATCAAGTATCAAGCCTAAAGTGTGAAATATCAACCCTCAAGTATCAAGCCTCAAGTATCAAGTATCAAGCATCAAGTATGAACTATCAAGCCTCACGTAGGATGTATAGATCCCCTTCCGAGTACACGTTTCTCTATTTTCCACTAATAGATCTTTCCTTTAAACCCCGGCTTGGTTATTTATTATTATTATCAAACAGGCATGTATCTGTATAAAATATTGCAAGGATAACATGGTGTGATCAAGTAACAAGTTCAGGTTGTAAGATAAACATGTACAGGTGAAAGGCAACTCATAAAAGGATATAACAACGAAAACTCTAGTTCAGGACAGCAAGACAGTACTGCACTAAATCTGGAATTTTCGTTGGTACAAACATGCAAACCTGGATCCGTCAAAGAATCTGAAAAATAGACTTCTAGCCAAATCCAGCAAATATATATAAGTCATATGGTATTTCACAAAAATAAGTCTCAAAATAGAATTGAATCCAGAAAACGTGTTCAGTCAGAAATAAGAAGTTTGTATTCAAGAAGAAAAAAAGCATGAAAACTCACTGATTAAATCCAAAAATAATCTGGGGTATTCCCTAATATGTTTAGTATCAGAAAATAAAGTTTCATAATTTTTCAACATAAATAAAGTTGTCAAGTAAAATCAGAAAGCAGCAAGATATAGAAATTTTGTAAATCTGGAATCACAAACACTGCAGTACTAAAACAGCTATATGTCACAAAATATAAATCGAAATCCAGATATGTCAAAAGGGTGATAAAATAGATATAGTAGGCTTTAATTTATATTCCAAAGTTTTTATAGATAGCAAATAGAATTTGGTCGAAATTAAGGTTGTTTACTGAACAATAAGAAAATTCTACAAGTATAGTAGTTGTTTGCAAGCACAAAATGGTTTATAAAAGTTATCAATTAAATCCACAAAAATTAGGAGTTAATCCCAAGCAAGTCTAGTTGTAACCAGCAAAATATTGGATCAAAGTGTTATCTTCAGCATCAGTAGAAAAATAAATAATCATACAGAATTCATAGAAAACAGAATCTGGAATTTTTAAACACATCTGTTGTTAAATAGCCATAACTCAAAACTCATAAATCGAAACTGAGCTCTGTCAGAAAATCTGGAAAGTAGACAGAATTCTCTATAATTCATGTTCACAAATAATTTTCATAGACTGACCTTAATAGGGTCTAAAATAGTGAACAAAAACGGAAACCGGCAAAACAGAAAATATCCTTCATGCACAAAATCAACTACTTCATATGAAACTCATCCAAAACATAACCATACATGAAATAGGATGTACTAGATGTCCAAGCAATATGGTATAGAGTATTCCACAAGTCTACAACGAGTTATACTACGAATAACACAACAAGCATACGAGATCTTACAACAAGTCATGAACAACATGTACGCATACAACAAGAAGTGGTCATCCCTAGGTTATTTCATGTCATGTGCGTAATGAGGGAACTACGGGCGGGTCAACACAATAGAGACAAGATCAACAAGGGGTTTCACCCAAGAATTGTCTCTAAAACACAACTATACTACAGGCAGTATTTAGTACTTGTATTACACACAAAAAAAAGAATACAAGGTACTTGCCTTATAGATGACGATGAAAACGGAGCAAGAACAAGAATAACAGGAATGAATTCCCAAGACACGAACAGAACGATGAACTCCGAAACGCCCACGAACAACGAGCAAAGAGCACACAACCACACGAACTAATGAGAACACAAGCATACAAGAGAGAGAGAGAGAGAGAGAGAGATGGGTGGGGCTGTCGACTGTTGAGGGGCTTCTGTCGAAGGGAGAGCAGCACAGGCACACAGGGATGGTGGGGTGAAGGCTGTGGATCTGTTCTGTGGTCGGGAGGGCGACACAGCACAGGGGGGTCTGGCTGCATCGACGAGGGGGTAATGGGGCGAAGGCAGGGGTGCAGGAAAAAGGAGGGCTGGATGTCGGGGAATACACAGGCCGGGGGGGGGGGGGGGGTTGTGGTTGCAAGGCAGAGCAGGGGCTCGGGAGGCCAAGGGAATGAGAGTAGAGCGGAAGCAGGGGTTAAGAAGCTAGGGTTGATGGGTAGGGGATATACAGGTCAGCTGTATATAAAGGTAGGGGATAGATTGTTAGGGTTTTTGGTGATACACGGGTATTTGGGTTTCGATTGCATGGTTTAATGGGCTTAACGAGTTTGGTTGGGTACGATTGCGGGTTTAATGTAATGGGTTAAATTGAGGATAATAGTCAATAGGGTTAATGGGTATTATGGGGTAGTGGATTTTTTGATATGAATAATCAAAACAAAAGAATTATAGTGATAAAAAAAATAATGAGATGACACAAAATGGCTAAACAAAATAGGGCTTGAACAGTATAAAATAAAGGGATCAAAATTAAGAGCTCGATCAAACAGAGACCACACAAAAGGAGACAATAGGATCAAGAAGATCAAATAAAGACGATAAATCAAATAAATGAATATATTGAAAAGGAAGATCCAGTATACGG